>CP125256.1:0-2400000 GCA_030027945.1 Phytophthora plurivora
CTAAACCCTAAACCCTAAACCCTAAACCCTAAACCCTAAACCCTAAACCCTAAACCCTAAACCCTAAACCCTAAACCCTAAACCCTAAACCCTAAACCCTAAACCCTAAACCCTAAACCCTAAACCCTAAACCCTAAACCCTAAACCCTAAACCCTAAACCCTAAACCCTAAACCCTAAACCCTAAACCCTAAACCCTAAACCCTAAACCCTAAACCCTAAACCCTAAACCCTAAACCCTAAACCCTAAACCCTAAACCCTAAACCCTAAACCCTAAACCCTAAACCCTAAACCCTAAACCCTAAACCCTAAACCCTAAACCCTAAACCCTAAACCCTAAACCCTAAACCCTAAACCCTAAACCCTAAACCCTAAACACTAAACCCTAAACACTAAACCCTAAACACTAAACACTAAACCCTAAACACTAAACACTAAACCCTAAACACTAAACACTAAACACTAAACACTAAACACTAAACACTAAACACTAAACACTAAACACTAAACACTAAACACTAAACACTAAACACTAAACACTAAACACTAAACACTAAACACTAAACACTAAACACTAAACCCTAAACACTAAACACTAAACACTAAACACTAAACACTAAACACTAAACCCTAAACACTAAACCCTAAACACTAAACCCTAAACACTAAACACTAAACACTAAACACTAAACACTAAACACTAAACACTAAACACTAAACACTAAACACTAAACACTAAACACTAAACACTAAACACTAAACCCTAAACCCTAAACCCTAAACCCATGCCAACTACAAATCGCTGATGCGTTTTTTTTTTTTTTTGAAACGTGGCTTTTGGCTTCGCTGCAGGCCGCAGTGTGTGTGTTCTTGCTCCTGGCCAAGGTGCTGGAACGCCCAAAGATAATTTTCAGAGGTACCCAATGTTAACTTTGGGTTTTCTGGACCCTTGGATAGAGGGAAAAGTGGACCCTTGACGCCTAAACTAAAGCGCGTAAATAGACCCGAGAACCCTGGCGATAGATGTCTATCACCGAGATCAAATATATAGAAGAGGTGTTCGTGAACTTGTGAAATCCTCCTGCAGTCCACCCTATTTACCTGGCACAATTAGGTTGGAAAGGATAAAGCTATGATTCTTTCACTTTCAAAATGGTCTCCAGCGTACAAAACAAAATCACCCTTGAGTAGCCCTTGAGTGGGCGTTTTCGGGGTCATTGTCGAAGGAGTTCTCTATCAAATTTCTCCCCGTTGAAGCACGAGCGTGTGTGACTCTCATGGTAAACGATGTATCAGCGTGTAACATGTATGGACAGAACTAGGTGACGACGATGGCGGGAACTACGATCTAGCGAGCTCTTGCAAGTATCCACTTTCCATCCGAAGTAGGGTCTCTCCCTTGAGGTCCACTCTACGCCAAGGCCAGTCTGCAAGCAAAGATGATAATCCTGATACGCCCTAAGCAACTAGATTTGCTGTTCCGCCAGCGGGTGTGTCAACAACGTCATGACTACGTGTAGATCAACGCAAGTTTATCGGGGGGGGGAGTACTTTGGTTCATTTATCTGCACCTACTAGCTCAGTTCCCAAACCTGTTGTGTCAAGCGGTCTACGAACGTCTTTTGGGTTTCGCCGTCCATCGTCATTTCAAAAGAAGTAAGGAAGACGTTTTCGGGTGTGGCACACGATATTCAGTTGGGACCGAGGACGTAGCCGACTAAACCGCAACAATTTTAAAGTACAAATTCAAATTCAAAGACTGCACAACGTTTCGGGCGCCTCCTCGTCAGATCTATTCATCAGCATTACATGAGATCTAAAGCATCTCTGTCCCTCTTGCCCAATTGCATCTTCGTCGGCCTTAATTCTGAACGCGGTACGGGATGTTCCTGTCCTCGAGGAAGCGCTTGATGGAATCAAGCAACTCCCCCGATACTGATACAGCATAGACGCCCGGGATCAAGCGCACTAAAATAACATAGCATGCAGGTTTATGTTAATTACAGCACAGAATTGCAGAGCACCCCCTTCACGCCGCACCGATACGCTGCCACTTGGCCACCCAGCTCTCCTTGGGCTGCATCATAGCAATCATGCTAACACAAATACCATGTGTGTTATCAATACGAAAGCACACTAGTCAAAATCAATTGGTAACAGCGCACCCTTCGAAGTAGGCGGACGTGCACTCTGCCACTCGCTGGCGGTTGTCGGCCATCTGCAGAAAGGCGCAGTTTTCACAACCCGTGTCGTAGAACTGAGTGAAGGTCTTGATGAGTGAGCACGTCATGCAGGCGCGCAGCTCGCGGAAGGTGTTGGGGATGTCGGCGTGCTGGAAGCTCTCGTCCAGCTCCTCCTCGTCCTCATCGCGCATCCGGCTCATAGTTGACGTTTGCTTTTAACTGAGCAACTACCAACCGGGCGCCGCCGCTACGCGGTGGTTTAGGCTATACTGGCCCGATAAAAATCCATAATAGGTACAATACTACGTAGTAAAAAGTTAGTTTATAGGCTGCCTGCATATGTATCATTAGGAGGATAGGCCGTGAAAGCTTTGAACACATTAAAACTCCGTCCTGCCAGTTCCAAAGGGCTAAGTCTCACATGCAAGTTATGGTATAATTTACTTACACAGCACACGTGGGCACTCCTCCAAAGTCATTGGTACAAAGCAAAACAGTGAAGCAAAAAAGTAAAAGCATTCAAAGTAAAAAGTAGATTTTTAAAAAATTAAAAAGTAAAATAAAGGCAAGAATTGTTTCAACAAAAAGTAGAAAAGGAAAAGTACTTTATTCCTGTACCATTTTTCGGGTACGTTTACGTGCCTTTCTTGCTGCAATATGCGCGGCCGATCGGCGGCGGGGCTGCATGCGCCGCCGACGGCGTGTTCGGCGATCGATGGCGCGAGGGATTGGTCGCTGTGGCAGTAGTGGGCTAGGCGGAGGTCCCATTGTTGCTATCACCAACGCCAAGCTCTGCGCCCTCCGGGCTGACGTTGGTGATAACGGGGGAGAGTGTGGCGAGGGCGGGCCTGGGCGGTGCCAAAACGCCTGGGCGGTAGGACCGCTGGCGCATGCCGTGCACCGGCGTGTGCTCGCTCTGGATGTGCCTGTTGTGAACGCCTCATAGGCTATGAGCTGTTCGCAACAGGCACACCGCAAGAGCTGCAGCCCTAGGCCGCCCACCTTCAGAGGGGGCTGCACCACCGTAACCCCGCACGTAGAGCGGTCCATTCGTGTTGTGATGCCGCCTAGAAGCGTGCCAATTAGCTAAAATATATCTTAAAACGTTTCTATTGGCTAAAAAAGAGATTTCAAAAGCAATATAATGTAAAAATAGTGCTTTGTAGCCGCCTTCGCTGTGCTCAGCAGCAAAAAGAATGTTAATTGGCTAACATAAAGTTGTAATTATTTTATTGGCTAAAATTCGATATTGCAATACATGTGACGGACAGACAGACGCCGCACTGGAGTAGGGTTTTTAGACTAGCCGAGTGCAGCCCGCGTTGCGGACGGATGGGCATGTTGGGTTCCACCCCGTGGAGCTCACTGTTCCAGCTCGCCCCACTACTACGCAATTCCCGGCGTCGCTTCGCTCGGCAGGTGTTGGAGCCTTGCTATATGTAGGGTCCCAACCCGTGTGCTCGCTGTTCCAGCTCGCCCCACTACTAAGCAGTCCCCGCCGAGCGAAGCGAAGGCGGGGACAAAGACGTACATATATTTTGCCCCGATTCATATGCACAGTGAACATGTATTTTTTGTAATGAACAATGCAGTGTTCTCCTTCTTCCTGCTGCTTACATCTCGAAAATCTGTCGGTAGACATATTCTGTGTGTACACTCCATCGGCTTCCACGTGCTCTGGATACTCGATCATCACCTTGAGTCACAACTGCGGCGTCACTCTCGACAATACCACGTACAGCTGTCCATGTTGCGAGATACAATCCCAGATTTTGTACTGTTTGGCCTTGGGCCTTGTTGATCATCGTGGCAAACGCTGGTTGCACCAGAAACTGTTTACGACGTAGACGGAAGGGAAACTCGCGCGTGTCCCCGTCACTGATGAACACAATCCGTGGAATGAACACATGCTGGCCATGGCGCTCACCTGTCATGATGGTCGCGTGGATCACATGTGGTTTCAGCTCGACAACACGAAGGCGCGTTCCGTTACACAGACCTAGATTGGGGTTCAAGTTCCACATCATCGTGATCGGTGCACCCTTCTTCAGAGTTAGCTTGTGTGGCGGGATTCCGTTCATATTCACTGAATGCAGGAGCTCGGGCTCGAAGTAGTCAGCGTCGCCGTCGTTATCCACAGAATCGTTTGACAAATACTCCTTGGCCTCCCCTTCCAGTTTTTTCTGAGACAGCTTCGTTGATACGCTGCACCACCAATTTGGTTCTGGTCAGCATCGTGCGGTTGGCAAAATACTCGTCTGTGGCAATCTCCGGGGTATTGATGTCTGCATACATCTCCTCAATGATTCGTCGCAAGCCTCTGGGAATGGCGCCAGGCCTGATCTCATTATCTTCCTCGGGCTCCTCATCTAGCTCGTTCTCGATTAACATATCGTTCGGGATCTTCATGAAGTCTGACCCAAGCTCAGGGTTCACTTCGTGTCTTCCTTCGCCCACTTGAAGGAGAAAGTTGGAGAAAGCTGCAAGTTCTTCTGCGGTGGTCTTGTTCGCAGCAGACCTCACCCGCATGTTCTCGGTAAGATGAACTTGTTCGAAGTTGCTCCACAGCTCCGACGACTTAAGACACGCATCGATGGTTTCCGCAGGGGTTCCCTGCACTACCGCCGGAAGAATCTGTCTGAAATCACCCGAAAGCACCAATACTTTTCCTCCAAAAGGTTCCTCGTTGTCCAGGATATCACGTAGCGAACGGTCCACAGCCTCGAATGCGTGACGATGGGTCATCGGAGCTTCGTCCCATATGATCAGGCTGGCCTTCTTGATAGGCTCCTTCAGACGGGAACGCTTGTTGATCGAACATGTAGACTCCGCGTTCAGTTTCAGCGGGATTCGGAAGGTAGAATGCGCCGTGCAGCCTCCCATTGACATAAGCGCCGCAATTCCGTTTGATGCTACCGCAATGGCAATTTTTCCAGATAAACGCACTTTAGCGAGGATGTGCTTGAGCAAGGTTGATTTCCTAGTACCGTCAGGGCCGTCCACGAAGAACAACTTGTTGCCGTCCGAAGATCCATCGACGGCTGCCATGACTTTCGCGAATATAGCTTGTTGGTCATGATTGAGTTCATCTTCATGCTCCACAATTTCCTGAAGCATGTGATAGTCATAAACCACGCTCTCGCGATCAATGAGACTATTATCGGCATGTAGCACATCCCGAAGAAGTAGATCTGAGAACTCGTCAAGGTGTGGCAGATCAAACTCAGCTACCGCTTTTCCACTCACTTGAAGCAACTCGTTGAGACTCTTGAGTGTGCTAAACATCACCAAGTTGTCCTTCGCCTGGCCTTCCATGGCGCGTAATCGGTGGCTGAAGTCGTCGGACAATGTTGAGAAGTAATCATCCCATAGCTGACGCACCTGCGCAACCTGAGAGTATACCAAAAGCGTAGCGAAAAGCTGACGCAGTTGATACGCCATCTGGAATGTCGCGGCTTCCTCCATACAGGCTGCCCACTCCTCGACATTCTCGAGATACCCCAAGCGTACCGCTGCTTCCTTGTACGACCTACAGACCCTGCCATCCACAGTCCGTAGATCCAGAAAAGAAGTAGGTCCTTTGCGATGACACAGCAACACGCGTAGGTAGAACCTCTCTTCGTCTCTTGGAGACACGTGCACCATTCGTCCTAGCGCAGCTTGGTATTTTTTTGCGACGGACCCATATCCTGTGTTTGTCCCACCTGAAGTACTTCGGCATATCCTGGTACACAATTGTCTTGGCTACCTGATCCTCGGGGGCTTCGCTCGCGCATATCTCGAAGAAGGCAGTAAGCTTAGTGCGCTCACTACGATTAATGACGCGATCCGGGTCTTCTGTCTCCCGGAAACCCACCATCTGCTCACCTTCGAGGTGCGCCGTAAGCTGAAAAACCGCATGGGTCCTTCCCTGAACGAAATGCCCGAGGAGACGCATACACGCCTCTACGGGAGAGATGTATCTCGCGCTTAAGTATCGAATGATCTCGTTGGGCTCCCGTCGGTCGATATTTGCTTCACCTGGCACTGTCTCCACTGTAATCACTGCCCTGTCGGGCCCCTTGTAGACGTACTTGTACAGGTACTTTACTACTGAGAGCACCGTGCATATTTCAATGTTGATGTGGCAATTGTACTTGTGTGAAAAATAGGGGTTGTACGGTACCACCCACTGATTCACCGTTGCGTTGTCGTACTCTCTTCTATTGAACGTAAGAACTCCTTCCGGTCGACGTCGGCGTCTGTACTGCGGGAATCCATCTTCATTGGCTCGCGTTGTCTCTACCAACGGTTTCGGGTAGCCCTTTGTACATCTGCCATCCTTCATACAGGCACACGATGGGTTTGCCGCACCACAGGGACCGTGCATCATACACGTCAAGACCGTTTTATAAAGGTCCGGATTAGTCCTAGGATCCGGTACTTCCGCAGACACCATCTTGTCAATAATCTGTCGCGTGCGTGGCTTGTCCTCGTCCGCTAAGATGACTAAGATGTGGGCATGTGGAAGTCCCCGCTTTTGAAACTCCACACGTAGATCCGAGCAGCAACCCGTCCGAGCACACCCTCGTCCAAGTCCTTTATATGAGCAGCCAGCTTTTGCTGCCATACCCTCGCGACGAAGTCTGGGCGATCTTGGGCACTCTGGTTTGGATCGGTAATCTTTTCCTGGATCTCTTCCCACATAGGATTGCAAGTCATAGTATCGAAGATATCTGGCTTGCCGTACTCCCTAACGATAGCCGTGGAGTCTTGGTAGGACTGGTACATTTGGCGCGGGCTCCCTGAATGAGAAGACGGAAGGATGACCTTCTTTCCAACCTGATTGAGGAAGTGCTTGTTTCTGGCTCGATCTGGATGAGCCAGCTCTCCAGTGTCACGATCATATTCCGCCAGGAGTCCTTCGCCATCGCCCAAGATAGTCGTAGTCTCTTCCATAGCTTCATGGAGATACGCATCTCGTAGGCCATTGTATTGATAAGCACGAATCTCCTTCTGGTGGGTTGCTATCGAGCGAAGTTCTTCTTCTTCGCACTTGGCTCTCTGGTCCACACAGTACTGCTGAAAGAGGCGCTCTCCTTGATGTAGAGGTGCTTGGTCATCGTCCTTCTGGAATAGCCGATACGCCACGTGCTCACGTAGATCCATAGCTCGTTTGTTCCTGCGCACCACATCGCCTTCGTATGTATCTGTATACGTCCACCCCAGTTCTCCAAACGGAAGAAGCAGCGGGTACTGAAGGGGGTCGTAGTTGGCGTTTGTCTCGAAGAGACACATGAGACTTCTGTCTCTTGTGTACACCAAAACATCGCGAGGCTGCGCGAGGTTGCAGTATTCAATCATAGTGGCAGCCACTTCCGAAACCGTCGGCACGTTTTCCGTTCCAGGTCTCGATGGATTGTTTTTGAGACGGAAGACCAAGTTGATTGGCTGCTGCATATCATTTTGGCGCGCCCTCTCACCAAACGTTGAGAACTGCTGGGCGAATGGGTTGTGCTGTTGCATCATACGCTCGATGTCTAGTAGAGCCACACGATCCAGATCTGCGAAAATTCCCATACGTCTCTCCGCGCGGCGCTGCATGTCTGGATCAACGATGTAGATCTGCGCAAACTTGGGCTGGGTCCTCTGGCCAGTTTGATGATCAATGTATGGCAGCAACGAACCCATGTAGTGGCCCATAGCACCTTGAATCCGGTAGCTGTATACTCCGCGGTCACCCACCACGCTTGTGTCCTGGTTCACCTGTTGAAACCTTCCCGTCGTCGGGCTTGATGCACCGATAGACGTAAAGGCAAACGCCTAGTTGTACGCCCGTATGTGCTTTCGAAACTCAGTGTCCCCGTAAAGCTGGAGAAGTCTGTCTGGAGCCGGAGCCAGAGGTGGCAGTCTGACTTTTCCCTCGAGACAGCAACCTGACTTGCTCTCGCCAGGCCACTTCCACGCGTTACAGTGGACGCAAACCGTAGTGGGGGGAGCCGGTGGCGTCTGCTCTCTTCATCAACATCTGGACCCGTGACCATTGACGGGCGGAAGTCTTCGTGGTTCGCGAGTGCGTCGCGATGGCGGGTGGTACGGCGACGTTCACGAACACGCTCGCGCTCCTCTTCGCGTTCTTCCTCCGTTTGTAGCGTCCTTCTAATGGAGTGGTGCTCTCGGTCGAGTTCTCGCTGGGTCTCGCGCTCTTCGTCTGTTTGATTCTCCCTTGCATTTGCATGACGCTCCCGGTCGGTTTCACGCTGTGTCTCGCGCTCCGCGTCCGTCAGTGTCGACCTTATGTTCGCACTGCGCTCTCGGTCGCTTGCACGCTGTGCATGGCGCTCCTCGTCTGTTTGCTGCACCCTTATATTCGCACGGCGCTCTCGGTCGATTTCACGCTGTGCCTCACGCTCCTCATCCGTCTGATGGGACCGTCGCGTAGCCTGAGCCAGAGCATTTACTCCGCGCTCTTCCTTGCGCTCGTCCTCGGTTTACTAGGAACGGCGAAGGGCTCGTGCATCTGTGTTTCGTTGTCGCTCGATGTCACGTTCTTCTTGGGAAAGCTGGGAGCGCCGTGTTACTTGCCGTTCACTGTCGACCTCAAGCTCAACCTGCCCCCGAAGTGCCCTTCGGTTCCGCTGCGCAATTCGGTTCCTTTCACGTTCAGCTTCCACTTCTTCAGCTCTTCTCTGGGCCCTGCGTAATCGCTGCCGCTCTGCATTCGCGTTGGGAAAAGCTCATGTTAGCCCGTCGCGCTCTGGTTCTCTCTGCATATCTCATTCTAAGCGCCGCAGCACTGGATGGGTTCGTTGTTGGGGGCATGGTTGCTCCGGTCTCAGGTGCCGCCGGTGTAAGTCCAGGGGCTATGACGGGGCCACTCGAAACCGAAACGTTGTTAACCTGCTGGCTCAGCAGTTCCAGTTCTCTTGATGCCCTCGTAAAACGATTTCGCGCCTGCTTTCTTCTGTTGATCCTTCGTCACTTAGCCGTAGGCGATTCATCTTCAGCTGGCGTTGAGTTCACGCGCTCTGCCTCGTCCAGTCGTTGTTGAAGTTGCCCACGACGTTCATCTCTACACAATAGGGTGTTAGCAGACTGCCAACAGCAACATACGTGAATGGGACGTACCTGTCCCGCTTCGTGCCGACTCTAACGGGAGCCATAGCCTTCCCTCGCAAAACAATCACAAAGGAAGCAGCGTTAGACAACGGTCTAACACTGGGTAACTATATTGGTTATGACTGTAAACGTATTCTCTTTGGTGAAATTGAACATGCAGCGCATGCCGTTCTGCCTCTGACACAGTAAGCAACATGGAATGTCTCCACTCCATGTGCCGGTCTCACACACGACCGCTGGCCCAAGGCTGAGGTGGGTAGCCCGGCCAAGCCGGCTTTTATCGCCACATGGATCCACCCCAGGACCCCGGATTGGTATGAGGCTTCCCATGCCGCTGGCGGGCGAACATGGGCGTCTCAGGGTCGGGGCTCCGAAGAGCAATAGAGAGGCAGAACTGAGATAGAGACGGCGGCGAGTGCCAGCTGCAGTCTTTTTTATCCCAAAAATTGGGAAAGTAACGGAATTTGGGCGCAAAAGCTACAGTACCCAAATTGCAATTGTCACCAAAGTACCCGCAGGGATGGCTTACTTGTTAAATGGGTAATGTTGTAGATTCGGGGTGGACTGCCCGGCGTCTGTGCGCTCAAGAGGGGTCTCGATCAGAATGGTCGTGGCGTGGCACCGACTGCAACCCTCCCTCGAGCCCCACAGAGGACCTGTCGGAACCCTCCGCAGGCTCCAGCCCGCCCTTAATTTTGTACACACCAAATCCTCGGCTGCCCGTGTGGTACCAGTTCTCCCACACGGCGGAACTCCCGAAACCGTAAAAACATATTAATATATATGTTATCTTTATATACTTACAATGTGTTCCCGGGCTGGTTGCACCGCTCGACCGCTCCTGCTGTCGCTACCCGCCGCGCCGTTCGCTCAATGTGCTCTGTCGCTGCCGACGTCGTTTGCTTTTGGAAATGAAAGAATTCTAGAATTTAAATGGACCAATCAGAGGACAGTTTGAGGGGTTATCATTGGCGGGTTATATGTGTAATTTTCGCATTCCTGAGGGGAGTCAAAAAGAAAGGGGTAGACTAAAAGACAGGTGAATAGTATATGTGACAGTGGGTGGCCACATATGCAACTGGGTAGGTTTATGCCCGGAAACGGTGAACACACAGACGGTCAGACACACAGACAGACGCCGCACTGGAGTATAGGGTTTTAATGACACATTTTCCACCAATCAAATCAATTTATAGTTGTGTGCACCACATTTTGTCTATTTTCAGAGCTCACATTTGTTTGGCGCGGAGGATAGATGGAGGGATCGGACCCCCAAGCGAGTGGCGCAGACCTGCTCCAGCAAAAGCAAACGCAGTCTATGGCAGGACAACACTCCAGCGCGACCGTCGATACGGTGGACAGCGAAGCGGTCGTGGCTCACGTGCCTTCCGCGGTCTCTTCGACGGTCAATGAGTCTTGCTCCAGCAACAAGCCTTTTGTGGTTGAGAAACAAGATGCATCGAGTGGGGCAGCATCTACCGATCCAGAAGGCAAAGCTGCTTCGGCTTCAGTTGGTACTCTGATTGTGAATGGAGGGGCTGATGAAATAGAAACCGCATGTACCAGCAACAAGCGCGCTCTTGAAGAGGTCACTGAAGACAGCACAGCACAGGATACACACCCACACAAGCGTGTTGCTCTCGGGAATGAAAAGAGTGTCGCACCGAGCTTCGCCAGTCAAACAACGGACGAGACCGTGGGCGACAGCTCGGATGACGTTGAGATGAGTGAGTCAATGGTCGACGAAGAAGCTATTCGTGATGATGGAGTCCAATTCACTGAGGAAGACAAGCGTGCTCATGAGGACTTTCGCAGCAAGTTGGAAGAAAAGCAGCAGGTGGACGTATACGACGTGGGTACCCAAGAATGGCTTGCCGCCAAGATTGTGGGTCTGGATGACGAGGGTTTTAAAGTTCACTACATGGGCTGGAACTCAAAGTGTGATGAAAAGATTGATAAAGCCAGCAGCTACCGCATCCAACCCCGTGCCACAAAAGCCACCCTGGCATGGGCAAAGCACCAATCAAAGCTTGATAAACGTGGAACTGAGAAGAGGTCGGGAGCTACACCGCCTGTCAATGATAACCTTGAACGTTTTGGGGCGGAGGACATCGAACTTGTACCTACTTTTGTTCAAACTGGTTCCACCCGATCGGGACGGGCGCTTACTCGACGTGTTGAAAATGGAGCTCTTAGGCCAAAGGCCGCGCCCAAGAAGAAAAAGGATGTGGTGGCTATCGAGTCCAAGTTCCCTGAAGAAGATCTGTGTGGAGTGTGTGGCGAGATAGAAGATGACGATCTTACGGATATGATTTTGTGTGACGGCGGTTGTCTGAAGTCGTATCACTTCTCATGTTTGGGTATCGACTCGGCACCGGAGGGAGAGCAGTGGTTGTGCGAACAATGCCGTACGAATGAGCAGCTGTGTTTTGCATGCAAGCGCAATGGGACAATAAACGAGAAGGGTGGCGTGTTCCGCTGCAGTGTCGCGTCCTGTGGAAAATTCTTTCACCAAACCTGTGTTGATGCCAACAAAATGTCACGCCGAGCTGGAGGTAAAGCTAAGCCTGGCACTTCGACGGTAGAGGAGTTGCTCGAGTCGGACGCCTCTTTTCGCTGCCCTCGCCACATTTGTTTCGTGTGTGACGGAAAGAAGAAAAGCTCGGATCTCATGTGCTGTCTAAAATGTCCGGAAGCGTATCATCCTCAGTGTGTGCCCCCGAGTGCTCGCTACAACACAGTTGGCTTACTCTGCTGGAGGCACCCTGAAGAGGAGCTGCCAAAGATCCCATCATTTTATCTTTCTGATCGAAGCATCGATACCGTCACGGTTGATTCGAGTCTGCACCTCCCGTGGATGTTCTTGCCGAAATGTGACCCGGACGCTAAAAACCCGGGCGATTGCCACCACTTTCGCCTTTTGAAGAGTATTATTGAAGATGTTCGTCTGCAACCGCCAACGTATCGCAAGCTGGGTCGCAGCATTTACACATTCAAGCAGCCCAAGGTTTCACTAGAGGACGCTCCTATGTGTGAATGCACGGAACAATGCGGAGAGGACTGCATCAACAGGCTCAGTTTTACCGAGTGCTTTGGGCCAGCGCCAACTCCGGGAATGAAGTTCAACAAGCAGAATAGAGAATCGAACTGCATGCTTGGTGAGAATTGCGGAAATCGTGCGCTTCACCAAAAGGTGTATCCGCGCTTTCAGAAATTTCACACGGTGGAAAAGGGCTGGGCTCTTCGCATTTTGGAGCCTGTGAAAGCAGGACAGTTGGTGATTGAGTATGTTGGCGAGGTGATCAATGAGGAAGAAAAGGAGCGCAGACTACTTGACCACGCCAAGAACAGCCCCGACGACAAAAACATGTACATTATGGAGCTGGGCAAGGGCGAGTACATCGATGCGCGGTTTAAAGGAAGCGTCTCCAGGTTCATTAACCATTCCTGTGATCCCAATTGCCACTTGCTGAAGTGGCGTGTAAAAGGTGTGAACCGAATTGCTATTACGGCTTTGAAGGACATCGAGCCGGGGGAAGAACTTTCATACGACTACCAGTTTCATACGAAACAGGCGATGGAGTGGAAGTGTCACTGCAAGTCGAAAAATTGCCGCGGAACCATGGCACCTGAGAAGATTAACCAAGCGCATGAATCACCAATAAAAAAGCTCACGAAGAAGGAGCAGGTGAAGCAACGCAAGCGTGCTCTTATGCATGAAAAGATGCAGCACGATAAGGAGGTCAAGAGCACTGCTAGGCGGCTTTCCCTGACGGCACACGTCAGTGTAGGTGACCGAAACACGGTTGATAAAATGGCTGCCCGCACAGGTCCAGCAACGCGTGAGCTGCAGTGGGCAAAGTACTACCATCTCTTCAACGTACGTGATGCTAAACACGGTTTCAATTTCAAGCTCCGCAAAGAGCTGCGCGATGTGAGATTTGGGGTTCGCGAACAAGAGCTAGGCAGCGTGTCTGGATCGACGACAGCAGCGTCAAGTCGGTCTGTTAGCCCAAATCGTATATTGGAGAACCAGAATGAGGGAGGTCATGGGATTCTGATGAAGAATGTGGACACGACGATGGGAAAAAAGGATTCGGTGACTACCGAGCAACCAGAGACAAAGACAGAATCAATGGAGAACACCGCAGTGGCCACGGAACATACCGTGCTCCTGGAAACACCCGCTGAGAAGACGACGGAGCAATCGGTGTCGAAGGATAAAGAAGCTTTATCGACCACCGAGCAACCAGAGGCAAAGGGAGATTCAATTGAGAGCACCGCAGTGGCCACGGAACATATGCTCCTGGAAACATCCACTGAGGAGGTATCCGTGTCTAGTATTCCGACTACGGTGCAACCAGTGCTCAAGGAAACACCAGCGCCTGACGCTTAGCACCACAACGACTACAAGTTTGAGAAAGGAAACACCATGTTAAGTTTTCATAACGGTTTCTTTCCGCCATGACATCCTCTGTGATTGAGCATTGACGGTATCAAATACGTTCATAGTTGATTAATGAAACAGCAATACTTTTTTTCATAGTTGCTTGCAATCATTGAACTTTTCAACGAACAAAGTGTCTCGAGACCATGGATCTCTGTTTAATTCCCTTGGGTGAATGGTGCTAGAGCTTAAGCCATGATGGTTTCTTGCCAGCCTTGGATTCTGCGGCAGACGCTGGCTCCGCTGGCCCTACACGTGGCTCGGGCTTTGTAGCTGAGGGTGGGGGATTTTCTGCGCGAAAACACAAGTCCAACGTCAGCTTGAAATGAGACTCAATGTGAGCTATAGCACATACCAAGGTGCAGAGGTTTTGGGTATGCCGCTTTCTGTAGTGGGTCTACGCTTTCCTTGGTCTCGGCATGCTCGTTTGCAAGCTATGCATAAGGAAGAATCGCAGTTAGTTACTTATAGCAGCGTCAAATGTACGTAGTAACACCTACCAGGTTACTGCGGAAGTACAAACCGGCGTTAGCCACTTCAGTTTGAGGTGCCACCGACCACGACAGATACATTAGCGCGGCTGGTACAAGATTCAGCTCCGATAGAGTCTTCGTAGCAGCCAATTTCTGCATGGGTGGAGTGACGTAGAGATGAAATCTGCTGGTCTGATACTGGTCCGCCAAACATTCAGTGACATGGTCCATGACATCTTGAACTGTTTCATTCGGGTGGAAAGAGGCCTGCAGAACAGCTACTCGAGTACGTTGTCGAACAACAGTGAGTATATACCCATCCCTAATTCAAGTCACGTATCCTACGAAGCCTTACGTACCTCGATCAGGAAACTGAACACGGATTAGCGCCGATTGAAACACCTTTTTACGCTTGAGCTCGTCAAGTTCACGCATCGCCTGGGTACGGAAGTTCTGGTAGGTGCCATCATATCACACATGCCTGCATCAGTCAAAACTACCACCCAACACAAAATGTCCAACCAACCTTCGTTTTTTCCATCTCTTCCCGCCGAGCTTTGAGACTTGAGATCAGGAGTTGTGCGTCACTTCGCGCACTAAGCTCGTTTTCCATAATAGCATCCACCGAGTCGATTTGGATACTACTGCGTTTCCCTTCCAGAGCAACAGTTGCGTTGCGAGGGGGTTTCTCGTGCCCGACCAATTGATCTTGTTTTGACTTTAGAGCTCCAACGAGGACTTCAGTTGTACTTGGGCCGCGGGGTTGCATCTGAACATCAAACACGAAAATACTGAGCTCACACTTTCTACACTGTGTTTCTCTGTATCTGTACTCGTACCTGCACACGGGTAATCTGTGTCTTGAATACATCAAAATTCGGGTCTTCTTTCTTTTCACGAACAACGGGGCGCGTATCTAACGAGATGTTCAAATCATCGGCCTCAACGTTCAGAAGTCGGAAGCCCTCCTCCAAAACGCTTTTGTCGCTTGGGCTAGGCCTTAACACGAGCGTTTGAGTTTCTGGGACTACCGCAAACCCAACGGACTGCAGAAAATCAAGGCCTCCCTTGACTCCCCCCACTGAGCGATGGAAGGCTGTATTCAACAGACGGATCGAGCGTACTTTCTCGTTGTCTATATGCATAATACAAAAAGGGGGGTGATTAGAGCCCGCGCGTAAGTTACAGGCTTACGAACATTACCTAGGTCAGACAAGATATTCGCGACGATCTTCATCAACGTCGTGACAGCAGTGCTCGACACTGCATCAAAGTTGCTGTTTCGAAGGAGTTGTAGTGCATCGTAACTGCTCATGTCAGTAGCGACCGTGCAACCCGATTTTTCCTTAACGCCTTCTTTCATTTCAATGTCCTCAGTATGAGGAACCAGGGGCTCCCTCAGAGTTTCCGGCATTGGGTTAAGAGTAGGTTGGGAGGATAGCGCCGGTGCAAACGCAACGTGCGGTTTCTGTGAGGGGGCGGAGAGATTTTGAAAGGTATACGCAGAGACGCTAGGAATGTGTGGCGTCGTCGCGTTGGACTCCCTGTCAGCAGCCTGAACCCGAAACATCCCTGAGCCACTCAGGATACCCAATTCTGAATGAAAACAAATACCACCGAGTCAATATAATTATGCCATGGTTCCATATTGTCAGCGCATTCTACCTTTTAACGTGGTCTCCGCGAAATCTTTGGATTCAATCTCGCGCCGCAGGAATCCCAGGGAAAACTGGATCATTCGAGTGAGTTTCCAGCATATGTGCAAGTCAATTAGTATGGGCCAAAGATTTACCTGCTCTGACGCCGGAAGTAGTTTGAAGAACTTTAAAATTCGCTCCAATGTCGCGTCGCTGCCAAAAGAGGCCTGGACGCGCTTGCCATCGCGCAACTGCACGCACACGCGCACTTGCTGCACCTCTGCCTCCCCCTCCAGCTCCTTCAATTCCACAGAAGCATTATTCGAGATCCCAGTGAGACGAAAGGGGATCGACAGGTCGACGGGCTTGCTGCGGTGCAGAAGCTGGAACTGGCGCGAGTCGCTAAGACCGAATTGACCCCTCGCTTCTGCCAGCACTTGGAACTACACAGCAGGTGGCGTCAAAACTAAAACATGACTGGGGGGATAAGCTGTACTCACCATCGTCGTGCCGGGCGTGACTTTCACGCGTTTAGACTGGTGGTTAAACTCCACGTTCAGCGCCATTTTACTCGGGCTTCTTCCTCTTTCTCTTTGTACGCTGCAAGAAATGGACTATTTCGGAGTATTTTTTAGCCTTCCAAAGAGCATAACATAATCCTCAGTAATAGACTTGCAGGTTGAAGCAACTCACTCCAAGTGAGCATTTATTCAGTCGTCTCTGTCTACTGCTGCTTGTAGTGGTAACGCAGGTAGGGCAACTCCACGTCCTCTCCGTCTGCATCCATGGCACACACCTCCAGGATAAGGTACTTCAGCTTCGGGTCGATGGGCTTCTTAGTCACCGTGCGCACCAGGTCCGAGATCTTCATCGCCATGCGCTCCTTCGACCGCGACTTAGCCGAGTACATGGCGTAGAGAATCGTGACGCCATACGACAACATCGAGACCTCGGCTTCGTACTCCTTCTCGAAATACGCCAGGAACTCCTTCAGTGTCATGTCACCGCGATCGACCTCCAGACGGTCCCACACGGTCCACTTGTATTCCTCGCCCTTTAACATCGTCTTCGTTGATTTCGGCTCGATCGGTTCGGCAAAGGTAAACAGCGGCAACGCGAGGTTCACGAAACCGTTCTTGTAGTGGTCTAGCGGTTTGTCTTGGAACACCTTCAGGAACTCGAAGCACACAAGTCCCGTCACAAGCGCTGTCGTGGTGGCGATGGCTGGAATGATCTTGCCAGCAATGAATCGCGACTTGTGCATATCCTCCTCCGGGATCTTGTACGAACGCGCACGCAAGTTGGAGACAGCAACGATGACCTCCATGTGCGAGTTATCGTCCTTGTCAAATTCAATTGGCTGCATGCGGTACCCTGCAAGATTCGCAGGCTTCGGCAGCTCCTTCAGAATGAATGCGCTTTGAGCATCCGCGTCTTCAAGCCCTGGAGCAGCAGCAGCGCCATCCTTTAGCTCAGCATCAGAAGCAGCGATCTTCACACCCTTCTTTGGCGAGAATTCCGGAACTGAAATGCTAGCAAGAACGTGAGTAAACGCATCTCTGTCGCTATGTCCCTTGAGGCCATAATTCTTCGCGCGGCTGTTGGCTACAGAAACGATGAAGTCCATGTGCAGCGGATCCTTCGCATCAAATGCGATTGGTGTCGGAGGTCGTTTTGGACCAGACCAGAAAGGAGTGCCCGATGTTGTCAACTTAAAACCAAAACAATAATTAGTAGGTAATGTATCAAAGTAACATCGTGAGAGCGTACCTGATCCAGAGGAAAGTTGTACAGGAGCTGCTTGATCTGATTACTGAATAGATCTTCAAACTTGAAACGAGCCCACGAAATGCAATCCTCAAACGACATCGGACGATCGTCAACCAAAGAAGATTTCAACCGCTCTAACGTCTCCACCTTGGTGTTTTGCTGCTCATTGAGTTCCTTCATAAAGGCTGGTCCTTCCAAGTAACGGTTTGCATCCGATGGTGCCTGGAAAAACTCGCCCTCAAACCAATCACGTGCCCACTGAAGCGTATGTTCAATCGCATTGGGGAAGTTCTTCAGTGTGCAAATCGGAATGCTCTTTTCAGGAGGGTCCCGAGAGGCACCGTAGTTTTCAGTCTTGTGCGGCACGACAATTTGCGTGTTGCCCTTCGTTCCCAGCGTACCCGACTCAAACATCGGGAGACCGTAGAACAAGCACCGCTGGTCCATATACAAACGAGCCTCAACGTTGTCCAGTGCTGTACAAACACCAGAGAGCGACTCGAAGAAGTCATCGTTGAACTGGTCTTCAGATTCTGCACCAACTCGAGACACGTAAGCAGACACGTTGACTTCTGGGTTCATTTCCTTGATAGCCCGAGCAGCAACCGATGACTTAGCTTGCTGCACATCCTTAGACCTGAACAGGAACTGCCGGTTCAGGTTTGACTTCTCGATCGTGTCCATATCCGTCACATGGATAGTGCCATCCTTGCTTGATGCCACGCCCATCATTGCCCAATTCTTAAGCATTTCACACCCGATCGCACCGGCGCCCACAAGGAACATGTTCAAACTCTTCAACTTCTCCTGCAGCTTCCGGCCGAACACGACGATCTGACCGTCGTATCGACAGCCAGTGGGCGCAAATTCTTCAGCAGCCCCCGCGTATACCGCATCAGGGAGACATTCCATCGCGTCGAAGTAGAAGAACTGTTGGATTGGCGTGAATTTGCCGCTGCATGCCTTGAGAGCTTCCTGACCAACAATGCCTCCGAGGAAAGCAGCCATTGGGGAGATTACGCCGGTAGCACAAGCCGCAAGCGCTTGGATAACCTTTTTCGATTTATCGACGTCGATATTCTCAACGCAAAACTGGTTTTTAGAAGCTGACTGCTTGTTGATTTCGACGGCAAGAGCGAAAACTTCTTCCGCGTCCTCCATGCAACCTGGTCTCGGATAGCTGCCTTGATGCTTCTCCTGGAACGCATCCAAAGCTTGAAATGCCACATGAAGCAACTCGGAGCGTCCAAGTTTGGCGAAGTCGTTAATCAAGAACTCCCCGGGAGCTTCGAGTGCGTTTTCAAAGTTTTTGAACTTGGTCACAAGGGATTGCTTCACCTGAGTGACATAGCCTCCTGTGGATGGCTGACCCTGCTCAAAGAGCTTTTTGTCGGCGTCATCGACAATATCCAAGGTAAACGTGAACGGGCCAGTCACGGTCACCTTCCTGGGCTCGCAGCCATTCAAGAACGGGAAGCCTGTCACTTCGCGGAACGACACCAAATCCCCTGTTTCCAAGCCGTGGCGGGTATCATCGTTCACAGTAACTAACGGAGGCGCTGAGTTCGAAATGGACGAGATCAGGCAGCTTACTGGCTCCAAGCCATCACGGTCTGACACAATAAACTCATCACCAAAGTCACAAAAAACTGAACCAAAGACACCACGCGCCTCGGTCGTGATGAATGCAATCGACTTAGTGTGGCAGATAGCGTTAATTCGCTTTGCCTCCTTCAGTGGAGCATTGACGAGAACCACCGCCTGCACGGAATGTACGTAAATGGGCAACCGGTTAGTATCGCGCCTCATTAAGCAAATTCTTACCATGAACGCACCCGGAATCCAAGTAAAAACTCCTCAGTGATTTCACCGCTGTAGCAGCGAACAGGCACGTAAGGATTCAGCTCGGCTAGCTTCTTCACTGACACTGCCGCACGCGGCTTGCCGATGTCGGCTTCGGTCAGGTAGAACTGCGACGCCAGATCAAGTGTATTGGCCGGTGTGTTGTCGTGCAGTGTAACACTCTTCACTCCCGCCAAAATGACATTCTTAGCGATCTCGACACCAAGGCCGTTCATCCCAACAATGAGAACATTCGACGCTCCCATGCGGAGCTGAGCTTCGCGGCCCATCACATAGAGCTGTCGGCTGTAGAGCCCCTCGTCGATGGGGGCGGTGCCAGTCTGGTCAATATCCATGGCGTTGTCTGTGACATGCACCAAGTTCCGCACACTGTCAGCGGTCTCGCTTACATCCCCCGCCGTCACAACGTGCGAGCTCATAGCGCTAATAGGCAACAGAACGAGACAATTTGACATGAATATTGCTCTCTGCAGTCTGGTTGTGCTAGCACGCTCGTGTTTGGGCCCTTTATCATACACACGACTCAGATACCCACCTTGTTTCGTCGTAAGTGCTTTCTCTATTGTAGGTAGTTCCCACCACTGCCGTATTCTTCCAACCGCAGTCGATCTGACAACAACATAAGCATCGTTAGTTCACTGTAATTCCCTTCACGTATTGAAGGCGGGGAGGGAGGGGGGGGGGGGTGCCCCGCGATCTTCCTCACCTTCGTTCTCTCTCTGCGATTGAAAGCTTGAGTTCTGTCCGAGGCCTTAATTGGTCTAAAGTTCAGCTCTATTTCAGCCAATGTTTGTGTGGCGTCAGTTCTTTGGCTGAAGTGAGACAACTTCCGACCCAGAGGAACTTCGCGATCACTTCAGAAAAAGCTCCCGCAGTCAAGTTACTGTATCAAGCCAGCCGTCATGGGAAAGAAGCGCGGAGGTCCGGTCGATGCAGCACTGGCACTGCCTGGCAGTTGTGGTATATGTATGTTCTGGTAGCTAATCATATTGTGGGATTCTGTTCCAGGAGGCCGGCGCATGCGTCACGAAGAGGAGGACGACGACGACGTTGCGTCTATAGCATCAGTCGAGACGCGCGGGACGTTTGTGTCGGACGACGGTGAGTTTTACGACGGCTACTCGAAAAACGTGGACGACGAGCAGGAGATCGAGGAGGCCATCGAGGAGCTGACCGAGAAGAGGTAGGAGTTGCATCTTCTGGGGCGATAAAATAGTGCTGCATGCTCACAGTTTGCATTCAGAACGACGACACGCGTTGCTGCCCTGGAGAAATTGACTACCCACCTGCTGCAGTACTTGTCGCCTGAAGACATCAGCGAGAGGTACACATACGCTGCGGCAGTTCAACCCATCCATTGCACCTGCCGACCTAACACCGATTTTGAAACAGCTTCTTGGATAACGTGCTCGGATGTCTTCGCAAACCGTCTGAAGGCGAGGCAGTGCTAGGATCGCGCATCCTGGCGATAATGGCAACCATTTTCGGAGAGGGTGAAGAACGCTTTTTCCAGCGATCGAAAAACGTGATGAAGCCATTAATCAAGACAGCCAAAAACGCGAAGATCAAGGTTTCGGTACGGGATTTCCATCTTGCTGCAGCTTCAATTGGTAAGGTCTGCTAGAATTTTACTAACGTGGTTGTACATGGTTTGCGAAGACCATCCGTGCGCTCGGACTGGTCTGCTTTGTGTGCAGTGTCGAGCAAGAGAACACTGAAGAGCTGTTGGAGCTATTCGAGACGTTTTTCGCACCAAAGATTATTGGTGACATTTGCAAAGCTGCCCTCGACTCATGGGGTCTCGTTGCGTCCTCTCTCTCTGAAGATATGCTCGTGAGCGATCAATTGCTGGAAAGGTGAAGAGATATTTGCTCAGGTGAATTCGTTAGCTTTTTGTGATGACTAACGGTTTGTTGGATCATATACATGGACAATAGATTAGTGCCGAAGTTCCTAGCCTTGTTGGATCACAAGGATGTTGAAGTCCGCTCAGCTGCTGGTGAAAACGTTGCCTTCCTCTATGAAAGCGCTCAAAACTGTGGTGTCCCGTTGCCCTACGGGGATGAGATCCTGGATCGCTTTCTTGAAATGAGCAAGGACAACAGCAAGAAAAACAGCAAGAAGGACCGCAAGACCCAGCGCGTTGTGTTCCGAGACATTCACTCGACGCTTGCTGTACGTCTTTAACTATGATGTTTGATCCGTTTTCGGTGTTAATGACTGTGATGTGTTTGCTTGCGTTCGGCAGTCAGGAGAAACTCCGCATGTCTCCTTTTCGGTGAAGAGTGAAATGTTGGAAATCAGTTCATGGAAATCCGTTAAACAGTTCGAAGCGATGAAGGAATGTTTGCAGACCGGTCTTCAGGAACATATCAAGTATAACAACATACTTCGTGCGATGCTGGACTTGCCGGCGACTTTGGAAGACCGCAAAGTGGATAGGGTGCGTCACCAATCTTACCGTGGTTTTGTTTCGATTCTAACCGTTATATTCATTGCTTTGAACAGCGGGACGTATTTGACAAGAAGTCTGCATCGAGGAAGCAACGCAGCAACGAGCTCAAGGGAGACCGTAAGCGGAAGCAGCATATGCAAGATGCGTTCTACGACGATGGCTTTTACTAGCACACACTAGCAAAAGTTATTGAAACTAGAATTGTGTTATAAAGCACCTTTGGCCTGAGCGATTAACTTGTCTGGTGTCTAGCGAGGGTTGGGCAACTGTTACTTTGTGCTGCATGTGGTAATTTAGCTGAACGTCACAACTTGTGATTCACAAGAGGTGCAGCATATTTAGTGTAGAGTACGCTGAGTGCACTGGGGACATTCCTAGCGGTGCGCAAGCCCTTGACTAGCAACAAAAATCATACCAATGGGTCCATGTATTAGGTTCAACAACTCGCAGGAATCAGCAAGAAGAGCACAAATACTCTCACCTCTTGACCGCGCTTGGACAACCTGACCTTAAGCAGCAACGAATATGATGTCTACTCTGCAAACGAAAAGGACCTTCATTCCTTCTTCTCCGCGGCACCCCCTTCCATCTTGGGGGTCTCGCGACTCGAACCCCGAGCAGGGGATCGTGGGCTGTGACTGCGGGAGCGACTTCGACGGTCTTTCTTGGCAGGCGACGGGGAGCGACTGCGACTTCCCTTGCGACGAGAGGATTCGCCCTTTGGAGCATCATGCGATCCGCTCCGAGAGCGCGAGCGTCCCCGCGCATGGCGTCCTTGTCCTCGGCTTCCACTGCGACTTCTGCTCCTGCTACGGCTGCGACTTTTGTCGCGGCGACCGCGGTTGAACATTATCTCTAGTTCGCGCTCCATGGACCGCGGCACCGTCTTAATGTGCATAAAATTGCAGTAGCCTCCGCGGTTGCAGGTTCCCTCGTCGAACTGGCGGCAACGCGCTTCCCTGAAATCAGTCACAGGTGAAAATTCGCACACAAGCGGCCGGCCAGCGTAGAAACGGCCATAGAGAGATTTCTGTGCCGCCGCCGCGTGCTCTTCGTCCTCGTACTTGGCGTACACATTGCCCACGAGGTGATCCCCAAGATTGTCGCAAATGTTGAGTTCCTCCAGCTTGCCGAACTTGCATAGTTCCTCAAAGACCTCCTCGTAAAAGTCCTCAAACTCTTCATCCACGTGGCGCTGGTCCAGCGAAGCCGGGTCCCCGTTCTGCGCGATAACCTGTGCGATCGGGTTCTGGTACATGTGACTCACCAGAATCGTCTGACTGAACACGGGCTTGTTGTGCAGCCGAGAACAGCGGTCCCCATGGCGGCAGGCGCCGATCTTGAAGTAGAACGGGCAGTTCACGCGGTCTTCCTCCGTGCCGTGGATGCGCGCCAAATGCTCGGCTCCTCCGCCGCTCTGCTCGCCGCGACGACTGCTCATGCGCTCACGCCCATAACCCCCTCCGCCTGACCGACCGCCGTAGCCCCTATCTCCACCTCCGCCGCCGCCACCGCCACCGCCATACCCGCGGTCCCTGCTACGGTCACGGCCACGTCCGCGGAACTCCTCCCCGTATCTACTCGCCATAGTAATTCTCCTGCTCGAAAGATTCCAGAATGGTTTCCACTCCACTCGCTGTCAACTATATCAAATTTTACAGCTCCTTTGTAATCGGATAAATGTGTTATACGGGGTTCTGATTATGGAGGTTTTCGAGTAGGTACGAAATCGAACGAGCGGCAGCGAGAATTCCTAATTCCTGATAATCGGCCGCGGCACCAGCGGAAAGTCATGCATCTGGATCTGTCCTGGGAGGAAGACGAGGTGGAGGCCGAGCCGCCCGTACGATGGAATAGGAACCGCGAAGACCACGATGACGACCGATATCTCTGGTTCAGCACGTACGTGCGACCGTCAGGTATAACCACTGCACTCAAGCCCTCCGGCGGAGCTAACAAGTTATCAATTACGTATGCTGCAGACGTCGTGGAGGCGACAGAACACAAGCCGAAATATGAGTACACCGTTACTGGACGAAAGCGCATCAAGCCCGGGTCGAGGACAACTACGCTAGGTTCGTTGCGGTGCTGATTCGCTTGAACTTTAAGTTTTGATGCAATTAACTTCTGACAATTCAATCTGCGCATCCAGGGACGAAGGTTACCGTGAACGGTAAAACGGTGGCAATATTCAAATATGGTGGAGGATTCTACGCTATTCAGAATGCTTGCCCACATCAGGCCGCCTCGCTCCATCTTGGTGACATCGAAGACATTGATGGCACCCTCTGCATTTCCTGCCCGCGGCATAAGTGGCCTTTTTCACTGGAAGACGGCCAGTGTATCATTCCGGTAAATCGACAAGCGGAATGTTATCCGATTCGCGTCAGACAAGAGCGCGACGGGTCGAAGATCCTCTACGTTGGGTTTACGGCAATCACCGCAACGTTGTTCCACGACGACTCCTTTTAGGGACGATGCTGTTCATCGATGTGAGTTTAGGCTGTTGTTTATAATGTTTGTTGTGGGAAGCATGCTTTAACCAGGATGCACAAGTTTGAAAATACGGTATATCAATACGGCCAATACGCTACATGTACATGTACATAACCAAGTTTTGCTCGCCAGCAATGAAAGTATGCACACACGTGCTTGTTCAACACAAAAAGCAACAAGACCTGTTGCTTTTTGTTGGAGTGATTCATAATGGGCCTGCTATTTTAGCCACCCTGATAGAAGTGCGTCGGGGTTGATTCTGTGCATTTTAATCGGAACGGTGCGGTGATATGGGAGCTGCTCCGAGTTCAGTCCCACAAAAACCGGCACTTGAACCTGCTGCGCTGCTCACCACGGGGGCAGGTGTTATTGTTCGCATCCCAGATCCTGCGGGTGGCGCATCCACATACGAACATAACTCGCAAATTTCGGCAACGCCCTCAAAAATGGTGGTCGGGGAATCACAAATGACCAAGCAGGATTCGCACGCTGCAGCAGTGGTGAGATCGGGAGAGCGAAACCAAGCATTAAAGGGAAGAATTGTGTATTTGAAGAAGGTCACGGGCAGTTCGTCGCACAACGCCTAGATTATTCGAGCAGGTAGCGGTGTGAAAGATAACTCGCCATGGACCTCAGCTTTTTCAACGCAAACACAACTTTGTTTTTTTTTTGTTTTGCGTGCGTGAGCCGAGGAAGGCCAAGCTTCCTATTCTATCCTTGTTCACATTGTCCTCATGCCCTGTTGTGGGTACAACATCTCTTGCCTACAAAACTGTGGCCAGTCGGTCGTAATCCACAAGCTCTCCGCAGTCGGTACCGAACACGAGGTGGCGGTCGTTGAACTTTGTCGAGATGAACCGTGTGGAGGGGGTCGGTGGTTCAAACCATCGCACTGGGTTAGGCTCGTACCATCTCCACAGTGCCGCCTGCGCATTAAAGTCGAAAGGTGCACAACAATAATTAGAACAAAATAATTGCAAGGAGAGAGTGAGATAGTGGCACGGACCTTTCCAGTTGATGACACACTAACAATCTTGCGGTTGTCAAACTGAAGAGCCTTGACGCCTCCGTGCTCGTGATTGCTAAAAGTACACAGCGATTGTTGGGTTCGCACGTCCCAGGCTTCCATTCCTTGTTCCGAATAGCCTGCAACAACTACTGTCTCATCCATCTCGAGCGCCGAGATAGTGCCTTCGCACAAGGCCGATTTAGACAAAATCTTCGCGCTTTTTCCACCCCACCAGCGAACTGTGCCTTCATTGCCAGCTGACCACAATACCCGTCCTTTAGTATCTGCGTTGACAACAGCGCCTGCAAAACAGTCGGCAATCAACACACATCTCGTTAATTCACCAAAACCATACGTATCGTAACAAGAGCGCTCACATACCTGGGTGCCCTGCCAATCGGTGTGTAAGACGACTGCTGCGCAAGTCAAACACACGGATGAGACCGCACGATGTACCACACACAAGCGTGTTGCGTAGTAGCATTAGGCTTGTGATCTGCGGGCACGTCTCTCTTTGTGATCGCGGTAGCATTGACTTGTGGATCTTGCTCGATGGGATGGACACGATGATTTCTCCTTTCGTAACATCCCACACATTTGCTTCTCCCTTCTCTGTTGACGTCGCCAAATGCAGGAATGTACCATCGTTGTGGTCAATTCGTACATTAACCACTTTGTCCTTCGCACGGGTCCTAATAAAAGGAACCATCCCCAGGCTGGAACGGTGGGAAATTGACGTGGTGGGTGATGCGTTCACTGCCGGCGTTGTGTCAAGGTTACGACTTTCAAGTGAAGAGAAGCTCCAAATCTTGACCGCGCCGTCAGTGCAGCCAACTGCCAATGCTTCGTCACACACATCGTAGCATGAGGCGTTCGTTTGTGTCATTGAAGCACGTAAGCGCTGCTTTTCAAGCGACCACAAGTAAAAGTTCGCTCGCTCTTGGTCAATTGCGCCCGAAACTAGCTGCGCACAAGAATGCATGTAAGAACAAACTCCAGCTGAGGCGAGGAACACTTGTAACGTACTCGTGCATCTTGGTTCCGACTAAATCGGTTGTTTAGCAGCCCAGGGTTCTCAAAGGCTGAACGAGGGTTCTTGTGTATCTCGTTCTTTAGTTCCGGTATGTCGTCCAGGCGGAGCGGTCTCGGTGGCTTATCGAACCACTCGTTCTCTGCTGTCATGAGCTTTAAGTCGTGGACGTATTCTCGCATAGACGTGCGTTCATTAAGCAGACAAGCTCGGATGGCAGGAGGTGACCCTCGCCGGTTCACGTTACTATCATCGGAGCATCCATAGCAAGCGCGTCAGTATATCCAAACTTCCAGTATTGACAGAAAGAAAGCAGGATAATAATGACTGCCTATCCTTACGGGGAGGGAGCGTCTACCTCACGGTAGCAGTAGTTGGCGGCACGACGGAAGCAGTTAATCAGCAACGGCTCGTACGGTACCCCAGCCGAGATCTCCCACACCGACGGCTTCATCATCTCTCTGGCCCAATTCCGGTTCAGACACACTACATCACAGCAGTGCAAGCACAGAAAACCACGCATAGATCCGCCGTCAATACCCAGATTTCACCAACCAGCATCTTTTTCTTTATTTTGTCGTTCAGTTTGTTACGCACCCAGCAGCCGCGTGTCCACGGAGCCTACAAAGGCGACCACCCGTGCAAGCAACGTAGGCTTCCCCAGAAGCACGTTGATGGGGGTGGCGGGCGCCGAGTCCCCAGCGTCGACTTGGTCCGTCATCGTCCCTTCTCTCCTGATTCCCCGGAATGCGAGGGGGAGGAAGCTGGCAATTTTTTACCCGGCGTGATACACTTACATAAGTTTACACCGACCACAGATCGTTCGGTGGCGAGAGTCTTAATTTGTCCTTGGATTGGCTCAAACGTTTTTTTTCTAGTATCCGATATCGACATTGGGAGGTCAAGGGGGGAAACCGGCAAAGAGCTCCAGAACGAACCAAGAGGACGCGTGAGTGAGTCGCCACCATGTCGTCGAGCGAAGAGGAGCTGGACCGCAACCTGTCGGAGGACGAGGACGTGTCGGAGGACGAGATCCCCGAGGAGGAGGACGCATCGGAAGAGGAGGAGACGCCTGTGAAGAAGCGCAAGGCTGCGGACAGCAAGCCCAAGCCTAAGAAGCGCCGCAAGCCCGTCAACAAGTTCATCGAGGAGGAGGCTGACGTGGACGAGGACGAAGAAGAGGAGGAAGACGATGACGATGACTTCTACCGTTCAGAGCGCCAGATGGCCGAAGAGGTCGAAGCAGGCCACTCATATCGCTACGAGCCGCAGGACCGCACGGAATTTGACGAGTCAGAGAGCGCCGAGGCCATCGTCAACCGCATTAAGAAGCGCCACCAGCAGAGCCGTAAGCAGTATGACGGCGATGAGGAGGGTGGTGAAGTGATCCAGAGCGAGGTGGCACAGCAGTCGCTTCTGCCGTCCATCCAGGATCCACGCATGTGGGTCTTCAAGTGCAAGCCCGGCCGTGAGCAGCACCTTGTGGTCGCGCTCATGAACAAATTCATTGAGTTTGCTCGTCGTGGCGAGCCTCTCATGGTGAAGTCCGTAGTGGCCTCCAACTCGAAGGGCTTCATCTACGTGGAAGCGGAACGTGAGCCACATGCCAAGGATTGCCTAAACGGACTGCGTGACGTGCAGCAGTGGTCTATGAAGCTGGTGCCTATCCACGAAATGACGTCGGTTCTCAATGTCCAAACGCGCAGGAAGCCGCTAGTTGCTGGTGCTTGGGCGCGAATGAAGCGCGCGGGACTGTACAAGGGTGACCTCTGCAAGGTTATTGAGATTCTCGACAATGGCGCTCGTGCTGTTGTGAAAACGATCCCGCGTCTCGATCCAATTGTTCTAGCTGGTGGTGAACAGCCTAAGTACAAGAAGGGCCAACGGCCGCCTCAGAAGCTTTTCCACGCGAACATGGTTCCCGGAGCGGATGTTGCTCGTCGCCGGTACCCTTCAACTGGAGAAATGATGGATACGTTCGACAATGACTTCTACCAGGAAGGCTTCCTGATCAAGGAAGTGAACATTGCCACTATGCTGACTACAGAAGATGTCAACCCAACTTTGGATGAGATTAACCGCTTTTCGTCTGTTGCGGGTGAAGATGGTGAACACACTGCCGAAGAGATGTTGGCCTCTGTGGAAGCTGATGATTGGAAGAACAAAGTGGATCTCACAAAGGGCGATACAGTGCGTGTGATTGAAGGCGATCTCATCAATCTTATGGGTGTCGTGTTGAGCACCAACACAGCCAACGATACTGTTCGTGTCATGCCGCTTCACGAAGAGATTAAGGACACGATATTGGATTTCCAGCTGAAGCAGCTAATGAAGTATGTGAAGGTGGGTGATCACATCAAGGTGGTCTCTGGGATGTACTCCGGCGAAACTGGCACTGTCGTAGCAGTGGATGATAGCGAAGGGGCTCCTGTGGCTATTGTTCTGGTGGACAGCATGGCGCGTGAAATCCAAGTTCGTGTTCGCGACTTGCAGGAGTCCGCGGAAATCTCGCACGGTCTTGATTCATACAAGGGCAAGGAGCTTTACGATCTTGTTGCCCTGGCACACGGTGATGTGGGTGTGATTACCCATGTTGGACGCGAGGGTTTCACGGTTCTTTGTCAAAATGGCCAATCGCGGAATATTTCCGACCAGGAGGTGCAGCGTAAAATCGTATCATCACGCACAACAGCGGCATTGGACAAGAAACACAACCACGTTAGTGTTGGAGAAATGGTTAACGTGGTGGAAGGGCCTTTCGCAGGCCATAGTGGAACGGTGAAACACATCTACCGGACTTACCTCTTCATTCACAATAACCGTATCACGACCAATTCGGGTATGTTCGTCACGCGAGCGCGTGGAGTGATCTTGTCCGGTAGCAAGGCGCGTTCCGATATGATTTCAAACTCAACCGTGCCTCGAATGGATGCCGGTATGCGCCAGCAAAACCAACGGGGTGGTAGAAATCAGCGCGAGTCAGAGTTGATCGGCCAGACCGTCAAGGTGAAGAAGGGACGCTGGAAAGGATACATTGGTATTGTTGTCGATGAAAGCGACCAAAAGGTCAAGGTGGAAATTCATTGCAAAGCTAAAATTGTGGACGTTGATCGGCTGCACATTACCATTGCTGGCACGCGCGATGGTGGTGTGGTGGACAAGCCGCGCTATGCTGGAACTCCGATGACGGGTGCGACGCCGCTGCCATCGCAGACCCCGCTCCACGGCAGTGCAATGACGCCTATGGCTACCCCACTGCATCGTGGTATGGGTACTCCGCAATCGTCGGGGCGTGCTGGCGACGCTTGGAATGTTGGCAATGATGACGCACTGCTGGAGACGCAAATGAACCAGGAGAAGGATATTACCCACGCTACCAGCTTTGGTACGCCACTGGAGCCTACTGCGCCGTCTAGTGATATGTCTAGCAACAGGTACTCAAACCCGACAACGCCTATGGCCCCGCGATCCCCATCAAGAGATAATATGATGCCTGTAACCCCTGCTGCAAACCCGACGACGCCAGGATTGAACCCGACAACGCCTGGACTGAACCCGACGACGCCTGGACTTCAACCAAGGACCCCTGCCTACATGATGGGCCAGAATCCTACGACACCAGGTCTGAACCCGACTACACCCTCGCATTTGTCTGCTGCTACTCCTGGTATGGGCCATGAGCCTATGGGAATGGAGCCGATGACTCCAGGCTTCAACCCTACGACGCCTGGTCTGTCGGCTATGACTCCTGGACTCAACCCCGCTACACCAGGAATCAACACTCCAGGCTACAATCACAACCCAATGACCCCAGGTTTTGGCGTGGCGACTCCGATGGGCCGTATGAACTCTGCTGTCACACCAGCAGCGACACCTGGCATGATGGGAGGCAATGGTGTTCCTATGACGCCAGCCTTTAAACAGGATCCTAACGACTTAACGGGTGGGCCAGCTAGCGGAGAAGTAACGTGGAAGATGAAGGGTGTGGAGGTCGAAGTGATCGCTGGTGAACACAACGGCAGCGTGGGTGCCATTACCAGTGTGAACGGTGGTTCCTGCTCCATCGATGTTGATGGCCGTGTGATCACTGTGTCACTGAACGATGTGAGGCCAGTGGTGCCGGAGAAGCAGGATACGGTGATCATCCTGTCAGGCGACGAGGCCGGCACTAGGGGTTCACTGATCGGTACAGATGCGTCGGACGGTATTGTCAAGGTCGATGGCGGCTCTGAGATTAAGATTTACGCCATCGCATCACTGGCCAAGATTGCGCAGTAAGACTACATGTACTAGGCATCGATGGAAGCAGGCAACAAACCAGTACATTCGACGCGCAAGCAGACAGACGAAGCTGCCACCATCAGTACTGACAAACTAACATGCATCCACAGACTGTTTGCTCATTACTGTTTGATCAATTGTGGGAAGTTTTGGAGTCGCCTGATAGGACGCTGTGAAACGAACCGCCCATGGCTAGATGTCATAATTAGTGACTCGCCTCATGCCTTCAGCATCAATCGACAAGTTGCAGGCGCGACAACCTACGTCCACAGTGGGCAACCGCACCAACACTCGGAAGCCCACGCACCTCAACTCCGGAAAGGGTGCACCACACCTCGGCAACAATGAGTTGCCCTATGTCGAAAGCAAACGTGAGCTAAACGCGAAGAGGCTCGCAGCTCAGCGGGCTGCAATGGTGGTGGCTGACCGCGCCACAAGTATTTTGAAGATGCAGCAGGATCCAGATGTACTGGACCTTCGACCTTACTGTCTTGAGCTCAATGATGTCCTGCTAACCGAGATGGCGCACCAGCTCAGGGCTAACCGAGCACCCGGGTATTCGCTCCTTATCCTGTCCGAATGCTACGGGTTTACTCCTGTACGTGGTCACGCAGCTGTGCGTTTGCGGCAGTCCACCTTCTTACCCTTTGTGCCGATGCTGGCAGGTTGGTTTGCGGTCTCTCGTTCACGTCGTTGGGGAAACACTGCGCCAGCTTGATTGTTCGAGTACGACGTTGTCAGTGCCGATGCTGCAAGTTCTAGCTACGGGCATTGAGCGTCTGGATGTACTTAACTTTTCATCCTGTCCTCAGCTTTTAAGTGAAGGAGTGCGCGAGTTTATCTCATGTTGCAACACTTCGTTAACTCGGTTAAACCTCTCACGCTGTGGAGCACTAACTGACGATGCGTTGGGATGGATCGGCGGTGCATTGGGGCCTCAAGGCTCCCGAACTCGATGCCGTCGGCTGCTGTCACTCGATGTGTCTTATACCAATGCCATTTGTGATCGTGGCCTTGCAGCTCTTGGCGCAGGTTGCCAAGCGCTTCAATTTTTGAATCTTGAGGGCCTCGAACGTATTTCTGATGCTGGAATGTTGCATATTGTTCGAGGTTGCAAAGTGCTCCGGGTTCTCAGTCTGAAGCGATGTAAACAGTTGACTAATGCTACACTCGGGCACATCGGAAAGCACTGTATGAATTTACGCACGCTCAACCTTAGCGGTTGCTACGGGATGTCATCCGCTGGGCTCTTCGCAATGTTACCGAGTGCATCACTACTGCAGTCGTTGAATCTGGAGGGATGCCTAAAAATGCGCGAGGATATCCTCGCTCCACTTGCAACATTGTGTCCTTCCCTGCAAACACTTAACCTAACAGGATGCCAAGAGATCACGGACGCCGGCATCAAGACTTTAGCAGAGAACATGCCATTCGTGCAGAAAGCGCGCACATATCGGGGGTTGGAACCGCGTGTGGATGGATTGCAAATAAAGTATTCCATTCAGGAGCAGACTATTCGTTCTTCGGCGGCATTGCGGCTCCAGGCTTACTACCGTGGCTATCTAGGTCGACGAATTGCTGCCTCATGGCGTGAAACAATGGTGCAGACTCCCGCTTGCCGCAAGATCCGACGATGCTACATGTGCTGGCATCTAAGGCGTGAGCTCGAGTTCCGTGTAAAGCGCACAACGCTTGTTTATCGAAGTGCTGTGCGAATTCAAAGCTTGATTAGGGGGGTGCTGTGTCGAGCTGCTTGTGCGCGTTCCCAACAAAAGGCGCAGCGCCTCACTGTATGGGCAGTCTACGTTGTCAAGATCCAGGCTGCTTATCGAGGGCATTGGACACGACGGCATTTCGTCCTGGTGCGGAAGTCTATGGAGCGATATCGACTTGAGCAGAGCCTTCTTCAGCGTGAAGCCGCTGCAGTTCGTCTACAAAAGGCTTACCGTGCACGATTTGGTCGGTCACGCTTTGAAGATCTGATGACACTGAACCAGATACGTCGAAAAGAGCAGCACGATGCTGCAGTGATGTTGCAGCGCCTCTATCGAACTCGCGCTGCACGTCGTGCGTACAGCCAGTTACGGGCAGCAATTAAGCGACAGCAAGATGAGGCCCGCGAGCTTGAGGCGGTTGCAGTCAAGTTACAAAGCAACTGGCGTGGGCACAGGAGTCGTAAGAATGAATTGACTCGAGTCCGCGCTGAAGCTCAAGCACGAGAAATACTCCAACACTCAGCTGCGAGCCGCATTAACGCTGGAGTGCGCGGGTACTTTGGTCGACGGTATGCAAGATCTGAGCGCATCCGATCTCAAACTCGCTACCGTGCAGCTTGTGTCATTCAACGCACATGGCGCAGGTACTTGGAACCCGATCTAAGACAACTGGAGCTGGATACTATGCTGATGCATTTGCGTGACAACGCTCTCAATGAAGACGCAGTAGCCCGAGGACAACAAGTGGAAATCTTACGCAAAGCTCGAGACCTGGTAAATCGCGATTCGGCCTCAGAACCCGAGAGCGACGATGACTGGCACGACTTCCAGGACGAGTACGGCGACCAATTTTGGTTTTCTCCGTCTCGCAATGAACGTGTCTACATGCGCCCAAATGACCACGCCCCCGAGAAAAGCATCCTTGAAATGCCGTGTCGTGTTCTGTGGCCACTTGAGCAACGTTGGTTTGACGGTCGCATAACTCGCTACAACTGGAAGAAGGACCGACACCGCATTGACTACGACGACGGGGACCATGAGTGGTTAAGTGTCTTTCGGACTGACTCGTCTCGGATTCAGATCTTCAATGGGAATTGTTGGTGTATGGCCTCCATGCTGGACACTTCAAAGCGCGTGCTTCGAGCTGCAGTTTTCATCGGGGTGTATTTCCAGCGATTTGACCCTCGACGCATGCTTTGGCGGAGCGGCACGTTTCGAGCATATCACGAACCCAGCGATGCGTTCTTGCTCATGTACGACCCTGTTGACGACGGAAGCGGTGGGCTGCCGCAGTATGAACAGGAGTGGGTGAATGTGTTCACGGCAGAAAACCATTTCCAAGTGCAGGATGCAATTACTCAGCAATGGTGTTCTCTCAGTGGATACGTTTTCGGTCATGTGCGAGGGCGGCCGTTGGATCTACAGATGCTACAATCTAAGCAAAACGAGGGATGCTGGTACAGTGTGACAGATTATTTGGACTACAACGAGGAGATTTTCGTACAAGAAGCGGAGGAACCTGCCGACGGTACTGGCGATGCCGAGCCAAGCACAGTTAACGCAGGAGATGACGATGCAACTTTTCTCGACGCCGAAGCAGATAGTGGTGTGATAGAACCTAGTGATAGCGGGGAGGAAGGAGACACAGAGGCATCAGCAGAGGAGTCTGAGTCTGAGCAAGAGAGCGAAGAAGAAGATAGCGATGGCAATTGACTGTCACTGAAACTTCAACCAATTAATTTTGAAGTTGATTCCATACGTACTTAGTGAAATATTCTAGGTGTTGAGCCGCACGTGGCATTTGACGTTGCAGGATGAAGCTCTTCCAGCTCACGCTGCCCAACGAGCAGCACGGCAAGGTGTGCATCGTTTACAACCTCCCGCCCTCATTCACCCACTACTTTATGTCCTTACGCCTCCACTTTGTCGCTTCAGGTCGTGTCTGTGCTGCAGGATGAGCTTAAGTTGGATAACGTAACGAGTGTGGAGGCACGCACATCGTCCATCGTGACGTTCCGCGTCGAGGACGAGGAGATGCAGGCGATCCTCAACAAGCTGCAACGCATGGGTGTTGGCGTACAGTTTGGCTTCTGCGACGTCATGTCGCTCACGCCGGGCACTACGATGCGAAAGCGCAACGGCAACAAGAAGAAGAAACGCAGTGTTGGCCGCATTCTCGAGCGCAACACTGATGTGGGCACTGCAGTTCCAGTGGCTGAGATGTACGCGCATATCGAGGCAAATTCTACTTTGTCCAGGGACTCGGTGGTGATGCTGCTGATCTCTTCGTAAGCTCGACGATCTTTACCTGGTTGACTGAGATGAGTTCTGAGTGTTTGCGCTTTGTTGATGCGATGGTACAGGTCAATCGCTGGAATTGGTTTAGCTGGCGACTCTGGGGTAATAATTACAGAGATATGACGCTGTACTGCAAGCCGGAAACTTACGTTGTCGTAATTATGTGTGCAGACCTACGTCGTTGCGTCCATGCTTCTATCCCCGATGATGGTACACGATATATGTCCTTCGGAGTATTGCGTATGGGGGCAGAAGCTAAGTTAATGGTGTTTTCCGTGTTGGTAGGGGCCGATTTTGGGATGCGCTTTCGGATTCGCTCTTCGAGACAAAAATCTTTTCATCAACGGAATGCTGAATGAGCTCTTCGCGTTGGTGCGTATCTGCGTGGAATTAATGATGTCAATCCTGTTCCTCACCGTCCTGCATTGCTGATGACTGTTACCATGTCCACAGACTATTACCTTTCTGTTGGGTGTAATGATTGGCGCATTTTTAAGCCCCTACGCTGTAGCGTTGAATTGGCCCACAGGAGAAATGCGTGAGCGTGGCCAAGCAATCCAACTCCTATTTGGAGCTATTGTTGCTGCTCTTTCGGGCACTGGTGTTGCACTGGCCGAGTCCAATGCTAACATCTCCTCCGTAGTTGGAGTTGCCATTGCGGCAGCGCTTCTCCCGCCCACAGTAAATTGTGGAATCTGCTTCTCGTATGTTATGGTCGGGCAATACTTCGTGGTACGTGTTGGCATCGATGACAACTATGTTATGCGATGTCTGACTGTTATGATGAACATATTCACATTAGACGGACGATGTTATTGGAGAAGAGCAAAAACTTGTTTTCTACGAAATCGCTGTCGGCAGTCTGATGCTCTTGTGGATCAACGTCGTCCTCATTTACGTCACTGCAGTATTGGTCTTTAAAATCAAAAAGGTAGATCAATTCCAGCTGATCCGGCGCATCGACGAGGGTGCATGGCAAAATTTACCCCGAGTGCAGAGATCTCCGGCCCACCGAGACATTGACACTAGACAGAGTTTTGACAAGCGTGATCGGGGTGAGAGTAGTGGGAGTGCGAGCAGTACTCGCGGTTTTCTAACCGATGAAGAAGAGGTGGATTTTTCTCCTGGACAGCAGAAACCTGAACCACTGAAGTTAGCTCCCATTCGCCGGCGCCCTCATTCGCCGCGCGCTACTATGGAGGAAGTGCAGCTCAGTCGGGGGGAAGCGAATGCAGTCTAATGCACAAGTTTGGAATGAAATTTCCAAAGAGAACAATAAAAATATGATCGTGGGATTTTCTTCGGTGGAGAATAGTATCTAACTCTCGTCCATCTCCAACGTGGTAGTCTGGCGGATATTCCGTCTTGTTTTGGAGCGACGTTGAACGGCGTGCAGATGCATGGCGGCGATCTCCCGATTACGGTCATATGGCATATTTTGGCACACCAAGATGCGCTGAGCTGGTGTATCCTTACGAAGAGGGGTTAATGAAGAAGCCGGCCTAGATATTACAGGTGCGTGTACTTTTGCGCGAACGAGTATAGCTGCAGCAGGAGCAGCTTCCGAGTGGGGATGCGTTTGTTTGGGCTCAACAGCCTCATGCCTGTGCAAACCCGAAATCCACACACGAATGTGAGGAAACCCCAAATAAGCAAAAACAAGTTTCCTCAATGACAAATACTTACAGCTGGGACTCAGAGAGATGTCTCGTTACTCGTGGTGGTCGGTTTCTTGATAGAACGGGTACCACTAGCTTGGTAGCGGTCTCAATCTCGGTGACTGGTGCTAGTTTGACTTCTTTTGGCGGAGTTTTCTGCTTTTCTCCTTTTTCCTCCTCCTCTGTATCCCCAGAAGGATCCGATTCCGAGCCCACAGATTCATCTTCAGTGTTATCCTGAAAATTATCCGGAAGTGCTGCCTCAATTTCTCTAATCAGATCCTCGTGGTTCAACAGCGACAGCATTGACATATCTTCACCACAAAATAGTTCATCAAACTCGGACGGCAGAACAGGGTCGAGAAGAGGCGATGCTGGACGTTGTGGCTGTGCCCAAGACGTTATTTCTTGTTCCTCGGGTAGAATCGAAGGTAATTGAGAGGCTTGAAGCGGTGCCAAACGGATTTTACTGTTGTTAGCGAGGTCACTGGCTGTGGTTGTCGGTCCGAAGCATTTTAGTGGGATTGGGAGGTCTTCCGAAATACGCTGTTGGTCATTCGCTAATTCTTCTTGCCCTGCTCTCGATCCTGTCGGTGTACCACGAACCTTTACAGAAAGTGGCATCGCTACATTACCGACACGCTGCACTGCGATCACTTGTGAAAATGGAAGCAAAGCGTGACAGAATTTCAGTCCAGCGGCATGTAGATCTGCTGGAGTAAAATGACGAAGAGAATTGCTTTGCTTCCCTGCGAGATCCAACTCAACGCGACCGCGGCTGCTTGGTGTGGTTTGCTGTAGTTGCGTCTTTGTTGCAGCGTCAACCCCAAAGAACGAAGCTTCAAGCGTAAAACTGTGGAGCACCTCCATTTCGTTCCACACAACAATTCGGCCCGTACCCTTCTTAGAGGCACTGACCGAGAATGTGCAATCGCCAAAACTAAAGAAGCCGCCACGCGTGCAGTCGCTGGTTTTGCAGAGAATATGGGGAAAAAGGCGTACACGTGCAGCTTCACTTCTGCTGCAAGGATTGAATGGGCGACAACCATATAGAAAAATGTTTTTCTTGCGGCTGTGTCCGTGGAGGTCGCAATACAAAGACACTGGACGAGTCTTACAGACAGCGAGAAGCATGCTCTTGATGGCAAAAATTGTGGGGTGCAGTTCACTTGAGGGGCTAAGCCAACGTCGATTAAGATCCGTGCCGGCAAGCGAACAACGGTAGTTACCATGAATGACTCCATCAGGGTTTAGCATCGGAACAACTTTAAACACAAAGTGGTGGCGTAAAAATCGAGCTTCGAGCGAGTTTCCAGTTAGAAACTCGAGGATTCCGTGCATTACGAAGTTGCTGTTGCTTTCTCCAGGGTGAACTCGAGCTGTGATCACAATCGCTGTTCGTCGTCTTGCAATCGAGTCTTTTTCATCATCTTGACTGAAATCCGTGATAGTTAGCAAGTCACAGTTGTTGCCAGCGATCGTTTTGCACATCACTCGCCGCTTGAAGGTGGTTCTACGCTCGGGGTCCTTCTGCATGGATAGTAGAAAACGCTGCAATCGCGTGTATGTGTACGGGTAACAATGTGCAAAGTATACAACAAGAGGTTTGTCGTCGAGTGTAGTTTGAGGCAGACTCGAGCGCGTATTTGACTTGGGAGAAAGAGGGACTTGAACTGGAAACTCGTACACGAAGGAAAGCGTGTAGTAATTCCGCGCTTTTCCCGTTCGGCGGTGTCGATAAGTGTCCGTGTTCTTGAAGTAACAGACGTTCAACCCCGAGTGGTGCCAGCCGCATTTGAGAGAGGCCGGTCTCTCAATGTAAACGGCAGGAAGCATACCATCGGTGTACAAACTGGCCTTCTTGAGCATGTTGCGGATATTAAAACGGACCTTCAAGCTTGTAGCGCCGCGTTCTCGAGTTTGCCGCAGCAAAATAGACGGAACCGTGACCCGGAAGAAGTACCATTGGATGTGACCGTGCGTATTGACGTCTGTATCTGCGTACAGGTCGAACTCGGAGTCAACATCAACGAAAAACGGAAATGGTGTCGTCGGGGTTTGAGAAATTGAAGCTTTTGCTACGGGCTCGCTGGATCTCGTCGAGCTCTTTCCGTTGTTGGAGGCACTGCGTAGCATGAGCAAATCGTGACTAGGAGCGTACCGACGCCCGAAAACTCGATAGGCTCGATCCAAGTTGCCACTCTCAAAGGTAGCACTGAAATTCAACTCGTCGGGGCGGTTGGTGCTAGCAGCCACAGCAATTGAGCCGCTTTCGAGCTCTTTGTTACGCTTGTAGGCTAGCCGGGTCTCTAATCCAAGCCCATGGCGCGGCGACTGGAAGAATTCGTTGTTCGTCATGTACTCACTTAGTAATCGAGCACGCCTGGGGCCCTCGGACGACACAGCGATTGAGCCTCGGTCGGCATGTTTGTGTGCCTCGGGCTCGTCCAGCACTGACAAGTATGGCAAGGCGTAGTGAAAACCTGTCTGTGTGGCAGTGTCGAACTCTTCCCACTCGTCGTCGGGTGAAAGCGCAATGAGAGGCAACGGGGGTGGCGTGCTGAGTACAGGACCATGAGAACGCTTTCGTATGAGCTTGTACGGTATCTCGGCGTACAGTCTGAGGCTCATATCCAAGCCAACTCAGTCTACAACAAGGAGACTCTTCGGTTTGTAAGTCGCAAATCGGTGAACACACGAAGTCATGTCTTCGTGTACGCCTTCTCTAGACTTGAATTTGATTGGCTAAAGGACCAAAGGGCCATTCACACTGTGAATTTCACAGTCCATTTGTCAGCGATTTTCTGAAGAAAACAGGAAGACATGGCGTCCTCGCCCAAGCAAACCTCATCTTTGCAGGGAGGGGAGGATGGCACCGACGCGGCTGGAAGCTGTTATACTGGCCAGATTAAGCGACGTAGCGACGCCGAAGAAAATGCAGTCTTCTTGCCTCGGTTTCACCCTTTGCCGGATCATGAAGCGGCTTGTTCGCTTCCGGAGAGGGTTGACCCAAGTGTGCCATGGGATCTGTTCAATCTCTTTTGGAGTGATCAAACGCTGGAGGGGACTTGTACGCAAATTACACTCGAAAACCACAGCGGAAGCCTGCCAAGCCCATGTCCTCTATTCAAATACCACGTATCGTCTGCGACTACCGCAGCCACATGAACGGTGTGGACGTAGCGGACCAACTTCGTTGCTACTACTCCACCCAATTGGTCCAGGAACGAAACTGGATGCCCCTCTTCTATTGGATGTTAGACACGACAATTATCAACGCATATCGAATGCACCAAGTCTCCGTCTCCGACTCCAAGCTCACGCACAGAAAATTTCGCCTTCAATTGGCGCAGTCTACACTTGGTTGTATCTCGATTCTTCCCGCAAGCGTAGCAGAACCTCCCCGTCACTATTTTCCCGAAAAAGCAGCCCCGTGCAGTTCAACAAGTCCACACCGACGACGCCGATGCCACGCTTGCCGCGTAAATGCGGGAGCTGCTGGACAATTGCTGACAACAGCAAACAAAACCAGCATCAAGTGCACCGCTTGTGACGTCTACTTGTGCTCTACACGAGGCAGGGACTGCTTCACCATCTTTCACAACCAAGTGTAGACTGCGCCAATTGAAGGCGAAATTTTCTGTGCGTGAGCTTGGAGTCGGAGACGGAGACTTGGTGCATTCGATATGCGTTGATAATTGTCGTGTCTAACATCCAATAGAAGAGGGGCATCCAGTTTCGTTCCTGGACCAATTGGGTGGAGTAGTAGCAACGAAGTTGGTCCGCTACGTCCACACCGTTCATGTGGCTGCGGTAGTCGCAGACGATACGTGGTATTTGAATAGAGGACATGGGCTTGGCAGGCTTCCGCTGTGGTTTTCGAGTGTAATTTGCGTACAAGTCCCCTCCAGCGTTTGATCACTCCAAAAGAGATTGAACAGATCCCATGGCACACTTGGGTCAACCCTCTCCGGAAGCGAACAAGCCGCTTCATGATCCGGCAAAGGGTGAAACCGAGGCAAGAAGACTGCATTTTCTTCGGCGTCGCTACGTCGCTTAATCTGGCCAGTATAACAGCTTCCAGCCGCGTCGGTGCCATCCTCCCCTCCCTGCAAAGATGAGGTTTGCTTGGGCGAGGACGCCATGTCTTCCTGTTTTCTTCAGAAAATCGCTGACAAATGGACTGTGAAATTCACAGTGTGAATGGCCCTTTGGTCCTTTAGCCAATCAAATTCAAGTCTAGAGAAGACAATTTCTTCAAGACATGGAGTTCTGTTCGTATTGAAAGTAGTTAACGCTTGACGTTGCCGCCGCCTCCATTTATAAAGCACAAAGCACAATGGCATACACTTCTCCCCGTGGACTTGCAGGTTGGCAACCAGGGCTCGTTTTCTTGTCGGAACACCATTTTTTTGTCTGAATGGCACTGGTGTTGCAGCTCTAAGCTTAGGCAGTGGCGAAGAGCACGACAGCCATCTGACCGATGTAGAAGTAGAGGAACTTGGACTGCTCGTGCGTGACGTAGCACGCGACGTTGCGCCCCACACAGCAATGCCACAATAGGCCGTGGTATTTCTGCTCGAAGTGCTGCTTCACCTTAGCTGCGATCTCCTGCTCGTTTGTCTCCGTACTCATGGCGACCTGGGCGACAGCGATGACTTCGTCCTGTAGCTCCTGCTCCATTGTTGACGTTTTCACCACGGGTTTTACGTGCGTCCCCATCGTAGATAGCGCTCTGTTCTGCAGCTCTGTTTCCACCCGACCTTTCGCCTCTCTCAAATTGGGCCGGCAGTTAATCCGACCGACGGGTCCACGTTCCAGAGGCAATTGATGCACCATGGAAGCGTCCAGCCCAAGTAAAAGTGCTTCCGTGACAACAGACTTAACCCCGTTAGAGGCATCACGACAGAAGGAGGAGGAAGCGAACGCCCGAATAGCTGCCCACGATTTCGATGGAGCACTGCAATGCCTGACTAAAGCGATCTTCTTACGGCCGGAGCACGCGCAGCTGTACGCCAAACGCGCTCAAGTGTACTGGGAACTCTGCGACATCAAATCGGCAATTGCGAACTACCGACAGTTGTTCGCTGTGGATCCAGATCCGCCGCAGCGCATCAAGGACCAACTTGCGGCTTTGCTGGATCTCCACGCGTATTCCTTGCTCTCACTGGGCGAATCACCGAGTGTTGTGCTGGGTTACCTCAACGAGGCCATCCAACTGAACGCACTTAACGAGGTCTACTGGTTGCACCGAGCAGTGGCGAATATCGAGGCCGGTAGCTTTGAGAAAGCAGTAGAAGACGTCGGTCACTGTATTTGCCTCAACAGCCGTGACGTCGAGTATTTCGTACTTCGTGCCAAATTGCACTGGCGTCTGCACATGCAGGAGAAAGCCACCGCCGATATCCACAAGGCCGCGCAGTTGCAGCCCGACCACCCAGAAGTGCTTGGTCATGAGCAGAGGTTGCTCAAAGAATCCCAGGCGATCTACGAGCAAGCTCGCACCCAGCTAATGGCTCACCAGTTTCAAGATGCCATCCAAAACCTTTCGAGAGCGACAGAAATCACACCCGAAGAGACAAAACTCTACTTGCTGCGTGCGTCGGCCTACCGTGAGCTTGGGGAGTATCACATGGCACTTCGAGACACTGAGAAAGCCCTCACCTGCCATCGGCTCAAACGAGACAGTATACAGTCCCAGCAGCACCACCAAAATCCAACACACGTGCCACCTTTGTGTCTTAGCTCGGAACGAGATGCCTCTCCACAGTACCGGGACATTATCAAGCAACGCAGCCTCATCCTGAACGACATCGGAGTCCGCTTTCTGAGCCAGAAGTCGTACCAACTCGCTGTAAATGTCATGAATCAAGCCATCCGCAGTCAGATGGAGCTCGCAGAGCTTTCTCGCGAGCAGTTTGCTAGCCCCCAACATTTCCTCAATCGTGGTGATGCGTATCGTGGTCTTGGCAACTTCCAAGCGGTGAGTGCGTGAACATTTCCACATTGTAATCTTCATTATTGACTTGACGTTATTCAGGCCCTGGCAGATTACCACCACGCGCTAGAACTGCTTCCAGGAGACCAAAACATCCAATCGCGCGTTGCACTTGTACACTATCAGTTTGGTGTGCAGCTCTTCAACAAAGCTCAATTCGACAAGGCAGAGTTGGAGTTCAGCAGTGCGATCGAGCACGACTCGAATGTGCCATCCTACTACATGAGAAGAGGCGATGCTGCGAGATATCTTGAAAAGCACCAGGCTGCATGCGAAGACTACCAACAAGCGCTGCGACTCAGCCCAAGCGACACGGATACTCTCGTAGGCCTCCTACTCCTTAGCATCGATCTCGAATGATTTTCTGAGCTGACCTTTGTATCCTGCCATGTAGATAAAACTCCAGCAGTACAATGTCGCCCCGCTCCCAAGACTTAACAACCAACGCTCTTCAAAGCCAGTTAATTCGTTGCGCATACGCTCTCCCCAGCAGCGTCGCTCTCAGGAGCTACAAACCAACGTGGATGATGCACGGCGGTCATTCAAAAAGACGAATCAGCGCGTGCAAGAATTATTCCGCGCTCGGCCCATGGTACCTCCACCCAGTATGAATACTCTCAAGTGATCGTATCTTGGTGTTAAATGTCCTTGTAGATCAGGTCGTACTGCGGAATGTGCGATCTCTCGATCGGACAGGCCACGATTGCCTTCCCGTGCTTGGCACCGCGATAAATAACCTGTCCAGACATGCAGGTAATTTTAACGTGTCAGTCTAAAGCAAACCCCAGTAGCTTTACTGTACGCACTTCCACGAGGTCAATGAAGTCTTGCTTCGTCCGGAAAGCCCCGATGAATTTTGTGTGATCGGGTGTACTGCACGGGATAATTCAATTGAATCAGGACTATGAGCAGCGGCAAAAGACAAAGCCACTTCAACACGCACCCGTAGTCCACTTTCATGTGTTGTCCATTAACAAAGAAAATGGTAGCAGGGATCAGAGTTATGTCAAAGTACTGGCAGTAGATGGGTATGTGCTCCGCTTCCACCAGACACACTCGCGCCATTTTCGACAACTCGCGCTCGCATCTTGCCAGCTGCAGAACATCACAACGTCAGAACTGTTTGAGGCATGAGGCTATCCATTCGATACGTACAATGTCATCTTGCTGTAAGCACACCACGTCTGAAGCTCGACCAAAACGCAGCACCAGCACGCGGTCCTTGGTGCCGCGGATGGCGTCGTCCACCACTGACTTGCTCTCGAGATGCTCCAGCAAGAGCGAAGCCATTTTCGACACTGTCGAAACCGAAATTTGACGCTGTCAAAAATGCAGAGAATCATGTGGCCCACACGTTTTATTCATTAAGTACGATCAGAATTTGGCGCCAAAGTGGTGATCAAAAACCGTTCTACCCGCAAGCAGATTGACTGACCATGGTGAACCTCACGCCCAACGCCGTGTCGATGCTGTACAACAAACAGGCGCCCGATGGCTTCGAGCCGTGGCTGCAGGTCATCGACACTAAGAAGATTAAGCCTGCCAGCGGAACAGGCGGCGACAGATACCGGTACGAGATGCGAAGGCTGACGGAAGTTAAGTGACTAACGTGTTATGTGTATGCCCCCTTAGTATTGTGCTGTCCGACGGCTCGTCCTACATTAGCGGCATGCTCGCCACGCAGCTAGCTCCCGTACGTCTGGGCTTTTCGTAATGCTAGGAGCTTCTCTCCTATGCTCACTCTTCTTCTTTCATGTTGTACAGATGATGGAAAGCGAGAGCCTCAAGACGAACTTCGTGCTGCAGCTCAAGGACTTCCTGGTTAACGAAGTGCAGGGCCGTCGGATCCTCATCGTGCTGAGCATTGGAGACATCGTGCCGTCCTTCGACTGCATCGGCTCTCCGCAGAATATTGAAGGCGCCAAGGGTCCGTCAATTCCTGCTGTTGCTGCATCCGCGCCTCCCGCGGCAGCTCTTGGAGCGAGACCTGCTGCCCCCACACAGTCTTCCTACCAACAGCCACAGGCTCCTGCTAATGCATACAAGCCACCCCCAGCTGCCCCTTCCAGCTACGCACCGCCAGCGAAGCCTGCTCCGTCGGCGTACAACCGCGGCCCCGTCGTGCGCCAGGACCCGAACATTCGTCTTTCAGACATCCAGAGTTTGAACCCGTACGCAGGTGGACGCTGGACAATTAAGGCTCGGGTGACGACCCGCTCTCAGATCAAGAACTGGACCAACGCGCGCGGCTCGGGCAAGCTCTTCAGCGTTGATTTGTTAGATGCCAAGGGCGGTGAAATTCGTGCTACCTTCTTCAATGATGGCGTCGACAAGTTCTACGAAATACTGCGTGAGGGTGGTGTCTTCTACTTCTCTGGCGGTAAAATTAAGATGGCCAACCGCCGCTTCTCGTCGGTGGACAACGACTATGAGGTCACTTTTGACCCGCATTCGGACATTTCACCGGCTCCGGAAGACGGACAGATCTCGCAGATGCACTACGCGTTCAAGAAAATCGCTGATATCGAGAATGTTCCGGCTGACTCGAATGTGGATGTTATTGGCGTCGTGCGTGATGTTGGCCAGGTGAATGAGATCATGTCGAAGGCTGGCAAGCAACTGTTCAAGCGTGATATATTGCTCGTCGATGACTCCAACGCTGAGATCAAGTGCACGATGTGGAATGAGCGTGCTCAGGAGGACTGCTCTGGTTGGCAAAACCAGGTTTTGGCCATTAAGGGCTGCCGTGTGAGCGAGTACAACGGCCGGTCAATCAGTACGGTGTCAAGCTCGAACTTCACTGTCAACCCTGCGATCCCTGAAGCAGGACACCTCGTCACCTGGTTTTCCAATGGTGGAAACGCGACCCAGACGAAGTCTCTTAGCTCCGGTGGCGGTGGCTTCGGCGGCGGTTCTCTTGGCAGCTTCACCGAGCGTGCAGTCATCAATGATATCAAGGGCAAGCAGCTTGGCTTTGGCCAGAAGCCTGACTACATCACAGTGAAGGGAACGGTGAATTTCATCAAGCACGACTCGGGCGTTTACTACCAGGCTTGTCCTAAGTGCCAGAAGAAGGTTGTGGCTGACGTGGCTCAGAACTACACGTGCGAAAAATGCCAGACTTCTTACCCCAACTGTGAGAACCGCTACATTCTGTCGGTGGTTCTGTTGGACCACACTGGCAGCACGTGGACGACATGCTTTAATGACCAAGGCAAGGTTGTGATGGGTGGCCGCACGGCTGATGAAATCGGGGAGCTGCGTGACACGAATCCGGCACTTTTCGAGTCAATTTTCAAGGACGCGTTGTTCAAGCAGTATGTCTGCCGGCTTCGTGTGAAGGCTGAGAACGTCCAGGAGGAGCTCCGCGTCAAAGCCAGCGTTATGAACCTGGAGCCTGTCAACTTCGTGCAAGAGTCCAAAGACCTGCTGCAAGCTATCGCCCAGTACAGCTAATGGCTAACTGGAGCGAAGAATGTGGGAGCAAACGCAGTGAAGCCCCAGGAAATGTAGCAGTCGGCTATGCTTTGTTGTCAGCTCTTCGGACTAGCACTGCCGTGGCGCTAACTTTATGAATTCGTGTTACCGACTGATTGTTTTTCTGTAGTTTTGATTTATCGTGGTTTACATAGATCAGCTGATCTGCTACTTCGTTCGGGTTTGATTTCGCTGTGATGGTCTGCTAGCTTCATCAGGGTCAAGTTGCCGCCGTTGAGTCATGTGAAATGGCGTGTTCTTCTGAATGAATGGATCCTTGATGAAGATACTTGCCTCCGGTGCTACATGCGTCGACGCCTTCCCAATAGCAGTGCGAAAAGGTCCCCCTATCCATTTTAACTTCCCTTTCTGCAGTCATGATAACCACGGAGTGTGTTTGATAAGTTGTTGCAGTTCAGAGAATAAAACAAGTTCGTACCTGCTTGTTGACGACTTCTTGCTCATAGGCACTTGTGTATGGTGCGTCGTTCACCACCGAATAGTAACCACTAACGAGCGTCTTCTCTTCTTTGAGCATCTTGGTAAATCGGTGCCGCGCACAATAGGGCTTCTCTAGTTCATTCTTTTGCGGTACACGTACAATTCGCAGAGGTTTAGCTTGATGTTGTGTGTTTGAAGAAGATTCTTGTGCTTCTGGATGCTCTTCCTTTCGTTCAGTATTGTTGTTGTTTTCATGACGAGCACTTCTTTCAGAATGCACCACTGTGGCATTGCTTTCATCCGCATTCATGTGACCAGCGGGGGTTGAATGAAGCGAAGGCCGTTCAGTCGTTGAGGGATATGCTGACCTCGAAGTGTGGATACGCCTAGAAATCGCCTCGTGTGGCTTGGACCGGTGAGGACCTGCCGAGACTGGGCGGTTCCGCTTAGGAGACGATCTACCGACTCCGATTCCTTCGTGTCCTCCAACAAGGTGCATGTTGGAGCTGGATTGTTTTGTGTCAATTCGGGAAGCTTGAGTAGACCCAACGTGCTTGTTTTGCGCTTGAGTTAATCTCTGCTTTAGGCGTGCAGACCCGCTGATCACTGAAACGTAGCTACGGTCGATATGTGCGTGCACCTTGAGTTCCTCGTACTTTGCTAGTGTGTAATTGCGCAGCAACGCTATAGACTCTGGGTATTCACTTGCCAACTCGAAATGTGACCCAAGACAGTTCCCAAATTCCAGCAGCATGGGACCACGACTGCTGTCGATAAGCACTCGATACTTGTTGCCACCCGTACTAGCAATCTCCTCGTCCAGATCCCACTTACTCTTGCAATTGAGAACCAACTCTCGCAGTCGAGGAAATGTCTGTGCAATGACTGGGTGTTGATTTGCCACTTCGAGGCGTATGCAGCACCGGGTTTCTCCGCGTTTGGCAAGGAAAAGTGTCTGACTGATATGACCGACATTCATCTTCTTACTTCCTGCACGGGCAGAGTTGGGTCGAGCTCCATAGCAATGTGCACTGTCACTTGAGTGGAGTACGAGACCTGTGTTGCCTTTTGGAACCCAGGAGTATTTGCGTTCAACAAATACAAAATAGTCGCCGCTTTTGATGTCGAGCAGAACGTTGTTGTCTCCACTACGGGGGGATACAAAACCAACCGGTCTAGATTCTTGCGTGGGAGGTGGAATATCCTGTAACTTGTCGAGAAGGCTTCCCTTTCCGTCGTTATTCATAACTCGCAATTCTTCACCTCCAGTAGAGCACACGAATGCTATTAGCGACGCACCAATTCCACTTCCATAGAAGCACTTCCCCGTCATCATGCACATTTTGGCCAGAAGTGTGAGCTTTCGCATGTTCGGCGCCCATGGACTGGAATTCGCGTCACCATCGACAAATATAAAATCGAGCTGGTCGAAGTTTGTGACGCTATGTGGATCAGCGAACTCTGAATGAAGTTCAAACAAAAATGAATCAAGGTTGCTGCGGTGTCTCTCCTGTGGACATACAAAATTAATCAATCCGATATTTAGTACTGCAAATAAATGCTTACCACGATCTCAACTCGTGTGACTTCCGCCGTCTGCAATTCCCTCACTATGCGTGTGACGTGACGTCGGAACTGCTCAAACCGCTCACGACCGCGCTTGCTTGACGCTGGATAGGCGTTTACAATCAGCACCCGCATGGATCAAATGTACAATGCAGCAAGGGTAAGAAAGCCGATTTTTTCGAGAAGAAGAACGCGCTTTCATAGATAGTTAGACAGAAATAGCCCTTTCAATCATTCATCGTGCAGCTTCTTCTGAAAAGTGCCGGCCATGAGCATCTCATATCCAGACTGGCCTGATGGTCTTGGCGATCCACGAGTCAGTGTTCACGCCGTAAAACCCTCACATACTGCAATCGATCGTCATAAAGTAGTAACCAAATTCAGAGCACGAGCAGAGACCGCTGTAGACAACAAACCACCAGCACAAAAAAAGCGTCCTCACTTACGTCAATTTCGAGGCACCCAGTTCCCACCGGTTTGACTTGCTTGACTAGACCTTTTTTCTTTCTCGGTATTATTGTGTAACAATGCAATTGCTAAAACTATCCTAGAGTCGATGCAGCTTTCACTTCCATTGCCGTGGGGCCCTTGCTGCACGGCAGTGCCACAGCTGTGCCAAGTACGAGTCTACATTCTGAGTACAAGTAGTCGTTTATTTGGCGAAATACTAACGGAGTCAGGTATTACTGAAGGTTCGACAACAGCCAGTCTGGATACTATTGTGAAGCCTGTTTCGCTTCTCGACATCCTGACTACCGGCTACCTCATTCCTGGACTCTGGTTAAAGGTACGATAAACAGCACCGATTTCTACCTGAAAAGGTTCTTAATGGTTACCCCACGTTGTTTTCATTGCAGACGCTACTAACCAAGAGAAAGAATGGGTAGCGCACATCACTCGGTTCGTCCAACTTACTGCACTTGCTGCTTCATTACTGTAGTATAATTGTATCGTGACTGCGATGTTGTTGTATTTTGTTATGTAGACACCATCTCGAGCAGGACGCAGCGGAGCTTAAACTGTTACTCTCAGACATACAGAAATTCCTGTCTTCGCCCTCCGAAGACTCTGCGTCCCGCACCGTATCAACGCCGATCAATTTTAAGAACTCCTACGCCACGGCAACGAGGGTGTATGGCACTCTGCATGAGCTACTGGGGCAAATTCATGATCAACTGGCGCAAAAACCGCCGCTAACTCGCGAAGAAGCTTTGGCAAAAATTCACTCAATGTGGAAAATCCGAAAGGCTCGAAAGCAACTCAAGGCATTGGTCCGTGAGGTCTACTCCAGTTTCGAGGACCCAACAACAGGCCAAACGTATTACTACAACAAGTACACCAAAGAGACACAATGGACGAAGCCTGCAATACTTGGAAACGAAGGCTTGTCGGATCCCAGCTCGAAGAAGATGACGGTAGTTTTTGAATCGAAGGAGCAAGAAGAACTGCATGCTGTGTCGAAACTGCAGGCGATGGCACGTTCTCATTTAGCACGACGTCACATGAGGAAGCTGATCTCGTCTGTTTACGAGAAGATTTGGGACGCCGATAGCCAGCGGTTCTACTACCACAACACCAAGTCAAACGAAGTGAAGTGGGAGAAACCTCGTTGGGTGAGTGACGAAGATTTACTAACACCTCGAACACGCCAAGGGCAACTAAAAGCTGGTCAAGAGAAATCTAAAGGTCAAAGAGCACGCACCGAACCATTGACACCTCAAACTGCGGCTTGCACGATTCAGCGCGCATACCGGCACAAGAAGGGATTCCAGAACCTGCTAAAGATGTGTCGCGCAATTTACGTGCGGATTTACGATCCCGAGCAGGGACTGTATTACTACCACAACACACGTACGAAGGAAACGGTGTGGGAGAAGCCTTTGCTACTACGTGGGACGGAATCTGATGTATTCACGCCGCGTACTCAGCAGAAGAAAGCACTGGAGGAGATGCTAACACCAGAGAAAGCAGCCCAAATGGTTCAGCGAGCTTATAGACGGAAAAAGGGTTTCCAGAATCTGCTTCGACTGTGTCGATCCGTTTACGAGCGGATCTACGATCCAGAGCAGGACATGTACTATTACCACAACACTCGCACAAAGGAGACAACATGGGAGAAGCCGCTATTGCTGCGTGGGGCAGAATCGGACGTGTTCACCCCTCGGACACGTCAGAAAAAACTACAAGAGCTTGTGTCGGCGGTGAACGGAACTGCATCGAGGAACCTTCGTCAGTGGACAGAAGAAGAGGCAGCGACACGGCTGCAAGTGCTTTACCGAGCGAAGAAGGCGAGGAAAGAGCTCAACGCGAGGCTGGTTCAACGCTTCAAGAAGGCATTCGATCCGAGTTCTGGCCAAGTTTACTACGTCAACATTCTGACACAAGAAGTGAGTTGGGATCCACCGGCGCTTGCACTCCGGGGCGGTGTCCAAATTGAGACTTTTGAGGACTAGCGTTGCACTGGGATCTTCTCGATTGAAGAATTGAAACAGACGTCTCTTCACTGGAGGGTTTCCATTCCTCAATACAAGCGATGGTGCCGCGTAGACTGCTGCTCGTGTGCTGCACCTTCTTGCTCTGCTCTGAGCTTGCGCTGTCGGCCGACGTCTACGTACAAGGAGCGTTTGGGGGCGACGCGCTGTCGGCAGACTCGGAGTGCGAAGTTGATGAGATCCAGCTGGCATCTGACGGGACCATCGCTCAATGGGGGCTGGCGCTAGGCACACGCGTGGCGCCGAACATGACTGTGAACGGTACGGTAACTCCTGACGGCTACAACTTTTACCACTTGTGTGTGGGACGTCACGAACACGAGCACCTCATTACGGTTGAGCTGCTGTGCGACACCGACGACTTGTCCGAGGGCGGGGACGCCAACGTGTACCTCTCCAGCGAGGTCAAGTACCCGCGAATGGGCCACTCCTCGTGGATATCGCAGCGCCCTGGCAACGAGTTCATCAAGCTCTTCACGTACCTCGACGGGTTCCCGCGCAAGAATGAGGAGGGTGGTCGTCGATGGATCGCGCTGCATATCGGAGTATTCGGGGCTGGAGACATCGCCACGAGCTACGACTTGGTCGTCTCTGTCACGGATCTGCCGAATACGCCCGACGTTTTATCGAGAGAGGAATTCTACACGCAACAGCACCAACAAGCTCAAAAGAGACGCCTTCTTCGAGGATAGCAATACCAAATAGGCATATAACGATGTCGACGGTCCCCATGCATAACTACTAAGAAGTACATGTACACTTCCCTACTAATGACTAACTGAAGATGATCGTTCTTTTGGAAAAGGGTGGTGTTAAAAAACACCAGGAATATGTAGCTCAGATGAGATTTACAGCACTAGCCGCTCAAAGAACAGCTAGACTGCAGACCACGATCCAGAAACGGGTTGTAGGATCCATAGGCACGAAGCTTGACTGGAATCCGAGGCAGTTAGCGACAAAGCGCTTATCCGCCGAAGCCGTACAGGGTGCGGCCCTGACGCTTGAGGGCGTACACGACGTCCATGGCCGTCACGGTTTTACGGCGAGCGTGCTCAGTGTAGGTCACCGAGTCGCGGATGACGTTCTCGAGGAACACCTTGAGGACACCACGGGTCTCCTCGTAGATGAGGCCGGAGATACGCTTCACACCGCCACGACGTGCGAGACGACGGATAGCGGGCTTGGTGATGCCCTGGATGTTGTCGCGAAGAACCTTGCGGTGACGCTTGGCGCCGCCCTTGCCCAGTCCCTTGCCGCCTTTGCCACGTCCAGACATGTTACTTGAGTTGGTTGGTTGAGTTGCTTGCTTCTTGCTTGGAAGATTGCAGAATGGGACTTTGTGACGTCCGGGGGATTCAAATACCCCCTGCTTCCCGCCCATTTTGCGCGCCTCTGTCCGTCGTTGCTGCGACCTTCGACCAACAAGCGCGTCTCTCCGCGATGTCCTCGTATGCCGCACGTTGATTGGCTACCGTTTCAGCATCTTATTATCCGATCGCTGATTGGCGGAACGAAGTCATCAGACCCTTCTACTGGTCATAAAGGCGCTCTGCAAGCCAGCGATTGGTGGAGACTGTCGTTTCGAGGATGACTTTAGCGCTGGAGTTTGGCGGGATTGGTCTTGGACACGCTCGTTTAAACGTCGACCCCGGAAATCATTCCCCAATTTGCTACGCTCTCAACACTCGACCGCCCAGCAAAAGCTCTCTAAGTCGCAATGGCTCGTACCAAGCAGACCGCCCGCAAGTCCACAGGTGGCAAGGCTCCCCGCAAGCAGCTCGCCACCAAGGCCGCCCGTAAGTCGGCCCCCGCCACTGGCGGTGTCAAGAAGCCGCACCGTTACCGCCCTGGTACGGTCGCTCTGCGTGAGATCCGTCGCTACCAGAAGTCGACGGAGCTTCTGATCCGCAAGCTGCCGTTCCAGCGTCTGGTGCGTGAAATCGCTCAGGACTTCAAGACCGACCTGCGCTTCCAGGGTTCGGCCGTCCTCGCCCTGCAGGAGGCGGCTGAGGCCTACCTTGTAGGTCTGTTCGAGGACACCAACCTGTGCGCCATCCACGCCAAGCGTGTCACGATCATGCCCAAGGACATCCAGCTGGCTCGCCGCATCCGTGGCGAGCGTTCGTAAGTTGTCACTGTCTTTTGATAGCGTCATCTAACTCGCTAACGGCTTACCACCTCGTGTGGTAAGCCTGTCCTCTTTGTTGGCTCGCTTAAGCCTTCAATCATTTCATCCTGGTGTTTTTTAACACCACCCTTTCCGAAAGAAACACAACGTTAATTTTCTTGTAGAACTTCGAAGTAGGATGCAAGAAGTAGTGGTAATAGCACGAACCGGTAGTTAAAAGATATGCTGAATGTGCTGTTGCCGAAGGCGCTAGTTCATGAGCTACAGATTGAGACTTGTTCTTGTAGAGCTTTAAAATGTAGTATTCGTGTTCAGTGAACTGCATGTGCTCTTACAGGAAATAATTACTTACCGGTAGTGTGCTTTTCCACTATCTCAACCGCTATTCAGCTCCTTCAAAACGATACTTTTTGTTTCATCCTCCAGCTTGTGTACACGTAATTCCTACGCCCGTAGTCGCTGAGATGAATCAAACCGCACTCCGCACGCCACGCACCTACAAACGCATCAAGCAACCATATGAGAACATAATGTCGCTATCCAATTTCACAAGTATCTTTCACGTACGCGAAATCGTCTTCTGTGGCCACTGCAGTCTGCAGGCAGTAGTAGCAGTAAACATGCTTGCATGACGTGATGTACGGCGTCTGGGGTGGAGATATGCCGCATAAGCAGCATTGAGACGAGCGCGCATCCAGGGCAGACGGTCTTCCTTGCAGCGCAGCACTCGTGCGGAGGCTGCTCCATGTCAAGAAGGGAAGCATAAAGTTGCCGAACTCCTGCGCGCATCAAAGAGTTAGATAATGTTCTTTGCAAAAGAGTTCGATAGCATTCTGCAATGACGCACCATCAATCCGTCCCAGAGTAGCTGACGAGTCATGTACTCGAAGTTAATCGATCTCGGTGCCGTTGATGGCGCAATGCTCTCCTGGAAAATAAAGCAATCGAGTGAGTCTAACCATCGAAAGCGAGATTCACCTAGTGGTAGTCTATCGTACCATTTTCATTCCCAGACATCTCTCAGGCAGCGAGCGGTAAGTCCCTTTGCGCAGGAAGACAAGCAAGTTCACAAACTGGCACGTGATCACAAGCGTTTCGAGCTTCTTCATGACTGCCAGTACCTGCTCGCGAGAATTTTGTCCGTTGTCGGACGTGTCATTACCGACATCAGCTCCTCTGGCGGTCCATCGAGCAGACGACAAGTATCGGAACAAACGTTTCCAGACGTATGGAACCCCCACCGAAAGCAGGAAGAAGGTTCCCACACGTCGTCGGGTGAGTAGATGAGGAGCGTATCGGATATTCTCCAGCTTCATGCCAGGCGTTGGCTACAATCAAAACTCCAACATCAGTAAAACCGCTGGTTTAGCTCGCAAATTAAACACGGCGTAGGTACCCTTCCGAGACCGGTGCTAAACGCAAACAACAGCACCCCAAGCAGTGCATCAATCTCCGGTTTGATGCGATCCACAACGCCGGGCTCGAACATGCTGAACATACTCTTCATGGGCGTCTTGAGCAGTCCGAGGATCTCCGAGTCAAGGATCAGCGCGTCCCACTTGTTCACGCGGAGGTTGCTTGACGGACTACGCAGAGATTCGTACGGCACACGCAGCTCAGATGTGATACCATCTGTGGCCGTCGCCTTCCGACTCTCCTGTAACGCTGCCTCCGCTGCCTGCACATGCGGCTGCATTGTCCTTGAGGTTGCTACTTGCGTTCTGGTTGACGTAAATGCTTCCGCAGGATGTACCGAACGTTCGGTACCCTTGAAGTCGGTTTGATTTAGAATCTCATTTAGAAATGTTTGGATCATCTAAACTTTAGACGATCTAAACAATTCTAAAATAGATCGTGGCTAAATGAAGAGGTGCAGACAAGCAGAAAAACATGGTGTCGGGCGTGAGCAAGGTGGTTGCTATGTTAGTGATGCTGCTATCTCGTGCAACTGGCGAAACACCCGCGCATGGACATTTCCAAGGTGACTGGTGCTGTCAGAGAGCACTCAGGATGTAACGGGGTTACATTGAAGAGTGACATCTGTCACTCTTCCGAAATGGATACATTTGTGTGTCACACATCAGGTGACACGTGGTGGGTGGCCTCGCAGCCACCAATCGCCTTTCATATAGGTTTCACTAAAGATATCTTTTAGTTTGCATTGCAGGCCAAACTTACAAGTTTCTATAATTTATTCGGTCTTAAATCTACCTAATCTTAGTTAGTCCCCCCAAAGTCTGGGGACGAGTGAACTGCCGTTCACTAGGAGTTTGTATACTCCAAGCAAGCTTCCTTTGTGTGAAGTGCTGTGACCCCCGTCACATGTAAGGCCCTGCACCTTATGCACCGTCATAGCGTACGCCAATCGAAGAGGAATTCCTCGTCTCACAACTCGTAGGTCGCTGGATTCTTTCCCCCACGAAACTTCCTTTGTACTATAGGAACGATATTGGGGACGTCTTCTAACAGTGATGGGCCTAAGTACACAATGGTGTTCTGTACAAGTACGATCGGTAAATCACTACCAGCAACAAATAGAAAATCGTACACCAACGCGTTTGTGCCATTGCACAGGCCAGCTCATTTAGCCATGTTGTACGTAATTGTAACGGGGGCCCCAATGCACAACTGTTATTTGTGAGAAACGACTCTATCATGGTCCGTATTTGGCGACTTGGCGTCATTCACAAGGGTCTGTACGGGCCCTACCGGGATATCTCGTTTTACCGCAAGTCTTTTTTTTGCTGCACCAAGTGCTGTAATACAATATTCACAATTGGTTTGTTTGCCGAACAAATACTTTTTTGATTTGCTGTAGCTACATCCGCATTTTTATAAGAGTTTTGCTTCGCAATACCGGTCCACGTGGGTTCTCCGATGGTTGATATGCATCGTGTGTTAAATAGATCAACGTCAGCTTTGGTTGGTACCATTTCTCGCAAACGTCGAAGAGCGTCGAACCACGTTGGATCGAGTTTCCCTCTATTTTGACTTGTTAATTTGCAAACATTCTCTATAGAAGTCCATAATTCCCTTCCGTGTCGCTGAACTGCATTTGCTATTTTCGCTAACGGAGTAGATAGTGAGTACCGGATCAAGCTGCGCTGGATCGCCCACAAAGTAGACATCTCCACCTCCAAATAGCTCGTCTGAGTGCCTTGGCCAAATCTCTCTCATACATTGATCGATCCAGTACAACATACCACATGAAATCATGCTAAACTCATCAATAACAACCAGATGAACATCTTTGAATTTTTGTTGCATTTGTTTTAGTTTTTTAGGGCCCGATTTGGATTCAGTTGGCGATTTGTACGGCACGGAAAAGGCTGATTTAGAGAAAGACGTGAATCCAAACGCAGAACACAGGGTTACCCCTTTAATATTAAACGCAGCTGTGCTCTGATGGGCTAGTAATAGCATACGTTTAGGTGTCCTTCGTGTTGCGTCATGTTCACCGAACACATTGTGTACATCTTTAACAATATGCCGAATTAGCCAACTCTTTCCAGAGCCACCTTCTCCGTTTATTACTATCTAAAGTGGCAAGCATTTTGACTGATCTAACGAGGATTATCTAACGAGGATTTGAACCGTTTCCTAGATTTGTCCATTGCTAGTGCAAACGGGATCCACTGCGATTCAGCCATTAATTCGTTAGCATTCTCTAGGTTTGTGTCACTGATCGGGTAAATATAACTTGAACTCCCCCTTTGGTTTTCTCGAAATACATGCCCTAGTGTGCGGGTTTCTTGGTGTTCTTTTTCTTTTACCCACGGCTTTAAACACGCACTTACAAAATTGCGAGCCTTATCTACAGTGTCAGTTCAATAATCATGTCTAGGCTTCCACTCACGGTTGGTGGTCTAAACGATTTGTGCATCTATAGGATCACGAGGCCGAGGATCGGGAAGGTCACCATCGGGGTTAGTTTCGAAAACATACTCAGATGCTGGTAGTGAGGAAACAATTGATGCTGTGCGTGATGTTTTCAAAAGATCTAGCTGGTATTGCCGAACGAGTTTAGCATTGGATCTTGCCGTAGTTCTCCGTCAAGATACCGTAACGGGGTGTCCCCCGTTGCATTTCTAGGTATTACTTTTAGTTTCATTTACATTTCTAGGTACATTTTAGACACGTGTCAGGAGTAGCCGACACGTGTCACACTAGTAGATAGGGATTGGTCATAATTAGGGTCGCATCCCTATTATGGCCAATCAGCGATCAACACTCAAATTGAGTTGTCCAAAAAGCCCGGGGTGGGGGCCCTGGGCCACATGAATAAACAGAGTTTAATTTGCTTCCTTTCAGCAAGGTGTAAGACAGTAATTGGTCTTTAGGCCCGTTACAGATACATTTCCTGAACTTCAATAAAGCGCTCAATACACTCTTCGTCTGTGCGGGGAAGGTCGTCAATGGATCGCCACGGATCGTACACAAATATCTCTGAAAAGCAAAAGTTCGGGTTACCCAAATCTGGCCTCGTCCAAGGTGACTTCTGCACTACAACAGGTTTAGAGCGGCATTTGATCCACCCCTCCATCGATTCGACCCCATATATCAGTTGAATTCTGCTGTGTGACTGTATCAATTGCTTCAAATTGCTCTACAAATGAAGCAAAACTCATACGATCAAACATCTCATCCACAGGGCGATTCATATAAGCTCGTTCGATTGCTTCAATTCTGATATTTTCGGCTAAGGCAGTATCCGCTAGAGCAACAAGATCATCAAGTCCTTGCGGTTCGACGCGGTAGAACCGAAGGTGGTGACGAAGTACTTTAAGTTTGACAACTGACCTTGATTTACTAAGCATGGGTAAGCTCCGAAGTAACATGTATATTGCTTCGGGTGCTCCGACTTCACGAACGGAAAGGGTTGCGTTAGCGACACGCTTAAGGATAGAATGGTACGAAAGATTTACGTCGCATCTCTTAATATCCCTCGCAATAACACGTCTGAATCGGAGAGTATCAGGTTCAGCTTTGCTGATGTAAGCGCCGGCGTATTCGGCCGCACCGTATGAATTACCGATCAACTGCAAGTTCATATTTGCGCGCCAAGAAGATAACAAATGTGGAGAATAGTTGTTAATAGTGGACACGTCGCGATTTAAGAGCACTTTTAAATAAGGTGTTCCATCCGAACTGATACTCGTCTCAATTGCAGTTTTATTTTGTAGCGCTTTGGAGAAACAGAATCGGCATTCGTTGCTTTCTTTCTGCACGATGAGTTCCCATGGCATTGGTGTTGTTGTACACGTTGCACCAATCTTGACAGGTCACACTGCCAGTCGTCATTTCCAGTAACAGGGGGTCTTGGAGCTAGAATATCTATTTCGCTATCGCGGTGACTACAACAAGTTGAACACTTACATTTCTCTAGATCTTGAAGCGTCTTCGATAGGACAGATATATGCTTATCTACGAATGCGGCTAGTTTAACCCGTCCTTCCTCCGTTTCGGACAGGTTAACCCACCGGCGACCGTTATCCCAGCTGAGCTGGGATAAGAAAAACCTCAGGGAAAACCTTAGCTCAAGCGTTTGGTGATATTGCCATTATTTCAGCCAATAGATGTCGTTTGCGGATTTTCGGACTGGAACGTCGATGGGCATGGCGGGAGTGCTTCCTAGCTGCCATTGGTGGCCAAGAGTTGATTTACGAGAGCGGAGTGCAACTGGCGGAGCACATTTTAGGGGCTTGGGCGACCTTTTGTGAAGCTGTGGGTTTAAATTTTCTATCCAGACGTCGCCTCCCAGAGCCACCCAACGGACATTGAATTGATTGGTTGAGACACTGTGTTGCTGGGACGTGGCTACGAGACAATTCGGTGATTTTCCTTCAGGACTTCCGGAATCCGCTCTTTAGGAATCCGGATGCCAAGTCACTTCGAACCTGAAGCTCGAGGATCCAGTCGTGCATACAATGTCCAGGTGTATTCCTGATGCATACTTCCAGTATCAAGATCAAGGCTTCTGGAATCCAGCGTGCCTGCATCCGGATGACAAGAGGCGTTTGGGACCTACCTGATTTGTACCCAGTGTGGACCTTGAAGATCCAAGTATACTCAAGCCAAGTGATTTACGACCGACCAAGACGAACGGCCAGAATCTGTTCGGCACCAGCCGGAATTCTTCGATGTTCGGCGCCAAAGACACGCCACTCCTACGTCTTTCTTTAGTGAAACCAAGATGTTTTTAGCAGAATCTTTAGCAGAAGACCTATATATAATCAACAGAGTTCAATTTGCCACCAAGGGCGCAAGTGGTTTTCCGGACGGTTTTCCCGGGGAACACTGCAAAGCACTGCGGACCAGCCTCAAGAAGAGGGCTCCGAGTTAGCCAAGCCAGCGTTAGGCCGCGTCGACTGCGTACACCGCCGCGGGACTCTCCACCAACGTTCGAGACCAAGTTGGGTAAGTGATCCGGCGGCGCATCCGGAAGGGATCTTCCTTTTTCATATTCCAGTTGGCATCCGGATTCCGGATACACATTTCATATTCCTACTGCGTTTTGGAAGGATGTTAGTAGTTGGCCCCTCGAGACTTATTTGAATTAACTACTGTGTGATTGGACTTTGAATCTGGATTCCTTTCTAGATTGCATTTAAATATTTGGATATTTGGATATCCTGATTCTTTGATATTGTCTTCCGGAAACCAAGTGGTTATCCGGAAGTGATGCGCTGAGAGAGCCCTGGAACTGTGCCAGTGTTCCGGAATTTGGCTCTAGTCGTACTGGCAATTGGAGTACCCACCGCTCAAGGGCCACAAAGAATAAGAAGCGGCTGTATATTTGCATATTAACTCCCTGTATTGTATTGGTTGACTGTTGGAAGAGGACTTTGCTAATAGTCTTTTATTCCTTCCAGAAAGCCGACTGCATTTGGAAGTGCCTCGGTACTTTGAATCTTTGGATCTGATCACACTAAGAATAACTCACCTGGTAAGACACCGGATACACGAAGACAAACGACACCCAAGAGGATAACCGCAAGGTCACACGCCACTTCCCCTTCTGGATACCCATAGGATCCCGGAAAGGGGAACTGACCCCTGCTGTTGTTATATCAACAACTTCACCTTCTGGGCAAAAGCGCTATACGCCTCCTGGGCGGGAAAAGTGTTCACCCACTTCGCCACAGCTGGTGCGCGTGCCCGGATTCGTTACCGAGGGTTTTACCGAGTTATTTTTATATTTTGTTCGATTAGTTTCAGGGGAACTGAGTGCTAACTAACTTTCTGATCATAGTTGTGATGGTTGGAAGTGAAAGCATGCGCAAAGGAGGAAGCGGGGATTCTAGAAGTGGAATGGCGTCCAGATCGTCGCGTCGGTTGAAAGGGCAACAGCCTGAAGAGCTTGAAGATTTGGATACCATTATGAGAAGAAATCGTCAGCTGAACGCTCCGAAGTGGAAGGCTTCCCAAGAGGCGAAGGAGTTGTCGGACCATCAGGAAGAGGAATCTAGATCCGCCCTTCAGGATGCGCACTACGCGAGCCTGGATGGAAGCGATCTGGAGGAGATTTCAGAAGGGGAAGGCGACCCTGAGCAAGAGGAATCTGGATCCGAGTCGGATCCGGAAGAAGAAGAGTCCGGGTCGGAAGGAGATCCGGATGGGGAAGTTGTGGACGAGTCTGGTCTGGAGGAGTCCGATGGTGAGGAGTCTGAAGTCGTTGGAAGTGACGGTGAAGATTCTGGAAGGGAAGTGTCAGACAATGGTGCTTTCGAGGCTGAATCCCCTGCGGGGGATCGAGTTCCTCTGCCGGAAGATGTAGTTCAGGATGCCGAACCCGGCGTTCGAGAAGAGTCGCCACGAGTCAAGCAGGAAGCTCGCCCGTTGTCGCCGATTCAGGAGGACACTGTGCTTGAGGACGCAAATATGTCTTCGCCAGGGATGTCCGGATGCCAACACTGCATCCTGATGAGCCGCCATTTTCGGCGCCTCCAGAAGTGCCTTCTCAAGAACCTGTTGGATTCGGAATCCCAGACTCCAGAATGGAAGAGCCTCCGGAACTACCGTCAGCGAATCCGGAAGTCCAGATGAGCGAACTTCAGGCGAAAGCTTATGTAGCCGAACAAGTGAGGCGCTGGGAGCGTGATAGCTCCGAGAGGAATTTTCCGCCTGACGTCAGAGACGACTGGCCACCGGTGTATCTGAATCCGGAAGCGTTCATCCAAGCTGCCACCATGACTTCTGAATATCTGAACCGCCGGATCATGATGCTGACGCAGACGGAAGCTTGGATTTCAGAGATCCAGATACAACGTCGGACATTTGGAATGGCTCAAGACATCAACGCGGCTATGATCCCGCCCATAGAGTTTTCACCACGAGAATGCATCGCGGTACTCCAGACTTTGCTTCTCGAAGCGGGGTTTGGATTCGTCAATCTGGTGCCTGGATGGTTCCGGACGCGCGTCTTCCAGGTGCATCCGGATTTGGTTCGGCAAGTGATTGGAGAACTGTTGCAGCTATTGGTTGTGGAGATGTTCGAGTGGGGACAGCTAGTTGTCCGAGCTCAAGCGTACGCTCAGATTCTGACGGCATCCGGAAGGGAACGACTTTACCAAGTACATCCGGAAGCCCAACATCTGGATGAGAGCGTGTTAATTTCGAATTACGAAGTTTCTCTACTGGGACGTGACTTCACGAGGCAGCTCAAGGGAGCCGGATTCCGGAAGGTTCGAAGTCCGCGAGGACCCACTTATTAGGAAATCCGGACGAAGCGAGTTCAACACGTGATGCCCCGAGCGCCGCCGTCGTCAATTCCGTCGCCAGCGCCTTCATCGTTGCCGTCGGTGCCATCTTCGGTGGTTCGGAATCTGGAGGCAGATCTGGATGCCCGGTCATCCAGAAGCAATATGTCTTCATTCAGAAGTCTTTCAGAACGAGCAAGTTCAGCCCCAGGCGTCTAGCATGTTTAACACTTCTGGAGGATCAAGTGAATTGATGGCTAGTGCGACGTCCGGAACCCGGACTTCAAGAGACAGCACCTCGGCTTCTTCTGGATTTGGGATGAGCCGAAGTGCTGGAACGCACAGGCCCTATTCTGGATTCACTTCGATGGCGATGTCCGCCCGGAACTTTGGAAGTACGATGCCGACGGATTCTGGTATGGCTTTCCAAATTTCCCATGAGCGACCACGAGTGTATCAGGACGCCGTTGATCAGGATGAAGCAGAAATGGAACAACTGAAGCCCGAGAAGATCACGAAGATCAAGAAGAATCGTGCCAAGTCGTCTTCGAGACGACGCGAAACGCTTCAGGAAATCCAACCTGCCAAGGCATCCAGATCACGAGACATCCGGAAGCATGGAAGTCGTCATCAGGAAAACTTGGAGACTCCAGCAAGATCTGAACGCTCGTCGAAGTCGGCCAGTTGGGGATCCACGCAAGTCGCTTTGAACACCATGTTCCAGCTCCAGAAGGTAATGGCTCGGATGGAGGACCAGCAAGGTTCTGCTCTGGAGAAGATGTCTGGAGATCTGGATTCCAAGTTGGAACGCCATCTAGATTCCAAGTTCCAAACGCTGTTCGAGAAGAAGGAGACCATCCCAGGTCTTGTTGATGATCAGGAAACACGAACAGAAGTTCGAAACCTGGAAGCCCGCCCATCAGGACGCCAACCTCACCAGCGACACCCGGAAGCGGTTCGAGAAGCCCCTGCCAAGTCACGTCCTTCCAAAGACACGAAGGTGCGGGAGCTGCAACGAAAACTGGAGGCTCTGGAAGCTGCGCGGAAGAGAGAAGGAGAAGCTGTGAAGGCAGTCCAGAAGTTCTTGGCTTCACAAGTGCGGGATTTGCGATCGACGGCTGCCAAGACATCTGGAACTTCTGAGGTAGATGGGCGTAACCATGAGATTCAAGAATCAGGTGTGTCCCATCCTGCTACGTTACACCCAGTATCCAGTGGCACATCCCGAAGGCTTCGTACGCCCTCATCATTTCCGGAACGTCCTCCATTATGGCGATCCGTGGTTCCTATGAATCTCGATGGGGACGAAATCCTCTCCAACGAATTCGAGAACGACGACTTTGATGGGTCGTCGTCGTATGATCCACGATCAGCTCACCTATCCAGCGAATCGCTCCTTTCGCGTCGCACAACGGCGGCGGAGGTGGTGGAAACACTCCCTGCGTATGGTCAACACCATGACCATCACGATCGAGTTGCTGCTCTTGAGCGATCCCAGAGCGCTGAGATCGCATCTCTGTGTCAAGAAGTGAGGAACCTTCGTGCTGACGCCGGTCAGGCGGCTCATACGGCCCAACCCTCTCGTCCAGCCTCGGCTCGTGGCTGAACTTGTATGTCGAGCGCCTCCGCGAGCTCGAGGAGGCCTTCCAGGCCTCCCAGGCAAGTCATCAACCCTAGATGACTCGTGGTGCATGTACGGCTTCAACCGCTCGACGTAAAACGTCGGATGGAGCCTCATGCTGGAGGGTATGTCCAGCCGATACGCGTTGGCGTGCCGTTCAAGTACTGTGAACGGCCCAATGAATCTTGGAGCAAGCTTACTTGCTCCAAAGTCAGACACTGCATGTTTAGGCAGGTTTTGAGTAGCTAACAAAACCAATGAACCCTTTTTGAATTCATTCATATTGCCCCTGCCAACATTATCAGTGTTCAGCTTCTGTCGATCGACAGAAGCTGCGATAGCGTCTTGCACAAACCGTATCACGGCTTGTCTTCGCTAGACTTTGTCCAGCGAAGAAAGGATTCAGCTCGTCGTCTTCGTCCGCAGCAGGCCCTGCCTGCGCGCTATCACTCCCTATGTCTGTGCCCGGCACAGACATCGCGCGTCCATTCCTACTCGAACGAGACGCTTCACGCATCACCGCAGCTGATAGTGTGCTATCAGCTGTATTCTGCGGTTGTTCAGACGCAACCGTAGATCCTCCCCCACTTAAGGAAGAAGCTATCCTGCCGAGAATGCTCCGCAAACGTGGATGCCTCATGGCGTTCATGTGTAACGGTGTATGCCCAGTCGAGGCATGCACCGATTTGTTGATGGCAAACTCTGCCATCGGCAAGCACTCGCTCCAATGCGAGAACGAGTGAGCGTAGCTCTTCAGCGCGTTACCCAGTACACGGTTGACGCGTTCGGTCTGTCCGTCCGTCTGCTGATGATCCGCAGTCGACATTGACAACTGTGAACCAAGAAGTGTAAACACTTCTTGCCAGAACCGCGCTGTGAAGCATGGATCACTGTCCGACACAATGACGAGCGGCATGCCATGGTGTTTGAACACCATGTCAACAAACAGTCGCACAGTCTGCGCGGCTGTAACAGTAGTCGGGACGGCAGCAAGATGGGCCATCTTGCTGAATCGGCCCACAAAGACAACGATGCCCGTCCTCCGCTTACTGTCAGGCGGAAGACCGAAGACAAAGTCCAAGGACATGGTCTGCCAACACTCCGACGGAATCGGAAGTGACTGAAGAGGAGCCTACGAGAACGGGCAGGCTTCACGCGTTGACAAACCTCGCAAGCACGAACGTACTTGCGCACCCACTTGTGCTGGTGGTGCCAGTAGACGTCACGCGTGAGAAGAGTGTATGTCTTATCACGACCCGGATGCCCTGCCGTAGGGGCAACGTGATACTCGAACATGATCCTCAATCGCAGACCATGATCATTCGGAACGACAATGCGGTCCGCATCGTCGTCAACTGCACTGTACAGCAGTAGCCCTTCGTGTGCACGATATCGGTGTACACGAGCCCGAAGATGAGGGGTTAGCTTCCGACGCGCCACGTCGGAAGGTGTTGGAGGTACTCCAGCAACCCCTTCGCGTCTGCATCCCTTGCGTACGCGCTCTTCACGTCGTCAAGTAACGTTGACGACGGAACACTTGTCCTCACGACGCCAACCGCGTTGGCGTCGACCGTCTCCGCATAGTCAGGTCGACGCGATAACGCGTCGGCCACTACGTTGAGGCTTCCAGGTTTGTACTCGACCCGGAAGTCGTAGTCCGCGAAGAAGGACAACCATCTCGCCATACGTTGCGAGATGTGCGCCGACTTAATCGCCGTCCGCAGTGATGCGTGGTCTGTATAGACCACGAATGGTCTACTCCCAAGTAGATACACTCGGAACTTTGCGAGTGCATACGTCATGGCAAGGAGCTCCTTGCCATGTACGGGATAGTTACGCTCAGCTCGCTTCAGCTGACACGATTGATAGTAGACCACACGTTCACGCCCCTCGTGATCATGCTGCATCAATGCGCATCCGATTGCAAAGTCGGATGCGTCACACACCACGTGGAATGGACGATCTTGGTCAGCCACTGCCAAGATCGGCACCTCAGTGATGCCCTGCTTGACTGTATCGAACGCCCCATGGCACTCGGTCGTCCAAATCCACTCAGCTTCTTTCTTAAGAAGCTGCGACAGCAGCCGAATCTTGCCCGCGTAGTTCTCCACGTACTTGCACAAGTACGACACGAGCCCAAGGAACTGCCTCAGTTCCTTCACATTGGATGGCGTGGGCCACTCATTGATCACTCCGACCTTCTTTGGGTCAGGGCGCACGCCGTCCTTCCCGACGAGACACCCCAGCACGGGTATCTCGCTCGCCCCGAAGATGCACTTCTTTAGGTTCGCGTAGAGCTTATGCTTCCTCATAAGCTCTAGCAGCTTCCGGAGATGCACCTTGTGCATCTCAACGTCCGTCTTACCGTTCAGAGCCCGGCTGTGGACGAACACGTCGTCGAAGTAGCTCGGTGCGAAGTCGCGCACCGAGCGCAATAGATGTGTCACGCATCTATTGAACGTCGCAGGGGTATTCTTAAGTTCCTGCGGCATGACGAGCCACTCCCAAAGCATTCCGCTTGGAGTGCTTGCCGCTGTGAGAGGTATATCCATCTCACGCATGAGGATTTGATAGAATCCATCACGTAGATCTAGAGCACTGAAGATAGTGCTCAAGGCCATCGAATCGATGATCACATCTTTTCGCGGTATCGGCGTCTGCGCCGGTATCATCGCATCGTTCAACTTGTTGTACGCATGAACGATGCGCCAGCCGCCCTGTGGCTTCTTGACACAGAACGTCGGGGCACTGCGCGGGGACTTTGATTCCCGCACTTGACCTGCAAGACGACGACTCTCAAAGAAATCGTCGATCGCTTGCACCTGTTCGCGCGGCAGTGGCCACTGCCGCGTGACACAGTACTTCGTGCCCGGCACGAGATCAATCTCGTGCTGTACGCCCTTATCTTTCGGAAGCTCCGAAGGAATCTCGTCAGGGAGTACATCCTTGTACTCCCGCAGAATGTCGTAGTAGGGACTCGACCTCAACGAGTCTCAACTCTGCTCCTCAAAGTGCTGCTTCTTGGTTTCCGCACTGAGGGGGTCATCGCCCTCAGTGATCCCATCGACGATGAGCTGCTTCAGCTCTTCGGCCTCGCGTTCACTCTCTCAACATCTGAGAGGATGCAAATTTGTTCGATGCGTCCATCGTACAAGCCCCGCGCGAAGCGCTTCCAGCTCATGACTGGAAGTGCGATCAACGCCGACGCACACGTCGACGGATTCTCTAACCGCATCTTCTGGTACTGCAATCCAGTACCAGTACGTGTCAAGACGTTCAACGTCTCGACACTCGGTGTCTGTCCGGCAGATACACCCGTCTCAGTCCCGGACTGAGACTCCCGCAGCTTCTGTGGCTTGCGCCGTGAAGTTCTTCCCTGGAGCCCGGCTCCAGGTGCTCCGCGTCCCAGGGCCTTCGCCTTGGACGGGTCGTTATCACAATAGTCGTCAGCGGATGTCTTCCGCTGACTCGCACAATCAAGCCCGACTTGTGTGCCGCTCATCGCGTGCAGCACTGCTGCACGTGAGCACGCAGGTAGTTCTGGTGCTGGAAGTTTGCAACCGCCAGCACCTCCTGTCGCGTCATTAGTTCCCGGAACTAATGCGCCTCCATCTACTCCCAGAGTTGATGGAGCAAATGCATCATCGACTCCCGGAGTTGACGTGCACGAACTAGCTCCCGGAGCTAGTGGCTTTTTGTTTGATTCATCGACTCCCGGAGCTGATGCACGATCGCTAGTTCCCGGAACTAGCGTCCCTGAACCGGAATTCTATTGGCTTCGTCAGCTCCCGGAGCTGACGCGACGTCGTCGGCGCGACCCTTGGAGGCTTGAAGTACCTCCAAGGAAACCGGTAATACCGGTTCTTGTATCGATTCTGAATTCGCATTCAGCGATACCGGTATGGGTACCAGAACTGACACCGATACATGACCTTCACTCAAGTGACCTTCACTCAGGTTACCTTCATTCAGGTGACCTTCCCTCACGTGACCCTTGTTCACGTGAACACTCAGGCGACCCTTCGGCTCAGACTCAGATTTCTGAGTCGAAACACATCTCTCTCAACGACTCCCGGAGTCGTCAAGAGTCGCCAGCGGCGATCGGAGGCAGCGGTGGCCGCTGCTGCCTCAGCTGCGGAGTCGCATGCACCGGACGGTGCACGCGCGGCACTGACAGGGCCATCGCTCTCTGTCGCGCCCATGCTGTTGAAGCGTTCAAGCGTACGCTCCTCCCAGTTGATCACCGGGTCATGCTGTGCAACCCACGTCACGCCTAATACCAAGTCGAACTTATCATCTAGATCCAAGACGATAAGATCTTCCACAAACGTCCTTCGTTTGTATGAGAAGCGCACACGGTCTACGCGCTTCTCAGTTCTTACGGTGGCACCTGTTGCCAGCCGTACCTCAAACACACCGCGAGGTGTGTTGGCCTCTTCGAAGTCAAGTCTTCGAAGACTTTTCTGTCGAACAAAGTTGTTCGACGCGCCTGAGTCCACTAGGGGACGAAGAGAGTTAACTCATTTCGACATAACATCCAGGATGACAAGGCTTGGCTTGTCATCTTGCTTCTTGCAGCGATAAATCTTCTCGCTGGGGGCAGCAGTCCTCATTGACGCGTGTCCAAGCTCGACACACGCGACTGCATTACCAGTAGGACGCCCCGCGCCTACTGGTCCTTGGCGTTTTTTGAACGCCCGCCCGCCTGCACACTCGCTGTGCATTCGCGTGCATAGTGACCGATGTTACTGCACTTGTAACATCGTACCTTACCACCATTACGCTGCTGTTGACCAGCGGTCGTAGCGCTCGTGAGGTCCATAGGCTCTGGAACTCCCGTCCTTGCTGCAGGACGCGCCGACTTCGGCGCGTTCGCATGGAGTTTAGCCTGACGCCGGCTAAACCCTTCTTGCATAGCAAGACTGATGGCTTCTTCGAGAGCATTTGGATACTCTCGGAAGAGGTACGTCTTCACGGGGCCGTCCGTCAGTCCCTTCATGAACGTGACGACCTTGGCCGTCTCGTCGACCGGGTTAGCCACTATGTTCGATACCAAGTATCGAGCACGCTGGGCATAGGAATGAACATCATCCTTCCCCTGTTGCAGATCGACAAACGCCGCCCTCGATCTGAACTCGTTCTTGGGAGGCTCAAACGCGAGCTTGAGCTCCTTCTTTAACACCTCGTACGTGCTGAAGCACGTAGGATCCGAGAATCGGCGCCCATAGGCCCAACCCCTCGCACGTCCGCCAAGACACGACATGGCGAACGCAACCTTCGACAGCGGGTCGACGATGCGTCGAGCCGTAATGGCAGTGTCGAGTTTGACAAGCTAACGAAGGAGGGTCTCGTCCTCCTTCCCCGTGTAGGTACTCGCGTAGAGCTTTAACGACTCCACGCGCGGCTTCGGGGAAGCCATCAAGGCAGCAACGTCGCGTTGCTTCGTAACAATGTACCCCAGAGCAACCCCGTGTTGCTCTGTCGGCGATAGCGTACGAAGCATCATCGCTACCGCCGCCTCTCCGATGACTTGTGAAAGTGGTTGGAGCGCCTCTCACTCTGGGTCCGACAGGTGGGAACATGTCCGTGCGCGTCACGGACATGTTCGGGGTCCCCGCGGACCCTTCATCCATGGGGAGGTTCTCAACCTCACGTCCGTATGACTCCATACGAACGAACTGCAGTCGGTCGTGGGACGGACTACAAAGTGCTACCAGGTGTAATGGGTCTACTTAGACCCACTAGGTGGCGTACACGTGCGCTCACTTGTATGAGGGAGCGTGCAATTAGTTTAGATTTAACCCTTTCGCGAAGCAAAGGGCCAAACTATACTATACAAAGGTAGGTCAATGCCTTGTAAAAGCGCCTTCATGCGCCCTTTTAGAGGCAGATCGCAAGACAGCCCTTGCCTCAAATCCGACAAGATAAACGAGCAGACCACCGCCGACCTCGTCCAAGGGCGCATGATGTGCCCTTTGAGTTGGCGATCTGATTAGCTTATATTCAGGAGTCTGAAAAAAAATTCAGAAGGATACTCTGATTGGCTAAAATAAAGTGGTAAGAAGCTCTTCAGTGGTAACAAATAAAAATTACCACGGCTGATGGCCCCTTCTCTGAACATCATTCATGGCATGATGATGCTTGAGTTTTGCCTGGCATGAGCACTGGCACCACGTTTGCAACTACTCCAGCTACAAGCACTCTCACGTCTTGTCAACGACACTCCTGTTTTGCTTGATCATTTCCTACGTGTGCGTGAAGGCCTTAGTATGATTTAGTTAGCAACCTTGGCGATATGTGCTTTGGAATGTCAAAATTAAATTCCTTTTTAGTTTATATATAACAATAATAAATATCATTTATATTACATCTAACATTTCAGTTATAGATATACGACCTGTTATAATTAATCACGACAAACGACGCGTGGCGACCTCCCATCACCCCCCCCCCCCCCCCATTTCGGAGAAATCATGGTGCTCAGCAAAAAAAACCGGAGGGAAGAGGGCGCTACAGCTGCTGCCCAGATAGCCTAGCAAGCGACACCGCCTCACACAAGCTGCTGCCGATAATACACCCGACCCTTCGCCCCCTTGGGACGTAAGATTTCGCGATGTTTGGGAGGCACTGTTGAGGGAAGGCTGGACATCGAAGAAGCCTCGTGGGCGCAGCTTAGATCCACGGTACCTGTACATTCCACCCGGAGGAGGCCCCAAAGGCAAGGAAGGACTTGATTTCTTCCTCGGCGACCAAGCTGTACTACGACACGTCCAAGCCCGTGGACCTGGAGAAACCGTCGTCGTCCAAGGTGCGTGCGGGCCGTGTGACGTGTCGGTGCCGCTGCTCGTGGCTGACGTGATGTCGGTGTGTATGCAATAGGTGGTGACCCTCGTGTAGAAGCTGCTGAAAGCCCTCGTGGAGCTGGAGGGGCCCGTGGACCTGGAGAAGCCGTCGCCGTCCAAGGTGCGTGAGGGCTGTAACCCCAGTCAATCAGTTCAGAGAACAGTGACCCTGGGAGGCGACTTATGGGTGGAAAATTCAAATCCACAGCTTCACAAGTGATTGTGTGTTAGTAAATCGCGCGCCAGACGCGTTGGCCAACAGGGGCTGGAACGGAATGTCGAAGGTCATATTAGCGCTGGCTAAACTATGAACGAACCGGAAACCGCCCCCACACCGTCATGAATGCTGGGGATGTCCGGCCTTGAGACCGCTGTGGTGAGACGTAACCCACTGGAGAACTTCGGGAGGCAGAGTCCGGAGTGATGAACGTGCGGACAGCGAGGGAAGGTGCTGTCCTTCTCGACTTGGAAACTCATGCAGACTTGGGTCCCGTCCTCCAATGGAATCAGATTCCGGGTCGCGACCGGGATCACCGAAGTCTGTGCGCGTTGACCCCCGGGGGGCCGAACGGTCGAAGACCGGCTGCGTGGTGGCGCTTGGCGCTGACGGCGCTGACCAGCCGTGTCTTGACTCGGCTGCCGAAGTAAGACACGGTGGACGGCATCACTGAGGACCCGCGCGACGAAGTGGATGTACTCAGGAGAGTCACGGCTGAGCATTCAATTCGCGCAGGACTCCAAGTCTCGACTCCGGATTTCGTGGAGGATGTCCTCGAAGAGCTGCCGGAATACGGCTGGGTACAAGTTGCACATGGCATGAACTTCTGGAAGCGGAGCCGTGCCTGGCACGTCGTAAATAGCGTGCGTGTGCACCGCCCGAATAGCCGCAACGACGTCAGACGGGTACTATTCGGAGGCGGCATCCTGGATGACCCACAGCACCGAATGTAGTTGAACCGCCTGGCGGATCTAGAACCGTGGGGGAGGCTCAGGCCCTCCCCACTGACCGTCGTCATGCAGGACGGTACGGTCTTGCTGGTAGGCTGTCGTGTCCTCAGAGGACAGGAAGTGGTCGAAAGGTCGACTGGCAAAATCCACAGCATACAACATCTTGGTAGTGACCTTGGTTACCCGGTAACGGCCCCTGAAGCATTCATGCTGGAGCATGAAGCAGACCCTGTCGTGCGGGATCATGGCCTCGAAGCGGAGAAAAGGATCATCATTACCGAAATCTGGACCGCCAGATCGCGGTCCGACGCGAGCAACAGCGTGGACTTGAGCGCCGCTGTCCGTAGGATGGAACAAGTCATTGCCGACCGGTCGTAACGTCCGCGGAGACCTGTCGCGGGACCGGGAGCGACGGCGCGGGCTTCTCAAGCGAGACCGCCGTGGCGGGCTGCGTGGCCGGCCATGGCGACATGGATTCGAGAACGAGATCGGCGGCGATGGCTGCGGGATCGGTATCTGGATCGGGAACGCGTTCTCGTCCAACGGGAATGCGAGAAGTCAACAGGACTCGGAGAACGCGCCTGGCACGGAGGGAAAGACCCGTACGGGAGGTAGCGATGCGCCTGGAGCACTGAGCGAGAGTGTCCAGATCGACCCCGCGAACTGTAACGAGTCGTGCGGCCTGGCCGAGACGTGGCTGGTAGCTCAGAACGAGGAGCAGGCGGTGCAGCTAGCGCCGGTGCCGGTTGGTCGGAGCGGTGGAGAACGGAAGACAATAATAGCGCCATTTGGTTCAGCAGCTGCGTCTGTTTGATCGAACAGACGCTGGATCACAGGATCATCGGGCCGAACGCTCGAGGTCGGGGGCGCAGACGCTGGTAATGGCCCAGGGCCCGAAGCCGACGGCGGTGAGGTGGCAGCACCCGCGACCGTGGGGTTGGAAGTAGACGTGGTCGACCTGGTCGGTACCACGAATAGGTCCGACTGTGTAAGCATGGCGTCGCCACGGCTAAGCAATGGAAGAGCCGGAGTGGGGGAATCGGCCCCGACGACGACATCGTCCTCAGTGACTTTCGGTGGCAGCTTCTTGTCCTGGACGTAAGCCACGATCGTAGACGATGTCTTCTCGTCTCGGGGAGTGATGTACGCGACGAACTTGGTGCTCGTATCCACAGTGGAAATAGGAGGCGTGCCAGGCACGGTAGGGGGCACAGCGGCCGTCCAGGCGGCCTCGAAACCCGAGGGTGCCATGTCTACCGGCAGCCGGTGGTAATGGCCCAGTACATACTCAGCCTGGCTGATATGGGCGACGCGTACGTCTTCCAGCAGGATGGCCACGACGTGACGGAGCTTATCGGCGCAATGGCGAATAGCCACCCGGCACACGAACCCAGAGTTAGGCTCAATCAACAGGCCAATATCATCCACGAGACTCATGCTCGAATCCGCAGTGTAATCCATCACTTGGCCACAGAGATGGACGTCAGACGTCACTCTAGTGAACTTGGTATCGCGGCGACGAAATACTTGGAGAACCGGACGAACCGGAACACCAAAAGCAACGGTCGCTCCAGGAGCTCGGGCTTGAGGTCCTCAGAGGGCTCCGTCAACCGCCAGTGCGGGATGAAGTGGACGGCATCGACCTGGTCGCGCAACGGAGGAGGGACGTTCTGGAGACGCTGGTCGTGTCGGAGGATCGTCAAAGTGGCCTGTCAGGTAGACCGCTGGGTGCCGTCTTCGGAATCGAGAAACGGCGTGTCGTGGGTTTGCCGTTTGTTGGTAGGCTCACGACCCAGGGTCGCGTACGCGGGACCGTCCCACTCACCATCGAGCTCATCAGGACACCCGAGCCGCACTGTGCGACTATGGCAGCGGCGAACTGAAGCTGCAGACGGGTTGGACCGCCCTGGTGGCGACGGGCGACAGTCATAACGAAAACATTCTTCACAGGCGGCCTGGCCGCGTCTTCGTGGAGCTCTGAGCTCAGCTGGTAGTCTTGGTTTCTTGAGCTGGTCGTTAGAGCTCTGAGCTCTGGCGGGCCAATCTGCGAATGTTCGAGATTGCGTGCTGGCTCGGTCCGGAAACCCACGTTTCAGCCACTCGTCCAACTCGTACTTAACCGACCACCATTTGAGGCTGTGACGGGGGTCACACAGCACTTCACACAGTTGTGTTGGCAAGATGACGCCTCGACTAGCTGCGGAATACCGGTAGATACCGGTATGACCATCACTCAGTGGGACCGCAATCATTCCTGTGATTACGGGACGCTAATGATGGGACGCTGTTTACGCTACGGAGGATTACGGGACACGTGGGTACAAGATTGTGAGTACAAGATGGGATCCACGTGGCAGTCACTGATTGGCTAAGGTAAGTCAGTATCCAGTAGAGTGTATCCAGCAGGAGTATCCAGTAGACTTAGAGGTAGCACAGTGTTGCGAACTAAGGACCTCAATCAACTCACTTTGCATTCTGACATCAAGTGCTCAAGTGACCTTCCTTTTAGAGGAAGCTTGCTTGGAGTATACAAACTCCTAGTGAACGGCAGTTCACTCGTCCCCAGACTTTGGGGGGACTAACTAAGATTAGGTAAATTTAAGACTGAATATAATATAGATACTTGTAAGTTTGGCCTGCAATACAAACTAAAAGATATCTATAGTGAAACCAATATGAAAGGCGATTGGTGGCTGCGAGGCCACCCACCACGTGTCACCTGATGTGTGACACACAAATGTATCCATTCCGGAAGAGTGACAGATGTCACTCTTCAATGTAACCCCGTTACATTACATGTGAATATGTGGTCTTTCACTCGAATTCGATCCCTAACATCCCTTTTGCGTACGTCGCTCTTTCGCGCATAAAGCACCGAGACCGAATCGCTATTACCCACCGTATAACGCTCGACAAAATCACTGCCACACCAGAAAAAATCGCCATTTTCCGGGAAGAGGAAGAGCGTGTTGCGGATGCAGTCTACCAAACGTTGGCCTCTGCTACGTCCGTCGTTAACCGCATGAAGTCTGTAGCTCTAGCTCATAATAGAGCTCTGGACCCTCGGTGAAAACACAAGACCATATTACCTGTGAAGATTCCACTCCAGCCACCCAACAAAGTTTATCAGCAGGAGGAACGTCTATTATAGATGCAGAAGGCGCTTTGGGCAATGGAAACGCACCATTGGACACCTGAGGACCACAAACGGTGTGCGCGTGGGCGATATCTACTAGCCAGCGCTTGTGCCAGGTTGGCGTCTCAATTTTTCGTCGCTAACACACCTGAACACTACCAGTCGTTTGTGTGTACGTGTATAGAGAGCTGCCAGCTGACACGTAAAGAAGTTAAGCTCGAAGTGGTGACTAACACTAGAATTTAGGAGGAGCGGTTTGAGCCACGTATGAAGCCACAACTCGTATTTCGAGGAATCCTGAATCGCGATAGATAAATTGGAAAACGTGCATAATTGCTAGTCATTTAGAATATATCAGAGGACAGGGAGACTTCGCAATTTCAAAATCTCTGTTGGGTAAACAGTATTGTCTTTCAATTATAATACGATTCATTTCTTGTAGATTACAATGGAGATACAACCTAATGAACGAAGTGGGTAGTGAAGCCGAGAAAATGCTTGATGTTTTCATGATGTCTCGCAGGTCATCCATTATCTACTTTAGACTTTGCAGCAAGCACTAAACAACAGAGTACATATCTACTTCAAAGCACAAAAATACAAGTGTTGGGCGACGATCATAAGGTTGAATGAATTAGTACTATGACGACATTAGTTCTTCTTCAATCAGTTCTTCTTCTGGCCGTCCAATGATCAATGCCACTCATCGCCGCTTGCAGATTCCTAGGATGCATCCCTTGCACATTGAACACGACACGATCGCTTGCATTCTCGCTACGACGAGTCTCCACCTTCGGATCTTGGTCAAATGGTCAATGGCGATACAAAGGAAGAGTGACGCGCGTCCACCATAGCACCTACGTTCTCCACACCACCACCGTTCTCCACAGCATCCTCGTTCTCGACATCACTTCCATTCTCCACAACGCTCCCGCTGTTTACAGTACCTTTTCACATGGCAAACTCCGCACGTCCTCGACAGAGAAAATAGATTTCCCGTTCTTGTCCGGTCTTGGCGATCGCTGATTCTCATATAACCCTTAGTGTTGGTCTCCATCGAGCACCAGAGAACGCACCAAATCGAGACGCTTAAGGTGATCGATTCTGCGGAGACGTCGCTCTTCGAAATATTCTTCGATGCAGTTGAAATCGGCCTCAGCTGCTGTCGCACACAACTTTGAGTATTCCACACGTGTATTGTGTAGCTGGGTAACAGCGTTGTCGACAGTTGGGCTGCCCGCCCGGTGGCCATCTCTCCGTAGGAGAATCAACATCTCTTCCTCGTCTGCTACTGCCGTCGAAGCCGCTATCTCAGCTGCGGTGGCGTCTTCACGATCGTCTTGTGTCGCCATCGAGTAGGAACGATGACAATGTCGAAATGTAGACTCGCCCACTCTGTACTACCGTTACGTTTCAGCAACCCCTTTCCATCATGCACTTGCTGAGTCTACATGTGCGGATTTGAAGAAGTTGACTGTCGCGAAGTCGGTGAAACTTTGGTCGCGGTGCAGGTGGCGTACAGTGGACCCCGAAGTACGACTACTGATATGTTACCAGAGTCGTACAGTAGGGTAGGCGTGTGTTACCTTGCGGTATCCTCGTGGGTCCGTTGTCTTGGGAATATGACCCTTGCCGGAGTCAAGAGTTGGGGTGAGAGTGAGGGTTTTCCTTGCGAAGTCCGGTGTCCGGTGCCTCAGATCCTCGTAAAAGCGTTCGGGAGTGGGGCGTTCTGGTGAACAAATATGTCCACCAGAGAGCTAAAGCCAAAGAGAGATCAATACAATGAGAAGTCCAATATCGGTCTCTGAATATCCCAAATTCAGAACCGTTATCAGACCTCAGAGATAACAACAAAATATACAGAGTTCGGGGATATACAAATATACAGCCGCTTCTTATTCTTTCCTGGCCCTTAAGCGGTGGGCTAGTACTCCAGGTCAACTAGGGAATATCTACCAGACACCTGGTCTGTCTAGTATCCCTGTTCCTTTCGCGCACCACCCTCTACTATAGAGGGAATAAACCAAATACAATCGGTTATACACAACAGTCTAGTAAGCACCCTGAAAGCGACTGTATAGCTTCCAGAGTCTGTCCAAACGAGCAATATGAAATGGGCTACTGTTAGAGACAAAACAAACGACCCAACTATTTTATGGAATAGGTGGGTCCTCTCGGGTCTCTTCGTTACGCCGATCACCACCTAAGGGGACCGAAAGGTGGAGATCACACGGCGCTCGTCCTCGACGCGGTGGCTTTGACACTTCCCAAGCGAACTCGGTAGTAGTTTATCTTTTTATATATCTCATATCTCTCTGGTATCGCTCTTGTATCTCTCTCTCTCTCTCTCTCTCTCTCTCTCTCTCTCTTGTCTTCCTTGATGTTCATCTTGGCAGTCAGTCTTCATATCTCAGGTACTCTTGGTCTTCGTATGTATCAGGTATCTTGACTTGGTCTCAGTATGCAGTCAGTGCAGCAGATCTAGTTGAGTCGGCATGTAGCGACGTCATTACGGGGGATGTGCAGGTTGCGTTTCACTTGATTGCATGGCGTAATCTTGGGTTCACTTGGTTTCAGTATGGGTCGTGGACTTCGTTGATATCAGAGTCTGGTATCCGGGTTTTCAGAGTCTGAGAACTATGTTCTTTAGAGTCTTGATCATCAGAGTTGGGAATACCAGAGTCTTGGGTAGGATATCAGAGTACGGAGCACGAATGCTCAACGCACACGAAGTCTTTCAGGGTTTGCGCGGGTGCGCAGCGTCCGGCGCGTGATACTTGGTCTCTGCGGGAATCTTGGTGGGATCCTCGAACCATCATCGTCGCACAGGACGGTAATGGGATGAGGTCTCTCAGAGATACGTTCTTCTGAGAGACTTTCTGCCAGTCTTTAGGCACTCATCGTCGGGGAAAGTCCGGTGACCAGACTGAATGTATTCTGTCACTCAGAGTTAAGCACACTCTGAGGCACACTTCTAGTCGGTTGGGCCCCTTTGCGGTACAGGCGAAGGTTGGAATCCGCATCACACATCTTTCCACAGATCCAGTTCATTGTCACACGGGACGCAGCCGCGTCCCAAATCTCCCCTCTCCCAGAAACCATATTATATCCAATCACATCACAGCGTAACGGCAGCTCTCCACGTGAAAATCGTAATTAGCATCATGTCAAGACCCCAGGAAGGTTTTACCATTTTAGTTCCGAGTTCTACACCGTAAATTTCTACTGTATGTATATCTAAACAAGAGTCTGACATTGTATATACCTGCAATTTTACCACTCTGAGCAGTATATGTAGAGTTTGAAGAACGGTAAACTACTAATTACTTCATGAACCAGTGCAATAAACGAAACAACAAATTATATTTTACCAGTAGTTGAAAGACAGCACGACATGAAAAATTTCTACTATGTATAAGTATACGAGCAGACAGAGAAGCTAATACTACGAAGTATATTCGGGACGACGAGACTACATGCGTAAACGCTAATAAAACACTAACCGAAGAATGATTCCAACAGAAATAACTACCTTTAAAAATAATGTTCTTCTTAGTAGTTTAATTAAATCTTCGTGCTCTGTTTGCAAAATGCTAAGAAGATTTTCACTCACTGCTTGCTCAATCCGGTGTCACTGACATCTTGGTCCTTGGTGTCTTCAGTCACTTTGGTCTCTTCGTCCTCGACGCGTGGTCTTAATGAACGGGTGTACTGAGCTTCACCTGTAACCGAGAGCGGTGAGAGGTCTCCACGCGACCGAGTGTGTGGAATTCGAGACGCGTGAGGTGATCCAGCGGTTCCTTCAAACTCCGAGCCTTCATCAACACCACTTGATTCCCCGCCTGAGTGAAGCGTTTGGAGGGGAGCAAAAGTGCCATCATCTTGCTCCACCCGAACAGTATTTCGTCCTCGACTTCGTCGTTCAGCCATTGGTAGCGTTGGCGGTGGGTTTCCAGCCTATGACCGTGATCCTCCGCGAACGCTTCTCGAGAGAGCGTCAACGCCCGCGTAGCAGCACGCATTCCCCTGTTCGTGTCAGGAAAAATCGCTTGCAGTCGTAGTACCCCCCGGCGGGCGTCCAGAGCTTGTTCTGAAGCTTCGTTTTCAGCGTTAATAGCTCGTTCCCGCGCGCGTAAAGCATCTTGTACGTTGCTTGCCATCTCGAATTTTGGCTTATTCGGTAATGATTGAGTTTCAAGAATCCTCAGCCTTCTCTGGAAATACCGAAGAACGTTCAGTTTTCTTTGAGCACTATTCGTTAAAACATCGTTAATCAAGCGGGTCCAGTGACGGTATATACGTCAGCGTGCTGCCACAAGATAGCAAAGATAAACATGTTACTTTTGCTGTGCATTTTTTTTGCCTATATTGTTTGATTTAGCCCGACCTTCACAAAGACGCCTACAGCTCTTGGACTGAGTCCTGTCCACTCAACGTCGATCCGTGATGACCACTTTCACCACGGCCGACATCATTTCGCTGCAGTACAACACGAATTTCAGCAATCACTAACTCTTGTTATTTAATCCCCTTTTAAAATAGCAACGTACCGTGCCAGGTCCTGCTGTATGTGCCGCCGATACGACCGACGCTTGATTTGCTGGGATGATGCACTGCTGGGGAATGGGGGCTGGTACAATGCAATATTGCTCTTGGGTTGACTGGACCGTGGAACAGAATCCACTCGGTGACGTCCCGATTGAATTGCAGCAGGTAGAGCCAGATCGACAGGCGCCCCTTGAAGATCGTGGATGTGTTGTCGTGTGTACTTGGGTTCCAGCTCCGGTAGGTAAAGTCTGTACCAATATATTGAGAAGCTTGAGGTGAAGGCACGATCTGAATCACACCCGGCGATGGGCTAATCACCACTGGGCCGGTGCATCCTTGAGTATTCTGTGCTTGGACATCAGCAATACGACACGAGGAGGAGTCAACCTGTGGCTTTTCAAGGCGCGCTTGATTCCCTACGTCACCTTGGTATTGGCACGTATTGCCCAAGCCTATGCTGGAGCTATGTGTTCGTCGTCCTTCACTTAGGGTTTCGTGGTTGACGGGTGCAAAATCTTCATCGTGGCTGTTTTGCTCCTCCGTAGGTCCAACCTGGCTGCAGCGCGTCCCACGGGTTGTCGTGCTCATAGATGGCACAAGCTTCGTTTTCGCCGCCGCGTTTCTCTTGTAGCGATCCCGCTGCAATTCGTCTTGGTGATTACGGTGATCATTGCAGAGCAAGTGGCTCTCGCCAGTAGCTTTACATGCCCTCTGGTTGGTACATTTTCCCGGGTATTGGCGTTGAAGCGGCCCGAGCTGTCGGGAAGATTACTTTTCTCGTCTGGAAGGCTGCTTTGGCATCAGGAGGATGAGGGCGCCACCAAGGACGCTTCGGCAATCCACTGCATCATACAACAGCATCAAATGCAGCACAGTAAGAGCGCACAGCCGCGTAAGGTAAATGAGTAGCAATTCAGTGCAAAGCGAAGCGCTTACTTCCGCGCTTCACGCTCCAATTCGTGGCAGAAAGTGGATTGAAATCGTCTCACAAAGATGCGCTGAACTTCAACCTGTACAAAATCATGGATTATGTTGTTTGTTGGAGTTGGGGGTAGGGGGCGGAGCGGAAAATGTTATAAAAATATTTTGCGCAATTGCCCCCTTGGCAACCTAGGCGAGCAAATCGCCGTGAGGATGCTGCCATAATAGTTTAGTGTATAGCCACGATGTGGTTTACAACAAGGGTGCTTATTGTGCTGTGCAGTCGTTTTGTCCTATGAATAGCGACGCTTATTCAACAACGCCGTGCTAGCACGGGGAAGCTCTGGATTTTAAACTGCCGGTAGAGCGGATTGATACAGTTGTTCATGTAGTTTGAGATTATATATAATAATTTTTGCAGGAATTATTGGTTGTTGCTTGTGTGAGTGAAATTCATGACCATATGCGTCATTTTAAAATATCCAGAGAATTATTTTTTGCATTACGCATATTTGTTTTGATAAAAGTGAATGTGTAATTGGAGTCACAAAGCAACTTTCGATATGTTTATTATTTATGAACTACGTATATTTATTTTTGCAAAAAAATATTGGATGTGTATGGAGTCACAAGCAACATTCGCTTGAAACATGAAATGATTGTACCTTGTGCACATCGTGTGAAAATCTGGTTTGATGCAATCATTTAAAAAATCAGACCTCCAGTCTGATCGTCGTTACAACTCTGGATTAAAATCCAGAGAACTTCAAATCCTACTAATAACCATGGAATAAGCTGCTAGACGTATGACTAGCGAGCGAAATGCTCGAGTTTGAGGTTGAATTGTATATAAAGTCGTGGTTTTGGCGTGAGGCATTGCGCCCTGCTTGACAAAGCAAAGTTTAAGCAACCTTCTGTCGCTAACCGAGTTGAAATAGAGATCGTTGATTTACGATAAAACAACGACCTAAGATTGAGTTAGAATATAAGACAACGAATTAGAACTTCGTTCAGCCAGAATGGGAGAAAAGCACAATAGTTGATGCTGTATTATCAACCTAGTCATGCTATTCGCATATTGCTGAAAAATTTTGTTAATAAGAAATCGACCCATAGTCAAATTGTAAGTGAGTCTGCTCTGCCTCACTCTGCTCTTCCTCACTCTGCTCTTTCTCACTCTGCTCTTCCTCACTCTGACCTTCCTCAAGTTTTGCTTTCCAATACCATTTCCATGTAAGCAAAGATGCCACTGTAGTAGCGTGTCCTTTCTCGTGGATTCAGGTGACGAACAGCGCATGGGGGCCGTCGTCATTGACTTGACGTAGTGCATGTACAAGGGAGGAGGGCACTCGGACTGGACGGTGTCAAGATGCCGGCAGATGGTGGCGAGCAGACGGCCTCCCGAAGGCAGGCTGCCTCCACCAAACGACGGCGGTACCCTGGAGGGCAGAGGGCCGCACGGCTTTGAAGTTACGAGCGCAGGAAGATCGCAGGAGGGGTGACGTGCATCGAAGCCCACAAGATCGCCTACATGGCAGGAGAGGCGAGGACGCGGATGGCACGTGGGGCCAGGAGACGACGGAAGAGTAGGACAGGAAGGGCGCCGCAACTAGGGAGGGGGTCGTCGTAGCGAATAGGAGGGGGCTCCGAGCCGCAGTCTGCCGCTCGACCCCCAGTCAACAGTTTGCGCAGGAGAAGCGTAAGGTGGAGACTAAGGAAATACACGGTTGTTTGGCCGCCGGAAGAACCAAGGGTTACGCGTGTACGCTGCTTCGGGAAGACAGGTACGGCGCGTTCAGTGTGGCACGAAGGGCGAGTACGGGGAGCTCCCTAGCGTAGACCGTAGAGAGGGCAAGGACTGTGGAGTAAGACCGTGGGGGTCAGGCGTCACCAGTGTGCGGTGACGTCGAGACCGAGGGGTACGAGACCGGCTTGCACACCCGGTGCCGGGCCTCGTACCCGTTGCACATGTTCATGTAGCCGGAAGAGCTGACGGGGGCGACCTAGAGACCTACATGTTTCTGGTTGCTGACGCCATCCCCACCTTGACGCCTCTACGCCTGCCCACGAGCAGGGCCGGTTTAACACCGAGTGTCCGCTAGGTGGACGCTCCTCGCCCACGAGCCCACGCCCTAGGGGACGCCTGGCGGCGGTCGAACGAACCGGTGTAATGACGAAGGCCCCTGAGTTGGCTAATACTATACCACCACTAACAAAGGCGTGTGCAGGAGAAACCCATCGATGCATCCGGGTATCTTCCACTTCTCTTCTTGAACTGAAAGACACTCTCCACGGATGAAAATCTGGCAGAGAATCCACGCCATCAATAGGAAACTGGCGATGGCGTACCAGAATGCAGCTTTTCTGGGTTTTCCTTTCATAGTCAATACTTCGTTCAACACGTACCATACCGTTAACAATACAACAACGTACGCTGATAATGAAAATCCGTCTTGACGTGCTGCGGAATGTCGACAAGAACGTGAATTTCGTCATTGCCCGCGCCACCATCTCCTGGAAACCCAAACTCAGCGGATCCAATATTCCATGTCGGATCCATCTTGTTGGAGGTATCGTTCATCAACGCTGTAATATCATGAGGAATTTCACCACTCTCCAACCGCTGGACATCAGGGTCGTTCAACTTGAGCACTTGCCGTCCTTCTTCGCGACGTATAGCTCGAGTTGGTTCGCGGGGAAGTTGTACATCTTCTTCTTCTTAATATTGTCCTTCAGACGTGCGACTTTCTTGAGTGCATCAATGACCACTACGATGACGCTCCCGTCTCCGATCACCAGACACGACAAAGACTTCATTGCTTGCTGGCAACTTGGCGAATGGGGGAGAAAGAACATCTGTAACCAATCACATCACTCCAACGGAATTTGTCTACTTTGATAATTTCTGATAAATATATTACTCACTTGTAGCCCTCTTGCAAGAGTGTGCCACACCATAAAAGGAGTCTGACAATCACTCTGCCCAGAGTGATTGTCAGACTGTGGTCCACAAGAAGAGCATGTCTTTTCTCGAAGGAGGTTACGTTGCGTTAATACTTAAGTTGCCTTTCAAAATTTATGTTGCGAATGAGTTGCCCATAAAACGATGAGGCACCACGTGTTGCCATTCTCGATCCGCAAGGCAAACGCCGAATTAAAGCAGGAAAGCAAGACACCCGCGATGCCGCCAAGAAGCTTAAGACCGCGCCGCTTCCTACTATTGGTAGCAGCAGTTGCACTGACGATGTGCGCTGTCACATCTGCAGAAGCCAACGGCAAGGTCTCAATTGAACTTACGGAGTCGGAGCAAGACCACAGCGGTGTGACAGTTCCCGAGTTCGTAGCCACGGACGAATGGCAAGAGCTACTTCCCGGACAGGGCGTGCCGCGAGTGAGTGGTGCTGTTTGTTGCTATAATGAGGATGTTCGTAGAGCTGACAATGTTGTGATGTTTGAATTGCAGGGGCTTCACGTACGTTTGAACCTGGAGACTGGCAAACGCGAGGCAAAACTACTGGACCCCAATGAACCGGAAACGGAAGAGTCCATGCGCTCGGTAGTCGTCGACCCTGACGCGAAGGAGACCACCGTAACAGTATCCACGGACATATCTGGAGACATTGTGACCGAGGAGAACGAAGACGACACGCTTACTGTCACTGACGAAGCGAGTGAGGATGCTGTTGGCTTAAGTACTGGTGATACTGAGCTAACTGAAGAGGGATTAGACGAGGCTCCAGCCGTGGAACCAAACTGGAATCATGAGAAGATCTACGATGCGCTGCAGGCGCTGCCTGAGCCGCCCAAGGTGGAAGGCATGGATATCCATGAGGCGCATGAAAAGCTTTCCCCTGCAGAGTTCCGAAAGCACATTGTCACGCTCTGGAAGAAACGTCAAGCTGAACTGAAGGACGCGCTCGAGTCTCTTCAGGACGATGCGAAATATCTGGGCAAGCTGCTCGAGCAGTTCAAGGAGGCTGAACAGAATGGCGATATGGAGGGCCAACTATCGGTGCTGGAAGTTCTCGAGTGGGAAGTGCAGGATCTGGACAAGACGCACGTCTTCAACTTCATTGGTGGCTTCAATATCATTGCTGAGTACTTGAACTCAACCAACCTGCCAATCCGGGCTCATGCCGCTTGGGTTGTTGGATCTGCAGCCAAGAACTACAAGGATGGCCAGGAATGGGCTATCGACGCTGGTGTTATACCGAGGTTGATCAACTCCCTGGACCTCGAGATCCCAAAAGAAGAGGAATCAGCTAAGGACGTTCTGGAGGTCAAGAAGAAAGGCATCTATGCGCTGTCCTCGATTGTGCGATCCAACGAACGCGGACAACGTCTGTTCTTACTGCACAACGGAGCAGAACTCCTGACGGGGTTGTTTAATGACGGCCACCCTATCAAGCTCCAGTTAAAGGTAATGTCCCAGTGACCAAAGATGCTCAACAGTGAATCTTTCTAACACTGCGAACTGAATTGCTACTGCAGGTACTTCTGTTCGTATACGACCTACTTGCGGAAGCTGCAGAGCGTAAATCAAGCACCGAAGAGCTGCCTACCGCTCTAGTTGAGTTGGAAAAGACTTTCCAGTCCGTAGAGTGGTGTGAGCGCTTTTCCACAACGTTCATCAAAATGGTATGAGGCTACAGGCATTGCATGCATACTTGTCGAGATCTAACTAATGGCTGTTATGTTTCAATGTCAGGCCCCTCTCCTTGCTCATCGCGAAACTATTGAGCTAGTTGACGCCATGCGCCACCAGCTTCCTACATGTCAAAATGTGCACCAAGCTTCTGGAGTCACATCCGTGGTGGAGAAACTTGCCAAAAGCTTTGCCGATGATGAGGAGGTCGATGAAGAGGAAAAAAAGGAGCTGGCACTGTTCTTCCAGGACTTCGTGGATCGAGTTTAGAGCAGGGTTAGCAGATAGTTGAGCTCCAGGCATAATAATAATAATCCGCACGAATGTGCAGGAGTCAACTGGTGTGTAAATAATTTCTGCCTGTAGGACTCCGTTGTAAGATTACAGGTCGTTCTCTCAGCGAATTTGCCGCCCCAATGTGACTCTACATCTTCATGACAAAGCCCCAGACTTCGACGTTGTAAATATCGAATTCTGCCTCACTCGTGAGACGTCTTTGAAAAAAGATAACGTTAGAAACGACGGTACTACATGTAGATAGGATAATCAGAGAAACTAGTTACCAAGTCACTACGTACTCGTTTTCAAACGTCTCTGAACATCCGCTGGTACCGCGTGACAAGTCTGAATTGAGGCACCAAGCAAAGTCACCCCTGCAACATCAACAGCACAAACGTTGTGAGTATTTCCTACCGGTTACTTCAGCCTTTTAGCGTACCCGCCGCCCATTGCGATGCACTCGTCATTACTGAGCATGATCATCGTGTTCAGGAATGACCACGGGTAGCACTTGAACTTGGGGTTACATGAGAATACAAATGATTCGCCAATGCCGTAGTAACTCGCCGAAATCTGCCATTCTTCCGATGCGAAGCCACCAAATATATCGCCCTTTGTCGTCTCCACGACGACAAGAGTTGGGTTGTTTTTGCGTACTTTGAGCAGCAAGGAATGCAGGCTGCATCCATCTTGAGCAAGACTGTAAAGCAACTTCCAATCATAGCATCGGCGAGGGGGTGTCAGGGAAGCCTGCAGCTGCGGCACCAGCGTCGCTGCATGGCGCGGATTCGAGAGCACTTCGTTCTTGAAGCCCCCGATGAGCTTAGGCAGCTCTGGCTGCAGTAGCTTTCGTTTCCGTTCTTTCGCTAGTTGTGTCTCTTTGCTTTCCTCAAGCTGGAGACTCTTGCTGCGCTTGAGAAGTACGACCTTGCTCCCCATTTGACGTCTAAAACGATGCAACGTTGCGTCCGTCGGTCAGTCAAGTCAAATCTCTAAAGATAGATGAAATAATGTTCATGTAGATGTAGACGCGCATTTCTTCGAGGTGCTGGGCCAGCGCAACGATGCCCGAGTCAGTACGCTGAGACCGATGCGGTCATCTACGATGGTGCTTGCCCTAAATTTGCGCTAGCCGAGCTAGTCCTTCGTGGCGACGAATGCAAGTTCGAGTACATGCAGATAGGTTTTTGCTGCTGTGTGCGTCATACACTATCGCAGACCGACGACGATGCATCACAGCGGCAATGAGGAGCACACTGCACTCGTTTACTGACCAAGTCATAAGTACCATGAACGCCATGTCGAAGTTCAAAGTTGGCTGAGGCTGCTCGAGTCGAACGAAGGTGCAGCCAACTTTGAGCAAAAAGGCAAAGAGAGAAGAAGAGCATGAGTGTGCAAACGCGAATCAACGACGTCAGGCACAAGGCCCGACTGTAAACAAGTACGGCATTTTTGGGAAACCAACGCGCGAAAGCATTTGAAGTTCACCCGGAGAGTTTCGTGCAAGCTGATATGGGCAGATTCCGGCAGCTCGAAGGCTAGTAGGTAGCGATACTTTTACCAGTCTTTCCGCTCTGCAGAGACTCAGTGACCGAAGTGGCCCGTGGCTCCTGTCACTTCAACTTGAATCGGACGCGGGCCAATCGCAGCGCATCCCTCTCTAAAGCGATGAATAGTCACTTTTTCACATGTCAGTGCAAAACCGAAATCGGCATGACAACGAAGCAGGCTCCAGAGCCACTCGGCGTCTTGCGCGGCCACGGCGCGCCCGTGAACAGCGCGGGCTTCCTGTCAGCTTCTACCGTTGTGTCTGGTGCTGGAGATGGGGCCGTCAAAATTTGGGACCTCAAGACGCGTCGGGAGCTAGCGACGAACCCGGCGGCACATTCGAAGGCTGGCGTATTACACGTCACCGCGCTGAAAGACACCGCTACGTCCGAGTCCAAGTTCATTTCACAAGGGCGCGATGGATTCGTGAAATTGTGGGACGTTCAGTCATTCAGTAGCACAGCCGAGCCACTGTCCAAGTTCTACTGCGGCTCGTATTCGTTCACCAAATTCGCGACGCTGCGTTGGCCAGGCGACGTCGCCACGGAAAGCGCTAGCTTGGTCGTGTGTCCTAGTAGCGTGGACAACAAGGTGCATCTTCCGCGGTCTTGTTTCTATCTAAGTTCAGCGACTAACGAAGCTTAAACTGTTGCTTTTGAGCAGCTCCTCGTGTATGATACTCGAGACGATAGCTCCTCGCCATCATTGACACTCACAGTGCCGGACGCTGCATCTAAGCGAGGCATGTGTGTATCGTTGGCACTTTTCGACAGTAGTATTGCGCAAAGCGAAAACGGCGCTGGCGGCAACATGCAGTCGTATATTGCGGCAGGCTTTGAAGGTGGGCAACTTGCCATTATGGACTTGAGGTCGGGAGGGAAAGTAGCTTGTGAGGCCACCGTTGCCCAAGGTGCAAACGCATGTAAGTGTCCATGTATCAGTTTGACGCTGAACGGCTTTAGCCCTAAGCTAATGTTGTATTATCTCTGATGGACATAGTACTCTCATTTGACGTCACGCGCGATGGGCGGTCGGCAATCTGCGGGTCCTCGGGCGAAGAGCTGTATTCAGCAAACTTTGATGTGGCTTCGTACACTATCAGATCCCGATCTTTCTTCTCGTGCACCACGGGCGGATTTAGCAGCGTGTGTATTCGCGGAGATCAGCGCATTGTGGCTACTGCTGGCTGGGATCATCGTGTGCGCTTATTCCATTTGCGGAAACTCAAGCCACTTGCGGTGCTCAAATATCACAGCGAGAGCGTTTTCGCACTGGACTTCAGCGCTGATAGTGCGTTGCTAACATCCTGCTCCAAGGACCACAAGCTAGCTCTCTGGTCGATCTACCCACCCTCAACAACCGCTGCTGCTAGCGCTTTGCGGCCGTATTAACGCCGAGTTTGGTTCGGGGAAAGCAATGACATTAACTTAATGGCTGTCTTACGATGTAAACTCGACAGACTTCTTGAGATTGGCGTTGTAGTACAGGAAGTGATGGTATCGGAAGTACGTGAGCAACTCGGCAAAACCCACATCGCGCTGCGCGTGGCATTCGCGTCCTCGGTGGCCATATTGCTGGCACACACGACACTTGTGCTCACCCGTGCAGTGGTTGGAGTTGCCGCACAACAAGCAAGGCTTGTTGCGGTTCGGACAGTCGGCACCACGATGCGAGCCACGCTCAATGCAGTAACGGCATCGGTGTTGAGCCGTAACGTGAGCTTTGCTTTGGCATAATGAACACGCCGGGTCGTTTGCCTTGTCGTGTTTGTGGGCCTTGTGAGCATGCTCGAACGCGCGATCGATAGATTTCGTCACAGGAAGCAGTGAAAAGTGTCCCGGTGTCCGTCGACCAACGCCCATCCCATGCTCGCGCAAGAAGATCTTGATGCACGCGTCCACGTATCCCTCGGCAGTAGGAGGGAAAGCATGTACCGTGTCCGACGGATGCATAACGATCAACAACTGCTGCGGGTCGAAGAGGACTCGCAGTCGAGCGGCAAAGCCGATATCACCTACGCGGGGAGAGCCAAAGCCCACAAAGTTGATCTTGCTTGCGTCCCAGCCATTCATGCGAGCATGATCGCCCAAATACAGCATAAAAAGCTGTCCCAACATGCCTCCCATACTGTAGCCGGTAACGTGCACAGGAACGCCCTGCTCCACGTACTTTAGGATAGAATCGAGCAATCCTTCCTTGATCATATCTTGCATGTAATCGTTGATAGCGCGGTGCACGCGAACGACTCGAGCCTTGCTGAGTCGAACAGGGTTAATTTCCCCTGAACCATTGCTGTCCGTGTCGCTGTCTCGACGACGGCGTCGGGTGTGCGTTTGGGCATGCACTGGCACAGCTGTCGGCTGGTCCAGCACCAGTGAGTCAAAGCGCTGGATCCGAGCCTTTCGCATGAGCTTCTCGAGGATGGAGATCCCAGCAGGCTCCGTGAAACCACGATCCAATGCTACAGCCATCATGTTTTGAATACTCTGGCGGATGCGTGTCTTCTCTCCGTCAGACCAGGCATGACCGATCTTGCTCCACATGAACTTCAGAAGCTGCGAGGCTGGTTCATAGTCACCTGAGACCGACGAGGTCACAAGGTTAATCGCCGATGAGAGTGAAATGCCCTTCATCTCCGTCTTAAACTCCTGCAGCTCGTCCTCCGCCCAACCAGACCAGAAATCTCCCCATACATCACGGATAGTTTCTGGGTTACCAGCAGGACTGAAGGCTACCACGACATCGCGTGTAGGCTCGCTTGATGGGTGTTCCACCACACCTTCCCAAACGTGGGCTCGAGCGCAGTGGCTTTTGTTTTGGAAAATATGCTTGAGTTCGTACACGGGGGCGATCGCGTCGGGTGCCCTTCGGTCGGCACGAATCTTCACACCTAGACCGAACTGCACGTTCTTGTTTCCATTGGCATCTTCATTCACCACGTCGTTCTCCTTCAGCATCGAGAATTTCGCTGAAAGCAGTAGTAACTGTTTACCCCGTTGCAAAATCTCCCGCTTGCGGCGGAAGCTGCGGTGCATGTCGGTAATAGCTGACGCAAAAGCGTCATTGATGTCTTCATCGTCGGGGCAAGTTACAATGGCTTCCTCCTGTTCTGTAATCAGCAAAATTTCGCGGGAGTGGTGATACCCTGCGATCACATCGACGCCCCATTTCTCCAAGTCGGCATGAGCAGCTTCAATATCCTCGCCACTTGCGAGCTGGTGCTTGCAAGTGACCAGGAAGGCCTTCGGACACCAGTCCTTGCGGATCTTGCGGATGATATTGGGGACACGCACAAAGTTGACGGAGAACTCGTCGCTCTTCTTCTTAGCAATTTTTTTGGCAAGCTTCTTGATGTGTTTGGTCTTGCTGTGCTTCGACGAGGAAGAGGGCGATGAGGACGACGAAGGCTCCGTACTATCCGCATTCCCCACAGCTTCCATCGCTGCAGCCGATGGGTCCACTGGCACGTAAAAGTCCATGAGCGTAGCAGCTAACACCACAATACCAAGATCTTTGGCGACCTCCATGGCTTGTGCCGCTAGCCGCGTGAGCATCAAATACTGCTGCACAGACGTGAAGCTAAGATTGAGCACACGGGTGCTGCATTCGGTGTAGAGCTGCGCGATCTTCTGGAACTGCAGCTGCTGCGAGATATCGACGCCAGAGAGCACCAGCCCGTTGTCTTGCAGGCGGAACATGTCCATAAAGGCTCCATTCTGGATGTACTTTTGGAAGTGGCGCGTGAAGGGCCGCAGCGAATCCTCACGGTGCACGAAGATGACAGCGTAGCCAAGCTGCAGCAGATACTCGGCACAGGCAGGCCCTTGCTGCTCCTGCACTTGTGGTGCCACGTCCACGAACGTGTCATTCTCAGGGTCAAGCGGGACAATCGTGGCGCCAGACGTGATGAGCGCGATCCCGCGGCGCTTATCAGCCAGTTGCGCGGCGATAAACTCTTCCGTCTGCTTCTGGATGGCGTTCAGCTCCCAGCGTGGGTCCTCTGGGGTCTTGCTGAAGAATTCCTCCACGAACTCACTCGAGTCCGTGGGGACGGATCCGCCCATCCGGTGGCGCAACGTTCCCCAGAGCGCCATGTCCTTGCGGTGCGGTAGGAAGGACGGACGGAGCGAGTGTTTGTTGCTGTCGTCCACGGTGGAAGTTGCAGACTGGCGCTGTGTCTCGTCGCTCATGAGGTCGTGCGGAGTTCTCTGACTCTTAGTCTCTTTGGAAACCGAAAAACTGGGAAAATGTGCTTAGATTCGCCTTAAGTTCGCGCGTCATCGGAGCTGTCCAATTAAAAATATCATGTGTGTGGTCCACGCACCTAGTAATCTTGGATTTTGTAAGGGTCTAATTGAACCCACCTCAACACAACAGATACGTAACTTGACATGCAGAACCACTGTTGTGGTGCGTCACTCGCTGGAACCGATCTGGCGGCACGAGTACGCATGCTTCGTCAAGGTATCACGTTGAGAACTCATCAACAGTTGATTCCGTGGCAATAATGCGTGCTGTTTGTTCTCGCCCTTGTCAATTCTTGCTATGCATTTCATGTAGTCGAACTGTGAAAAAGGCTGGCTTGCCTAAGTTAGCAGAGTTTTTTCTGCCGCTACAAACTGATTGCTCGTGAACGAGGCATGGATACGTCTGGCGGCATTCACGTCAAGTGAGAATGCAGGGCGGTTCTTTTTTACGAACGTTCCTGTAAGGTGATGGCGGCACCAAATGCCAGAAGCATTTACCCGACGTGAATACCAATACGTAAGTTACTTACTTTCGTCTTGAGAATCAAGTTGAGATCATCAGAAGTGTAGTATATGTAGTACATGTACCTTAGTCAGTGAGCCCGGTTCACTGAGCATTCATTGCACAAAACTGGCTATGGACAGTAGAAACCTCGGTGCGGCAAAGCGAACTTGGAGCTGATACCCAAGTACACGAGCAACAAATGGCTGTCTGGTTGAGTGAGAGCCAATGCAATAGCGCGGTGATTGCCGTCCCAAATTGTGAACGGTCCGTCAACGCTGGCCCCAACGACGATGAGGGTATGTGTGAAATGGTCGACGCGATGTTGAAGCTGACGTATCTGCTTATGTAGAGAGCTTCTGTCGATCATTTCGGCAGTGCCCTGTGCTCTCAAAATTGCAGCAGCGTCTCCAACTGTACAGCACGACGGCAACTGCTCCCTCCAGTTATTTTCCTTCAGCACCCGGAACTCTTTGACATGCTTTAACTCCAATTTTCCCTTGTACCAGCGCGAATCTGTTGGCAAATGCGCTAAAAGTGGCAGTCGAGTGGACCCGAGGAAGGACGCACGGAGAATGTTTTCCGTGCTTGACGTTAAATCTGGGTTCAGCATTCCTGGAGTCAATTCAGCCTTGCAACACAAGTCGAATGAGTCAGAACCAGAACATTGACCATGTAAATCACACGTACATGCATTTCCGGCACGTCCAGCTCAAACCGGTACCACTCGCTTTGCATCATAGCCCCTAGCATATCCATCGCGTCAGTGATGATGAAGACGCGTCTCCACGAAAGAATGTACGCAGCTTCGTCAACACGAAGGCCTTCGTACTCTGATGCGGACCGCCCTTTATCAAGGTGAAGCGACTTGAAAATTTCTCTCCCAGTTCCACCAAACAAAAACTTATAATCAGCGTCAGACTCTTTTGCAGTCTGAGTCGTGTGTACTTGATACCATTCCGAACTGAGTTCACGAAGGAGATTTTTGAGAGCAAACATGTTGGTGTTGAGCATCATGCGGCGCTTTAGGTCGTAAGCGTATTTGGGGCATAAATCCTCGACAAGCGCGACGTGAAAAACTCCGTCCCCCTTTACACGCACCATATCAACTCGATCAGGCGTACCAAAGTAAAGTCCGTAGTAGGTACTTCCGTAAAACTCTCGGTACCAATTTTCATCAACTCGATGCCCCACACCTATATCCGCTTGAAATACTGCCTGCACCCGTACATGATAGTTGGCTTCAGGGTAGTTGACGATGTCAGAGAGCGCGGTCATAGTTCGGAGGAGTCTTGAAAAGTCACTTTCAGGCATAGCTGACCAAAATATTAGTAGATGGAATTCAGGTGCTGTCAGACACTCTACGTCTTCTGCTTTTTCGCTCGATTCAGGATCCAGATACCCATCAAAGACGAAGAAATCGGTTCGAGAACAAATTGAGCTCGATGCAGTTACTGTTGCAACTGCAACAAGGTGCACCAGTGTTAGTTTTTACCTCAATTGCATTCGTGGCAGGTCTACTTACGGATGCGATGTCTACCCGAGGTGGTGATCGTGATCCGTTGGCCCCCTGTGCAATAATGGATTAGGGATCCCCAATTCCCATCGTAACTTGAGCAATAAAACGTCACTACCAACATTGCATATTCCTCGCGTTGAGTGTGGCAACAATGCTGAAGTCTTCAGAAGCAGCAGTGACAGTCGGAGTCGTCGTGAGCTCGATGTCTATAGGAAGCTGCACTGCGGTGGCATTCTGAACCCCCACGAGTTGCGGCTGCGGCAGCGCACAGTTGAGCGCATCACACCGCCCAATACAGACTATAACCCACCACAACGCCGTTGCGAGCAGTCTTGAGGGAGGATGCCTTTCCAAAGTCTCCATTCGTCAGGGTTCTGTGGAATCTGTAACGTTGACACGCAATAGCGCTTCAAGATCGGCGATCTTCTATGCGAACTTAGTGCTGAGTCATCGAACTTATTTAGGTGTTCACCTTCGCGCAACATCGAGCGGTTGCATTTCCCCAAAACCTTTTAGACCGAAAATGGAGCAGCGGCACGACGGCGCCAAGAAGCCCTCGGGAGCTCTGGGAGGCCTGTCGCCCCGCGGACTGCTAAAACGCGGCTGGAATGGAGTCACGAGTCCGCTGAATGCGCTCAAGGACTCAGTGGTTGCTGCAGCTACGCCTCGTTCTGTGGCTGCGACCCCCACAAGTCGCATGACCCTGCCCAGCCCCACTGAGTATCCAAGTCTCTTCGATGTGCGAGGACCGAGCTCCACACGCTCGGCGGATGGTGCGATGGCATCCAGTTATAAACAGGAGATGGAGGCGCGTATGCCACAGTCGGCGCGCGACAGCAGCACTAGAACCGGGTCTTGGGGCAGTTCAGGACGGACAGCGTTGAACAGTAGAGGATGGCCAGAGGAGGGAGCTGGTGATGCACAGGGGGAGGAAGAACGAGCGTATCTCTCGGTGTGTCACCACAATTTGCACTCGGTGCTGACCAATCCCAAGGCCAATAATTGGGGCGGCGCTCTACTCGACGCATTCTATCCGACGCTGGATGTGGACATTGCATTGGCACCGTTTCCTGGACTTGCAGACGTGTCGACACGCGACTTTCAGCCATATCTGCGCCAATTTGGTGCAGATGCAGCCAAATATGAAGAGAATCACGCGAAACCCGTTAGCGAACAGCTCTCGTCAAGCAATGTGCCATCGATCTCCGTCGCGGATGGTAATGCATTTTTTACGAGCTGTTGGCTGGCGCTAATTTGTGTGCACTTTAATAATTGTGTTGTTTATTTTTGCAGAGGATGTGACCAAGTGTCTTGAAGTCGTCCCCAATTTGTTTTTTCGACCAGACTTTGATTTGACAGATCCCAATACGTTTGAAGAAGTGATGAATATGCCAAACGCTACATCACTTCAAGAAGAGGTGTGCTTCATTGACATTATTTGAACGGAGAATGCAAGGACTAACGCGAAAATGTTTGCAGCTGACGACATACCTGGACCGTGTAGAGTTTACTCTTCTCCGTCAAGTATCCTCACGATCTGACCGATTTTTTGAGGCGTCAGCAGACCAAGAAGTCATGAAGCAGTCAATTAAAGTTGCTTGCGACCAAGTTGCGACGCTTAGGTGGGTTCTTCGGAAGATCGTTCTTTGTTGGCGTCTTCTTGGTTATCACCTGAACTTTGGTGTGAATTATAATGTTTTCAGGAAGACAATGGACCGCTTACGAAATCTTCTTGCTGACAAAACGCTCGATATTGTGAGTTTGCATCGGCGTCAAAAGCGCATTAAAGAGCTTCACGATTTGGTGACGATGGTGGAGGAAGTCAAGAGTGCAGAGTCCGCTGTTGAGGCTTTAGTGCAATGCCAAGATTACACAAACGCGCTGAATTTGATCGAAAGCTCGCAAAACCTCTTGCGGGAGCATTTGCAAGGTATTCATGGACTAAGCGCGCTTAGTGAGAAGTTTCGTGGCTACCGTGCTTTTATCAGCACGCAGATCTCGCAACGTTTTATCTCCGTCATTACGTCTCCGGAATGGACGTTTCAAGACGAGGAGGAATCTGCTTATGCTGACAAAAAGAGGCAAAACAGTCTCGGTGATGATGAGAAGGACAGTGTGCAGCAGGAAACAAAGCGCCTTGTGGACGTCCTCTTCCGTTTGGATGCATTGGATGATACTGTGAAGGCATATCTCGACCAGCTCAACGAAGAGATTCGCGTTGTTGTGAAGACAGTAGTGACCGAAACCATTGCAGTGTCAAACAGCAGCAAGAGCAACAGCGGTTCCGACTTGGGGGCGTCCTCCGGAAGTGAATCGAAAGTGTCAATCCAGCTGCGAGCGTTGACATCCGATGAATTCCTCCAGTGCGTGCAGATGATCTTTGAGCATTTGCTGATGATTTTGAAGCGTGCTGTGGTCGTGCAGGGTATCCTGGTTAAGTCCATGCAGAAGAAAATTGATGAAGCGGCAGAAGAAGAGAAGAAAATGAAAGCTGCGGCTAGCAGTGAAACCCACAGTAATGGTACTCAAGATTCGACGTCTGATAGTGGCACTTTGTCTGAGGGATGGTCTCCGTCTGAAAACGCCAGTGACGAGCATAAGACACTTGGTGACTGGAAGAAGAAGACGAGGTGTGCTAAAGTGATTCGAGAAATCGACGAAGTTGTGCGGAAGACCTGCGAGTTCTCCCAGCGCAGTGTGTCGAACCTGTTTGCTGTAAGAAAAGAAGTCCAGGCTGTCTACACTATGCCTCAACTGCGCAAGTTGTACGACACAACCATGGACTTCGTTGTTAGTATTGAAAAGCTGACCGGCAAGACGGATTACACTCTTCGTGGCGCTCTTTTCTCTCAGCTGAAGCTGTTCCTGGAGAAATACCACCAGGCACAAGTGACAAAATTGGTCTCAACCTTGGACCACGAGTTGTGGAAGAACACCGAGATCTCCGAGACGCGTCATAAATCTCTCGACGATCTTTCTAGTGGGCGTGGTGTTGCGTTGCTTCTTTCTGACGACCGAGAAATTTCTGGAGAAACAGCCCCACCGCGCAAGATGGTGTCAATTTGCGGGAAATCGTTCCGAGTGGTGTGGTCGGTCCTTCTCATGTTGGAGATCGCGATGAACTATATGTCTTGCGCTGCCAATTTTCCTGTTTTGGCAACTGATGTGCTTCAGCGGTCTATCGAGATCTTTCGGGTTCGTACCTTAAATGGTTTCATGAAAGTTTTCAGACAAAGGCTAATTGCTCTCTTTTTGTTCTTGTAGTTATTTAATTCGAGAACGACCCAGCTTGTTCTCGGCGCTGGCGCAATGCAAATTGCCCGCCTCAAGAGTATTTCCGCTCGGCACTTAGGTACGTCGATTCATGGGTACATCTAGCGGCGTCAAGTGAATTAATTACATGTGGTGCAATCGCAGCATTGGCATCACAATCACTGGAATTGTCCATGACGCTCATTCCCCACATCAAGGCTGCGCTGGCGGCACATTTCACTGATCGCCAGAAGTTGCTTTTGGACGAGTTTGACCGCGTTCTGCGCGACTACGCAGAACACAACGAGAAAATATTTAGCAAGTTCACGAGCATTGTGGAGGATCAGATCATGAAGCGGTTCTTGGAAAACGTTGCAACGGAGGTGCGTCGTATCTGCGGCGGTCCGCGCGTCGTCAACACTCTAATTGTCTTGTTATGTGACGCATCCAGGTTGACTACGACTCTGTTAGTCTCGCTATTCCGACCAACCCAATGCGTGGTATAGCACAGGGCACGCTTAAGCTCCATGCAGTGTTGCATCCTGTTCTCTCCCCGCCACAGATGAAAGACGTGATGTCACGTGTGTTCGACATGTTCACACAGAAGCTGCCGGAGTGCTTCAAGCTGGTGCATCCACGAACGGCAGTAGGGAAGAAGCGGTACGTGAGATGTGCTTGTTTCGATGCATACTGCTATAGTTCTAACGCTCGTGTCTGCAGTGTCGTAGAAGACATTGAAGTGTTCGTACAGAGCTTTAAAGAAGTGACCGAGCTGACGTTTGACGGTGGCGCGCTCTTGACCCACTTCAAGAACGCCTACAACGTGTCCTAGAGCAAATCCGCAACGCAATAATACCTGCATTCCAACCTCCTCACCTGCTTCGCAATTCTGCCAGGGAAGTCTTTGGCTGACAGATGAAACTCTCGAGAAAGGATGAACCAATGCTCACACCAACAAAATGGCAAGATCCCGTGAGTGACAGGGACAAATATGTTTTACTGGCTGCGTGGCTGGCTAGTTGGATCCGTTGGTGGTGTTGACAGCCATCATGAGCGTAATGGTGTCGCCCTTGAGCAGGATACGACCTAGTGGGGTGCGCTTGAGATTCTTCACGTCCAGCTCCTCAGCATCGTCCAGCACCAGGTTCATGTACTCGTCGAAACCCATGATGCGACCTTCGATCCGCGTGTTCACCTGCTCGTACAGCCACACCTGAATGCGGGATTTCTGCGCACATAGTAAAAAAATGTTAGCCAGTAAATTCAAACGACGAAGACGTAGCGCACTTCATCACGTACGTTCTGCAGGAATCGGAACATCAAATTGATGGGCTGGGTCATCAACTTCTGCACTTTAGTACTCATGGTGCTTGGAAATGGAGAGAGAAACGGGTCGGTGGTTGGTCTGCAACAGCAATTCAAGCAAGATAGTTGGGTCAGTATCACAACAGCATCATTCCAAGCCATGCAGGCCCCCTTGTAGACGACACAACACGCGCGCATGTACCTGTCTAGCGGTGTCTCGCTTTCCCCCTGAAAAGCGCTGGTTGGGATCTGAATGCTTTTCAACCAATAGCAGAATACTAGTACTTTGATTGGTTGAAATTGCAGCTTCAACCACTTCAACGTGTAACGGCTCAATTTGGCACGGACCCATTTAGCGACGGCACACGAATAAATGATGCAATCACGCTCGCTTCGGGAGCGTCCTGCTACCGACGCCACCAATGCATTCCCGGGTCCATGGCGAGAAGAGACTGTTCCACCAGGTAGGAAAGTGCGTAATGCGTTCTTTCTCGAGTTATGCTAACTTATCTATTGCAGGCCAAGAAAGAGGTATACCCTATTTTGTTGCTGAGGATGACAGATTCATCGACGCTGTAGCTGATGCGCTGGATCAACTGGTATCAGATTGCAATACTGCGCTGCGATGGTCCCACGACGATTCTGATGCCGACGCAGTTTTACAAGCTACAGAACAGAGTTTCTGCTCCATTGTGTCAATATGCAAGGATGCCGGTCTCACGATTGATATTGATGATGTTGCAAAACACCATTACATCACTGCATTGGGTCACGCACACAGCCCAAGCGATACTTTAGCGTCTTCGTGCTCGTCGGTCAATCCAGCCCTCGATTCCACACCATCGTGGATAAGCAATCAAGTCGGCAATGCAGTGTGTGTACAACATTCCAACTACGAAGAAGGTGTGCTTCCTCCGCCCTGTCCTGTCCACAGAGAGCTATCACTAGAAACACCACGCGAAGCAATTCGAATGAGCCCCACAGAGGAAATTGTGGAAGTGGAGCTTACGGACCTTTTGACCCAGTCGCATGAAGAGATGCTAAGTCTCCAGCAGAGATTTGATGACCGCATGGCTGAAGCCGAGCAAGCTAATAAGAAGTACAAGAATCAACATGCGGAAGACATGCAGGCCTTACAGGAAGAGCTGGCTAGTTCCCGCGCAGCTATGGACCGCATCAAGCAGGAACTCCTCGACAGCACCTCGCGTAAGCTGGAAGACATGCATTCGGCCATTAACGCATCCCAGAGAGCGATCGAGGTGAGCATGAAAGATCAGGCGCTGTACTGGAAATCAATCTGCGAGGAACTGGTCGTTGAAAAGCGAGATATGGCTCATAAAGTCGCGGAGGAACGCGGCAGATACACGGCTCTCAAAGCTCATCTTGCCAGCCACGAGGATACAAACAGCATGACTAGCCTTCACAGCCGAGGAAGGATACGCAGTGCGTGTGAGGATGAGAGTGTCAACAAAATGGACTTGTGCGAGCTGTCACCCTCTTCGGAACGAGAACTTCCAGCAGGAAATCAAGTATCAAAGGAAAAGTCTGCGGTGTGCATCTCCACGTGCGGTACGCCGACAGATCCTTCCTCTGGGTTGATACTCGTTCGCAGTGCAGATAGTGTTAGTGACCCATGCAGCGTAGAAGCGTCTCCGACTCATAGCAACAGCAGTAGCAGCAGTAGCAAGACGACGTTCCGACGGTACTATCTCGCTCAAAAGCGCGAGAACCGCGTGGTGCTTCACTAGCGTAGATCGGTTAGCCGATGCGAATGTGAATCTCCTTGCAGCAGCCCGTGATTGCTTCATATAAACCTTGCCTCTCTGGCGATGACAACCTCTACTGGGCAGCACGACGGTGTCGACGTCAGCGCCGGACGTGGACTTCAAGTTGGGGAAAGCGTTTTAAACAGTATCAATGTTGGCAATTTCATGCAGTATTTGAAATGTGGGAAGAGATCCAATGAAACAATCCATAGTAATATCTATTGCTATATACGGCACCCTGATTTATATGATACAATAGTTTTACCTGTTATAACAGGGTATATTAATTCCTAGTTTCAAAATAGTCGACATTGCGTAGCGATCATTTGGCAACTTGCCCCCCGGTAGCTCTTTAAGACCATGCGCGTTCCTACTTCGCTACGGCCGTTGACGGCAGGCCATGCCCGAGCGCTGAGTTCCGCGGCCGGTGCACAGCATCCTGGTTGGTTCAACCGCATGCTGCTCACCAACGAGTACAATCTACCGCGCTTGCCGGTACCGCAGCTTGAGGAGACGGTGCGGCGTTATCTGGAGAGTGTGCGGCCACTGGTGAGCTCCAAGGACTGGGAGGCGCATGCCGAGTTGGCTAAGACCTTCGCTGGTGCTGAAGGCCGTCAACTGCAGGAGATACTGCTCAAACGCGAGCTCAAGCAAGCCACGGGGCGTGCTTATCCGTTCAGCTACATCGAAGAGGACTGGGACAAGATGTATCTGGGAGGCCGCTACCAGGGACCCATTAATGTGAACCCGTCTTACGGTCTGCTGGATGAGACGGACGGCAATCTCAAGGGCATGGTGCCTCGCAGTGCCGCCTTCGTACGTTCGATGATCAAGTGGTGGTCGAAAGTCAAGAGCAGCGAACTGGAACAGGACAAGAACCAGTGCATGGCTGGCTTCGCGCGTCAATACGGCACAGCTAAAGTTCCCAAGAAAGGTATCGACGTGCTGACGTCGCACCCGCGCAGCACGCACATCGTGGTGATGTCGCGCAACAAGTACTTTAAGCTGGACGTGCTTAGCCCCGACGGCAAGCAGTTGCTGTCCCAGAAGCAGCTCGAAGCACAGCTCGACTCCATTCTGAACTCGTCGTCCAAGGGCGACCACGACGACTTGGATCTGTCCACGCTCACGGCCGAGGAGCGCGACACCTGGGCTCAGATCCGCGATGACCTGGTGGCGCACCACCCTGTAAATGCAGAGACGCTCGAGACGATCGACTCTGCTTTATTCATGCTGGTGCTGGAGGATCGGAACCCTTCCGATATGAAGCTGCGCATGGAACTGTCGCTGCACGGTCAGGGCTCCCACCGCTGGTTCGACAAGCTGCAGGTGATGGTTCAGCCGGATGGCCATTTGACTGTGAACTTCGAGCACTCGTTCTCGGACGGCACGGTCTGGAACCGCTGGCTGCACGAATGCTGGCACGACATGCGTGACTCGGACTCTGGGTTCACACCTCTCGAGGAGATGCCAGAGTACAGTGGTGCCACCAAACCGGAGAAGCTCAGTTGGAAGCTGTCGAACAACCTGGTGGAAGACGTTAAGAAGGCGGAAAACCACTTCGCCGACTTCTCGGGAAATCTCAACTCGGAATACTTGGTTTACAAGAACTTCGCTAAGAACAACTGCAAGCAGTGGAAGCTCAGCCCGGACGGTATCGGGCAAATGGCACTTCAGCTCGCATTCCACCGCTCACACGGGAAGATCGCACCGACGTACGAGTCGTGTTCGACGCGCATCTTCCACCATGGACGTACGGAGACGATCCGCTCGGCAACTCCGGCTGCTGAAGCGTTCGTCAAGGCTGTGGAGAGTGGCGTCGCTGTGAGCACGCAACGTGAACTTCTCGTTGCAGCCGTCAACCGTCACGTGGAGATGGCCAAGAAGGCGCAGAAGGGATTGGGTGTAGACCGCCACTTGACTGCGTTGAACTCGATCGCCAACCAGAATGGAATCTCCAGCGACTTCCTGGCCAGTCCCGTGCGCGCGGAAAGCACGAACTTCCTGATCTCCTCGAGCAACGTCACGATGCCGTTCCTGCAGTATTTCTCGTTCGGTGCTGTCGTACCGCACGGCTACGGTGTGGGCTACCTACTCCACAACAAGAGTATTAACGTAAGTCTGACGAACTTCAAGGACAGCGGTATCTCGGACGGCAAGAAGTTCGCAAAGGCGATTGAAGGCTCACTCGACACCATCAAGGCTCTTGCGGACAGCCCCGCCCCGTAGATGCATACAGGGAGGACGAAGGCTCAGTGGATTGATGAGAAGCAAGTCTAGCGCTGATACCAATGGAAATAATGTCACCGTTTTGAGGAGTGCAACAAGTATGTTCGATTCTCGTGGCAGCAACAGCTTCATAACGAGTGGGCTGTTCTACATGCAGCACTGTAGAAAAGATTGGGGTGTCGATAGTGCTTCCCTAGAGAGCAAAGTTTGCGAGCATTACCGCAACAAGCCCTGAAGCAAGCATCAGCAGCTTGGAAGTCTGCGTAGTCGTAGCGCCGTCGGTCACGCACGTCGAACAGTCGAACGTGTAGTTGGACAGCATATTGCACAGTGAGCATGACGGACTACAAGACGGACAGTAACAAGCGGCCGACCCATTCGTCAGCACCTGACAGTCTCCTTCGCCACAAGACGTCGTTGTGCACGCGTCTTCAACTGCACCGCACGTGTCACCGCTGTAGCCGGCTGCACACACACATTTCCCTGTGTCCGTGTTGCAAGTGTTGTTGTACTGGCAAGCAAGATCGTTCGTGCATAAGGTGCAGCGCTGGTTTGCTTTGCCCTGCTTGCCGTCGTACTCCTTGCCATCAAAACCTTCTTTGCAGACGCATTCCCCATCCACACAGTCTCCACCCGTGCCACAGTCGACATCGCACGCGTTGGAAACCTCCGTCGAGCACATGTCCCCCTCGAAACCAGCGTAGCACATGCACGTGCGTTTGGTAATTTTCTTCTTGCTCTTGTAGGTGCAAGTTCCCTGGTACGTGCACTGCTCCTTAGAGTCGGATGATCCGCAGGTGCTTGGGTAGCAGGTGCTGGGATCGGCAGCTTTGCTTTCGCAGTCCGACACGTCCAGACAGACGAATTGACCGGTCACCTCCTCTCCGTCGATCGTTGCAGTGTACAACGCATCGGTGTCGCTGCTGCTTGAGTTGGAAGAGGACGATCCTGCGCTACCACCGGAAGTCTCAGAAGTGGACGATGCCGAAGTGCTGGCAGATGCCGATGCGGTAGACGCTGAAGCTGAGGTGGAGCCCGAGGAAGAAGTGAGACGGCGACGACTTGAACCGGACCCACTAGATGACAACGACAGGTTTTCCTCGGAAACGAACACGCAATGAGCGTTTAGGTAGCCAATGTCTGCGCTCTGGTACGACGGACACAACCCAGGTTGTGCTCCACGGCAGGCTGGGCGCTTTGACGTGTTTGGGGTGCACTTGGAGATGACGTCGCCATAGTTGTTCACTGAGATGCAGACCGTGCCGGGGTAGTTTTTCTCGCAGTATGCGTCCGAGGTGCAGTAATACGGGTGATCATCGTCCGCAAGAACGCCCGAGAGGAACACAGCGGTGAATACAGCTACCGGTAATGCTCGAAAGCACTTCATCATAAAGTGGGGATATGACAGCTAGCGCGCGGTGTAGAGGAAGTTCTTGACTGGGAGTGAGTGGCAAGACCGCATAGGCGGCGTTGTGCTGCTCGACTCAAGGATGTGCGCGGAATTCCTTCCGTTCACAGCGAATGCTCTCGTCCTTACTGACACTTGCTGTCCGACAAGTCTCCGCTATGTGATCGTGCCCTAAAACTCGCAGGTCGTTTGAGTGTGAAGGACGTCAACATCAGCCGCCTGGATGCGTGTGTTGACCCAGAGGTTTGTACTCACAGCAATTGCAAATGAAAAGTATCGGATACAAGCTGCTTCGTTATTCAGCCTGGAAAGACCAAGCTTGTACTACTCTTTGGGGGGCTTTACTGAAGACAACCAGTAGCCAGCACGACCGCGGCAAATGCTAAGGCAAGTGCTAATTTAGAAGGCACCAGGGACTCGGCAGCGTCAGTCGGACACGAAGAGCAGTCGAATGAGGACTTGCCCGTCATCTCACAAAGTGTGCATTCGGGGCTGCACATCGGGCAGTAGCAAGCGGACGAGCAGTTCGACAGCACTTGGCAGTCGCCGATTCCACAGTCGGTGCGAATCGTGCACGAGTCTTCCACGACGCCGCACCAGTCTCCGCTGTAGCCTGGAGCACAGTCGCACTTGCCTCCACTAAGACTGCAGGTGTTGTTGTATTCACACGCTAGGTCGTTCGTGCACCGGGTACAGCGCTCAGTAGCATTTCCCTTCTTGCCCTCATACTCTTTGCCGTCGAAGCCCTCTTTGCACACGCACTCGCTATCGACACAGTCGCCCCCCGTGCCGCAGTCGACGTCGCACGCGCCCGATACCTCAGTCTCACACTTGTCGCCTTCAAACCCGGCATAACACATGCAGCTTCGCTGGGTGACTTTGGCTTTGTTCTTGTAGGTGCAGGTGCCCTGATAGGAGCATTGCTCTTGAGATTCGGACGAGCCACAAGCACTGGGGTAGCACGTACTGGTGTCGGCTGCCAAGTTGCCACACTCGGAGATCTGGAGACACACGAATTGGCCGGTGACTTTCTCTTTGTGGAGTGTCACCGTGTAGGTTGAATCACTGTCAGTGTTAATGGAGTCCTCACTGCCATTGTCGGTGGTTTCGGGCGAGGAAATCGACGCAGTTGAGGATGCCGAAGCAGAGCCTGCTGACAGGAGAAAACGACCCGTTGAACTGGAACTGCTCGTCACATTGGACAGATAATCTTCCGGCACGAAAACGCAGTGAGCATTGAGATACCCTCGGTCGGAACTCTGGTAAGACGGACACAAGCCAGGTTGAGCTCCTCGACAGGCTGGTCGTTTCGACGTGTTGGGCGTACACTTGGAGACCCCATAGTTATGGACGGAGATACAGACCGTGCCAGGGTAGTTTTTGGTGCAGTCAGAGTCTGTCTTGCAGTAGTACGGGTGATCATCGTCCGCTAGCGCTCTGGTCGCTGTGATGGCGACGAGAACAGCAAATTGGAGTGCAAACTTCATTATTGCTGCTGTTGTGTGTGAAGAAGTGCTTGTTGTCAAGTGACCGACGGACATTTACGAACACGCTGGCAAATGCAGGCAAACCTGCCTGGTAGTTTTTCGGTTCGGACAATGTTTTTGGTTGTTGTTTATGCTTTCGCAAATCTGACGCTCGTTCGGTCAGTTTGTCAGTCTTGGCAAGGCATTTTTGTTGCTCTGGATTTCGCTCGTTGTTCATGCTTCCCGGGAAAGTTGATGCCTCCAAACTGGGGAGACATGGATTTTGCATAGGATGGTCTCATCTGTCTGCTGTTTGACGTTTGGAGAATGAAGATCCGCACCCGCTGCCGAAATACTTTCCACACCGATTAATCCAGCCAAACCATGAATCAGGACCTTGATGCATCCTTTGGTGCTCTTGGGCAACATGCTCTTCGGTGCACCTTCTTGTCATACATCAGACTTGGGTAAATGATCATGTTACGTAATTAGCGCCAAAGAAGCATGGCGTGCCCGTCGAGGGCGGTACTACTATTCGAGTGGGTGTGGTCTCTTACAGAGCCAAGTTGGCCAGCATGACCGCGACAAACAGCGAGGCAAACACCAGCAGCTTGGACGACTGCGTGGTCATGGCAGAGTCGGTTGGGCATGTCGAGCAGTCGAAGGTGGAGTTGATGTCCATATCACACAGCGAGCAAGTGGGGCTGCACATGGGGCAGTAGCACGCCGAAGATCCGTTGGCCAGCACTTGGCACGCACCAACGCCGCAGTCCGTACGAGTCGTGCACGAGTCCTCAGTGGCGCCGCAAGTATCTCCCGTGTAGCCAGGGCCACAAATGCACTTGCCCGTCTCGATGTTGCACGTGTTGCCGTTTTGGCAGGCAAGGTCGTTTGTGCAGCGTGTGCAGCGCTGGTTAGGCTTTCCCTTCTTGCCGTCGTACGACTTGCCGTCGAAACCTTCCTTGCACACGCACTCACCGTCCACGCAGTCGCCACCAGTACCGCAGTCCACGTCACAGGCGTTCGAAACCTCTTTCTCGCACTTGTCACCCTCAAAGCCGGCGTAGCACGCGCAGGTGCGCTTGGTGATTTTCTTCTTGTTCTTGTACGTGCAGGTACCGTGGTAGGTGCACACCTCCTTAGAATCGGGTGCTTGGCACGTCGTGGGCTCGCACGTACTGGGATCGGCAGCCTTGTTGGCGCAGTCCGACACGTCCAGACAAACGAACTGTCCGCTCACCTTTTCGCCGCCAACGGTGACCGAGTACATGGAGTCTGCACCGCTTCCGCTCTCAGTGGCCGTAGAGTCCTCACTGGCGCTGGAAGCCTTGGACGACTCGGCAGATGACGCAGTAGACGAAGCTGCAGACGCGGAAGAAGTGGTAGATGACGCCCCCGCACTGCCGCTAGCAGCAGCAGCCGACGAGGAGTTGGAGGCCGCACCCATGAGGCGGCGACGGCCCGAACCGGAGCCGCTGGTGGCGCTACCGCTTGAGGACAGCGACAGGAACTCCTCGGACACGAACACGCAGTGCGCGTTCAGGTAGCCGATGTCGGCGCTCTGGTAGGACGGACAGAGGCCAGGGGTGGCACCACGGCACGCCGGGCGCTTGGCCGTGTTGGGCGTGCACTTGGAGACCACGTCGCCGTAGTTGTTGACGGAGATGCAGACTGTGTCGGGGTAGTTTTTCGCGCAGTACGCGTCCGAGTCGCAATAGTAAGCCGGATCGTCATCCGCTGCCACGCCCATGGCCAGGGCGGCGGCGAACACAACCAGCGCACGGAAGCACTTCATTGAACCGATGGGGGGGGATACAGAGCTTCAGAAGGCGGCGCACAGTTAGCAAAAGCGGAAATGCCCAGTCGCTGGGTTGCACGATGCTTTGGGCCAAAACCGCCAGGCGGCACCACTCCGCGAAATAGACCCAGGCTGCAGCTAAGCTTGACTGCAATTATCCACTGCAACGTACGTGACGGGCGTTAGTCGGCCTCCATACTGAAGTCAAGACAAACGGAAAATTCCTTCCCCTATCCGCGCGGGCAGGCGGGACATCGACGTCGCCTCGCTGGCAAAACAGCAAAACGGCCGAATCGGGTGCAGATTTCCCCCATCCGCTGGCTGTCCTTGGCCCGCTATCGAGCGCGCCACACACTTTTATTATTGCTGTGTACAGCTGGATGGTGAGTTTCGGGGTGAAGCAGCCAAGGGGGCTGCGTCCTGCTCGTCAATTTTGTGCTGAGTTGGGCGGATCGGATTGAACCGACTAACACGAAAAACGTCCGAAGCGGACAGAAAAAATCTGATGTCGACCACATGATAAATATCTCAGCACGACCTGCAAAAAATCATATTTATTTCTACCACTTAGAAGGCACCGCTGAGATAAATGCATGATTGGTTGAAATGGATGTGAACATAATTGCTTGTCATTCGTGCAGACAACTTGGACGCAACCATGGTGTTCTACTTCACGTCGTCCGGTGCGTGACAGCGTAAATGCCGTCGACAACAGACGTTGCAGCATGCTGAAAGATCTGACCCTCTTATTGTATTGGTACCGAACCTAGAGGGCCACACCATTTATATGGGCAAGGACAAGTTCGAGAACGAGGACCTCATTCGCTATGGCTTCATGGAAGACATTTGGTGCGTCATCTCTACCGATTGACGGCCTATATGGGCGAATTTGACCACAATTTATTATGTTAGGTTCCATGTCGACGACTTGTCGTCTGCGCACGTCTACCTTCGCCTCCCACTGGTGAGTTGGGACCAGCAATTAATCGTTGCACTGCTCAATATTTGCATTTCTTTTTCACGGGGCAGGGCCAAACTACGGTGGACAACGTCTCCGATATATGTCTGGAGGAGTGCGCTCAGCTGGTCAAGGTGCGACTTAAAATATGTGACTACACGCAATTCCCTATAAGCTTACAAATTGTCGTGAAATGTAGGAAAACTCAATCGAAGGAAGCAAGAAAAAGAGTGTTTCTATCGTATGGTTTAGCTGCGTCGTTTTGGTACTGATAGTTGGTTTTGGTGAGCATTATAATGTTGCGTTTTGCGAATCTTTTGTACCTATAGTGCTACACAAGATGGCGAAATTTGAAGAAAACGCCATCTATGGAAGTCGGCCAAGTGGGTTTCCACCATCCCGAGCGAGTGAGTTGTTTTTCCAGAGCAGTCGATTAAAGGACGTACTAAGTATACCAGCTAACGATGTGACTGGCGTCTCTCCTCACAGCTTCGGCATTACAAGGTTGAGGAGAAGAACAAAGACATTATCAAGAGTCTCAATAAGACAAAGCAGGAGTTTCACCCTGACCTGGAAGGTGCGTTGTCTCGTTGATCCAGTAGAAAGTGTTTCCATTTTACTGACAATACATGTATACGTTTTCGTTACCCAGAGGAGCGTCGACAACGCGAACTTCTGTACAAGGCTGAACGTAAGAAGCAGCGCCTGCAGCTGGAAGCCGAGGATCGCAAGGCGAAACTGGAGTACAAGCAGCAGAAAGAGCTGCGCAGCTACTCGTACGTCGAAAATACTTTGTTCTTGGCTACTCATTTGGTATTTATCTTTGGTATTTATCCTAACTGACCTTGATACAATTATTGCTACCTGCAGCTCCCTGATGTCTAGAGACAACATTGCAGCGGGTGACAAACTGGAGGCAGCTGCAGACCTTAGTACCGTCAACGCGTATGAAGAGGACTTCATGTGATCTCGAAACACTGTCGAAGTGACGAATAATTTGAAAGTCAAAAGCAATTTGTCGTACGTACTTCCAATTTCAACTTTTTTCAATTTTCTACAATATAATTGTCAATACAAATACTAGTACCGTATAACGCCTGTCCTAAGCGAACGTGTTTCCTAAGCGAACTTTTAATAAGGCCAATAAATGCGAAGTATTGTTGCCATATGATTCAAATCAATTCTCGATATTGATGCTCTAAAAATATACGGCTGTAAAGGTACAATGGCTTCTCGAAAGCTATCGTCATCCCAGAGGCGTACCAACTTTTGTTATCGGTCACCTGTCCTAAGACCATTGGAACGCGCAAATAGACGAGTACATCGACCCCGATTGCAGCAAAGGTCAAACCTTTATTATTGCAAAAGGTAGTGATTACTCGTGGCGGAATTTTCAGGATTGTGGATTTTTCAGGATGGGAATCTATTGGCTGAAAAGCACCGTATAATACTTTGTGTCTACTCGCATGCTACATGTATCATACATGATGTATGCGTATGTCTTCTTTGTTTTACTACATATGCGTCACAGCTTGCATACATCAGAGAGATCAAGAAGAAGAGCAAATTACTGCTAGATATGATTTCAACACTGCTAGATACGATTTCAACACTGGCTTAAATCTCGCTGAGTTCATACCAGGTACATTGTAAACAAATCGACGTAAAAAAGAAGCGTACCCTCTCCAAACCCATTATCGACTCGGCCTCGACAGCGCCACGATCTCTGCTAGATCCACCACGACAGTCACGCTAGCAACGGCAACCTCAACAGTACTAGTCTCGTTGCTCGGAGACTATTGAACTCGGAGGTGGTATCCGACACTGTGCCCATGGCTGGCGATCATTTCTTAGGGCAGGCACCTCCAGGTCTGCAAGTAAAATACTCAGCATTTGCCGCATTTTTACCGCCGTAGTTCACCAACTACAGTCCGATCTCAGGCTACTCCGCGAGGAAAAGTGCTTTTCTTCAAGGCGCGAAAAAGTCACATAAAATCACCTGGCAGCAGACTTCCCAGTGGAAGTTCTAGCACTAAAACACATAACAGACATGCCTGAGCAAGTATTAGCTCACAAATACTGCATTCCCATACTCACAGAATCCTCAGTAGTATCGAGTCTGTTTTAAACGTGTCTTGAGATCCTCTTGCCAATCGTTCAACAACCGATAAAACGCACCATAATTTGCATGCCGTTCTTTCCAGCGCACGGTTTGGGATCTTTTGATTCTCCTGGTTTCTTCGCCACCAATTTTCCGTCTCGATACGATGCTCTACATTGCAAATTGCAAAACAGTCAGTTGTTATCCCTCAATAGTAACAGCAACATTGCCCTGCCACGCACGTGTAAGCACAAGGCTCATCCACCGTCCGGGACGTGATGGTTACATGCTACATGTGAAATACTCGCGAGCGTTTCGCCTCGAAAGCCAAAACCCCGGATATCCTACAGATCCTCAAAGCTCTTGAGTTTGCTGGTAGTAAAGCAAGCTCTGTGTGCTCCATTGTAATTTTAGCCAATACGAATGAGCCTTTAATCCTCAGGAATTGCGTCCTGAAAGTTCTGCTATCTTCTCGACCAAAACCGATTTGTATGAGGTATTGTATTGAATGTAAAAAGTCGATAATCAGAATTTTCAGGATGCCTATCCGGTAAAACGAGTTACTATGGCTACTTTTGTCCTGAAAATTCCGGACAGTTGCCAATATTATCGGATTATCCAGCTTGCACGACGCACACCGCCTACGGTTCAGCCTCTTCAGGTAGCGCTGCGCATGACGACTACAACACCGCAGCTCATGGACGGACTGGAGAAAAACATGGTCAACAGAGGATCGTGCATGAGCATCGTGCATGAGCTGCACGTAGGGTAGCTAAGCAGGTCACCAAGAACGGTTCTACAAGGCAAGTGTATCTGTTAACTATAGGCACAGAAGACAAAGACGACTGCTCGCCCACTCAGCACAATTGGGATTGCGAGAGAACTACGCCTGAGCGTAGTCTCTGTTATCAGTAGGCTACAGTATACAATACTAAAGTTATGTGTACTCTGCGACGAGACTCAGCATGACCAAGCCTGAATGCACCACTTCAACTGCGAAGAGAGACTTGGAACACGACAGACGCCAACTGCCGTACTTCACACTCCCACTTCGTGTTACTTGTTCTCCTTGACAGTTTTCGCGTCGCTAGCCGCGTGCAACGACTCCTTTGACGGCACTGGCACCACGTTTAGAGCTTGATGCAGTTTACAGAACTGGTGTGGGCCGAGCGGCTTAGTGAAAATGTCAGCCACATTATCCGCACTAGGACAGTACTCCACACGGAACATCTTGTGTTCCACAAAGTCTCGAATCTTGTGAAACGTCAAATCCACACTTCGCACCTTGTAGCCACTGCTTACTTCTCCCATCACTTTGATCGTAGCTTGGTTGTCCTCGTACAGAACCGTTTGCTCTGTCCGTCGGAGCATCAGCTCTTTACACAAATTATGAGCCCACATGATCATATTAGAACACTCACTAGCAGCCACAAACTCCGCACTGCATGTGTCATCCGTCATGATCGACTGCTTCTTGCTCTTGTAAGCGAACGTGCAGCCATTGAGCTGTAGAACATAACCGGTAATAGACCGACGATCATCCTTCTCATTTCCCAAGTCGGCACCCGTATAGGCAATCAGCCATAATCCTCTCGGTATAGGCTTTAACCACACCAAACCGTAGTCACGTGTACCTTGCAGGTACCGCAGCACGCGCTTGGCCATCACCTCATGCTCCTTCGTGAAACAGGTAAGGAACTTCCCAAGAGTTCGCACTGCATTGGCGATATCTGGCCGAGAGCAACTCACCAGATACTGTAAAGAGCCAACAATGCACTGATCGTCCATATCCGGATTGCTATTCACGCACACCACCTCTCTATCAGGGTCACCTGGAAGAGGAAGATTGCCCTTCGCCTGTGGTGTCGGCATGGGCTTGCATTTGTCCATCTCGAGTCGCTCAAGAATTCTTCCAATGTATCCTCGCTGCGAGATCGTCAGCGACTGACCTGGGATGTACTTAATTTCTATCGAGAGAAAGTGGCTAGGTCCTTCACTTGAAACTTATCTGCTAGTTCTGTCAGCACCAGCTTGGTGTTTGCCGCAGATGCAGCAATTACAATGTCATCCACGTAGAGAGTAAAAAAAAATTGGACTGCTGTCCACCCAGCGATAGTAGATGCCTCCATCCATCTTTGATCTCTTAAAGCCACACTCCTTCAAGTATTTGTCAAGTGTCTGGTACCACATCGTAGGGGCCTGTTTCAAACCATACAGGCTCCGAAGCAGTTTGCACACTCGTCCGGTTCCATCGTCAAAGAACTCCGGCTGCTTCATATAAATCTCTGCATTAATGGGGCTATTGAGAAACACTGTCACGAAGTCGATGTGACGGCACTCTAATCCGTAGTGTAGTGCCAGAAGAAGAATTAATCTTACAGCTTCCATGCACACCACAGGGGCGTAAGTCTCCCAGAAGTCCAAGCCGTACTTCTGCTGACAGCCCTTAATAGTAATACGGGCTCGATGTCGCTCGACTTGACCTTGTTTTGCGCTTGCGCACATACACCCATCTGCTGGTCAACACTTTGACGTCCTCCGGTTTCTCCACTAGCTCCCATATATTGTTTCTCAACATCCCACTGTACTCTTTGTTCAGAGCCTCAATCCACTGTTCCGAATCCGGAGCCTCTAAAGCTGCCTGCACGGAGACTGGATCCATAACCGCGTGCATGGCCTGAATCACCAGACTCTCTGGCAACTCCAACTCGTAATCTCTCAAACGAACATTGGGTCTGCGAATACATGTTGAGCGCCGAAACGATGCCCCAGCACCGTACACGTCATCACTCTCTTCTTCGTGTTCACTGCCCAAGATGTCTCGGTAATCCGAGTCACTCCCATGTTCACTACCCGACTCATTTCCTCCCACTGAGCTTAAGTATCTCTCCATCGGCTCACCCGAAGCGATAACATCACCGACCTCCTCCTCCACATCTTCATCACCTGCAATTTGCACTTGAACAGAATCTGGCAGCTCCCGCTGAGGCGTTGAGTGGCTGTTAGGCTCGCCCAAAACCTCCTCGGGATCACCCACTCCGTCATATAGCTGGTCGTACTCCAAGTACTCAACCTGGCGCTGCGGTACATCAAACGGTGACAGCTGAGCATCCGCCAAAGGCACTCTTGCTGGAGACAAGCTCGACGGTCCAGCCACAAGATTCCCCCCACTGACCGGAGACTGCTCTACCACACCACTAGGTTGTCCACTACCATGCGCATTTGCCAGACGTTGACGTTTTGCAGGAGGTGCAGTCAACTCATCATGAGTCACTGCTGCCATCACTGGAAGTCGAACCAACGGAATTACATCAGGAAGACTGAAGTGTCCACGCTGGTACCAATTTGCAAGTAAATGTTCCACATACGAACACTCCACAGTCCAGCTCTCATCGAACTCCACTGAACGTCTCTCATTAATATCCCCAGTCCGTAGATTCAAAATGCGATACCCTTCCGAGTTCTTCGCAAATCTCAGAAAAAGACCCAATTTGCCGGGATTCTCCAGCTTGTTGGTGCGTAGCACCTTTGGTGTGAACTCATGTACAACACAGCCCCACACACGCATAATTCCGACGTAAGGTTTCTCACCAAACCGCCCCACGTAAGGCGTGTCTCCATCTCGACCACTAGATGGGCTAACATTCACCACTTCCACCGCAAACGTGAAAGCTTCACCCCACAACAGATCCGGCATGTTCGCAGTCGTCAATAAACTACGAACACGTGACAACAAGACGCCGTTCATCTTTTCAACAAGGCCATTTTCCTCAGGACTGTAAGCATTTGTCCACAAGAACTCTACTCCTTCCGCCCTGAGAAATGCTTTCATCCGCTTGTTCACCAACTCTTTTCCTCTGTCACAAGAGAAAACTTCAATTCGGTGTCCTTGAGCAAGCAACCACTTGACGTGACTCATGGCAACAGTAGTGGCTTCTTCTTTAGCTTTCATCAAGAAACCCCATACGTATCGCGTTGCTTCATCTTGTATAAGCTGGAAGTGCTTGTAGCCATCGTGAGTTTGCACTCCGACAAAGCACATATCCGACATCAACTTCTGATAGCACTTGGCGGCTCGTCTTGTTAGCGTGTCTTTGCAGGGCATACGCTTGCGCTTTGAAGCCCGACACGTCCAGCATTTATCACTAGGTTTTTCGGTATAATCATTATCCAAGTCTTCAAACCCAGTGACCACCTCTTGCGAGATCATCCGATGCAACGCTGGATAATTTAGATGGGCATACCGAAGATGCCATCTCACAAGCGCGTTTATATCACGTTGAGATGCTTGCGAGACAACGTGTACTTCGCGTTCACCAGCTGACCTCGCTTGTAGTCGATACCGACCTCGTTTCTTCTCCAGTTTGAACTCCAAATCACCTTTCTTCAGGAAGCAACAGGGAGTACCAGTCTCTCTTTCGAAAGTCATTCTCCACCCACTCTCTTCAAGTAAGTGAGAGATCAACAGGTTATCCGGTCCGGTCGGCGTGTGAACAGTACCAACTAAAGTCAAAACTTCCTCCTGGTTTCTGTTCATATTGGTCACAAAAAGTCGTACATCACCAACCAGCCGTTCTCCTTTCGGTTGACCATCGAAGTCAAGAAAGAGGTGTTCTTTATCTCGCTGTGGGCTGTCTTGCAGTCTCATGCCAGTGCACACATGCACATCAGTCGCTGTATCCAACACCCACTCCGTCATTCCAGACTTACAAGAACGAGCTCCAACAGCGGCTGCATCAATCTTGCGAACCGTTAATGCATCGACACTCTTCTTCCCCCCTTTACCATCACCTCATTTCTTATTCTGCCAACGCTTAGCTTCCATACCAGCAGATTGCTTCTGGTTCTGGCTTTGGGAACCATCACCAGACTTTTCAGTTGGACAGTTTGGTCGAATGTGACCCTGCTCACCACAATTCCAGCAAACAACGTTCTTCGTCTTGCCAGAACTCCCATCCTTGTCCTTCTGCTTTGCTTTGTATTTCCCCCTACGCTTCTTCTTGCTTTTACCTCCATTATCAGCACCAGAATTATTCGTCTTTTGCTTGCTAGTAGATCCAACCGCCCAAGGAGCATCAGCGACTTTCTCGTCCAAAGCCTCCTCCGGAAGGAGTGCATTCATCACTTGTGCGGCTGCTGGTCATACACTCCAGCAGGATATCCATATCCCTAGCTGTACATCATACCAGGCAACATCGTCGTCGCATAGGACGGCATGGCGGTACTTGATCCAGCCATAGGAGGTTGAGACAATACTGTCCCAGGCAGTGTAGTGTCGCTTGGCCATACGAGGAAGATACTCCGCCGGTCATCACACTTGAGAACGTAAATCCACCGGACATGTTGCTCCCAGCACTACTTAGCACTCCAGCAGGAGCCATCGATGTAGTTGTAGCTATTCCAACACCAGCCAAACACGTTACAGCCGTAGAAGCCCCCACCGTTGTTGGTCCAACGCTTCCAGTGGCCGTTGTCACCACCGTCGACATCGTCGAGGTGTCACTAGCTGACGGGGCCGCAGTACTTGTCTGTGGTGTCGCCATAGATGAGGCAACAGTGAGGCCTGAGAGTGTTACTTCTCACGGTCTTCCACGCTTGGGCTCATAACCTGTTAACTATAGGCACAGAAGACAAAGACGACTGCTCGCCCACTCAGCACAATTGGGATTGCGAGAGAACTACGACTGAGCGTAGTCTCTGTTATCAGTAGGCTACAGTATACAATACTAAAGCTATGTGTACTCTGCGACGAGACTCAGCATGACCAAGCCTGAATGCACCACTTCAACTGCGAAGAGAGACTTGGAACACGACAGACGCCAACTGCCGTACTTCACAGTATCTGGTGCTACACGGACGTGCTCGTCCAGCTCTTCCACGAAGAAAGGCGCTGTCGTGGATCAAACCCGAGAAGAAACTGGCCGGTGTGGAGAAGCAGAGTCCGGGCTGCAGCGAAGTCGGTCACCAAACGGTCATTCGTAGCAAAAGACTCACGTGGGGTGGCCGTGAGTCGTGATGATGCGTCGGTCGCTGGTGGCCGGTGAGCTTCACCTGATTCCACAAGCTCACACCATCGCATCAATGGCCGGTGTGGCAGGTGGTGGCTCCAGTGCAGAACCAGCGACTTTACAGAGCCTATGAGAGTCAAGTCGCCTTGTGGAAGAAGCCAGGTCCTCGAAGCAGGAACTTCAAATTTTAGTTGCGCCTAATATTTCGGCGTGCACTGTAACTGAACTTTGAGGTTCGCTTAGGACAGGAGTTATACAGTACTCTGTTTCAATACAATACTATGTGAGCCACACTTCTATTGTTTTGGCCGTCAACCAGTCTACTGTGTACAGCTTCTAGGAAATGGCTGCAGAGACCACGAGCGCTTCGGTGGCTGCCGACGCTGCGACGGCAGCGGAGGAGAATATCGCGCAGTGCATGCGGATGTTGGCGGGCCAGACCGACGAGCACAAGTTCGCCGGACTGCTCATGGTCACGAAGCTGGGTGAGCTGCAGGGCGAGCAGCTCCAGACAGTTCGTCGTCAGGTGCTCACAACTGTTGGCGTGAGCTTCTTCCTTCGCCTCCTGCACACCAAAGGTACGCCTCCTACCTCCCCATGGCAGATAATGATGCATTTTTGCTGGAATTGTCGACCCCGTAGTGAATCTGACGCTCACGGCCTCGTGTTCCGGTGTTGCAGGCCCGGACGACGTCGAGACTATCTCGTCTTTTCAAAGCCTTGGGCTGAACTTAATCGCGAGGTAAATTCTTTATTGGCTGAGGAATTAAGTAGTGTTTGGATTAATTTGTTGCATGGTGCTATACAGCTTCTGCTCGGACCCGAGTGTGGCCAAGGAGTTCGCTCAGGAAAAGCTTGTAAGATTTCTTATGGAGCAGATGGCCTCGCTATCGACTCCGCACGAATCGGCACTGGACTGCGTGCGCATTCTATCTGGCTTGGTGCAGACCGAAAAGGGCTTGCAGGTGCGGCAATCAGCTCAATCGCTAGATGCTCTGCGTGTGGGTTGTGCCTGAGGGATCGTCCCTGTGCTCTTGCTTAGGTCATGATTCACGAGAGTGTTCTTGGACGCCTCTTTAGTGTGATGAAGAAGCTGAGTCGATCCCACTCGAGTCGAGATCTGACTACAGAGAGCAAGCCGGCACAGCAAGAGCAGCAGACGGACACGGTGCTGGAGGATCTGTGGAGCCTCGTCGGTGGGTTGGCGAGCAAGCCCGAGCTTTGGGCCCATATTCACAGCTACGACTTCGAGTTCATCTGCTCCAACTTTACACACGTGCGAGGTGACACGGCCATTCAAGTTCTAGCCGTTTTGAACAGCTACATGAGACTGGTCGAGATTGGCGAAGCACCTGTCGAGCTACTTAGCTCGCAATGCCTCTCTGACATTCGCACGGGCGTATTACGCTTTCTGCGTGCAAAGTGGCCTCATCAGGAACGCGACGAGTGTTTGCGACTCATTTTCCAGCTCATGCAGCACTCGGGGACTTCTTGGATGCTGCCGGGGACGACGCTGCGCAGCCAAGCACCACCTGACGAAGTGTCTGGGGGGAAATTTGTCCTATTCCTGCTGAAACTCGTTTCCATTGAGGTTCGATTTTGGCTGTATTTCTGTTGATGACTGTGATCTTATAGTTTTTGTGTGCGCAGATTAAAATCATGTTGGACGAAGTGGAACTGTCCCTGATTCAAGTTGATGAGCCTAAGGTGGAGTCCGTGGAGGAAACTGAGAGGCGTGAGAAGGAAATCAAGCGTGTGCTCGCCGTACTGCCGATTTGCTACGGGATCATCGAGATGGTCATCAGCGGACTAGTCTCCAATTACGAGAGCGAGCTTGTGCTTCCATACGACATTCTGCTGGAGATGAAAGGCACATTCAACCAGGTCTTCGTAGTTGTTCTCGAGCTGCTGACGCTGGTTCGCGACTTTGTTCAGACTCATCGCTACCGAGAGCTGCGCGAGTCACATACAGAATCCGTCTACCACCTGGACGCCGTGATTTGCGCTAGTGTCCGTGTTGTGAGTGCCTGGATTGCTGAAGACTCGGACACGAGTGTCGACTTGGTGATTCAGTTGGTTCCATTCATGGTTTGCTACAAACCGCTGCTGGCTTGGGTGACAGACGATGGTTCTCAGCTCTTCAAGTCCGACAGCAACCAGACAATCGATTCTGACGACGAGATTGACTCGGACGACGAGGTCGACGCTGTTTCTCAGATGATGCAAAAGGCTGCGGTGATTCACAAAGCTGATAGCAGCATCGACCAGCTGCACTTCCTTTTACCAGGATTGCTCCAGCTTAGTGCTTTACCAGACGGTGCCTCCATCATGTCCGAGAACGTGGATGTTCTGTGCCGTTTGATGCAGTTTTGCTGCACTATTTGCGCTGATATCGCGGACGGAAACACGGAATTTGCGAGCGTGTCAACTCTGACGCTCTGTCTTGGAATTATGATCAACCTTATCCTAGTTCGAGGAGGAAACGAAAGCACTGGGACGTCACAGACATCGGGTGTGCCGAATCCACTGGAGTGGTTTCGAGCGTTGACGTTTCTCCTGCCTGTGGCATGTGCCAGCGGCTCCCGATTAATGGCGGATAAGGACCTTACGGTGGAAAATCGAGGCGAGGATGACCGCTACGTGATGCTACTTCATGTCGTCTGCGTGGTGATGTTTATCGTGAGTCACTTCCAAGACAAAAAGCACCACCCGTGCCGCTTGCCTGCTGCAATTGCGGGTCTGGTTGCTCCGTTCAATCACATCGTTGCTTGGATCGTGGAACACCCTCCTGACGCCAAGACCGAGTCAACTTCCGACCTTTTCGAGCTCATGAGAGTGCTCTCAATGCGGTCCATCCTGACGCCGGAGCTGCTATCTCGGTAATGGCGAGTGGTACGCTGCCGTAGTGGACTTTTCAATGACAGAGCGAATGTGTGGGATTGCATTACGTGTTAACTCGGTTAAATAAGCTTAGCTGCGGCAGGCACGGCAACGCCGACTGTACGAAACGTGAATATGTCTGCATCGGTTCGCGTCACTGACGTAGCTTCTTTCCACTTGACTGCAATTTCTGCTAACTATCGAGGTCTATCTTACTGTGGCAAAACGTGGGGGTTTATGCGGTTGAGACGTCCTGTTCCTCCGCAGAACTGCTCAATCTTCGCCGCTTGTTGATCGATCGGATGGTTTCCTGCTCGCGGAAGCGACGCCGAGAGGCATTCCGGTGCATCACAGGAACGACAGGCTCGGAGACGCAGGGCGGTAATGATGCAGACAAGTTTGACCCCCGCTGCAACACGCTTGCGTTCATGACCGGTGGCTCGATCTGGAAAATAGGTACATCACTCGATAGAGAGCCCAGCATTACTGCTCCGACTGCCGACGTTGACGCTGCATTCCGCCTCACGCGCGCGTTGACAATGGCTCGAATGACCTGGTTACTGGCCGACAGTTCCAACAGCTCGGCAGCAGGCATACTGGACTGGGACTGCTGCAAGACGATGGTGGTGTTGATGGCGTAAACACTGTAGCTCGTGTAGGCGTCAGTGGGAAGCTGGTGTCGGCACGTGGGGCAAGTGCTGTGCATCTTGAGCCAGGGCTCAATGCAGCGGTCGTGGAACTGGTGGCAGCACGTGGGCAGCTCGGCACAGGGCGACGTAAGCGCCTCCATGCACACGACGCACACCGCACTCTCTCCGTCCTGTTGCTGCCGGACATCGGCCGGGTTTCTCTTGAGCTTCTCCACGAGGTGCATGGCCGCTGGCGACACTCGGTTGAGCTGCGGGATGATGTAGCGGATGATGGAGTGTACCCAGCGCGGGCTCTTGAACAGCAGCAGCGCGTCCTTGATCTGCGAGTTGGCCGGGGCGGCGTAGCGCACATTCACGCGGATCGCGAGGTCCATGTTCGTCCTGTGGTCGTCAAATTCAAGAGTGCGGCCTGTCTCGCTGGGGCTATAGAGAGCAAACTGGGTTGGCCGATGAAGCTGAAGCCGAGCTGGCTACAGTCCTCTGAAAGTATCAGACGCCCCCTGTGTGTGGACTTTCTCGGAGCTGGCTTGAGTCGGTTGCTTTGCTGTCGAGTGGTGACGCACTGTTGCAACAGGCGGCTTTTTCGAGTTTGGGCTGTTGTCGCGGTTGCTGCCGAGCTTCAACGCGGTGCAATGCGGGTGAGACGACCGGGGTATTTCGGGTCGAAACTGCGCGTGTGGCCGCAAATGTTATTTTGAGGCCCTGCCGCGGATGCACTGGAAATGCCCTGCCGTTAATGCTTCTGATGAGGACGTCGCGAATGGAAATGCCCGAGGGACCGTTTGAATAAATGATTTACTGAATTGAATTCGACCGTCGAAATGAAATATTGAACGCGTAAGTTTAGGTCCAATGATTACGTCATCATTGGACGGTACCCAAATATGATGACGTAAGTACCCAAAAGATGACGCGGTATTACCCATTTTAGCATTGCAAAAGGTGATAGTTGGGAGACCCTCCTTAACTATCACCTTTGCACCGTTTCCTAGTGCTTATATCCCGGTTGTGCGCTCCCTACATGCGCGTCTCCGCTTCGAAATTAAGGCTAGTAGGTTCACGAGCATGTCTTTCATCTTCTTGCCAAGTTTCGGCGTCAAACTCGCCCTGGGTGGCGCGCTGAGTGCTAGGGAGAAACCTCCCGTTTATCACTCGATCCAAATTTTATATATTTGACGCAAAGATAAATTATGAACAATAGCAGGGAATTAGAATGCCATATGCCGCCCTCGAACTCGTATAAGTGCCCTTTCTACAGATCATGGAGGTTATAAAACGTAAACAATATATCATGCATGACAGCTTTACTTTGAGGAGGAAAAATCAAGGAACACGAGGTCCACTATCCAAAACGATTGTAACGTATTAGCAAGGGTGTTAAATAATCAGCTGTACTTGGTGTCGTCTTGGGAGCGAGTGATGCGTGGGCAACATCAGCTGCTGGCAATATAATATTCCATTGTATTTCATTCCATTGTATTTTCCGATCCCTGGTCTAGGTAGAGGGCCTAATTGTTGCCGGCATCACCGTCCTGCATTGTTAGCACGAACGAGGATTGCAACGGTGTGGACGTCTGGGCGGTTGTCAACGGCCGCAGCGTGCCAATACGGGAGACGGCCATAGCCCCTCCTTTAGCCGGGTCCAACGGAGCTAGAGACTGCGAGGACGAGGAAGGTGACAACGGGATCATGCGTGCAGTGCCGTTGTAATGGGGAACCAGCGGAGCATCGACCGCGCCAGATAGGAGCAACTGCACCTGCGTCTGCAACCGCTGGATGTCTCGCTTCTGCTTCTCTACTACCGACGCGAGTTCGTCAGCGCGCGCAACATTGTGTCGACCTCGCTCCACGCGTCCGAACGGGAGAACTGTCGAGTTATTGCGGCTCGAAGGGCTGCTGCTGGGCGTGCGCTGGCGTCTGAGCTGCTTGGACGGCGTCGATCGCCCTGTGTGCAACGGTGCAAGCCCCCCTGACCCAGTTCCAGCGGCGGTGACATCCAGCGTAAGATCTACCTGAGGAGAACCCAGTTGCGGACTTGAGCGGCTGAGTTGTGAGGGGGAATCTAGCGCCAACGAGCGTTCAACGTCGCGGTTGTTGTCTGTTTCGCCGGCCACGTACAAGGCTCGCTTCAAGTCGCGGATCTGGACTTGCAACAGTTTGTTCTCCTTTCTCAGTCGGTTGCATTCGTCAATGAGCATGCTGCCTTCAGCTACAGAATCGCGGCGGACGCGGTCGGCTTGCGTCTTCGCGTGATCCAACGCCGTTCGCAGCGTCTGGATCGTACGACTCATGTACTCCATTTGCTTGACAGACTCATCCACGGACTGTTTGCAGTCGTATCCCAGGGCTTCGTCCGATACGACAGGTACAACACTCGTCGGGGTGGTTGATTGCTGTTGCTTCTGCTGCACAATTGCTGCCTTGGCCATGACGGATTTTGCAGGTGAATGAAACCCGCCGCCGCCTGGGGAAGATGGCATGGCAGTGGTTAACGCAGGACTGCCAGATGACAGCAGTGCTCGAGGGGGTTTCTTGTGCAAAGTTTCACCCATAACGTAAACTTTATAGGCGTCCTTGACGGCGCTCTCGAGGTCCTTATAGTTCGTCAACTGGGCGAGACGCGTGAACTCCCGAGTCATTTCACCCACCGAGTACTCCTTTTTCAGTGAGCTCTGCCGCAGCGTCTTGACTTCGTGTAACAAGGTGCGAATTTTCGCGTCTTTATTCTCCATTTCCTTGTGCGACTCAGCTTTGGCGTGGAATTCCTCCGCTAATTCGCTCTGCATCTCGCTGATCTTGGACTCCAGAGCGCGCACGTGTTCTTGCATCGGCGCTTGCTCCGTTTCCAGGCCGTCGATGCGGTGAGAGAGAACGGAGCGGAAGTTCTCGAGTACGCGATTTTCCGACTTTAGTCCGGTGATGGCTCTCTCTTTTTCATGACTCGAGCTCCGGCAACCCTCAAAGTGCCGTTCATAGTTCGCCAGTGTCGCTTCAAGACGAGCCAGCTTAGCTCGTTCGGTGGATAAAAGCACGTCCCGAGCGTGAGACGAAGCCTTCAGCTCCTGCATTTTCTTCCTGAGGGATTCGAGCTTGGTATTCGCAGCACTCACTTGGCCTTGTTTTACTGCCGTGTTCTGTCGTTCATTTTCCAGTTGATCTGCAAATTCAACCCGCATTTTCTGCATCTCTTGCTCGTAGTCGGTCTCCTCTTGATGCAGCACTTCCTCGAACTTGACGTGGTTGTACTTGAGATCCTCGTGCAGACGTTTGATTATCTCGTTCTGTTCCTTAGCTCGAGAATAGGCCGCTTTGCGCTCTGCATGTAGAGTACCTCGATTTTGGCTGTCCTGCGCCTCAACAAGAGCTTCACATCGCTGTCGCGTCTGCTCCAACGTCTCCGAGAGTGCGTCGTATCGAGCCACCTCCTGTGCGAGCTTGAGCTCATACTGGTTCTCCAGTTCTTGAGTCATTTTCACGTGATGCGCTTCAAGCTGAGTCAATTCTTCCGAGTGCTTTCGCGTTGTAAGCTGATGCCGAGCTTCCAGTTCTTCGTACCGTACCCGTTCTTGAACTACGAGATGCTCGGACTCCTCCTTCAACACGTGCAGTCGATTTATCCATTCATTCTCCTTACGGTGGAGTGCGAATTCCACATCGGCTTTCACTTGATCGTGCCGTTGCTGCCATTCTACAACTTCAGCTCGACGCTCCTCCAGATCATCACGAGCTACCAGTACAGCGTCAGTATAGACAGTACCAGCACCAGTTTTCCTACGATCAGAGGCCCCGGACGACGACATCGGCCGAGCAGTGGAAATTCCCGTTCGAGATGTAGCAGTTCCATTGCCAGACGCTTCCGCTTGGGCTTGGTGTTGCAGTCCTGCGTTCAGGATTTTAAAGATACCTACACTGCCATCGTCTGCACAAGTGATAAGCTGTTCATTGTCTTCTGTCATGCGCAAATGCAGTATACTCTCAGAATGTGCGAAGTACTCTGCAACGCCTTTGTTGCTCAGTGGCCAAGGGTAGACGAGTACACTTCCAGCTTTCGTTCCAGCAAAAAGACGCTTGCAGTCCTTCATCAGAGCCATGGACGTTAGTACTGTTCCTGTAGGTAGATCGAAACTCTTTGTTTCTTCACCCGCAGTTATCTCGCGGATCTTCCCATCGCTTCCAGATGCCACAACAACGCTGGGATCATTCCGGTCCACTGCAAATGCTGCGTATTGACAGTGTTTTACCACGTGCTGCATCTCTTCACTCCGCGAGCCGGTGCTAATCTCCCAGCGATAGATAGCGCCGTCATGGGCTGCCGAAAAGAGGTAAGTATCGTCCCGGCTCCAACTGAGGCATCGGACAGCGCCAATATGACCGGAAAACGTGTGAACCGCCTCAAACGAGTACGTTCGGAACGTTGTGACAGTAAGACCCGAGGCACAAGCAAATAAATGACCTCCATGCGCGTATCGAACGTAGCGGCAGGCCTTGATAGCAAGCTCTTTGACCTGCCGCAGATTTTCCTGTAGAAGTTGATAAATACGAACTCGTTCCTTGAAAGCTACGACAAGTTGGAAGCCCGACGGATGTACTGCAACGGTTGTCGGTTCTTCAGGGCATTGATGAAGAAGCTCATAGTGATTCAACTCGAAATTCCACACTCGAATGGTTTTATCCGTTCCACAAGTCACGACAATTGGCCGCTGTATGCACACATCAACCTGCAGAACAGGACCGACTTGATGACCCTGCATAAAAACTAGCGTTAGTATGGTTATCTCGTTTTTATTGGAAACATAAACTTACCTGGCGGATAAACTCACGGAATTCGATCCGATCCTCTTGCTCTGTGTCAATGGCGCTCATCGAGAAAGTGACCAGTTCCCGACTTTTAGAGCAGGCTACGATCGTTTCGGAGTTTGGCGAGACTGTGATACAGTCAAACGCGATTTCACCAACTGCCACGGAACGCACAAATGGAAAAGGGTCTTTCGGGTCGTCCTGCATGGCAACAATCGTTGTGTGGGGTAAGTATCACCACTTCACAGTATAATAACGTACAACCTACCGATGCCTCGTAAATGCTGAAGAAACCTGCCGATCCGCCAAGTACAAAACCTTTTCCGTGAGCTGTGACGCACTCAATTCGCACATGGGATGGCTGGTGACAGCGAGACGAATGGACGAGATCCGCGCTGCATCCATCGAGCGTAATACGGAAGCACAGTAAGAGCCCTCGCTCGGAAAGAGCGATCATATGCTCCTTCAGCCACGTGTGGTCGACGAAATGCTCCTGATCCTTCATCTGTGGTAGGAAATTAGAGATCTTGAAGTCGTTGTTGGTCCACACCCAGTACTTTAACGTCGTTGGTCCAGATACTGAAATGAAGTTGTCCTTGGCTGGACTAATGTGGATTCGAGAGCCCCGACTTGGGCATTTACACGACGCCACAAGCTTTGAGTTGCTCGTCTTCCAGTACGTTACCGTGTGTGCTGGGGCGTCCTCCAGAACGGCGAGAAATTTATTGTCAGCCGAGAAGCTGCAGGACACAACGTTCGAGTTAGCAGGTAGAGGGATATTTCGAACTCGCGTCTTGGTGCTTAGTTTGTAAATGGCAAGTGCACGAGCTTCTTGGTCTCGAAATTGGGAATGCAGAGCCACAGGTGAACCTTTTCCAGGTGAGGTACTGGATAACGGAGTTGCAGTCGAATTACTATCAGCAGTTTGTTGGTAAACTTCTGCTACAGCCAGCAGTTCACGGTTGGGCGAAAGCTGGAAACTTTGGATGTACCGGGTGTGCCGAATGTGATGAAAGAACTCCATCATGCGAGTTTCCAGGTTGTAAATGACCAAATGGTGAGCTACTGGATAGATTACCGTGCACTCGCTAGCGAAATCGATGACTGTGCGACCGCATGCGTGAAATCCGAGTGCGTATCTGCAAATACAGGCTGGATTAGTGAGAATTAGCTGGATTGACAACTTCAGACATACGTGGGTTTGATATGTAAGCTCGCTTCTTTCTCGTCCTCAGTGTTTCTGGTTAAATTCTGTCGAGAAATGATAGGAGCCACGTCCTCCTCGCCTTCACCTTCCGCATTCTTGAATTCACTATCGATTCCTTCATCCATTGCTGACCTTTTGGAGATAGATCATGCTTTATTAGGACAAGCGAAATAACTCATTGGAACGTGGTCGTTTCGAAACTCATTACTAAATTTCTTTGACTCAACAACAGACAGAGCAGGAGGTCTCCGTGTTGAGTTCCACCTCTGTAGAGAAGCAGCTTCCCGATGCTTGGCGGGATCTTCCACAAGCGCAAGAAGATTCAAGAACTGCGCAATCCGTCGCTCCAAGATATCAAGAAGTTGGGTTTTCGCTAGAAATCTCATGCAAACTCGTTCATAACATTTTATGATTTGGCTGCATGTTTTTAGGTTTCGAGATGCGTACGCGAAGTATGCTGAGCTCCGACAAATCGAGACTCCTCCATGTTTTGAAAAGGTAAATTTTACGTTAGATACGTTTCACACTTAGGCAAATAACTCACTGCATCCCACAGAGCATTTACAAGGCCATAGCTGGTCAAAAGGAACTGCACACCATTGAATTTCGGCAGGAAGACATCACGGACCCGCAGGTGATCGCTCTATCTGAAGCTCTGCTGGAGATGCCGATCCTCTCGTCTCTAGATCTGCGTGACAATCGAATCACAGACGATGTACGTTTCTGGAAGGCGAATACTAACTCAGTGAACTCATTATTTATTCGTCATTGAACAGGGTGCGAAGGCTCTTCTGGAGGTTCTTCGGTTGCAAATTATCGCTGCAAAAACTCCACCGGCAGTTGATCCTCGAACGAAACAGCCTCTTTATCCTCCGTTGCCTGAGTACACACGGTACGTCACGAGTGTAAATGTTAAGGGAAACGAAGTCTCGGCCTCCGTGCTTCAAGAACTTTCGCAGTATATGGATGTTTTGCGACGGGAGGATAAACGCCTGGAGATCCGAGCAGCTCTCAGTCGAATTGATCGCAATAGCGACGGAGGAATTGACGAGGAAGAATTCAAAGGAGTTCTCAAACTCCTGACTGCGTCCACTCCGACGAAAAAAGAGATACGGGCATTTATGCAGCAGCATACGCTGTCTACAGACAGCACCCAAAACGCGGTTAATCTGGAGAATGTTCTTCTCGCCAAGTGTGCAGTTTCTCCATCAAGACACGCGGCATCTCCGCCATGGGAAGCGCTAGTTCAAGAACGCCATGCGATTCTAGGAGCTCCTCGAATGGTTCCGACACGGATATCTACAGCCCCAGACCCTCTTGGCCCTAAGATACACCATACTCGCCCCAGTATTCCGTCTTCTGGTAGTGACCAGGAGACAGGAAAGACCAACTCGTTCAACAGTTTTTCAGACATTTCTCCAGTGACGTCGCCTTCGTATCAAGTAGCTCCTGTTGTGCCAATTGAAGTGGCTAAACCACCTCCTCCTCCTGTTGTTATCGCCCCAGCCCCAGCGAAGGTATCGCAATCGAAAGGCACAGGCTTAACTTCAGACCAACCATCTTCGTTTTCGAAGCCTCCAACGATCCCAACACTCCCCCTGGCCTCATTAGTGCAACACACTGGTACTGTGAATCTCAGTCCACGATCAGCTCGATCAACTGGTGACGAAGAATGGCACCGGAATCCGTCACTGACAGGACCAAATTCCGTGATTTCCGCACCTTCGTCACCTCACGACTCGGATATTAGTGACAATATGAGCGTTGTGTCTTCCGCTTTCGGGGGATCCATCTCCCAGCGCTTTCTGGACGACCATGAGCAAATCAAACCTCACACAACGAGCACTGTTAACCCAGTCACATCGAATCTCGACTCTCCTCGGTGGCAGAGCGAGCATTTCTCAGAGGAAGAAGCTAGTAGTGCATTCGTTAGTGCACCAAGAGAAGAAGCAGAAGACTTGAGCGCCGGTGAAGTCGAAGATGACGTTCGTTCTTCTGTCCTCAGTCATAAACCGGCAAAACCCGCCACTACTGGAAGCAGTGAACTGGATACCAAAAGTGCGTCCGCTCCTTCTCTTCGCGAAGCCAGCTTTCCAGGGAACGAGACCCCGAGAGAGTTACTTTCAAGGGGGAGTGAATATTCCAGCGCCGTTCACGAAGAGAAGCGTTCCCTTCCTGCTAGTGTCGTGTCAACGCCGCGTTTCGATGATTTGTCGTCGTTGGTTTTCCGTGGAGCTGAAGACGGGGGTCAATCGATCAGCAATGCAGAAGTATCAACTGACCAGCCTGAAGACGACGGAGAGGTTGAAGAATGCGTTGATTCGCTGGTGGTCGACGTGATGAAAGACGGGAAAGAGCGCTCAATAGTGAAACTAACGCACTCCGAGTTCAGAACGGGTCTGACGGTCAAGGATTTCCCAGTGGAACTCTCATTCCGCAACATGCTGGCGCTACTCCTCCCAGACAACGGCCTCTCACATCTCGAGCTGTTTGCCGAGGTAAGTTTTTTTTCTCTACAACATTAGTTTTAAGTAATTCGTGGTCTAATTTTTTTTCTCCTGACAGTGCCGATTTCCATTCGTGACCGTGCTCGATTTGTCAAGAAATAAACTGATGAAGCTCCCAGAGGACGGGTTATCTCTGTTTCCGCGTCTCGAAGTGCTGAATCTAGCCGGCAACCAGTTGAAATCCATTGCTGGACTATCGAAGATATTTAAACTACGAGCTCTTGGCTTACAGCAAAACGCTATTCGAAGCGTGAAAAATGTTGAACATCTCGTCCAGCTCGAGGTTTTGGATCTGGCACACAATCAAATCTCTACTGTCCACGCGCTTCGACTATTATCACTCAACAAAGGGTTGATACATCTGCATCTTGAAGGCAACCCCGTCGTCGAAACGGACGAACGTCAAAAGCGAAAAAATGTTGTTCACGTAAGGAATCTCCTGCCAGCTCTTCAATCGTTAGACTCAGTTCCGTGTATCAATCTCAGCTCCAAGGACAAAAAGAAGGCAAACAGTGTCAGTACTGGTAAATGTTTGTTCGAGAGTGACTTGATTCCCGACTATAAGGCGTTGTGGGTCGCCACTGCGTGTGACTCTATCCAGATTTTTCAGGATGCCTCCAGTCACAATTCAAGCCAAAGCCAGCAGGACGATGACGAATGGGATACAAGGGATGAAGATGGAGAAGACCGACCTAAGAAGCTACTAACCAGAGAGCAGCAGCGACAGAAGGACGAGCTCCGAAGTCGAGCGATTGGGTTTCGATCTCGAGGGAAGGCCATTCCCTCACCACCGAAGGTCAAGACATCTGCGTACTGCTTTGGTCCAGCTCAACCACCTACTATAAGGAGGAAGAAGAAAACCCCACCAGCGGCAGACCCAAGTGTAGTAAGAGAGCAACAGCGTCGAGCGAGTGAGCTCAGCGCCCCCAAGTATACTCCGGTCGATCAAACAATGATGCACCAACAACAGAAACGAAAGTCTCGAGTTGATTTCCACCAAGCCATGACAGTTGGAGAGCGACTTCAACTCGCAAAGGATATGACCCAACGACGACCAACTGCTACGGCAGGTCTTAGTGCGAGATCCCGATCGATACTGGCCAAAGCGGAGAGCCGGAAGCGAGCGAGTGTTGCTGAGACTACGACTGTGAAGGAAGAAGCTATTGAAAAAGAGGATCTTCCAAAGTCTCCGTCTCGATCTCCCAGTCCTCAACGCTCTTCTCCGTTAAAAGACGCGATGGTATTTCGTATCGACCCGGTCGATACTCCGCGATCACCCAAAGGAGTTCTCACGTTCCGTGTTGACCCGTACCCCGAGAGTTCTACCAATTGCCCCAAAGAAGCTGGTTTCCTGCACGATTTAGCAGTCTCGGACTTCCTAAACCACGCCGAAGAGGAGTTTTCCACTGCGTTGACGGCTCTGAATGTTCTTTTGTCGATGTGTGAGAAAGAACAAGGGGATCAAAAGAAATTAACGGACTACCGTGCAAGTCTTGACGCTTTGGATATTCTCAATGAGAATGAAAGCAATGAATTGTACAGGAAGGCACAGGGCCATTCCGACAATGAGCTTCAAACCCAATGTACAGATTGGTTTACCAAATTAGGCGTCGTGAAGAAGTGCATGCGTCAACTCCTAGAGAAACTGGAAGGTCATGCTCCTGGATCTGGAGTCATTCGAGCGTATTGCAGGTGTATCCGATCGAATGAACTGCGTGGAATTATTATCACAACGCTTGAAGCCCAAGAGGAAGCTCTTAATCAGCCAAATGATTCTGAGGATATCGAGACGGAAGTACCTCCTGAAAGTGAGCCAGAGGTGCCCCATACAACAGCAAATGCTTTACCATATCTGCAGGACGAACCAGTGTCAGACAGTGTTACCGCTCAGATCTTTGGGGATACTTTATCGCAAGTTCTTGGTGCGGAAAACAGCAATTTCTGTGCTCCTGATAGCGCTGCGGAGCCTCCTAGTGAGGAGCGTAATACGGATTTCTCTATTGGTGACGACTTAGACTTCCTAGAGCCCACCGACTCTGTTTTCGCTGAAGACACGAGCCTAGGCATGAAAGCGGATGACTCTACCTCCCAATGTATGGAGGCTACGACTACAAGTTTAGGAGCGGAGGATCATACTTCTGTTTTGGACTCGGAAACGGATATTACGATGGATATCCAGATGAATGATGTGGTGGATAGCAACCAAAGTGCTGATGAAAATCTGTGGGAAACGAATACTGGCGAAGAAAATGCTGATACTTTGGAGGCTTCCATGGCGATTGAAGATGACAGTGCCATCGAGAAACTTGATGAAGCGATTGCAATTGTTGATACTGACGACCAGGTCGCTGACGAGAATTCAGAAGATCACGCAGCAAATGAGGAACCAGCAACTGCTAATGAGGACTTTGACTGGCTTGCCACATCCACCGAACTCCAAGCTGAGACCGCAGAAACAGACACGTTCGAGCAAGACCTGGCTACGGTATCAGGTGATGAAGCCGACGATGGAATTGGGCAAGAACAGACCGAGGGAGACTACGACTGGTCTACTCATGCTGCTGAAGCAACTATTGAAGAAGAAGCCGAAGTCTCCCAGGAGGTCTATAACGAAGAAGAAGTTGAAGTCTCTCACGAGGTCTACAATGGCGAAGAAGAAGCTGAGGTCTCTCAGGAGGTCTATAACGAAGAAGAAGTTGAAATCTCTCACGAGGCCTACGAGACCGAAACCCACGAGGCGGAAGAAGCTTACGAGGTCGGAGAGGCCGATGAAAACGTCGAATACAGTGAGGAAGTTGCCACAGAGGAGGTGGAAGAAACGGAAAGCCAGTACGAACTTGGTGACGGCGTCGATGCGGACGACGAGGAAGCAGAAACGTTTGGAGACTGGGAAAAAGGCTTCGACCCCAACTCGAACCATTACTTTTGGTTCAACCACACCACTGGAGAGAGCTCGTGGACTCCCCCCGAGGGTTGGCCGCACGAAGTGGATGAACCTTTCAGTGCTGGAGACGCTGGCACTGGGGAAGAGCAGCTAGAGCAAGAATATGCGAATGAAGAGGGAACTGCAGAAGCTCAAGAGTACGAAGAGGCCGGTACCGAAGACCAGGGGTATGAAGAAGGTGCGCCCGAAGGTCAATTCTACGAAGAAGAAGCATATGAACACGGTAAAGGAACTGAGGAGGAGGAAGAGGCCAGCGAAACGCAGTACTATGAAGAGGCTGCTGAAGAGCAGGTGTATGAAGAAGGCACAACCGAAGAGCAGCAATATGAAGAGACCACTACGGATGACCAGTGGTACGACGAAACTGCGACTGAAGGCCAGGAGTACGTGGCAGAGGATGGAGAGCAAGTAGAGCAGCAGACAGGAGAGGAGTCACCTCGACGCAGTGAAGCGTCCGACTTTGAATTCGACGATAGTGATCTGCCAGGCTTCTAGCTCGCAATAGTTAGTTGTATCCATTTCTCCTCGTAATTTACGGTGCGTCAGCAGCGTAGAGTTGGGGTTTGCTTAGTATCTGTAGCTGTTTGCGTTCCGTCTCCTGTGCTGCGTCGTGCCGCTGCTTGGGTGTCACCATGCGTCTGCTGCCTATCATACACTTCTCTAAGTGGTTGGTGTATCTCGACGCGTGCACCTGCAGTAGCAACAGCGTTAGCTCTGTCTGCAGCCATGAGTAGCGGTCTCATGTACCTGTCGACTGCAATACAAGCAGCTTACGAACACGCCATCCTGCTCAACCACAGGCGTGTCGAGTCTCCGTTCAATGGGCTCCACGTCGTATAGCTCCTCGAGGCTCAGACCGTCCACTGAGATCTGGCGATGCATCTGATAAAGACTGTAAGCTACTGAATGAATTTATTCTGCATTTATCAGCCTACTGCACCTCGAAACACACGTCCAGAGCCACATCGTCCAGCAAGAAGCGGTAGATCCGCTCGTCCATTTTGTCAAATGACTGGAAACCTGATACGTCCTGAGTATATCTGATGCGGATTTCTGATACTACACATTTTGCCTGCTGGTAGAGAGAGACTCGATAACAGCGAAGATGATCGAAGTGATTCTGAACGACCGCCTGGGCAAGAAGATCCGCGTCAAGTGCAACGAGGACGACACGGTGGGCGACCTGAAGAAGCTGGTGGCGGCGCAGGTGGGCACGCGGCCCGAGAAGATCCGCATCCAGAAGTGGTACACCATTTACAAGGACCACATCACGCTCGAGGACTACGAGATTCACGACGGCATGGGTCTCGAGCTCTACTACACGTAAGCAGCCAACAAACTGCTGCTGCTAGTGCAATTTTACCAAATCCAGCGTATGCATATCCTTCTTTAAGTTGCTCGTAACGTCCTCCCCTTGCGTGCTTACCAAGCTGCCTACGACTTGCCTGTCGCGGCCGTGAGCTACGCGCCTGATGGCGCCACAGTTCAACCGCGTAAAGTAGCGATTTCTTTCGCGGCACCCGGCAGTTCCAGCCACGAGAGCGCTCTCCTCTCGCTGCTGCTCTAGGGACCAGTGATTGACCTGCATCGGCTACAACTCAGTCCTGCTGCGACACCCCACGACAATATTCCACGTGCAATAGCCGCTGGACGCATTCTCTGCACCCGCCACCTTCCCCATTTGACTGCTACACGTAACTATGCTCATTGGAACGGCACCACGAAGCGCCGGCATTCAATGCACAAAGCGCAAGAGACTGCATTTTCTATAGAGAAGGAAACTGTAAGTTTTCGTCGGGTTCAAGTCGAAAAGTGTAATGAGAAAATTCGTTGAACGTAAATTTCGTCCAATCATACTTGTGATCCTGTAAATACACCAGCCAATCAGCATCAGTTCCCTTAACGGAGGCGACTCTACGATCTGTGAGCTGTTTTTCGCACAGTACCCCAACGCCAGTACAGTGAGTGCGGAAACTCAGGCAGGCAGGGGCACGGGCAGGCAGCGCATGCCGCCGACGCTCTCTCTCTCCAAGGCTCAGCGGGACGATCGGCGCACATTTAGGTACGTTAATACCGGTAGAACGGAGATTCTACGAGGGGTGGGGGGCGAGCTACTTACCCTGTGAGTTACACGCTGCTGTGACAGATCTCGTAGGCTAAGCGAAAAACCAAGGCGAAGACTACCGTAGGCCCCGCACGCGAAGAAGGGAGCTCGCTTATTTCACAGAAGGAAGGACTGGAGGCGGCTACTGCAGCCCACACACACAAGTGCCAGGATTTTGTGCTTCGCCCACACCAAGCGCAACGGCATGGAGGTGCCGCACACGTTCGTGCGCACCGTCAAGGCGCAGGATCTGCGCTTCAGCCAGGTGGACGGTGTGCTGCACGACATTAAGACCAAGAACTCGCCCACGTGGGTCATCTTCTCCTTCGCAGTGCGTTGATCTTGGCTCGGATGGTGGTGCTTGGCTCGGTGTTGACCTTTTGATGAATGATACAGGACCAACGGGAGAAGCGGAACACGCTCAAAGTACTTGCATCGGGCCACGGCAGCATTTCGGACCAGTCCAAGTGGCCTCCGGAGCTTTTCTCGCCCAACTCACTGTGCTACGGACTCACAAGCATCGACTGCTACGACGAGAACTCGGCACCGACCAATGTGTTGTCGTTCTGCTGGAAGGGACGCAACCTCCCCATCTACTTGCGGACAAAATACGCCGAGTTTAACTACGTCATTCGGGTGAGCAGGCGTCTGAGCGAATTGCTGGCAATTGAGAGACTGACTTGGAAACTTTTTAACTGCAGAAACACATGGGTGCTGTTGCGCATGTGACGCTGCACAACCCGGAGGAACTCATGTACGAATCATTTCCTGCTTTTGGATATTTTTGGTGAGAGCGGATGTTGACTTGCTGTTATTGCTTTGGCAGGGATGGGTCAGTGTTTATGCAGACTCCACGGCGGCGGCCACGAAGCTCCTCACGGCGATTTATTACGAACGACATCGAGTTTACTCCCGAGGTGATGAGTACCGTACAAGACATTCGATCGGATACTTCTCCGTTCAACTGGGCTGTATGTGGTTACGATAACTCGGATATAGAGAGCTCGACCCAGAGGATGATCGTCGTGGAAAGGGGCATGGTATGTTGGATGTACTCACTGGAAGTGAGGTTACTTGTAAGTCTAACTATCCTGTTATGATCAAACAGACTGGGTTATACGCTTTGAAAGGAATTGGCGGGATTACCTCGGTGCTAGAAGAAGGAAGCACGATGTACATTTACTTGCGAGTGGACGTCCCACTCCACCGAGGAACTGAGCGGATTGTGTCGAAGTATGTGCTGGTCACATGGCAAGGAGTAGAAAGTGGCTGGAGCGGCGGCACGTCGGATGATGAATTGGAATTATGGTTTGGACCAGGCTCGAATGGAGAGCGATCACCCCAACGACGAGATTCTTTTGCATCGAGCTCCAAGCTTCAGCGGGCTGTGACAGCTCATGTCCACGGCAGTGAAATCTATCGTGTGTTTCCCCACCACGTACGTTCATCGCTCAAATGTGCTATTTAAACTATTGCTCACAAAATCCCGATTATTTTGTTGACAGGTACACTTTTTCGCAAGCACGCAGTCGGAAATATCCGAAGAAGCGATTCGCGAGCGTATTAGACGGGCAGTTGACAACGACTGCATGCTACTCCGAGTCGTACGTATTTCGACTTACTTCAGTGTGTTTAGTCGACATTCAAATACTGACTGTGTGTTGTCTAGGTCTGTGTTCAAGTGTCAGGCGATACACAAGCACCAGTATGCCTGGAGATCCCGTTCGATGCGACAGTAGCTGTACTTCGGCAGGAGATCGCCTCGAACATTGGAATCCCGAAAGATCGCCAGCGCATTGTGTGGATTCGGCAGACGGAAGATCTTGCCAAAGGTACATTGTCACTGGAACCGTTACCATCTTTAGTCGAGCTAACTCGTTCTTCCTCATTTTATGCCTGCAGACTCGCAACTGTCCACGGCATTGATGCTGGAGGACGATAACGCGGGCATTCGAAAAGACATTGGACTTGCTCATGGTGATAAAATTCACGTCGACGACAAGGACAACGGCGAAAATTCCGTTCTCGCGAAGCTGTTCGAGCAGGTACGTCTGAAAGTATTGAAGGATTTTTAATCATGTGTTGACAATGAAGCTTTTGTATTGCAGATCAATTCTGGTGCTGCTGCAGTGAGTCTGTCGGCTGAACGACGACACGAAGTGCAGCAAAGAGTGGAAGCCCGAGAGGCAGAACTGAGGAAGATCTTGTCCGTGACGCACTATTTAATTCGACGAAAAGCTAGCCAAGACCTCAAGCCTGTCCCGCGCATGGCAGATGTGGTTGAGGAAGCTACTTCCCACGAGAAGAAGGAAACGGATTCTCCGTCTCCAACAAGTCTTCGCAAGGTTGTCCATCGCGCAGATTCTTCTGCCTCCCTGACAGGGTCCATTTCAGAGGAGCTTGCAATGGAAGATGTCACAACGCTACAGGAACAAGCACGAGTTCTCGAGTCGCAGAACCAGTACCTGGAAATTCCGTACGAAAGCATTCACATCCTCAGCGGCAAGGAGAATGAATTAGGTTGCGGAAAAGCAGCTACTGTGTATCGTGGGCTCTGGATGAACCGGAATAGCGCTGCTGAAGTAGCAGTCAAGTCGTTCCGTTACGCTCGACTGACGGACAAGATCCTCGGAGATTACAGACAAGAAGTGGCGTTGCTCAGAAAACTGAAGCACCCGAACATTGTGTTATTTATCGGAGCATGCACGGACCCCAAGTTGATGATCCTGACGGAGTATTGCTCTCGCAAAAGGTACGGAAGAATTCATGCTGACGAAGCATTAAGTACTGACCAAAGTGTACATTTCTCTATTTGTCCAGTTTATTCGAAGTGATCCACAGCAACAACTTCGAGACGATTCCGTGGAAGGTATGTGCACATGTCTTCAGGTGTTTGATGACCATTTGTAACGAGTCTCTTTGTCTTTTGTATAGTTCAAAGTACGAATGATGCTTGATGCTGCACGAGGTATACAATACCTCCACTCAATGCGAATTATCCATCGCGATATCAAGGTAAACTTACGACTTGTCCTACCTACCCATGCAGTACTGAAGTACTGACGTGTTGTATATCCCCTGCAGTCCCACAACTTTTTGGTGGACGATGACTGGCGAGTCAAGGTGGCCGATTTCGGCATCAGTAAGGTGCTCGATACCGATACTGCGTTTACCCAATGCGGTACAACAGGATGGTACGTGGATCTTTAGCACAGATCGATGTGGCCAGTGTTGTATACTGATGTAAACTGCTTGCTTGTACAGGGTTGCTCCTGAAGTTCTGCTGGACGAAGACTTGGGATACACGTTCAAGGCCGACAATTGGAGGTAAAACGCTTGTTCAGTGTTGCAATGATACAATACCCCAACTGACTGTATCCTCTTGCTTGTAGTTTCGCCATTGTGATGTGGGAAATGATCGCCGGCGGCCTGCAGAATCCGTTCATCGGGATGGCGCCTATCAAGTTCTATAACAAGACGATCAACGCCGGTATCCGGCCACCAATCCCCGACGACGTGGACAGCGAGTACATCAACCTCATCACTGAGTGCTGGAAGTCGGACGCGGCCGACCGACCTTCCTTCGACGTCATCGTGTCTCGACTGGAGCGGATGCTGCTGGGGTTAGGCGCCAGCATCGACCTCCCGCCCACGTTCCAAGGCGGTTACCACCAGGCAGGACTCGCTCCAAACGCGTAATTTGTTGTGAGAGTAACGTTGCACGTACTGCTTGATAGTTTTGAGAGACAAGTCGTGCCAGGACCTGTCCTCGATCGTATTATAGCAAGCTGATAGAGAAGCAAATCTAAACTATCGACGAGGCAGAGAACGTTTGAAAAATTACTTTCAAAGCTTGTTCGATTGGCTGAAAAGCGATTCATGACGGTGGCGCTGGAACTCGTAGCGCTCTTCGGCTTCCTGTGCATCTTCCTCAACGTTTTCCTGCCCGCGTTGGCCTTCGTACTCCGCTTCGCAAGTGTTGACGTGCCCCGTGAGTGGCGCAGGTGGCAGCTGCATCGCGCTCAACAGCGAGAATTGCGGCGTCTTCAGCGGCGCGTCGACGTTTTGACTCGTAGAAAGCAAACGGTGAGCGCATTTTTGACTTTAGACTGGTATTAGCTGCGGTAGTTTGACGGCTGATCATGCAGGAGGAGCAGGAGACACGACGGCGTTCGAGAACAGCGAGTGCTCAAAAGCAGAAGCAGACAGAGGAGACGCCCCGAGACGGCAATAGTAAACGGAAGGTGGAGCCCACCCCTCGACTGCAGCGTCATCGATTGAGTATCCACTCGACAAAGAAGTCAGCAAATAGACGGAGAAGGTGGGTGTTTGCTGTTGTGTTGGTTGCTCGAGAAGTTCATTGACATGTTAATGTGGCTGACAGGGAGCAAGAAGAGATCTTAAAGCCACTTTGAATTGAGTTTTGGCTTATAATGGCTGGGAGTTCGTGTGCTGCTGTTCTTGTGCTCGTGTGTGGACTCCCTGCTGCTGGGAAAACGACGCTAGTGAAGCAACTAGTGGGGACCACAGAAAGCAGTAGTTCGTCAAGGCTGCACGAGCGGATCTCCTTCGACGATCTCTACAAGCAACAAGTGACTGCAGACGGCAAACCAGTCGAGTTCGACCCTGAAAAGTGGAAAATGTGCCAGCAAGAAATGCTGATGCGAGTAAGCAATCGCTTAAAAAGGCAGAATGACTCAGTTCGACGCAATGAATCAACTCAGCTGATGCTGCTTGTTGATGATAATTTCCAGTATCGGAGTCTACGCAAGCGCTTCTTCCATCTTGCAACCGAGTGTAAGTGGCCTTCCTGCTCTACTAAATGCACTGCTTCTAACACATCACTCATGATTCGTAGTGAGCTGTGGTTTCGCTGTGCTGTACGTGAATGCTCCTGAAGAAACGTGTCGTGAACGGAATGCTGGTCGAAGTAAACGGGAACAAGTACCCAGTGAGGTGTTCGAGCGGATGGCGGCAGTTTTTGAGCCCCCAAATGGCCAGCAGAACTCGTGGGAGGTAAACACGCGCCAGTTCAATGGTGCACTCGATGCCGCCAATATCGATAAGGTGGTGGATGCATTGGTGCTACAAGCAGAAGAGGAGCTGAAAGCGCAGCATTTGCGTCAACTAGAGAGACAAAAGGAGGAAGCACAACAGGTGAGGCCTCCGCCAAGGTTGGGTTGTCTTTAAGCCTAACACTTATCGTTTGCGTTTACTAGTGCCGTGATCGCCTCGCAACTGAGCAAAATGTTCTTCATCTGGTCGACCTACAACTGCGTCAGTGGATATCAACTCGACTCAAGAGCGAGGAAGCTTTACCACCTGGTGTAACTAAGCCGCAATTAGCCTCTCAACTGAACCAACGACGGAAGAGCTACCTCGCGTCTCGGATAAGAGTGACAGGCAACACGCAGATGGCCAAGAAGGACGAGAAGAAGGATGGCGACGAGTCATTAAAGCGTTCACCCAGCGGCATCCCTGAGAGTGGCACCATCGATCAAGTGGTGGTTTCGTTGGTTCTTGGATTTCATCAAGAATAGTGTCGACAATTTTGCCGTTTGGGGGAAACCACTTCAACAAGATCTCAACGGTTATGACAGCAATCTCGTATGGCATTCTCCTTCTTGACCCTGCAGCGACAACATTCTAGTGCTAAGCAATGGCTCAAGTCGTGAACTCACCGCGTTTCCGGATTGATTCAGAGAGCGACGAAGAGATTGACATTGAGATTGGAGCTTCAACTCCGGAAAACCCAGACGTGCAGAGCTCCGAGCACGACCGAGTATCTCTCCTCGTTACAGACCGACGACATAATCGTGTCAGGAGCGCGATCTTGACAGTGTCTTTCCTTTTCCTTGTGGGGGTCAGCATTGGTCTGGCAGCGCGTTTTGGGCGAGAACATGTTGATTCCAGTGATGTAGTCACTGGCGATGGCTTCTCGATTTCCTTTGGGAGTTTGGAAACTATCGCAGGCGAAGAAGTACAGAAAGCAGACGTAGCTCCCTTCCTAGACGTGCAGTTCTACCCGGACGATAGGGCTCTGTTCGTCCTCAGTAAAGAGCACTGGAACTCTTCGTTCATTGTCTACCCAACTGTTGCGAAGCATGCTGCACCAGTGGAAAAAGGCTTAGAACGAGGCGGGATCTTGCTGGAAACCAATGATTTCGCTTTCCACTTCGAGTTGGCACCAGACGGAAGGCATCTCCAGCTCGTACAGGAATATCATTACGCAACTCTGGAAGGAACCAAAGCAGATGAACTTCAGCAAGTATTCGACGATAGCCAGTGGCCTGGGTATATTGTCAAAGTACCTATTTACGCGGAAACAGATACTGCCTACTACATTCCGTCCGAGATATTCCTCTCCAGTGGATTCTTCGTGTCATTGGCACTTTCCTCGCCAGATTTTACCGCGCTCGAAGGCCCATCGGAGTCATTTGCACGCAGTACAATGCTCTTTGTCGAGTATGAGCTTGCCTCTGGGGTAATTGTGGTAACTTACGCTATCGGTCTGCTACCAGACGAGGTGATGCCTCAACGAGTATCAGATGATCGAGTGGGGTATTTCTCCAAGAGTTACACGCAGTACAGTCTGACTGATCAAGGACTAAGCGACGATAACGGCTACCATCGCTGGGATCCGCAGAGGACGGTCATCCATCGTAGAAAACTCGAGCTTGACGAGACTGGGGAAACGACCAAAGATCCCATCACGTACTACATTGATCCGTCGGTGCCGGCGGAGTGGAGAGAAGCATTTGCGGATGGCGTGGAAGCTTGGATACCTGCTTTTGAACGAATCGGTTTCCCGAATGCCATTCGTGCGGTGCTTCCGGGCGACAGCGATTGGCCAAGTGACTACCGAATTGGAGACCTTCGGTACAACAGCATTTCAGTCATGATATCGGAGCACACGTACGCCTACGGCCCTAGCGTTATTGATCCGAGATCTGGAGAGATTGTACACAGCGATATCGTCTTTGAGTATGGCTTTTTCAACGAGGTCATGACCGATTTTGACTTGAAATCCCCTGTAGCCCCATCCCAGTCCCGAAAAACTGCGGATTCATCAAATGAATCGACGAGCAGGAAGAAAAGCCCACACTTTCGCAGTGGTCGACGTCGGCCATGTGGGTTTGCAAGTGAGGAGCAGCACAAACTTGATCGGATGATGCTAAGCTCCATAGCGGGGGACGAGAACGGCTTCGTTCCCAAGAGACTCATCGCCCAGCACTTCGCTGATATTGTCATGCACGAAGTTGGTCACACACTTGGCTTGCGTCACAACTTTGCCGGTTCGTCAGCGTATTCCCGAGCCCAATTGAAGGATCCTGCTTTCGTCGCTGAGCACGGGATCTCGTCGTCGATCATGGATTATTTACCTGTGAATATCTTTTCGGATATCACGGAGGATGAAGTAAAGAATCACACGTTCTTCATGACCACAATCGGAGCGTACGACTACGCAGCAATCGCCTATGGCTATTCGATTGTGGAAGACGAACTTCCAGGCTACAAGCACCCTGATTTAACGGAGCTAGCAGCTGCTGCACCGCTATTTCTCACCGACGAAAGTGTTGATAACATGCTGAATCCGTACGGCCAGCGCTTCGATTTGTCCTCCGACCCAGTGGACTATGCAGCTGACCGACTCAAGTTCGTCCAAAACGCACGACGCACGAGCGCAGCACTGGAAAAAGTCCCTGTAGATGCGTCGTGGGCCACTCTATGGCAACGCGAACAAGCTCGACTGAGGATGCTTGACCAGGCTATCAAGATCTTGCGGCCAATTCTCGGAGGAGTGAACGTTACCGACGCACATCGAGGCAAGGGTGAAGACTCTTATAACGTGACATTCGTGCCCAAAGGCACACAAGTTGAAGCTCTCAAGCTGCTTCTTCGCGTTGTTCAAGCTGAGAATGGGCTGTTCCCGCAACCAAAGGACTACGGGATGTATGTGGAAGTGGTCGGCGATGAAGACGAGGACTGCAACGAGGCGACGCTGGATCGCTCCTGTCTCGGACGCAAACTTGTGGATGTCGGCGCCTACGTCCTCCGTCTCCGTAGCAAAGCTCTAATTGCGACGCTATTCCCTGCGATGGAGCGTATCGTACAGCAGGATGTGTTGAGTCCGCTGACGTTAGACGAGTTGCTGTCTGAGGTTGTCGAAGCCATGAAAGCTGCAGAAAACGACGCTACACTGACCGAGTTTCTGGATGAGCTCTTGGAAAATACACTCAGCAGCCACGACACAGACGCACGTATCAAGCGGGCTATTGAGAAAAAGTGGGGATTGAAGGAGCTCCCAGTAGTTGTCGTCAAAGCGGAACAAGAAGAGGAAACATAATTCTTGTCTTCAACTTCAAGAATTATTTTTCCTTCTTCCGCTTTTGATTACCGAATATTCATGTTTGTAAGACATTTCCAAATATTCTTGTTTGAAATATTATTTCGAATATTCTTGTTTGAAATGACAAAAAATATATGTCTCATATTTAAAATTGCGTCCATTTAGCAATATTACGATAGCGTTTTCAAACAGCACGTTTGCATTTCGTGCGGCTGGCAGTTGATCGGCATCATGACGGCCATGTTGCTCTCTCGCTTTCGCTGTCGCGTGGCGCTGCGGACTCCTTCTCTAGCTCTTCGGAGCTGCTCTTCCCATGTTGCTGGCTCCGATAAGCTTGAGTCTACCGTTCGCGTTCGCTACGCTCCGAGCCCCACGGGTTATCTGCATCTCGGCGGTCTGCGCACTGCGCTCTTCAACTATCTGTTTGCAAAGAGCTCTGGAGGGCAATTTATCCTGCGAATTGAAGACACCGACAAGGTATGACAGGCTGTATCCCGTTATTATCGCTATTACAGTGCTGAGTGGCTGGTTTGCATGCAGACGCGACAAGTGGAGGGCTCGTTGGAGGCGCTTGTGAACAGTCTCAAGTGGTGCGGCGTCCAGGAGGATGAGGGTGAGTTTAGGGACAAAGGCTGAGTATTAGTGGACAGTACTGATAGTACTCTGGAGCAGGTCCTAATGCCGGGGGTCCGTACGGCCCGTACATTCAGTCACAGCGACTTCCGATCTACCAGGAGGCGGCAGAAAAGCTGATCGAGGTCTGCACGACTGTATCTTGTTGAGGTGGATGCAATATACTGATTACCGGCTTGTTGTAGAGTGGCCACGCCTATCGTTGCTTCTGTACGAGCGAGCGTCTGCACAAGCTGCGTGAATCACAGACGCGTCACGGGGAAGCGACCATGTACGACCGTGCGTGTCTTGGTCTGGACGAGAAGGAGGTGGAGGCACGAGTGGCTCGTGGAGAGCCGCACACAGTTCGTCTGAAAATTCCGGAGGGCAAGACGGTCGTGAAGGACCTGCTGCGCGGATACGTGCAGTTCGAACACTCTGGGATTGACGATCAGGTTCTGATGAAGAGCGACGGCTACCCGACGTATCATCTAGCCAATGTGGTGGACGACCACGCCATGCATATTTCGCATGTTATTCGTGGGGAGGAATGGCTGCCTTCGACGCCAAAGCACGTCATCCTTTACAAGGCACTGGGTTACGATCCCCCCACAGTAAGTGGTTGGTGCAGTTGTGGCTGACCGCTACATGTAGTTTGCTTACGGTCTGCGTTTTTTTTTTCAAAATGTTTACAGTGGGCACACCTGGGTCTTCTACTGAATGAAGACCGTTCCAAGCTGTCTAAGCGCCAGGGAGATGTCGCCGTCGAGGACTTTCGCGTTCGTTACAAATCCCTTTCGTGAATGTATTTACCCCTCTGACCCTTATTTGTGTGTGCAGGACAAGGGATTCCTCCCAAGTGGACTTGTGAACTTCGTTGCGCTCTTGGGCTGGAACCCCGCTGGCGGTAACAACCAAGAGATTTTCCAGATGAAGGAGTTGGAGAAACACGTACGTATTGGAAACATTTGTTGGAGGTTTCCCAGTATGCTAAAGCGTATCCACTTCACATTTCGCAGTTCTCGATCAACCACGTAAACAAGGCAGGCTCGGTTGTGAACGTGGATAGACTTCGCTGGATTAATTCTCGCCACGTGCGGTCGCTGTTTGCTGAGGAAACAGCGACAAATGAGCACAAGTTGGCAGTCATGAACGATGTGTTGCCGATGATGTCTTCAAGTCTTGAAGAGGCAGGTTTATCTTCAGCTCCCGCTGATCTGATTGAGAAATTTGGTCTCGACTACGTGTGGCGAGCGATGGATTTGATGAAGGTGCGATCCGCGAGTACGTCATACCCATATAGATCTGCTCACACTTGTGGTATTTCTTTGCTGTCATTCAGGAACGCGTGAGCGCTCTACCCGAATTCGGACCTTTGTGTATCCCGTTCTTCACGAAACCTGATCTGAGCTCCTCGGTTGCACAAGAGATGAAGGTCAAGTATATCGACGAAAGTACGCCCGAACTGGTAGCAGATGTGTGTGCAAACTTGTGCAACCTGTCGGATGAAGAGTTTACGGCGGTAAGTATCGGATAAAATGTTGTCACGGTTGTCTTCGTTGACCTGTAATGGCGCTTGTAGAATCACATCACGAAGAGCATCAAGGACGTTGCAAAAAGCCGGAAGCTGGGGCTCAAGAAGTGCGTCAACAATTCTGCTAGCTGTTTGGTTTCATCATTGTTGTTGACGTTTGGTCATTGTGTGCACAGGGTGTTGATGCCGATCCGCTACTACCTCACAGGCATGGACGTTGGCGCTGGGCTTGGCGACACAATCGAGCTGCTGGGCCGTGAGACCGTGCTTCAGCGTTTGAAGCTCGAGTAAGGTAGTCGGCATAGAGCAAGGTCTTGGCGAATCTGAATGGTGTCGTAGAGATAACAAAGACGCATAGAAACATTCACGTTTGAACAAACAAAAATGAGATCCACGTTAGGTTACCGGTAAGGAACAAAATGTAGAATTCTCCGCTATCGCAGGCTTAGTTCTTCTTCTTGCGCTGGCCAACAACCTTGCGTACAACTTGAGTATTCTTCGCAGTTGCCTTCCGGTTCTTGGCACGATTCACTACTTTCTTCGCCGCAGAAGTTTTCTTCGCTAGCGCTTGGGAGACCTTACCCGGGAGCAAAACCTTGCTCTTGTTCTTCTTCTGGGCTTTCTTCTTTCCAGCTTGACCCGTGACTGTGACGCTTAGCTTCACCTTGTTGTTCTTTGAGTGCACCACCTGCCGTACTGAAGGAGACGCTTTCGTTTGCGTTTTGGGCTGCTGCTTCAAGATCTGCGACTTCTTGCTGCTAGGAGACGTGACCTTCCTCGTCTGCTGGGGCGCGTTCTTCTTCTTGGCTTGTTGTGCAGCGTTGAATTGTTTACTTTTCTTCTCTGCCTTTGGGCTGATAACCCGACGTCCGGGGGAGTTCTTGGACTTGTCAGCCTGCATCTCCTCCCGCAGCTTCGCGGTGACAGCCACGATGCTTGTCTTAGTCTTACCCTGCGTCTGCTTGCCCTTGGTAGAGGCTGAAGGCGTCGGTAAGCGGCGGTTCTTGTTTACCAGCGCCTTGCGTTGTGCCTTCTGGTCATTCTTCACAGAAGCAGAAGGTTTCTCCTTTTGCTTCTGTTGCTTGGGCGTCTTCCTCTTGTCCGTAATCTCCGGCTTTTGCTTCTTGGCCTCCTCCTGTTTCTTCAGTAGTTTGTGCTCTTTCCTTCGTTCCTTAATGAGTGCGTCTGCAAGAGGTCCGCGCAGTTAGTCCAGAGATCAATAAATATATTTTTCGTGTTGCAATGCTGCACGCACCTAGTGACAAGTCGAGACGGTCCTCAAGGTCCACGCCGCGCGGACTAACGTTGGCTGCGATCGCGTGGACGTCGCTGGGGATCGCAATTGAAGCAGAGGAAGTAGTTGCCATGGTCTAAAGCTTCACTTGGTTCAGGACTGGCGAATTGCAGAGTGATAGGGATTGAACTCGACTTGCAGGAAAAGATTTCTTGGCTGTGCGCATGAAAGGACACGAGTAAGCCAATCAGAAGGCAGGAATCCATGGAAAGATCGCGATTTTTAGAAACGGCAACATGTACCGCATTGCGGTCCGCAATGATGAGAGCAGATACAGATGTAGCTTTAAGTGCAAAGGATCAACTTGCAAGGTGGAATGGAGTCTTCAACAGTGCTTAGCTTGTCTTTTTTCGTTGTCTAGGGTCTCGTACATTTGGACACATAGGGACAGATATCTAAGGCTGCCCCGTGGATCCGTCCAGGAACTCGAGGTGCGTGGCTGAGGGCTCGAGCTGCCAATCCTCGCGGATGTGCTGCTCGTTCCAGAACTTGGTGAGGTGGCGCTGTCCTGAGTCGCACAGGATCGTCACGATAGTGTGGCCTGGTCCTAGTTTACGGGCAGCGCGCACTGCCGCCACGCAGTTGAGGCCGCTCGAGCTGCCAACGAAGATGCCCTCCTCGCGCAGCAGAAAGCGAGACATCTCCACGATCTCCTGGTCCGTCACCTTGAAGGCATCGTCGATCTTGGCCAGCATGAAGTTTTCAGTCAAGCGGTCGATGCCCACACCCTCCGCGATGGTGTCGTATCTGTAGTTGGCAGGATGAGAATTCGATGTTATCAAGGCTGCAGTGGATTGGAAGTTAGCTGTGTGCTTACCTGTGTCGTCGCACCTTGGTCTCGGCCTGTTGGGGGGCGTAACAAACGTTGCTTCGAACCTAGACATTCCGATTAACGAGGCCATTAGACAGCTTTTTGTTGCAGGAATCTGATCGACATCAGGGTTACCTTGTTGTACAGGCTGGAGCCTGGAGGGTCAGCGAGGAATACCTGTACGTCCGGGTTTTGCTGCTTCAAATACGCCGACGTCCCGGCGATGGTGCCTCCCGTGCCTTCAAGCCAAACGCATGAAATTAAAACCTGAAGGGATCTGCACCACGGATACGGAAAGAAGCCTACCTGCAGCCATGACAAAGGCATCCACGGTGCCGTCAGTTTGGCGCCAAATTTCGGGTCCAGTTGTGGCATAGTGACTGTCGTAGTTTGCCGTGTTCTCAAACTGATCGGTGAAGTATCCTCCTAAAAATAAAGGCTTTTAACAACTGGGCAGCTTCAAATTGTCAATACATTGCCGCTCACCTTCGGTGTTTCGAGCCAAACGCTTGGCCTCGTTCACATAGTGTTTAGCGTTAACGATCGACGCCGGCTTTACCAGCACAACTTCAGCACCAAATTGCTCCAGCAGTTGGCCCTTCTCCTTCGCTTGGTCATCAGGCATGACGATAACGCATCGGTAACCACGGGCTATAACAACGTAATAAAGGTGGTTAGCACACCAACGTTGCCAAGTTCAAACATAACGAAAATAACGTACCTCGAGCCATAAGTGATAGGCTGATACCCGTGCTACCCGAAGTTCCTTCAATAATTGTTCCTCCCTCTTTCAGAAGTCCTCGACGCTCAGCATCCTCAACGATTCCTTTAGCGACTCGATCTTTTGAGCTACCACCGGGATTTAAAAATTCTGCTTTTGCCTGCAGTGTCCAAAAGGTTGAAGAATTAGCAAACGACTTACTGGTACTATTAACTACACCACCATTCAATAACCTACCAGAATTCTGCAGCCGGTGGCCTTGGACAGACTGGTGAGCTCCACAAGCGGCGTGTTGCCAACCAGTCCTGGGAATCCAGCCAGGTACTTCTCCTTGGTCTTTTTGCCACAAATCCGGTCCCAGGACGCATCTCTGCTCACCGCCAGCTCAACAATCTTCCACAGAGACAGCGATGCCATGGTCACGCATAAACCCCATCGCCAGAGCGGCGCGCTCCAATGTCCGGAGCTCTCCATGGCTGCAGCAATTCAATTGTGACGCACGCATCAACCACCATAGATTATTATCCAATCAAATCGGTCTATATCATTTTGTCACATCATTTACATCCAATCATATAACAGTCAACTTCAACTGCTGGATTCGGACAACTTGGCAATACCGATCTGCAGTCCGTTGCAGTGCTGCACGTCCAAACCTAGCGCCGCCACCTCCCTGTTCATAGAACTTTCATTAGTATATCTAACCGTAATGCACATAAGCAAGTGAGGCCACGTACCGCTGAATTTCTTCCAGGTCGAGCAGCAACTGCATGCGCATCTTCTCCGTATCGGACACAGCGTTGTTGGCCAAGGTGGAGCTGGACCCAGAGTGCCGCTGCAACTTTCGACTCTTAAGAGATTCTTCAAGCTCCAGTGCCGATCTCAAGAGCTCGGACGACAACGTCGAGTACATCCCGCAGACGTCTTCCACAATGGCCTGCAGCAATTGCTGTCTCTTGGCTGCATCGAAGTGAACTCCCCACTTCTCGAGAAACTCCCGCATCGGCCTGTGAGCGCATACGGTAGTCAGTTGTGCTGGAATGAGCATATCCTGGGTAGACGTACTGGATGATGTTCGGTACGTAGGTAGACGGAGTCGTTGGTGGGGGTTTGTTTGTCATCTGATACTGTCCCTTCACAGTGCTTCAGGAGACACAGCAGCAGAGAAACAAACTGAGTGCTTGGCTCGGCCGTGTAAAATATTTCGTGAAGACGTACCGAATTGCGGGGAGAACCTTCTTGCAGTCTGCAGCTACCATCGTCACAGCCGTAGACCAGCAGCTATCCTCAAGCCCAGCGAGTGCTGCAAGTGGCTGAAAGAAGAAGTTCGTTTAGCCACATACGATAGTACAGTAAGTCAAACGTAGGCCATGTAGACTAACCTCCTGGAATAGCTCGGTCACGAAGGTTTGGCTGTCGTCCGAGAAAGCATCGACGTGAGTCTTTACGATTGGAAGGAGGTCCTGGGAGATCTGATACAGCATACAGATTAGCCAATCTGCCTTTCAATGGCACCAAGCGAGCCAAACAGAACTTACCTTTTTGTAAAGCACATGAAAATCGCTTCCCGCAAACAGGAGGTCTTCTTCGGTAGACACAAAATACAGCGGCACGGCAGTAAAATCCACCCTGTTTCCACTGTTGAGCACCGCCACGACATTCTGCAACGGTTCCTTCCACATATCAATATAGTACCCGAAAAGCTGGATGCAAAGCTTGCAGAAATTTGGAAGCAGCGGTGCCAGGAAGATACGCTCGCTCCAACAGTCATGCATCGCCTGCCACAGACGTTTTGAGTTTTCAAAAACCAGTGCCGAGTTGTCAGCTACTGTGGGTGTAGAACTGTTTAGCGAGTCTGTTACAGGTTCATCCCGCTTGATGCCGAAAGAATTCTCTACGCTCACAGCCAGCTGGGACGCTCGAAGTTGAAAGTACACGTCAATATTCCACTTTTCTCTGAACTCCACCACGCTTTCATGAGACCGGAAGCGGATTTTCATGATTTCACTCTTGCAGAAGAGTTCCTCAACGTCCGATAGAAACTTCATGCTGACAGTGTAACTCTGGTGGAAGCGCTCGGGATCAGCGGCTTGGAAAATCACTCCGTGCTTCGATGACAAAATCTCCTGCAAAGGCTTCCAGATTGCATTACCGAGAATGTCCACTGAACACTTCGCCTCACCCTGACATACAGACAGTGCAAGTGTGTCTCCAAACTTGCTCGTAATGAAATCCAAGATAGACTCATAGATCTGTGGTAGCCCCTCACAAGAGCCACGGACACGTCCGTCCAACTTCCCACGTGTGAGGGTTTCCTCCGCAAAAGGCTGGACAAGAAGCCGTCCGATCATCTCTTCAGGAATATGACGTTTGTGGAGCAGCACATAGGCTCGTAACAAGTAACTCAATGTCAGCGCGCTAATGGCGTGGTCGCGGTTGTAAAACGTATCCGGGAAAATCTCAGTAGCAAACTCCGTCTCCAGCCGACGCAAAAGTGTGTCTTCAATCACTGCAAGACGTTTCTCCTCTCTCTACGTAACAGGACACGAACAAATCGTTATTAATTATTCATCAGGTAACAAGATTTCGCTTTAATAGGCATGATACCTGAATCGTGGCAAGATGCATGCCGTTCATGAACTCCAGATCCAACTGAACGAAAACTTGCGCCGCACGTTCCAGCTTCGCGCATCCCTCAGCAGCACTCGTAGCATTAAGACTCTTTTTGACTTTGTGAAAGTTCTCAAACTCGTCGTCACTGTCTTCATCTGAATCAACGAGTCCACCCCTGGCAGGATTTTGTTCCTGCTCCTCATCGTCACTTGCCGGGTATTCAATCTCCAGAAGGTCTTCCAGCAGCAGTAGCTTCTGCGAGATCGTAATGCTCAACTGTAACTCTTTCTCCTGTCGCTGTAGCTCGTCCGCCGACTGCAGCTGCCTCTGGATCTTGTCCTGCAACGCACTCTACTCCCTCCAAACACAAAAGAAGTCAGTAAACGCAGCTACTTAGAACTTGTGTCAATAGCTACGTACCATGGCATGCTGCACTTCGTCCACGCGCTTAAGTACGGCAAGGATGGGTGCCCGCACGCTGGAGACAGCCTCGTCCACTCCTTTAAGCTTCGACGAGAGCTGCAGGAACTCGGCGTAGTCCTCGTTGATGATAGCAACGAGCTGGTTCTCCAGCGCTGTCTGGAACTGCTTCAGATCCTGGTGGATGGTCTCCATGGGGCTGTGCGCTCGGCAGTCCTCCAGGAAGGCCGCCACCTCGAACGTTTCCCCCGAGAAGTCCTGTTCATCGAAGCAGTACTTGCCCAACACCATCGTCACTCTGGATACGTAAATGAAAACAAGAACAATATATTTTCAAAATGGCAAAATGATTATTCCATGTACCAGGAAAATGGTACGGTTGGAGGATCGCTACTGTGGCAGAGAAATCAAATCGACTTGAAGCTGCGCTGGTGAGGAAGAGCGAAGGTCTCTCCTGCCTTCTCTTTCGGATCATGGCGGACGCGGAGCGCCGTGTGCAGTCGATGCCGCATCAGCGGCTGGATCGAGACCCGTCACGGTGCGGATTGCGGTGGAGACGTCGATACTCGAATGATAATCTGATTTTGTTTTTATTTTCTCTCGTTCCTCAGTTTGACGACATTTCCGGCACCTGGTTTCTTGGCTTCTACGTTTCAGGTAAGTTTTCTCCCATTGTTTTTCAATTCAGGAGCCTGACACAGCCTTCAAATGCTGGTGAAATGATGTCACTCATAGTTGTTTTGTGCTGCTTATATTGCAATTAAAATGTTCAGGAACCGAATGGGGATGCTGGCAATGCAGTGGCCCCGAAACCTGCTGGTAACGTATAGAACTATCATTTATTAATCATTGTATTAGTTAAAACTGACGCTCGTGTTCTGGATTGGATGGTCAGCGTCGCCCGTCAAGATACGGCCGCCGCCCATGTCGGCTGGTAACCAGTACTGGATGCCAGACCATCTCTGTAAAGTGAGCTTCATCTTTAGATACTACGAAGATCTATGAAATAGTTATACTAACCAAGCTGGAATTGTACAGGTATGCTACGACTGTTCTGCAGCCTTTTCACTTTTCCGGCGTCGTCACCATTGCCGACTTTGCGGACAAATCTTCTGCTACGACTGCAGCAACCAATTTGTGGACGGTACACCTCACGGGTTCCCAGGAATCATTCGAGTGTGTAAGTTCTGTTTCCAGTTCGCTGGGAAAAAGGAAAAGGCAAAAGAGAAGGACCAAAATCGGCACTCAGTCGGAAGTTTGGAAGGAAATGAGACATCGCGAGAGTCGTTTTCGAGTCGATTCGACCGATCGTCACGTCGTTTAAGTGGAGAACTTGGCCCTATAAAGGCGTCTCCGCTTGTTTTCGGACCCCCTGTCGGCCCAAACGAAGCCCCCGAGTTGCTATCACCTGTCGACTCAAACTCGAGTGACCCCACAGGCTCAGAGCAGCCTGCAGACCCAATAAACCTTACCACCGAGTCGGTGGATTTTTTCGAGGAATCGGACAGTGTAGAAGTGCAGCGGAAGTTTCGCCCTCGGACTAGGAGGAGACATTCCAGTGCAGAACTCCTTGGTGCGATTGAAAGCGGCGGTTTGATGGACATCGACATGCTGACTCTTAACAAGGGCAGAAAGAAAGCGTCTCCTAAAAAAGAAGTTTCAACAGTCCGTGAAGAGACACAGTGGGAACTTGCTGCGCATAACAGTACTAACCTTCACACGCAGCGGGAGATCGCTTTGGATAAGTACATGGTAAGCTGAAATTGTGTATCTGGAGTGATGGCTAAGGTCTTAGCTAAGACTGACTGACTGGTCGTATTTGCTTTGTATGCAGCAAAGCGCTCACGAACAAATTCGCGATGGTATTAAGCAGTCGGTGTCAGCGTTGTCAAATAGCACACTGCAACCGGAATCTGTTGACCTGAACCAACTGGCTGTGACGTTGGAAGACATGGCCTTTGTCGTTACAGGTCATTTGCTCTTCAGCATGAATTTTCGCTCTCCTAGTGGCTTCAACTACTCGAACCTGGTGAAAGTGAAAAGTATCGCAATGTCCGAGAGTGCCCAGTCAAAGAAGAAGGAACCCAGCTACAATTTCAAATGGCTTGCTGGAACTGTCTGCCACAAACACTTGAGTCACAAGCAAATGGCGCGGCAAGTGGTAAACCCTCGCATCTTACTTTTTGCTTGCGGGATAAGTTACGATCGTTCGAACGGTACTGGACGCATGAGCTCGCTCGACACGCTACTGGAGCAAGAAAAAAGCTACATGGCGATCTTGGTCGACAAGATATCAGCGTTGGAGCCGGATGTGATTTTTGTGGAGAAGACTGTTTCGCGGTATGCTCAAGAGCTGTTGTGTGAACGCAAAATCTCGATCGTTCTCAATGTCAAAAGTGAGATGCTACATCGTATCGCGCGCCACACTGGGGCTGAAGTTTTAACATCGGTTGACCACGTGGATAAAGTCAACTCTGCAAAAGTAATCGGCAGCTGCAGGTCATTCGTGGTGAAATCAATTCCTGTGGTTCCTGAAGAAGGGATCTCACCCGCAAAAAAGTCTCTCCAAGCGCTTGCTGGGGTGTTCATGAAAGCCCCCGCGGTGCCAAGTCGTTTGCGGACAGACACCTACTTGTATCTTGATGGATGCGACCCGCTTAATGGCTGCACGGTGCTTATCACTGGACCATCGAAGCAGACGTTGCGCATATTGAAAAAACTGACGCGCAATGTGCTCTCAATGGCGTATCGATTGCTCTTGGAAGCTCATGTTTTATCCGACCTGGACTTGAACAAGAACATGCTTCTGTCAAGTGAGAGTGCAGAGCTTACCGAAGGAAAAAGGACAACCTGGTGCACGACGTCAACGCTACGTGTCCGTGACCCTGGAACGCCGAACCCTCGTTACCACCAGTGCGTGGAAGCGAAGCACCTTCAAATCACAGCCTGTTCGGATGATGATGTCTCTTTTGGGAATTTCCTGAACCAAGAGCTGGCGGCGCTTTCGTTAAAGTGTCAGGTAAGGCAATTTTGGGGGCTGAAATTGAAGCAAATCTAATTGTTACTTTGTTGTTGCTGATGCGGTACTACAGAATGTAAAGTGCAACCATTTAATGGCTGATCACGTCCACTCTTTCAGCTGTCGGGCGGGGACGATCACAATTTCATTCGAGGAGCTGCCAGACAAAAGCAAGCAATCGCTATCACTATCGATGAGTCAAGTGAGTGATCCTGGGGTAACAGATCAATCGTTTGGCTCATTTAGTGAGCTGTCGTTCACGATGGGCTCTGAAAGGGATTTCAACTTACAGGCTATGATGGCACCAAATTCCGTTTCTCAAGCGTCTGTGAGTGAAGATGAAACTACTGTGGCAGCGGAGAACGGATATCCTACAGTGATCTTTTGGCGATGGTGCCACGAATGTAATGGTGTGATCACGGCATTTCTTCCGCTGGAGAAGTATATTTACAAGTACTCCTTTGCAAGAGTTCTGGAAGTTCTTTTCACAGAAGCAGAAGGGTCTGCGGTACCGAAGTCCCCGTCCGCAACGTGCACGCACACATCTATGGAGTCCCACGTGCTTTTCTTCAACATTGGTAATTCAGTTGCACGCTTTGATTTTTCAAGGCAGGTATCGCTGCGACTGGGCAATGTCAATTTAAAGCGTGGCACCGATACTCCTCGTATGAAACAGTCATGGGAGAAAACGGAGCGATCGATTGTGGAAAAGGAAGTCACTGGTCGTCTGGAGAGCTTAAAAGATCTTTTGGTGTCGCTTATTAATTCTTTCACGGATAAAGTGCAGGGGATCAACCAAGCTGTGGAGGCTTTTGAACGTACCGATACGGATCATCATCACGCGCGGATTATTCTCGAAGTAATGTGTATCTCTAAAATGGTGCGAAGTGGTGAAGCAATATTCTCGCATAAATTGGCACAATTGGGAGAGGAGCCTGCGGAAAGTTTATCCGCTTGTGACTCGACACAGCGCGCGCTGTATTTAATGGCATGCAAATGGATCGCTTGTATGCTGCGGCTTCGCAAATTAATTAAGAAGCATCTATCGACGGAAGCAGCTCCACCAGCTCCAAACAGTGGCTCGTTTACGTTAGGAGGTGTTACATTTCACCCCACAGCTGCTCTGTCGCCGATGCCATCCCCACGGGTAGTAGAAGAATCCACCCTGACACCAAGTGCCATCGTTAAGGAACCTGATTGGGGCGAAGGTGCCGAACCACTAGTTCGACGAAGGAGTAGTGGGACCCTTAGTGCTGTGACCGAGTCAGAGACGATGACACGCAATCCAGTATCATCGTCATCGACTATCGGCAGCATTGAATCGTTGAAGAGGCCACCGATGCCGTTCTCAAGTGTTACCGAGGATGGAAGAGAGGTGCGTAGTACAAGCAAAAATACCATGGTACTAGTATTGGCGATTGGCTCATTGTTTGTGTTCTAGGGTCTACGAACTGGTTGGAAGGAAGCTCTACTGGATCTTTATCGCGTTCTTGGACGATCGGAGCCTGGAAGTGACTTTACGATAGACCTGCCTGTTGCGCTGACTGCAGGGCACCCAAGTCTTCCTCGTCGATCGAAATCTCGAGTGGTGCTGGTAAACGAGTCCAAACCAATTACATGCGTCGCGTATGCGCTATCAACAGATTCTTATGAAGAAGAGCTGGACGGGTGGAAGGTTCGTGTCCACAGCGAGGCAGCGGAGTCGGTTGCGTCGCAGAGTCGGAATGGCGATGGTGCAAGCACGAATTGGTCGCGTGCAGCGTTGGAGACATCGCTGAATACTCCGTTCAAATACTCTGCAATGGAAATGCCGCTCCATTTGTCACTCCTTTCGGGCAAAACATCGTCAACAATGTCCAGTACATGCTGGGAACTTTCAACGATCGCATACTACCCACTGCAGGTACGCTTTTTTTTCTCTGTTTGTATAGGATTTCAGTGTCTGATGTTAACACTATTCATGGCGGTGGTTAGTTTGAAGTCCTTCGTGAACTGTTCTACGGTAGCCTACCGAGTTTTGTGTTTTCAATATCGCACGTGGCAAATTGGGACGCAAACGGTGGAAAATCTGGCGCCTCCTTTTACCGAACGCTGGACGACCGCTTTGTTGTCAAGCATATTTCATCGACAGAAATGCAGGTGCGAACAATGAGTTATATGCTTGAAATCGGTCAAAGACACTCACTTTATTGAACTTCATGGATTTAGAGTTTTCTGGGATGCCTTCCGGGCTACTTCAAGTACATGGCCAGTATATACTTCGACGGATGCGCTAGCCTTTTGTCGAAGACTGTCGGGCTTTACCAGACCACCATAACCCGAAAAGATTCCGGCCAAAAGATGGTGCAATATATTTGCGTCATGGAGAATGCTTTCTACCAGAAGCAGCTTACACGGACCTACGATCTCAAGGGGAGCTCTCGGAATCGCTTTACCAAGCCGCGGTCAACCTCAGATGTCCCTCAGAGCGGTACCAGTAACCGTGTGCTTCTGGATGGCAATTTTCTGGAATTCACCAAAGGCCACCCTATGGGAGTTCTCGCTGAGGATCACGAATTCATTTTGAAAGCTGTGCAAAATGACACCGAGTTTCTCAACTCGATTAACATTGTGGACTACTCGATGATTGTGGGACTAAGCTACCGGCTAGACGACAACGGGGAGAAGGAAGAATCGCCATCTGAAATGTCCGTCGGCATAATTGATTATATGCGTCAATTTGATCTCATCAAGCGAGTGGAAAGTGTTGGAAAGTCTGTTGGTATGATCGCTGGACAGTCATCCCCTACGATTATTGAGCCGGGACTTTATGGGAAACGATTTCGAGATGCTATACGCCGCTACTTTATGCCAGTAACGCCAATATCTTCTGGCTCAAATGATGATAAATAAACCTGTAGCTGGTTCTAGCTGGATGAACTCGGTGCGACTGCTCCTTGTTATGATAATGACGATGTCGACGGCGGCGCAAGTGCTCGGCTAATCGCTTCAATATGTGCTGATGTGGAAACAATCGGCAATATACAGCGACACCGAGTGAAGTGAACTGCGTGTCGTGTACACTTCTTGCGGAAGTGTTTCGTTCCGATGCTGACACCTCGGAGGCCATTGGTGACAGGATATACGAACTGAAGGGCGGAGGTAGAGCTCCCACTCCCGAGTTGTTGCTTTTGTTGGTAAACGAAGTGCATCTTCGGCGGTGGCTGAACCGAAATGATGAAGCTTGCTGAGCTCTTTGCTTTCAGGTCTTGCGTGGTCATTCGCAGCGCTGGGACCAAAATTACACGTCCGGCTATGGCCTCAACAAGTCGCACAGTATCATCTGGCCTTACGGGCAATGTCAACATGGGTGTGGTCTTATCTCCAGCGCTGAAGCTTCGTAAATTAATGGATTGGACGCATTCTGCAAGAGGAACAACGCAACTGATCGGCGTGCTTCCGACACAGCTAACGAAACACTCAGCTGTCAAGCGATTCATTGACGATACGCTGTGAATGGACATTTTGTCGCCTTTACGAGTGAATTCTCGTCCGCACAAAGTCTCAGCATAAGACCAATTCAGATAACACAGTAAGGACATGGAACTTGAGTGTGAGAAAAAGCCGTTGTAGGTAACACACGTCTCCAAGTCGTAGCCGTCCAAGCGGAATGATAAACCGCACTAACAAGGACATCAACATTTGCCACAGCGAATTAGTAACATGAGGTCGGAAAAAGCTAGCACCAAACACTCACCTTTTCAATGATAAGCATAACACGACGACCGCTGATGTTCACGCCTCGCTGAAATACCCGTTGTGCCATGTAAAACGTGCAGGTTCCTTCACGAAATGCCGCAGCTCTTAATCGTCCACGATATCCACGAAACACCCGCTGAATCTCGCCAGCTTTAATTTTCCATCGTCCAAGAAGCTTTCGGAACGCATAGCCCTTGTATATTTTCTGGATGGCTACAGCACTGCAACGTCTCAGTTCCCGGAGCAGATAGTTTTCGTGAAGCCGACGATACATTTCATCCGCCTGTTGTTGTCGAATATCATTCAAGAGTTTCTCACGTCGAGCCTCAGCTCTGAGTCGAAATCCACGACATACCCGTTGAACATCAATAGCTGCTCGAGAGCAAACGATGTCGATCCGGTGCTGCTGCCGCATCTTTAATATCGAAGGTATCAGCATCACTTTGTGCAAAACACGTGTAGTCTGCTGCTTGTCGTCTTGTGAATGTTGAATGTCTGGCTGGCTCGTAGTTGGATCAACAAAAACCACAGAATTGAGGAGGAACTCAGCGGCTGGCTTGGTAAGGCGCAACTTTGATCTCGTTTCCGAAAAACGTGCAAGGTCGCTTGGTTTGACATGTAACCCAACAAAGTCCTTTTGATATTGCTGAGTGATAGCAGATTTCTTTGAAAGCCTTCGAGATGATTTTTGCGAAGTGTCTTTCGATAGTCTCTTTGAGAAACTCGTACTGCTGCTTCCCCCTGTAGTGACCCCCGTGGTTGTATCTCCAGCATTTGGTTCTTTACCGTCAGGTTTTGACAACTTAATGATACTGAGCACTTCATCGTCCGATAAATAAAGTGTGTTAATGCGGCAGGTCGTTGGGCTGTCGGCAGGAGTCACCACGGTGTAATGATTGAGCTTTGAAACCAGTAATCGGACCTTCTTGCCCTTCTTCGCAGTGAAGACTTCCTTCAGAAGCACATTTACCTGTCGAAAATTGAAGACTGAACAGAATCGATGATAGTTGAGTAGTAAGCGATCCACCGTATCCACGCGGTGTAGATAGCCTGGAATTGCGTATTCTTGAGGTAGTTGGATCAAAGCCTTTGCGTAATTTGCTTCTGCTCGAGAAAGCTGGTCACGGCTTTGACATAAAATTGCCAAATCTAAAAAGGCTTGGGCATCATTTGGATGCAGCAATTGCGCAGACTGGAAGAAATGGGTCTCGCACTGCCATATAAACGTTGCAGAAGCTAGTTGGTGCTAACGAACATTGAAAACTGCGCAAATCAACGTACCTCAGATAGAATTTCATTGTCAATGCCAATCTCCTTCGCTCGTTTGAGAAACGCCATGGAAGTCTCTAGATCTTCACACATCGCTTGCAATAGAACCGAATAGAAAAACACAAACTTGGCTGACGACGGAAAAAGCCGCAAGCCGTCTTCGCAGAGAGTTTTCGCCCCTTTAAAGTCGTGAAGGCCCACATATCGCACCATAAAACACGCAAACAGAGAGTCTTCAGTGCAGCTTTCCTGCTGACAGCTTTTACATCTCGAGAACTGCGAATGGATCTCGCTCTCCCGACCCAGTTCTCTAACATGTCGATTTTGCTCGAATCGGATCGCCACCGCGCGTTGTCTCCCTTTCCATCCCCGATAACAGCGTTGAATCTCCGTGGACACGTCACTGCGTCGCTTGTGCAGAATTGCCATCACTATACGCCATAGCCGTCTGCCACGAATATACCTCTGGAAATTCGAAATACGCTGATTCATGACTCGAATGTGCTCGTATAATAACAGATCTCGGCATCGATGTCCTCGATACCAGGCTTGGATTTTCGTAGCTCGGTTATACCGCTTCATTGCTACTCGTGCCAGCACCTTCCGATCCACTAAAAGACGTCGATATGCAAACTGAATACGCGCTGCTGCGCTTTGATTCCGCAGACAATAAAACGCCCGCCACTCTTTGCGCGCAGCGACACCACGGAAAATCTTCTGGATCTCAGTAGCTGCGTAAATGGCTTCGTGGCCATAATGGATCTGTGGTGTTTCAGCCTGCTGCTGTTGCTGCTGTTTCCTTGCGTGCTTAAGCGACGAATGGTACAGAATCAACACGCGTTCGTCTAACTCCGGCAGCTTCGGCGCGTATCCTCGTGGCTCAATATCATTGTGTGGCTTTATTCGCCTCAACCCTGGAGGAAGTCTCGCAACCTGCTTCTTGACCCTTTTCATCCTCCATTCCTTGTTTTGCGGGATTTCTAGCGGTTTTAAAGCTGTGGTGACTGAATTTTGGTCGGTTTCTTGGCGTTCCTCGATAGGAACTATCGGATCAGGCCATTTCCCTGGTTCCACGTGATACTGACTATCTCGCAGCTTCAATGCCGCACTGACCAGGTATGGAAGACGCGTAGCTTCTCCTGTATTACACGTAGCAGGGCCAGACGTCCGATTCCTGCGCTTTAAGTCTCGAGAACGCTGTGCTGATGGCGCCATCGACGGCTGAAACGACTTCAATTTTAGTATAGAAAACGGTAAAAAAAAAAAAAAAGAAGCAGTTTCTTTTGCTTCAAAGAATAAAATTAATTGTTTTTGTTACTGACGCAATTTCATACGAAGTGCACTGCAAAGAACACGAACATGGCGACGCCCCAGCGCTCGGTCTTCTGCGACCGCCCCTTCATCACATACCCGACGCGGGACCGTTTGTATGGGCTCTGCTGGAGGCCCGACGTGAGCTCGTTGCGCATTGCCGCCTCCACATTCATTCCAGGTGAATACGCCAACAAGATCGAGGTAAAACAGCATCCATTGCGGAACGCTTTTTGCTCTTATTAAAATTTATCAATTCTTTACGCAGATCTTCCACCCCACTGCAAACCAGAAGGAGGTAGTATCTGCGCTGGAGATCGACCACCCGTACCCGCCCACCAAGATCATGTGGTCACCAGCTTCGCTCGGCTCGCACGTGGAGCTACTGGCCACGACCGCCGACTTCCTGCGACTTTGGACCATCTCGGACTCGTCCATCGAGCTACACTCGAGGTTTACGGAGGTTCGTGGGACTATTCCAGTTGGTACTGAGTTTTTGTGTACGATATCTTTACAACTGTGTTCATGATATGCATTCTACGGCAGAAGAAGAATAACAATGATGCTTGTGCGCCGCTCACTAGCTTCGATTGGAATGAACTGGAGCCCAATATCATTGGCACCTCCAGCACGGGTACTACATGCACCATCTGGGACATCAATGTACGTTCTTAAAAAGCATTGTGCGAGTATTGCTTGATGCTGACATTTTTTCATTTGCAGCAACCCACGTCGCCGTTAAACCGGATAGTTACTCATGACACAGAGGTCTACGATATTGCATTCTCCAGTAGTGACGCGAAGAAGTTTGCTGCTGTTGGTGGGGATGGTTCCCTGCGGTTGTTTGATTTGAGGTGCGTAACGAACAAAACCCGCTGGCATAACTGAGCTTGTTTCAATTGTGGCTAACTTGTGAAATGGAGCAGAGCGTTGGAGGGAAGTACAATAATGTACGTACACCCAGACACGGTTCCTCTACTCCGGTTAGCGTGGAACAAGCGAGATGATCGTTTTATCGCAACTTTCGCCGACGACAGCTCCAAAATCTCGGTGATCGATTTGCGTCGTCCGCTCATCCCGATGACGGAGCTGGACCACCACAAGGCAGCTGTCAACTCCATGTCGTGGTCACCTCATTCAAGATACGATCTCTGCAGTGCAGGCGAAGACAACACTGCGTTTGTGTACGACATTTGTGCCCAAATGACAAGGTCCGGAGAGAATGTTGATGGGCCCTGTTACAGCTTATTGACGTCGGACGAGCCTATCAACCAGATTCGGTGGTCACCGACGGAGCCGAATTGCATCGCGCTGTGCGACGAGAAGGCATTGCATGTTGTCCAGATGTAGCTGCAAGCTAAAAAGTTACTGTGCTTTGTCGGCAACATTTTAATCAACTAATGCGTTCTGCAAAGTAGTGTACTTCATCGTCTTGCACCGTATTTTTCATGTTATTGGTTGGGAAGAAGTTGATCAGGCGTACATGAGCTTTCCGGCTGGACTGCAAGGCAGGAACTTTGCTGTTTCGATAACCAGCGAGTCACCCAGAGTTGGTAAGTCGTGGTCGACGCACCATTTCTTCAAATCTGACGCATCAACAGACGTGTCATCCTCTAGCACGACTCGAGCTCGGATGATGCCTTGCTCGCGGTTAACTTTACCTTGAATCAGCACGAGGGCGTCTGTTACGGCAGGGTGAGCACGAATCACCGCTTCTATCTCGTTGGGGGAGTATGCAGTCCGCTGACCTTGCCACTCACCTTGGACCGTCGGACGGAGACGGCCCTGGAGCCACACGCAGTCAATACCATCCTTGTCTTGTGTCACAATTCCCAAGTCGGACGTACGAAGCTCCCCAAGCAAGCGGTGAAGCACGCGCTCTTTGACATACCCAGCAGACTGCCATGGCGTCTTCATCGTGACCTCGCCGTTGGCCTTCGTGCGAGTCTCCACGCCTGGCCACACACTGCCAACATAGAGCTGCTCCTCGTTGCTCTCCATCTCCTTTAGCTCGTCATCAAACCTCTTGCCGTGCAAGTACCAAGCCGCCATGTCTCCCATCTCCGTCGAGCCGTAGTTTTGCATCAATTGCAGCCCAAAATCGTCTCTCATCTTGCGAAATAACGGCAACGACAGACGTGTACCCGCGCAGTATGGAACATCGGCATACAGCGCAGTCGGCGGCATCGCGGCGAGTGCGGTGTACGTCCCAGGTGTCGCGTAAAGAGCTGTAAAGCGCTCGCTGCGCTGCGTAAGCAGCGTGTAGAGCCCCACAGCGCTAGAGGCGAAACAAAGTTCCGATTGAGCGTCATACGGAGACGTGTAGAGCGCGAAGATGGTGTTAATGGAGAAGGCATGCGAGATGGAAGTGCCGCATATGATGCGGGCTGGACCTTTGGGGAAGAGCTGCTGGTGCGTCGACTCACCTTGCAGCATCATGTGGTCCCACGTACAGGGCACGACCTTGGGCTCGCCCACACTTCCGGACGTGAGCATGCAAACACAGCCGCCTTTAGCTATCTCATCTTCTCGAAGCCACGGGATCGTTGCGGCTTCATCTCCTGCTGCTTGGGGATTGATGTCGTCCTGGACGTTAACGACGACGGTCGAGTCGTCCACACTCAGCACTTTGGTGATTCCTGTCTGGGTCTTGGCATGCTCCAGCAGTGCCACGCGGCTTTTGCTCACAAGTGCGCAGACACACTGCAAGTGCATAGCCGCCAGCATACAGGCCACACTCGTGCGGTCATTGTCCAGTATCAGCACGAAGGCATCGCCACGCGTGACGCCTGCACGCTGCAACAGCGCGAGTCCCAGCGGCTGCAGCTCCGCGCGCAACCCACCACGCAGAACCTGCACGCGCGTGTCAGCAGATCGTATTAGTTCCGAATCGGCTGGACGTCCTTCGGCGTCGAACAGCGCTAGCTCGCCGCGCTTCACGCCCAGATGCGCCATCACCGCAATGCGCACGAACCGTTCCGAGTCGACGTGCGTCAGCGATATTTCGTGTGCACCACACAAGCGACTTAAAACGACGCCAAACTCGATTGGCAGCGGCGATGAGCGTGAGGAGAGGCCCGTTCAAGCTCAAGGTGCAGCTGCCGGTGGACGATGAGGACTCGGACAGCGGTAGTGAGCGTGTGCCGAGTCGTGAGGATGCAAATGACAGCGACGCCAGCTCTTATGGGTCCAGTGGAGGCAGAGAAATTGATGCAAAGCCGAGTCAAAGGAGCGTCAGCAACTCGAGCGCTTCTGGCAGCAGTGAAGAGGACAGCGACCTAGAGGAAAAGCAACGCGCGCAGAGTAACAACAGTATCAGTTTATCTAACAGCAGCAGTGACGAGGAGAGTGCCATAGAGGAGAAGCAAAGCGCGCAGAATGACAGCAGTGCCAGCTCGTCGGACGGTAGCAATGATGAGGACAGCAACGTAGAAGAGAAGCAAAGCGCGCAGAATGACAACAGCACCAGTTCCTCTGACAGCGGCGACGATGGTGACAGCGACGTAGAGATAGAGCGAAACGTTCAAAGCGACAGCAGTGCCAGCTACTCTGATAGCAGCGATGATGAGGCGAGTGACTTGGACGAGAAGCGAAGCGCGAAGAATGATCACAGGGTCAGCTCGTCTGATAGTAGCAATTATGAAGACAGCGACGTTGAGGTGAAGCAAAAGCCTCAGCGTGACAACAGCGTCGGCCCTTCGGGTAGCAGTAGTGACGAGGACAGCGAATTGGACGAGAAGCAAAGCACGCAGAATGGCAAGGATAGTGGCGATTCTAGCAGCAATGATTCATCTCGTAGTGGTGGCAGCGGCGAAGATTCGAGTGCTTCAGACCCTGACAGTAGTGAGTCGGAGGATAGCGAATCCGAGGAGAAACTACAGCCGGGCAAGATGAAGAAGAGTCCGCAAAAGATCGTGAAGAAGAGTTCAGCAGTTAAGGTTGAGACGAAGAAGGCATTAGTGGCGAAGAAGCGTGCTGCAAACACGCCGAAAAAAAGCGGTCGCAAAGTCTTGAAACGCTTGAAGCGGGCCAATAGCAACAGTGGTGAAGACAGTAATGACGAAGAAAGCAGTGACGAAGACAACGATGTAGCGGTGGGTCAGCCTCCAGCTTTGAAAAAAGCAGATAACAAAAAAGAAGTGGACGACAACACTGAATCGGAGAGGGAAGAGGAAGAAGGTGGCGTAGACACGGACGATGACGAGAACTGGCAGCCACAGAAGGAAAACGAAGATGAGGGAGGTGCAAAAGTGAGAAGAAGAAGGGACGACATCGTTGGCGACAGTGATGAGGAGTGGTTGGAGGAACTGGAAGAGGAGAAGACGCGGCCACGTGTCTTGGTACCAGAACGAGGTAAAGGCATCAATGATCTCAACCAAGCGCGACATTTGCTACGAAATATCACTTCTCATGTACCTCTCATCGAGGAAACAGCGATCCGTCGTGGAATAAAGCTTTCTGGCCCGCCGCTGGAATTCGCAACGACGCACCAGGACGAGTATGCTCGGTAAGTCCTATCAACTTGTGCGTTTTGCTGTTGCAGTACACTGACGCCACGTGTGATGGACCTAGAAAATTTCGCTGGCCTCAGCATTTTCGGAACCTGCGAAATAGGGAGTAAGTCCTGCTTGACGTAGGCATAGTGGTGACCTTATATGGCAAGGTATTACTGAGAACTAACATGTTTTCTGTAGCTTTTCTCAGGATCCGTCCGATATTTTAGAGGATCACGAACTTTTATCGGAAGTTCGACCGCCAGAGTCAGAGTCAAGTGAGGAAGGACCTCCCAAGGAGAGTCCCTTTGCGCAAGTTCCACGTCCAGTAATATCAGTGGCTGCTGAAGCTCTACGTCGCTCATTGCCGAAGCGAAAGCGAAGCAATGACCATGAAGACCCCAGTGTGCACGCCCCCTCTGCTGTTGCGCTGCTGAATACAGCCCGAGTTGGTGGACAGTTTGGCGATCACTTTGTTGAGTCCTTGCTCTCAGCCAATGGAAAGGCACTGCAGGGAATTATCGACAGTGGCCGTGAGTACGACAAACGTTGCTGGTAAGAATCCTCGTGTATTTTGACACCGACAGACTCGTTTTAATCTAATGTGCTCCCTTGTAGGTCATCACTTCCAACAAAGAGAAAGCCGATTGCGAACTGGAGGTTTGTTCTTGAGCACGTGCGGAGAACTATGGGCAGATCGGACCATGACGATCCCGTCTACCCTCCCATGAAGCAAGAGTGAGTGCCTGAAGTCTGTTTACGATTAATACCGGCACTAACTTGTTTGTCCTGGCAGAACTCTGGAGCGCATCACGAAGCGCCTAAAGACACTGTACGGGTATACTACACAGCATGAAGAGTACGATGTTTTCGCGGACGCCTCGCCCAATGCAAGCAATAGCTCCGACGACATAGAGGAGTAAACACACGAACCCAACAAATAACTCCTGTAGCTGTAGACAGCGACATCTATTTGTTTAGAAGATCCTTTTGTGATGGAAATACAATAGGCATCCGAAGCATCCAAGCCTTGCTGTGTCACACAAACTCATGCCCAGCTTAGGTCTTGAGTGCTTTCTTCTTCTTCTTGTACTTGTCGAAGTACGCCTGCACCTTCTGGTTGTAGTTCTTATCGCGCTTTTGCTGGTTGGCTGTCTTCACAATGACCTGCAGGACATCCTCGTCGTGTAGCATATGCTCCTTGCCAACACGCTGCGGATTGTACTTCGTGCTAGTGCCCCATACCAGTGCGTAGTTAAAGTTGTCCAGCATGTCCTTCGAGATCTGTAAAAATATTCAACCCGTAAGAAATTTATCTACAGCAGCTCCACCTCAACTCATCGATGAAAGTACGTACGGACAAGCAAGCAGACTGAACGCTGACACCTTTTCGCTCCGAGCCCAGGACGACTGGTTCCTCAAATTGCGGTGCCTAAAGTTAACATGCAAGATTAATGAGATAATGATAACTTCCGAGAAGCCAGAAGTCACAGCCTACCTCTCCACGGCGCTTGGTGTAAACGCGCGTTAGCCCCATGTAGTCCCACATCTTGGCCAGAAGAGTGTCGAAGTTAAGCTAAGCCACAGACAACAGTTAGTATTTCCTGCCCAAAAAATACTGGTTTACGTCAGATTTCAAAAATTGCCTTACCGCTGGGCGATCACCGTGCTCACACGCGATCACAGTTGAGTTCGGCATGCGCGCCAGTCGGTCCACATCCTCAATTGACACCACATCAATCTTGTTGTACACGTACAAGCACTTCACATACTTCCGGTTGCCTTCGATCACATCGATCAGATCATCCGTCGAACAGTCCTCACGGAACAGCACCTCGCAGTTGTGGATCTTGTATTCGTGCAAGATCTTGTACACCGTCGAGTAAGGATCATCACCAAGCTGTAGAATTGCATGGAATATTAGTAAAAAAAAAACGTAAAAACAAATTCTAGCAGGAAATACGATCAGCCCATACCTTGGTCAGACGAATTGTGCTGTTGAAAGTAATGCCACCTCCATTTTTCTTCCGGAAGTAAATGTCAGGCGGCTGTCGGTTAAGACGCAGTCCGACAGTCTCCAGTTCGTTCTCCAGAATCTCGCGATGACGGTTGCCAGCCTCTCGACCAGCATCTAGCACCATCAAGATCATATCGGCGGACTTGGCCACAGCAATAACCTCTCGTCCACGTCCTCGACCGTGTGCGGCACCTTCAATAATACCTGGCAGATCTAGCAACTAGATAACAATACCAAGAGCGAAGTCAGACGTGTCCAGGGGCCATTAATACTAGATACGCCAAGCTTACCTGAATGCGGACGTCGTTGTAGATCAGATTACCAGGAATGCACGTCAACGTTGTGAACTCCACAGCGTTCGTCTCCGATTGCGTCTCTGTCAGCTGACTGTTAACGAAAGCATTTTGTTAATGAGCACACACAGCGTATATAGGCAATACGTTTTACCACGAGAACGAACCTCAGCATCGTCGACTTTCCAACACTAGGGAATCCAATCAATGCGACGCGTCCATCGCCACTCTTGGCCACATCGAAGCCTGCAGAAGGAGAAGTTAATCAAACTCAATGCACTCTAATTTATGAATATAATGCAATAAAGACTCACCTTCGCCGCCGCCACCGCTAGACTTCCCTTCCTCAAGAAGCTACAATGACAATGATACAGAGGAGATTAACTCAGCAACAAGGTTCAAAATACGATTATCGAAGCCTGAAAATGGGCCAGGGCGCACCTCCGTGCGCAGCTTGGCAAGCTTGGCCTTAAGACGGCCAAGATGGCCCTCCGTGGCCTTGTTGATCTGCGTCCGTTTCATCTCATCCTCTGCACACGAAGCCACACACAACACACGTCCGGCGTCAGGCCACAGACAGAACTCAGCTTCTAGAGGAGCAACGCTGGTATATGCACAATAAATCCATGCACACAGCTAACTACGCACCGATCTCCTTGATGCGGTCGACGATCCCCATGGTTGCCTCGCGATCCGCTGCGGCCCTGAAGCCGCGTCCTGCTTGAGTGAGTAAATCGCCCAACCAGTCTTATGCATGCGCCAAAATAGGGTGTGTATACATTATTTTTGTATTGAACATCCGAATTTCATTGTACCCTAACTGGGCAGCAATTCGCCCGCTTCATCAGTTTTCTGTAATACCCAAAACAGGGTGATTTTACTTTGGTTTTGAATTTAATTGTCAAATTTATATTGTACCTTCATTTGGCATCACACAATTACCAAAAGTGGGTATATTGCACGCTAGTCATTCGCAAAAGCAGGTATCGATTACATCATCGCCATCTGCTTTGAACTGCGACCACAAGAGCTCGTGCCTTGGGCTCATTCGCATCGCAGCTAGCGAGACCAAGATGGCCGACCACGCAGACAACAACACCCCACCTGAACGCGGCTTCATCCCGGCTCTGCTGGTCCGTGTCTTCTGTTTTCTGTAGTTATTGCGACAACGCGTGAAGTGCTCACACTTTGACTGGCATGAATTTCATTAGGGTGGAGCTGTGGCGGGGACTTCAGTGGACATTGCCCTGTTCCCGCTCGACACCATCAAGACGCGACTGCAGTCTGCTCATGGCTTCTTCAAGGCTGGTGGCTTTCGCGGCGTCTACTCAGGCCTGTCTGCTGCCGCTGCTGGCTCTGCTCCTGGAGGTGCGTGCGTGACGGGTACCTTCGTCGTGGGTAATTGCATCTAACACTCGATCTACTCTGCGTTCCAGGGGCGCTCTTCTTCAGCACCTATGAGACTTCCAAGTCGCTGATTGGCATGGCTGCCCCGAACCAGAAGCACTCGCCTCTTGTGCACATGGCGGCCGCAGCGTCTGGTGAAATGGTGCGTGTGTCTGTTCCACGATAGTGAAAAGGTCACTCGTGTGATGACGATGGACGTTTTCGATTGTGTGTCTAGGCGGCGTGCTTGGTGCGTACCCCTACCGAGATTGTGAAGCAACGTATGCAAACAGGTGTCTATAAGTCACTGCCGGAGGCGCTCAATGCCATTCGTGCGGCCGAGGGCGTGCCAGGGTTTTACCGAGGCTACTGGAGCATGATCGCACGAGAGATTCCGTTCTCGTTTATTCAATTCCCTCTCTGGGAGGGGCTGAAGGTATACTAAAGGTGTATTTGATGCTGTATGATACGTGGTAAGCCAGACTAACGGGTTTGTTTGCACAGTACCAATGGTCGAAGAAGCAGAACGCCCCCGTATCTTCGCTGCAAGGTGCGATTTGTGGATCGATCGCCGGCGGCGTAGCTGCATGCATCACGACCCCTTTGGACGTTGTGAAGACGCGTCTGATGCTCGGCAAGGACGCCAAGGGCGTTCCGTACAAGGGCACGCTCAACACTCTGACGCGCGTGTACACTGACGAAGGATTAAAGCGTCTGTTCTCCGGCGTTGGGCCTCGCACAATGTGGATCAGCATCGGCGGCTTCGTCTTCTTCGGCATGTACGAGAAGACCACCTCAACGTTCGCTGCGATCATGTAGAGCGGCGGTGATAGAGGAGGCGACCTGCAGGACCAAACTTAATGGTAGCAATACCGATAAAGACAAGTGGCGGTGCTCGACACCGTCTACAGTAGATCGTCAATTGAACTTGAAGTGACTACGGAGCAGGATCCAACCCGTACCTGAATGAGCGGCAACCAGTAAGCCGAGTGATTCTTGCCAGGAAACACTTGCCACGTACATGTACGCGATCTATGCTCAAAGCATCAATGCTGACGGGGCCAAGTAGACAAGGTGTCCCATACTGCGGATACGTAGTCTTGGTCAACAACATCATCAGCTTGATCTTGCTTGGAGCTGCTACGTCACTCGCCGGAAGGGATAGGGAAGCCGGGCTCACAATCACTCGGCAGTCGAATACCGGTATGCTTGCATACTTAGTCCAAGTGAACTTGTCGCAACCGGACGGTGTCCGCCCCAGGCAGCACTCGCCTCACTTTCGAATCTGCGCGCTGAAGCCCAAGCACCTCAGTACCCACTTCATCCCCCCCCCCCCCCCCCCCGTATATCACACCAAGATGGCCGCCTCCCCCAACAAGAAGATCCGCGAAGCCTCGCAGCTGGACCAGCTCAAGCAGTTCACCACTGTGGTGGCTGACACGGGCGACTTCGAGCAGATCAACAAGTACAAGCCGCAAGACGCCACCACCAACCCGTCGCTGCTGTTCAAGGCCGCCCAGATGGAGCAGTACTCCGCTCTCGTGGACGACGCGGTGGCGTACGGCAAGGGCCTGTCGGCTGACCTGTCCGAGTCGGAGCGTCTGGGCTACGTCATCGACAAGCTGTCAGTGAACTTTGGCCTTGAGATCCTTAAGGTTGTGCCCGGCTACGTGTCCACCGAGGTCGACGCCCGCCTGAGCTTCGACACGGAGAGTACGATCGCCCGCGCCCACCGCATCATCGAGCTGTACGAGAAGGCCGGCATTAAGAAGGACCGTATCCTGATTAAGATTGCCTCGACGTGGGAGGGTATCCAGGCCTGCAAGCACCTGCAGAAGGAGGGCATCTCCTGCAACATGACGCTGCTGTTCGGCTTCGCCCAGGCTGTGGGCTGTGCTGAGGCCGGCGCCACCCTCATCTCGCCCTTCGTGGGCCGCATCCTCGACTGGCACAAGGCCAAGACCGGCAAGTCTAGCTACGAGTCTCACGAGGACCCTGGCGTTGTGTCTGTGACTAAGATCTACCAGTACTACAAGAAGTACGACTACAAGACGATCGTCATGGGCGCTAGCTTCCGTAACACCGGTGAGATCACCGAGCTGGCCGGCTGTGACCGCCTGACCATCTCCCCCAACCTCCTGGAGGAGCTGACCAAGTCCACCGCCAAGCTGGACAAGAAGCTCGACGCCGAGACGGCTGGCAAGGCCTACTCGGGCGAGAAGCTGTCGTACGACGAGAAGGACTTCCGTCTGAGCATGAACGAGGACGCCATGGCTACGGAGAAGCTTGCCGAGGGTATCCGCGGCTTCAGCGCCGACATCGTCAAGCTTGAGCAGATCCTCAAGGCCAAGCTCAGCGCCTAAGCGCGTGAGATTTTGCATAGGAGCACGGGTATTTGCCGCGCCAACGTCGGGGGATCGGGTCGATGATCTCGGCAGCGGCCACCGGCTTTTGGAACGCGCCGCTCGCGCGACTCTCGAGGTATAGGAATTTCTGCATCGATGCTGCTAGCAATGCACTGCGCGTCCACACAAATTTAAAACACTGCACAAAACCACCCATGTATTTCCAATTTAGTGCTTCATATTATTGCTGTCAGAGTCCTTCGTCGATGTAGTCTACATGTAGGTCATCACTAACTGTGAGTTGAAGCGCGGGAAAAATGGGGGAAAATCTTTTGGAAATCTGTGAAAGATCTCGATAAGATCGTCGTACTTAGTGGACATCCTTAAGTACGTTCTTACATATTTTAGGGAAAGGGCCTCTCAATTGGTTATTGGCGCGCGCTTCGTAAGCACTAGCGGGCGGATACAGCGAGGGATAATGGTCAACTTCGGCGACGAGTTCCAGCTGAGCCGCTGGTTCAACTCCAGATCTGGCAGCGGAAGTGCGCACGCAACAGACAGCGAGGATGGAGATGCGGCGGGGTCGGCGGATGACGCGGTGGCACCTTCGACGAGCGTGAGCCTCTCCGAGTGCTTCATCTGCCACATGCCCAACCCCGAGTACATGTCCACCAACACGGCCAAGAAGGCGCCACCTGTGCCCGTGTGCTCCGTGGGATGCGAGGCTAAGTACCTTGAAATGAAGGGCATGCGACCTTCTGGCGAGCCGCGCAACGCCGACCCGAACCACTGCTTCGTGTGCCAATCGCCCAACCCCGCGTACTCTGTCAGCTCGCGTGGCACGGTGACTCCAGTGTGTAGCAAGGAGTGTGAAGAATCCTTCCTCCGTCGGAAGAAGCAGCGTGTGAACGCTGGGGATAGCGGGGCTTCGACAAAGCGCTCCAAGAGCGACAGCAACGAACCCGTCAAGCGTCAGCGACGTACGCTTAACTTTTTGGGCGACCAGCTCCTCGATAGCTCCGACGGCAAGGGTTACAAGAGCTGGTGGCTCGGTGCACTCACCTTCTACGACTTCGTGTATCAGCGCCACGGCATGTGGCACAGCTACTCAATCAGCAACGACGTGCCGCGTGTCGACCCGTGTCTGATTAAATTCGGTAAGTTTTTTTAGGCAACACTGAAGTTGGAATTTGGTGATCAGATACTGACAGCGTTGCGTTGTTAAATGTGGATTATCAGCAACCTGCAACATCTATCGTGAACTGGACCGGAGCACTGCGTACCTCCGGAAGCATGTGCTTCGATGGCAACAATCTCATCAAGGACGTCTTGGTCTCCGTGAAGTTCTGTGGATGGCGGTAGTGTTCAGGTATTGCAACCAACTGGAAACGTTTCATAAGCTCAAGGGAATCCCCAGCTCCGACGACTTTCCCCACTTCTCGAAGCGGTAAGTTTGATTTTTCTGCTCCTGTTGCGTAGCAGAATCAACTAATATGCTTTCTGGTAAAGTTTGCAAGCAATGACAAAGCGTGCCGATGACAGTAGCCTTCTGGCGGGCGATCGTGAGCTTACGGTGGCCACTTATCTGGATACTCTGGAGAATTTTTTGAAAAACATTGATGCGACCACAGTGTCCGTGAAGGAGTGCACTACGTCCGAGGGCATCTTCGAAACCCTCCGAAAGTTCCAAAATAACGCACTGGGATCATTTACGTGCTGGCAGGTAGTGTGCGATCTGTTGGAGCTGCACATGCTGGCCGAGGACTTCGTCACGGACGAGTACGTATGGCTCAGTCTGGATGCGAGGAAGAGTCTGGTTCAGATCTTTGGTAAAAACCGCGCCCGTCCCTCGGAATACGTTGCACTTGCTCAGCTTCTGCAACAGCGCCAGCTCCAAGGTTTCAAGGCTCTTCAGGTGGACTTCCCGTTCTTTATGGACCAGAAGCTAGACTTAAAGAACATTGGGCATGCACTGCACGGCTTTCAGGTGTATCGCAACATGAAGCTGATGGAGCATAAGCAAATCCACAAGCAGGAGCCCGGAACTACGCAGCCCATTCTGTACAGTTCACGTACGTACATGATGGACTCGGAGAACTGCGAGGTCTGCTCGCATCCAGAAAACGAAGACGAGTTGGTTCTGTGCGATATGTGCCAGCGCATGTTCCACAAGTACTGTATCAACATGGACGAGCTGCCTCCAGCTTCGTGGGTGTGCACTGCCTGCAAGAAGCTGCAGAATTATCCTCATGAAGGCCTGGTTGCGGTTGCGGTTGTGGAGCAGGAAGTCATTTCCATTGATTAGCCCACCCTACAGGTGTAGGATAGCAATAGGTCTATCTCAAGACGTTTGATTGAAATACACAAATGTTCACCGCATCAACTGTTGAGAACACGCTCACGCGCATTTGGCTTTAGACTCAGTGGGTGATTTCTTCGTCGTGCGCACTTCGTTCTTCCTTTCCCATCGGTTCTTCACGACTTGGTAGTGCGAATCGTTCTTCCAGACGTAGTAGAATGCAATCACGTCTCCGCAAGACTTGCTGTTAATCTGCAACACACGAAAAATAATTTGTCAGTCCGCAAAAATAGTAGCACATGTACGCGTAGTCATTTGGTGACTTACCACCTCGGAAATTCTTGGGAAATCCTTGCCGTAGCACTCAATGGCAACTTCAAATACTCGGATTTCGAACGGAGTCCATTTGTCTGCCGTCACAAACCATATTCAGTGTTAGTTTTCAATAGCGGCGTACTACCCACAAACCAAAGCTTACCTAGCACAGAAGGAACACGCAAAGGAGACAAACCCTTAAGGCCTTGCTGGAAGCAGGAAACACGCTGCAAACCGAAGTCGGAGATTTTCTGTCTTTTGTGATGCGACACATACGCTGGCTGGGGAGCATACATTGCCCGAGCAGCGTCAAGGAAATCCTGAATGTAAAGCTGCCTCTCTGTGTAATTGTACAGACGCAACATTTAGCCTCGAACAACGGCATTCAGCACCGCAATATCACACCACTTACTTCGAAGATGATCCATCAGCTTGAGCGTCTCGCTCGACACGTCCGGTTCAGGTTCCGGCAGGAAATCGTCCGAAAGCGTTCCATCGTCTCGGGTCTTCGCACAAGATCCGTGCTTCTTCCAGATATAGTAGAATGCGATAATGTCCTTCGTTGTCTTGTTCGGGATCTGTGGGAGGTAGGAACAAGTAAGCTACTGTACCAATCAGCATTTATTGCGTACAAGAAGCAGCTCCAACCTGCTCAGCAATTGCGTGGAAATCTTTTCCAAAGCGCTCGTAGGCTTCCTCGAAGAGCCCAACCTCAAGGCCAGGCCAGTCATCTATAAAGTGAACACGTATCAACTCTTAGTACCGGCAGAACTGCAACAAAGCCACTGAAACATACCGAGAACCTGTGTCGCCCGGAGTGGAGACACCAGCGCTGCCAGCGCGTCGAATGTGGATCGGGTTTTCAGTCCATACTAAGGTGTCATAAAAGGTATTTAAATCCCACATTCAGCCACAGAGCAGGTCTGCAGCCTGCTTACCGAGTTTGGCTTCATCTTCAGGATGGCCGAGGGTCGTTTCATCTGGTACTGCATCTCGTACAGCGCACGTGCCGCCCGCAGATAACGCCGAATGTTGTTCAGCTTCACTGCTCGTAACACCCACCGCAACGTCAGAATATCTGCAGGTTGAAGACGTCACCTCGCAACTGTGCCTTTCGTTACCATCTGCGTTCGCTGCGTCGGGCACTTCGTTGTCTCTCCAAATGGACGCAGCCAGAACCACTTTCTGGCTGTCGCGATCGTCTGCGCTATCAGCTTCGTCGCCGCTGCTGTCCAGGCGCAACTACGAGCGTACACAGACAGTTAGCTGGCCTATGTGAGCACCGCAGCTCCTGCGCAGACGTACAGGACTGGGTCTCTTCTGCCCTCGCAGCAACGCCGCCTTACTCGGCGTCAGCGGTGATCGGGCGTCTCGCGCCATATTTGAAAACAAAAAATGGCAATGCATTTGCCATATTTAAACTAAGTACGAATTATCCCATTTCAGCTTCCAAATTGCAAGTAGGCATGGCGAGTGCGGGCGATGCGGCCGACTTCCTGCGTCGGCTGTCCATCGCAGACGCTAAGGTGCTGCTAGAGAGGACCAGGTGCGTCTCGTGGTGTCTGTTACTGCAGAAGGGGGAGGCTCTAACCAGCAGAACTCTTTGACAGGAAGGAGAAGGAGAACAAGACCAAGGAGATGCAGAAGATGATCGGAGTGCGGTACCGAGACCTCATCGAGTCGGCGGACAAGATCGTCAACATGCATTCTGCTGCACTGCGTCTTGAGGTGTCACTCAAAGAGATGCCCGAGCTGTGGAAGCAGATGGAGCTGGCACTGGTAACTGCCCTGGATGTGGAGGATTCACCTATCGTAGACGAGGACGCGGCTGTGCAGTCTTTGGAGCCTCGGCTTCAGGCTTTACGTCACGGTGCTGCCGATACAGATAAGGTGGCATTCTTGGTGGAGGTCCCCGAGAAGATGTGGCAGTTGCTAGATGAAGGAGAGTCGCTACAGGCCCTTGAGCTGTACGAACGGGCGACTACGATTCATACTGAGTGTATGGAGAAGGCTGTGGAACAAGAATTTCCTTTTCTGCAGACCCAGTGGACGTGCATCCAGCGCTTTCGACCGGTATAGCTGGATATATATTGACAGTTTGTGGTGTTGTTATTGGATCTAATGTGGTTTATGTGTATGCAGAGGATGGTGGCGTGCGCGAGAAACTACCTGACTTCCCGAGGCAAAGAGAGTCGATTTTATGCCGATAACTTGTGCACGCTGGCCGTTCTGAATGATCCGCCTATTGGACCCGAAGAGTTGTTTGAAGTGTATATGGAGTCCCGTTCCAAGTGGATGACTCCGATTCACAAACAAGACGAGGATAAACTAGCGACTCAGAAAACCTCGAAGAAGGAGCGCGCGTTGATGATCATTTTGAAGTCGATGAGCATGACAGTGACGCAAACGGAAGAAATCTTTGGCAGCTCGGGCAAAAGTGGTCTGTTGAACTCGCTTTCTCAGCTGCCAGCAGACTTCAAGGAAAGACTGCTGCAATTTATTTCTTCTGGGAAAATGCTCAAAATGCTGAGTGGGTGGTTCCAACGGAAACGGCGACAGGTATGGAGAAATTGGCATGGTCCCTGGTTTAGCATTAGCTCATCCTTGTTCTCATGTGTACGCAGATACTTGAGGTGGTGTCCCCAATTATTTCAAGTATTGATACGATTGCGCGACTATCGCAAGTTCAGTCCAAGCTGTATGCCGTCAACAAAGACAACGGCGGTTGCCAGAACGTAAAGCTCTGGGGTCGAATTCTTATCGATGCATCTGGAGAACTGGACAAACAGCTCAATCTTCCTGTTGATTCAGTTTTTTCGGTTCTATTCGCCGAGGCATTCCGGAAACGCGCACGAGATTTGGTGCAGCATTCGTTTGTCGAAGCTCTTGAAGCGATCAAGACCCAAATTCGTGCGAGCTTAGAAGACACCATTGCAAACATCTCTCGAAGCGATTACAGGCTCAGAAATGTCAAGTTTTACGACTACTTCGAAACAATCCAGAAGAAGGCGGCCGACCTGGATGCAAGTGATCTCCAGGGTGTTTTGATTGAAGAATTTCTTCGCACGCTGTTTAAGCTGGTATTGTTTTTTGAGCAGGAGTACCCACTTCCGGGTAACCAAAAGTTTGGGACGGTGAGTGGTTCAGTTCAAGTTCCAAGTGTGTTCCTAAGTATCTCCAACATTTTGGCTGGAATCGTTGCTGGGTTTCACCATCAAATGAGCAAGTTATTTCCCGGAATCTCGGCAACTGTTTCAATCCCGGAGAGGGACCCTTCTCTTCCCCTGGTTGGCCCAGCGTTTGAGAAGTACAGCGGTGATGGTTTCGTGATGAAGGCACAGCTGAAGTCCGCTTTGGCGGTAAGTTATTTACGTTGCTGTTGCTCGGGAAATAAGTGGTAGTCCTAACGTGTTTGCTGCATGTATACCGCTGTGCTATGTAGGAGATTCTGGGTGGAGAAGAGAAAGCTCTAGCGTGTTTTATTGACGAAGAGCTAGGTCAAGTGAATGGTGTGGGACTCCATTCCCTTTATCTTGTTGCTGAGATAAAGCGAAAAGCATCATATCCGCAGCTCTTCGTTAGTGCACTCCACGGACTATCAAAAAAATATTGCGAGGCATGGGCTACGATTCTCCTGGAACAGAAGATCGAGCCATTGCGTGAGCTGCTGCAGATTGAACAGTATGATACAACCAATGAGGTATGGGTGATCGATGTTGTTAGTGAAGAGTATAACGTTAGCAGGAACTCACAATTCTCTTTGTGCTTGTTTAGGAATGGATTGCTACCCATGAAGGCTGGATAGAGCAAGTAATCACTGATGAAGGCCTAGGTGGAGACACTGATGATTCCTCTTCGGAGTCTGAGATGGCCCTCGGCGACGAAAAAGTGTGGCTCCCGTGGTGCGAAACGCCAACAGTGTCGAGCTTTCTTTTCTCTTGTTGTTACAGCTTGGATGATGCAAATCGGCTTGTTCAAAACTCCGTGGGAACCAAGGACGAGCAGATTAAGTTGGTGCAGCGCACTATTCGCGAAGTGCTAGTGGAGCAGCTTACCCTTGTAAGCGTGGCCGTATACAACCCGGCGGTGTCTCTTCTTGTGGCAGCGAAGGCGACTCAAAAAGATTCGGTGCTGAACTTCGGTGAGTGCTGTGTCCAGCAGTTCCTCTTTGACTTGTATTTTGTCCGAGCAACGTTGGGCTTTTCCGACTTTATTCGCTTTGGTTGGGGTGATGAGTTGAATCCGGCGGAATGCTCCCCTGGCTTACTGAAGCTGAAAAACTTGTTCGAGCGTATGCGGGAGTTCATCGATCCAGTGGATTGGGAGATCTACGGGCCACAACTTATCGAAAATGTTGTGCTTCAATTCCGTAAGAGTCGACTACTCTTTTCATCGCTGTCGGAATCGAATGACATCAACAAAATCAGTAAGTTGCGAGCTATTCTACATGTAGTACGTGGACCGGATTGATTTACTCACTTTTCGTGCTTCCTTGTGCTCACCAGATGGGAAAGAAATCGTCATTGGAGCTCAAGACACCAGGCCACTAGCTCGGATTGCGGAGCCAGTTTCCAGGTTCTCGCTGCTGCCTGTTCCTTCGAGTCGTCGTAAATTCCAGCGTACCGTGTCATCCACGTCGCGCTCAAGTGACAACGATGCACCAGACGGGCGGAGCAGAGCAAATAGCTCAACTCTGTTCCATGAGCGCATAGGTGCAGATGATGCGTCTCAGTCATCGGCCGTCAAGCTGCAGAACTTGCTGTCGTCGTCAACCAGCACCAACCTCTTCTCTGCGGCGACGTCAGGTACCAACCTTCTCTCTTCCGCTGCGAAGGGTATTGGATTTCTGTCGTCTGCAACGACGAACAGGTACTTTTGAGAACAATAGAGCGGTGGGGGCTGTTGAATTTCAACTCTATACTGTAGAATGGTATGCTGATCAAGTATCTACTCCACAAACTTCATGGAAGATCCCTTGGACAAAGCTCCCCATTGCTGGTCGTACACCTTGGCAAACGCTCCAATCTCGGCATCCTTGGCTGATGACTCCTTGTTCTCTGCAAAGAACTCGTTGGTAACGACGCTCAGGGTGTCTGCCATCAGATCTCGAATAACAAAGTGCAGACGGTCACCGGTTTGCTTGAAGTCCGGGCCGGGGTTGAACTCCAGGAGCCAGACGTTGAAGTCCTCGTCCACCATGAAGTCCACGCCGTAAATCTCAAAGCAATTGGGCAGAGGCTGGAAGACAGAGAACTCGCCCTTGTACGCGTCAAACGTCTCCGCCGTGATGCGGCCGATGTCAACGAGGATCTTGGCCTTCTTTCCAGAAGCATCAGCGATACCCTGCTCCGTCAGGATGTCTTCAATGTCGTCCAACAGCAGCACGCACTCGCTCTCAACGAAGTCCGGGTGGCTCTGCTGCTGGAAAGTGTTGGTGATGTGCGAGTAGTTGTTGTCCGTATCAGCTTCGCGGTACTGCTCAAGAGCGCAAAGCACAAGACAGTGCTGGTATACGAACACCTTCAGACCTCCAACTGCGAGCACATACACACGGATGTGAAATTTACGGCCGCGAAGGAGCAGTGGCCGCTGAATGTACTCTTGGACAACCCACTCGCGGATGTCGGTCCATTCGTTGACGATACTGCGCAGCTTCTTGAAGTCCTTGACTACGTTGACCTCCGCACCCTTGTTTGTAGCACTGGGCTTCATGATCCACGTATTGTCCTCGTTCTCGAGTGTTTGCCTCACCTCCCACAGGCATGAGTCCAGACGTTGACGGAAGGAGATTCCGAATTGTGCCATGCTCTCGTCATAAGCCTCCCACGTGTCCACCACAAGAGTACGTGGCAGAGCTGTGCTTAGCATGCAATCTGGGTGCTTCATGATGTACTTGGACAGGTAGATGGAGAGCTGCGCCTTGCGCGAGAGGCCCTTGCGGACGCAGTAAGCGTTGGCCACCACTTTTCCAGCGAGGATATTCTTCCAGTCCAGATTTTCATACTCGTCCCACTGCAACGCAGCAACAGAAGCACTCGTTAGCTATTATAATGCACCAAAACAGTTGATTTCTCGAGCAACGGGCCTCGTACGATGAGATCAGGAAGCTCCTTGTCATCTTCCGGCAGGACAGTGTACATTGCGGGGTGCAGAGCGAATGCTCGGTCCACGAGTGGAGCAACGTACTCACTAGGCACACCCACACGCGCCACAAGTCCATGCTTGAATCCCTCAGCCGCTTCACCTTGCAGCAGTCGGTACTTAATGGCACACGCCAGCTCACTCGTCTGCCAATGTGCCGCGTCCTCCATGGCGTCCGCACTCCAATGACCAAGGTGCACCACGTACGTCAAGTGACCTCTGATTGGCCAAAAAGGATAGATCATTCTCAAAAATGTACCCATCCGACCAAAAAAATACACCCACACACCAGTCGGTTGCATTAGATTCATCTGCTGCAACCGTTTACACCATATAATACGGAACGCACGTGGATTTTTGCTCGACTTGAAGCACCATTTATTTCGGACCAACAACAGCGTATCCCAAATCAGGAAGCTTCCTAACGCTGGACGTGGCCATTCCGTTCCGCCCCCTGAGCAGCTCAAGCAGTCGACGGCCATGGCGGAGAAGCGGCCGGCGCGTCGCGAGGGCGAGAAGGTCTGGTGTCCGGACCCTCGCAACGTCTGGCAGCTGGGCACTGTGGTGGAGGACGACGGCGAGAAGCTGCACGTTCTGCTGCCCGACGACGATGCGGAGCAGCAGTTCAGCTTTGAGCAGGTGCATCCGTACGACCCCACGCACTCCATCGACCTGACCAACGTGGCGGAGATGGACAACCTGCACGAGGCGCCGCTGTTGGATCTGCTGCGCCGTCGCTACCTCGACGACAAGATCTACACGTACACAGGCGACATCCTCATCTCCATCAACCCGTACAAGAACATCCCCATGCTTTACAACTTCCCGGAACTTGATTCCATTGGGAAACTGGACAATCCAGTGCCGCACGTGTACTCGACGGCTCATGGAGCTTATCATGCCATGATGAAGGACGGCAAATGCCAGTCGATCCTCGTGTCTGGGGAGAGTGGAGCTGGTAAGACGGAGGCGTCCAAGTACATTATGAGGGTACGTTTAAAACTGTTGGATATTTTAGTTAATGATGCTAATGTGTTTATGTTTTACAGTATCTGGCCAATATTTCCGAGATCGGCAAGAAGGCACCAAAAGCTCCCAAAGCGGAGAGCGGATCTTCAGTGGAACAATGTGTGCTGCAGAGTAATCCGCTTCTAGAAGCTTTCGGAAATGCCAAGACGATCCGCAATGACAACAGTAGTCGATTCGGCAAGTTCATTAAGATCTTTTACCACGCAGACGGCACGATTTCCGGTGCTACGACGAGTCATTTCTTGCTGGAGAAAAGTCGTATCGTTGGCAGTGCTGAAGCTGAACGCAATTACCATATCTTCTACCAGTTGTGTGCGGGGTTGCCCACGGAGGAGAAGAATGCGCTCAAGCTGAAGCCTGCGAGCGATTTCTACTTCCTCAACCAAGGCAACTGCATTCAGGTGCCAGAAATCAACGACAAGAAGGACTTCAAGGAGCTGGTTGAGGCCATGGGCACTGTGGGTATCCCACCGGAGTTGCAGAATACCATCTTTCGCCTGGTTGCCTGTGTTCTACACTTGGGTAACGTGGAATTTACGGAGAATGCTAAGAATGAGTCCCAGATCGCTCATCCCGAAGACGTGACGAACCTGGCGGAACTGATGATGGTCACACCCGATGAGCTCGAGTTTGCACTCACGAAGCGCACAATGTCGGCTGGTGCACGTGGTTCTGTGGCAGAAATCGCACTGACTGCTGTCGAGTCCTTGAAGTCGCGAAATGGACTGGCAAAGGACATCTTCAGCAAGATTTTCGACTGGTTGGTATTCCAAATCAACAAGTCGACGTCTAACGTCGGCGGTAGCTCCGTTGTTGGCGCTGGTTCCAAGTTCATTGGTATTTTGGATATCTTCGGATTCGAAAGCCTGCAAGTGAACTCCTTCGAGCAGCTGTGTATCAACTACACGAACGAGATGCTGCAGCAGCAATTCAACCAGCACGTGTTCGTGTACGAGCAAGAGGTGTACGTTGAAGAAGGCATTGATTTTTCTCGCCTGGAGTTCAAGGACAACGGACCGTGTTTAGATCTGATTGATAAGAAGCCTCTTGGTATCCTGCCTCTTCTGGATGAGCAAGGAATGCTCGGCCGACGGGCAAGTGACGAAAACTTTATCCAGAAGCTGCACCAAACGCACTTGCCAAAGGGAAAAGTTCCTGAGGGCACAACGATCTACTACTCAAAGCCTCGTTTTGCGACGGACGAGTTCGTGATTCACCATTACGCTGGCGAGGTCACTTACAACGTCAATGGCTTCCTGGAAAAGAACGATGACTCGCTACACAACGACTTGATCTCGCTCATGGACAGCTCAAAGTGCGACTTCCTCCGTAAGTTGTACCCAATCGCTCAAGCAGGTGCTGCGGCGGGCGGTGCGAACCCGCGGAAGCCCATCCGAAAAATGGGCAATAAGATGACTGGTACTATGACTGTTGGCCGCAAGTTCCGCGACCAAATGGCGAATTTGATGGTGGAACTGAAAGCTACAACTCCTTCCTTCGTGCGTTGTGTGAAGCCCAACAACTTACGTTTCCCGCAGGGCTGGAACGCTGAATTGATTCTTAATCAACTGATCTATCTTGGAGTGATGGAGACTGTGCGTATCCGACGGTCGGGTTTCCCTGTCCGGCGGCTGTTTGAGGAGTTCCACGAGAAGTACCAAATCTTGACTCGCAACGTCCCCAAGGAGAAACGGGCGAAGATGGCGGACAAAGAGTACTGTGAAGTCATTCTTCGCTTCATTCCCCGCGAGAACTGGCAACTTGGTCACAAGAAGGTGTTCCTCAGAGACAGTCAGCTGCGAATTCTGGACAATGAAGCGCGTAAGATCTTACACGAAGCCGCTACAGTGATCCAAAAGTACGTTCGCGGTCGACAGCAACGCCGAAGGTACTTGGATATGCGCAAGAAGGCCATCCGCATCCAGGCCATGACGCGCATGTACTTGGCCAGACGTCACTACCAACTTATGCGCCGGCGGATAACGCTGCTCAATGCGGTAGCAAGACAATTCATCCAGCGACGGAAATATCTGCGGCTACGTAAGGCGACCATTCTCGTGCAGAGCCGTGCCCGGGGCAATGCTGCTCGCAAGCACGCGCTTTATTTGCGAACGGCCCCTCCTGCGGCAACGAAGATTCAAGCCCAAGTTCGGCGCTACCAGGCGTGCAAACGTTTCCTCAAACAGAAACATGCTGCAGCTAAGGTGGCGAATGCGCGCAAGATGCACAGACAGAGGGCTGAGTTCTTGGAGATGCGTGGCGCGGCAAACGTCATTGCTTCCCGATACAAGGGCTATGCTGCACGCAACAAGTACCGCGACGTGCAGAAGGCGGCTATTGTGTTACACGCTGCCGGTCGTGGCTTCAATGCCCGTCTTAAATACGGCAAGAAGGCTCGAATGCGCGCTGTTGCGCGGAACAAAGCGCAGATCCAAATTGCGCGTGTGGCGCGCGGACACCTGGCGCGACGTCATTTCCAGATCTCTCGCCGCCGCATCATTATGATTCAAGCTCGTGTTCGTGCTAACCGCGTTCGTACGGAGTATCTCAAGGGCCGAGAGGCAACTATCAACTCTCAGGCTATGATCCGCAGGTCGCTGGTGCGCCGTAAATTTCTGCGTGAGAAGAAGATGGCTACGCGTATCGAGGCCTTTGGCCGAATGATCATCTGTCGCCAGCGGTATCAAGACGAGCGGAAGAAGATCATCATCGTTCAGTCGCTCTGGCGGATGCACACTGCTCGCAGGCAGTACACTATGCGGGACAGACAGGTGACACTACTTCAGTCTCTCTGGCGTTGCCATGCCCAGGCCAAGAAGTACCGGGATACGCGTGAAAAGATCATCACAATCCAGGCATTTTCGCGTATGACAGTGGAGCGTACAAAATATCTGAAGATACGCGCAGCAGCTCGTGTGGTGCAGAGCGCAGTGCGGACGTATTTGGGACGTCGGCAGTTCGTTCGCTTCCGCCGTGGAGTAGTGAAAACCCAGTCGCTTTACCGAGGCTACGTCCAGCGTAAGAAGTATCGCAAAACTTTGGGGCGGGTCGTCATGGTTCAAAGTGTTTTCCGCCAGAAGAGAGCCCACAAACTGGCGGATGTGCGACGTCGATCAATGGCGAGAGTCCTCGCTGTCGTTCGGATCTTCCTGTCTCGCGTGCGCATGCGGAACCGCACCCAGGCTTTGTTTGACGCCGCCAACGCGTACGACTTGACCGAAGTGTTGCACATTGCGCAGGAGATGCCTGGGATGTTGCGTGTGCGTGACCGTGACCACGAAATGATGTCGTTGATCCACGTGGCGGCCAAGAATGGCGACTTGAACCTTGCGCGTTTCGTTCTGGAGGAAAACCCGCAGCTGGAAGACCTCGTGTACGGGAAGGATACTGCAGGCAGCACCCCGCTGCACTATGCCTGTCGCCTTGCACACTTGGACATGGTTCGTCTTCTCGCCAAGGTTGCCAACCGCAATTCGAACCCTGGCGCGCACTTTGACTTCGGTGCAGCTCGTACGCGGAGTGCAAGTAGCACGAGCAGTGCCAGTGACGACTCTCATGAGTTGAAGCTTCGCTCCGTTTCCAATGCTAGTACAGTCTCCATGGCGACACCATCGTCCCGTTCGCCTTCAAAGAGCGTGTCGACCGGCAGTCGCAGCCCTGTCGGAGGTTTTGACCCTCGTATGCGTGGCATGTCGACCGCCTCAACGTCGTTTTCGATGCAACCAGCCTTCAAACCTGGCGACCACAACGGACCCAAGCGCAATGGCCGTCGCGCTCTCGTGTCATCGACGCCGAAGACTGGCAACAACCGACGTCTATCGTCGTCTATCGGCGGACTCCCTCCTGTTCTACCCACGACACTGCAGATTGAAGTGTACAAGGAGGGTTTCCTCCGCAAGGCCAGCGGTACTCGCTGGGCCACGAAGCGGTATGTGATGGTAGACGAAGTGTGTTTGTCCTACTACAAGACAGAGAAAGACAAGATCCCGCTCAAGATTGTTGAGCTCTGCGATGCCATGATCAAGCGCAACTCGGACGTGGACTGCTGCTTCGAGATCCGATCGCCGCGGCTCAAGAGCTCCAAGAACCCTGATGGCATGCTCTCTTTTGTAGCTGACACCGAAGAGGAAGTGCATGAATGGATGCTCGCTATCCGTAAGGTGCATGGTGTGCGTGTGACCACGACGAGTCCTCCCAACCACAATATGATCTGCATTGACAGTGGATTGCGCCGCGACTACGTCAATATGAAGAACAAGATGGGCTTTACGCCGTTGCACCTTGCCGTACAGAACGACGAAGACGAAGGATTCGAAGCCGCCAAGGTGTGTGTTTGGCTGATTGAGAACGGCGTTGACCCGAACGCCACCGACGAGAACGGAGACACGGCTCTTCACTATGCCGTGGAGCTGGAACGATTTGACCTGGTGGAGACTCTCATGAAACGTGGCGCAGACTCGAGCATCAAAAACCTCAAGGGTTTGTCGGCTATGGAAATTGCTGAGGAAGACGACCTGAAGGAGATTCTCAACCCAGCGCATAATGCCCCAAAGGTGGAGGAGATAAAGATCGAAGCAGAAGAGCCGCAAGCGGATGGCGTTGTCCCTGTCAAGAAATTGACACCTGTCACTCCTTCTCTTTTGCCTCCACCGGACCGGTTAGCCGACAGCACGTACGTGTCGGTCTTCTTGGGAGCTATTGCTGTGGCTACTGGTCCCATCATGGAGACTCCGCACTTCAATCTCTACATCATGGACTATCGAGGTGCTGTTGTTGACACGGCGCAGCGCACGCCGAAGTCGCTTATCCAGACCGGCGGCAACTACTGGTGGTTCGGCAACACTTGGTATTTGCAAACGCCGCTCGAACATCTCAAGGACGGTACGAATTGGCATCATTTCGCAAGGTTTGATGACGATGATACTCATTTTCACTTTGCTCTGATTGTAGGTTGCGTTGCTGTCATGGAGCTGCGGCATCGGAGTCTTGTGACGCAGGAAGTTGAAGTGGGCTGCTGGACCTTCTTCCACCTCGACTTGAGCAAGATCACGACGGCGCCCGCCACCTTTGAAATGTACGCGCCGCCTGTGGATCCACTCAGCAAGATCCTCGCTCGTATCCCCGGCGACTCGTTCCTCCAGGCTGAGATCAATGTGTCGTTGTAAGCTGCAAGACGAAGTGCTCTTCTGTAGACGAAAGGTTAGTCTTTCGATGAAATGCGTAAGGCGCTTTGGAAAGTACAAATCAAGCATCTATTTCAGCAAACGAAGAATGCGTAGTGAGTGGTGCCAGTCTACAGCACACGGCGCTTCTTAGCGGAGTTCATGTACGGCCGCAAGACCCACTCGTTCTCCGCCTCCTTCTGGTCGAGCGTGCCGAGTTTCACCTGGTACAGCTGCAGCTCGAAGCGAGGGCCGCACTCCTGCAGCTCCACCTCACGCCCTGTCACTTTGAACACGTGATGACGGAACGACACAAAGTCGTTGTCGTTCGAGAGCGTGATGACGCGCTTGGCGTCCGGCTTGGGGACTGGGAACAAGTGCTTGAGAATGTTCGCAACGCGTTTACCCAGCGGCGTCTCGAACTGGTTGATAATGAGGTGCGGGTAGGCCTCCGAGATGGTGGCGCGGTCCTCAATGTCGTGACGCAGCACCGTGTTGCTCAGCGAGAAGTAGGCAGTTGGGCCGTACGGTAAATGGCACACCACCAGACCATCTACACAATAGAATAACGCATCAGTTCGCAATATCCCAATAGAAATAACCCGTGCATTGTCGTACCCGGTTCTCCACGAGTTTCCGTGACTAGCAGCAGATCAGTGAAGTCGTTGGACCTCGCACTCTCCACTAGCTGCAGTAAATTAAAAACAATTATTAGTCCGCGTAAAATACATGGAATACTACGAGATAGAGATGTTTAGTACGTACATCTCCAATGGTGTGGGCGCCACGGTTAAGACGGATGGCGTTGGGGAAGATGAGGCGGATTTCCTGCGCGAACTGCTTGAGTCTGGAGCTCGGGTCTCGCGACGTGGTGATGGCGATCTTGGGGTCGAACATGCCGGCGTTCTTGTACTCGTCGTCCACGTGGTTGATGGGCTTCTCGTGGGCCTCATCGTCGTACTCCATCTCTTGGCGTAACTTGGACTCAACACTGCGCAGCTCCGTGGGGATGGCCTTGCCGCTGCGAATGGCCTCCTTCAGCTGCTGCTTGTGATCATACAGCGCGCGCTCCTTGCCCTCCAGGCCCTTGCGGTACAGGTACTCGCGGCGCAGACGTACGTTCCTTCGGACAGACATGATGGCAGCACTCGGTCTTGGTGGCTTTTAGTCTGCTACGTCCAGTCGATTTGTGCATCAAAAATATTGAACAATTATGTAATTTAGCTTTTCCGGCAATATTTACAGGCCAGTATTGACAATAAACGTAGGCAATATTTACAGTTCAGAAATAAGCCAGTATTGACAATACACGTAGACAAGACTTACTGAATTGGGACGTTACGTACCTCTCATACCTTATATGTTTCAAAGTCACAAAATCGCCCGGCTCAATTAAGCAATTTACACAAATTATCTAAGCCGGGCGCAGTAAAAACACCGAATCACGCGTAAATCGGAGTGTAAGAAAGGTCATTTAGCACTTTCTCAAAAACCGTGGGACGGGGCACCTGAGACGGGACTGGGACTAGACGGGGACTTAATATTGTGCGGACCAAACGTTTGGTCCGCAGAGGTTGATTGGTCAAAAATGGTCGCTAACCCGGATGGTATTACCGGTATTACCGGTAATGAGTCTGATGGTATTACCGGTATTCCTGGTAGCGAGATTGAAGCACACTGCAGCTAAGCAAACGACATTGTATTTTAACGCATCTGGGCGGCGGCAATGAAACGCTGTTCGAGGATACCGCGTACATTAAATGGTGGCGTTTCCGCTGCGATCCTTTCGATCGCAGCTCGGTGTCGAACCTTCATCCGTTGTATTTTGCCTTGCTGGGCTCCACCTCGGAGAAGTTGTGCACGAGTGCGAGCGATCTCTCTGCGGTGGTTCTGTCGAAGTGTTGCGCGTCGGGATTGAATATGTCGTCGCCGAAGACGATCTTCTTCTTCAACGTCGCGGATAGCCCCTCTGCGCGCTGTGTCGAGGTGATCCGCGAAGTTCTGATAGAAGTCGAACAGCATATCGCTGGTTGCGTCGGTGCACACGAGTTCGTAAATGCGTTACTGTTCCCTGACAACGGCTCAGTTTCCCGCGCAACTGAAGGCGTACCCCTTCTCGGCCGAGGTAATTCCGAAGGCCGTGCTCCATTTGCAGTAGCAGGAAATCGGGGATCCCGGTAATCGCTACTTCAAAGACAGGATCTAGGTCATGTCGATTCGGAAAACGGAGTTCTCGGGCTCTCTCTAGGATGTGGTTGAACCTGATGCTCGCTCTCTGCGTTGTGCACCCGTACTTCGCCACAAATTTTCCGTCGTATTCACCTTGTGCTTGGCCTGGAAGAGACATCTGAGACCCGGTAGCTGTCCACTCGACAACGCCATTGACGCCCCGCCGCGTTAACGCAGCTAAGCGCAGTAGGTAGAGAATGCCGCGTCGTCGCAGTTCAGGGTGAGGTTCATCTAAAGGGGTATGTGGCCGTACAACAGCAATACGGGTGCGCATCTGTGCGCGATCGATTCCGTCCGGACAGGCAGCTTCAACCGGCGAGTGAGAGGATTTGCCTCAAGATTCAGTCAGTCAAGAGGACACCAATGTTGCTTTCCCTCCTTCATCTTTGACCTTCACTCTGAACACGGCGTCTAAAACGTCTCTGAATCATACACATTTTCCGAAGTCAGGTTCAAGGCCACTTTTTCTGCAACTTGACCCATACTGAAACCAAGTCATTTCTGAAGAATCTGAGAATTTACGTCGCCTCGTAAGACCCAGCACTACATTCGACACTTGCAGTCCTGCACCCGCGGAGAAAGCTCCGCCCACCCTCAGTCCCCACGAGACCCACAGCCATGGGCGCCGCCAACACTCTGCACAAGCTCACGATCGACAGCATCGCGCTGCTGGAGCAGCTGGAGCCCAACGCGGTCGAGCTGGCGGCCAAGCGAGCGGTGCGGAGTCGCGTGCAGCAACTGCTGAAGGTGGAGTGGCCCTCGTGCCGCGTACTGCCCTTCGGCTCGTCCGAGAGGTAAGCAGACACATTTGTCGAAGGTTGCAGAGCGGAGAACTGACAGGAGGAGTGATGGTCATTTGTATCCGCAGCGGTCTCGGCTTTGGCGGGTGCGACGTAGATCTCGGGATTTATTTTGAAGATGTGGACGCTCAGGTCCAATTCTCCCCGCAGGAGCGCGTGGAGCTGCTCGCTACAGCCTGCGAGCGCTTGTCTGGGGCTTTCCAGGTGCAGGAGTTCGTCCGTAATGCGCGAGTACCGGTACTTAAGCTTTGGGATCCCCAGTGGCAGGTAATTGCAGCCTCTATATTCTCTCCTTGGAATGGTTACACTGATGGGTTGGTTGCTGTTTCACAGGTGGCTTGCGATGTCTGTGTGGGGGGTATTAATGCGTTGCTGAACACGGCGCTGCTCAAGTGCTACGGCCAAGTGGATCCACGCGTGCGGCCTTTGGTGTTCGCAGTCAAATACTGGGCCAAACAACGCGGTATCAATGACCCAGTTAACGGGACACTGAGCTCCTACGGTGAGAAATCTCTTTTTTTTTCATTCTGACCGTTTGACTGCGTTGACTTACTCCTTTTTTATTGTTTTGTTGGAAATATGGCAGGATACACGTTACTGTTGGTTTTCTTTTTGCAGTCGCAATACGCGGAGATGCAACTTCCCGCAGTGCTGTCACTTTTCCAGGACTTACAGTCCCAAACGAAAGTGTCCGAGCTGCTTGAACGCCTGCAGAAGTTTCCGACGCTGGAATTGTCGTCCACGTTCGGTACATCGGAAATGAACTCGGTTGGAGCGCTCCTCGCAGGGTTTTTCGACTTCTACGCGCACCGCTTCAACATGGAGGACGAAGTAGCGAGTATTCGCGTGGGTCGGGCGTTGCCAAAGACGACCAAATGGAGTCACCCAGTGTCCTGGCGCCTGAGTATTGAGGACCCGTTTGAGCTGGCGCATGACGTGGGGCGTGTGATTTTCCACGAGAAGGGCCAGGAGCTCATTCGATCCGAGTTCAAGCGCGCGAGCGATCTACTACGTGAAGATCATCGTCTTGTTTACATATGCGAACCCGACGAAACCTCATGGAACATCATATCGACGTGCTATATTTGCCGGGGCAGGGATCACGCTACCCGAGACTGTGGGCAACTTGTACATCAACGATCGAGATCTGGCGTCGGAAGCCGTACGATGTCGCACTTCTCGGACTGCTGGTATTGCGGCGAGTACGGTCACTACAAGGCGGAGTGCCCCATGCTCTTTTTCCGCAACATCGCTAGGCCGGTCGAGGTGGCCGACGGCATTCCGGCAGAAGCGATCTCTGATTCAGGCCCCAATCCGCTAGTGGGAACTCCACCTGTTTCGCCCCCCACTGCGATACCAGTGCCCCCTGCTTCGAAGTCGATCTCGCCTCGTACGTGCAAGGAGCGTCCTTGGGAGCGAGGTCTCAGTCCGAACAGCTCGCCGATGCTTCGTTTGTCCAGGAAGAAGAAGCGTTCGCGTCATGGATCCACGTCGTCCAATTCTTCTCCGTCACCGTCGCCGTCGTGGAACCCACAGTCCAGCGGTTTATCGCAGTCGGAGAAACGTCAGCAACAGCAACGCTATCAGCAGCAGCGGCAAGAGCGCCGTCGGAACTTTGCGCTCCTGGAGCCAACACAGAAGTGCGGCGGCAATGCTCGCAGCGGCAAGCCGTACATGGGCAAAGTGCTTTGCCCGTCCTAGCGCCCACGATTTTGCTTTCCAGTTTTGTTTATTAGCTCCAAGTGTTTTGTGAATCTAGCTGTTGGCTAGCTGATGAGCCGATAGGTACCAAGCAAGCCAACGAGATAATTCCTCATTCCATTTTCAAGCCAGCTAGAGATATTTCCTCCCCCATCTAGAGCTCCTCGCACAATCAAACTAGCGTTGAAATATCCGTACAGGTATAAATATACGCCCCCTGGATGCTGGTCGATGCAAGTCAGTTTAGTCTGCTCCTATGAAAATAGAGAATGAGAGATAACCCGACCCATGCAAAAGTTGAGCCACTCCGGTGGCAAGACGGCTCGCGAAACGCGTTTACATACATACATACATAGGAAAATGTCGATGTGAAAGAAGCCGTAGGGTGCAGTATGATGCACTTTTAATTCAGCAACCCCCCCCCCCAACACCGAGCGCGGAACTCGTTCCGTAACGGGCGCTTGGCACCGCTGTTGGTATTTTTTCGCTGTTTAATTTGTGGCAGGAAACTGTGTATATAAACCGATATCAATGTGTTCTTCATGAGCAATGTCGGGTGAGCACAACCAGCAAGGTTGCGGCCACAAAGCAGTGGAGTCTGAAATCTGAAATCTGAAGTCAATGATCATTTTAACGTAAATTCACCATACTTGTATGTTTTTGTTTTACTGTCACGGAGAGAAAAAGCAAACATTTTTGTAATACAGAACACTCAACGTCGATGCAGTTCACCTGCGCGCTTTGTTCTCCAACTTACTCGTCGTTCATGTCCAACCGCAACTTGTGATTCTGCACCACCTTGTCGGCGATGCAGTTCGCTTCACGAACGGCGTTCTGGAAACACTTTTCCTTGTCGTGCATTGCGAGACCCTCGATTGCCACTCGGTGCGCATCATCGAATCCGCACATGGCAAATATGCGCGACAGGAACGGAAACACGTAGTCCTCGTGCGCCGGAGGTGCCTTGCCGCCCGACGACGAGATGACAATGAGCGGTCTTCCTCGGAAATACGGACGCGATGGGCCTTCATCGTCCTTGTCATGGAACGTGAGGCCAGCCTGCACCACGCAGTCGATGTACTGCTTTAGCGCGTACGGCACGCTGAAGTTCCACACGGGACTCGTGATGACGAGGAAATCGGCACGCAGCATCTGCTCGGCCAACTCCTTAATGGGCCTAAAGGCCTCGAGGTCGGCCACATCCTCGCTGCCGTGACGCGCCTTCCACACGCGTGACATGGTCTCGCGGTCAAACTTAGGCATGTTACTGCTCCACACATCGCACTCCTCAATGTTGAGGACGCTCTCGGGATTCTCCACTTCAATCACAGGGTCACCGCCGCCGCAAATGTGGCGATGGTAGTGGTGCGTGAGGTGGTCGATCATCTTGGCGGCTACCCGGTCCGTCACCGAGTTGTGGGTGAGGCTGGCGTTGATGTGCAAAATGGTCTGCTTCTGTGTCTATTGGAGTATTGTAAGCAACGCAGCAGTTGAGTAACTTGGAGAACAGTACCCGATGTAAGCTGCGCGTACCTTATCATGCTTGGACTCCTGGAGCGGCGTCATGGCGTTGTTTGGTCTCTTCTTGCAAGCAACTTCGCTGCGCTCGGAAACTTGTTCACTGAGAGCATTTCTTCGGCGGCGCCTCATCGCAAATGGTTTGAGTTGCAGTGACTCGCAGTACTTGAAGTTGTTCACGCAAAAACACGCACCATTTGTCTTTTGCATGGCGTTTAATTGCTGTTTTTCCGCGGGTATGCTACTTCAACACGGCCAACACGCGCTTGCCGCCGGAACATCTTGTCCACGGAATGGCTATGATCAGCAGCTAACCGAAAAAATATTGTGTTGCGACGACTTCAGGATGCCGTCCAGCCATTCCTACACTGTTTGATGGTCAACGACGTTCATTTTCTTAGCAAATGTGTCATTCTTGCCCACGGTGAAGGCGAAGATTGTCGTAGCCAGCGTGGAGGGGCAGGAAATGCGTCGTTTGGGATAAATGTGCGTGTGTGTGTGTTTTTAAATAAACTTTCTTTGCTAAAAATGAAAAAAAATAGTATGTTGTTGACCCTGTGAAAAAAAGCAATTCTCCAAGCTTCTAGCTCACAACAACCGGTTGTGCAGCTTTAGGTTTTCAATATCAGGTTGTGCGAAGGTCGTTCGTCGTTCACGCGACATTTTCTGGCTGACTGGATGCACAGTTCGCGGCACCAACTGGCGGTGGACTTATCGCCATCTTGTGGCAGCAGTCAATCTTCCGGTTTCACACTAAAGTGACCGAGCCAAGTGCCAAGAAGAGGTCGACTAAGACTTCGGAGCAGGAACTGCCTTCGTTCGCCAAGGGAACGCACGCTCTGCCGCCCACCGCCCTCCAAAAGCCTTCGTCTGCGTCTGCTCTTCCTGTCGGTGCCCTGTGTGCAGCGAAAACACGAGGGGAAGTCGCCGCTTCCACCGCCTTTCGACGTGGCCGAAACTCCCCCCTTACCGCCTCATTCCCCTCGCTCAGAGCACCACCCGCCCTCACTATGGACTCCAAAATATGGCAACGTGCTGCAGCAGACCTGGACCCTCCTGGGGTGCCCAACTCGTTCCGCCATGCCAAGAGCCAGCAGAATATCGCCAGTGTACTGCTCCGTCGAGAGTTCGGCGGTTCCAGACGGCAAAAGACAGTCAGAGATGTCGGAGATGACAGGGAAGAGAACTTCTGGGCCGAGAGTGAAAGCTCCTCCAAGGTAAACGCTGCTTCAATTGAGGGAGAGGAAGTAGATGCACTAACGAAGGACTTTCGTATTGTTTTACGTCACTGGGGGGTCTGTGGAATTAGCACCAGAGCCGATACTTTGAGCTGCCGCAGACGACCAAGTCCACGATCTCCATTGCTATCAGTCCGGACGGGTGTGTATTTGTTGGCAGGCAGTAGGTTGGATTGAAATACTGATTTTTTTTTTATTTTATGATGCAGGAAAACGTTTGCTTCCACACATGGAGACCATACAGTCAAGATCATTTGCATCGAGACGGGCAAAGTTATTCAGGTTGGCGTGGATGTTTAACTGTTCACTGAAAGCGGAGGTGGAAAGCTGATTTTTGTTGTTGTTTTAACCCCGTAGACTTTAGTGGGTCACCCGCGAACTCCTTGGAGTGTCAAGTTCCACCCCACAGACCCACGCTACGTGGCCTCAGGCTGTCTAGGATTTCAAGTTCGGTCCGTCTGCAATATTTTCCACGGTTTCAGTCAGGCGTAGCTAAAGTCCCGCCTGTTATTGTGTAGATTTTGGGACATTGAGACTGGTCGCTGCCTCTACGTCTCTACGCTTCGCCATGCCATTATATCGATTTCCTTCCACCCGTCAGGAGACATTCTAGCGATTGCCAGTGGTACATGCGTGTACACGTGGGACTACCAGGTAACATTTCAGTTGTTGGTGGGGTTTGTGTAGATTATTAACGCTCATTCTGGTTTCCAGCACACTTGTCCTCGCATCGCAATGTTTAGCTACCAGACATTACGCTCCGTCACGTTCTTGCCGGACCCGTCTAAGATCATGGTCGGTGAAGCGAACGAGCGCTACGTGGTACGAATTGCTGTCTGTAGCGCTTTTTGTTGATATCGAGCTCATGGCATTATTGATTTATGTTCGTTATGCTGTTGAGCAGCGACCACAAGGTCAAGCCCCACCCTCAGATCTTACAGTCACACTGACTATGTGGGACTTCGACCCGTCATGGGCACTATCACAGGAGCCACTACTGACGAAGAAGGCAATGAACAACAGTCGCGTGATTCTCTCACATGCGCTCATCTACAACGATGGCGGCTTCGACATTTCGCGCTGCGGGCGGTACTTGGCGATTTGCGCGGACTTTTCCCTGCGTCAAGCTGAAAAAGAAGTGGAGATGGAAGCAGAAAACGAAGCCGCTACCGATTTGGAGACGATTCTGTCCTCAGTTCCAACAACACAAGAAGCGATTGGCGGTGGTGCCACAAGTCCTAGTGACGATGTGAACGACGTATCCGTCTCGAACCCACAAGCTACAGCGTCGAATGAAAGCAGCTCTTCATCTGGGGCTGCAAATCGGACAACAAGAGGCAGTGCTGTTACCCCTCAGGCGTTGCCAGCATCGATGCCGCTATCTCTCCCTATTCACCCGCCACCACCGCGACTTGTTCCCATTTCTGGCATGCACACGGGTGCCCCCAATATGCTAGCAGCCCTTCAATCAGCAGCTGCAGACTTGTCCCTTACGATGGATCAGTACATGAATCAGCAGATACGTCGAGTGAGACCCCGGCTGCACCCTCCCCACAGCATACAGCGTTACACTGCAGCGATGGAGCCTGCACGGAGTACTGCGGCCCCCGCTGCCGTCCCCCAACAGAGATATTCGCAGATCCGACCAAACATCGCGCTCAGTCGGACTCGCTTCACTAGGAATCAGCGCAACCGTCGGGGGCGATTGTCTTCCGAGAACCAGTCGACGTGGCTCGCACTGATATCTCTGGACCCTGAACAACTTGGCCGTGTCGTCCAAACGTGCCACCTGGCTGAGACTGCCGCAGGTGGCGTCACTTCAGTGAAAATCTCGCCAACATCAGCGTATGTATTGCTTGGCTACGGCGTCCGAGACCGGATACAACGGTGCGTCATACGTGGAGTGTCTTGTTCTGTTTACTAGTACTAATTCGCCATGTTTTGTTTGATTATTCCAGTGAAACGGAGTTCCCAGTCCACCGTGTTACTCGTATTTATCGGTGGGAAGACATGGCATTGCTGTCGCATGTCGAGAGTGCAATGGACGATGTAAATATTGCGCTGTTTAGCCCCATATGCGGCGGTGGCTTCCTCTACGGCACCAAACAAGGAAAACTTCGAGTGTGCAGCACCTTCCGCGGCGACTTCCACGACGAAGAAAATTGTAATGTCCTAGATGGTCCACGGCGTTGCCATTACGACCAAAACGTAAATGGAGACGACGATGATGACGAAGATTTGGGCGAGGAAGGAGACTCGAGCGACAACGAAGGCGAGTCGAGTGACAACGATATGGAAGGTGACGACGAAGAGGATGACGCTGATGGTGAGGGGGATGAAGATGCGGATATGGGCGAGTAGCGCTTCCTAGTGTTTGATAATTCTAATTCGTCCACCAGTTTGAAGGAAACGCTAATGCCAAAACGCTTCCATGTGATGATATTTCCTTATGAGTGCAGTACAGTTCCTCCTCTTCTTACTGCTCGTCATCCGCAATGCGAGCTTTGTCCGTCCCGTGTCCGAATGTTTTCCCCAGGAACATCTCCTTGTCGAAGTCATTTCCAACGAACTGGGCCTTGTCGACCTTCCGCGCGCGGTTGATCAGGTCTGCCGTCTCTTGTCGGTGGGCCTTCTGGCTTAGCTCACTCTCTTCTCCACCACAGCCCCACACTTCCATCGCGTCAATCACGAACTGCTCATTGGTTGACAGACGACCAGGCTCAAATGACAAACACTTCGGAGTAGTGTAGCTGCTCTCATCCAGATCTTCACTGAGGAACAACCTGAACTTGTCGGTTGAACCCCCGACTCCTAATCCACGAGGTAAGGCAAACCCCTTCGAGTTCAAATACATGTAGTTTTCGTTTGCGCCGCTCGCTGAAACTCGGTAGATATTGATCTCTGGGGCCATTCGGAACAGGAAACATCCGTTGCCTCCGTAGTAACGACTGGACTCCTTCCATTCGGTATCGCAAAACATGCCAAAGACAGCTAAAACCCGACGGGGTAAGCATCAAGAACGATAAGATATAAAAGACGAAAATGAAAACTCAAACCTTACCTCCTTGTGTGTCTCGGATAACGGTCAATGTTGGTCCAGAGTAGCCCAAAATGTGGTAACTCAGGCGGTTGAAGCTCAGTCCGTCCTGGGCGCTCGTGTACAATCGATTGAGCGATGTCTGGAGCGAAGTAGTGACAGTGGAAAAAGCTACAAAATGCGATCTTTATCAAAAGAGTTCACACAAATTAGCAGTGATAAACCACCAGAAAGATCAAAGATTCTCGAAAGCGGTTGGTGTCTTGGTACCTGGACAAGATGCCACTTTTGTGCGACAGCCGAGGTGCTTCATACGACGGCCTGGCAAGTGACTCGAAGCTCTTCCGCGCCATCCACGACATGAAAATCGTGTACAGAAGCGGAAATTGCGCTCCAATCCACCGGACGAAGTCGTCGATTGACGCTTGTGTAGATCCAGCAGACGGTGGCATCGCAGCACGAGCAAGATCCGTCGCCACTTGCGCCATCCGATCGACATCTTCAACTTCTTTGCTTTCAGCCATGATCAAGCAGGCAAACAGCAGCTGACTCAGCTCTTGCTCTGTGATAGAATTGGTTTGGATATCAGCTGCAAACAGTCGAAACAGTGACCGGCAGATTGACTGCGACGACGCTCGAACGCATTGAGCCACTACACATGATTGACGCACATCAAATATCAATTTAGAGAGTCAGGTTAACAACAGCACATTCACCGCAGAGACTCACCTCCTTGGGCAAAGTTCACCATCTGCAGGTTGTCAGGTTTCCCAGTAGCTTCTTCTTTCGTCTGCAGACACAACTGGAAGAAGGAGGCGCCTAGACGCTGGCAAGGAGCAGTCAGTTCTTGTGGCGTTGCGTCAGGAAGCGGAAGCTTCAACCATGTCTGCAACAAGACGATCAAGTTAGACAGAAGTACATAAAATATGGGAAGCGCATGGAATCACCTGCAGGTTTTTCGTTGCTGCTTCTTCGGACGCCGCCGTCGCGATGGTCTCTTTAAATTTATTCTTCAGACATTCAAACTCCTGCGCACCGCACGAACACAACACCAACGCATCAGCTACGGAAGTCTCTGCTAGTGTACACGCTAACACCATCCACCTCGTCACTGAAAGGTCCCTTCCACTCGCCCTCGCCTTTAGCTCCGCTGCTCCCAGTATTCCCCATGTTCGGTAGTTTTTCTTCTTCCTGACGTACTTGTAAAATATAAAATTTGAAGGTTAGATCCAAAAACCTTCCGCATCTTATCTCCCTCTCTCTATTTATAGCTCATTTACGAAATCTATTTTTGAAGTCAAACACTAAACGGCAAATTCAAAATTGGCTCACTTCCAAGAGCTCCTCGTCCGTTGCTGACCGATGGCGCGTGGGCTGTCGCTGGCTTCTGCAGCGCTTCTGCTGGCTTCTGCTATTGCCGACGAGTGCTCCAGCACGTGCGGTACACCGTCAGGCCTCGAGTTCTGCTCCTACGTGTCGTTCGCAGTCTGCGGGGGCGAATCCTCCTACGAAGAGCTGGATGACGCTGCGCAATTGGCTTTCCAGAGCTGGAGTAACCCCCAGGTAAACGAATCTCGACTGGCTGCATTGCCACAGTATCAGGCCTTCAACGAGGACAAACTCGCGGATACTGTCAAGACGCTGGACCTCTCCAACATCAGTAGTCCATGCGGCGCTTTTCTTCGACGAATGGAGTGTGCTACTCGCTTCCCAGTGTGTGAAGTGGGGCGAGACTTCTCCAAAGTTTGCGTCGCTTCTTGCCAGTCGACAGTACACACGCAATGTCCAGGACTTACCAACATGTGTGCGACGTACGATGAGACGGAGGTGGAGAGCAAAGGCAACAAGTGTTTCAAGGTCTCTTACGCCGGACCAGCCGTGGGCATGTGGGTGGCGGGTTTCCTCATTTCGCTCGTCTTCTCCGTACTTAACTCGGTCGGTATCAACTTACAGAAGCTCTCCATGTCTCGCAACGACGTGGCGGAGGTCAAGAAGACGACGGTCAAGCAGCCGCTCTGGATGCTCGGCTTCGGGTTGGTGTGTCTCGGGTCGCTGCTGGACTTCGTGGCCTTCGGTATGGCCCCACAGACACTCCTCGCACCTCTGGCAGCCTTGTCATTGGTGTGGAATATGCTGATTGCTCCAATTTTCCACAAGGAAAAGGTCACAAAGCAGAACCTACTGGCTACTGCTATCATCTTCTTCGGCGTGACGTTGACGGTGATCTTCGCTGGCCACAGCACGCCATCGTACGAGCTTGAAGACCTCATTCGACTGTACCAACAGCCAGCAATGTACGCGTACATCATCTTGATCGTGTGCTTTCTGGGAGGGCTTTTCACCTTTTGCCGCTACATTGAGCGCACGCACAACTTTGAGGAAGGACTATTCCACATCATTTGCTACGGTGGAATTGCAGGGACGTTCGGAGGCCAGTCCGTGCTGCTTGCCAAGTCCACGGTGGAGCTACTGAAGAGTGCGATCTGGGGCGATGCAGGGCTCTACATGTTCACGCAGTTCACGTCGTACGTGATCGTGGCTGGTCTGGTCGCTTGTCTGTTCTTCCAGGTCCATTTCCTCAATGGTGGACTGGCGCGCTTCGACGCTCTTGTGGTCATCCCAGTCTACCAGAGCTTCTGGATCCTCATGAGTGTGCTGGGAGGCATCATGTACTTTGAGGAGTACGTCAACATGACACGGACGCAGATGCTGATGTTCACAATTGGTGGATGCGTTACCATATTGGGGATCATCGTACTCTTGAAGACAAGACACTCGGGTGACGACGGACGCTACGAGGAACTGGTAAGCCATTTTGCTTGTCATCATTTATTTTTTTCAGATCTTTTAACAGTTTTACTTAAATTCTAGGCTCTCACTCCAACATCAGCGTGGACAGTAGACGATTCCGATGAAGAAGTGGAGCTCAACTTACCGCAGAGTCCCAACCTTTGCCATGCAGGGGCTAAAGTCACTCCTGGAGCAGTAGTGACACCTGCTTCTCCGAAAAAAATGGACGACTCTGCAGTTGCAGCAGCAATTTACCGAACTGAACCTGCTTCACCCATTCGAGGCAGTCGCGTCAGTGTCAAACCAAAAGATTTCGATGACGATGAGGAAGAAGAAGATTTTATCTAACTGAAGCTAGATAGGTCCTATTAGCAAGCCGGTTATTTAGAACTCAAATGCCATGTTGCAAAACATTTTCTGGAGCCACAGTATTTGGCTCGTATTGCTGCCTTAGCATTTTCTAGAGCCACATTATTTGGCTCGTATCGCTGCTTAGCAACCAGTTCCGCCGGCGATCTTCAAGCACGACGTGGACGGGAAAATGGTCATGAGGTTCGTCATGATGGACCATACGAAGCAGAAGGAAAAGACCACAATCGTAATGATACCAGCCCATTTGCTCTTCCCTCCAGTGCGTTTGAGCTCCAGCGTCTCCTCCTTCTGCCGGGGAAGGAGAAAGACCCAAGCGATTGAACAAATTTGGAAGGCGTACGCGATGAGGTAGCAGTACGTCACTTGGTCGCGTACGTACGTGCTGTCGACCTGTAGAAACGCCTTGCCAATGTCAAAGTGAGCGTCGATGTTCTTGTAGATGACGGTGGCAAATGGCGACGCGATAGTCTGGCAAGTGGTGATCAGACCGAAGACAGCAGCTTCATTCCCGCCCTCGACGATCTCAATAGTGGCGTATTGGGACACGATCTTGGAGATTGTACTGGGGACTTCTTCCAGCAGAGGCGGACCGAGCCACATCCACTGGCTTCGGTAAACGTCCCAAATCGTGAAAAACGTGGGAAAGCAGTCCACAAAGACGACTGCGAGCTGCGTGACGACGATGATAGTGCGCCAATTCCAAGTGAGGCCGTAGCGTTTGATCACGTAAAGTGATGCGGCTGAAATGACCGCCGCGAGGATGCTGGAGATGGCGTCGTTCACAGGTTCCACCTTGGCCCAAAGACTCGCAATGGGACTCACTGCAGTCACACTCATGAGTGAGAAGACGAAGTAGAAGAACCGGAAGGCGATGAGTTGATACACGACACGGTGCTGCAGTAGGTCGAAGAGGTGGCAAGCATATTCACGGAAAGACCTCGCTGATTCCTTGGTTTCAGCCACAAAGAACCACGCCGAGACGGCGGCAATAAGCGCGGCAGCGGCGCAGACTGCAGAAATGGCGTTTACACTCATCGAACCGGAGAAGGAGCCGCCGTAGTCCTCGCCGTTCAGTCCGAAGCCGACCATGGCGGACGACAGGATGGACATACATTGCTTGAAGACTTGCATCATAGTCAGAGCTGAACCTCGAATTTCCGCAGGTTCCCGTTGCGCAAATTCAATGACGACACCGTCCGACGCTGCGATGGCCATGGTCATTCCGAGATTAGCGAAGATCATGAGCAGAATGAACTTAGTGCCAGCTTCCGGCGCGTCTTCGTTAATCAGTGCGAGTTGGTCGTCTGTAAGATTAGCGGCCGAAACGTACGCAAGATCGGGATCGCCGTAGTACGGATCACCCGTAGGGAAGATGACCATGAGCAGCAGGCAGATCGTGGCGAAAATCCAGCCAAAGACCATGTACGGGCGACGTCGGAAGCCCCAGATCGGGAAACAATCCGACAGCATTCCGAAGAACATCCGAAAAGTCCACGGGATACGGACGAGCACTCTGGCTGATGCAGTAGCAGTACCGGACATACGCAGGTAATTGTTGAGGAACGGATACACCAAGCCGTAGATGGTGCCGTTGATCACTCCCAGAGCGCCATACTGGATCAAGATGCCGATCGTCTCTCGACTGTAGATATTCGGGGGTCCACCCGGTCTCAGTGCTCCACCTTCGAGAGCATCGGGGGTCTTGAGCTCTTGGAAATCAGTGGGTGAGGCGACCGAAAGTGGTGCCTCCTTGGTGTTTCTTGGGTTTGCAGGTGTGGCCATTCCGGACACTTGGAGACTTGTGGGGAAGTTGGGAAGTGAGTGTATCGCTCCAGTGGAAACTGAAGCAGAACAAACAAGGCAATTCGTTGACGGCAACCTGAGCCGTGTGCCTGTCGATGTCAGGACAGAGCAACCGGTGGTGCATTGCTATTCACCATTCCTTGCGCTTTGTCAGATGAACGGAGCTGCCGTCCCACAGTGACCACGTGCCATTTACTAATGACGTCGCATTTACTAAAGAACGCGCGACTCAAGCCAATCAGCTGGCCATCGACTTGTCAGGATGCCGTTCACATCGCTGTGAACGTGTCAACCGCTCGGGTGTTTGCATGGTGCACGACGACAAGAAATGCATTGCAAGAGCAGACTCGCCCCTGAGATGCGCATAACCACCCCCATAATCTGCACTTGTCAGGCAACTCGTGATGACAACCAGCAACATCTGCACACCACGATCACATCATGCAAATGTTAGAGTTAATCTGCGTTAGTTTCCGCTTCCTTCTCATCGAGCATGTTGGTCTTGAAAGTTTGCAAATCGGCGTTTCGTATCCAAGAATTTCCTATAAAACACGACTTTTCATCCTTCAATTCGTCTCCGACTCATGGCGTCCAAGTACGCCAAGCCGATGCAGATTCCTGCCGAGTTCCCTGACATCCTGCGGAACTTCGCGCGTGAGGTTCTTCGGCAACAGGGCAAAGTGGAGACGAAAGAGGCCATTTACACTTTCGGGTCGCAGTATTTCAAGGATCTTGCAACGAAGCACAGTGGGGGGAACAAGGTGATCAACGACGCTGCTATAAGCGCATTGACCCCTGCGTATATCAAAATGGGGGAGGAAGCAATCAAGGAGTTGGTGGTTGTTGCATTTAACGACGCTCAACAGCAGGATGGAGGCATGATCGTCTACGAACAATTCAAACAGGTAAAAAAAATCATTTGCTAACAAAAAAAACATATTTTCAAGTACTAAAAAAACGTTGTAGGTTTTAGATGGAGTTGGCGAACAACTGCAACTCTCCTCCACCGAGTTGAAAGCGCTTTATGCTGAGGCAGATGAGAACGAAGGAGGTTCCATCAATTGTGCAGGTTAGTTAGTGTTTTCTAGAATCTGAAAGTTGTAGTTTAACTGACGTGCTCTTGTCAGATTTTTTGCCATTGGGTATCCAAGCCCTGCTGCAGCTTCGTACAACTCATACACAACGACTGGCACGCGCAGGATCTTCCAGTAAGCGCGAGACGGAGTTTTTCCTGCATGGTATGATGCAGGACGAGACGGAGAGCATCTTACGTGAGACTTTCCAGCGTACAGACAAAGAAGAAGTCGGTGCGCTAACGCGACTGGCATTTATGGACGCGCTTCGAGATGCCGATCTTGGATTTACACGGCGTGAGGTGAATCTCCTTATGTCTGAAGCTCCAGTCGCTGAAGATGACCACAACATCATTGTCTACCCGGATTTCGTTCCCATTTGCTTCACTCTGTTGAAAGACACGTACGTCCAGGGTATCTTGGAAGCACACAATAACCCGGACTGGATCGCTCAATATCTCACGGAAGTCTTCGCTAGTGGAGACAGCGAAAGCACAGGACTCCTCGCCGTCGCAGAGATCGCTCGTCTGTTCCGTGCCGCGGATGTGGGGCTCACGAGACTTCAGATTATCGCTGTGATGAGCGAAGCTCAAGAGGACAACACAGGTTTCGTCAACTACGAGCGGTTTGCCGCCCAAATCTCGAGGATGGTGGTGGCACTCGTCAACGTGGACAGTCAACAAGCCTATGCGGGCTACCTGCAGCGATATCGCAAGACAAGCGAGTACTACACCGTATTGGATCTGAACCAGCACACTTTCGAGCAAGCGTTGTCTCACGCCCTAGAGGCAGTGGATGAAAGCCACCGGGGGGTTCTTGTACGTGATGAAGTTGTGAACGCCATTCGGAACGCTTTGCCGGAGATAACGGACCGTCAGTTGCGCGCGTTGATGGCATTGTCAGACCCAGACGAGATGGGGGAACTCGAGTACAATCTCATCACTCTGTCGGCTTTCCAGGCGCTTCAAAAACTCCAAGAGTACGACATGATGATCGCTGAAGCGTAGGCGGAGCACAGGTCAACAATGGTTTTACTTTCTCACTATTTCACAATACATAATCTATCTATCACGACCCCAAAACTAGTTCGAGTCAATACTAATCGATGCCGACGATACCATCACGATGTCACGCATCTTCCGCTGAAAACGCTCAGCGTACAGCTTGGGTGGAGCTGCGGAAATGCCTAAACGGTCATGACGCAGCACAAGCGTCTTCCACAAACGCTCCAGGCGCTTGCCCCACGTCCATGTTTGCAGCATATCAACTACTCCAAGCGTATAAAAGTCTGGGCCGACCACGACGCACGCTTGATATCCGCGTTTCTCCAGAGTTCGTGTACCAACCCACTGCGAGTCGTCAACTGTGCGGGATGCCATATCTATCGGTCCGTACGATACAGAGTTGTACCGATGCACTGAGCGATCCAGGAGCGGAGTGTTGTCTTGAATGGTAACGCCGCTGTCGTCGAACTGGCCCACGACCGAGTAGCGACAATTCCGGTTAAACGTTCTTCGGTTCCCAGATTCGACTTCGTCCAGGTCTTCGTCGCTAGAAAGCTCGGTCTGATCCGCGCAATCCGTAGTAATGGACAGGAAGGAGTCACAGTTTTCAGGATGGCACACTGGGTAGTTCACCTTCCGCTTCGTCGGCGACGGCTTCCTGGCATCCAAGTCAGAGTGTTCCACCACGTACTTCGTGTTGTGCACACTCAGCATCAAACTGTAGTCCATAATGCCTTGTTCTCGCAAGAAATTGCTGTCGCTTTCGAGTTGACGAACGAGTGCCTCAGCTGCAGAACAACAACGTGAGTCAGTCATTCTCCGCGATACCTTTGTAACCAAAAAAGCGATTGTTACCTGTTTCCGCCTCCACTCGCAGCTTCCGGTGGAAGTCATTGTCTTTTAAAACAATGTGAGGCAAATGATTGCCACGGATGCTGTACTCACAGCTCTCGTTCGTGCCATACTGAAAGGCATTGCTACAGTAAGTGCAAATAACGGTTTTCCCCGGAGGAATTGCCTGTAGAAGCCCAATTAGTTAGATCAAACCTGAATCAATACCCAATATTGTAGCGAAGTGTTCGTACCGCAGCATTGCGATCGACCCAGGAGCCCTTGATGTCGAAGAACTGGTGCATGCTAGTCCGGCCGATAACGTTTCCCATAACCACGAAGCTAAAGACCTGCCCGTACATTTCGATGGAGTGACAGCCGTAAAACCTTGTCAAGTGCGAATCTGGGTTCCGCTTCATATGCCGGATATACGCCGGCAGCATATCCAATAACACGTTGCGTTCGCTGGTTGTGACGGATTTCACCAGGAAAGAATAGTCCGCGGTGTAAAACATGAAGGCACCACTGGATCCACCGGACTGCAGTCGTTCGTGGCACGTCGCTAGAAAAGCTTTCCTGTACAACGTCTCGTTGATGCCGAAGCCCTGTCGGATATCGCGAAACGAGGACGGGCTGTAGTCGTCGAAGCATACAGTCATGCCGAGCTCATGCAAGCGGAGATGCACCACACGTCGGCCGTCAGTAACCATCGGCGTGTTCGACGAGGCAGCTACGATCCCCCTTGTCGTGAAGTGAAGAACCTCTTTCCGCAGCGCCACGTTGAGCTGAGGCTGGAGATCAATATCAACGTCACTGTAGCGGTCGCTGTCGAACGTGTCCCGCAATCGACCAGCGCGGCAATCCACGTGCGGAGGACCGTTAATGGCCACCCAAATGACCAAATCGATCAAACCCTTGGCTGTCTGGAGGAAAGACGATGCGTCACGCACTAATTGGAGTGCGCGTGGACTATCACTGAGAAACAGCACGTCTGCGACCCAGAACGAGATGAGGATGATCTGGTAGATAATATACGCCACGGTAAATAATCTGGCGCTGCGAATGACGTCCTTCTTGGCCTTGAGCGCCTCCTTCATGCCGCTGAACGGGTGCGTCTGCGTCTCCAACACTGCAAAAACCACGGCGCAAAGCACCGCTAGGATGACCACGACGTAGTACACGAGGAGCTCGTTGGCGACCGTCTCGTCGACGAAGCAGGCTGGGTGGGTCTTGGGGTCGAATTGGACGTTCGAGAGCCACAGCAACGCCGCAAAGAGCGCTCCAACGCCCCAGGAGAAGGCGTGATAACCCTGCAAGTTGTGCTTGAGATTGGTAAACGGGTTCGTGGAGCACTGATAGAGATTGAAAGACATGCAGAGGAACCAGCACTCGGACGAGAAGATGCAGAATTGAGTGAGCGTGGCCAATGCGCGGCAGCCTAGCGGGTTCGTGTAGACGTCCCAGCTGTACTGGAAGCGCAGCGCATAGAGCAAGTCAACCACTGCTTTCCAGTAGATAATCGGATTGGGATGACGTCGCCATTTGCGCTTCCAGAGGAAGGAGAGGACGATGACGGAGCAGCTGATCACCGAAATGAAGGCGCCCGTCTGCGTGGGCAGCGAGTCCGGTCTCGCGTTGGCCAGTACGTAGTGTTCGTTGGGCCTCATGCACGTGGGGGCTCGCTCTGCTTGCTGCAATACGAGTCTGAAGCGCTTGGAGGTGGGGTCTTGGCCGTCGTCGGCAAAGCTGCGACAGAATAAAATGCACCGCAGATGCAAAAGTGGTGAGTGTTGGTTACTAAGCGAAGCACTCGGTATTTTATCGTACTCTGGGGAATGTTTTGCGCGGGGGAGGAGAGGCCTTTGCTGGAGTTGAGGCGAATCGCACTCTGGTGACGACGAAGCTGGTGGTTTGTCGCTTTGCTTCGGCTGTTTGTGGAACTGAGTATGGACGCCATAGTGAACTCAAGTGTATTGGATTTTGGCCAAAACGAGACTGTGTTTTGCCAAAGGGGATGGACGACGAACCCGCCTCTCTTTTTAGGCTCAGAAAGTCCAGCGTGGCCGTTTCACAAAGAGGTTTTGGTGCGCGTGCTGAGAGGTGCCGCCAATGTATTGGTGCTGGCGGCTCCAGTTGGGTGTCTACGCGAATGCTAGGAGAGAAGAGTGCAGGCTACGCCACCAAGGAGGGAATCGAGGGCGACGATAGCGAAGTTTTTGCGTTGATCCCTCGTCTCGTCATCTGTTAAAGGAGACGCAAGGATCCTTCGCAAGAGCTGCTCGCGCACTGGGCTATGCATGCATGCATTGTCGGCTCCGGGCTTGCATGCAGAGCGCAAACACATTGGTGCAGCTACAGTACCGGTAGAAGAAATTTTGTCTGTGAACGTGAATGGGACAACAACAAATTGGCATGGCTACGAGAACTCGGGCCCAATTCGACGTTCGTCAGCTTGATGGCAATCTTCATCGACTGGGTTCGCTCACAATGCTTGCATGCGACCAGCAGTACTGAAAGGAGCTCGAATCACGCCCACCATCTACTACAGAGACTGAAGTGGCAAACGTCCACTACAACCACAATTGCTGAGCAATTAACTTTGAAGTTGTTCGTCGACAGGGTTCAATTATGGATAGTGCACCTTTGTAAAACTGCAGTTCGACGAAGGCGGTGAGCAGGGGAGACGTGTCACTAATGAATCACTCCACCCTGCGGCGATCCGGAGTCTTACGTGGATAGGATTGAGCAGTGAGCTCTGGTCACAGGCCTTCGTACCCCCGTAGTTTCTGAACATGCACAGTCCGGCGGTGGTTTGCGTTACTAGTGGCCGGCAAAAGAAAGCAAACTGTATTCGCCATCCAAAGGTGCACTTTAGGAAAGCCGATTGTTCTTTTGTTTGTGCAATGAATTTGTTTTATCAGCGCTGGCTCCTGCAAAATCTAAAGCATACACGGGTGCAGTCGCACAAGGTGTCCTAGCAGAAATGGATCACTCGCGAAACAAGCAGCACGCTTAAAGCGAAAGGAACCAGTCCCGCGTCTCACCGATTCCATCGGAAAAGTCATACGATGCCGTGAACCCAAGTTTGCTGGAAGCCTTCACGGGCGAGCACACCGATTCCTTCACGTCACCGGAGCGGAACGGCACGTTTACGATTGCAGCTGACGAGCCAAATTTCTCGACGATACGCTGCGCCACCGACTTGACGGCGGACTTGACGCCCGTACACACATTGAACACGTCGAATTCATCGTCTCCCAAGAGCATCGCCGTACGGATGGCACGAGCCACATCCTTCACGTACACGAAGTCACGGTACTGCTCACCATCGCCGGTTACCTTCAGCGTGCCGTTGATCTTGGCCTGCTCCATGAACCACGAGACGACACCGCTGTAGGACGAGTGGGGGTCCTGACGGGGGCCATACACGTTGAAGAAACGCAGGGCCGTCGACGGGAGGCCATAGTCCTCGTTGAACTGCTTCATCAACTTTTCCATCTGGAACTTGGTGGTGGCGTACGCGCAGATGCCGCCAGTGGCCGTTTCTTCGCTCAGCGGTAAGTTCTCAGGTAGTGGTATGCCGTACGTGGCAGCGGAAGATGCTGCGACGACGCGCTTGACGCCGTTCTTGACGGCCCAGTCAAGCACCTTACGCGACCCTTCGACGTTAATTCGCTCATACTTCTCGGGGAGGCGAGTGCTTTCTTCCACCGAGATCGCGGCGGCGAGATGTACCACATAGTCAATCTGTGTGAACACCAAGCAGCAACACATAAGATATCCAAGCCAAGGATCCAAGATATGCCAATAACGCACCTTGTGGATAATGAAGGAGAAGTCGTCCACTACCGTGATATCCTTGACTAGTACGGCCGCGGCACCGCGGTTGAAGTTTTTACCGTTACTCATGTCGTCATACACCACCACCTGCAGCAGCAAGCAACCGTTAGTTATTTTTCATGGATTCAATTTACATCAGCTGCCCACCTCGAAGTTGTTGGCCAGCAGATCCTCCACTACGTGGCTGCCGATGAAGCCCAGACCGCCCGTAACCAGCACTGTGGGTTTGGGGGACGCAAAGCGGCGGAACACCGGCGTCATGGCGCTTCGGCCGCTGCTGGTCTGGTAGTAGCCCCCACCGAAGAGCGCACCTACTGCGAAGATGGCCAGCGCGCCCACGTACACGTAGAACTTGGGCAGCAACAGCCAGCTTGTCTCGGGACGTCCATTGCGGCCGTGACGCGTGGGCAGCATCGTGTGTGGATCTATAGGACTCGCTCGGAAGAAGTCGCGCACTGGCGTCCGAAACTTTTCGGCGAAAACTCAGTCGGTCGCAAGCCTATTGCTAATTTGTGTCAAGAAGTGTGCGCTTTTTGTGCGACTGGCGGTGACGCTAGCCTGCCGAAGGGGTGCGTACACCAAATTCACATAAATTACACACGTATCATACACTATGACAAAGATCGCATACCGGTAAATAGTCAACCAACTCAAATAGAAGGCCAAATTAACCCCCCCCCTATGACAAAAATCGCAAAGATACCGCCCTCTAACTCGTACAGCTGATTATCTAATACCCTTGCTAATACGTTACAATCGTTTTGGATAGTGGACCTCGTGTTCCTTGATTTTTCCTGCCCAAAGTAAGGGCTGTCATGCATGATATATTGTTTACGTTTTATAACCTCCATGATCTGTAGAAAGGGCACCTGTACGAGTTAGAGGGCGGTATCTGTTATTCACCTGTTGCAGCAGCAGAGACTGCAACACCCAGCGCTTCACTTAACTGTACGAGAGAACTTACTTGGTTCTACATGTACATGCATATCGCTTAGTGAAGGGGTAACATGCACGTACATGCATATGTATTAGAACGGAACGATACCCGGCAAACTCATGAAGGTCGTCATGATCGCCGCTGTTGAAGCCCACTGTGTTTTGCTTAACTTACCACACTCTTTCTGAAGAAGAGCACATCGTTCCTCTCTCAAGCAGAAACTTACGATATGCAGGTCTTGCTGTTTCTGTGTTTTTATTGTTTTTTATCTTTGTCTTTATCAACAACAAAAGACTGTTTGCATGCAGTCCACGTACTGTTGCTCTTCCAGCACCGCCCACAGCAAGAAACAGGAGAGCCCGCCTGCTATAATCTGCAGGGTTGGCCCTCTCTACGTACAATACATCCAGCAGCTCGCGCACTTGCTCGCTTGCTTACTGGAAAAGTTGTGGTGTACAAAGCTCGCAACTCTTACAGAGTCATGAACCAGTCGCGAGTCTCGCCAATGCCCGTGGGGAAGTCGTACGAGGCGGTGAAGCCCAGCTTGGTGGAGGCCTTCACAGGCGAACACACCGACTCCTTCACATCGCCCTGGCGGTATGCAATGTGCGTGATGTCAGCCGACGAGCCGAACTTGGCCTTCACAGCAACGGCAACATCGTTGATCGAAGTCTTGACACCAGTGCACACGTTGAACACGTCGAAGTCGTCGTCCTTAAGAAGCATCGCCGTACGGATGGCACGAGCCACGTCCTTCACGTACACGAAGTCACGGTACTGATCACCATCGCCGGTTACCTTCAACGTGCCGTTGATCTTGGCCTGCTCCATGAACCACGAGACGACACCGCTGTAGGACGAGTGGGGGTCCTGGCGAGGGCCATATACGTTGAAGAAACGCAGGGCCGTCGACTTGAGGCCGAACTGTTCGTGGAATTGAGCCATGAGGTGCTCCATGTCGAACTTGGTGGTGGCGTACGCGCAGATTCCGCCAGTCGCAGACTCTTCGCGAAGAGGGAGGTCCTCCACCTTCGGGATGCCGTAGGTAGCACCCGAAGAGGCTGCGACCACACGCTTGACGCCGTTCTTGACAGCCCAGTCCAGTACCTTTCGGGAGCCCTCAACGTTGATACGCTCGTACTTCTCCGGCAGACGCGTGCTCTCCTCAACGGAGATGGCAGCAGCCAGGTGCACGACGTAGTCGATCTGCGGAACACGAAAAATGGACGGGTCAGGTGAAGGTTCCGAAACACCACAAGGGATAAAAACAGGGAGGAAAAATGGAGACGAATGTGCGCACCTTGTGGACGATGTACGAGAAGTCATTCACGACAGTGATGTCCTTGACCAGCACGGCCGAGACGTCCTTGTTAAAGTTCTTGCCGTTGCTCATGTCGTCGTACACAACCACCTGCAACGAAAAAGAAAACATTGTCAGCATAACGTGCAAAGCTGACGTGATGCGCCAACTACAACTACAACGACGAGCAGCAGGTGTCACTCACGTTAAAGTCATTGGCGATCAGGTCCTCCACGACGTGGCTGCCGATGAAGCCGAGGCCGCCCGTGACCAGAACGGTGGCGTGGCCGTTGGACGGCTGCGCTACGGCGGTGGCGCCGAGGCTCTGGGCCAGGTTGAGCGACGTGCGGTAGTAGTAGCCGCCGCCTGAGAGCATACCGACGAGGAACACGAGCACTGCGCCCAGGTACAGGTGTGTCTTGGAGATGAGCATCCACGAGCTCTTGAGCTCGATCTCGTGCTCCGGGTGCCCCTTGTGGTTGGGGAATGTCTTGTCGGCGGCCTTCTCGTTCGGGGCCATCTTGGTCTGCCGCTCCGTTTGCGTTGCTTGTGCTGCTTGGGGGTGAATTGCAAAGTGGGTCGACCGGCAACGCGAGAACGTCAGCAGCAGGTCGACTGGCGGCGACGTACGCGCGCCGAGGGAAGTGGCGAAGAAGATCAATTTGGTCGGAAAAACAAGCAAGGCTCTGGGTCTTACATCGAAATACAGGGCCTACGCTGGGTCGAGCTGAAATAACCCTTGGGTTTTATGGGCTTGTACATATCATCCAGTATACCTCGTTAAATGCGATATCGAATGTGCGTGACTATATTGATTTTAGTATGAGCGTCGACATACCACTTTGATTACATTGGGTGACAGGCATTCCACCCATTTTGGGTGTACCGCTTCAACCCCATCCCTACACAGCCTTTGATGATCTCCATGCGACTGATGGATCGAATCGCTTCCTCGCATACAGAAATCAAGATAATTTTTGGAGTTGACCGAAGATCCCACATATTCGCACTTCAACCACCGCCTACTGCGGGCTCGGACATTCAGATGCCGGCAATACTCGGACCAAGTCATCGGCGCGGATAGAACCGCATGCACAAGCACGTCGCTGAGGCCACCGCTTCGCAGCTTGTCGATACAGTACAGTTTACTGTACACTGCCATCAGCTTGCCTCGCGTGCTGACGGCAGCAGCTCAAGACCAAGCAGCCGCAGTACTGTACTGAAATGTGCCGAAATTATTGCTGGACCCGTCACAGCGGAGCTGGCCGGCATACTCGCGGAGTTTGCCACGATTTTTTGCTGTTGTTTTGCCACCAGTTGCACAGTCAAAAAAATTGTAAATTGCCACTGCTTGCGTTTTACGGCTGCCCGGGAAGCATAATCTGCAGGGTTGTTCGTGAAGCTGAAGTTCGCTCCCACGGAGTACGTGGTCGGCCCCGTCGTCTTTACTGCAAGCGTGGAGATGTCTGCCTCGACCAGAGCTCTATTTCCGCTTTTTCTCGGAGGGATCGTGTCGGACTCGCGCAGAGATTGTAGGTGCTCGACAGCAGGCATGGCGGTGAGGATATCTGCGGCGTAATACACTCAGATAACCTACGCGCGCGAACGGGGGAAGGGGGCCGGATACTCACTGCATCTTGGTGTTGTTGTCGCGAAAGGAGAAGCTGGGCTCGCCGAATGAACTCTTTACCAAAGCTTTTATACCGAGGTGTTGTGTGAAATCCAGGTGGAAGAAGCGCAATAGCGACGACAGGGGAGACTCACCACTGGTGAGTGCTGGGAGCACGCAACAGAGCCGTTATACAAGTTATTTGCCGGGATGCTGTTGCATCTGGATGGAGATGCCGAGTTTGCAGAATGGTATTAATTTGGGGTTCCGAATGGTGTTGCAAGTTAACAAGTTCAAGACAGCTACGAACGATAATGCATTATGCAGTGCACTGTGTACAGTGGCGAGCGAGCCACGACAATTTCGTATATGCGGTGAAGATCTGAATGCATGGGCGTTTTCACTAGGCGACATGGTCATTATGACTGCTTGCATGGCAAGTTGCGTGTTGGCGCTGGATGCATCACTCAGATCCCGACGCTGGACTTCTTCTCGTGCTGAAAACGGATTGCTGAAAACGGAGTGCATAATGTGCTGTGTTCACAATGTCCGTGGCAAACGCCAGCCGTTAAAGTCTTTTTCAGGAAAGCCGCGTACTTCGTGTCCTGACGCGTTTCCAGCGCAACATACACGTGCCCATGTACGAGCCGTAGTCCAGGTTGTAAGTCTTGCTCAGGAACGTCTCGTGGCAGTTGTCCGACTGGACTCCAGTCTGGAGGGAGGGGATGAACGTGTGGTGTCAAGGTACACCTCGTACGGCCCATCGTGCATGTACCCTGTTGAACGCATCATGCCTTCCGGAAGAAGCAGCAGTGCCCTTCGTGAAGCCGAAGTTATGGTCCGTTCTTGACGGTGTGCTTGATGCCGTCCATGAAGGCGCGCAGAGTGTTGTAGCCATTGCTAGATGCCAGAGTCTTGAATCCACGAAAGCCGCGTACTTGGTGTCATTGTTATCCGTCATGTAAGTCGGCAGCATCGGGTGGATCTGGTGCTGGCAGCGAAGGAAGTTCCGCGTGGTTGGGACCAACAAGTGAAGCAACTTGTGTCGCAGACGGTGTCGGAGGCGTATGGGATCCACTCGATCTCCGAGTATACGCGAAACCACATCGGTATCGAGGACCACCGTCGGTACTTGCAGCAGGTGGCGAGTACGAAGCCCCCAGTGATATGAAAGAGGACCAATTGACGCACATCAGCAAGCTCTACATGTATTTGCAATCCAAACGCACTGCAACTACAGCTATACCTCCGCTCACTACGAAAAAATGACAAGACAACAGAACAGGAAGTCCTGCACTCCTTCTTCCCTGTCACTCTACAGCGCAGGCAACGCTTTCTCCACACGCCAAACCGTAAAAAACAAGTTGTTCCCAGTTGGCACACGTCAAAAACGAGCTTACAGAACGGGAGCAGCCGTGGCCTCCACAACGGGGGCAGCAACGTCCGCCGTAATATCGGCGGGGACGTTCAGCAGACCGCGGCCGTTGTTGATGCTCTTGAAGAAGTCGCCGAACACCAGCGAAATGATAGCCATCAGCTTCATCAGAATGTTAAGGGCCGGTCCGGAGGTATCCTTCAGCGGGTCACCTACGGTGTCTCCAATGACGGCGGCCTTGTGGATGGCGCTACCCTTGCCCTGCACGATCAGCTTGCCATCCTTGTCCTCAATCGACACGCAGCCCTTCTCCACGAACTTCTTCGCGTTATCCCAGGCGCCACCAGTGTTAGACTGCGAGATGGCGAGCTGCACACCCGAGGTCAGACTACCGACAAGCACACCAGACACGGCGTGCACACCGAAGAACGTGCCGGCAATGATAGGGGAAAGCATCACAAGAAGTCCAGGCGGGATCATCTCACGCAGAGAAGCGTCCGTGGAGATCTTGATGCAACGAGCGTGGTCCGGAGGACCGTGGCCGGGCAGGCCCTCAAGAAGACCAGGGATCGTGGCGAACTGGTGCTTGACCTCCTTCACCATCTCCATAGCGGCAGTGCCGACCGACTTCATCGTCATGGCAGTGAACCAGTACGGCAACATAGCACCCATGAATAGACCAGCGAACGTGATAGGCGACAAGATGTTGATCGACGTCTCCTCAATACGGGTCACGAATCCACCGAACAGGGCCAGCGACACAAGAGCAGCCGAACCAATGGCGAAACCCTTGCCAATAGCAGCCGTCGTGTTACCGGCAGCGTCAAGAGCATCAGTCTTGTCACGCACCTCAGCGGGAAGCTCTGCCATCTCGGCAATGCCGCCAGCGTTGTCACAAATAGGACCGTACACGTCAATGGCTAGGCACGTGGCGAGCGTACCCAAGAAGCCAAGAGCGGCAAGGGCAACACCGTACATGCCAGCAGTCGAGAAGCCGACGTACACAGCGAGCGAAATGATCGTGATCGGGATGATTGCCGACTTGTAGCCAAGAGCAAGACCGTAGATAATGTTGGTTGCGGCACCAGTCTCGCAGGCCTGGGCAACCTCACGGACGGGCTTGTAGCTGTGCGAGGTGAAGTACTCCGTAACGAAGCCGACGATGCAACCGCCCCAAAGGCCGACAGCAACGCAGTAGAAGGCGTGGATGGGGGTCACGTGGTACGAGTTTCCGATCGTGAAGTTCGACGGCAGCAGCCACAGAGCAACAGGGACGATCAGAACGGTCATGAGCAGAGTGGAGCCGAACAGCTGCACCTTCAGCACAGTCTCGACGTCCTTCTCCTTCTTGACGGGCCACACGTGGGTGGCAAGGAAACTGATAACGGCAGACACGAAGATACCCGTAGCCGTGATCACCAGCGGGAAGAGAACAGCAGGCCAGCCAGCACCAATGATCTCAGGGCTCTGCGTTGAGATCACGAGGCACGCACACGTCGCCTCGGCAAGCGAGCCGAAAAGGTCCGAACCCATACCGGCAACGTCACCAACGTTGTCTCCGACGTTGTCAGCAATAGTAGCCGGGTTACGCGGGTCATCCTCAGGGATGTTCTCCACAACCTTGCCGGCAAGGTCAGCACCGACATCAGCAGCCTTGGTGTAGATGCCGCCACCCACACGGCCGAACATAGCGATCGAGGAACCACCCAGACCGTAGCCCGAGATAGCCTCGAAAAGCTTCTTGTAGTCGGTCGACAGCGGGTACTGCGTCTCGAAAGCCTTGATCAGGATGAACAGCACCAGCAGGGCCATGGAGCTCAGTCCGAAGCCCATGACGGCACCAGCACGGAAGGCCGTGTTGAAAGCGTCACGCCAGCCGCGAGCTCCCTCCTTCATGGCCGAGACCGTGGTACGGGCGTTCGAGTAGACGGCAACCATCATACCCATGTAGCCGGCAGCCATCGAGGTGAGACCACCGACGGCGAAGGCCGTGGCGTTCAGCGTGCCGAAGAGCCAGTCGAACGTCTGTCCGTCCTTGTTGACGAACGACGTGAGCACGAGCACCACAGCACCGAAGACGATAATGAAGGCGAAGCACAGCGTGTACTCGGCCAACAGGAAGGCGCGGGCGCCCTCCTGGATAGCGCAGAAGATCTCAAAGAGACGGTCAGCCGTCTGGTGGCGAACCTCCGAGGCCAGCAGCGCGTAGCCATCGCCGCGACGGGTCACCTTAACCTTGGACACTTCCCAGAACAAGTAGGCCGCGAACAGGATGCCGAAGACAGCCGAGGTCACAATGTAGGCGTAGGCTTCGAAAGCTTCCGCCATGGTCACTGCCGAAGAAGTCACTCCTACAACAAAGACGCAAAACTGGAAATGGCTCGCCCTTGGGGGAGGGCACGCGCCAAAAAGATTCGAGAACGAAGGGCCAGCAAGCGAAGATCCAAACGCTTGCGCTCTCTATGAGGCATACAATTCCGCCGTGGATGCTGTTTTCCCTTCCCACCTTTGCATCTGATTCGATCAGTCTCGGTTATGCAAAGATTTGATGCCCATCAGTCGAAAATGGGCACGTTTGGATACGCTGGAATGGGCTCCGATAAGTATATGAGGATTTGTATGGTCTAAGTTGAAGCCGGTCTTGCAGCCCGCCTCATAGATGCGTGTGGCCAACAGCGCTCGACAACAGCAACGCGCAGCAGCATACGATTACGGCACGGCATCGCTGGACAACATCGATCGAAGGCAAAGCGTTGCTACAGCGTAGGCCGACACTGCGGCGTTCGTAGTAAGAGAGAGAGAGAGACAGCCCATCTATTGAACAATATCGCTACTAACTGCGGCGTTCGTATTGAACTAACGACACTCCTGATTCGGATCGAATTGAGAATACATGTAGAGGGTTTCACGCAATTGAAAGCGGACGCCGGAACGCTTTTCGCTTATGAATTAAGCAGGCCAAAGCCATTTGTGGGATAGGACGATTGCTGGCGCAACACAGCGCACAGGCCACACTACAGTAGGTAGCAAGAGCAAAGGTACCCCTACCTTTTTAAGAACATCGCCGATGGCATTCACTGCGACAGCGGATTCCACGCTGGCGTTGTTGCTGCATTGCTTCTGCGACGAAGCAGCTGTTGATCTCCACTGCTGCTGCCGCGAGTCGCGGCCCGTGACCGACTCAGCGTCTTCCGCGCCGTTTCGCTGCACGACGCGCACGGAGAAGATCGACAGCCCGAGATCGGTAGATGCGATCCGCATGACGAGCAGCAGCGCTGCATGTACACTGTACAGGTCGGCGGCCTTGAACCAAAGTGACGGCGGAAAGTCATGGACAACTGCCGGCATCAAACGTTTCGCGGCGGTCTCAAAAAATGTCAATGAAAATGGGTCCGATGGTCCGTCCTTGCGCGAATCAGAAATGATAAAACCTCGAAATCAAGACATAAAACCTTGTAAATACCAAGGTTATTTGATAAAACCTCGAACAGAATTGGGTCGGTATCTTTCTGTTGCTTCAACCTTCGTGGAACAGGCGACATGCGACAGCGTCACCACATTCCAATTGCTGTTTATTCATGTAGCATGTGCGTACAGTACATGCACATTGCGCGCCACGGGCATTCGATCTTTACCTTCATGTTGCCGCGGTTGCCCTGCACTGCAGGTTGCAGTGCTGGTAGGCTTCCGCCAGTCATTTTCATGCCGCGCAGCATAGATACGTGTCTGCTCCGTAGGCAGCTGCGGTTCGTCAAAAGCGTGGGGTCCGCGCGGCGACGCAGGGTTTCTGGCCGATGGAAGCCACAGAGACCGGGCAATTGGTGGGTGTCGACCCGACACCCACCGACACTGTCCGACAGTCTGTCGAGCGGAAGCTGCTTGGTTGCTCCCGTCTGCGCCTCGTGCGTGGCGCCGAGCAATCGGCACGGGAGCGGACCGACACGCACAGTGTGCGCTCTGCTGTGGACCCTGCGATGCCGGGATTCCGTGATGGATGGCCCTCACAGCCGGATATGCTGCTCTTGACAAGGGGTGTCTTTGCGGGGGATAAGTTGTGGGCCAGGTGGTGAAGCACCACTGATGTACGCGTGCGGGTTGCTGTTTGTATGCATTTACTGGTTCTCGTTTTGAAAAACTGCAGGTGGCGAGGTTTGCGCGAAGTGCTGCGGCTAAGGGATATATCTCGCGTTGGCAACTTCAAATTTGGCCGCATTTTCATCGGTACATGTAGCAAGGTACGTATAAGGAAGTCGTTCGCGCTTGTGTATATGCTAGATGACTGCTTGCAGAGCAGAGCTACTTGCTGGTGCTGTTCGTTTGCGATTGGCAAGGTGTCATAATGCTAGAGCTCCGCAGAACGCTCTTGTTGGCGCGGCGATAGAGTTCATTCCGGGAATCTTGTCACTGCCTACAATTGAGGGAAAACGTTGCTCGCACAAAAATGCTATTGCAGCTATTGCGGTGGGGACGATGCCAGTGGCAGGAGTTGAGTTCACTGCTCAATAGCGAGGATACCCGGAGCGACTACATTAGAACGATCACCAATGCCAGCATGGTGTTTGAAAGTTGCCACAAGAGCAATTTTGGCGCGCCTACAGCAGTGTTTAATGTTGGAGATTCTCCAGTGGAGAATAAAGGTTTCTCAACCGGCAGACGAATTACTCAGTACTTCCAGTTGCATTGTCGGTAGCAAGCGCTGCACAGTAGCAGCCAACATTCAGAGGATGAAAAGGAGGATTATGCTGCAAGTTTAATGACATGGCGCGCTCATCTTCTGCAGCACCGCATGGGTGTTGTTATAGGTGTTGTACATGTATAGCCAACGCAACAAGGAGTTTTCGTGTGGAGAGCGGCAACATGTTCATGACGGCGTGTCGAGATTGTAAGGTCACTTATTCCAGGCCTGGGATTGGCTTATTGCGTTGAAGGGCTACAAACGCTTCAAGTGCCACCTAGTGGTGCACAGCATGCTTTGCGCGCTCTCAGCACGCAGGTAACCATCGGCATGAAACAGCTTCATACGAAATGGGGGCTTGTTAGCACGTGCGCGATTGGCACTGGAATGCAGCAGTCGAACTAACGCTTGCCTCGAAGACGCGAGGATAAATCTGGCGATGACCTGCAGCGTTCATTCCAATTCATATTGAATGGACAGATCCACTATCGTATGCCCTAAAACAGACTTTCGCTACTTGATTGATTGTCGGCTCTAGTTGATTGTTCGTGTTAGTACTGGTAGCATTTGCACCGACGAAAATGCCATAAGTTAGTTTGTTCATTTTTCAAAACGCTAATCCGACCTCTTAATAGAGATTATCCCCACACTAAATCCCTCACCGATGAAAACCAGCTACGTACAGCATCAGATTCCCAAGGCCCCCCATGGACCTCGACGTGAACTTGCCATCGACGATGTCTCGCAGACGTCAGCCACGAGCGCGTGGTACTACCGCGTGAATGTGTCCGTTTACGAAGAAGTACGGGTGTCGACATTTATCGACGACGATGCCAGCGATAGCAGTTCAAGCGAAGACGACAGATCCAGCGCCGCCTCGTTTCTCACCACCGACGTCGAGCACTACTCCATTCTACGACGCTACAGTGACTTTCGGCAGTTGTACGAGCAGATTCGTGACTTGCGTGCGACAAAGGAGGGCAATGCAGACACTCTGCCTTCGTTCCCAGTCAAGGAGTTCATATCTCCAGCGCTGAAATGTTTGCTGCGGCGTACGACTTCGTCAAAGGTTGTCCTGGACGATCGAAGTGCCAAGTTTGAGGAATTGTTGCAGTGGATTGAGAGTCACCCCGTTGCCCGGACTTGCCAGGCTTTTCTCGAGTTTATCGGAAAGCCACCACAGTCACATGACGGCTACGTCAGCCTCAAAGAGTACACGCCATCTGACTGGTTGTCCTCCCTTCAGCAGACGACAAAGGGTGTGGAGAGCCGTCGGCGTCGGTATTCCACAGGCAACTCAGCTGCTCAATCTCAACGAGAGCGATCAATATCTGAGGTGTCGGAGGGCCTGGCTAGTTTCCACCACCAGGCCATCAAGGAAACGTTGTCCATGCGAGGATCGTACGGTTTTGTGGTTCGATTCTCTGTGTAGGAAACCTGCGTGATAGTTGACCAAAATTCCTCGCCGTCAAGATGATTCAGTGCATGTAGAAGTTGCAATAGCAGGAGTTAGACTTAGATAGAGATAATATCGGAAAATTATTGTCAAAGTACATTTACAGTTTACTTTTTCGGATTTGTTTTGTGTCGCTTTTGTTAGCGTGCTTCAACTTCGGATAACACAACAATATTGTATCCGATGGTGCTTGTTCTCATTAAAAAAATGCTTTCGTAGGTGTAGCGTGCTCGTAAGAGCCACATGGTTGCCACATGGCTTCCTCTTCAGTACACAGTAAGATCACCGGCTGCGCACGAAATGCGGGACATTCGGCACGTACGGATTTGCGTCGGAAAGGAGCTCTCGATACTAACGCAACGACAAAATTTGGAGTGCTCCGATGCTACATTTATATCATCCCAATTCACGCCAACGTGCGATGTAACTAGCCACACCCGCCACTTGAGTGCATGAAAACTACGTTCATTATCAAACATCCCCCGTGCAACGTACATGTACTCTCAAGTAGCTACTCGTTCGCTAGCTATGTGTAGCAGTCATGGTGGCCAGGAGTTATCAAAGCTCACCACCATCCAGCCTCGACGTGGACTCGCCATCAGCGGTGTTTCTCAAGCGCAAACTACCAGCGTTTGGTACTACCGAGTGGATGTGTCAGTGTATGAGCAGGGGTTACGAACGACATTCATCAGCGACGACGAGGGCGATGACAGTTGCAGCGACAACGAGGAAGACGAGCTTCAGACCATCGATGTCGAGCATTACTCCATATCAAGGCGCTACAGCGACTTCCTGCAGCTCTACGAGAAAATTCGTTCCATTGTCATCCTCGCTAATGGCAGTGCCATCGCCATGCCACACTTCCCAGCGAAGGAGGGGATCTCGCCAACGTTGACTGGGCTGGTGCGACGTGCATCGTCTTTGGAATTTGTAGTAGAGGACCGACGATCCAAGTTCGAGACCCTGCTCCAGTGGATCGAAAATCACCCTGTTGCTCGTGACTGCAAGGCTTTCATTGACTTCCTCGGAAAACCACCACAGTCGCACAGTGGCTATGTTAATCTAAACGAGTACACAACGCCGGACTGGTTGTCTTCACTGCAACGAGCAACAAAGGGCGCGGAGAGTCGCAAGCGTCGGAATTCAACTAGCAGCGCACGCCTTCGACGAGCACATTCGTCATCGACCAGTGTGGACAGTCTCCACAATCGCCCCACGAGCTTGAGCCGATGCGTGAGTGCTCCGTGCGAAGAATTGCTCGACGCAGATACCGGTAGGAACGTTTGTCTGGTACTACGCGAGCATCCCAGGCGTAAGCAATACCGAGTTGCCGTGTGGTTTCAATGAACCCCGCAATGAAAATGTATTATCCACCTTATTATCTGTGCAACTGGTTTGCTCCCCCTACGCTTCCTTTTCAACACAACGCACTCGCGAGTCTTTCTTCACAGCAGCTAACTCTCGCTCCTGTAGAAGAAATAACAGAAGAGGATACATCAGGTGTTGGGAAAGAGCGTAGTTCACACGTCCACTGCCGTTCGGGTCGGCCAAAGCACTTAGTTGCTTCATTTCCTCAGTTGTTCCAACAGGGAAGTCATGAGTTTGATTGAGCTGCTTTAGAGCAGTATGGAAGTCTCCGGTAGGAATGGCGCCAAATTGCGTCTTGTCAAAGCTTGCAAAACAGTCAAAACTTGCTTGCCTCACGGCGTCTTCGCTCGGTAGATTCACCGTGTTAAAGTCCCACACACCCATTTCGTGAAGCACAGCAGACTTTTCGATCAAGGTATCCATGTTCACCAGCTCTTGCAGCTTCTGTGCCATGCGTCGGATTAACTCCTTGTAGTACACGACCTGGTCGGCTTCACCGGACGGTTCTTCCCTCAATGCAGCAAGCTGCATCAATTGATACGGTGACAGTAAAAGCTTTTTCATGCCCTTCAAAGCCGCCATTACCTCCTTCCGCTGCAAGCGCTGCTTCAAGTGCGTTGAGCTGCCCTGTAAGCTGCGTTTCTCGAAGACTTGGAACTGGTGCAGCAAATATTTTTCCACTCTATCAACGAAAGCCTTGCACTGGAAGCGGAAAATCATGCGACGCACGCGGCGCAGTAGGGGTGCTAGCTTCTCACAGAGCACTTCTTCGACTCCATTGGTGTCGGTTTTTGTCTCTGCGAGAGCTAGCGTGAGGTTGATTTCCGCTTCACTGAGGAGTAGCTGGGGTGTTTCGAGGAGAGATCGAAGTTGATGCCGGCTCATACGCGGATACTGCTTAGTGGACGATCTACGGTGGTCCGCAGAGGAGTGTCGATGAGAGCTTGACATCGAAGCTCCATCATCTTCAGCCGCGTCGCTGGGATCTCCACTAGTTTCGGCCTCTGAAACTTCCTGTTTTTCTTCTTCTTCGTCGTTTTCTCCGTCTTTAGTATCTTCTGGAATGACCTCTTGCTGGGCTTCCATTTCAGCGGCAGCCCGACGGGCCGCTATGGCACTTGCTGCATCTGCAACGCGCTCTGCGTGGGCCTCCACGAGTGCCGTCAACTTCTCGACTGTATAGTGGGTCTGGCGAGCCGATACAACTTCAAATGCATCCAGAGCATCGTCCTCGTTGCTCTCGTGCAGCGTTTCGCTCCCATCGCTTGCCGCGTTACCAGCTCCACTCATGGTATCAATCATATCTGCAGCGACGGAGACAAAATCACCGTATGCCATCAAGTCATCTCGATCCGAGGCAACAAGCGCTAACAGTACCTCACGTGGAGCCACACGTGGATTCAGCTCCAGTGCGTCCACAGTATCGCGGAAAACCTCCACCAGTAGTTTACCGTCGTTGTACGAGTCGGCGCGCTGCATCTGCTCGAGCAGATACTCCTCGGTGGCCTCTCGCTCGCGTTCACGCTGCTCTTCCCCGCGCGCACGAATGACCGCCGGTACTCGCGTAGAAGCGAACTCATCACTGACGTCAACAAGTCGCATAGATTGCAACTGCAGCTTGCGTCGAACCACACGATCCAGCACTGCCTCGTCGAACTTGACGGCCTCGAGGTCGTGGAAATGCGGGTCCTGCTCCACTGTGAAGCCTCGCACTCGCTGGTGATCTGAGCTCAAGTGGAAATAGAGGCGCGCCACTGCTTCGACAGCAGGTGCCTGAGGCGTGGGCTTGCTGAATGTTGCCATGATCCGAGGCTTGCCGTCTCGGCCGCTAGCGACAGCCGTCAGATAGAACTTGTACGTGAGGCGTCCGCATGCCGCCCACTGAGAGAGAAGCGCCGTCACTGCGTGCTGGGACTCATTTGCATCGGCCATAGTTGTCTTTAAGTGTTTTAACCGCCGGCAATGAAAAGTCGACAATCCGTTGCATTTGCACTGTGCTGTGATTGGCTGAGCACGTTGAAGTGACCACTTGCTTGATTTCTTTCGGAGTGGGTTCGCTGCGGGATAGGAAATCTACACTGAAGGTCAAGTTTGCACAGTGCGTGTGATGGTGTCCAATATGAAGGTCCTTCACGTTAGATCAAATTTGCATTGCGGCAAATGCCATTGCCATGAGAGAGTGCAAGATATACAGAGAAAGATAGACATTCTACAGAACGCGTGCTAATTCTACAGAACATGTGATAAGTCTACAGCAGGTACAATGAATGCAGAAAACGAGTCACTTACTACAGAAGGAGCAGCTATAAATACAGAGACGACACCCAGTCCAACAATTTGACAGCTCAACGGAAAAAATTACGTTACAACACATTGCCATCAGGGTAAAAACTTTTTTTCAAAAATACAAAGTTCAGAAAGTACATTACACCAAGATTGTTTGCTACTTCATTCATTGTAGATTTTCGGTTGTCGCCATGGCGTGTGCAACTGGTGCAATAACCACCATAGACTTGCATGTACATGTAGTAATACTTCCTGTACCTATGTCTAGAACTGAAAGTCATCTTGAAGATACACAGTGTCGTGTACAGTGCTGGTGCGCCTATATGGCGCGAGTCATGGACGTTCGATCCGTCCTAGTGCTGGACAGTGCTCTGCTGCGTCGACTCGAATCCGTCGCACGCCTCCAAGCTGCCGGTGTCGAACTCTTGCGTCCTGTAGTGCTTGTACGTGCTGTCGGCATTGTATGCGTATGCCGACCGAACATGGTGTAGTCGGTGACGAGGATGTTGGCGCGGTGGGCAGGCGAGTTCATCCACGAATCTGTCACGGCGTTCACGTCCACCTCGCTGGCTGCCACGTTCTCGGCCACGATGGTTCCACTGGTACTCGGCGTCCGTCAACCGCTTCGATACGGTGGATCCGTCGTGAGCCATGAAGTTGTTCTTGGACTGGTCGTCAGAGTGGCGCTGCGCTGCTTTCTGGAGCTTCTTGTTCATACAGAGCGCCTCCTCGTCCACCTAGCCGGCGGCCACGTTCTTGGCCACGTAGCCCTTGACTGTTGCCTCCGCCAAAAGCGATGCGCACCTCCAGTGTTGACATCGGTCGTTCATAAGCCTCTTCTCCAGCACTACGTCCTTCATGGTGATGAAAGCAACGTCGAACGTTCGAGGACTACGTGGCGAGGCGAAGGAAGTCGAGCGAGGTCGAGACGAGAGTTATGTTTGCCGGTCTTCTTAACTATAAGAGAAATAGCAGTGTTAGCGCGTTAAAAGAGCTCTGGATGACAATATCATCGCTGGAAGCAGGTCCCAGGGCGCACTGTCTGTATCGGCGTACCTGTTGTTGGTGCGTCGTGGTTCTTCAGGCACCGTGGTCGCTGTATGGCCGCCATCTCACTCCACCTGAAAGCGCGCTGCCATCGAGTCAGATTTTGAAATTAACTGGCAGAGAGAGCAAGAAGATAATCTAAAGAACGAATATTGAATTCTGAAAGGTAGTTGAAGTTCATCAATTATAGGAGGTTACTTGCGGTGTTGAAGCTACTTTCAGTGGAGGTTATTTTTCTCAAACGTTTCAACCACGCATTCATATAAATTGGTATTATTACTAGTTGAGCACCTTTCCAGCTGCTGAGGGGGCGACACAAATATATTGTGTACAAACACAATATATTAGCGACGCCCCCCACTCCGCCCCGTCCCCACTTACTTACTGCCCAGGCTACGACTAGTTGCAGGATCTACTCATTTGTTTGAGGTAGTTGCCCCTCGATGTTTTGATGGTCGTCTGCACATCAAGGTACTATGTCGTACTGTATGCTACCGACACTATTCAAAGGATAACCGCTGGCCCTGATGGAATACATGTACTACAGTATTTTGCCTCAATAAAGAACGGGTATAATTCAATAATCCAGCTAAAATATATAACAGTCTTAATTTAACACCAGTACAAAATGGTATACCGGCTGACTCTGTATTCGAATTACCTTGAAGTTTGTATATGTATCAGGCGTTCTTTATTGAGGCAAAATACTGTACTCCTAAAGAGTGCTGAAGCAGGACAAGGTGCTCTTTGACTGGGAGCTGATGGAGGCGAGACTGCAAGTATTGGCAGAGCTCGCAAGAACCCATAGCACTGGGGAGTTGTTGAGAGCCTTTCGTCACGCAGAGACGCCCTCTGGAATTTAAACTAGAGTTTCTGAGTTTCTCCGACTTACAATAAAGAAGAACGCGAGTGTGTGTACCCAGCAGGTGCGGGAGCTCAGTAAGGCTTTAACGCCGAACATCATGTTGGAGCATCTGGGGCGCTATCCGTCGGTTGGAGACGCGCTCGTCAAGAACGTTGGGTACGAGTCTAAGATGAAGCTCATGCCCGAGATGGAAGTGACGTTCGACATGCTGAACGACAACCTCAAGTTCACGTGGAAGCAGATGATCGAGACGCGCCTCGTCTGCATCAACGAGGAGTTCCCGTCCACGGCGGGCAGTCAGATCCTGCACGAGCGTTTCGGTAATTTGCCCCGCTACGCGGATGTTGAGGAGTACAACCTTGTCGCAATTTGTGAATTGCGCTACATGGTAGCACTGGAGAGGAAGTACGGGTCGCCGGGTGTTCGAGAAGTGTGAGATCGCTGGTAAAATGAGAACTTGTAATTGTTACTCGGCTACTCTTTCGACTACGCCTGGTTGTACAATTACTACATATGCCTTTTGATGGCTTCCTAAAAGCATTTGGTCGACAACTGCAACCGGTTCTTTGGTCGAACCTTACAGATACAGTGTCGGCACGGCATCATAACCACAGATCGTGGCTTCTGGTGCGATTTCTGCTGTAAGATTGCTGTTATCGCGACAGTTCTCATTTTACCAGCGATCTCACACTTCTCGAACCCCCGGCGACCCGTACTTCCTCTCCAGTGCTACCATGTAGCGCAATTCACAAATTGCGACAAACCTGGCCCAGGACCATTTTGCAGCGGTGATTCTGCTTCTGATCGCATTCGTCTTGCCAGCTGAGCTCCGAGCGCTGTTCAGCTTCCAAAACATTGCGAGGGCACGCGCGGCATCTGCATCGTAGCTTAATTACGACTTCCAGCAAGCTCAGGACGACCAAGGCCCTATTTCTCGCCAAATGTAACGATGTTTGGGAAGTTTTTCTGTGCTACGCAGCCTCGAAAGTTTCCATCGCCAACAGCTCCGCAATGTGGTAGGGGTATGCTATCCAGATACGATCTCCAACGACAAGGTCTACATTGTAGAGCTTTGTACGGCTGTAGAGTCTTCAAGACCCAGTCATGGAGCCTTTTTGGCCACATACTCCCCAGACCAGCAGGCATCCCAGCATACCTCTTCATGACAGCCTTCTTCAATTCCAGTGAGACCGGCAAGGGGAGAGGCAGACACCGAGTAACGCTATCGATGGTCCTACATGCCGACCTTCAGACACTTTCCGCAGGACACCGTCTTCAACGTGCTCCAGATCTGTACCTCCTTCGCCTATGCGCACAGGGTCGTGCAGCCTGGAAGGACTTAACCGAGGCGCTTATAGCGTACGCGCCGCTTGATGGACTCTGGCCGAGAGAAGAGAGAAACGTAGAGAATGAGAGATAACCCACAGCATGCGGAAGTTGAGCGGCAAGACGGCTCGCGAGCACAAATCAGAGCCCTTTGTCTCTAAAAAGGGGTGAGAGTGGTGCTTGAGATGGCCAATACTTAGGATAAAACGCTATAGTTTTACGCTTTTTCTGGCTTTTGGTAGTACCGTGGCTCTCTCCCGATACACTTTCTGTTTCTCTAAAAAAAAAGGGGCCTTGGTTTAATGACTTTGGCCTCTTTCGATAGAGGTCGTTCCCCTCACACCAAAATTATTCTTAGCTTCAATTGAAGAACCTGAAGGGTCGGATGGTCTTTCAATCGAGGTAAAATTGCGAAATTTTGCCCCAAGGAAAACGATTCTTAAATGCACACCCTACCCCTTAAGTAAATCTGAGTGCTTCCGGAAGAAATTAAGTTATCGCATTATTGTAAGGGGGGTCCGCCCCAATAAAGGCCACAGGTGCCGTACTATTGCTTCAGCCTAGAAGTTGCCATGACACGTAACTACGCATGGAATCTGGTGCTGACTTGTCGTACAGGAGCCCAGCTAGACTCCTTCCTCGATACACAGAAGCAGAGACTGGTCCACGAAAGTCAACCGGAGCTATGCCAAGTATGTTCTCTCAACCTGGATGCACACACCATGCGCTACGTTGTATACAAATGCAATTCCACGACGTGTCGGAACGATGGACGCAACTACAAATGTGGTGTAGTGGTTCGCGAGGATTCTCGACGCGAGGGACACTCACACACTTGGCGTCCGGACTCCCGACTGACGGAGGGGGTACTCCGCTTGCCGTGGGGGGTTGATCTGGGTTGAGTATGTGTGAACGGCTCTTGGGTCTCGGCTTGACTGCTTGTGGAAACTCTTCACTCGCAGTCGTTAGGGGTGTAGATCTTGGCGTTGAGAAGATCCACGGGGGTCCTAAGGGTGTGTTATCCAAAGGCCAATGGGGTTCCAGTAATAAACGAGTTCCCAATCGCCACTCCCAAAGATGAGAGCCAATAGAATGGGTGAGTCCAAATTACTGAAACAAAGTATGCGCTGTTATATCGAGTCCAAAGCGACGAAAAACCTCAAGGTTTTATTTTCGGCCAGCTGAGTGCCCCCCTCCCAGACGAACAGCATGCTGCGAGCGTGCCCTTCGACGGACATCGAAGACACGTGACACCCCAGCGACGCGCCTCCCCCTGCAGACCATGATACTGTGAAAGCTGTTCGATAACCCGGCAGGGCTGGCGTTATGCTGCCGTTTTTGGCCACCGACGACCATATTCAAGGTTGCTGACGGTATGCCGGCGTGCACTGTGTTGTATGGGTGATTATGTCTGTACTAATTTGTATGTATGTGGTTTGTTTGCTGTGGAATCACGCTGATGTGTGCACTAGCGCCTCGAATTCGTTTGTGTATTTGTTTGTATAGGAATGAACACTACATGTAATACAAGCTAGCTTTTACTACGACTCCAAGTCTTTTTGCTTCCATTGGTGGCTGTCTGGTGTGCAGCGATCGACGACTCCGCCGTTTGCTTTGCGGGTGATGTAAGCTGAACAGAGCGCGTTGTATGCAGGACGATGCTCAACCCGCAGCTTCCTCCATCGCTTCCGAAGGGATCTCGCGGTCTTCGATCTGCCTTTGCCATCAATACTTCCAAGTGCCGTGTTTGCCATCTTGTCCAAGTCTTCGGACAGCGTCCAGACACTCTGCTTCTACAGCCGGTACGCAACGCCGTCACGGTCTAGAGGAGCAACTGGTACGTCTACGTCTCGTCCTGCTGCGATGATCGTGATGTTGATGGCTGCCTTGAGGTCAGCGCGGACGAACTGTTGTTTCTTCTGTGCTGCTGTGTGCTACAGATCCAACGTGAACCAGGTATACAGGCAACCAGCAAGAGGGTGCGCCTCCACAACGACGTCGTTGTTTTGCTGAACGACGGGGTCCTCACAGCGGCAGGTTGCAGGGATAGGAGCGGCGGGCGGCTTGGCTTTCTGCATCGCGACGAGCTTGTGCAGCGTACGGTGCATCGTGGCAATGGACGAGAGCATTTGTGTGACGGCGGCTACAAGTACGGCGGTGTTTCCATTGCTGCGTCCTCCAAGCTGCGCAAAGTTCTCCGTCTCCCAAGCCACGCGGAGCTGTTGCCCCCAGCCAATACATATCTCCAGCGTCAGTCGAGATCCTAACGCAACGTTGGTTGCATCAAGAGCTTCGTGGAAGCGGTACAAGTAATGTGAGGTGAAACCGGTTGAAGCCTGCTCCTGCTGGACTGCTGCAGCGACATCGTCAAGATGGATCAGTAGGGACGCAAGCGCCGCGTCCAAGACCATGGCGTCGACATTGAGGGCGACGTCGGTGAAGCCGCTGACATTCTTGAAGAGATGGCCCCGAAGAGTGAGCAGTTGGGCGTATTTCAGACCCGAGAGAAGCTCCTCCAGCGTTGCGATCGAAGGTGTGACGCACGGCAGGTGCGGGTCCCGGTATCCAGCCAATACTTAACCGACGCTTTGGTCTTCACGTGTGGTGGTTCCCACGTACGCGAACGCCTTCGTGAGAGAGTCAAGCAGCCAAGCTCCCCGCGTTGAGATCCACTGGATAGCAAGTTGTGGTGAGGCGTTCGCGTACGCTGCGGACCCACGACGCAGGGAGTGACTGCTCAGTCCTGTGGTCAGGGTCGGTGGCAGCGGGGCAGAGGCTTTGGACAGACGCTCGGACGCCATGTTGATGACGTCGTTGATATACTTGGATACATTGGGCCTTCCTCTCACACGCTTGGCTGGTGGAGGCTCGCATTTTGCTTCAGCTTTTTCTTCCAAACTTTCCCAGTACAGAATGGCTTCGTCTTGACTGTAGGACTTCTCACCTGGAAAATCTGATACGGCAGCATGAGGCACTAGCGGAAACACGTAGCTGGAAGGCTCCGACGAACCAACGAACATCATCCCGAGACCGTGCAGCATACACTGCTCCCAGTGAGTAGCTGACTTGTAAATTGAAATACCTTGGACCACAGAGGTCTTGATCCGAGCGAGGTGCAGGAAGAGCTCGCCTGAAGTAGCCATAGAAAGCTGACTTTTCCTAGCAAAACATGTATCAATAGCTCTACCAAAAGTATGCCACATCAGTGTTAGTACAGCAGCGTCATGCAAGCCCTTATAGCCAGATCCAACTCCCTTAATTGCGGTTTCTTGCACGAGTACACGCAAGTCACTAAGAGTGCAACCTGGAGCTTCTCCCGTTTGTACGCCAGTGAGCAAATTCCGTTCCTCGATGGCTGAACCCATCTTGTCACGAATTTTGGCAATTCGCTTGCTGTCTGTCAAATGCTGGGGATACCGCTCCCGAAGACGGTTCACGACCTGGGACATATAGCCCACAGCAGTGGCCTTAGCTAGACAGCCTCCCCGAGCGCTTGGCTTAGTTTGCAAGAAAATAAAGAAAGCAGTTAGCAAAGAGTAATTTTTTTTGACTAGGCAGAGCATCAGGAATCGACAACGACTTCGCTATGCTAGCAATGGAGTCCTTAGTCATGTTGCCAATGGCTAAGAATTCACTGAAGCACTTAGAGCTGCTGTCTCCTGCCCTGCCGTCCCTTGCGGGGTGTCAAGCCCTCTTGTCGCACGCTGCATCGTTTTCAAGTGCGCGATGGGAGAAAGCAGACGGGGCACAACCACCAATCCTGAATTGGGAATTTGACAACAATTATACATAATTGCAATATTTCACTTGATATTTGTATTGAACATTATCAAAAAATTACCATGAATTCCCAAAATAACTGGGAAAGTACTGGGAATCTTGTGAAGTCTATCGTGATTGGCTGAAATGTGAGAGGATGCTGTTCTGATTGGATAGACAGCATGGCGAATAGAAACCATGAATATCAAGTTGGGAGTTTTCTTACTTATCCTACAATAAGTGCTTGACCGCCTCCTTCTAGCGGGGGACTTGAGGGGGTGAGAAGAGAGCGAGGCGACCTAGGCAAGCTATCCAGGCGTTCTTGCGCTTCTCCCTTGTACACTGTAGCAATCCTTGGTCGTCAGAGGGGGCCAATATACTTCCCAGCTCTGGAATAGGGTAGGACGCTTGTGTCTTGTAAGGGAAAACTCTCTCTCGGTTGTTGAGTGTTAAAACTACTCCTCTTCTCGCTTGTCTCCTTTGAAGTAAGAAGCACACTGATTCCTACTCTTCCTTATCCCTTCTTCACGGTACTTCAAGCCTTGGACGGCCCCCAGCCTTACCTTTGCGAACTGGCTCCAAGATCGGACTTAGTACAAATTGTACCGTCATTCTGGAACACCTCGATCTTCCTGACGTGTATCGAAATGATTGCACCTTGAACTTCGATCTTCCTGACATGGTACCCAAAACTTGGTACCATGATCTTCCTGACGATGTACCCTAAAGTTGGCACACTTGCTGCCTAGAAGATCCGGCTTTCTCACAGAACAAGATTCCCGCTCCACCACACAAATGCCGGTGGCTTTTGAAAGTTCTATCATGTGACGTCGAGGACCTGATCAGTATTTACCAACATGACTCCCATATTTCCGCAGCCCCGTCTTCTCCTAGACCCGGGGATGTCAACCTGACGATGCGTCGTTTCATTGAAGAACGCGTCGAAGCTGGAGAAAAACCAGCTACCGTTAGGAACAAACTCGTCACTACATTTAAGATGCAAGTTCCAAACGAAAAGAAGCTGCTATTACAAGTCCAGTACATTGCTAGACGATACATGTACAAGGACAAAATGCTGCATGATAACGACTACATTGACGAGATGGTTCAACTTGCATCCAAGCACCGTTTCCAGGAGAGCATAGACGACACCACTGCTTTCGTCTTTGGATTTGCTGTAGACGACACCGGTCTGCCTGTTCTTGATGAAGCTACCGAAGACAGTCCACTAGTGGTTGGTTTTGCAACCAAAACGACACTCCGCCGACTTGATGAGGCCAAAAGCTTTGTCCTTCACCTAGATGCAACCTTCAAGTTGAATTCGAAGGGATACCAGTGATTGTTATCGGTCTATCGGATATGTGGCGCCAGTAGTAGGTCGCGGCACATTATACCGTCAGTTTTTTTTCTTACCGTAATTTATCTACGAGACATGCTATGCACGTTCGTGGAACATTCCAGTACTTTCTCACGATCCAACCGCTCGACCACCTGAGAGCCTGAAGAGACGTCCGTTGCAGCAGGCACCAACCGTACAACCTCTTGAAGGCTCATTCCGCATTCCACCAACAAATAGTAAGATGGATCCAGCTACTCTACTCGAGGAAATGAACAATCTCATGAGTAGTGGGTCCATGTCATATTTGACCGGCAGTTGTTTTTTTCCACCTACGCTCAACCAACCCCTACCACCCCTCTGTTGCGAAATCCTATCCAGATGGCTTTTCACCTAAACTCCTTCTAAACGCATCTGATGCAAAGGACCTATTTTCACAAGCACAACGCAGCACCATTAAAAGCCCTCCACCCCTCTAATCCAAAGCAAGCGTCTTATCGACTAAACCCCCTCTCGCTGCATCTGATGCGAAGGTGGTACCTCCTAACCACCAAGCACCAAACACCCTCTCAACAACCCAGAACCATCAAATTCTACAACACCTCTCGACAGCTCTGATGCAACACAGATCAATTTCAAATAAAGCAATCCTATTCTGATACTTAAATTTAAAAAAAAAAAATGCTCACACGAGCTTACTTCAGGAGTTCATCGACTTCAGCCTTCAGCTTAGGCATCTTAGTCTGAACGAATTCGTTCTTGCTCAACCATTCAAGGTATTTAGTATCGATGGCTTGAATCTGTTTAATAGTCTTGGTCTTATACTTTCCAAAAGTCATCACATACGATCCATCATCATTGCCAAACTTCTCAGCGAGGAACTTACCAATATCACTACTATCTTCAACGAGACCTTTTTGATTTGATAACCAGCGGCAGTATCCCGGATCAGAGGCATATACCTCTTGAATAGTCTTCGACTTGTGCTTACCAAAAGTTAGTGTGCTCATGTTATGTTATTATAGCTATATCTATAGCCATACCTTTTTTTTCAAAATTTAATTAAATATTAGAAATCTCTTCCTTAAGCCGTAGTATAATCGACCACTTCTCCGGTTAGTCTATCGAAGGTTAGTTCCTGCTCTGACACGATCAGAATTAATAAATTACAACCTTGGCATCCGGCGTTGGTTCCACTGATCTGAATAGACTGAGGAATGTCCTTCTCAGTCAATCTACTCACATCGGCAACAAGTACGCGGTTGGTCAGCGACCACGTCTGGTAGTCAATCAAACCATTTACAATCTCGGGAGTTAGATCACCATTGATCGCACCAAGCTTAGCGAAGTTATCAACGAACGTGGCAAAGTCGTAATCATGTGAGATAGCGAACACATTCGAAGAACCGATGCGAACGTTGAAGTTGCGAATCGTCGAACCGGGATGAACGGTCCATGGAGCCGAGTCGAACGGAGATTGGAACTGTTGAACAGCGGCACTTGCGAAGCTGCCAGTTTGCTCAGCGAAAGGCATCACCGCAACGTACTTAGCATTCTTCACAGAAGCCGAAAGCTGTAGGTCGAACGCAACATTGTGTTGAGTCGTTTGCTTACCAGTACCAGCGCGCTGATAGAACCACTGAGCATACGTGTCAAGATAGCGAATCTTCTTCACTGGCTTCGAGATGATAGCTTGAGGGTTCTCCAAGTTATGGAAAGGAACGTAGAGACGAGCAGTCGTAAAAGGCATGTAAGTACCATCAATCGTGGGCTCAAGCGAATTGACAACAGCACCCCAAGCAATACTGAAACCAGCAGAAGCGGCGAGAACAGAGGCCATGGGGTTGCCAGTAGCAGACGAGGCAACCACGATAGGGCAGACATTACCAGACGAGAGCGTTGTGCTGGTTAGAGACATGTTCTTACCAGAATCAACAGCGATAGCAGCCGTACCCTGATTGACGCGGAAACGCAGACGAATCTGAGGGTTAGCCATCAAATCAAGCTCTTTGAAGATCGGATGAAGGTCCGTCAGCTTAATCTTAAGAATGTAGTTCCACGTTCCCATGATAGCGTTAGCAGTAGAAGCACCAGCAACGAAAGCACCACGCGAGGTCTGATTAGCAACAGTAGTCGAAGATGCTGTGCCACCAGACGACGGCCACGAAGATGATAGATCAACACCAGCAGTAGGAGGATTCGCCAGAAGACGACTCACGAAACCATCGTTGGGAACAGTAGCACCACCGGGAGCGCCAGTCGTACTGAAGGATGAGGAAAACGCAGTGTTATTGACGTAGCCATCGCCACTTGTACCAGAAGCACCAGTGTATGCCATTGACTGAGCGGCGTCGGGGAAAAGGAAGCTTTCAGCACCGTGCTTCTCTACATAGCCTCTTGAGTACTCCGTCTGAGCACGAAGATTGTTCCAAAACAGCTTGTAGTCAGCCATACTGATAACAGTCTTACCATTGAGCTCAAGCGACATCGAGTCAATGACGTTGAAGTTGCCGCACTTAAGGGTAGCACAGTATCGGTTAGCAGCCGCGGTCTGAGCAGTAGCACCATTCTTCATCGAAACCTTGTAGGGGAGCATGATGTAGGCATCACGGAGCGAGGCAAATCCTTCAGATCCGTTCAGCTGACTGGTAGCATCAATCGTGATAACACCATTTTGGTACGAGCCCTGGTTGAGATCGATTACGAACGGTACGCGCTTGTTGGACGATACCTTAATCTCCGGGTCGCTCTTCAGCGAGCTCTGGTATAGAAACTGGTCGGCGAGTTGAGTAGCAGACATCGATAAATCTATGGGTTTAACTATATGAGCATCCATATAGTTCCAAAAAAATTAAAATATTACATTATGGATCTAATCAAAGCGATTACGAGCGATCATGATTTAATTAAATTAGCAAAGACGATTGGGGTTCAGTTAGATGGTATTGTCGAATTATCTGAAATTAAAAAGCCACTACCGCAGAAAAGATCGTATATTATATTGCTTCGCAAGCCTAATATGGACGTGGGACACTGGGTTTGCGTCTATAATAATAATTATTTTGATAGTATGGGAGAAGCGGGTCCAACAGTTCTCAAGATTAGTAAATACAACACTAAGCAATATCAATCCACATACGATGAATATTGTGGCAGATGGAGTATATTCTGGCTATATTGCAGACAAAAAAATAGGATGGAGCTATTCGATAGATTCAAAGACCTGAATTTAACTATTCTGGATTAATTCTTGATTAATTCTCTCTGAACTCATATATAGATCAATCATGTACAAAGAGTTAGCAGTTTCAGCTTCTATCCCTGAGTCAAAGCTCAAGCGGGCTTTCAAGTCAGGGACACTGTCCTTAACGAAAGATGAGCTAAGTGGATCTGGCGCCACCCTACATCTGCACCCAGAATCGTATGCCAAAGCTCTAAGAGCTCGTAAAGCTGGTAAGGGAACGCGCTTATCAATTACTAAGAAGGAAATCAGTTATCCCTTCAAGCATCTTAATGGTGGAGGTATGCATGGTTCGTCAGTATGGAGTAAAATCTGGAATGGCATTAAGCAAGGTTTTCGCTTCGCTAAAGACAGCGGACTACTTAGCAAGGCCGCCGACTTCGCCGTTCCAGCGCTAGCAACAGCAGTTGGCGCCCCTGAAGCTGGGATCCCAGCTCGCGCAGCGCTCAAGTCTCTAACCGGAGTCGGTGTATATGACAGCGATAGCGATACTGAGCTTGATAAGGGTACCGGAGCTACGTCTGGAGGACGTATATCTGTTGCTGATGTTAAGAAGACAGCTAAAGCAGCATTAGGCTATGCCAAGCGTAAGGGTCTGATCACTGATGCCATTGATCAAGGAGAGAAGTATCTCATCAGCAAGTCCGAGAACCCCGACCACCACGATATGATTCGAACTGTTCGCCGTGGTATTAAAAGCCGTTTCGGTGTGGGCGTAGCGTCTAAGAAGACTAAATTAGTCAAGGGTAGCGCTGAGGCTAAGGCGTATATGGCGAATCTGAGATCTAAGCGTAAGCCCGCTAAGCTCGCTGGAAGCTTCCGTCTCTAACTAAAAAAATAAGCAACTTTTTTCCCTTGCTTACTTCTTTGAACGGATCAGAAGCATAATCGAAACGGATGTGTCTCTAAAATGAACGCGCTGATCGTTCTGATTGTAAATGGTAATCGTAATCGAAGATCGAGCACCGTTGAAGCAATTCATCCAAGCATACTGACTCGGTTTGTAAGCAATCAATTGACCAATACCAGCATCACCTCTATCGAAAGCGCTCAGAATATCACCAGACACGACATAGTCATTCTTAACAAGATCACAACGTACAATGTAGCTCGATGTGGGATGAACCATGGGGATAGTGTTCGAGATCAGTGAGTAAGTGGTTGTTTGTGAAACCGACGGATATGTACCATTCGTGAAGCCAACTACCTTTCCAAACGAAGCATTGTCAATGATTAGACGAGGAACGCGAGTCGTGGTTGGGAGACCTGATCCACCAGCAGAGTAAAGCCCTGTTGCAGGTCTTGTGCATGTTCCAATAGCGATTGGGGTTGGTGAGCAATCGAGCTGACAAGCATAATAGACTGAGTTCTCACTGATTTGAATGAAGAAGACATTGTTGCCGCTGGCATCGATGAGATAAGCGCCAGCCGAGACCAACGCGGTCTGAATATAGCGATTGATATCGGCATAGCTGAAGTATCCATCAGGAAAATTAACACTAATCGTAGATGTGGTTCCAGCAGTCGGGACCTCTACCTTGAACGTATTGTTGGCAAAAGCCAGCGAATCAATGTTGAATTCGGAGTTGTAGAGACTAATCGATTGGATCGCGCATACTGAGTCAGAGAAATTAGCAGCAGATCCGGGGAACGAGTACCGCCACTGGGAGTTAAGACCATCTTGGACCAAGTTAGTGCTATCGATTTTGACAAATGATGCCATTGTTGTTGTATAACTCTGTTAGGGTCGAAGACACTGACTACGTCTAGCTTTCTTCTCTATATTTAGGAAATCAAAGTTCCCGCGGATCTAAAATTTTATCAAAATTCCAACGCATCTGACCCTTGACTCCATCGATGACTAACGCCTGACCAATGTGCGACGTGCATTTATTGTATGCTCGGAAGATCATTTCCTGGCTTATTCCGGGCAGATTGTAATCCTTGAGAATGACTTGTAGATCTCGCTTCGAATTAGCCTTTAGGATGACGCACAGCTCTGAGTTTAAGCGAATCATCTTAGGTAGCGCGAAGAAACTATGAGCCAGAAGAATTGAGCTCAGTTTGTAGTGTCGGCATCGGATGTAGAACGTCGATACCAATCTTTCGAGTACGTGTTTGTCGGTTGTGATATCATCGAAAATCACTAATTCTGGCTTACCACTCGCGAGGGAGTTCGTCGAATCTGATCAACCGTTGGAGCTGTGTCGGGGTCGTAGAAGGAGACGAATCCATCAAGCTTGTCGCGAAGGTAATCGTACAACGGCTGATTCGGATTGCGGCAAATGACATGGAGGTATGCATAGACATTCGGCGAGCTCTTGATAATATGAAAGGCCATGTTAGTCTTGCCAGATCCGCTCGGAGCGAGCATAATCATTCTATACAACGCGGGGATAGCTAAATCCTTAATCATAATCGATTTCCCAGGTCTATACTGCTTGGGAATCGCATTCGAGTAATCAGGAACTAAGCTCATGTTTTATCGTTCGATACTATATAGATTAGAAGAAAAATGAGTGGATTCTCATATCCCCAACCAACCTTCATTTCTGCTATCTACAACCCGGGATTCTATCTCTCGTTGGATGCAAACGGCTACTTGACCTATGACTACGCCAAAACCATATTTTTGGATAGGAATGACTATCGCTTGAGTTATCTAAGTGGAATTACGGCTGGAATAGGTAGCGCTGGAACAGCCCTGGTACTTAACTCAACTGGGTCGATTACAAGTGGAATCACATCATTAACAATGACAAACTTAATTCTAGGTACAGCCACTATTGGCTCTACTGAAGCTGGATATCTTAGCGGTCTCACTGCTGGTACTGCTGCTAACAGCAAAGCGTTGGTACTTAGCAACACTGGATCCATTACCGGCATTACTTCATTGACTACCGGAACAATCAACGCGAGTACCTATCAGCAAGATGGAACAACGTACAGTCTAGCATCGTTTTTGACAGCAGTCCCGAGTTCATTCACTTCAAGTGGTACTATCACAGCAGGAACAGTCAATGCGACTACTTATAGACAATCTGGAACAACGTACAATCTAGCATCGTTTTTGACGGCAGTACCGAGTTCATTCACTTCGTCCGGTACTATCACAGCAGGAACCGTTAATGCGACTACCTATCAGCAAGGTGGAACAACGTACAATCTAGCGAATATGCTTACGACTAGTACATCATCAATCTCATTAGGCGGTACTCTTAGTGCCAACACGGTCAGTTGTACCAATTTAACCCAGAACGGTGTCTCGTACAATCTAGCAAGCTTCTTAACATCAATCCCTAGCTCATTGAGTCTATCATCACTCACCGTCTCAGGCACAGGAGCTCAATTTAACACTAGTGCGGGCAACACTGATTCAATCTATTTACCAGTTGGATCATACGCTATGTATCTTCGAAACAATTCGAATATCATCTCAACCAGTGTAGGGTTAGCTTTCCTAAACGATTCGTCGGGAGCGTATAGTACAACTACCCCGAGCGCAACTATTAGCACGTTAAGACGATCTAGTACTCAGTACGATGGTAGTGATATCGAATTCTACACAAAGGGCTCTGCTAGTCAAACAGGTGCTTTATATCGATTAGCTTCGCTTCATGGTACTACTGGTCAGCTTTCTATAGGAAGCAATAACGGTTATATGGATCTCAATATTCTGAAGGACAACGCTGGAGCATCAATTCGTATAGGAAGCTATCAAAGCACTGCCAATTGCTTCACAATCACTTACTCGTACGTTGGCAGTTCGTACGCTCAAAATCGTCTTCAATTTGACAATTACGGCTTCAGCGGGCAACAATGTTGGTTCGGTGATAACTCAGTGGCTATCAATAGCCAAGACGTACCACCCGCGAAGTTTGCCGTTAAGGGCGATACTACAAAGATGTATGGCTCATGGGATAGGGTTCAACGCTGGTCGAACGATCAATCTACTCAGATGGCCGTTGAAATGTTAGTGTATAATGAATCAGGAGGTAGCAATAATAGCTCTGGAGGAGGAACCTGTTTAGGTACTATGACGAACGACCCGTTCAAGATCATGACTAATGGCTCTGCTAGGGCTCTGTTCAACACATCAGGTCGGTTTATGGTCGGCGGCAACTTTAGCGCAGAAGCGACCATTCACAGTGGCGGCGCATCATGGGCTAACGAAGAGTTTTACACGAAGATCAACGCGTCCAGTATATGTTCATACCGAGCCAATTGGTCATCCGCGAACTACTGGGGATGGGGAAGCGACGGTACGGTGGGCTCTATCAGAGCTGGTATATGTAATGCCTCGGGATCATGGCTGGGATATGTACCAATCCGTGGAGGTGCTTATACCAATGCCTCGGATGAAAGATTAAAGACAGATATTGCCAATGTCCCTTATGGTCTGGATGCGGTCATGCTTATGAAGCCACGTAAATATAAGATGATCCAGGAAGGAACTCAGCATGTCGGTTTTATCGCGCAGGAGCTCTATGACATCGTCCCTGAAGCAGTTCAGGAAGGCGCTAATGATGATATGAATGAGAATGGTTATCCAATCAATCCATGGGGAATTGATCTCGCTTCGCTGACATCAGTGTTGTGTAAAGCCATTCAGGATCAACAGGCACAAATCGAGGAGTTGAAGAGAATTGTCTCGACTCTAATATAGATCTACCAATGGGTTGCTTCTCGAGTAAGGAGATTGAGTCAAACCTTGAGACGAACGATGTTCGAGGTCGAAGACCCTCGGACCGAGTTCCGAGAGTCTCCTCTCCACCGTCTCAGATAATAGGCTCTACACAACTGAGAGCTGACCAAATTGTTGTACTTGGTGATAGCGTATTTTTACCGACAAAAGACCCTGAAACAGGCGAAAGTGCGATACTCGATATCGAAGTAGCCGACAAAAATGAGAGTCTATCGAGGCTATAAGAATCGATTGGTTAGAAATGGCATAAGCTAAGCTCACAGCGAGAAGGTCTTTACCGTTTTTTCTTCTTTCCATACAGCCAAACCTGACCGCCGCTGGCGGACTCAGTCTGCGTGGATGCATCCGAAGTCGTTGGAAGTTTAGTATCAACCCATGCCTTAGCCTGAGTTGTTTGGGGCCGCTCTCGAATGATCAAGTTCTTCATGATTGTTTTGAGCTCAGCGATATTGAGATCGGCATCATCTCCATAGGAGCCGCCTGACTGAGCAATAATCCGTGGGTTAAGGAAAAACATCGTACTCTATTCGAATGAAGTTCGAAGGGTCGCAGATCTTTCGAACAAGTTCGCTAAGCTCTGCTCTATAGTAGTCGAACGATAACATTTTGAATTCGTCATCAGAAATTAAGTGATTCGAATACATATCCACAGTGATGACCTTCAATTGCTTGAGAATACTGGGATTGTCATTACCTAACTCGATCTCGCCCTTGAGCTTAAAATATTCGGCCTTGAGCGCCTCCAGTGGATCAGCCAACTTCTCAGAGAAACTATGCTGGAGATGAGTAGCGGCAAGAATCTCCTTGAAGATTTTTTGTCATCGGTTGATAGTTGATCATACGATGATTGGTTGATATTCTTCGAATACACCAGATCCTTGAGCATCTTCTGAAGCTCTTCACTCACCTCTCGCTTAGGACCGATCTTACGACGATTAGGCTGAACGATAACGAGCATTCCTGCATCGAGATCAGGGATTCGAATGTACTTGCTTCCCAACGGTTTGTAGGTATAGGCGGAGGGCGTTGCCATGCCTTGAATGTCGTTGAGATTGTACGTCCGACCTTTGCGAACAACACCATCTAACTTTGGCTGACCTCCAAGGTGAGCTCTGCCCGCCCCGCGTAGGCCTCGACCGACTACGTTATCTACCATTGATGATACAGTCCTCCCCACCTCGCGTTTAGATGCGATGTTGTCAAATTCATCAAGATCCATGTCAGGGTAGCCCTTTTTGAACAGTGTGTATTTCTTGAGCTTGCTGTTATAATTAGCCTTGGTAGCTCTCATTGCAGCGGTTGCAGCTTTGAGATTAGACTTCGCAGCCTTGCTATGTCTGGATTTAGTAGCTTGCTTTGCCTCATCATACCTTTTCATAGCTTCTCCATAATCCTGGAACGCAGCCTCGGCTTCGTCGTGTAGCAATTTTAGTGATACATATGGATCAATGCTCGTCTCCTTCACTCGAGATGTTGCCTCAGTGGATTTAGTATTCCTTTTAAGAACTCCATCAAGTATTCCGAGATTCTGAGTTAGGTTATCTTGAGCAGCTTTCTTATCAGGACTCTTTCGATTGATACCCGTTAGATGTTTGTCAAATATTTGAAAGCCATCTATCAGTGCTGTGAATGTATCCATCCAACGAATATTCGCCATGAGATCGCGTAAATCATTAGCCGAGGTAGCCTTTTTATCATCAGAATATCTGACATTGAATAGACGCTTCTGAGTTGGATTACTGAAATAGAGACCGTTCTGAACCTTCACGCCATCTGTAGTATCAATAACTGGATTTGGCTCAAATGCGAGCTTTACCTTTTGTTTGCGAAGCTCTTTAAAGAATTCACTGAGAATGAGTTTGGCATCGTTATCAGCATTAGTTAGATTCTTATCCATATCGGCATCAATACCGCTTTTAATTCCATGCCGAGCCTCAGCCTCGTCTGAACTCGGTGTGTATGGATTTGGCGTTAATTCCCCTACAGTGTCATCGTCAGGCGATGTCGATGAATCAACAGCAAAGCTGTCCTCAAGCCGTTGTTTGCTACGATTTGAGTCATCATTCTTCAGTGGGTCAGATAATCGACGCTTTTTACCGATCAGACTCTCCCATACTTTCAGCGGTTCCGTAGTCTGATATCCAGGGAATACATTGGATTTTGCCTTTCTCAAATCACTGACATACTGAAGAAATCGTGGGTTTGTCTCCATTATAATCCTAATTGAGTCATATGTCGCATCCCAGTCAATTGCATCAACCTTAGCCCATTTCTTGCTCTTTGTCGTATAAATCGTGGTACCATTTTTAATTATGAATTTAGTCATAAATCGTCCGTTTTTATCCACGGGGTGTAGTTGGAATTTATTAAACACTGGATAGATCTTGTAAATCTTAACCAATGCTTCTTTAGTTTGCTGGTCCTCGTCAGACTCATAGTCATTTGCATCAGGTTTTACAGGAACTTCCACTGGTGTCTCCGCTGGTGTCTCAGCTTTTACCTCAAGTGAGGGCTCAGGGATTTTTGGGAGCTTGTATCACTCAGACTTTTTGCGGCCTCAACAGTCGCCGATGAGGTATCTGTCGAAGCATCCGACGTAGTCTTTTTAGATAGTGATAGCGTCTTATCAGCATCTGACGCCCATTGAGTGTCTGCATACATCGAACGCTTGGCGAATGCTTGACGAACCCGTCGCTGGGAACGTTCTAACAAATCCAATCGCTTTTGCTCTCGTTGAGCAATGCTTGTGAAGTTCGGAAACATGGTTCTATCGTATATATTAATCAATTATTTTTGCTGTGGTTTTGAAAATTGATATCGTTTCTTCGCGATTCTTGGGACTGGCCCCTCCTCCCACTCGCCCATCGTATATTTATGAACGATGTCGTTTCGACGCTTTAGCATAGCATAGTACGCGGGAAGAACCTCATCGATTGGTAGATCAAACAATTCCTCGACCTGATTTTTATACTTGGGATCGGTGATTACATGCTTGTAGGCTCTGTCTTTACCTCCATTGATTCGAGCGAGGTGAAGCTTGATGTAGTCGCATCGCTGAATGTCAATGATCATATCGTTGAAGCGCGAAGTTTTCTCGACATAGAACCTAACTCTCTCGTGCATTTTTGCGAGCTCTCGCTTGTACATAGCGATTTTATAGTCCTTGTCGTGTTGCTTACAATATCCACTCTTGAGAGCGGTTCGAGAGCATTTCTCATTCGATTTCGTAGTCGCGTTGCAATTGGGAGACGGTATCCGAGGGTGTCTATAGGACCCCTGAGGGATCTTCGATCCTCTCCTTTCAACGTCGTTTGTCATGATTTTGATAAAGTTTTGGGTATATATATATAGATGGGGATATTTAACTCGAAGATGAATATCGAATATATCGATACTGATCCATTCGACGCGGAGGGTATATGACAATCGATTCCTTGAGAAAGAAGTAAAAGAGAAGCCTACGCTTGAACCAAAGCGTCGTGTGCATTTTGATCTACGGACGCCCTCAACTCCGCGAATCGTTAAATGTCCGGAGGATCTGAAGTCTATCACCCTCTAAGACTCTTGTCGCGGTGTTGAAACCCCGTTCCAATACTCCTTCTCGAGTGTCGATCTTCGATTCTTATTGATTAAGCGGAGATTATCCTGGGGCTCCCAGGAGTCGGGTTCATTACCAACCCACTTCACTAAATATTTGTATTTACCAGATCGCATTTTTTGTGGTCTAATATCTTTTCGGCTTCTAAGATATCACCCTTGTTAATTGTGGCGTCAGTTGTCTTCGATTGCACTATTTTCAAATCGTTTGGTGATTTGTAGAGTGTATGACCATTCTTTGACCTAATTTCAACTCGGTACCCGTCCATTCCTACAATTGTATAGACAGCTCTACTCCATCTGGCAGCTTCCTTGTCAAATGTTCGCTTCTTAAGGCGGTAAAGGACGTTTGTACCAACTTCAAGCTCGTTTTCAATTTTTTCTGCTTCCTCTTGGTTATGTGTTATCTCAGCTTCTATAACTTTACCTTTTGCATCGTTAGGACTCATACCAATCGACCGATGAATGGTGCTATTGTAGTTTGTAATAATATCATTTACCAGTTTTTGTGTGATTCGCTTCGGATCGATTTTGGTTAATCGCTGCTTTACGGTTCTGTTGAATCTTTCGATTTTACCCATAGTACCATGATCACCAGGTTCGTTATTAAAATGTTCGATCTTTTTGGATTTGAAGAATTCTTGTGCTTGGGTGTTCATGAATTCGCTTCCATTGTCGCTGGTGAGTATATCGACCTTATTACTACGAACAAATGTTTTAAGAGATGTGAGTACAGTTGGCGCAGTCTTATTCGTCAATAGCTTAGCATACCCAAGGCGAGAATTGATATTGATAGCCGTCAAAATTGGTCGTTTTTCCCAGAACGCAAGATCCATTTGCCATGAATTGGGGTTATGAGAAGCAATTTTGAATCCATCGTATTTCCGTTTTTGCTCTTGAAACCGTTGTATGCCTGTCTGGGTCGCATACCATTCCTTCACAGCTTTGAATGTGATTTTGGGGTCTAACTCCTTTGCCTTCTGATACAAAGCCTGAGCACCGACATATCCCGTTTTAGGGTCATAATATAACTTTGCCAGTTGCTGATCCATCGTACCTACTAGCTCTGCTCTATATATTTATGAGACAAAAATATCTCTCTAATTAGTTGCTTAGATTAGCCAACTTCGTTTAAATATCCAAAGCTACGGTGGTGATACCATCCTCAAGTACTCGACGCTTGTCGTAGTAGTAATTGAGAGCTGTTTTAGTTTGACTATAGGTAATGATTGACTTAGTCTCCTTGCTGAGTCTAAAGCCTTTGTTTGTACCTTGCAGTGTGATGCGATCACGGACAACACTTTCAAAGCCATCTGGGTTGAGTACATCACTGTTCCGACCACCTCCCTGCTGCACTCCCTTGGCACTAACCTTGACCTTGTAAGATTGGTCAGGTAGATAGCAGATATAGTTCTTTGAAGATAGTGACACCATAGCATCACCAGACCACTCATCCTTGAACAAACCAGGTGTGCGACGATCGAACTTAGCGACCTCGTTGTTATAGTCGCGTGGGAACCAATCATACTTATGCTGCTTGAAGTGCTCGCATAGCTCAGGTTTGATACAGTTTTGAAACGGATTTTCACAGCTGAATGCGATGTATGCCGAGTCTGTGTCCATCTCCTGGTATTGAAAGTCCGAGCGATCGAAGTAGAAGTTGATACAGTCATAGTAGAACTGTAGCATGCGTAGTTTAGCAAGCTGATAGATGGCAATCGACAAATGGATCGGATTCTTGTTCTTGAGTCGCCGTTTCTTCATGGTAATCTCACACGCATCATGAAGCTCCTCAAGTCCATGAAATGTGAAGTGCTCAATTTTGCTCTTGATGGCTTTGTCGTTAGACTCGTACTTTATCTCCTTGTGCTTACTCATGTCCATACCAGATCGACCGAAAGCGCTGTTTCCGACCAACTTCATCATTTCAGCGATCATAGCCTTGGACTTGTCAGCATCACCCTCCCGTCGAGCGTTAGAAACCGCCTCCATAAATGGTTCAAATGCTTTGTGGGAATTGGCTTTGATGAAACAGTAAGTTTTGGTGATCTCCATTCCGTGAGCGATGTACCACTTGAGCAACGGAGCATAGATAAGAATCTTTTCACCAAAGTAGCTACCAATTAGCTTACGAGCTGGCTTTGCTCGGCTTTGTTTGCGTGCTTCGTTGTACTCAAACATGTGCTGACCAATTACATTCTCATCGCTGCAGTCGATTAGCGTGTTCTTGAAAATAGGGGTCATCTCACTAAAGTACTCTTTGAGATGTGGTGGGGTACGAATATCACACTCGAGGAAGCCAAATACTTTGTCATTGACAATGTCGTCGATAATACCAGGATAGGCATCAATCGTAGTCAATCGCCCACAAGGCATCTCATTACCGAGTGCCCACAGGTACAAAGCATTGGCATCGTATCCGATAATCTTTTTACAAACCTTGTCCCCGCGAATCATCGTCTCATTTCGCTTGGCATAGCGATTGAAGATGATTGAAGGACCGCCAGCGATGTTAGCCTTCATCTTAGCATAAATATCTTTCTCTTCCCTATCGATGCTATAGACAAGCTTATCCGAGTTGAACTCAAGCAACTTCTTGTAGCGAAACCCTTTGATGGACATGTTTTTACGAGCGGTGTTGCACTTCACACAGCTGATCAAGATGTTGCCATCGATATGCCCAAGCTTGTTGTTTATTCTATCGGCTGAAGCAGTATCAGCGGTCAGCTGACAGTAGCATAGACCACACAGATACTTTTGCTGTTTGAGAAGGATGTCAAGGTGCTCAGTAGTCATATTGAACTCTCTTTTAGCCTCAGCATCCTGGCTCTTGTATCCACTCATGCGTTTGGATGGGAAGCTAAATGCTTTCGCCGAATTGGTGGGGTACTGGAGATTGTTGAAGCAGGTTTGATACATGACTTTCTCTGATAGACCTGGGAGAGATACACCATCGGTAAACATATCCAGACCGAATCGCTTGAACAATTCTCGTTGAGCCTTGATAGCCTTGATAAATGGAACTACATCAAGATTGTTGTACCAAATAAGTAGGTCCTTGATCGACTTCATTCCATAGTACTTCCAGACAAACTGTACCCGCTTGTAGTCATCATCACTGATGCTGGTATTACGGAGCTCACTGTCAAAGGCTGACTGAGGAGGCACTTCAGTTTCGTTGAATACATTGAATGAGGTAATGTACTCATATGGGAAGATACCCTTACCCAGACCGCAGACGCATCGAAACTTGTCATCACACTTGCAATCACCAAGGTATGTTGATAGGTATTTAGCGTAGCTTGTACCTGCTGGTACATAGTTGCTAATGTCTAGCATTTTCATGTCCGACGTGGCGATGCACATGTAGCTTGGGTTCTTAATAACCGATTTGATGTTGTCGGTTCCAATGGTAGCGAACAAGTCTGCCTTGATTAGGTTGATATCGTAGCGCCCTGAATTAAAGCCAAGGACTGGTACCTGATCCAGAGTTTGCTTGATCTTACCATAGTCCGACCGCTTCTTACCAAACCCAAGCTTGCTGTGAAAATCAAAGAAGCTGGCAAAATCTCCAGATTGAATCCAAGCATCCACATCCTGTGTCTTGTACGTATTACCAAGAGGAGTACCTGGAACCTCCATGCCTGTCAAACCTTGAGCGTCGATTATCTTACGAAGCAAGGCCTCGTACTTGGAGACATTGTATTTCTGGATCTTCGCTCCGACATCATTAATGTACTGGAACATATCCTTGAGCAATGCCTTCGGATCATCATTTACAAAGCAGCGAACCTCCTCCGTCAAGCTATCAGCTACAGAGACGGACACCGGGATGTGCTCGTTCGTGAAGACAGTATTCTCCCCATGTTGAGTCGCCGTAGGCTTAAGAATGGCCTCAAAGTCATAAACAATAAAATGATCGATGTATTGATCGGTATTCTTGATAGAGTACTTTGTCAGTAGCGAACGAATTGTATTTGAAGCTGGGCGATAAATAGTCGGGTCTTCAGGGAATGATTCAATATTTACGAGCTCACACTGGTTCTTCTTATGGTTTCGAAGCTTGTCGGAGCTGACAAACACCATCTCACACTTTGGGCATTGGTATTTACACTGAAGCATATCAATATTCTTAATGTAAAGAGCATGATTCTCGTGAGATAGAATATTGATAACATCGTACTCCTTGTCAGAACGTCGGATGCATTCAACATTTCCCGTCTCCACATCCATCATGAATACATTAATGCTTAGCTGAAAGCAGTCCTCAAGCTCATCAAACTGGAGAATGTCGATTGGTTTGAAACTGCGAAACAGGCTTAGTGTATAATTGATGTCCTTGTACGAGCAGTACTGCTTGAATGTCTGCTTTACCAGAGCTTGAATTCTACGCGGATCCTTTTTTGGTTCATCTTGCTTGTGGTATGCGATGCAGTGAAATACGCACTTGTTGTTAGTCTTTGGGAAGTTGATTACACTCTTGTTGTCGCGGATAATCTTTGGAATGACAGCTTCACTATCACCCAGTGCGTGTTCGCGCTGGTAGATGTAAATCTTGAATCCAGTGATTGCCTTTACCAGATATCCCGATTTGGGGTAGTTAAGCTTGTCAGCTAATTCCATCGAACGAATCTCCGAAATGACCTTCTTGCGAATATCACCCTTGCTATTGATAGCAATCGGTGAGCTGAACACCGAGGTGTTGCTCAAATTCGGGTGGAAGTATCGGGTATCGCTATCATCTGTTCGACTAACGAGGTTGTATCCAAGTGCAATATTAATCTTGAAAGCAGATTTCTGGCTCGCAAGTACGTTCTCGAGTTTGTCGTAGAATTCTGCTGGCTGAATCCCCTCGTATAAATGAGACTCGACATGGTTTCCTTGGTAGAAGCGATATTTCGGGTCAGCCTTGTAGTCAGGAGACATGTGCTTCTTGAGAGTATCGATACCAACATTGTACTGCTTAGCTACCAGCTTCATATTTTGGGGGTTGGAGATGTTGCTGACAAATACCATCTTTCCAGTACGACCGCGTACCTTAACACGGTAGCTACTACCCCATTTGATAGGTGTAATATTCAATCTCTTTAGACCTTCGAGCTCGTATGCAAACATGTTGCCTATATATAAGCGTGGCTATATTATTCTCGTAAATTTGACTTTATAATATTTGGATCTTGTATCAGGATCGACTTTATATCTTAGGCCTCTACAAAAAAATCTGCAATTAATTAATTCAAATAATTGGCATATGACTTGTTGGAGGTTTTAAGCCAGTTATAATATCCAATACCGTTAGCCTTAATCCATTGAAGGGTTTTGTCGTGGTACATACCGGTACCAATAATTGTTTGTGGTAGTACATTGCGAGCTAAATCCTGTTTAGAAGCTTCCGATACATTATCACACTCAAATAGGAAGTGGATGTAGCCATCATCCACACCTAATAGTGAAATTGGCTTTCTTTTTTTATACTTCCCAAACTGTAGCTTTTCATCACTAAATGAGGTAAGACCACGGTCTCGACAGGCTTTGCAATATATATAACCACCTCGGTATCGTTTTTGACAACCGAGACATACCTTGTAGTGCCCGCCAAAGAGTTTTACACACTCTGAACCAATAAAATGATGATTATCATCTTTATCTATTATTAGAAAGTGTCGCTTGATTGGGAGCATCTCGAATTTACATTAGGACGATACGCAGGGCATGGATATATTTGGGTCTTACCCATTTGCATCCATTTTCCGTTATCCTCTAACGTATTCCAGTACCATCCAGAGGAGTGGTATTGGGATAGGTCCCCAAGCGCTTTGAGTAAAATTTTACGTGTATTTCTCATTAGCTATATAGTTTTGACTTTATATATTAGAATAGAAAAAAACAGTTAAGTTCGATTTTACTCGATAGGTACGTTTTCACTGTCGTTAAGTTCGCTGCTGTGCTTCCGCTTGCGAGCCCGAATCTGCTCTCTGTTCTTATCATCATACCCCTTTTGATAGGATAGACGAGCTTCGCGCGTGCGCTGGTAGTAGTGCTTCTGCGCTGCATTAATGCGCTCCTTGTTAGTTTGGTACTGCCCAGGTGAGTACGCCATCTTTCTATATTACTAACTTTATATTTATCAGGATGAAAAACTAATTTATTTTTTGACACATCTGGAATCTCAACTTATTATTTGTATTCAATCGACCGCCGGAGTCATTTCAAAGAAGCTTCTCTGGAGCTTATCGTTGTCATCATGCTTCCATCTCATACAGAAACAAAACGTTTCTGGATCCTCCACGTGAACAAACGTCTTCATCACAAGCGGATCGTCGGTCTTGGTTGATCCTTCTTTCAAACGACTGAAAACACGATCTGTGCACTGTGTATCTACAACCTTCACGAACACCTCCACCTACACACGTAAACGTCAGAATAATTGCATACACAAACCTCTGCACATATTATGTACCTTGCGTCTGTTGCCAATAGATGGATTCTTGTCAACGGATCCGGGGAGCATATTGACGATGGGAAACTCGATGCTCATACCATCGTACCAACCATGCATATCGCGAGAAAGAGCAAGCCGATTGTTCGGGTCACGATCGTACTTGGCGAATTCTCGTTTGTGGTCTCTGCTTTGCTTTCTCGACACCAAATGGCAGCTTTCTGCCTTGCCGTATGGAAGAAAGAACTTCTCGTGTTCGATCCGTTGGTAACGAAACTCGTCAGTCGAGGAGTCCAGATTCGAAACGCTTGTAGTCAACGATATGGATGACATTGTGTTTTGCGGAGAATCCGACTCTTGTGGGTCATAGTCGGTGTACAAGACACGCTGTAGTTCAGTAGATACAGCTTTAACTTGTGTAACTCTCGTTATAACCGTTTGGCCACAGAACGGAGAGCCCAGCGTTAGCGGACCCTCCCTCAAGTCATTTTCGAATAGCCATGCAGCTTCTTCTGTAAACGAAACAGTTAGTCAACGCAAGCAGCACTATCACGCAGTGGCGAGATGGACGCACCTGTCTTGAACAGAATATGGATGCACAACGTCTTGTCTTCATACCAAAACGCGACATCCTTGTCCTGGGTGCGGCGCGCAGGATCGTAGCATCCAAGCCGTAATCCTGCCAGACGGTAAACTCTGCAGCGAATCCCTTTCGTGTTCAACGCGTTATCAACGGATCCAGTGACAAGCCACAATTTTGGTTGGGGTGGTGCTCGCTCCGGAACCACCACCAGCACGTGGATTTGCTTGGTTTTCGGTTCTGGCATCCCCTCGAGAACCTCGTCAAGGCCAAACTCCCCATCAAGTTCATTGTCTTCGTGTGTCAGCCCTTCGATTAGAGCAGTCTTTTCCCCTTTCTTGAGCTTCTTCACGTCTTCCAAGTGAGACGAGAGCCACCCGCCGTCCGCCGTCTTCGCCAGGAACAGCTGCAGTTCATCCGCAGGAAACTGATACATCTTCTTCGTCTTGATCGCATCCTTCAAGTGGCCCACCGACTGACTAGCGTCGATGTCCACAGGGAACGCACTCCCTTTCACCCCAACGATGACACAGTAGAGAGCTACCATCTTTCCTCCAGGCAGCAGATTCTCGAATGAGAGAAAAAGAACTTCCTGTTTCTGTAGCGAGGCACTATTGGCCAAAAGCCACGACAGATTCTGACCAATGGTAATGGCTCCAAGAGGGGAATTTCCACGAAAATGCAGACCTACCCTTGACCGTAAATTACGCGAAGAAAAAAATCGCTGTGTGCTGTTTCATATCGATTAGCGAGAGGTTATGCGGACGCTTAAGCTGCAACAGATGTCTCCTCACACTCTCAGCTGGTCGAGCGGTCGCATCGTTAGAAAAAGCTCCTCTCGCTTAGAAATGCTCGAAACCTATTCTCCTTGTAAAATAATGGTAAGAAAAAAAACTGCCGGTGTAATGTGCCAGTATATACTACTGGCGCCAGTTTCAACCTATTTGCTTTTTCTTGGTGTCTGACCTGAAACAATCTCAGTGGCAGACTGCCATACGCTCTACTCTCGAAATGTACCAGATCCTATCTGGAAAACAAGCATGCGTTAGGTACGTGATGATGGACGCCGACCATGCCCAACGAGGTGCATTTGAGCTCGAGGCTTTGCGATTGCTAGATATGGACTGTCAGCCTATCTTCCTTATGTGTTTTTTTCATGTAATGATGAGCGTAAGGAAACACACTGCAAAGCTCGACAAAGATAACAAAAAACTCACCTATCGCCATGTATATAGCATACATTACGCCCGTGACAACCAAGATAAACAAACTCGAGTCCGGAATGCATTGTCAGCATGGGAAGTCAACCAGGAGTGTCGGTCATTCAGTAGCTACTTTGTCTCACAATGGCTCACTGGTCGTTTTACGAAATGGCAATGCTTCGAAACACCCACTGGGCTAGCGAAAACTAATAATCCTGTGGAGAATTTTAATCGGCAATTGAAGCAGCAGCACACGCTGCGCCGCCTGCTCAGACTGAATCCTTTGTTCCTGGAATTGCTGAACGTTGTCAACGTGCGCGCGATTTTAAGCAAAAAGTTCGTCACATCTCCTAGATCTGCGCCTCATATTCTGCGCGACTACCGTAAACTTCTTTCTCAAGGCCGGTTCCAAGTATCAAACAGCTCTGCGGGCCTCTCGGTGCTGCCACCAACTCAATTTCAGTCAACAGTGAGTGAACAGGAGTCAAATCCACGCAATAGGTGTTCAATTGCTTTTCTCTAGCTCACGCCTCTAACAACAGTATTGGATCCCAACTTACGATGATAGCTCTTCCGTTTCTCCAGGTACCGCTGCACGGCTTCTGGAGAGGACATGGATGTGTAAAACGCGCCGATATGACCGTCTTCAGCGGCCATGGAGCTTCAAAGTACTGTTTAAGTCAACAAATAAACATATTGGTCAGTTAGAATGCCTCATTGAATACAGGTAGTCGACGAACAACCAACCTTGAGCGGACTGTAAACCTCTGCGAGTTGCTCGCTCTGCGAGTCCCGCAGTTTCCACAGCCGTGCAAGACTATTTAACACGCACTACGCGTCTCGTAGTTTCCGCAGACGTGAAAGATCACCTAGCACGCGCTGCGAGTCTCGCGGTTCCTGCAGCCGTGCAAGGGAGGTCAGTCGAGTCGTCACACCATACTCGCCATTGCTGCATTCGCACAATTCGGATCTGTCGTCCTAATGTAATGTAATGTTTTACAAAAGAAATATTAAGCTACAATCGTGTTAGACAGGCATGTAATACGCCCTACCCTTCTGTAGTTTTTTTACCCTCTCTGTATTTCTTCAACTTTTGTCTGTAGATTTTCTGTTCTCACCATTGCCATGTCCAGCACATGTGCCGGTTTGTAACCTTCATGACACCGCGCCGCATGTTGTCAGGCTCGTTTCAGCTTTTTTTCTCGTGGACCACAAATCCCCGATGGAAGCTTGGTAGATGTCCCTGATGAACTGTTTGGATGGCAATCACGTTCGACTTCGAACCTCCAGTTTGACATGTCATTCTCGAAAATCCTCCGTGGAGAGCAGAGCTCTCTGCCTTCGGAGGTTTACTATTGCCAAACGCTAGTGCATGACAAAAGCTAGAGCCAACAGCAGTAGCCGAACAGAACAGCAGCACCGGCCTCGCCGGGGCCTGGCGATCCAGGGTTTCTCACGAGCTCCAGCCACAGGGGTCTGGTACTACCGAGTGGACGTGTCTGTCTACGACGAGGAGCTCCTATCGACGTTCATCGACGAGAACGATGGCCCCAGTGACGACGACAGGTCAAGCGATACGAATTCACTGCCCGACACAACGGACGTCGAGCATTACTCCATCTTGAGACGCTACAACGAATTCCTGCAGCTGTACGAGCAAGTTCGAGTTGTGGTCGCAGCCTCGGAAGGCGACGCCAGTAGCTTGCCCCCTTTTCCAGTGAAGGAGTACATTTCCCCGGCGTTTGTTGGTCTGCTCTGGCGCGTGTCGTCTTCAAAGTCGGTACTGGAAGAGCGAAAATCCAAATTCGAGAACTTGCTGCAGTGGATTGAGAACCACCCCACGGCCCGAAATTGCCCTGCATTTGTTGAGTTCCTCGGAAACCCCCCGCAGACCAGAGACGGCTATGTGAGTCTGAAGGAATACACGTCGCCAGACTGGCTGTCATCTCTTCAGCAGGTGACCCAAGGTGTCGAGGAGCGAAAGCGTCGGTACTCCGCTGGTAGCTCGGCTATTCGGTCGCTACTGGAGCGATCGAACTCCGAGATGCCTGGGATCCATGGGACTTCTCGGCGCCAACGTCTGCAAGCAGTCAAGGAAACACCGCTCACTCTTGTGTTGGGCAAGCGTAGGAGACGCTCGGCCTGCCGGAATGGACGCCTTGAACCACCATGTAAGAAGGTGGCGCTGCCAGCTCCGCAGAAACTGCCTAACGCAGATCAAGTTCCTCTTGCACCGCAGTCGTGCAGTAAAAGGAAAGTTGCTCAAGTGGAAGGCAACACCCGTAAGAAGCAATGTGTCGCGTGATCCAGTTAGGATGGAGGAAAGTCACGGATCATATATCTTGTTGCTGATAAGGTGCCGATCGTACTTCGAGGTCTCACTGCTCATACGATTCAGTTTCTATTCATCGTTCTCATCATCATCCAGGTTCAGCACGTCGTCTTCCTCTTCAACATCATCAAGTACGTTCGATCCTTCGTTATCTTCATCATGATCGACGTGCTGCGGGAAGTAATACCCCTCATCCTTCTCTTCATCCGCCTCGCGCTCTTTGTGACGATGTCTACGCCTGGGGCGATGCTGTTCGCGATCTCCCGACTTTTCTGGCTGGGAAGGGTTACTCTTCTTCCGCTGCAGCACCTTGGGAGACTTGCCCAATGGTTTGAACGCTGCATGAGCGCTATCATCCAAAAACGCCCCCACAGAGATGGCATCAAACACGTCATCACGGAAGGCCATCGCAGTCAGAACCTTCTTGTGTGTATCAGGGTCCCGCTGGCGTCTAAATAGCACCACGCGGTGCCCCCCTCGCCGAGCATCTGGCAGCATTTTCTCTAGCGTCAGCTTCAAGCTCGTCGAGTCGATCCAGGCGAAACTCAGTGTGCGATGCTTGTGCATAAGCTTGTCGATCCACTGCTTCTCATGCGGCTGAAATCTCTGGCCGCGTAGGACGAGCACACAGCTAGATCTGGACAAACAACGGGCTTCTAATTGTGCAGAGTTCTGCACTTGCTGCATTATCTTCTTGGTCCGTGTCTTCACGTGCTTTGCCAACGCCGCGGCCGACTGCAAGTGGTTAAGGAAGACCTGCTTGGGCTTCTCCCCATTGGCCACCGTGAAGACTGTGGGCCTGATGCTCTTCTTGATGCCGTAGCGGTTAAGCACTGATTTGCCCGACCCCGGCAGCTTCTGCTTGCAGTCCAGGACGCCCACGAAGCTCTTTCCCGCCAGTCGTGGCGACACCTTGTCGAATACATCAGGGAGAACATCGTCCGGACCCGAACACAGCACCACCCAGGGCTCCCCGGAGCGGAACACACGCTCCATTAGCGCCGAATCCGCAACCTCGATCCGGTATACGTGGTCCTTTGACGTCGAGAACTGCAGGAAGGCCGAGCCGAAGAGAGCAACAACGATGACGCCTACGGACACCAGTACGTGCCAGTGGTCGCGCCACATCCGGTTACGCAGGAATATCTTCATATCGGCGTGCGCAGAGCTCTGCGCTCCGCCAGCTTGACCTCGTGCCATATTGTCAAATGGATTTTTAAAAACGTGTAAAATCGTTTTAAAATGTTTTAACTTGGGCTAATGCCTTCTTATATGGTCGAGCCCAAAAGACCAAAATTTGTCCAGATCACAATTTCCTCAATCAAAATGACACGTATGCTGCTAGCGCTGGTGCTGGTGCTGGCGCTGTGCTGCGTGTCAGCGGCAGCAGCCGAAGCCTTCGCAGATCAAGACCAGCAGTCCCGGGATCTCGCTGAGTACAGTCACCTGGGCCACGAGGCTGAAAGCGACGGCACTGTAGTTCGCTGTCGCTCGTGCGGTGCCCCAGTCGCGTTGAAGAAGTGCGCGCTCTCCCTCCAATGCTTTGGCGCTTAGTTTCGCAGCTCCTGACTCATTTTTTTCTGGTATCTAGGGACTTTATTGACCTCCACGACACTTCTAAAGCTGTGGGCAGTCGACACGAAGCTGTGCTGGGCGATGACGCGGAGCTCTTCACCTTTGTGAACCCCAGCAGAGTACGGACTTGAACTGCTTAAAACATTGAGTTTCTGCAGCTAATTAACACCAGTGTGCAGGCTGAATTTGAGCTGGCAGGGTTCAAGAAGGTGATCGGACTGGAAGGCGACGTGTTCTCCAAGAAGGCGACGGTCTTTGACGACTACAGTTGGCGCGACATTCGCTGCAGCAGTTGCAAACGGCACATTGGGTGCGTATTGCAACTCAACCGCTTATATCCATACGTGAAGCCTAAGTTTCCTGCCTTTTTGCTGCAGGTGGGCGTTCTACCACGACGAGTTACAGCAATGCATCAACACTCAGTTGCTGGAGTCCATCACAGCTAAGAGAGCGAACGAAAAGCTGTTGGCATCTACGGCCGAGATGGAGCGGAAAGAGGAGATCGCGAGGAAGGAGTTGGAAGGCCACTGCGTCTTCGCAGCCGCTGGATGGTGGACCTACGAGGTCTGCTACAAGCAAGAGGTCCGTCAGTTCCACCAGGAACCAGACGGATCCCGTCCGAGCGACTGGAGCATGGGGGTCTACGTGCCCGATGCTCAGGAGAAAGACACTGCTTACGTCGGCACAGACGTCGTACATCACTTTGCAGGCGGCCAACACTGCGACGAGAACGGCGAACTGCGCAGTACCAAAGTGGTGTATACGTGCTGCAAGACCCGTCCTAAGGATGTGTCGGTGGAGAAGGTCGACGAGCCTGCGCTGTGCTCATACCTCATCACTGTGTGCGTTCCGAGCTTATGTGAGACAGAACCGGATGACGAGCAGGACTCGGCCGAGAACCAGCAGATTATCGCGTCGTGCAAGGAAGAATTCGATGACTCTCACACAGACGCCCAGTTGCCGTCGACCTTTGCCACCTTGCGCTGGTCTACGGTTATCTCGGAAGATAGCAGTGAGCTCGACTGGGCTCGGCGGATGCAGTTTGCAGACTGAAGATATTTTGTCGTCGTGTACAGCTTTTTGTCTTGACCATGAATGACATTTGCTTTTCCTATGTTTGTCAGCAGCCAAGAGTTGAGTTTAGGTTTGGGTCGCGATGGACAAGAGAGATTTGCATTGACAATGACTCGTGTGATGTTATATCAGAAATCGGGAGTCTACCAGGGTGCTTCTAGCGATATTGCGCCTGCCAAAGTGCGCGCGTGCAGAAAGAAGCACAATTTGCAGTGCATATGTCGCCAGAGCGGAGATCGAGTGGTTCCCGATCCAGAGATCAAATAAGCAGAAGCACTGGAGATACAAGACACCAGTCAGTTCCAAATGGATGCGACGAAAGATGCGTTACAAATGGAGTCGTACCAGCAGATCCAGCAGCATGAGGTCATTTTCGATCCCCAGCAGAAGTGATGCCTTCGCAAATTTGGATCCTGTGTCTGCCAAAACCAAATTTCGTTACCGAATTAGCGTTTGAACACGTGGTTGACGATGGAGAAATGCACCTGGCAAAAAGAGTGACTGTTTGCTGAACGACATATCTGGTGGGATATCAAGGAAGCGAGTGATGCAAGTGTGGGCACGGTATATCCTCCATCGAAACCTGTCGTCCTGGTTTTCAACAAATGACTGCAAGAAACCTCGGAGCTGCTCGGCACTTCGTACCATGGCTTCAGTCGCTACCATTCCACTTTGGCGTTTCAAGTCGGTGCTTTTTACCGGCAGATTGTGTGGCCCTTTTGGAGAAAATGATCGTTGAATCAGCCCTTCGCTAGCGGCACGTCCGTCGACGGAGGAATCGCCTCGTACCGACATGTACAAATTCCGGAATTTCCGTTTCCATTTTCGGGTGACGAACATCTCAAACGTTTGGCAGTGCGGGAACGTGGAATCAAGGTACCGACCAGCTGTGAGACCTGCTTCTTCTTGTTTTAGTTGGTCGACCAGCTCTCCCATGCTCCCATCAGCGAATGGATGCGGCGATCGGCAGTGCAGATAGAAACCATGATACGTCTCGTCGAGGAAGAGGCAGCTCACCTTCGATACAGTGCAGAGATCGATAAATAGCTGTTCTCGGGGTTCGTCTATATAGCGTTCGAAGATCATCCACCTCCAGAGTCTTTGACTCACGTAGATGATGATCCACCAGAACGAGACGTTGGCGAAGCGCAAGTACGGGTTCAGTTGGTGATCGACTGCATCTGATGACGTAGCAGTTGTCGTGAAACTGACGTACTGCATCTGTGCTCGGGGGACTGGAAGTGAAAGCATTCTCATGTTGCACCCGTACAGAAGAAAGAGGAGGAACACGAGCGTAAAGCGCAGCGAAGTTTTGCGCACAGTTTGCAGCTTGTTCCACTCGTTCACCACCAAAATCAGGCGCCAGACGCTAATTGGAGCGTGGATAGGCTTTGCTGAGTCGATATCCACAATGGAAGCGCGAGGTTTCTCCCAGTCGATGAAGAAGACCTGCAGTTGAGCTTGACGATAAACTTGACGGAACACCGTGACCAGTTGACAGAAGAAGGAAAGAGGAAGCAGCACCCGGAACGGATAGTACTCGTCATCTCTCGAAAGTGGATCATAGTTCACCTCCGGCAGCATGAGAACATCACTGGATTGCAGTCTGAAGATCATGAACAAGTAGCTGAACATCACAAACATCACGCAGAAAGAGACGGGTGCAAGAAGCGATGCTCCGTAGCTTACCATCACCGAGAGAACCTGGCACATTGCGTTCTCCACTATCTCGTTGCGGATACTGCGTCGATACCAGTTGAACGTTTGGAGGAGAACCCGACAGCCTGCAAGGACACACCCCACAGTGAACAGTGCCTTTGCGACTGACCAGAACTCATCCGTGTCAGAAATGTACGTAACGCGAAACACCACGGGAACTGATCTGGGGTTCTGCGTGTCGGTATAAGCTATGGTTAGCTCTGGCACGTAAATCGCATTGGGATTGGAGTCTTGCGTCCGGATGGTTAAAGTGATACGATCGGCGTACCGAATGACTTTCGGAGAGGTATCACCAGCTGAGATTCCTGTCTCAAAGTCGTACAAGAAGAAGCGGTGGCTGAGGAAATCATTTGTGATGTCGCTGTCCTGGTTGACGAAAGCTCCGGTGCTGTCTCGATAATTGAGATTCTTCACTGGGACCGGAACAAACCTCCCGTCTTCCCCACTACTTTTCGTCTGATCGACGAGGAAAAGCTCATGAAGCGATAGTGACGTTTGCAAAGCTTTAAGGTCACAGAAATACTCCGATAGTGCGTTCACTCCAAATCGTACCCAAGAAGGCGAATCAACCGCACCGAGGCCGCTTTCTCGTTGACAGTATAACAGTTCGTTTGCAAGCGATTGGAAACCGATGAGCGAACCATTGACGTGGTAGCTGGCCAGTACGAACTCAAGGTGATCGAAACTGCCCTCGTTCGAAGTGGCATCAGAAGACATCTACTGTCGTGAAAGGATTGTCAGCTTCAACTGCTTCTCGTACACTGAAAAGAGGGACGTACCTTCATGGGGACAGGAGTTCGAGTCACACTGGAAGCCATGGACCGATAGCTCAAGAACGGAAGCGTTGTGGACCACCCGTTGATGCCGTTGACTGTAGCTGATCGGCCACTACGTTGGATCAGATCAAACACAGTGCACGAAGGAGTTTCAAGCTGAAAATGCTGCAGAACGCAGAGATTTCCCAGTACTTGGCACGAGACAAGGTCTCGCTCACTTTGGTAAAAGTAGCACCCGATGGTGGCAGTGAGAAACATGTCGTCCAGCACAGCGCTAGTGATCGATACCTTCGAGTCCGATGTGGTTGTTTCTTCCTTCGAGAAGGACGAGAAGACCATTTCCTTGGTGTTACTAAGCGGAATCTTAGAGATGATCAAGTCGATGCGCGCTTTGGCGATGCACTTCTGCACACTCATGAACGTACTAGTGACAAGTTGATAGTCACTCGGACACGTGCAGACGTAGGAGTGTCCATCGACAGTCATTACGGGATCCGGACAGGCTTTGCAGGTGTTGGTTGAACTGTCGACCACTGTGTTGTTGGAGCAGACCACACACTCTTTCACGTCCAGAAAACTCCCGTTCTACAAGTCCAAGTTAATTGCCTCGCTGTACCCAGAACCAGGATGTATGGGCGTACCTCGCTTTTCTCTCGGAGGATGGAGTTTGCTCCACATTTGCATTCGCGAACAGATTCCTGGATACCAAGAGTGGAATTGCCACATGCCATACAGCGAGAAGAGTCTCGAGACGCAACTTGGTCGGAGGAACATGAAAAGCAAGTGTTAAGACTGCAAGGCACAGGCCAGATCAACTCGCACGTGGAATCATTTCGTGCCTCCAAAATTGCATCCTGACTAGAATAACGGAGATGTGAGTTATCCAGTGAGAGAGAGAGAGAGAGAGAAGATACCAGTTCGCGTACTTGCAAGTGCAGGCTGTTGCCAATCCAGAGAACCGAGAGCTGTTGTCTGGTATCTGAACATTAGCGACAAAGGTCAGTCTCAAACAATACCCGATTTCTACCCAGCTGTGTCTCTTACCAGCCAAGAATTTAAAAGGGTGGAGGCTCCGTTGGCGATGACACATTGACTGCACCCGAGAGCCGCTTGATCGTAGAATTCTGTGGAGAGATTGCACGTGTCGTTCGTGGTGGAGAGCTGCTCAGCAACAAGCAGTTGTGCTTCTACTGCCACACAGTTGAAATGGAGCCATAGTGTCCACAATCCGAGCAAAATTGCCATGATACAGAAGAAGCAAAACTTGGAGACTTTCCAAGGAAGCGAGTGACTCTTCACATGGAGTTACTCGGACTCAAACAAGAAGACACAGCGGACACGTTGACTTCAAAACACCAAACGCACAAATCTTCGTTCTCAAACAACGGCAACACCTGCTTGAAGTTGGCCACCACAGTACAAGCATTTTACCGCCGGAGCTACTGATTCCAAGCTCACTGTCCCATGAAACGGACCAAAGTGAAGGTGCTGAGGAGAAGATCCTTAGTGGTTTCGATTTGCAAAAATACTCTGCAAGGAAGGCTTCACCGTCCCGTTTCCTAAGTGAATGGCGTAGTGCTGAGACTTAGTAGTTATTTCTCGCTCATCAGAGCGATTACTTTGACACAGGGCACGAATTCAACCAGGACGAGTATGGGGAATGTGAATTCCAGCGAAAACGTTCATTTGCACTTCTTGGCCAAATGTCCGAAGGTTTGTATTCCAAGATGAATGTGCTACGTCACCATTGGGAATAACTCAGTTTTACGTACTCAGAGCCCGCCGGCTCCTGTAGAAGACCACGTTCAGCTTCAATTCAATGCGCTTCTGCACTCTGTCTGCACTGACCAGGAGCTCAGAGATGAGTTAAATGCAGCTACATCCGTTGAGACCAAGTGGACGTACGTCTTCCTGAGCAAACTTCCCCCGGGAAGTGTGTCGGATGAGTGGCTCGATCCTCGAGAGTGCGTGGAGCTCGTCCACCGCTTCCACAACGACGTGAAATGCGTACAAGATCTGTTCCTGGCCATTCGTATCAGTATCCTGCTCAGACCTAGGTACGAGCAGCTCCTCAGACTTTTATGGCTATTTCTAACTCTTTTTCTCTTGAATACAGCACGTGGATCGAGAAATTCGTAGCGGAGAAGGGAATTGAAGCACTGGTAGCTCCATTGAAAGTCCCTGATGGAGTCTCAGTCGAGACTTGCAACGAGATCCTCAGTACACTCTTCGTGCTCGTCAGCAACAGTATCGGCATCCAGGCGCTAGTGGAGGTTCCGGAGAGCTGTTCTCTGCTTTACTCGATCTTGGACTCTTGTCCTTCGAACGAGGTCAAAGCACGGGCTCTAAAGTTGCTGGGAATTCTTTGTCGCGATAACAAGTTGGCTCAAGACGCGGTGATGAGTGAGAGCCCGTTCCAGTCGTTGGTTTCCAAGCTTGACCAGAATCAGTCTGACATCGCACTCCAACTTGCCGCAGTGAAATTGATTAACTCGTTGTTGGAAGCCACTCGCGATAGGAAGCAACGCGCATCAGTTTGTGAAGGTCTCGAGGCGAATGGGTTTCTGTCTCTACTTGAGCCTTTCAAAGGCGGACAGGAGGGTGTTGGGACTTCACTGACGTCGTTGATGGTTGCCCAAGTGGAAACGTTTTACGAAAATTATGACGAAGCGACGAAAGGAGACAATCTCGGTGCCTTGCGACTTGCACTTGGCGACGCATTGAGCGCCAATCTTAACGGCTTAGGACGATCGACTTCAACAGCAGGAAATCAAGGCGAAAATGAGGAGGTTGGCGAATTGGCAAGTCCGGAGCAGGAGCAGCCAGATCGAATTACCGTCGGTGTTGTGACTGGAAACAGTGCCAAGGAGGAATCAGAGAATAGCAGTTCATCACCGGAAAACGCATCACTCGGTGGCATTTTTAGCCAGCTTCATCAGAATTCAAAGAATCTGGACCCAGCAACTAACGAAAAGCTGGCCAATCTGCTTCGGAAACTCGCTCGAACACTCTCTGATGAATCTGGAGCGAGTCAAGCCGTGGATCGTCTGGAGAGGAGCTTTTCATTAACTCAAAGTCCGATTAAGGAGCAAGCCAAACTTGAAACGAAGGCAAATGACTCGACAGAAGCAAAAGCTGCCCAGGAACCCGATTTACTCACACGAGTAGGAATGGCTTTGTTCCCCAGCTTAGGAGATCTGCCAGTATCCATGACAAAACCCCCAATGTCTGGTCGGCCGCCACTGTTTTCGGGCTTTGGAGACTTCTCACTACCCTCATTATCGGCCACAACTCAGGCGAAAAGCTCCGTCTCGAAGCCATCATTTACCAGTTTTATCGGAGCTGACCGATCGATGGATTCACCGGCAGCTAGAGGCGTCAAACTGTCTCTTCCCTTTTTCCAGAGTTCCAGAAAGGGTCCAGGCCTTGGCGTGACACCAGCTTGTACGCCTATAGCCACTGCCAGTGTCCGAAAAGATGCTAAGCGACCGGTATTCCCCTCATTCCCATCTCCACCTAAGGAAGGGCCAGTACCAGCGGCAGCCTCCGCACCAACAGCTCCTCCTCCTGCTCCTGTTGTAACTCTACCTTTAATTGAAATCCCGTCAGCAATTCCAGCGTTAGAGGTGGTAAAACCGTTGGTGATTGAGCCAGAAACGAGTGGCACTTCGATTGCAGTTCAACCTCCAGCCATGGGAACGGACATCTCCAAGTTTCGCAAGCTGTTGTCGATGGGGGCACCAAGGGAAGCTGTACGTGCCAAAATGATGCAAGCTGGAGTGAATCCGAATTTACTGGATGAGCAGCAGGGCTTCACTCCGAAGGCATCTCCCAAACCGGTGGAGAAAACTACTCCTCAAGTTGCTCAAGTGGTTGCTACTGGCCCTGACGTCTCCAAATTCCTATTAATGGGCCCCCCACTCGAAGCTGTGAGGGCAAAATTGCACCAAGCAGGCTTAGATTCCAACTTACTGGACCAGAAATCAGCAAACAAAGAGGTTTCAGCCTCTACGCCACCTCTAGAGACCTCATCAGGCCCAGATATTTCCAAATTCAAGAAGTTACTCGCGATGGGAGCTCCTCTCGCAGCAGTGAAAGCCAAAATGACTCAAGCTGGCGTAGATCCAGCTTTACTTGATGGTCCGAGCACTTCTTCCGCCCCTCCAGCGAAAACGAAGGTTAAAGATGACCCCAACTACGCGAAATTCTTCAAGTTACTGTCGATGGGGGCTCCTCCTGCTGCAGTGAAGGCCAAAATGGCTCAAGCTGGCTTGAATGGTGACCTTCTGGACACGCCAGACGCTGATATGCCTACGACGGGATCTCAACCCGCTTCAGAACCGGAAACCTCATCCAATTCCCGTGCTTTACTGTCGAATATGCTTGCCACTCGTACAGCTCCGTCTGAGCCTGAGGTTAAGGTGAAAGACGACCCGCAGTATTCCAAGTTCTTCAAGCTCTTGTCCATGGGGGCTCCGGCAGCATCCGTCAAGGCGAAAATGCAGATGGCAGGACTCCAGCCAGAGCTTTTGGACACTCCTGACGCCCCATTAAAGCCTGCAAGTGCATCTACTGCAGCTCAATCTGAAGTTAAAGTCAAGGACGATCCAGCGTATGCCAAGTTCTTCAAGCTGCAGTCAATGGGGGCTCCTGCCGAGTCGGTGAAGGCGAAAATGCGCATGGCAGGACTCAATCCCGACCTCTTAGACACACCTGAAGCCTCTTTGCCCAATGCCAATGCTCCTGTAGTGAAAGCGGTCGTGAAGGTGAAGGATGATCCAGCCTATGCGAAGTTTTTCAAGCTACTGGAGATGGGAGCTCCAGCTGAAAGCGTCAAAGCGAAGATGAGGATGGCAGGGCTACAAGGGGATCTACTTGATACGCCCGACGCGTTCGTACCCAGTGCTGCTCCAGCCACTCAACCAGCTCCAGCTCCTACTTCAACTGCAGCACGAAGAGCTCATCTATCGATTGCCATTAAGCCTGTCATCAAGGCGAAGACACGGTCATTCTACTGGCAACAACTGAAGGCTGAAGCGATCAAGGGGACGATCTGGGAGGAGCTGGAGAAGGAGCACAGTAACCAGAGTAACCAAGACCTTCTGACGCTCAGTGAGAGCGAATTAAGTCTGCTAGAGGCGGAATTTCCTCCACCAACAGCTTGTGGCCCAGGTACTGGCACTCGACTGAGTGGCCTCGCCTCTCCGGGTCCTGCGTCTCCCTTGGCTTCACCTCGAGTCGTTTTCCTGATTGATCGTGCTCGCTCCAACAACATTTCTATCATTGTGAAGCAGTTCCGGATGAGCAACGCCGCCTTACGAGTGGCAATTATGAAAATGGATTCAGAAGTGCTGACGCTGGACCGTGTTCAGGGATTGATTAAGATTTTACCCACTGAAGATGAGATCGCAGCGATCACGGGGTTTAGTGGGGATCCGACGACTCTGAACGGAGCGGAACTCGTTCTGAAGGAGCTGATCACTGTCCCGAGACTGAAGCAGCGACTGTCGGCGTTGGAAACGAGGCACCAGTTCCCTGCCTTCGTACGCGACCTCCAGACCAAAGTCAACAAGATTCGAGTGGCGAGTAACGAAATCGCTCAGAGCTCAGAGCTAAAGACCATTTTGCTGGTGATTCTCCAAGTCGGCAACAAGATGAACGCTGGGACTGCTCGAGGAGGGGCCAAGGGTTTCCGGTTGAACGACCTCACGAAACTCGTACAGCTTAAATCTACCGACAAATCGGTCACTCTCCTGCACTACGTTGCGCGAATGGTCCGAATGAAGAAGGGCAACGTTGTTCGGTTGGGGGATTCGTTGGCGTCGCTCTACGACGTCCAGAGTATCTCGATCCCAGAGCTTACGGGCGATATGAACCGGATCAATGACATCACGGAGAGTATTAACGTGGAACTGGCTGCCCAGCGACTGAAGAACAGGATCGAGGCAAAGGAAGAGAGCGATTTATTCGTCGAGTCGATGACTGTGTTCGTGGATGAGGCTTCTAAGGAGGTTGCCAGTGTGAAGACGGATTTGGATGAAACGCTACGGTTGATGCGGGATATTATGCTGCGGTTCGACAAGAGCACGGACGAAGAGGAAGCTCCAGCCCCTGCAACAGACGCACCACTTACAGCATCCACTTTGGCAGGTGCTGGAGAGTTTTTCAGCATTATCTACGAATTTACGGTGTCGCTCACGAAAGCAGACCGAGAGAATGAGCTGAAACGGATTCGAGAAGAGAAGCGACTGAAGCAGCAAGAGCTTAAGAGTGCCACACCCAGGAGAGGTGCACTAGATCGGGCTGCACTGATCAGAGCGAATAGAAAGATGGGACCAGAGACACCGGAAGTTCCTCGACAGAAGAGTATCGTTGCAGTGGAAGGCAAATTACCAGATCCTTCCAAAAATCCGGCAAATAACTTTAACGATCCGGATAAAACTGAAGCGAAGCCAGAATCTTCGACACCTCCGCTGACTAATAGCACCAATGCCACACCCGAGACTGACGAAGAGAAGAACAAGGAACCAGCACAAGTGGAGGAGAAGGCAGCATCCAAAGCATCTGCCACTCCCAAGACTGCGCTCAAGGTGCCTACTAACATTATCAAGGCGTCAGCTCTACCCAGTGTCCCCGCTTCACCATTGAAGAAGGTCGTAGGAACAATTCCGACTGGCATTCCAAGTCCATTGAAGTTGAAGCAGTCTCCATCGGTTCCATTCGATGCTGCCTCCCTCAGCGAAATCAAGTCACAACTGAAGACTAAACACGCCACCAACAACGAGCCACAAACCATTCGAGGCTTAAAGCCTGAAGTGGAGACCGACGGTGACGACCACGACAACAACAATAATGAACCTTCTTCACCAGAGAAGGCGCTGTCCGAAGTTGAGCCTTCTACCCGTGCAGTGCAAGCCGATGCTTAAAAAATTAACATCCATAAATAAAATTAATCCTAACAATTTTCCTGTATTTGTGAAGCGACACCTCCACGCAGAGGGAATGCCACCTCCAGGTAAATGCGTGGCGTCCTGGCTACTATGTGCGTGTTTTCTCTACGCCGAAGCTTCCAAAGCAGAGTTCTCTACCTGCCCATTGCTGAGTTTGTACGTGAAATTGATTGCACCAATTTTTCACAAAAATACTAACTATGGATTCGGTGCAGGCTGCAGTTAATTTCTCTGAAGGGTGATGAATCACCACTGGAAAGCGCCAAAACAACGAATGCAAGCAATTCGACACGCCGACTCACAGCTAACACGCTCAATTTATTCCGATCCATCGACAGGAAAGGCATGAGGGGGTTTCTGGAAGGAGGGATCTTCAGTCTTTCCACCCATACTGCTTGTGCTGAGCATTGCGATGCTGACCCCTTGTGCCTCTCTTTCGACTTTGAGACCGTCTCATTAGACTGCTACATCTCTCATACAGACCGTTATGCACACCCAGAGGCTTTTCTCGCCTTTCCTACTGGAGTTTATTACGAATGGCAGGGTGTTGTGGATCCCCCTGAAATCGAACCAAAGGGTGGCCAATTCAACACTCAAGTGGTGGTTCGACTTCTTACTGCCAAGCTTGGAGCAGCAATTCGTTATCGAGTTATCGCTTCGACAGACCTCGTGGCTACCGATCTCACTGCTTCTGGGTTGTTTGGATCCGGGAATACCTTCAGTATTGCAGCAAGTGGAGACGTTATCACTCTTCCTACTTACTCTTGCAAAATTTTCGCTATTGCCGTGAAACAAGGGATGGATGACAGTGCGCTCGTGATATCTGACGAGTACCGAATCTATCGTAAGCTAAAACTTTATCCATTCTACGTGATCTTCATCTAACACTTCATGTTTTCCTTGTGTAGCTTCAAAATTTCTTTACTTGGTGCCGTACTTCAACGGCAACTTCCACGGCCTTGTGACTCGGATCGAGCTCGACCTTAAAGGCAAGAAACGTCCTCGTCCAGCGAGATTCCTCGAGTTTAGCGACTACGAAACACCAAACGGGATCGGACCGTACGATAACCAGGTAACATTGATTGATCTGGCGGCGCTGGACTCGACTTTCATGGGGTTCCTCGGTGGATTTACAGCGTTCTCAAAGGCTACATTTGTGAACGAAACGTATCTGGTGCCAGCTGCTGATGATCAACACTATCAAACGACTACATGGCGAGTTGTTTTAAAGTCTCAGTACACTGAATCGGCCACACACTCGGGGTACGGAACACCAGCCGAGGTAGAACAAGACGTCGAATATCTGTACTTAGTCCCGTACTACAACGGAGTTGCTTACGGGTCCAAGATCCTTCGAGTTCTCGCTCTCACGTTCTCGTCAGCCACACCAATTGTCGAGACGTTTAATTTGAACACTGTCGACAGCAGTCTCAAAGGATTTGGCTCAGCTTTCACTTACGGCTCCTACGGGTATTTGGTCCCCCGTGAGAATGAAAAAGGGCTCTTTGGAAAATTGGTGCGCTTCCGGGTCGATACTTTTGCAGCAACGAGCGTGGAGGTGTTGGATTTGGCCTCTATTAACCCACGCTACGTCGGCTTCAGCAGCGCTATCACCTGTAAGTTCTTGAATATCGTCTGGAATTGATCAATGTACTAATTTTTACGGGGATCAGATGGGAAATATGCCTACCTCGTTCCTTTTCAGAGACAACTGCAAGGCGACGAATTAACTACGATCCTACGGGAGTTCCCCGTTTCCAACTCCGGGTTGGTTGTTCGTGTTGACCTCAGTACATTTCGTGTCTCGGGGAGTCTTGACCTCGCAACTATTCACCCAGATATGTGTGGCTTTAGCGGAGCCGTCACGGGTACGCATTGTTCAGGTGGAGTTTTAGTGTAGGCCCTTACAACTGATCGTTTACTGTGTGACTGTAGTGACGAATTTCGCTTACTTTGTGCCATATATGCGGGTAAAGCAACCCGACTCCGAGGAAGTGATCCCGTACTCTGGTCTAGTGGCTCGCGTCGATCTTCGAGACTTCACATCCGTGCAATACCTCGATTTGACTCTTGTAAACAGCAACTTGCGCGGGTTCATGAAGGGGTTTGCGTATCGCCATTACGTCTTTTTAGTTCCCCATCGGTCACAGTTTTACGACCCCAAAGGCTCAACACAGTCCGGCAAAGTGGCACGAATTGACACGACCAACTTTTCTCCGAGTGGAGTTTCCTTCCTAGATTTGACGAAAGCCCTACGCAGTCAAGTTCCCGACTTCGCTGATAGTCATCTGCGAGGGTTTAGTGGAGGCGTTGTGTCGGGTAAATACGGCTTCTTCGTACCGTATTTCAATGGCGCAACCTTCTCCGGCAAAGTGTGCAGAATCAACTTGGACAAGTTTGACGAAGTGCAAACGCTGGATTTGACTCAATTTGATAGTAAACTCCGTGGGTTTAGCGACGGAATTTTATCCAAGGTTGAAGATAATCTGGAGGCGAATCTCTTCGATGAGTTCCAAGTCCGTGTAGGAACGACGGATCCCTACGACTACACGTACTAGTCAACTAGAAAAACAGTTTGGATAAGGAAAATATTCATATATTAGTAGCCAAAGACACGGACATTGAGTGCCGCTATCGGTTTGCTTTTGTTCATATCCTCTTCACCTTCAACATGCATCACGTATCGACCTCCACCTTGTTTTAGATCTCGACTCCAGGTTCCATGGTAGCTGTTGCCATTACTATACGTCATGATGCCAGCCCCATGACGTCTGCCTTGGTGGAATGTGCCTTCGAACTCTTTCCCTGAAGCGTACAGTATCTTCCCATGCCCCTCACGAATGTTCTGGACCCATTCACCCTCGTAGGAATCACCCGTTGACGCACCATAGAAGCTGCCGAAACCATGTTGCATCTCGTCGACGAATTGGCCGTTGTATACGTCACCGTTGGGCCATGTGAACGTCCCCATTCCGTCGCGCTTGCCTTGATTCCAGTCCCCCTCGTAAATTGTGCCATTCGCGTACTGGTACTTGCCTTTTCCATGGCGTCGTTCATCCATCAACATTCCTTCGTAAATCTCCAGTTGAGGGGAGTTGGGGTTCCACGTGAATCTCCCACACCCATGACGTCGATCAGCGCACCATTCGCCATCGTAAATATCCCCATTGTGGTAGATGAATTTCCCTTTACCGTGTTTCTTGTTGTCTTTCCATTGACCTTCGTAGGAATGACCAGTAGCGTAGGCGATTTTACCATTTCCGCACATCAGTCCATGCACAAATTGACCTTCGTATTTGCTTCCATCTCTCCATCGGTAGACGCCTTCCCCATGCTTTTCAGCGTTGACAAAGTCGCCTTTGTATACGTTTCCGTTCGCGTACGTCATGGTGCCTCGACCTTGGACGTGGTCATTGACAAAATCCCCAGTGTAGCTACTTCCACCTACGAAAGTGTAAGTACCATTGCCATGGCGTTTATTGGCAACCCAATCACCAATATACAAATTGCCGCTATTGGAAAAGCGATACATTCCTTTCCCTTCTGCAACACCGTGAACGAAGTGGCCATCGAAAAGATCTCCATTGTCGAAAAATAATTTGCCTTTACCATGTTGCTTTCCTTTAGAGAATTCGCCAATGAATTTAATCCCTTCACTGGACACGTAGATGCCATTCCCACTCCATCTCCCACGCCACCAACCGCCGGAAAAAAATGCACCATTTGGATAGTAGCAAACGCCGTTACCATGACGAAAATCCTTCTCCCAATGCCCTTTGTACACTTCTCCGTCCGCCGTTGCCAGTGTCCCCACACCATACGCGAGTCCATCGACAGTGTTGCCAACGTATCGATCACCCGTGACTTTCTTGAAATTGCCAAAGCCGTTCGGTCGGTTATCAGTGAATTGACCAGCGTATCGATCCCCATTTGCTGCGAAGAAAACGCCAACGCCATTGAATTTCCCACCATCGAAATGACCGACGTAGCGCTCCCCACTTGGCTGTGTAAGGATCCCCATACCGTGTTTTATCCCATCCACCCAGTCTCCTACGTACTCGTACCCGTCGCCACCTTGATAAATCCCTTTGCCATGCCTCTGGTTGCTTTTCCATTGACCAACATAACGTCCTCCGTTGGTATAAATCAATTCACCTAATCCGTCAAAACTTTTGTTTTTTGCATGGAAATCACCCACATACAAACTTCCGAACCGGAGCAAAGCTTTGGCAAACAAACGATCCCCTTTAGCTTTGCGATGCCAGGAAGAAAGCCACTCAATATCCATAACAGAAGGATCAAGGTCCTTCAGATGAGCAAGTGCTTCAACATCCGGGTCTCCACTATATGTACTAGCAGACGCAGTGGGCACCAATGAAGACGTAGACTCGTTCGTTCTTCCAAATCCAAACGCTCGCTTTTTCTTTGAGGATTGCCCCCTTGGACTCTCCTGTTGTCCAGCCAAAGCCGCCCAATATTGCATGCGATGCTGGTACGCTTCTTCCTTCTGCCGTTTGGCCTCTTCCTTGGCATATTTCACTTGCTGCATAATGTTTAGTTGGGTCTCACCAGGTCCTAAGATTTCGCCTGTGACGGGGTCATGACTGCAGATACTTTTGCACAGTGAACAAATAGGGAACGTTGACGTGCAAACTTTCATCAGACACACGGGGCAGTACCAGACGTGCCTTGTCCTGTAGTGTTCATGGATCTCATGGACAGTTTTCGCTACAAAGTCGCATTCTGGCCATTTGCAGACCAGAAATTGCTGATACGAATCTGGTGGGAGCCATTGCGAGTCGTGCGTGAAGATGTGGAAGTAAAAGTACTCGTTCGTGTGCGGGTCCAGTAGTTCCTGCCAGTTCTGAATCGTCCGCACCACAGTTGATCGCTCGAGAAGCAGCTTCAAGGCGATCGGACTGTGCAGCACTTGACGCAACTTCCGCCTCTCTTCAGCTGCACGTCGGCGGCCCAGAAATCCGCGGATGATCCGTCCGATTGCAATAGCCGCATTATGGCGCTGACGTTTCCGAGCTGCAACGCATCGGCCCTTCCATCCACGATATCGGCACTGCAGAGACGTCGCCACAAAGTACCTCATATTCCGCTCGATCTCTTCTCTCAACGCATTGTCACGACATAAAGACACTTGACGAGTTGCAATGGCCTCCAATCTCTTGTCGTAGATTCGACGGTAGAGTTGTTGCTTCCGGTATTGCTCGATTGGATCAGGCATTATAGTCCTTATCTCCGACAAACAGTGCAAGGTAGAAAGTGGTTAACTCCCGTATGTCTATTTCAAGTTTTGATAACGAATTTATAGCTCGTTTCTCTACAATTTACGCAGTCTTCTCTTTGGTCTCGACGTGCTTAGCGGCGAAAATGGCTTTCTTGATGAAAAACCACACCAGCCAGAGCAGAATGAAGGCATTCACGGGGATTAGAAGCAAGAAACCCCCCACCATGCCGACGAACACACCCTCTCGGACGAGCCGTTTCCAGCGCGGAACTGGACGTGGTGCTTGACATTCAGCAGCGTCCTGAGCAGGAGACTTGGAATAAAAAGGCTTCGATTGAAACTCGTACTGAAGCTTCACCTTGTCATCAGCGCCTCGAGTTCTGACCATCGCGACTGGGTGGGGTTGGCTTTCCCAATCGAAGTCAATCGATCCCCAGTTCAGATGGCCGTAGAACGATTTCTGCGTTGGACGGAACTCCCATGGCAGCACGAGGTTGGCGTAAGTGAAGAGCAGAGCCATAACGTACGTCATCGAAGGCACGTGGAACTCCATCCAGCTGTGCGTCATTCCGCTGCTGGTGATCTCCGTGATCTTGTTCTCTCCATTGGAGCAAACGACCTGGTTGATCTCTGAAAAATGCACATCGCCACTACAAAAAGTAGAATTTCGGTTAGAAAGGTAAAGAATGCACACCAAACGCCATTGACAAACCTGAGAAGGATCACTCCCTTGGCATTTGAGGCCAGAATCAACTTCAGAAGACGCTCCCGTTCACTAGGAAAGCGACCCCAGCACTCAGCAACAGGGTAGCGGTCACCGGGAAGGATTTGAACTCCGGAAACGATCACGTTGAAAGCTGCAGTCGATGTCATGAGCTCGTTTTCAAGCCACTTCCACTGGGTTTCTCCAAGAAGATCCCCATTTTTAACGGAATAGTCGTCGCGGTTGTACCTAAGACGAAGCAGTGAGTACTCACTTGATCCAAAAGGGGAGATGAACAGTAAAAGCAGCGGTACCGATTATCAACCAGGATGAACTTGACGGTCTGTTCGTCCGATCCGATCGTGTACGACGTGTAAATACCCTGCAAGCAGCCAAGATAACACCAGTGAGACCGTTTGAAGTGCAGTGGTTGCACAAAATGCTTCTACTCGTACCTCCTGCTTACGTCGAGGTGAGTCTTTCGGTTCACCGATGAAGTCCAAGAAGACCTGCTGACTCTGCTCGCGGTACGAATAGTGCTTGCCCCCGTCGTTAATACCGTAGTCGTGGTCATCCCAGATCCCGATAATAGGTGTGCGCTTCACGAAAGCCGCGTAGTCCTCGTTGGCCAATAATTTGCTGCAAGATCACCAGCGGATCAGTTCTCCAAAGCTCCAGACTTAAGGCAAAACCCCATAAAAACTCACTTGTATCGTCGAATGAGCTCCTCGGGCGGCGCCTCCACGAACATCTTACGTGGTGGAATAGGCAGTGGACGTGGCTCGCCCAATTCCTTCACATCGGCGTATATCTGTATAAATTTCGCAGTGAGATGGTCAATTTGGGGCTAAAAGTCAACACTTTAATGCGTTGCATACGTTGTCACCCATCCAGACCCAAAGTTCAGGCTCGTGCGCCGAGATATTGGGCCACATGGGCTGCGGAAAGCTCTGGTCGTTGCAGGATCCGAAGGCCACGCGGCGCAAAGGCTGCTTGATGTCGTCTACACTTGCAGAGTCCAGCACCGTCATCTCTGCACCAAGGCACAGCGAGGAAGCTACAGCTGCCAAGACAATGGAGGATACAACAGTCTTCCCCAGCATTAGGCTTTACTGTACGTGCGAAGGCGAATGCTGAATGGAGAATGACGCAGAGATGCAGCCCGATGGCACGACGGCGTAAGCTACGCACGCAGGTCTCATATGTAGCCATATCGATATGCACGGGGTTCCTGTCTATATCGATATAGATACATGTGAGACATAGCTCAGTTGTCTGGTTGAAGTGGACTCGAACGCCACGTTGTGAGTCAATGCACGATCCAATTCATTACGTTCCCTGTATTGCTACTCAACTCACGCTACACCTGTGTTAAGCACGCTACGTAACTTGGCGACAGAACGTCGTGAGCTTCACGAGTCGTGAATCACGACAGCACCTGCAGTGTCTTCTCCAGCAGCACCTGAGCTTCGTTGTCGTTAGCTCCCAGCTTCTCCTTCTCTTCGCTGGCCAAACGGCACTCAAGACGGAATTCATCCTGACTCTGGTCCAAATAACAGATTGAGAAGCGAAGCCCATTCGCAACCGTTTGCACCGTTGACTTGACATTAAACGACTTGATACACATTCCAGTGGGGGATGCTTCATTCAGCGCCACCTCCGTGTGGAAGAAATCTCCATCATCCGGGATCGAGATGTCAAGATAGCGGTGGAGATCGGCCGCACTGTTATAAGAGATTTTCTCACGGATAACAGCGCGGACACGTAACGAAGTGTCGTTGTCCAGGATGATATCGTAGGTGCCGCGAACATGGCGTTTACTGTAGCCTTTGAGCAGTTCCCACTGACCATTCACGAGGTGAAACTTCAGATCATGCCGTTTTTCGTTGTCCGCAAGATGCACAGCCAGACACTTGTACGGCTCAACGCCTTGCTCCATCCACTCTTCGAGGTCGTCCATCAGGGCCACTAGCGACGGAGACGAGCGTCTGCAGAAATTGGTCCAGCGCGTCGCGAAGTCGTCAAAATTGTGGAGCTTCTGCAGTTCCTGCCAGGAAATGGTTGAGCTCTCACACCGAATGGATTTGAGCTTGAAGCACAGCATCCCAAATGAAATCTTGAATTTGGGTGGCAACTCCGATGGTTTCTCCAGTAAATAACCCATGAGGTTGGCCATATCCTCTTCACGGAACTCCTTAACCCAGGATTCGTTCTGGTTTGCAGTCTCTACAGCTCGTCCAGACTGCTGAAGGCGGTACGGATACTCTTCGACTTCCTTATCGCTTGAGACTTCTTCGTTCTTCTGGAACGACCACCAATGGGTCGGTCCGTCGCGGACAGCAACTTCAAAGACCCGTACCTCGTTTTTGGCAACTGCCAAGGAAGCGAACAGGTTCGCGAGTTCGTCTTCAGCACCGCTCACACCACTTCTCGGCCCGTTCAGCGTCACCTTCCGGTTGTCTCCATCGACAGAGCAGCGGACCCCGTGGTTCTCACGTAGAGCCTTGCAGTAGCTGCCGCGCTTGCCGATCACAGCTCCAACTGGGACGTGCTCAGGGATGTCGAGGCTCTTTGTCGTGTGGAAACTCATGTTGGGGGCTTTATCCGGGCCAAAGGAGATCTCAAAGTGAATTTTCAAGAAGAACCAAAAATCCTTCCATTTTTGTCAGACGATGTTGATTGATTGATGATGTCCAAGACCCCGAGCGTTCTTCATGTAGAATACATTGTACGAACAAGGCAGCGCGGTGGGTACAATGGTGTTGCTGTGGAGGTCGTATGATAACTTTGAAGAGCGTCAATTTTGAACTAAAACCTGAAGAAGTTTGACCGTTTAACGCCTAAGTCAGGTTGAAGATTAATTGTGGGATTCCAGAATGATGGCGTTTGCGTAGTGGCAATTAAAAGCGGTAATTGCCACAAATAAAAATTGAATGATAGCGCGATCACTACGCCATCTCCTTTTTCTGGTATTGTCCATCACGATACTACCAGGTAGTCAAAATAGAAGATGGTAACAATTGCCAGAAACAAGAGCCGACTTCACTTCCAATTCTTCTGGTGCAACGCAACGCAGCAAGGGACACTAACCACTCAATGGCTCTCCAGGGCAACGTAGCGATCTTGACGCGTCTGCAGGACACGCAGTCAGCCGTGCAGCAGTTCAAGAAGACGAACTTGCAGGTGGCGGATGTGACGGTGCTCTCGGTGGTCGAGGGCTCGAACGTAGCGCAGACGGTGGCCAACAGCTCCACGAAGGAAAGCGCCTTTGACGCCGTTGTCGCTTTCAACGACCAGACGGAGCAACTGGACTCTGAGTTGAACGCGGTGCTGCCGCTGCTGAAGCCTGGCGGTGTGTTGCAGCTCCACGTGGCCGACGTGCAGGAGGAGAAGAAGAACGCCATCCTCATGGCGCTGATGATCGGCGGCCTTGTGGACACGACGGACAAGCAGGAAATCAGCGTGTTCTTCCCGGAGCTCTCGGGAGCGATTGTGTTCTCATCGAAGAAGCAGTCGTTCGAGAGCGCTGCCATTCCGCTGGCTAAGAAGGCGACGGCGCTGCCCACAAAGAAGTGGACTGTGCTGGCAGACGACTTCGGTGATGACGACGAGCAGGACGACGACATTATTGACGAGGACACGCTGCTGGACGACACCGACGAGGTTCTTCAGTTGGCTAAGGCAGACTGCAGCGAGAAGGTCGGCGCGAAGAAGCGCGCGTGCAAGAACTGCACTTGCGGGTATGAGCACTGCTCTCTTTTGTTAGTGTGTACTTGGTGGACTAATATTTTCTGTTGCTCTGCACAGTCTCAAGGATGAAGAGGACAAGCCAGTCATGTCAGAGAATGACTTGAACAAGCTGGTGTCTGGATGCGGAAACGTAAGTCGTCGCTGTTGTAATTGTTGAGTCCGCACATATCTTACCATTATGTATTTTGCATCTTTGATGCAGTGCTACAAGGGCGACGCCTTCCGATGTGGCAGTTGCCCTTTCTTGGGCAAGCCGGCATTTAAGCCTGGCATGGAGCAGGTTCTGCTGAATCTGGACGACGCGGACGATATCTAAATTCACGCAATCCTCGGCAGCAGCGGCAGTAGTTGAGAAGATTATCTCAGAGCAATCCTACAAGAGCAGTCAATCCATTGTGGTCGTTCTGGTACAGTAACAAACGCACCAATACAGCCTTGCTAAAAGGCACTGCATTCACTGGTACTTCATTCTTTTTTGCCATTTCTTTCGGTCTTCTTGAGAGGTTACACCATCAAAACAAACCCGTCTTACAAGATCGGGAAGACATAGCTGGTATCACGGCGTGGACCACAGCAAAAGTCTAGCGGTCACGATAGTGCCTACCGCATGTCGATCAATTGCGCTGTGATCTGCTCCATCCACTTGCACTCGAACGCGTCCGAATAAATTTCAATCTGGCTTGGATGGGTGTGGAACCCCGTCAAATTGCAGTTTTGAATCAGCTGCAATCCGTTTGGTTCGGTCAATCGGAATATCCCAACACTGCACCACAAGCTTTCGGTTAGTTATTGCTCGCACGCGAAAAGCAGGAACAATATACTAACTTTTTACGCGGGTCGCTTGGTGCAACAACAATAGCGACGGCCTGGGATACGAAACAAGCTTCAGAACTGAGAACTGCGGAATTAAGAAGCAAGAACAACAGATAGCATGTACCTCTGGTAGAATTGACTGAAATCCACACTGCGTGTGAACATCAACCGATGACAAGAAGCAGTCTTGCTTTGGATGCGTCTGCAAGTAAAAACAGGTTGAATTAGTTCAGCTATGTCATTAGACTCATGCAGCAGGAGACTCACATGAATCCAACCAAGGGTTAAAAGCTCGTTGCTAAAACAAAAGTCGTAAAGATCCTCTTCGTTCGTCATAGTACACATGTCCGACGATCCCTTCAACCATTACGATTCGTTACCAAGCCAGCAACGATTTGAAATGCAACATTGTTCACGTACCTCTTGCTTCGGAATGATAAGAGTCGTGATCACAAGCTTTCGGTCGTGCTAAAAGGAAACAGAACACCTCTCCGTTAAATCCATTAGCAAAAAGTGGCAGAGATAGCTTACCAGAATTCCAGCTAGAATGCCACAAGTCTCGATTCCGTAAGGTGGCTGGTTGGTGTTTGACGAAGCAAGCATTGTGAACTGAGCGATGATGCCCGCAGGAATTTCAAGCGTACGAATCTTTCCACTGTAACAGTAGCATTAGCACACAAGCTGTACGAAAGACGCGACTGTCATCATCCACGCACCTAGTCAAATTGGCGATTGCTTCTTGTGATCGCTGACGGCTGAGAGGAGGCGCAGAATAATGCTTGTGGGTGGGCTGGCTCGTACTTGTATCTGTCGTCATCCAAGAGGCTTTACCCACCGTCGGATACGACACAGTTTTGCTTCGTTCCTGAAATGAAACAAAAATAATGTTAGCAAAATCAAGACCTTTGTCAGGACTTAAAGCCAAATGCTACCTTCTGGCGCGGCTCAAGTGCATAATTGAGAGGTGGCCGAATCGGTGCTACTTGGTTGCCAGTGCGCACATCTTCCTTTTCCGCTGACCCTGCCGCTTGCACATTTTTCTTCGCTAACCGCATTGCCTGCAGCCGCTCTTCCAAACCAGTCATATTTGTCTGGGTCGCGAGTGCAGCATTGTTTTGTTGCTTTTCTTCGGCCAGTGATCGTTCATACTCCAGATATTCGCGCTCTTCCGCTTCCATGCCATCTAAAATCGCATCGAAGAGCTTGAATCCATCTGCAGCTTGCTACGTGCACAGTCACACACCATCATAAGATATCGCTAGCACACACAAAAATCCACTCAGTTTTTGCACTGGCAACGTACCGCTCGCACCCATTCCCGTTCTTTGTGGTACCGGGGCAGCTCATAGTCATGGTGCGCTGTGATCACCTTGGAACAGAGTCTGTAACATGACAAAAATATATAAAAATTAGAACACCGGCGCTTGATGCGTCGAGATTTCTACCGAATTCCTCCCCAGCACAACGTACTTGATGAATTTGGCCAGGAACACGTAGCTGTAAAGCACCAACAACAGACAACATAGCGCACAGACCAATTCACAATGAGTTTCTCCCCACCTATAGCATCCAATACAAAAAAATAGAACCTCTGCGAATGTATGAATGGCACCTACGCGTTATCCCAAGCGCCCTCGGCGAAATACGTCTCGGACTGGCGGTAGAGCTGGCGCGCCAACTGGTAGTAGCTCTGCAGGCGTAGGTGCTGCTTCACGGGGTCCACGCGGCAGAACGGGGCGAGGTGCGCGCGCCGCGCCACCAACCGCTCGCTGACGTCCATCACGGCCGCTCTCTTTTTCGAACTGCCACGTTGAAAGACTCGCTCCTTCAAGTTCGAACTTAAGCGGAGATTGGGGACAGCTCCGTAGACTTTGTCATTGAAAGATCAAGTTTTATGACGGGCGAGACCAAGAGCCTCAGCGGGATGCAGCGGCGCGCGGCCGGGTGAGTGGCTGCGTTATGGCGTAGGGGTTGTAGTGGTAGCTGGTACTGACGCTGTTGTCTGGCTGCAGCAATCGCGCACACAACCGCATGGTGCTCCAGAAGCTGGCCGTGTTCTCGATCCTGATGTTTGTTGTGCCCATGGGCACGTTCTACGGCGTCCGCGGACTATTCAAACCAGGTACGTACTTTGAATGACACTTAAAAGGTTGCCGTAACTGACGATGTGCTGTATGCAGGCGCTCCGGGCAGTCAATACGCGGATGCATGGAGGTTAATGCGAATGATGCGATTTCTTTGAGCAACAGTATCTTTTGTGTGGGATCATTAAAACGTTTGGTATGTTTGTTTACGTGTTGGTTGTAGTGGATTTACGGCAGTGCTGTCGGTGAATATCGTGATTGGTCTCTATATTTTGTCGGCTTGGAAGGAGGACCCCGGGAAGGAAGTAGCCCCGCCAGTAGGGCGTTTTGCCAAGGCAAAGGAGCAGTAGAGATTAGTATGGGAACCTTTCAATGTGCAAGTGATCAGCCTCAGCACAGGTACAGAGCCTATCGAGCGTGTTTTAAGTTATTTTATGCCCTTTTGACCTGAGTACTCGCTGTAGGCAAAACACCACGGCCGAGGGCGTATTTGAAAAGACCAAAACAAGGCAAACTATCACGTGAAGATACGTCTTGTGATTATTCATACCGGTACTGGTAGTTGGTTAAACTTACACGATGCGCTGTTCTTAGTGCTGGACACCCCAGGCGTAGGTCGCAAACGACATGTGGCCCATTCCCCATCCACTAAAGAGCTTGTCTGCTTCCGGCTTGGTCTCTTCCATGCCTGCGCCAGCACCGACGACAAACGGGACGAAGTGGTCGGGCGTTGGGTGTGCAAGTCTTGCAGCAGGGGCTTCAGGCCAGTTGATGATCTGGTCGCCACGCTGGCCGTAGCTCAGCTTGGAGTCGTTCGTGAAGGTGTTATCAAGCCAGCCTTGGAACGCCGCAGCCCAGTCCATGAGCGGGGCATTGGGGTCACGGCTAGCTCGCATATTGTGTGTGGCCTGGCCGGAGCACAAGATCAATGTGTCTTCGTCACGGAACGGTGCGATCGCCTTGCCAAGGTCGAAGTGCGCCTTATTACCAAGACGAGAGTTGATCGACATGGTGACGATCGGGATGTCTGCTTGTGGGCGGATCAGAAGCATCGGCACGAACACACCGTGGTCGAAGCCGCGGTTCACCAGCTTTGCCTTGATGTTGTTCTTCTCGAGCCGTTCCTTGACTTTCTGAGCGAATTCTGGATCGCCCTTAGCGGGGTAGTTGACCTCGTAGGCTTCGTCCGGGAAGCCGTAGTAGTCGTAGATCATGTCTGGGTTGGCCGAGTTGGAGATCTCGAAACCGCTGCTGTCGGACTCCCAGTGAGCAGACACGTACAGGATGCGCTTGGGGAGGTTCGTTCCCTTGGGGTAGAGCTTGTTAAAGGTGGTGGTCAGCGTCTGAGCGGGAACGCTGCTCTTGCTCATGCCGGCGAAGCCCGAAGTGAGCAGCCAAAGAGGACCGGGGCCGTGCGAGACAGCGACGACGGGGTGGCGGAAGGCGGCCATTGCTGGAGGAGGTGATTGGAGTGGCGAGTTGGCTAGTTCGCTGAAAGGCAAATTGAGGAATGAGTCCGGCGGTGTGGTTTCGCTTTGGTGACGCACTTATGATTGGAGGCTCCATCCGATGGGTACTTTCTATGTGTAGATAACGCTTTCGGCGCAGACACCTTTGCGTAAGCGGTTTGGCTGGATTCCAGGTCTGCTGCTGTTCTCCAAGTCAAATGCAAAGGCTAACTGGAGAGATGGCAAGATCAAGCACCACGACGCCGTTGTGGTTGCCCCGTCAGTAGCCGCGCTGGTAAAGCGGCCAAAGTACAGCAACGGACAGAATGCTAATGCCAATCCTGGAACTGCAACATCGAAGTCACAAAAGTCATAAAACATCCAGCAAATCATTCATATGTTTTACAGAACTCATTTTTAGCAAATAGTAATTAAGTATTTGCTTGGAAATTATAAATCAATACTGAAGTTAAGTTTAAATATTTAGGACAAAATCTTTCAAAAATCATTATCACCAATAGTGTTCGTGGAAAAATACCGTATGGTTTCTCATCGTTTTAAATTATCCCTCACAATCCAAGAAAGGTGGTTGTTGCATTCTGTCCGTTGCTGTAGTAGTACATGTACATATGGGAATGTTCGTGAAAAATCCCATGCAACTTTTCTTGTTTGCCCGTACAAACCTCAAGTTATTTGTATTGATATGATTGCGTGACTCGTGCCACGTTATCAAACCTACCCTAGGGATTTATCAACCAATCCGAAGCCCCCTTGCCCTTTCGTGTCCTCGCAGCGATTACCGAATCAGCACGCCTCACGTTTTGACTTGCAACTCACTTCAAGACTGCCATTGGGATGCAATGGGCATTCTGTCCTCATTCTTGCTCGCTTCCCTTTGGCTTGTAAGAGCTGCCGCAAACATGAACGCATTCCGCCAGCCCGTCGTCGCCGTCTCGCACGGCGCGGGGCCTCTCTGGCTGCTCGACGACGCCACTGCGGGTCTGGACAAGAACTCGCAGTCGGCCAAGAACGTGGCCGATATCTTCAGCAAGATCTACTCGAGCGACGCCCAGCTGCCCAAGCGCATTCTCTTCATCTCGGCACACTGGGAGGCTCGCAGCACCGGCCTGGAGATCTCTAACTCCGCCGCGCCCGAGATGTTCTACGACTACAGCGGCTTCCCGCCCGAGTCCTATGAGCTTGTGTACGGCGCTAAGGGCGACCCTGCGTTCGCCGGAAGAGTGAAGGAGCTGCTTGCACAGAGAGGCATCACGTCCAGGCTCGTAGATCGTCCGTTCGATCACGGGACCTTCGTTCCCATGTTCCTCATGCGCCCTCAGGCCGACCTTCCCATCGTTACGATGTCCATTAACGACCGCATGCTCGATGCCAAGGACCATTTCGAGCTAGGTAAGGCGCTCGCCCCACTTCGTGACGAGGACACGCTGATCATCACGTCAGGCCAAGCCACACACAACATGTACGCGGACTGGTTCCCCGAGGGCCATCCGATCGAGCCTTGGGCGCTTGAATTTCAGAACTGGCTGGACAAGACGCTTTCAACAACGTCGATGAAAACGTACAAGGAGCGCATGGAGTCGATTACTGCGTGGAAGAAGGCACCCTACGCTTCTAAATGCCATCGCACTCCTGATCACTTTACGACATTTGTGGTTGGTGCTGGAGCAGGCATGGAGGAAAACTCTCCCGCTGCGAAGAAACTAAACGGCGGGTGGGGTCTTGGTCACATGTCCTTTGCTTCGTACGCGTGGGGGGTCGATTCAAACCTCAGTGATGTAGGCAAAGACGAGCTATAGGTGAGAAGGCAGTTCAAGAGCATATTTTTGATTTTTAAACTACGAACATCTTCACCAGGTATTACGAACAATGTCATGCATCTCAGTTTGCCTCATCAGTATGGAATCAATATTGATAGCTTACAAGTACACGGTACCTGGCAATATCTCCTGTCCTAGGTCTTTCTTAACCCAGACACTGCCAACGAAACAAGCACCTTATCATCTCAAAGGCACCAAAGCTCATAATCTTAGCAAAATCGGATATTACGCGATCTTTGATTCACGACTTGGTGTTCCAGGCAATGAAGCTTGGGTCCTTCACACTTATTCTTTATTATTCCTCTTCTCAAGCAAAGCAAGTCAAACTCTACGCATCTGCATCCAAAATGCCCGGATTCCGTCATCCCGTTGTCGTTGTCTCCCACGGACCGGGCCCGTTGTGGCTTCTGACCTCGGGATACGAAGGAATGAACCGGCATACGCTACCTGCTCGCACTCTTGCTGGCCTGTTCCCGAAGCTCTACCCAGACGACAAGAATCTGCCCAAGCGGATTCTTTTCGTGTCTGCCCACTTCGAGTCCAAGCGCGACGGCTTCGAGATTTCGAGCTCGGCTAACCCCAAGATGTTCTACGACTACAGTGGGTTCCCCACTGAGACCTACCAAGTCAAGTATCCCGCCAAGGGTGATCCTGCTTTCGCCCAAAAGGTGAAAGACAGCCTTGAGGAGAACAACATCCAAGCCAAGCTCGTAGATCGCGGCTTCGACCACGACGTGTTCGTCCCGATGCTGTTGATCAGACCCCAAGCGGACATTCCCATTGTCAGTATGTCGATCAACTCGCGGCTTGAAAACAAGATGCACTTCGACGTAGGCAAAGCCATCTCGTCCTTCCGCGACGATGACACTTTGATCTTCTGCTCGGGGCAATCGACTCACAACTTGCGTGGGGTTCGCGACCTTGACCACCCCATCGTCGACTGGGCGGCCGCGTTCCAGGACTGGATCGACGACACCTTCACGTCCAAGTCCACGCTGACGTACGACCAGCGGGCCGAGAGAACGATCAAGTGGCAAGACGCCCCAGGAGCGCGACTGGCGCACCCGACTCCCGATCATTTCATTCCGTTCGTTGTCGCTGCAGGGGCGGGCATGGACGAGAAAAATCCTGGCGCAGACAGCTTTTTCGGTGGCTGGGGAGCAGGCCACCTCACCTTCGCTAACTATGCGTGGGGGCTGCCACACTAGACAAAACGTTGGTACATGTATACCCAAGACTTTCCTTTTGGATCTGTCATCGATACGACGAAAGAGTGGGATGCCATAATCTTTCGATTGCATAATCGTTTCGACGTGTATACGTGAACTTACCTCTTGGTGGTGCGTCAAGCCTCGCTCAGCTCATTTATCAATTCCCTTTGGCCCAGCACCACCTTCCACCAATGTCTTCTTTCCGCCACCCAGTTGTCGCTCTCTCGCACGGCCCTGGCCCGCTCTGGCTGCTCTCGTCAGGCTTCGACGACATGATGCGCGACACTCGACCCGCAGCAGAGCTACTGCAGTCGCTCTTCGGGAAGCTCTACCCAAAGGACGCAAATCTGCCCAAGCGGATCCTGTTCGTGTCGGCGCACTTCGATTCTGACAGCAGCGGCTTCGAGATCTCCAGCTCGGCAAGCCCGGACATGATCTACGACTACTACGGCTTCCCGGACGAGGCCTACGAGGTCAACTACCCCGCTAAGGGCGATCCAGAATTCGCTCAGAAGGTCAAGGAACAGCTCGAGAAGAGCAACATCAAGGCCAAGTTGGTGAACCGCGGCTTCGACCACGGTGTGTTTGTGCCGATGCTTCAGATCCGCCCGCAAGCAGACATCCCGATCGTCACCATGTCGATCAACTGCCACCTGGGCAACCAGGACCACTTCAACGTGGGCAAGGTCTTGGCATCCTTTCGAGACGAGGACACGCTGATCCTGTGCTCTGGACAGTCCACCCACAATCTGCGTGGCATCCACAGTCGCAGTCCTTCGATGATCGAAGGCGCGAGAGCTTTTCAACACTGGCTGGACAATACGCTGGCCGCAGACTCCAAGCTCAGCGTTGAAGAGCGCACCAAGCAGATCACGAACTGGCGCGACGCACCGGGGGCGAAGTTCGCGCACCCGTCACCTGACCACTTTTTTACTTTCGTCGTTGCTGCAGGAGCTGGAATGGAAGAGAAGGAAGCGGGTGCTAAGGCCTTCTTCGGTGGATGGGCACTTGGCCACATGTCCTTAGCAAATTATGTGTGGGGAATGCAGCAGTGAGTGAGCTACTTGGCCACACAAAAATGCACATAATGTCAGTAATACATGTAGTGTCAACTTGTATTCACACAAATTCCTCTGGGGTTTCCTCATATACAAAGTAGAACTCCACCCCGTTTTTTTCGATGCATTTCGACAGGTTCTCGTTGTCTTCGAACAGCTTCCTCGACTTGAGCCCAATAACTTGGACATCCGCATCGCCAGTGTTCGCCAAGAGGCTGGAGCGGAGGTGCTCTATCAAAGCAGCGACGTCCTTACAAGTGTTCAGATTCACATTGACGTCCACAAGCTGCAACATCCAACAGAGTAGTACTTATTAGACCAAAACGATCACAGCAAAACACTTTGGAAGACGTACCTCAGGGAAAGTCTGGTCAGTGCCAATCTTTAGTGTAGCTATGGCAGAAGCTCGCCGACGGGGTCTAGCCGCAATACTTTCAGGTAACGAGATCTCACTACCCTCTTCTCTTGGTGCGCTGGATCGGCTGGACTGAGATTCAACGCTTCCTTCGTTGTCTGGAGTATCCTTAGGTAGATTTTTCCGTCTCTTTTGAGGTGCGGTCCTGGTCAGATTCTTCCACTTGTCCTGCATTCATCACAATCGACTGCGTCAGTGTTTCTCAATTAGACAGCGAGCAAGCATCCTCAGCAACAACTCTGCACCTTCAGGTCCACGTTGGTCCGATGGCTCGAGAACACGCCTTGGCCATCGACTAGGATTTTCTTCCAACAACCAACACCATACTTCTCCACTCCTTTACGAAGAAACCCCTCCTCCTCGACGCTCCAAAACACGGGATGGCGGCGTTCCCCACCTCTATCAGACATAATCTTTAGCATCAATACTCACACACACACCAACAACACAGGGCTCACCTTTTGCGTCGAGCTGGAGTAGCAGCAGCACGTGCAGCGTCTGGTTCGTCTTGAATTCCCTCCTCTTCTTCAGGTTCGTCGGCCTCCACCCATTCCTCTTCTTCTGTATCCGACTCCTCTCCCTGCTCGTCGTCCTCATCGCCACTACCGAAGTCCAATTGCCTCGAGCGCGTAGAGATGTCGTCGTCGTCGGCCTGCGAGCGCTCCGGCGTGCGCTGGCCCAACGACGCCGCGACGTCCACTAGAGACTGTTCCTTACGCTTGCGACCCGAGGAAGTGACAGAGCTGACGGACGAGCGTCTGTGTACTGAGGATGCCACAGAGCTGATAGACGAGCGCCGCTTACTGCCCACAGACGCGGGTGTCGTCGCCGCTCCTTCCTTTCGCGGCATAGCGGCGAATTATCGTCAAAGGGTTAATCCTTACTTTTCTTGCTTTTATTTTGTGACACACAAAAATAGTCATTTGAGCACTTCAACTACTCAAAATCGTCGTGGGAGTACTCTTCTTCGTCGGGGTCAACAGGGACATTCTGGCCGACAGTGGGGTTTACATTAGGAGTGACGTCGTACGTATCGGCATCCTCGAACTCGCTCGCGTATCCGCTAGCCTCGAGTTTGTCGTGTTGCTGCTCGGGTGCTCGGGCAGACGGAAGAGCTTCGTCATCAAAGTTGTCGCCGTAACTATCATCATCTTCATCATCCGATTGGGTGTGAACTGCGGCTGTCGTAGTAAATTCGCTCTTCCTGCTTTCAGTTTTGTCTGCACTTTCAGCGGCGTCACTATCAGCTGCACCTGATTCTTCTGGCACGTTTTGTAAGGTTTTCTGCTCATCAGGTAGTGTATCCCCGGAACTACATGTAGTTGCCAGCTCCTGCGGTGGATTGACCCCTTCAATTTCTGCAGCTTCGTCGTGTGAATTATTATTGTCACGAGGATCCGGGTCACTTTGATAAGATTCGCTGTTATCAGCAGATACTGAAGGGCTTTGTTGCTGATCACCACCTTCCACTGCGGCGTCATTCAAAGCAGACTCCAGCTCAACTCCAGGAGAAAATGCCCCCGAGAGACTCATCATATCTCGATCACTGCCATCCACCTCCAATGGCCTCGGCTGCTCTGTCTGTTCAAGGGCACTCGAGTTATTATCTGTACCACGACTTCGACCTCGAGAAAACGTGAACCGAACCGTAACGATCTCGTTGTCCGGTATAAAAGCAGTTTGCTCAACAGGAGGTGCAGAATCGAGATCTGTAGCTGATGGTGCCACAAATCCAACCAAGCCGGGAGTTGACGGTTTTTGCTTTCGTAATTCCACAATGCGCCTGTGGTTTGCAGCACTCGCACGCTGGACTGTTGTGTCGGAACCACCTCGACTGCCGAGCACAACATGCTCTTTTGAACCACGGCGTAGTAAATCTCGAGAACTTACAGCTCTTGCAACCTCAGTTTTCGTACGGTCCAACCCCAAATTGTCTTCTACATGTAGTTCCAACGCGGCGGATTTAGCATGACGAGGAAGGAGAGACTTGAGCGGCTTAGACCGCAGAACGGCTTGTGGCGAGATCTGAGCTCTGCGTAACTCTTGTTGTAATGCGTATCGCCTTTTCTCTTGGTGTTTCAGGAATTCCTGAGACCATTTGTCGTCCTTCTCCCATTCCTTGAAATTTAAGGTCGCTTTCGCAGTTTGAAGACGCTTATTGAGAGCCTTCAGCAATTGACGTCCAAATGTTAGAAGGTATCTGTATCGTCTTATCAAACGAAATGTGTTTTTACCTGATTCTCGTGCCAGATCTTTCGTTGTTCTTGTCTTTTGTAGTAATCATGCGCTTGGCGGTGCTTTTGATGCAGAAGGGCGGGCGGAGATTCATATGTGGCAGTATCACTACAATTCGCATTCGCTTTGAGAACGTGTTGTCTTGCTGGAGGTTTAACCGCTGGTATTCGACCTTGTCTGTCTGAGATCTCTTGGTTGGCTTCATGGTTAGGAATTGTACGAAAGTGCGGGTTATCATTACTTGTATCGAGCGCTGATCCTCCACGGGATGTTTCAACTTCCGGCGTGTGGCTGAACGGTGAAGCATCACTTTCCTCTCGAGCGCTATGTCCACCACCAAAGTGCACATCTTGATCACGATTAAGATTAGGAATTGCCACAAAGGGCTGTCGAGTTTTCAAGGGGCTTGTCGGACATCTCTTTTGATGGAATTGAGGGAGACGCGTTGATTTTGGCGTCTTGGTGTCGACACAACTGTGCGCTTTGGACACGCGAGACAGATGTCCAGCCAGGTTTCTCGCAACCTCTCGAGTCCAGATCGTAGCATTACTGTAAGGTTCCGCTCGTCGACCACGGTCCATTCTTTCAGGCTTCACTGACAAATGCAAATACCAAGAAGCAAACCTCCGCACAAAATTAGATTTTTATTCGCTTTCTAGCCTAAAAATGTTCATTCAGGGGAGTGCACAGATGACGTGCAGGTCTCTCGATGTGAAACTAGCCACTGTAACGCTTGATCCCAGTGGACCCTCTCACGCGTACTGCTCGTCTTGATTAACACATCCTCATCGCGCACCTTCAAGCGCAACACGTGATCTCCTTCAAAATTCTCTTTTACAAGTGACTGCGCGAAGATTTTCTTGGATGGAGATGAAGGACTTCCTGGGTTGACGAGAGAACGCTGCGGACAAATTTCAAGTTGACTCACAAAGATTCGCTCAACTCGCGGTAATTGAGTGGATGTTTGCCGTCGAAAGAGGAGGTAATCTCCACTCGGCGCTAACTTGATCTGAATTCTCTCCGAAGGACCCGGCCTGGCCTCCCAAAGAACCCGGAACGTCCCACCTTCACGAAGCAAGTCACGAAAAGGCTGTTCGAAGTCTGAAATTTGAACTTGAGGTGCTGGTACTTGAGTTGCTTTTGAAGTGACGGGCTTCGTACGTGTGGACTGGTAATCAAGAGCTGAAACTTTCTCACGAATAGTGCTGGCAAGGTGATAAAGTGGACTCCCTGATGTTTCTGGATATGTAAAGATGACTGAATTCAGGACTTGAAACACGACTTCATCCACCAGTGCAGGATAACTCTCACCGCTATTCAGCACTAAGAGATCGAGGAAACATAAGCTGCTTAACAAGGTCTCCTCGTCGTTAACATGACAGGTAATCCGCTCTGCAGTGATTTTGATAGCGTCATAAACGATCAAGACCTGAGCGCATTCAATGTCGTCGCACAGCGAACAAAGGAGCCCATAAAGTGCTTGCTCTAAGGAATAGTCGGATCCCACACACGTAAGTAATTCAAGAATCATGAAGGATCCCTTGGGAGAAATCATTTTGCAAATTGCGCTGTCAACGGAGAGTCTGCCCAGTACTCCAATGAGTTTCTCGACGCGCATCTCAGTGCTGTCCGTTTCTAGGTTGTGGATTGATTCCGCAAGTTGTAAAAGCCACATTGATATTTCTCTCCATCCATGGCCAATCGCTCGATCAGAGCAAGCCAAATTGACGAGACAGTCGATAGCTAATTCAACTACAACACAGTCAATCTGATATTCTCGAGCACGGTCGATGGTCTGCTTCAGCTCATGCAGCCCATGTAAGACTTCGGCAGATTCTCGTAGGCGCTCATCTTTTGTGAGGCTTTTGAGCAATAGCAACAGTAATTCGTGTAGATGATCGTGCCCTCTGGTTGAATAGTTATCCAGTAAATCGAATATCAACGGGATAATATCAGCTTCGAGTAGACTTGTCAACAGCTCTGACTTCTTTCGTGACAGATCCCCCAGTAATGATACTTGCTGCTTCTTTTCGGAATACTTGGAAAAGGATTCTACCATTCGATATATGAGCTCAATACACATCCCGCAAATTAAAGAGCTGTCTGAATTCTTCTTTGCCACGAGCAGAATTGGGGCGGCAGCTGCTGCTGTTAGCAGTTGATCAACGGCTTGAGGCGCAGTATCACGGTCTGACGTCAAGCCCACCAGAAGTTCGAGGCAACTGCGAGTTATTGATCCATTGTTGACATTCAACTTCAGACAAGTGAGCAGCATTTCGACAGCATCGGACTCAATGAGGTTTCGGAGAGGAAGCTGGTGAGTTTCCACATACACACATACCAACACCAAAATAGCCTTTGCAACCATAAAATTGTGGCTCATGAACATGCGGATGACCCCCATGACTGTTGCTACCGTGTCTTGAACTGATTCGACACTCATTTTGTCGAGTTTGTAAAAGATGGTGAGCGTGCATTTCATCCAATTCCAAGTCGTTAGAGTGTTGCTCATGTATGGGGTCACGGCAGCGTTAGTCAATGCCAGAATACCCCCACCATGGAGAAGTTCACATTCCTTGATCCGCATAATATCCAGTAAATTGCTTACCGTAGCTAAATTTTGATCGACGATCTCAAAATCCGATTTCCAATGCTGCAACAGCTCAAGCAGCAATGGTAGAAGGGAAACCACCAGTTCTTCATCATCTTCTCGGAGATCTACAGTAATGCTATTGCAACAGCGACTGAGGTAACGTGTGAACTCCAGTGATGATCGGTGATGCAGTGAAAAGGAAGCAAAGAGCGCCTGTATGTTGACTTGATCGTTGAATACAACGATTGAAGGATTCACGAATGCTATTTGGTCCAGCACTTGCATCACAGTGCACATCGTTGTCGTCGTATTTGTATGGAGCGCAAGGGTCTCACAAAGTGCCGGTACCAAGGTAGCCACATAACTGCGATTTGTCACCATATCAGGGTCATCCAACACGAAACTTAGCTGGTCAATAGCTTCTCGTAGACGAGAATATTCCAGTGGCTCAACCAGGCTCTTTTCGGACGAGTTCACGTCAATATACTCGACTTCACCTTTCCCATTTGAGCACTGCACAAAGCTCCGACATTTCGAAATGATTATCTCACGGATTTCGTGTTCGTTTAGAGATTTTTGAAGAGCAGGAGTATCACAAGTATCAGCTGGTGGTCTCGATATGTTAGTTGGCCGTGCAAACTTCTGCCGCATAATATACAATTGCTGAATGAATACGTCCTCCTCATTCGAGCGTGCTGATTTCGGCACGATCTGTGTTCTGCATTGCTGGATCATTGGTATATTGAGATCCGAAATGCCACTTGCTAAGAAATACTCCAAGACGAGAAACGCAAAACGAGAGTGAGAAGAATCCACCTGAGAATCAACGGAAACGAGCAACAGCTGAAGAGCGAACGAAGTCTTTTCCTGTGTCAAATTGGCTCCATAGCCAGCCAGAAAGCAACATATCTCAAGTGCCACTTTAATGGTTCCTTGATACTGTGAAGGCGCGCACAGAACATCGTATAGAGTGGCGATTCCTCCGAGGTCGGAGCACAGAATCGCATAGTTCTTACGTCTCACAAACAACTTGAGGGTTTCCAGAACACTACGCAGGATTTCGCTTCCGGCCATTTCACCCCACCTTCGTTGAGAAGTGTCGCCCACCCGCCCAGCAACATTGCGCTTTATTATCGACAGAATCATGCTGAGCTCGAGTTCCCCAATACGCTGCGTTTTGTGCCGAATATCATTCAGATGCTGAAACAAAAAGTGCATGATCATCACGTGGGTTTCACTGTTTTTTGCTGCCCGGGCGAGCTCAAATAGGTGAAGGAGGCCTTGCGGAAGTTTCAGCACTGATTCCATGAGCAATTGCTGGGACCATCTATCTGGTGAAAAGATCCTTAGCAGCTCTAAAACACTGTCGACTTCCTCACTCTCCCATCGAGCGCTATAAATCGTTCGGAGAGACGAAAAACACCTGAGCAGACTGTTTTCAAGACACTGGGATCGAACTAACCCCGTTGCCAGTCTCTGCACCGACACCGACAAGCCTTGGCCTGCTGCATCGATAAAGAGCCACGGCGCTGCTCGAGCTGTAGGGGGTAGATACACAACGGTCGCCACGTCAACATAGTCAGCTAGAGCTTCATCTGATATGCAGATTGGGCTAAGAAGCTGCCGGACACGGATTGCTGCTTCCTTGATAATGTTCATTTCGCTCTCTGTCGAGAACCCAACAAGGCGAGCAATTTTCAAGTGAAGGCTCACTATTGCCGAATATTCCAAGACACCAAAACTCGATGCTGCAAGAAAAAGATCGTGAAATGTTGATCCAGATTGAGCAATTGCTTGGAGACAGCCCTCTTCATTCCGAGACGTCTCCGAACTCAGTTGGCCATGCTTAAAGCTCAGCAGCGCGATCGTATCCGAAATGTGTGTGTTTACCCTTAATGAACTTGTCACAATAGCTTGCTCGTGAACTAGGCACTTTGTTTGATGCGCCAGCTGTTCAAATAGTGCACTACAGGGCTTTTGCCATCTTATTTTCTCTGGTGAATCATTAGCCATTGGTATACAAGTTACAAAAGAATTCCACGGGAGATGTTCTGCATGTTGAGCCATCGTTCCAACAAGACTGACCAACAACCGTATTGGATTCGGACATAAGTTCAACAGCCGTTCAGCGTAGAGGAGACCGTGAGACTGGATAAAAGCTCCCAGCACTACGACGCACCACTTCACACAAGAAATATTCTCAGTCGTTTCTGTACCAACAGGTATGCAGAACGCACGCTGTGTGGCTCGATGTTGGATAATAGAACGCGCATACTCCGCACCAAGCTGTATGCAACTCTGAAGAATGACGCTGGTAGCTTGAAGAACCTCCTCCATTAACGCACAGTTCGTGAGACCAACTCTTGGGTTCAAAAAATAACGATCTAACGCTTCAAGACAGTAACGAACGAGTAGTTCACCATCGTTTTCGTTGGAACGAATTGAGAATAATTCATCTGGAAACAAGGAGAGAAGAGACGAGATAATCCCCAACAATGGCACTGCTATATCGTAGTTCTCCAATTCCGAATCCAGATGCGCAACATCAGCGTAGACAAGTTCCCATACAACATTCTGGAGGTTCCTGGCATGAGGAGAAACCAGCACTATCTCTCTGCACTGGCTGCTGCGAAGCAGGTAATTGAGCGCGTCCAAAAGCTCCAGTAACAGCGCTGGTTCAAGAATGGAATAACCTGAAACGATTCGTAGCAGGACAAATTCAATGACAAGCATGAATTCACTTGAGCCCCTGTCGGCTAGTGCAGCAATCCATCGCATCGAATGCCAAACCGTGTCCTCTGCGAAATGGCACAGCACAGTGTTGATTATTTCGTCTCGTTGGGCAGATGAGAGTAGTTGGCTAGATAAACAACCCAGCTCCAAGAAAAGTGGCGCATAGTCTCGCGAAGTTAGTGCGGAGATAACTCCATTTTCGACGGTGGCTGCGATGTATCTAAACAGCCTGTGATAAGCGTCAATTGTCTTCTTCGCTTGACTAGAAAACAGCAATGCTTTTAACGCCTTGAAATCTTCGGCTACATCCATCATTCCACCCGATTCCGTAAATCCCTCCTTCGACATGCACGTATCCAGTCGATTCAGTAGTCTATTCACATAACCGGTCGTCGCAAAAAAAGCAACCGCGTTATCGAAGATCAGTAGGCAATCCTGGGCACTGGCGGAAGGTGATAAAATAAAGATACCCATGAGTTTCCCCAGTATTCCCAGATATTTCGAAATCAAAGTATCTGCTATGGAGTCGGACTGCTTGGCTAATTCCTCAAGGACGCGAATGGCGCCAGCACATTCTGCTTCAAGAAGCACGCAGCTGCCTTCACGTTGGATAGAACCATCTAAAATTCCCAAGATCACTTTCATCATCTTGACATGCTGTCCCCGAGCTCCTTCGACTGCATACTTCCCACGTGATAAGACCACCAAAGTGGTGGCAAAGAGTAACTCCCGCGTTTTCGGCAGTGTGGAGCGTCTCTGCAAAACCGAGGTAGCCACTGCAATCCATCGACTTTCTGTTTCACAGTGCATCATAACAGGAAACGTGAGAACTGTCCGAAGCAGGCGACAGCCACTGTCCACCAGTGCTGACGAGGAGTTTTTCACTCGTAAAGCTTCCTCAAGACACCCAATAATTGTGTCTTCTGCTGCAGACCCCACTAACTGAGAGCAAATTGAATGCCCATCAATCGCCTTTAGAGAGTCTTCCCTTGCAGCTGAATCCATAGCACTTATCAAAATCGGAGCATTCACAACGCTGCTCAGTGCGTGAAAACAGGTACTGACGAGTTGGATAAACGAGCCTTCACTGCTGACGATCACCTCTTGTTTACAGAAGCGCAAAATTCCAATCATGCAATTAATCCCTCCATCTTGAATCAAAAGAGGAAGCAAGGGTTTGACACATGCAAGAGCCCCTATCATAGCGCAGCACGTGTCTATCGTTTCCACTGATATTGCCTAGTGCGTTCAAAGACACACAGCATCCGTCAGAAATAAGCGTATTTGTGTGAAAAACTTATGCAATACGTACTGGCGAACTGAACGAATGCCCACTGACAACATGAGCAAGAGGCTCCAACGTGCTTAGATTTCTGGAAACGTCAAACTTGTGCGCTGTATCGCAAATAATCTGCCGAGCATTCATTCCAACCGATTCTGAATGACTCCACTGATGTGTGCAGATTGCCTTCGCAACGACCTGCAAAAGACCTCCGTCGATTAATGCCGCCCTAGTACTGGGGTCCAGCTGTAGCACGATCGAGTATTAGAGCCTCTGATACACAAGTAAGATCGAGAACAGATTGCCGTGCTTACCAGTGTGCTCGCTACAAGATTAAGCATTTTGGCAGTAAATTGGGCGTCTGTCAGATTTGAGCGCATGACCCGAATAATTCCACGGACATGTTGAGCCGACAGAGCTATTTCCCTGTCTGATTGCCGGGAAATGAGTAAGCTCAGCGCTGTCACACACTCCAACAAGATCAAACGGTTGGCTTCGAATGAGAACATCGCATCTGCAAGTGAGCAGCATAATTCCCTGTAAAATGATCGAAGTCAGCATGCTAGAGCAAAGACAGAAGGGTGCCCCGTACGTACCTCGAAAATGTTGCTGGGCACATGTCAGGTACAGCCAGAATAACTTTTACCATGAGGCGTGTGCAAAGTGGCAGCTACGTGACACATAATAGTAGAATACGAAGACATCGTTAGCGAGACTGCATACCTATGTAAGCATTTAAACGAAGAAAAAAAACATACCTGACGGTGCTTGTGGAAAACAAACTTGAAGACTTCAATCCCATCGTTTGCTGTAAATTCTTTGAGGAATCCCTGGTACCCATAGAACAAGTTAAAGACATATTATTCGGTATTTGATCGAGATCTTACCTCGCAGTTCAGAAAAGATTTTATCATTGCTAGAAGATAATGAAGTATCCCGTCGTCTTCGTCTTCGCAACGCTCGGTTTTCGCGTTCAGCCACTTTACTAAGCCATGACCACTGGTTTGAATCTCGTTCCACATCTCGTCGGGCCAGTGGACGGACACGTAGTACAGTGTTTGCGCTAACGCTTTTTCAATCGTTGCATTTGCTTCAAACTCTGACGCGAAGATAGTCGTAAGTACTGCAATCCCCCCGCTATTCAGAAACGTTCGAGCTTCCTCCCTGTCCGCACAAAAATTGCAGGACACAAGTTGACAAGATGAGTTGTTAACCGATTTACAAACCTATTGCCATAACAATACAACCAGACCTCCAAACTACACTTAGCAAAAGCTTCTTGGCTGCATTTTGCAACTCATTTAAGCAGAAGTTGCTGTTCCTGTAGATAGCTCAAAAATGTCAAAACTACAGTAGTCTACACATTGCAGATTAAGGTGATGCGTACGATTCTGCAGAGGGCAAAGCTCGCTCAACCAGCTGTGTTAACGAGTCGGTAACAGCAGCTTGAAGTGACTGTTGAATATGTGTTTCCACGTAGAGTCTGTGGGTCTGCATGGGAGTGAATCAGCGCAAAACGTAAATGTGAAGGAGGGAGGGAGTAAGTGAAATACCTCATTGAGTCCTATCGATAGTTGATAATGGTGAAGCACAGCAGCTAGTACCGGTACGGGATATCCGCGGGGCGTTTGAGAGGATGCTTCAAATATCCTGGATTGGTTAGAAGGTGTATCAGTTTTCGAATCGCATTTTCGGTAGATTGGTCCATCGAAACGTACCGAAAAATAACTTCCACGGAAACCGAAGCAAAAGATTTGCTGAATTGAGTAGCATGCCGGTTGTACTGATCTACCGTCTTCAAAATGATGTTTACAGAGGTAGCGGGTACAGTAGTGTCGGATTTCAATTGAAAAAGCAGCTTTAAGATAAGCATGCATTCCAATTGTAGGTCCTCGTTCAGAGAGTTAGTGAGCTGCTAATTGACAAAGCACAAACGCAATAAAATATCGTTAGTCTCAGAATTACACCGCTAGGCCCAGTACTTCCTACCATTGCTTGCGCTACAACAGCAACAAGTTGAGCCCATAATTCGTTTCCAATCGAATCTAAGCTCCCCACAAGCTTCGACAAAACGTGAATTCCAAGCTGCACACACGCAGGTTCATTCGGATACCTGACGCTGTGAACAATTTTGTTGAGAACGGCTAAGATATCTGCATTCAACAATACACATGTTAAAATTGGTTTTAGTCCTGATTGAGTGGATCGACTTACCAGTTTTCCATAATGCACCCGCAACCAGCTCGTTGGCCTTGTTTACCAACGCTGCTAGCAACTCTAAGCACGAGCGGATAAACGCTGGGGAATCTAGATTGTTAGTCATCGCACTTATGGTGCCTTCCAGGGTCCCTGCTTCAACAAATGCCTGCACGGCGCCAACGACTTCTTCTTCGTTTGTGTTACCACAGTTCTCGTCACATAATTCCCGACATAGAAATTGAATCCCGCGCTGCACAACGGGGTAGACATCCTGGTAGTGAGCGATGACGTTAATCAGGGCCTTGATTCGTGCTGTAAACGGCTTCCCTTGAGCTCTATTCAAACTCTCATCTCCATCTCTCCGCTCGGATTCTTGCCCAGCACTATCCATATCATTGTGCATCTCCATTACAAAATGCGAAGTAGATGCGACTTTTCAATATCAACGATCACCTGTGATGTTATTTTCATGCCTCCATCTGCTGCCCTGCTTATTTACCAGTGCTTAATCAGAACGCCAAATCACGGGGACCTCGTCGGTGCGGAACCTGCACATACACAACATGCCAATAAGTTGCAAGCGCTGGAACCAAATTGGTGCAAACTCCTGTCTCTTACCTTTGCGTGCATGTAGCCTCCTTCAGTGACGTAGTCTCTCCGTACTGGAATTGGAGAACTCCAGCTTGAGCAATCATGGCGCCATTGTCAATGCAATAACGATGATCCATAGCGCAGACGCGACCATTGCGTTCCTTCGCCATAACCCCCATCATTTCCTGAAGACGCAAGTTGCACCCTACGCCACCAACGATAAGCACCTCCGACTGTCCGCAATGAGCCATAGCACGCTCGGTAATTTCCACCTACAAAATGATCATCAAAGCGTTATTGAAAATCCATTTTTGTGAGGAGATCATATCGTGAATAGGTAAAACGACGCACCAGCATGGCAAAAATTGTCTCTTGCAACGAATAGCATAAGTCCGCCTTGGTACATTCCCCCGACTTGATCTTGTCACTAGAGTAGCGTAAGAAGCTCCATATTAGAAACATGTAGTGAAGATCAAATATTCCTAAACGTACTTGGCCTCCTTCTCGATGAAAGTTGAAATACCCGAAAACGACACGTCCATGCCCTTGACAATGTACGGCAGCTCAATAAACTTCTTGCCTCTAAGATATAGCAGAAGCGTCATCGAAACAGATTAGAAAATATACACTCATAGCTAAGCACAAACACCACGCACTCTCTCGCAAGCACTTCAATGTTGTATCCGGGGCTCGGGTCATTGGACAGCTCTAACACTCTCGCGAAGCGGTCCAGGCAGTTTCCGACCGCGATGTCGATCGTCTCTCCAAAGATGCGATAGCTGCGCAGCATGCAGAATAATTGCTAATTAGTAAGCCGTCCCACGAAGCAAGTATCTACGCAGTCCGCACCATTGCATTGAGTAAGCAATGACTTGGGTGTTTCCACCACTGACGTAAAGCACGACGGGGTCTGTCGCCTTCGTCACCGTTCGACCCATCTCAATATCTGGTAATAGCACCAATAACAACTAAATTAGCACCAAAAGTCGAGATAATAGTGGTACAATCATGCTCAACGTACGTCCGACACAGTGGTTGACACCGATCAATGGCTTGTTCCACAGCAGCGACAGCATACGTGCACATACAGCAGCGGAACGCAGCGGACCGCCCATCCCAGGTCCTTTGGTGTAACAGATGCAGTCCAGCTGCTTCGGAGAGACGCCAGCCTCAGCTAGAGATGCCCGCACGATGCCCACGACGTGGTTCTGATGATGCCAAGCCGTCTCGCGAGGCAGGAAGCCCTGACCTGGTGGCGTGATGTACGTCTTGCGCGGGTTGGACAGAATCTCCGTCTCTCCATCGACGCGGTAGCGGATAATGCCTACTGCCAGCTTGTTGGCGCTGCCCTCGATGCCCATGGCGAGCACATCGCCGTCCTTCCGCATTGGTGGCGCCATTGTCCAATGCGTTTCTCTCAATTGATTGGCTGAATCAAAGACCTATGATATGGCATATTGTAACTTATGTTATGGAATATTGAACGGCTGCGACCTTTCATTACCGAAGATCCGATATGAAGGCGCTAGTGGCGACGTGTATAGTGGTCGCGGCCCTGTGCTGGGCTGCAGGTGTTCGTGCAGACTTTAATGAGTGTCTAGGGCTAGAAATGGCGACGCTGCTCACGACGGCATCGTGTATGGAGCTCTTCAGCACCTGTGAATTGGGGGTCAACTCGCTCAACCAGAAGTTGGGTAATTCCGCGGCAGATACGTTCAAGCCCGTGAGTATTATCTCTGCAAGTGAGTCCAAGACTGTGACAGAGGACAGTACAAAGATTGCCATGTTGGTGCAACTGGCGCCGCTCACGGACTGCCTCTCAATTTCACCCAAGGCAGGGGAGGGCAGGTAGGATACGTTGCCTTGATGTAAGAAAGAATTGCCTCTAATTTGACGTGCGTCGGCTATCTCCAGCTGCAAATTCGATATGACTAAGGTCGAGTTCTACAGTATTCTCTTGACGCACGAGCTCGGTACGAACTGGAAGCTGGAGGGCTACAAGCGTCACGCACTTTCAGGTAAAGCTGCACCGGAAATATGACTGAATATGGTGAGTCTCACCCCCACCTTGTAAATTCTACAGATGACGAGCGCGCTCAGATTGTGGAGGAATACAATAGTGGGCAGTTCTACGGCAGCAAGCTTGCCATAGGTATCTTTGACGCGCCTAACCTCCCCTTCGAGTCGGATTCGAAAGAGACCGCACCGCGAACACCGATCGCTGCTGCAGCCGCCTCTATCTCGGCGTTGTTTTGCCTTGCGATGGTCTTGCACCAGCGCAGACGCCATCAGAATGGCTATGCTCCGATTTATCTCACAAAAGGAGGGCATGTTCAGGGCAAGAAATCACCGACTGCAAAAGAAGCTCCTGAAGAGAGGTCCCTAAGACCAGCTGATGGTGCGGGTACTGGAGGTCAAACCTTTAAACAAGAAGGTAATGAGCGCTTCGCAGTCTAAGATTGCGTTAATTGCACGGTTGTGTCCGGGCAACGCTGGAAGTTATGTGTACATGTAGTAAACAAAAGAATTTGGTTTTACCGGCTTACTATCATTCCCGGAGAAGGTTTGCATTTACTTCTTCTTGAAAATGCCGAAGTAAATCAGCAGCAGGATGGCGATAATGATGAACCCTGCCGCAATCGACAGGGCCATGCGCTGGCGCTTGTCTCGTGCAGACATGCGGCCCACAATGTTGCCACCACGGCGAGCCATCTCATTAACCCCCTTCACCTTCGAGTGTGTAGCCTGAATTTTCTCGCGGTTTCGTCCAAGTTCGTCTCCAATTGCAAGTGCTAAAAAGTCATGACGCAGCCAAGATCATTAAACTGCATTTCAGACTTGCTAATAGCGATTGACGTACCAACTTCCTCCGTGTCAGCGATTTCTTTTCGTGCAGCAGCTAGTTTGTCCGTCGTTCCCTTCATCCTATACAGCAGCAAGCCTCGTTAACATTTGCAGACCTTGATTCCACTAGGTAACAATACAGCAGACGTACTTGTTGGTTGCAGCTGCCATTCGACTACGGTGCTCCGCCGAAGCCTTCATTAACGTAACCATGACATTAGCGCATATACGTATCGTCTTCACAAATAACAGCACTCGTACCGCATTGCCATCGCGGTCACCAAAAAGTCCTTCACGTTCCTCCTTCTCCCGGATTTTCTTGTGGTCTGCCGACAGCGACGCCAGACTCTTCTTGTACTGATCTACCTTCTTCGAGAGTTCGCGGCGGGTGGCTGCGTCCAGACTCCTCACCTCCAACTCCATCTGCTGGATCTACAGCAAAACACACAACTCGAAAGTCAGCTTCGTCACTTCACCCTGAATCCTCTTCAACGCGTCTTCTTCCCTACCAGCTGCGTCGCTTGAGTCAGCAAATCGCCTACATGCACGATACCCGCTTTCTTTTTGTCTGTAGCCGTATCAATAACAAGTATTAGCCTCCAAGCACACTCCACCATTTTCGAGACAAAGTGCTGCGTCTACCTTTCTGGTCCTCGTACGACGCGATTTCGCTGAGTTTCTTGGAGATGTCACTGGTCAGCGTGCGGTACTCCTCGTCGTAGCCGTCGAAGATGGTGGTCATTCTGCTTGACACTCGGCGCTCTTGGTGGGGGACGGCAACTAACTTGGTCACAGCTTCTGGTAAGGAAAATCAAGCAAAGAATGCGGGACCCAATTTATCGCGCTTTTTTTTTTTAGCAACATAATGTGATGTGCATGTACACAAATTATTGGTTGATCCTAATAAAGGGTTCAAAGTTTGTGCACCATTATTTAAGGATATTTCGTGGAAACGATCGATGCCGCGTGTCATTCTACAAGTTGCCGTCCCGCCGCACCAAAGCGACTGCCTGTAACTCAACTAATTATTTGAATAATGCGTCGCGGATTCCTGACTTTGCTGCTAGTGGCAATGGCCGTGTTGGCTGCCGTGGGCATGGCCGACACCGAGCCCGAAGAGGTGGCGGTGGATGTGGATAGCGACCTGATCATCGAGGACGACACACTAGAGACGGCGGAGACCCCGGATGAAGCGGACGCTGTGCCGATGCAGGAGATCGACCCGCGTTTGACTCCTGAGGCCATTGAGAAGGTGTTCTCCAAGATGTCGGCCAAGTGCCTCAAGCAGGTGCAAGAGAACCCGACGGACCCTACGCAGGTGTCAGACCGCTGCCGTGCCGAAGTGGCTCGTCGCATTCAGCGCTACCTTGAGCGTCTGGACAAGGAAGAGAAGGGAGAGACGGAAGAGACGGAAGAGACGAAGACCGAGAAGACGACCAAGAAGCAGAAGCGTCGCAGCCGCAAGAGCAAGAAGCAATCGCGTGCCCAGCGCGAGGCTGCGAAGGCCCAGAAGAAGGAGGAAGAGCACCAGCAGACGCTGCAGACGATCATTGGCTTCGTATTGACGCTTGTCGCGATCATCGCTGGCGCTATGTTCTTCATTAATCGTAAGCTCAAGGCTGCTGGCATGTACTTCCCTGACCCGGACGCCAAGGCCACCTGCTGCAACTAGACGTTGTATCGCCCAAACTAGTCGTAGACAGTCTTGTAGTTTTGGTTACATATCCGTGTGAAAATTGCATTGGCTGACTTTTAGTGGCATTCACTGAAAGCCTGGCGTCTATTGTTTCTTTGAACGAGGGTATTTCTTGTTGGTGCTATTTCTTGCCTGCAGGAGCAGTTCAATGCGAATTAAGCGGCGATATTAAACTACCTCAATGGAGCCATGCTTGGATCCATTCTTGACTCCGTTCTGCGAGAGGATAAGCGGCGAGATCTCACCCTGCTTGGCCCCGTTGATGGCTCCGTTGGGATATACAGGATCACAGTGCTCAGTGTGCTTTTCTGACAGAACAATGATGCCGCCCACAGTCGTGATGATGCTAAACGGGTAGACGACCAGCTGCCACCAAGAGTTCATGCCCGAAATCTCGTGGAAGAAAATTACCCCCGAAACAGATCCGATCAGGATGAGGAACGCCTGGTAGATCGCCACGAGATAAAGCGCGTCGTATTCACGCAGACCTTGGTCCAAAACGTAAATACCGCCGCCTGCTGATGACAAGGCAGCTACGAAAATGACGTAGGTCTCTGGGTTTGACCAAATTGCTCCACCTTCAGAGAGCAGTTCTACTGAGGCCTAGAAAACAAAACAGTAAGTATTTGAGAAGAGCGAAAGCCACCACCGATTACTTACCTTGAGGAAAAAGAGGTTGCCGCCGATTAAACCGGAAAGAGCACCAAATGCAAACCTCCTCCAGCCGCTCTTCTTATCATAACTGCAGATCATCCACACCAACTAACAAAAGGGCAAACATTGCAGTGCATTTGCGTCAGAAGGAGAGTTTTTTAAGTAGTACAAGAAGCATCCACCAATTTGAAGACTCACCACTACTGCAACACAGACTGCGAAAATAGCGTACTCAATAAAAATGCGGCTTTGGAACAGTGCAAAGAGCTCTGCACTGTGATGTGTAGGCGTGTCGTGACTTCCGGAAATTCCTACAAGCACGCAGCCCAACAAGATCACTGCGGAGCCTCGGAGGTCGTGTGGAGACACCTTCTCGTTGAGTAGGTACGGCGAAAGCACAATATTCCATACAACACTAAAGCCAGCCATGGGCGCCAAGATGGACTACAAGATACGGTAATTGCACAACACGTACAAAGTCAGTTAGCAAGCAAGACACGTGGTCATACTGACCGCTGTAATGACAGCAATATTTTCCACCTCACCTGTGCTGCGTATGCGTAGCTCATAGCGTCGAACACAGGGTTCAGCAGGAACACACAGAGAGTGGCTGCAGCCTTGACCGAAAGAGCCTGGGACGATGTGTGCGCCAACTTGAGCAGCACTTTGCCCAGCGTGCCGAAGAGCGTGGCGGTGAGAGACAACGACACACCGATGACCCAGAGCTGCGACGCCATGGCTGCTTCAACACTAGTTATAAATACCGGAACCCAGCAGGTCGATGAATGGATCGATGGAGTGTAGCAGCCTCCGAGCCAAGCGGAAGAGAGCGAGGAACTGCTCGACGTCGTACAAACTGACGTTTTTCGGAGTCAGCGCCGCACTACCTCGGACACGTAATATCTATTATGGGAGGACCCGACGACTATTTTGTATGGGGCTGTTTTTAACCTAAGCTTAATGGGCTATTCCTGGGTGCTGCTACTAGTATGCTGATGGGTTTCCTTGTGGACGTTATTTCCTTATGATGCTGGTTTGACGCTAAACTTATCAGCTAGGGCTGCAACAACTGACAGAATGCAATGGTGTTTCGATCAAGCATCGGAGTTTCCAGCAACGGACGGAAAAGTAAGACCGGACTAAGCTTGAACGAATACAATAAATGAAATGGCAGGCCCGTACTAAAAGCTGTTGGGCATCACATGCATGCCTGCGCGAATGGCGAGGAACTCAACTCACTTCGCCTTACACCGACACGTGCGCTGTGCCGTTGGAGAAGGTTCCCTCCTCCTCCTCCTCTTCAATAGCGTCAGAGTCGGATTCATCCAGCAGATCTTCGCCGCTATCGGGAGCGTCTTGAACTCCTCCAGTTGATGTAACATTAGCTTCAACATCAACATCCAAGTCCGAGGAGCTCAAGACTGAGTCCAGGTTGTCAGCATCGCGCGACTGGGGTTGACCAATGACCAGGCCCGCGACGCCGACGATCGCTGCCAGTCCGCCGATGACCCCGCAGATGACAACCACAGGGCCGTACGCGTCAATAAATGACTTGTTTTCCGTCGACCCAGTGCTACTGAGCTTCGTTACTAGCTCGTTGACCTCGTTGGCCGTACTGGTGACCTCTTTCTCGTCTGGCGTAGCATCTTTCTTGACTTCGCCCTTCGTCTGTTCTTCTGCCGGCGACTTGCCAGACGTCTTAACGCTTCCATGCTTGTACTCGACCACAGTCTCGTCCGTTGGCTCCTTCTTGTGGGTTCCCTTATGGTGGTGGCCCTTTCCAAGCTTCTTGCCCGCGTCGGCTCCCTTCGACTCAATGCGGACGGTACCGTGGTCGTAGTTGCGCACAGTCTCGCCGTTCTCCGTCGTCTCCTCGGCTTCTTTCTTGTGTCTCTTGTGCGAATGTTCCTTCAATGGAGCAGCGTTTTGGAGATTGGGCTCTAGGGCCGCCTCCTTTTGGTGAACCTTGACGTGCACCTTCACCACCTCCTGCTCAAGCTGCCGCAGCGGTGACACCAGCTCCGCACCGACACCGGTGCTCGGCCCCTCGGACAGAACAACTGCCGCCGCCACACACAGCAGCACCAGCGATCGAGACAACACCATAGATCTTCTCGTCCAGTTTCAGACTGCCTTCCACCCTTGCCTTCACTTCGATAATTTTGCTTCGATGGGTAACAACACCTGATATAATCATCTTGAACGGGATATTCAATTATCAAGTGTAAAACCACTTACACTTCTTTCTCGACGTCATTATGTTCCGCAATTTAGTAAATTAAACAGTGTGCAGTTAATCGTCTATCAGATTTTATTCTGCTGGCGGCTTGCACCTGTTGGCTGAGGCCGCTCCCCAAGCGTAGGTCGCGTAGGAGAGGTGGTTGTCAACACCCCAGCCACCGTACAACTTTGTCGCTTCGGGGGTTTTCTTCTCCATGCCGGCACCAGCTGCAACGAGGAACGGCATGAAGTGATCAGCTCTTGGATGAGCTTGCAGAGCACCGGGTGCCGAGTCCCATGCAAGCAACTTTTCTTGTCGTTGCGCGTATGTGAGGCCTCCCTCCTGCTCTTCCTCGTCTTTTGTCAACACCATGTCCAGCCATGCCTGGAAGTCGAGGCTGGACTGCGGGATCTCATCACCTTCTCCACGCAGACCGTGCGTCGCCTGGCCAGAGCAGATGATCAGCGTGTCTTGATCTCTCAGCGGAGCCAGCGCTCGGCCTAGCTCGAAATGAGCCCGCGCGTTCAACTTCCAGTTAATCGACAGCGTCACCACCGGAATGTCGGCTTGACGGCGGATGAGGGTCATCGGAACGTATGCTGCGTGGTCAAACGCACGCAGCACTTGCGTCGCGCTGATCTTGCTTCTAGACAGCAGTGCTGATACCTCGTTGGCGAAGTCAGCGTCGCCCTTGGCAGGGTAGGCCACCTTGTACGCATCTGGTGGGAAACCTTCGTAGTCGAATAGCATTCCTGGCGCGGGCGATTTCGAGATTTCAAAGCCAACTCGATACGTCTCCCAATGCGCCGACACTAACAGGATCCGCTTCGGCTTGTGCGCTCCTCCAGGATAGAGTTTCTTGAAGATCGAGGCAACATTGCGAGCTGGCTTGCTTGTTCGGTTTTCCACGCCATACTTAAGCAACCACAGAGGGCCTGGGCCGTGAGAGAGTGCAATAACCGGGTGGCGGTGGATGTCGTCGTCGGAGCTCATTGTCGATCGTCTGCAGGCCAAGAAACGCGAAGCAAGTTTGGAGCGGAGAATCTAGAAATGACATCAGCGCGCTTGAGCCTGCAAACCTCAACACCATGTTGTGGATTGGTGTCATTTTATTGGTTGGCCTCGAATTGATTGCGTAGGTCCTGCCTACAACGTGTTATCACAACGAAGCAGTTCCTCTGAAGCGCTATTGCTTCAGACAGCAGCACTGTCGTTTTGGGGACAACATTGGTCCTAGCTTGACTGAACAAGGTGAATTTTCTCCGTGGTCGTGGAGGCCGGCCGTAGCACTCCGTACACGACGTCTCCAGAAAGATCCACGGGCGCTCCGTACTGGTCTTCCGTTCGTGCGTTGAACACCTGAATAGCCAAAGTCAGCTCGTGGATACTTCACTTTCAAGAAATTTGAAGCGCGAGTTACCCGCTTGATATCGGCGACTGTGGATTCTCGAATCTCATTGTCTCTCCACACAAAGGCGTCGCCGAACTCATGGTAATAGCGCGTGTCCAGCATTTTCAGGGTTTGCTGTCCGGCAACGTGCACATACTTAGTTGTGAGCAAAGGATGACTTCTTCGACTGCTAACTTGCTGCAGGTTACCTTATCATCGATGCGGCAGTAGTACCTGCACAACATCAAAAACCCAAACTCCATCACGCGCTGTAAAATGCAATCGGATAACCCATCAGACCGGATGACCAGTAGCAAAATCGAGACCAGTGAATGAAGCCTTACGATTCGAACTTCGACATAAATCTCGCCCAGATCTCGAATATCATCTGCCCACGCCCGTGCTGTTAGTTTTGTCGTTGAGGACACGGAAAATATTGCAGCCCGCACCTTCGAAAAGCAACACTCGGTCATAGAACAAAATTGCAACTTGCTGCTGTAGTTTTTCCAGCGGCAACGGTTCCGACGTTTGAGTGATTTTCAACGAACGCCCCTGGATTTTCAACGTGAATAAGCCCAATAACGTGCAAGATATCACCAACCACACGAGCGCAACCTACCTCTTGTGACACAGTGCCTGAATAACTTGTGCTGTACAAGTAGTACGGAATGTTGTAAGCAATACAGTTGATATTACTGTAGTAAACGCTTGTCCATCAATTTCCTCACCTGTACGTGAAATCAAACACTGACGGTTCCCATTGATCGCTGCATCCGTGTAAGTTGAGGGTTAGCATTTCACCATCCTAGCCGTAGTCAATGCATCAGGCCAACAAGACTCCGATAAACCACGCACACAACTCCTTTGTTGTCTTCTATCCACTTGTGCAGGGCTTCCCTGGCGTCGAAGTGGATTGTTAGCCCACTGGCAAGGTGAAGGATCTCCAGTGAGCTATTCGCAAACACGACCTCGGGCAGCGGGATTGCCGGGTGAAGGCCAAGTTCTGTAGCCATCTGCTCGCGTTGCACAGAGCTCATCGCTGGCGCCTTGTGACAGGAGAAGCGCCATCCGCTGACCTCGCGCGCAGACTCCATAACAGGGGACATGCCGCCATGGCTAGCGGCCGTCGTTGAGGAGCTCATGTACCGATCCAAAAATGTTAATAAAACCCAGGTACAACTGGGTTTTTCGATCGTGATTTGTCGTTTGGCACCCAGGTTCACGGTGGAGTGCACTGCATGATGCACGCCATGATTCAACGGTTGAGTCACAGTCGCTGATGAGCTACATGCAGTATGCAAGATGATCCACCTTAGAAAATGCATTCGCTGATTCTGCCTGCCGTTACGCTGCTTCTGCATCAGGAAGTTACATTATTGCCGCGTAGTGTCGCCGACGGCGTGCGATTCGCGAGAGGCAATGCCAAAGATACTTTCATGTGACGGGACGGGCAGGACAGGCGGCCTTGAGCTCGGAGGTTCTGCGACGAGCACGACAACACATAGTACTTCACGCGATGAACACCATTGCGGCAATAATGTACAGTACCGGTACTGTATTCTTGCTGGCACGGGCAGTGTCCATGCCAGGAGGAATGTCCGGGACACGGTGTCCCAAGCTCCGATGTGCAAGTTGCACTGTGCAACCGGTTGAAGTGTCCTCGTCGACATCGCGACAGACAATGTGGCTACACCACGCGGACTCGTCATCCTTCATTATCCACCAATCACATGATTTTTTTGGACGAGAGTGGGAGAGAGACCAGAAACGTCTTGTGTAAAAATTGAGGTCTGTTTAAATATTTCTCATAAATATGTAATTACACAGAGCATGTATTTTAAGCTATTGCCTGAGTGCAGCAGAAGCACCTGCTCAAAACGATAAGCGTACCCAAATTACTTAAATCAAAATATTAATCTTGACATCTATCCAACTTCAATAGCCGGGACCTTTTTTCACGGAGGAACAGGAACCGTCGGTAAAATGCTCCAGACTCCGCGCGTCACTACTTCTTGAGGCCGTGTGCATGGTTCCGATATGCGAGTGCTTGTGCCTTGTATCGTTGTGTGCATTTATTAGCCGCCAGCACCTATCCTACCGGTAGATCAAACAGCACCGAGTTTGCTTCACGTCAGTATCCAGCAACCAACTGTTCCTATTGGCTAACTCCGAACATACAAAACGCAAGTGAAACGGGTAAGCGCTTTTCTCTGATGATGTGGCGTACCTCAGCTGTTGTCGAGTCGCACGTCCTCGGGCCCATAACGGTGAAGACACGCAGAGCCGCATAAGCCGAAGAAGCCACCGTGACCCAAGACACTGCCTCGAAATCCCCCTCACTTCTACACCAGCCACTTCGGCATCGCGCAGGACCAAGTGATAGAGTCAAGATGACGACGGGCGATGCAGGCATGGTTGTGCCGCATAACGTGTTCGCGAAGCTGCCTTCGTATAACCCCTTCGTGGGCACATTCCACCACGCGCCGAGGTGCGTGCAGCCACAACGCTGTAGCTACTCTCCTCCTCGTTTGATCTTTTTCCTTTGGTTTGACTGACGATTTGTATTGGACTGTGCAGCGCTGGCAACCGCGGAGCCGTCTACTTCTCGAGCGACATTGTCGACATGGCGGAACTCGAGGAGCGCAAGAAGTTTCGCCACCACCCGCTCACTGGCATCTTCCACTCTCTGCCTGGATACTACGACCCACTGCACAAGTTGGCGTCCTGTCGCCGCGTCATGACAGCCGAGGGTATTTACTCTGACACGGAGTCGCTCCGCTCCTTCGTGGCTATGGACATCACGGACAGCGAGGACTTCGCGTCGCTCCAGCAGCCGTCGCACATGAACCGCATGTACAGTGACTCGAGGTGCATCCCTAACGCCGACCTCATGGAGCGTCCGCGTCGCTTTAGTGACGGAGACGCCGACCCGTTCTTCAATGGCAACAAGACCAACTCACCCAACCACAAAAAGGACAGCACTGTTGAGTACCATGATGAATTTACAGACAGCGACGTGGACGAAGACCTTGCAGCTCTAGAGCAAAGCATTTCTCGTTCGATGCCGCTGAACGTGCTGTCAGTTACGGACAAGTTCGACGTGCCACCCCCTGTTGGTGGCCTGCCACCTCGACGTACCCCTTACAAGAAGGCGAGGAAGTCGTCTGGCACATCTTCTACCAGCACGGAAAGCGAGGTGTCCCCATCGAGATCATTCATTTCCCCGAGCTACGAGCGCGCAGAGCTGGGTAAGTCGGCGGGCTGCTCTGAGTTGACGGACGGATTCATCTCGACAGGCAAGGGTATCTTTCGGAAGGTTGGTTTCCGTTCGTCTCTGCATGAGCGACCCAATACTGTCAACAAGAGCAAGCTCAAGGCGCCCGCGAAGCTGAAACTTCAGCGCTCTGTGAGCGAAGGTGGCTCGGATGATGATATCAATAATGAGTACACCCAGGCAGCTCCTCGCATCCCAGCGAATCCGTTTGTGGCTAGACGCTTGAACGACGGCGATGAGCTCCGTATTATGGCAATTCACCGCACAGGACGTCGTGACTCTTTGGCGCTCAAGGATGACCAAGGTGCCAGCGACAGTGAGGACGAGTACAACCACCCAAAACCCTATTTTATTCACGAGAAGGCTGTCACAGAGCAGTATGAGTTGGTTGGCGAAGACCAGTTGGGCGATGGTTCCTACGCTGTTGTCAAGCCTGCGATTCGTCGTGTCAACGGGAAGGAAGTCGCGATTAAGCAGATCCACAAGCGTTTCTTGCGCGACGAAGCTGCTAAGAATGCTGTAAGTCGCGAGATCGAGATCCACCTCCGTTTGCGTCACAAGCACATTGTACGGTTGTATGAGGTGTACGAGACCCCAGATTTCCTCTATCTGGTCATGGCGAAGGCAACGAAGGGAAATCTGAAGGCTTTGATGCAGAGAAAGCGCATGCTCCCAGAGGCGCTTGCTGGCAAGCTGTCCCAGCAAATTGTCCGCGCCGTACTATTCCTACACGACATGGGTGTTCTCCACTGCGACTTGAAGCCTGACAACATTCTGCTGAGCGATGCTAAAACGGCGAGCCAAGAAGGCGGCGACAACTCACCGAACGGACGCGGCAACTCGCCTCCAAAGTCGGCTCTGGATCCCCATGCCGATGTCAAAGTCAACGACTACAACGTGGAGCTGTGCGATTTCGGGCTGTCCGTAAAGGTGCCCGATGTTCGCTTCTTTAAGCTGACAGGCGACGTTCACAAGGTCCCTTTCACAGGAGTTACGGGCACCTCGGGTTATATTGCTCCTGAGTTGCTGCAACAGCAGTCGTACGGCAAGCCGGTGGATATGTGGTCCGTGGGTATTATTATTTTCGAGATGTTGACCGGATACCAACCATTCTACCCGCCGCATGCCTGCATCGAGGAAGACGCGGACTTCACAGACCGCGTGTGGAAGACAATCAGCGCAGATGCTAAGGACTTGGTTCAGCGCCTTCTGGAGCGCGATCCGACTAAGCGATTGACTGCCGCTGAAGCACTAGCGCACTCCTGGTTCGAGTCAGCCATGTTTGCCATTTAGATTTGGCAAGTTGCATGCCCTGCTTTGGGCACGCAGAGATAAGCGATACGAAGAGTACGTTTTGGGTTATATCACAAAGTACAAAAGAAGAGTATACTGCGAAAACAGACGAGATTGCCAATTTTTAATCCAAGGTGTGCATGCTGAAAACTTGCCTCGATGAACTGTACACGGTCTTCTTTCTACTGAGTCTTCCGCTTCTTGGGGGCTCTGTTATCGGCCCACTTGAAAAAGTCGCACCTCGCGTCAGGATTGCCCTTTTCACCCTGGTGAAAACCAAACATGATCAGCATGTCATCATGCTTCAGAAGTAGATCCGAAGCTATTGACTTACCGCTGGCTTGGTGCAGACGTAAAACTTGCGACCCCAATTTTCGTTCGCCTTCAAAACTGATCGAAGAATAGTCGGTTGGCCGCAATAGCACAAAGGCGTCGGAGGAGGCCTTCCACTTAAAACTCGCGTCCACTCTAGTTTCTCTTCTTCCACCGGTTTCCGACTTGTGGACCTCTCTGAAAGTTGTACAGCCCCGGAAGTCTTTTGATACGCAGACAGCTCGCTCCAGAAATCTTTGGTAGATGAAGAGGCCGTTCGGCTAGTCTGGGTATGACTGAAAAACGACGTAATTGACTGCTGGCCGCGGTTTTGCCGCTTCTTGGGTCGGGATACACCAGCTAAAGCGCGCTCTGGAGACGTTAATGACCGCATTGAATCGTGTTCAGCATAAGGCGCACTGCTATTTCGAACAACGAACGACCTGATACTCTGCTGTGTGCCCGAGAATTCCACGAAATTCTTGGCACACAAAGCAGCGGTAATCCCATAGTTGGAGCTTGAATCCGTTTCGAACACCACATTACAAGTCATCACTACTGGGCAATGATCTGATCCAAGGCGGTCTGCTTCTATACTACATGCACATGAAACGGAACGTAAGACCCCACTATTAATCGTGGTAGGAAACTTACTTGCAGGAAGAAATCGATTCAAGAAACGTGGGATCGACTAAAATGTAGTCGATTCGGGTTCCATAGTTTGTTTGACGCGCCCCTGTCTGTGTGTTCCAGCACTTTCACGAACAGAATAGTAAAGTCAGCGTCGACATGTACACGTATATGAACTTATCTGCTTAACTACGTACCGTGAAACTCTTAGTCGCATTAGGGTGGAGATACCGGAATGTGTCAATCATGTTAGTTGTAGCTGCATTTTTGCTATTGAACTCCGAAGGAGACACCTGCTCCATCCCTTCTGGAGGTCCGAGGAACGAGTCCATCCACCTTCTACACGGGTGATCAGCAAAAGAATTACCATCCACGCGATGAGCGTCTGGGTCACAATGATCAATTTTTCGGTGCGCAATATTAATATCACCCTGCATTTAAGTACAAGCACATAGGTTGGTATCCCGCAGCTTCAATGTATGAAGCCGACAACACTTACCACAACAATAACGTGTTTGCTCGCTGCTCGCAAAGCCTTGACTCGGTCTTCTAGCAATAAATGGAACTGCAGTTTGTACTCCAAGCGATCAACAGACGCCAAAGCTGGGCAATAAACGTTGAGCAACACGAAAGTTTGGTGGTCGGTGATGATGCAGCGTCCTTCAGCCTCCAAGTCGTTCACCAGTTTCGACGGAAGCTAATAACCACATGTCAAACAACACATAATTGCACCAGTTAAAACTGCTACAATAGATACAAACAACTAGCAACATGAATCTACCTCATCATGCAGAGATCCAACGTGACCGACAGAATCCTTCGTCTGCCAGAGTCCCGTCAGCCCTTCCTCAGCTGCGACAGTTGGCAGGTCGCTCTTGACGAACGTCACCACACCCGAGTAGCCTCCTCTGTGTCTACAGAAGGAGTAGAACGCGTCGAATCCTGCCGTAATATTGGCCATTCAGCTTCAACACAATCGTTGACACATTCTCATTGGACTCACCTGGCGGCCGGACCAGCTCTTCGTCGAGCTCCGAGCGCGTCATCTTCGTCTCCTGCAGGCAGATGATGTCGGCCTTGAGGCTCTCCAAGAACTGCAGAAGACTCAGCTCCAGCCGCTGTAGCACAGCGCGCAGCCCATTGACGTTCCAGGTCACAAGTCGCAGCTCTCGCTTCATCTTCGTCAATAACCAAGTGATGAAGTTCACCTAAGTACGAGGCAATATTTCATCCAATCATAAATCAAGCTTTGTTTTCTTATTCACCAATCATAATGTTTGGCGCCGTTTCCTGTTACGCGCGCATTGCCATACAGATTTTGCCAGGAAGAGCATGAGCGTCGACGTCAATGCGATCCGCGCGGCATTCGCGGCCTGCAATCTGGACCTGGAGGAAGATGCAGCTGACACGTGTGTGTCTATCTGTGCGGAGTTCAGCATGAGCTCGGACGACATGGCGTCGCAGTGGGACGCTTATTCCATGAACCAGCAGCTCTCGGGCGCCGCCAATGCCGATGGCCTCGTGGCCTTCCGTTCGCATCTTAAGCAGCAGCAGACCAAGTCCAAGGAGCCGGTGACCACCTCTAGCTCGCAAAAGCGTCGCTCCGCCAAGACGCCTGTCGTTAAACGTGAGGCTGAGAGTCAGGACACGCTCGACTCGCTCTACAGCATGAAGTCGCCCGAGGGTAAGCACGCGCGCTCCTTCTCCAGCCCTCAAGGCAGTAACAAGGTGCAACGCAAGGAAGGAATGTTCTCCCCCTCGTCCATGCAATCGCCACCCGGCGGTAACTACGAGAAGCGCACGGACGCCGGCAAGACAGTGTCTGAGTTCAACTCTCACTTGACGAAGCAGGTTGAGGGACTGGGAGGGAACACGGGGAGACCATTGCCAGTAAAGACGCCGTTTCCGTCCCGCAACCTTGCACCCAACTCGTCGTATATGTACACGCCGCAGTTTCAGCGAGCCATTGCGTTGGACGAGCAACTCGTCGAGTACGAGGAGCTCGTGAAGGAGATATTCAAACTGGAAGAGCTCAAGCCGGTTGGAGACCCCTCACCGGCACAAGTGACTGTGGTTGGACGAATTGTTTGCGAGGCGGCGGAGGGCAAGCTGAACCCGAGTGTTGTGCAGATTGAAGGGTCTAGAAAGACGTGCGGAGGTCAACGCGTACTCCTCGATTTGAGTGGAGTCCCTAACTTCCAGGTCTTCCCGGGAAAGGTTCGATATGGCTATGGTACTGCTTCGTTCCCAACGCAAGCTAACATGATTTTTTTTTTGCAGATTGTTGCATTGGAAGGAATTTTTCATGACACGCGGTCACCTATGACAGTGAAGAGATTCCTCGAGGTGCGGACCCATCGTCCATTATCTCGTCCTGAAACAGAGGACTTACTTTTGTTGAAAATGTGTGTGTGTGTGTGTGTGTGTGTGTCGTGTTTGCAGCCGATTCCAGCACCGCCTGCTACATCTTCTCCGGCACGCATTAGAGAAATTCAAGGCGAACATGGGAAGCCTGTTCGTGTGCTCACTGCTTGCGGTCCTTTCACAACCACCAGCAATGTGGACTACTTGCCGCTGAACGATTTGCTACAGATTGCCATTGACCAGAGGCCAGACGTGCTTATTCTGGTGGGTGCGGTGCTGCCTACTGATGATGTGCTATTTACTAACTCAAACGGTCTTCTTGCAGGTTGGCCCGTTCATTGATTCGATGCACTCCATGTTTCACGATGGCTTGGTCAAGTACGATGGCATGATGCTTAGCTTCGAAGAGATCTTCTTGTTCAAAGGTACAGTGCTTTTAAAGTATCGAATGCAAGCCCAACTCACCTGCTAACCGTGTTTCTTATCGTTGCACTGGACGCGATGATAGTGATGACGCTACTGAACAATGTTTTAGGACAAGACGATCGCATTCAAATTGTGGTTGTTCCATCTCTGAGGGATGCCAACCACGAATATGTGTATCCTCAGCCTCCGTTGAACAAGAAGAAGGCGTGCGAGGCGTTCGAACAAGCTGACTATGCCAAGGTTTGTATCTATATTTTTTTGGTAAACTGTGTGCAGTGGATATTAATTACTGTGCGGTGGTTGTCATTGCAGCGTGTTCACTTCATGTCGAACCCCAGTACATTCTCGATCAACGGGGTTCTGTTCGGAACATCGGCCTTGGACCTCATGCTGCAACTGAGTTCAAACGAGCTTTACAGGTCAGTTTACACACACATTGAAGAACGTATCTTGCACTTGTTTACGGCTAATATTGTTCTGTGATAGAGCTCAAGCTCACAACCAACACCGATTGCTCCGCCTGTGTGAACAAGTTATTGACCAGCGAAGGTTCGTCAGACATGTGTAGCGGTAACTTTCCTACACTTTGCTGTTGATCTCTAATATTGCTCTGCGTGCTACAGCTATTACCCTATGTTTCCGCCACCGCCAAACAGTGAAGCGCCAATCGACCTGCGGTATATGAAGCAGTTCCAGTTTGAGCAGACACCAGACATTCTGCTGCTTCCTTCAGTCTTGAACCGCTTCTGTGGGGTACGTTTCATCCTGAAATATTTTCCTGGCTAGGTGCGATATTAACTGTTGCACTGTTTGCTGAACTGCAGCGCGTGAAAGACTCCATTTGCATTAACCCCGGCCAGTTATGCAAGGGCGAGTCTGGTGGCACCTTCGCGCATATCACCATCCTCCCGTTGACAAACGACAAGATCGAAAGTGCGACCGATGACATTTGCGCTCACTTCGTGCCAGACCGAACGATCGTCGAGATCAAGCGAATTTAGACATCGCGTTTCAACATCGCAGGGCAATCTTCAAATTCAAATGTGAACTTTGCCGCTGAATATCTTCTGAAACACACTACGTAAAATTGTCTTATCGGTAAAACTTGCCGCCAAAATTCAAGTTATTTTTTATTTTCGGTACAATATCCCGAAATTAATACGATCGCTCCCGAAAATACCAAATACGCTGAAATGTCGTACGTTGGGGCCGAACTAATGACCATGCTTCGTCTTGTCTAATCCGTTCTACTGCCTAATGCAGCTCCGACGCAGCGCTGCCGTTGACGTCCAAAGATGTTCTTATCGGCCGCATCAAGCAGAACTTCGACCTCGAGGCGCAGAACTGCCGGCAAAGGGACCACGAGGTAGTACAAGATATCGATGGTGACGATGCCAATCACGTACAGTACCAGCTGCGTCGCCTGAAACGGCGATGCGCGAAGCTGGAGCGCAAGTTGCAGGAGAAGGAAGAGGAGATCAAGCCGCTGTTAGACCAGCAGCAGCTGCGCTTCCCACTGTTGATGCATGAAACAATGCGCAGTCTGCGGTCGCTAGAGGGCAGCCAGTCTGATCGTACAGCGAGTGCGTCGGTAGGTGGAGCTGACCGGTTTTTGAATGGTTTGGTGATTGAATATTAACAACAGTATGCAGCCTTTCTCTCATGATGCAATAAAGAACCTGGCCCACGAGAGAAGAGATGTGGATGCTCGCATTCACGAGTATGAGCAGCAGGTGCGTTGTTTTACCAGGTTGTTAAAGAAGTCAGCGTGGCTGAGTTTGTTCTTGTTCAGATTGCTGAGCTCTACGAAGAGAACCAGCAGGAAAAGCTCAAAAACGAAATGCTGAACGAGTGTCTTCGGGACCAAAAACATGCCAAGGCAAAGCTTATGAAGGCATGTAAACACGTCAAACAGGAGCTCCAAGCTGTGAAAGATAGTGGGCTGAGCCAAATGTTGTTGGATATCGAGGCCCGGTGTGATGCTTTGGAGAAGGAGAAGGCTCAAGTAATGGAAGAGCTGCTAGCCGAGCGTTCTTTGGTAAGTCAGCCGATTTGAAGATTCACACCGTCATGATGGTCGGGTATGTTTTAATATGTTTTGATTCTTGATCAAAGCGCGCAGAGCAAGAAACCCAACAGAAGACGATCTCCAAACAGCTTAATGATTTCATCCTGGAATCAACCAAATGGGAAGGTAACATCGAGTAGTTTGGCTAGAACTATCCGCGCTTCCTCTCTTTAACCTTGCCCCGGTCTTTCGGCAGACATTATTTCTAGGAAAGACAATAAGTTGCAGCTGTCGCGGGATCAAATATGTGAGCAGCAGCTGACGATTGAGAATTTGAAAGCCGACTTAAAGATAAAGGAGCAAAGGGTCAATCCGCAGGAGGTGCGTCGAGAAGAAGAGGTGCGTCCTGGAATACTCTGGAAATATCAGATCTGTTGATGCACTAATGGAAGATGCTTGCTTGCATTGCTCCTCAGATCGAACAGTTGAGATCTACCATCAATGCTTTAAGATTGAAAGTCGGGGAAGTTGATAACGAGTCACAGCAGCTCAAAACTGAGAACGAATTTTTACGCGAGCGACTTACTGCCCAACACGGAGCGAGAGGTCTTCAGGACGATGACTCCTCGTGTGCTGCTCAAGAAACGTACAGAAAGCTGCTGATCCAGGCAAGTCCCTACGCTGTTCCCTGCGTTTAATTTGTCTGTTCGTTCACTAACATAAACTCCATCGCATTGGTACGCAGGTCCGGCTAATCAAGAAAAAGTTACTTGCCATGAAGGAGCTGGTACAAACATACGAAGACACAAATACCGTCAACATTAGCTTGCTCGACGGAGGAGGTTCGTTTTACGAGGAATGCGTAGAGGATAATACCCTCGCTTCTCCCTCGTGCGAACGAAATCTGATGCATCTTTCGGAGAGTGTTCTGGAAGTCGCTCGGTATCTATCCGAGTTGCAGGAGGTTGTTGAGGATGCCTGTGCGCGACTAATTGGAAGCACTTGTGCGTTGCAGTAATTGTGAAGGATATTTGAAAATGCCAGTTGTGTCAGTCGTACTTTTGAAGTAACGAAATTGTAGTATTGGACCACTGGTGGTGCACGAATGCAGCACCGGACTTGACGTCCGGTGTTGCAGCTCCAATATTTATGAGTTAAGTAAGCTGAGTTTGACGCGTGTACAATACATGAAAGTGTGTATTCACTAATTCTCGATGTTGTCCATGTACATGTAGAAGAAGAAGAAAATAATGCAACACAGGCGAGGCGCCTCAAGCAAAAATGCTTTGAGCTGCCGTACGGGACATCTACTGACTTGTGTCCCGTACGTTCTGCTTGGGTTGCATCATCGGGTGTATCTTCCTTCTATAACGGATAAACCTTGTGTATATCCTACTTCAACTAATTAGTTCTTAAGTAAATTCAAAACTAAATGTGTTTTTGATTTCATAATCCTTTCATATAGAATATCAAAAATTCCGGGCGACAAGCTCTCAGCTTTTTCGGCATCATTAGCCAAAGCGACTCGAAGATATGAACCAGTTCACGTTGGTGGCCGTGACGGCGGTGCTGGTAGCCATCTACCACAACTACTTCGCGCCGCAACTTGGGGTCTGGACGGCGCCCTCGCAGCTCAAGCTCACGTACTTCGCCGGTCCCGGGCGAGCCGAGCTTTCGCGTCTGATCCTGTCTGCCGGCAACGTGTCCTTCGAGGACGAGCGCCTGGACCGCGACGCCTTCCTGGCCATCAAGCCCGCGCTGCCGCTCGGACAAGTGCCAGTGCTGGAGGTAGATGGCACGACATACAGCCAGAGTATGGCCATCGCACGCTACGCTGCCAAGCTGACGGGCCTGTACCCGCAAAACCCGCTCGAATGCCTGCGTGTTGACATGGTGTCGGAGTCGCTCGTCGACATCAAAGCGCTCATCACGGAAGTCACTTACCGCACACCGGACGAGGCTGTTAAGGCCGAGAAGACGAAGAAGCTGTTGGAGGAAAGCGTGCCTAAGACGTTTAAGCTGCTTGAAGGGTTCGTCCAGGAGGGTCCCTTCTTCCTAGGCGACAAGATGACGTACGCGGATCTACAGCTCTTTGACATGACCAAGAACGCACTAGCCAGCTTTGCGGGCTTCTCGCTGGACAAGTACCCGAAGCTGACGGGGCTGGTTGCCAAGGTGGAATCGAACCCCAACGTGGCGGCCTACCTGAACAAGTAGAAGAAAGAGGAGGAGGATTGGTGAAAAAGTAAATGAATTTCACATCCAGTGAGTGAGATCATGCGTGTTGGTCACCCATACGGCCGTGTTTATGGTATTCGAGAATCTTGTGCTCATCGTGATTCATCATCTAGTCACCGTTGGTTGCAGCTCGAGCTCATTCGAGAATTCACTCCACTCCACACAAGTTCCTCACAATGACCCAGCCCCAGCTCAAGCTCACCTACTTCGACGGCAAGGGCCGCGCAGAGCTCTCGCGCCTGATCTTCAACTACGGCGGCATCTCCTTCACGGACGACCGGATCGCGCACGCCGACTTCGCGGTGATCAAGCCGACGCTGCCGTTCGGCCAGGTGCCGGTCCTTGAGCTGGACGGCACGGTGTACGCCCAGAGCATGGCCATCTCCCGCTACGCCGCCAAGCTCGCCGGTCTGTACCCGAGCGACGCGCTAGAGGCGCTCAAGGTAGACGTGTTCTCCTGCTCGTTGGGAGATCTTGAGGGCCCTTTCGTGGACTTTATGTTCAAGATGCAGGACGAGGCTGAGAAGGCCCAGAAGAAGAAGGTGTTCATCGAGGAGACGGTGCCCAAGTTATTCGCCGCGCTCGAGAAGATGGTGGCTGGCAAGTTCATCCTCGGCGAACAGCTCTCGTACGCTGATCTGCAGTTCCTCGACGTCGTGGAGAACAAGGTGAAGTGGGCTTTCCCGGACTTCACGGTGGACGCGTTCCCCAAGCTAGCCGCTGTGGTGAAAAACGTTAAGGTGGAGCCCAAGATCGCTGCCTACCTGTCCAAGTAGTGGAACCCCTTTACGATTAAGGGAGGCTGTCGTTCAATTTACGTAGCACCCGTTTGCTTTAACATGATAAGAGATTTGTCAATCAATCTATTCGTTCATAAGCTCACTTGATGTTAGGCCCCAGCGGCTGGGCCAACCTGCTTAAAAAAATCGATGAATACGTCAAGCCACTGCTTCCCGGTGGTAGTGTTGTCCCGCGTTGTAGTAGGCTGCATCACCGGCATCGCCAACGCATCGTTTCGCTAGTCGGACCACTTCAACTTCATGTATACTTGGCTTATGGGGTTAGTGGGCTGAATGAGTTTGTCACGACTCACACCTTGGAGCCCTTGCATGAACAGAGATCAAATACGGCACAGATACCGATTGAAACACCGCATTTTACCGTTCAGTGCAAAAGGAGCTTTTACCGGTTCACGACAACTGGTATATCGATATTGAGCAGGTTTCATTCGCTGTTTTAACATTGTTAAACGTTAAAACAGCGAAAGTAAAATCATGGGCAGTCCTGCAATGCAACACTCCAAGCAGAAGGTGTCAGCCAGAGTGATGTACAACAACATTCGTCAATGACGAATCGTCATGGCGTGTCTGCAGAATGAAAGCAGAACCTTTGTCACTCATGGGCCATGAGTCATGGCCCATGTTATCCGATATGGACGGCGGGAGGGTATCTACATACAAAGTAAGTAAGTTCGTTTTACTCTTCGCTGACGCCGAAGGCACTTAGCGTACACTTTAGTATATTTACATGTAGCATTCATGAACGGTATCGTATTTTCATGCGCAGCAATTGCGCGCCAAACACGTAATCCAGAGTCTAGTTTCGAGACGCAATCCGCGCTAGAAACAATTTACGAGACGTTTGTCTCGTACAGCACTATGGATAACAACAGCAGCAGCAAGTCAACATGTTGCTACAGTTGTAGCATGAAGAGAGATTGACTAAACTTCTGTTCTGTTCACATGTCAGCCACTTGAGAGTCGTCGGTGGAGACTCGTTAGCCAGCTCATTCGCAAATTTGCCAAACCCCACTCAAGTTTCTTCTTCCGAATACCATGACCCAGCCCAACCTGAAGCTCACCTACTTCGACGTCAAGGGCCGAGCCGAGCTGCCACGAATGCTGTTTAGCTACGGCGATGTCAAGTTCGTGGACGAGCGCATCCAGTTCCCTGACTTCCCAGCGCCCAAGCCGACACTGCCGTTCGGCCAATTGCCCATTTTGGAGGTGGACGGGAATGTTTTCGCCCAAAGCATGGCCATCACCCGTTACGCGGCCAAGCTCGCCGGCCTGTACCCGAGCGACGCAGTGGATGCGCTCAAGGTCGACATGTTTTCTTGCTCTCTTGACGATTTGGACGGGCCCTTCGTTGACTTCAAATTCAAGACGCAGGACGAGGCCGAGAAAGAGCAGAAGATGAAGGTCTTCATCGAAGAGACTGTCCCAAAATGCTTCCAAGCCCTCGAGATGCTGGTGGAGGGAAGTTTACTCTTGGGGACACTGTCTCGTACGTCGATGTGCAACTGCTTGATGTCATCGAGAACAAGCTCAAGGGAGAGTTCCCGAACTTCACCCTGGACGCGTTCCCTAAGCTCGCTGGCTTGTTGAGCAACCTCAAACCGGAGCCCAAGCTCGCAGCCTTTCTGTGAGCGGCTTAGACGAGTAGTAAGAAACAAGTACCTACCTTGGATTCGAATACTGTCTTAAAAAACAACTGTTGATACCAGGCCAACTTCTTTAAGTTTTTCGTAGTATGTGGCGGTGTGGAGAATAAAAAGAAGAGGTATCTTTATAATTTGAGGAGGGATGCCAAAGTATGGCGCCAAGACAACCTACAGGACGCACGAGTACATTTGGTAAGGATCGATCGATAAACACGACAAACTACGCACTATGATAGCAATACACTACTTAAGTACGTAGTACGCATCTCAATCTTGAATAGCAATGCCCTTAGAACATTGCATCTACCAAGTAAGAAACAGAAATATTCATTGGAATGAGCTTAACACTTGTTGCCGCAGGAAGGTCAACACTGCCCGAGTTGATCTTACAACATTGATTTTATTAATCTACCGTGTCCGTACTACAGGGTAATAGTGTGTCTCGTCAACAACGAGCTACGCGTGGCCGCAAGTCTTAGAGTCTTAGTAGCTGCTCGCGTTAAAGTGGTCGGCCGTCATGACCTTGGCCCAGGCCGAAGAGAACACGTGCTTGAAGACGGTCTCCTCCGACGCGAACAGCTGCACAGCCTCCTTCAGTTCGGGCGCCGCCAGCAGTGCCAGATCCGTGTCCATCATGTACACGTCCTTGCCTTCCGCCTTGAACTCCTTCTCGGACACTTCCGTCCACGTCTCGTTCAGGAGCACCTGGAAGTACTCGTTCGACAGAGCGAGCGAGTTGTTGCTGTACGAGCCGCTGTAGCCCAGCACCTTCTGCTGCTCCACGCTGCGCGGGCGACCGGCCAGAGCCACCGCCTCGAGCGGCGACACGCCGAGGATCTTGATGTTGTCGCGCACGGCGATCAGAGTCGTGTTGTAGTACTCACGAGGGGCCAGAATCTCCGTGCCGTTGCCGTTCTCGGCGTCCGTACGGCCTCCCAGGAAGTCGATGGTCACGTTGCCCGTGTCCTCCAGGGCCACTTGGCCAGCCAGCACGATCAAGTCGGCCGTCGACAACGTCGGGTACGACTCCTTCACAGGCTCGAGCGCGGCGATGATCTTGTCCACGCCAGCGTTCACCGGCCAGTCCTTCTCGGGCGAGAAGCGGATGCGGGCGCCGTTGCAACCGCCGGCGTAATCCGTGATGCGGAAGGTCGACGCGCACTGCCACGCAGCGTGGACGAACAGAGCGCCGTTGTACGGCGTGCCGTCGTTGCTGGAGTCGCTCGTCAGGCCGTCCACCGACTTCGTCAACAGCGAACGGATGTCCGAGCGCACGGCGTCAAAGTCCGACAGCGAGGCGGGCGTCGGCGGCAACGGGTTCTGGAACGGCTGAGCGGGCGGCACGTCGTCACCGCGGCAGCGAGCCACCGGGCCTAGGTCGCGCGACACCAGTTTGTACCAAGCGTGCGAGAACGCCTCATCCAGAGCAGTCTGGTTGGCAGCGAACTCGAGCGAGATGTTGTGGTAGCTCTCGTCGTGCAGCAGAGCAATGTCGGCCGTCAGCATGCGCACGGGCGGCGTCGTGTCCGGCACGGGGCGCCACTGCACGTGGCCGCCCGGACCGTCGAACTTCTCCCACTCGAAGCCGGTGAGGCCCTTGAAGTAGCCGTTGCCCCACTTGGTGGGCGTGAACGTCCAGGCTCCCTCGAAGCCGCTCGTGAAGGTGTTGTTGCCCTTGCCCTTCAGCGCGCCCTCACCGCAGGTTCCGGCCCAGGGGTTCAGGGGGTCCTGCGTCGGATCAGGGCCGGGGCCCGTCGGGCAGGCACCGTGCGTCTTGCCGAAGGCGTGGCCACCGCCGATCAGCGCCACCGTCTCGCGGTCGTTCATGCCCATGCGCTCGAAGGTGTCGCGCACGTCGGCCACTGATCCAACCGGGTCGGGGTTGCCCATGGGGCCCTCCGGGTTCACGTAGATGAGACCCATGGTGGTGGGGCCCAAAGGCTCCTTGCACTGACCGTCTACTTCACACGGCGCCACGCTCTCCTGCTCAGGCGTCGGACCCAGCTGCAAGCTGCTCGTGCCATCGACGTCGTCGCGGCGACCGCCGCAGAAGCCGAGCACGGGGCCACCCATGCTCTCGATGGCGACGTCGCCGGACAGCACGATGAGATCACCCCACGACAGGGCGTCGCCGTACTTGAGCTTGATAGGCTCCAGCAGGTCGAGCGCCTTGTCCAGGTTGGTGTTGTCGGCCCAGCTGCGCTCCGGGTTGAAGCGGATACGGCCACCGTCGCAGCCTCCACGGCCGTCGGCGCGGCGGTACGAGCCGTTGCAGTGCCACGCCAGGCGGATGAAGAGACCGCCGTAGTGGCCGAAGTCGGCGGGCCAGAAGTCCTGCGAGTCTGTCATCAGGTGCAGCAGGTCCTCCTTCACGAGCTCGTAGTTGATGACATCGCAGCTCTGCGCGGCGTAGAGCTCACTGGAGATCTGGCGGTCCGCCTGGTGCACGGCGGCGACCGAGTCGTAGCCGAACGGGCAGCTACCAGCGTTGGCACCGCTGGACAGGCCGGCGAGCGCGGCTGCGAAAGCGGTGAGGCGGATGTTCATCTTTCGGGTTGAAGTGACTTGCGCCCGTCGAGGTGAATCGGAAAGTGGTGGAAGCTTGAACAAGGTAGCTGTACCGGTTTCTTAGTTGTCATGTTGGGCGTTTGATTCAAACTTTGAAGGCGTAGGACATCAGCCCCGGCTCTCTAAGATTAATTTGATGAGTCACTTTCTCGTCATTGGCTGCACCACAGGAATGCCGGAAGGAGCGGACATGGACCCACGGAACGAACGACGACACTGTTTTGCTGTCGCGCAAAATTTAGGGAAAGCGCTCGCGAATGTCGCCGATTACAAATTCGCGATTTCCACAACCACGTGTGCATACAGCCGGACAATAGGGAGATTGCGTCCAAAGCGCATTGGTCATTCTCGCACCGGCAGCGCTGCGGCAGCACTGCTATCTTCAGCGCAAATTCAGTGGCACTTACATGTGCAAGCTACACATATATATGTACCACTCATTCAGCGGCAGTCAATTGTATGAGGCACGTCTGAATGGCAGCGACAATTGTAGCCTGACATTCGTGTGGATGAAGCCCCAAGAACAGGAATTTAGGAAATCTTTCCAGCGCGCAATTGCGATACATCAACTTTTAATTGAGTTGGATTGAAGCGAACGAAAGCAAAGAATCAGATACACTTGACCGAAAACGTTGGCCCTAGGCTGTTATGTTTTTTGGCTTCAGTTCGAATCGAACGTCGATGGCGAACCGTGAAAGATAATTGTACACTTGGTGGTGGCTATGCCCATACATGGTACTACATGTACAGTCGGTGTGGTTTTGTCAGGTTGAGTGCCTCCGATTGTGAAATGCATGGGCAAAATGGCTATCATCTACAAGGAGAATCTGTAGAGCTTCTACGAGTTGGTATCTCTCTACCAGAGAGAGTCTCTCGAGAATCTCTCTGTAGAGTATCGCGAAATACTCATACATGTACATACATAGAGAGCTACTCGTTCCGTGGATTCCTTCATAGCCTGGAAACAATCGGTCGCACAGTACACGTATACCTCTACCGACTTTTTCTGGGTTACGTGGTGCTGTACAGGTAATACCTGTCAGGTATCCATTTGTATCAAACTTTGAGTTGAAATCTATGGTAGCTTTATCGATACAGCTTCCAGATCCAGCATCCCCATCGCAAACTGTTTTCCCGTCCTAGCGTTTCGTTGCCCCTACCGAAAACCGTTGTCCGACCACGGGGTTTTCTTGAACGGCATGTCTTACCAATTCGGCCTTTGGACACCACAACATCGCAGCGAAGATACCCAACTCCAAGTTTAACCCGAGCTTCCACCACTTTCCGATTCACCTCGACGGGCGCAAGTCACTTCAACCCGAAAGATGAACATCCGCCTCACCGCTTTCGCAGCCGCGCTCGCCGGCCTGTCCAGCGGTGCCAACGCTGGTAGCTGCCCGTTCGGCTACGACTCGGTCGCCGCCGTGCACCAGGCGGACCGCCAGATCTCCAGTGAGCTCTACGCCGCGCAGAGCTGCGATGTCATCAACTACGAGCTCGTGAAGGAGGACCTGCTGCACCTGATGACAGACTCGCAGGACTTCTGGCCCGCCGACTTCGGCCACTACGGCGGTCTCTTCATCCGCCTGGCGTGGCACTGCAACGGCTCGTACCGCCGCGCCGACGGCCGTGGAGGCTGCGACGGTGGCCGTATCCGCTTCAACCCGGAGCGCAGCTGGGCCGACAACACCAACCTGGACAAGGCGCTCGACCTGCTGGAGCCTATCAAGCTCAAGTACGGCGACGCCCTGTCGTGGGGTGATCTCATCGTGCTGTCCGGCGACGTCGCCATCGAGAGCATGGGTGGCCCCGTGCTCGGCTTCTGCGGCGGTCGCCGCGACGACGTCGATGGCACGAGCAGCTTGCAGCTGGGTCCGACGCCTGAGCAGGAGAGCGTGGCGCCGTGTGAAGTAGACGGTCAGTGCAAGGAGCCTTTGGGCCCCACCACCATGGGTCTCATCTACGTGAACCCGGAGGGCCCCATGGGCAACCCCGACCCGGTTGGATCAGTGGCCGACGTGCGCGACACCTTCGAGCGCATGGGCATGAACGACCGCGAGACGGTGGCGCTGATCGGCGGTGGCCACGCCTTCGGCAAGACGCACGGTGCCTGCCCGACGGGCCCCGGCCCTGATCCGACGCAGGACCCCCTGAACCCCTGGGCCGGAACCTGCGGTGAGGGCGCGCTGAAGGGCAAGGGCAACAACACCTTCACGAGCGGCTTCGAGGGAGCCTGGACGTTCACGCCCACCAAGTGGGGCAACGGCTACTTCAAGGGCCTCACCGGCTTCGAGTGGGAGAAGTTCGACGGTCCGGGCGGCCACGTGCAGTGGCGCCCCGTGCCGGACACGACGCCGCCCGTGCGCATGCTGACGGCCGACATTGCTCTGCTGCACGACGAGAGCTACCACAACATCTCGCTCGAGTTCGCTGCCAACCAGACTGCTCTGGATGAGGCGTTCTCGCACGCTTGGTACAAACTGGTGTCGCGCGACCTAGGCCCGGTGGCTCGCTGCCGCGGTGACGACGTGCCGCCCGCTCAGCCGTTCCAGAACCCGTTGCCGCCGACGCCCGCCTCGCTGTCGGACTTTGACGCCGTGCGCTCGGACATCCGTTCGCTGTTGACGAAGTCGGTGGACGGCCTGACGAGCGACTCCAGCAACGACGGCACGCCGTACAACGGCGCTCTGTTCGTCCACGCTGCGTGGCAGTGCGCGTCGACCTTCCGCATCACGGATTACGCCGGCGGTTGCAACGGCGCCCGCATCCGCTTCTCGCCCGAGAAGGACTGGCCGGTGAACGCTGGCGTGGACAAGATCATCGCCGCGCTCGAGCCTGTGAAGGAGTCGTACCCGACGTTGTCGACGGCCGACTTGATCGTGCTGGCTGGCCAAGTGGCCCTGGAGGACACGGGCAACGTGACCATCGACTTCCTGGGAGGCCGTACGGACGCCGAGAACGGCAACGGCACGGAGATTCTGGCCCCTCGTGAGTACTACAACACGACTCTGATCGCCGTGCGCGACAACATCAAGATCCTCGGCGTGTCGCCGCTCGAGGCGGTGGCTCTGGCCGGTCGCCCGCGCAGCGTGGAGCAGCAGAAGGTGCTGGGCTACAGCGGCTCGTACAGCAACAACTCGCTCGCTCTGTCGAACGAGTACTTCCAGGTGCTCCTGAACGAGACGTGGACGGAAGTGTCCGAGAAGGAGTTCAAGGCGGAAGGCAAGGACGTGTACATGATGGACACGGATCTGGCACTGCTGGCGGCGCCCGAACTGAAGGAGGCTGTGCAGCTGTTCGCGTCGGAGGAGACCGTCTTCAAGCACGTGTTCTCTTCGGCCTGGGCCAAGGTCATGACGGCCGACCACTTTAACGCGAGCAGCTACTAAGACTCTAAGACTTGCGGCCACGCGTAGCTCGTTGTTGACGAGACACACTATTACCCTGTAGTACGGACACGGTAGATTAATAAAATCAATGTTGTAAGATCAACTCGGGCAGTGTTGACCTTCCTGCGGCAACAAGTGTTAAGCTCATTCCAATGAATATTTCTGTTTCTTACTTGGTAGATGCAATGTTCTAAGGGCATTGCTATTCAAGATTGAGATGCGTACTACGTACTTAAGTAGTGTATTGCTATCATAGTGCGTAGTTTGTCGTGTTTATCGATCGATCCTTACCAAATGTACTCGTGCGTCCTGTAGGTTGTCTTGGCGCCATACTTTGGCATCCCTCCTCAAATTATAAAGATACCTCTTCTTTTTATTCTCCACACCGCCACATACTACGAAAAACTTAAAGAAGTTGGCCTGGTATCAACAGTTGTTTTTTTAAGACAGTATTCGAATCCAAGGTAGGTACTTGTTTCTTACTACTCGTCTAAGCCGCTCACAGAAAGGCTGCGAGCTTGGGCTCCGGTTTGAGGTTGCTCAACAAGCCAGCGAGCTTAGGGAACGCGTCCAGGGTGAAGTTCGGGAACTCTCCCTTGAGCTTGTTCTCGATGACATCAAGCAGTTGCACATCGACGTACGAGACAGTGTCCCCAAGAGTAAACTTCCCCTCCACCAGCATCTCGAGGGCTTGGAAGCATTTTGGGACAGTCTCTTCGATGAAGACCTTCATCTTCTGCTCTTTCTCGGCCTCGTCCTGCGTCTTGAATTTGAAGTCAACGAAGGGCCCGTCCAAATCGTCAAGAGAGCAAGAAAACATGTCGACCTTGAGCGCATCCACTGCGTCGCTCGGGTACAGGCCGGCGAGCTTGGCCGCGTAACGGGTGATGGCCATGCTTTGGGCGAAAACATTCCCGTCCACCTCCAAAACGGGCAATTGGCCGAACGGCAGTGTCGGCTTGGGCGCTGGGAAGTCAGGGAACTGGATGCGCTCGTCCACGAACTTGACATCGCCGTAGCTAAACAGCATTCGTGGCAGCTCGGCTCGGCCCTTGATGTCGAAGTAGGTGAGCTTCAGGTTGGGTGGGGCCATGGTATTCGGAGAAATCTGGGGAAGAAACTTGAGTGCGGTTTGGCAAATTCGTGAATGTGGTGAACAGAACAGAAGTCAATTTTTCTGCATACACGTATTAAAACTACAAACTTCCTGCTGTTGCTGTTTCCCATACTCTCGTTACGAAAGTCTCGTAAACTGCTTTTTAGCGCGGATTGCGTCTGGATTACGAGCTCTTGGTGTACAGTCGATATGCATGTCAACAATGCTGTTCACAAAAGCTAAACAGGTTGAGCGAACCCGTCAACACCAGCTAGACTAATAAATAGTCAAACGAACTCAGTTACTTTTGATAAATACCAGCCAACTCAAAAAGTAAAAATAAAAGTGTTTTGTTGCTTCTGTTTTGTTACGTTGAAGAAAACATTCTTTATTTACGGAACAGTCGTTGTTACTTACCGTATGTACGTGTGATCGTCACTTTTAGCATGGAGGACCTGCCAACGCTGCTGCGGGACGCCGAGGGGGCCCAGCAGCAAATGCTGCAGGCGGTTGCGAAGGATCCAGTGCACGTAGCGCGTCTGAAGGACCCAGTTCTGCTGCTACTGGACGTGCTGGGCCAGTGCGAGACGCCACAGACGCGACGAGAGACTCTCCAGGTGCTGCTTCGCCTGTTTGCGGCGTGTTCTGCCCACTTCCACGACACCCAGGCCTTCTTGGAGGCGCCTGTAGACGTCACACCCCAGCAAGTCTCCAAGAGGGGAAATGCCGTGCTGAAGGCTCTTCTAGGCGCACTCCAAACGCTCAGTGGGCGAGAAGAAGTGGACGAAGATGTTCTTTCGACTCTTGTGGACATGATACACAGGCTGTGCACGCAGTCCATGAACGCCACCGACGTTGTGGCTCTGTTCGACTTTCTACGGCTTGGTCGACCGCCAGTCCGTCGCTGGATGTTGCAGATGCAGAAGAAACTGGTGGAGTTGGACACGCTGCCCCGTGCGATCTTTACTATGAGAGGACCCCAAGCTGGAGTCATTGTGCCGTCCGAGCAGCAGTTATTTACGAAGAGGGGCTTTAGTTGCAGCTTCGGTATTCATTTGGATGCAAGTGCAGCAGCTGTAGCGCTTTACAGTTTCCGTGGACAGAATGGGCAGGGAGTATCGGCAATGCTGGATGGAAAGACGTTGGTTGTGAAGATGGTCGCTGGACAGGGAGTTGTGCAACAAGTGGAAGTACCTTTTGCGGATTATGTTGACAAGATGGAGACGGAATGGGTGCACTTGTGCATTGTACATGCTAAGAAGATGGTGTTCAAGGACAAATTGACGGTCTTTGTGGACGGTAGGAGTGTATTTAATGGGAATCTAGGATACCCCGATCCGTTGATGATGGTAGGTGGACGGAACACGATTGGAATTGAACCGCTCGTGGAAGGTTTAAAAGGAAAACTATGGAGCCCGACGCTATTCGGTGTGGCGTTGTCCGAGGCTGAAGTGCAAAGGTTGCATTGGTTAACCCACTGGAAGAATGACCTGAACTCGGTTGCGGCTGAAAATGCGGGGCTCGCGGACAAATCCAAGATCTGCTTTAGTTATGACGCTCGGAGCTGTGACTTGAAGAAACGAATTTGCTATGATGTCAGCGGGAATGACTGTCATGGCACACTGGGGCCTGGAACGAGCGCGTACGTCACCCAAAGTTTCCTTCATGCGCTGGATTCCGTGGGTGGGTGCGCATGCTTTCTTCTACTGTTACTGGACCAAATTCCGGAGATGGCAGACTTTCACCCTGTGCACGAATTCGGGATGGGTGAAATCTCCGATTTACTGGCCTTCGTGGGCGCGGGACTTCGTCACAGCACTGTGTGCCGTTCCCACTTTGTCCGGTTACAGGGCGTCAAGGTGGTGGAATTTATCCTACAGTCGATTTCACCGAGTTATTTATCAGTGTCTCTGCTGGATGGCGTGGTTTCAATACTAGAAGCCATGACCGACTTCTTGGACTGCGATGGAGACATTGTAGAGTATATCTATCGCCTGCTTTTCTTCAACACAAGTTGGTTTCTTTCTCCATTTGACACACAAACAATGCTGTTAAGTGAGGTCCTTCCAAAGTATCTGGAAATTCTTCAAAAAGCGAGTTTACGAGAGCAAGGTCGATTGCCTGAGATCGGTTCACCTCCAAGCAGTACTGGAAAACCAGTTGTGTCACGAGCAGCATCGTTATCCGAATTCTCTCGATCATTGGATTCCAAGGACCAAGTTGACGTGGGTTTCTTCTGTTCTTTGATCCGTCAGGTGTACACGTCAGGCACCCCCTCTGATAAAGAGGATTTTGCTGCTGGTCAAATGGATGAGGGACAGTTAGCACAATTGCGCGAGCTAGTTATTGAGAAATTGATGGACCTCTTACTCTTCCCTTCAGTTCAAGACCCTGCAACAGATCAATGGCGGCAACTTGTGGCTTTCATTTTTCGTCAGTGCGAAGGAAGCGCAGCAAAACAATCTTACGGCGTCGAAAATACTGGCATTGAGGAGATTTTACGCTACCTCACTCGGAATTTGGCGTCGACTGAGCTCCGAAAAGCTTCAGCTGGCTTGCCTACTCGTCAGCTGCAATTGACATCAAATGTTTTCAAGCTCGCGAAAGGGACTGTGCGCATTCTGTGGAAACCCATGCTATCAACAAATTATCATGTTCGCTTGGCTGCGCTTCGGCTATTCGAGTTGTACACATCTGAGAAGGTGCTGTTACACAAAACTGATATGCTGATGCTGTATTCTTCGTTCCAAGCCCACACACTCACAGCTGATGTAGCAGAACTCCTGCTGGATATTGTTATTGGGCGGAAACGCTTGTCGAAGCCTTCCACAGAGGTGCGCTCTGGAAGCTTTGCGCGGATGACTTTCATCCCGACGGTTTTGCTGGGGTTGATCCATAACGGAAACTTTGACGTCCAAGCCAAAGTGCTTGCGGAAACTCGAGTTCAACTTGCATCCCCAACGATGGGGGACAGTATAAAGGAAGCTATTCGGTCGTGGCCGTCATGGATGAGTCGGTTGCGGTCGCTTACTCTTGGGGCAGGTGCAGCAGCAGCGTCGAACATGGATAGTGAACTTACATCAACCCGAGAACGAAGCTTGACGCAGTCCGACGAGCTTAACGAAGCCTGTAGTCTCCTCAGTGCTGAGTTTACCTCTGCATTCGCTAAACTCGAAGCGATTCAAGTAATTGCCGACTCGGGGGATGTTTTAGGCTGCGACTTTGCATTAAGTCTCATACAGAACCGCAGTGAAAGCGAAGCTGTTACGAGCGCTATTGTTGCTATGGTGATCAAGCATTTTCCGCAGCGTTGGTGCGAGCTCGTCCGCAAGCTTGCCAACCAAATAATTGTGGACATCGTGGTCTATTGCATCCTTCACGTAAAAAATGGGTGGATGCATTTTCTGGAATTTTATTTCTGCCACTGCCGAACGCCATCCGACCTCTGCAGCCTGACAGCAGTGATTTGTGAGCATGTTGTGCGTCAAGGAAGCCAGAAGCACTCCACGCCTCAGTCTGAGATCATTTGGGAGAATCTCTGCCAAGTTGCCGCGATGGTCTCTCAGAGTCCAAGAGTGGCCATAAAGATGAGTGAAACGCTTAAGATCAACGACGGCATCCTCTCGCCGGGCCAACAAGTCATAATTTGTCGCAAGGCGTTTGAGCTGTGGCAACTTGTACTTCCTCATTTGAACCGAATTAACTGGGACGGCCTTATGGCCAATCTGATTCAAAATACCGACTACGGACCAGGAATGACGCCTGAAGAAACAGCAATTTTCTCGCATCTTGTGGCTTCCCGATCACGATCAATGATTTTGGCTTTGCAAAATGCTATACAACACGTGACGCTTGCTAAATCCAGTGGCACAAATGATGTGGAAGTAATCCAAAAGTTCCAAAATGTTTTACAACTCTTGAAGCTGATTGCCCCATTGCCAGTAGTTGCAGCCTCTCGACGACCCAGTGGGTCGTTGTCGCCACTATCGGGATCATTTTCATCTGGAATGTCGCCACCGGTGTCTGGATCTGTGCTTCCCGATATGGTGCTATCACTGCCATTGTCTGGCATAACGGATTCTTCTCAATTATTTAGTACAGCGCAGGAACCAACTGCCTCACCCGACAGAGAATTGGTTCACATGTATACGCTGGATGCTTGCTTTACAGTTCTGGAAGCATCGGTGGAGGGAAGTGACATCGAGACAGTCCGCTTGCTCGTCAAGATGATGGTATTAATCGCCAATACAGCCTTACACTTGCGTGATCCCAACTCAAAGCCGGAGCTAACGAAGACGTTGCAGATCATGTCGTCCACGGAGCTGGCTTTCTTCAGTGAGCTGTCTCAATATCGCGAGCTTTACATGCTCTGGAAACTTCATCGTGAAAAGCACCAAACGTGCTGTGACTCGGCAATTTTTCAGGGCTTTGTGGATGAACTGGACGATGAATTTATACGACGTTGGGTGCACACGATGGAGCATCACAGCATGGAATTCAACCCGTTCCTGGTTCAACAGCATGCCAGCTCGCAGGCAGAGGCGCTAGGCAATGAACTTCAGCAGTGCGAACTCTTATGGAAGGAAATTGCTGATGAAAACGAGGCGGCTGAAGCTGCTCGCACTAACGAACAAGATCTGATAAGTGAATCACGACTCGTAGAGCTGAAACATAGTACCGAAAAGTTTGCGAGTAGCGTGCACAAGCTCCTCGCCCATTCAAGCCATGAAATTTCGTCACCATCTTTGTTTGGAGAAGGAGATACATCCACTTCTCCGGGCGAGGAATACAAGTCTCCTGTATCTGTAACAGAAGATAGACGGGCTGGTGGCGACGGTATTCTTCTCAAAATTGACTCCAGAGAGAACAACTTTCGTATGCGCTTGCGCTTAAAGAAGGTGACGGAAGAGTACCGCGCTCGAAACTTGAGCTGCGAATACCCTCCATCGTCTCTCACGGATACTGAAAGCAAAGAGAGTGGGCGAAGGCTTACACGACGATTTCGTGGGTCGATGGAAGGAAACATGGCTGATTTGGAAAATAGCTGGCGCAGCGACGCAGGGTCAGACTACAGTGATTTCCTCGCGGACGCTCAGATGCGAGCCGCGATAATCCGGTCTCTATCCAACCCGGAAGAATATGAAAGTGCGTATGGTGGCGCCTCCGATGACGATGATTTGGACGCTGAAGAAATGGACTTTTACGATGCTGAAGAAGATAATGACTTGTCTCAACCTGGCAAGATGGAAATGGAAGCGTCTAGATTGGTAAAGGTAGCACCATCAGCCCAGGTGAAAGAGGCTCCATCATTAGCTGCTGCAGCGCCAATTGCCATTTCTGGGGAGGTGGAAACGCCAGCTGCAGCCACTTCATCTCCATCCTCACTGTCGCCTGTGGCATTGCTAAAGACTGCATCACCTATTAGCTCTTTTTCACTAGGAGTGTCTGTTATGACTGTGGTGGGTGGAGTCGCTGATTACTTCCAGAAATCCGTGAAAGATGCTAAGGATGCTGTCGAATATAGTGTCGACTCCCTCTATACGACGAAAGACGCAGTCTCAGAGGAAGCGCAAGCTTTGATGCAAGAGGTTTCGACATATATCGACAGCACTGCAGAAAACCAAGCAATGGACGCAGAAACCGTACTGCCGGATATTCCTTCGTTAGAACTTACTCCGTCGTCGCTGAAGATGATGGAATCAAAGCTTGCTTCTGGAAAAATGGACAATGGGCTTCCAGAGCCGACTCCATCGTCCAGCGCTCGAAGTGGCCAGCGATTTCACGAAGGAGGAACAAAGCGGGTGAACGCTAGGTCGAAGGTTGACTTGCTGGTTAATGCGCAGCTTGTGCGTCATTTACACGTCGTTGAGGGCAAATTGATCTTGTCAAACTCTTCTCTTCGGTTTGTAGCGGAGCGAGTTGTTGATGAACACGAGACAGTGGTCGTCGAGAAGAAAGCTGGTGTGCCTGTAGACCCAGCGTGGAGATTTCTATTCAAGCGACACCGATGGAAGATTGATGACGTTGTGGGCATGTACCGACGGAGATACTTGCTAAAGCCTACGGCGCTGGAACTATTTATTCACTCCACTAGGAAAAACTATTTCTTCAACCTGTCGTCGGAGGATGTGGTGCTGTTCCACGAGGCGCTTATGCTGCGAAGACCTCTTCTGCTCAAAAGAGACCCGAGTGTCCGAAGACTGCGTCATCCAAGCAGTTTGTTCCGCAATTCTCCCATGAGCACCCGCTGGGTCCAGCATGAAATCTCCACTTTTGAGTATATCATGTGGCTCAATACGATCGCTGGACGGACGTACAACGATCTCACGCAGTATCCAGTTTTCCCGTGGATCATTTCCGATTATGAGTCGGCAACACTGGACCTCAGTCGAAGGGGAGCTTACCGGGACTTGTCCAAGCCAATGGGAGCTTTGGAACCCAGTCGTCTCAAGTTTTTTGTGGACCGCTACAACGCGTTTGAAGACCCGGACATCCCGAAGTTTATGTGAGTGTGCTATGATGGATCATCTTTATTGCTTACTAATATTTTGATGTAGGTATGGAACTCACTACTCCAACATCGGTGCAGTACTCTACTACCTTATCCGTCTGGAGCCTTTTACGTCTTATGCTCTGAGCATTCAAGGGGGCAAGTTTGATCACGCCGACCGCTTATTTCATTCGATTGCAGAGACCTGGAACAACTGCCTTACCGACTACACCGACTTAAAGGAGCTAACTCCCGAATGGTTTTACCTACCGGAGTTTTTGGTGAACTGCAATAAGCTGGAGTTGGGCACGCGACAAAACGGAGCGGATGTCAGTGGCGTTGTTCTCCCGCCTTGGGCACACTCGCCGGAGGATTTTGTGATGAAAAATCTTGTGGTACGTGCTTCTCATTGTATTTGGTAAGTTGTGATGATGTCCAATCTCATTTTTGATTTTCTTTTAGGCCCTGGAAAGTGAGTATGTATCAGCCAACATTCATCACTGGATCGACTTGATATTTGGCTGCAAACAGCGCGGGGCGGCGGCTGTGGAGGCGAACAACGTGTTCTTCTACCTTACATACGAGGGCATGGTTGATGTCGACTCCATAACGGATCCGATTGTCAAGTCTTCGATGCAGTCTCAGATTGCCCATTTCGGACAAACCCCTACCCAAATGCTTCGCGAACCGCATCCCCCACGGCGTCCTCTTGCACTGACAGGAGGGTCCCCGCCATTGTCGCCACCATCATCTGAGCTTAATCGCACAGTGCTAAGTGTTCCTCATGAAGCCCCCATTGTGCTGTTGAAGATTATCTCAGGCTCTTCCCTTTTCATCTGCCTAGACAGCAATGGCATGCTCTCTTCACATCGATCTGGATCGAAGCTAGCAAAGCAGCATCAGCACCACCCTTCTAGCAAAACAAAAGGAGCGATTCCTGGTTTGAGTTCCAGTGGTGACCAGTCCAGCGAATTGATCGAGCTTCAAGACCGTAAAAGCCGAAAAGTACTTGGTGAAAAGCGCTTCTTGTCGACCCAAGTGAATGTGTCCAATTTGGTCGCGTTTCTCCATGGGGGAATGGTGCTTTGCACTGTGGGCTATCATGACTTCTCGGCTCGTTTCCACTCCGCGACGGACGGCGCGCTACTGTATCGACTATTGCAGCACCAGTCTGTAGTGACCTGTGTAAGCACCAGCGACTTCGGGACGATGTTGGCACTGGGTTGTACGGATGGCACGATCTCCGTATGGAAAGTGGCAAGTATGAATTCGACGTTGTTGGACTCGCTGAAGATTTTCCGAGGATCAAAGGCGAGTTCCAAACCAGTCCATGCCAACGATTACTCGGCAGATCAAGTTTTGCTGGGACATAACGCACAGATTAACTGCGTGAAGGTGTCGGATGAGTTGGGAGTCTGCGTTAGTGGCTCTGCGTCCAATGAGTGCTTGGTACATGACCTGGAAGACGGATCGATCCTCCACTCATGCGCAATACCCGGTCATCTCGAGCCAGGTGTGATTTCACTTGCGTTGTCCAATGTGGGTCACGTGGTGCTGCAGTCTATGGGTACAGGGACGCCGATGCTGTATTCTTTTCACTTGAATGGCACACTGCTGGCTAAATTGTCGCTGGGTGATCGCCCTATGACGTCGTTGGCAATTTCCGCACGCTACTCGAAAGTGATTGTCAGTAACAGCGCGCGGGCACTGGTCATGACTGCGCACACGCTTGATGACCAGCAAGTGCTACTTGAGCAAGAAACCTACGGGGAGATTTCGTCTCAAGGACTGGCACCTGATGAAATGCACGTCGTGTTCGGCGTTGGCAGTGGCAAGATCGTGTGTCTCCCGTTCTTACCACCGCAATTGCCACTGCATCGCACGGAGATGTAGGAGATATATCAAACATATATTGTCTTTTGAAATCTATGGTGGTGCACTTCCGTGTCCAGCTCATTCCTCCATCTCCACGTCCTGCTGGCCTACAGCCTCTGCATCAACACTTTCCTCTTCACTTTCGCTCTCCTGGTCAAGCTCAGGGGGGCGGTTGGCAATCGAAGTCTTGAGCTCGTCGATAGTTTCATTGACGCTCTCAAGCTGGTCTTGCAGATAGAATTCGTCTTGCAGCTCCTTCTTGAGCTTCTTAAGCATCGTCCGGCACTTCTCGAAGAACTCGAGCGCGTTGGGGAGGTCGTCCATGGCCCGATAGCACGTGCCCACCAAGAACCAGAGCTCAGCGTTCTCGTCGTCCTCCTGCATCACACCCTCCAGCACGTCGCAGGCTTCTTCGTAGCGCTCCACCTCAATAAGCATTTTACCCGTAGCAGTCCGGAACTCCAGCGACGGCATGCTGTTCTCATCGCAGTTCTCATTAAGACGGCGATACGTCTCCTCCAACAGGGTGTCAGCTGCCTCCTTGTTCTGCTGTACAAGCCGCAAGTTGGCTAGCGCCTGTGTGGGCTCAGGCATACCGACGTCGAACTTCATGGCCTCCTGAAAGTAATTCTCGCAGCGGTTCTCTGCCTCCTCGTGGTCGCACAGGTCCGTCATGTAGAGCTCTCCCAGCGAGCACAAAGCGTCACAGATCTGCTTCTTAATAGTGAGTGCATCGGGCGTGCTGGGGTCCACGTGCTGCTGCAGTTCCTGTTGCAGGAACGTGATTCCCTGTGTCGTATAGCGCTCGGCCTCCTCGCCCGACGCCAGCTGTGACAGGTAAAAGTACTTGGCTGGATTATGGGTCGGCGCTAGCTGCACGCTCTGCTGGAAGGCCGACAAAGCGCGCTCCGGGTTGTCCAGCTCCGTGCTCAGCTCGCCGATCGAGTCCAGCAGCGACGTGTTGGCCGGCTCCTGCTGCAGCGCCTTCTCGAAGAACTGCACGGCCAACTCCGGCTGACATTGATCCACTAGCGCCTCCGCCTTGGCCACCAGCTCGGCTACCGAGTATTGCGCGTTGCCCCGAGCCATGTCGTGTCTACAGAGAGAGGAAGAGGATGGCGTCGGTCGTCAAGTGCCACCAATTGTCCGCCAGCAGCTCCAGTGATGCACATGGTACCTATTATTTGGTACATTTGATTTGGGTCACTCAACTCGCTTCAACTTGCATAGACTTTTGAAGAAATACGGTTGAAGAAATACTAGTACGGTTTATAATGCGCAGTCTACCTATCTCTCCTGGTAGCATATTTGTCACGACGAGCTCTGCGCTGTTGTGAAGGTCCTTGCTGGCTCTGTTGGTGCTGCTGCGAAGGCTGACGTTGCTGGTGTTGCAGTGAAGGTTGTCTGGGGTATTTCCTGCTTGAGTTGGTCTTGTGTTCCTCTATTGAGTCTTGCTCGAACAGCACGACGGGTGTTGTCCCTCTCCGATGACGACCCCGCCCTGAAATATCGTCTAGAGGAGGAGTATTATCACGACGACTTCGCTGCGTGTTGTCTCGAGGACCAGCATCACGGCGTCCTCGCCGAGTGTTCGGTCCGAATGGGTAAGCGTCGACTGTGAGTCGGTGGTGCGACGGAGTCGTATTGTTGTCCGAGAGGATGGCTGTACCATTTAACGAGTTCTGCAAGCCGCTCACATTGGGCGAGTACTGGTACTGGCCTTCGACCCACAGGTCCGGCGTGATGTCCGTGTCGAGCAAGCTCAGCTGTGGGGCGGGTTGGTGGGGTAACGAGCCAACAATGAAAGGCTCGTCCGGGTCGCTCTGGTCTTCGGAGAATGCTCGTCGTCGGTTTCTCCGTCCGTACATCACCACAGCAAATACTGCGACGATGGCAATCACAGCCAGGACGGAAGCCACGATCACGAGCGTGGTTGGTGTTGACCCTGTTCCCACTACCCCTTCGTTGTCTCCGGAACTGCTATCACCGCTTGAGCTCGTCGGAAGGCTGTCAATTGGACTAACTGTGCCGCTCCCTGACGTCGAGTCGCTCCCAGATGAACTGGTGGAAGACGAGTCCGTCGAACCTGATGCAGTCTCGTTCACTGGGAAAATGAGAATCTCCTTGTTGGAACCGGAACCTTCGTAGACAATGTGCACAGTGGTGTCATTGGGCAGAATATCCGACCAGTCCATGCTGTCGTTCACTTTGACATGGCCCACGCCGCTGCCGTCGACAAAGCTGGTCACGTTCGAGATAAAAGACATGTCCACAGTCTTGAGTGGCCCTGAGCCTTCGCCTGCCTCGTCATCGCCGTCATAGATTTCCTGTGTTCCTCGCAGCACAGCAGGCTCCTTTGTGCTCTTCCGAGGCACCATGGGGGTCGACCAGCGGACTGATGTGGAATATAACGAGAATAATAACCGCACAGTGGCGATAGATCCAATGATCAAGAGTGGGGTGTTGCCATCGAGGCAGTTCGTCTCGTGACCGATCAGAGATTACGAAGGAGCAAGTCGCCGCCCGTGAGGTACAAAAGCCAGCTCCTCAGCTTTGCGCGGGCTTCCTCGCTCCGTCCTTACCATTACAGATGTAGGGAAGAGCTAGTGCAGGATCTGCCCAATACAAAAGGCAAAAAAATCGAGAAAGCCAATGAACTCCCACTGCATCTCGCTGCTTTCGGTGCTATTTTCACTCTTGTCCAATGCTGGGGAAGGTTTTCACTGCGTTAGATGCGCAGTACACTGACCACTACATGTATTGAAACGGATTGGAGCTACAAAGTCTGTGGGCTACTTAAAAGTACAATACTGTTTTTGAATTCCCGGAACCAGGTCAAGACCACCAAGAACAGTTCATCGACCCAAACTACGTCTCCACGTGTTCTGTCGGTGTGTTCTAGTGCTGTTGAGCTCCTTTACAGTTGAAGGTCTCACCGAAACGAAGTGTTGACGACTCGTAGACTTCTTCGAAGCGACAGCGCGCTTTAATACATGTACTTCAGTAGTAAGGTTATGTGATGCTTTCTTCGTGCACTTACGAACTTGCACGTGTACTACGTACGTGTGCAAGCACAGTATTTTAATGCTACATAGATTTAAATACCTGCCCTTGAAGCTACAAGCTGCAGTCTTCAGCTTTCTGGTCACCGAGAAGCACCTGTTCCCGTGGCATGCAACCGGAAAACAGTGTCTCCTACAAAAAAGAGCTTGTCGGCGGCTTGCAACTTGCCAACCAGAGTTCGGTGCAGGTACAACCAACACTGCATGCAATACATGTACATACATGTACAGCGTATACGCAGATGGCGCAGCTACTGCATGCTGGCGGTTGTTTGTCGTGCATAATGCACTGCATTGCCATTTTCCACACGTGCCAGAACATCATGATGGCAAAATGGCTACATGACTACGAATACAGACAAAAATGCTACCGCTACAGACGTTTATGTGGGCCACACATACCTGATTTAAATTTCAAACCACCATCACTCTTCGGCGCGGCTTCCAACCAAGAAGAGCTTCTTCTTCACGTCTACCGTCACGATGCGGCGCACGACGCTCGGCCCCGTGTCGTCCTCGCAGCTCAACACGCGCTCCTCTGTGTTGCGCCACCCGTCCGCCCGCGTGTCTGTACCCAGCAAGAGCACAGCAGCCATGGAGCGCCAGTCCATCGGCGTTGTGTCTCGCCGCGTCTCCACCGCTCGACGTCCCCCGACAGGTGCGCGAGCCTCTGTGAATCCGCGCCAATCGGTTGGAACAAATCGCCGCAATAGCACCTACAGCTCGCGCGCATCTGTTGGCCGTGGAGGCGTACGCGTTCTGGATCCCCGACCCGTGGGCGACCGATCCTTCCTCAATAGCTGCGTAGGGACTTTGGTGGAGTTCCTGAGCGATCACATGTACGACCAGACGCTGTCTCCTACGCTACTGAGGCGCGGACCGTCAAAGAAGGACTTCTGCAACATGATCCTGTTCCTGTTCAAGCAGGTGGACCCCACCTTCACGTTCGGTGTCAAGTTTGAAGAAGATGTTGTGCTCCAATTCCGCAACTTGCGGTACCCCATTCCTATCAGCAAGACGTCACTGGCTGCTGTGGGCACCCCACATACATGGCCTACACTGCTGCTGTCCATCTCGTGGCTGATTGAGCTGCTCACTGTGCGTACCAGATGATATTTAGCTGATCTGTTTGATGGTGCTTATAGTTGTTCTGTTCGAATTATAGTATGACGAAGCTATTCAGGCGAACGAAACGGAGCAGGATGATGAGAATGACGATGAGAATGGAGACAAACCGTTCTTCAAGTACCTGGATGCGTCTTATCATGCCTTCTTGGCCGGTGATGATGACAAATTCGATGTTTTAGAACGGCAAGAACGAGAGAAATTAAGTACGAATGTGTGCACTCATCAGCACAGGCTTATTCGTAGATAATGTCACACTGACGTATGACTGTTATGTTCTTGCAGTTTCCCGGAACGAGGCGGTAAAGCAGGAAACAAGTGCGCTGGAGCAGCAACGCGAAGAACTGAAAAGGCGTATTGAGAAGGCTAAAAGAGACAAGGTACAGTGGCATGCACTTTCCTGTTTATTCGCCCACCGCTAACGTGACACGCTATCATGACTACAGAATGCACAGGCGGAGCTGAACGAGAAGAAAGAACTCTGCCAGAGTGATCTCGTTAAATTTCGGGAGATGATCGAGAGATATGAGAGGATGTTTGTCAAACAAGATAAGGCAATGCAGACTCATGCTGAAGATCAACAGATTTACGGTACGCATATTACCTGTCGTTGTTAATTCTGTCATTAATGTTGAGCTATTACAGAGGGAGAGCTATCTGTCCGCCAGCAAGAAATCCAGAGGTTGCAGATCCGTATTGACAACCAGGAGCTTTCTGCGTACGATATCGAGCAAATAGCCCAAGAGAGAGAGCGGCTAACAGAGCAACTTCGTCAAGTTCACGCTCATCAAGATGAGCTTCAGAGGCAAATCAAAGACGACGAAAACCGTGCTGCGAAAATCCGGGACGCTGTACGTTACGATTGGTGTTAAGTTGGCTGGGAAGTTCTTTTCTCTAACATTTATGCGTGCTTTTGGTCAGCTCGATAGTCAGATTCATGAGTACACAACAACTTGTAAGCAACTGAAGATCATTCCTGTCACTGCGAAGAACGCACACGGGTTTGATTATATGCTTGAACTGGATCCGGCGCTAAAGGAACTCGACGCGGTTCAAAATCTCGCGCACCACCTCAAGACTGAGGTGCGTCAAGCTGCACTAGCGCTAAAGCAAAACCGCATTTCGCGCGCCAATGCTGGTCTGGATGAGGCCCTTGTGCTGGATGAGCAATTGCGGCAACATGAACACAATCTCAAGATTGAAATTGAATTGGAGAAGAAGTGGGAGGCAGATGTGAAAAAGTTTGCTGAGCAAATGCTCAAAGAGCGTGAAAAGAGAGATGAGAGTTTACGCCGGAAGTCAGCAGCAACTGAAGAAATCGAGGTCAAGATCACGAATATTGCAAATGGGGATAACCTTACTGAAGAAGAGGCCTCCAGCCGCCAAAACCTCCTCGACGTAAGAAAAGCGTAAGTACCGGTACTTGGAAGAATTGTTCGTGATTGCTACTAGTTATAAAACTAACATGCGCTCCACTTACAGGGCGTCGGATCTGAAGGAAGCCTATGAAGCCTTGCTGGATAAGAACCGGCATGCTGTCACAAACGTCCTCATGGCATGCACTGAACACAAGGCCATGGTCGACCGAGCCATTTCGTCCCTCGAAGCTGAAGTCTGCAAGGTAGAATTTTGATGTACAGACGTCAATCTTGTCCTGGCGTAGCTACGCAAGCGCAGAGGAAGACTTCCTTCCTTCTGGAAGCACACAAGTCATGTAGCAGTAGGAGAAACAGAGAAAATGATGTTATCATGCAGACTTTCTGGTTTCTTTCTTTCTCACAGCTGAATATCATCTCAACACTGAAACCGTCAACACTTTGTCATGCATCACGGCCATGCCTCTGCCTAGTGAAATTACTCGGTTCTGCTACTAATGCACTCTACGCATCCAGCGATGTCGTGCGCATCACAAACTGATCGAAGCGTTCCTGCAATTTCTGTCGCTGTGCCATACGTCGTCTCACAAGACTCGGGCGATTTTGCTTCCAAAAACGGATTTCGTCTTCAGGGATGCCGTGATTCTCGTCATCCGTGTCCACGTCGAGCTCCGGCAAGGAGGATGTAAACTGGTTGGACGCGTCCCAGCCCATAGACGATAGCAGTTGCCACTCCATACGCTCATCATACGTCAGGTTACCGCGCAAGCAAGGCTCGTCACACGTTGAGTCACACTGATGCGGTCCCATGGGATCCATACACGAGCTGGAACTGTTGAGATCGTCGTCGTCACATTGGCTGCTGATAGAGTTAGTCGAGGATTGAGATGTGACAGTCTTGCTGCTATCGGATTGCTTGCGTGTCTTCGTCTGCTTGGGCTTTTGTTTTTCACCTTGTGGACTCTTGTCTGATTCCGAGCGGTCTGCTTGTTTCTGTTTCGTTGCTGTTTTGCGCTTTTTCTTCTTCTCCTTTCGCTTCTCTTTCTTTTTGGCCAACCTCCGAGATTCGTCGTCTTCCTCTGCCAACAATTGCTCCATCATCTCTTCACCATGCAGAGCCTCTACGGCCACGTCGAAGTTTCGACGCAGTGTAGACACGGCGCAATGAACTAACAACTCTTCCGATCGCTTTTCTGACCGAGACTTGGTCCACAAACTCTGCATCTTGTCCCAGATAACCATACCCAAGCATATAAGGACTTCGTCTTGTGCCTCTGCAATTGTACGTGCATGTCGATCACCCCAGTCGCCGACAACCTCCTGGTCTGCCCGCGACATCAGCTGGGACATAAACTCAATATTACACGGCACGATGATCAGGTTTGTGGCTCGTGAAAATGCGAGTTCGTCGAACAAATACGACGTGTAGTGCAGATCGTCGCCATAATCACTGTGTTCGTGGTGCTTCTCAGAGCACTCAAAGCCTCCGCAGTCCTCGCAGTCGTCCTCGCTACAACTCGACCCGATGAGCAGATCATACGCTTCTAACACCTTCTCCTTGCACCGACAACAAAACCGATGACGACGCAGATAGCTCTCCAGATCGGTTAAAAACTGGTCCGAGTCGATATGAGAGAGATGTCGCTGGTGATCCTCTGGAAGCTTATGCCACAGTGCCTCAAATGCGGCAGGACGTGGACGGCCTCGCACTCGTTGCGAATGGAGCTGACACCTAGCTCGCGAGGTCCCTGCTTTGCTGTTTGGCTTGGTCGGCTTGGCCAGCGTCGTACTCGCCCATCGCTCCTGGTGGTAGAAAAGCGAGAACGACGTGTCGGGACTGTTCAGATACGACTCGTTGAGTCGGAAGTGGTTGTCCTTATCGAAGCAAAGGCCCGACCGACTAACGATCTGTGGGACACGGATGATGCCGTCCACCAGCTTGTAAAACAGCGCCTCTGCACTGTTCCGACAGCCTGGGCACGGCAGCAGATCGGTGGCCGTCTGCAGAAACTGGTTCACGTCTCCTTTAAGCGCTGCAACGCGTTCGCGGTCCGTCAGTAGCGTCCATCGCTGTCACATTCACAGCAGTACAAGCACGTCGTTGTTAGCTTCCGCAGCTTCGTGATGACCATCTCCGCGTCTGCTGGTGGTGCTCACCTTGCGGAACTCGCGCGTCTCCGCGGCACTGGGCTGGCACTGGCAGTTGGCGTTGGGTCCGCACTTAATACTGAGCTGTTTCGAGTCTGCGTCTGGACTCGGCTCGCGGCCGCTCCCCGCCATGGCTATCAACTCGGACACGTTTCTAATCTGGTGGGTGCAATCATCGATAGAAACATCGTTAGAAAGAGAATTTCTAAGCACTTCAGGTACTGCAGACGCTAACGAAGCCTTCGAAGCGCACCTTGACTGTGACGTTCTGGACCGCCGGGTCGTGTGGCTACTCACTCACTGGCGGACTCGGCGCTTCTCCCGGAGCTCTGAGCTTGCCGACGGCGGGCGCTTTGTATGAGGCCAGCTCTCTCGCTCTCTAACTCACAGGGGAAGGGCTTGGAGGGGTTTTGACCAATGATGTAAATGGTGGAAGCAGATGTCTGATTGGCGAAAATCCATCGGCGATAAAGACTTTGGCAAGGGACAGATGAATACGCAACAACTGCAACATGGCTCTACCTGGAAAGTATTTTTTTTTCCGTTGTGCTGCTCCTCAGCTAAATAGTTTATTGCTCCTGCTTCTGGCGGGCTTGCAATGACTCGGTGATGTCGCGCAGTCGAGCGACTTTGTCCTCCTTACTCAGACGCCGCACCTTCTTCGGGAAGTTGGGCAGGTCTCTCCAATTGAAAAAGTCTGGAACGTGCTTGAACTCCGGAGCGTGCTTCATCACGGACGACTGCTTCGTGACGAAGTACGGCTGCAGCGCCAAGTGCTCAAAGTCATTCTCCATGTGCCACGTCAAGTTTCGCTCCAGCATCACGTGTGACCGACGCAAAGAACGGATGTCGGTGTGGCTCAGCACACGCTGCCGTGCCATCCGCTGCATCAGAGCATCAGCTTTCTGCAGACAATCGAGCGAGAGGACAAGACTGCGAGTTAGTGTATGTGACCTGACCAAAATATTAACGTGGGAACCAACCTTTGCGCCTTGAACCGGTCTTGACTTGAGTCCGATGACAGGGTCCAGCAGCTTCGGCCCTGTGTCAGGTGTCGCGACTTCCACCTTATTCTTCTGCGTCTTAGTCAACTTCCTAGCATGATTGTTCATTCCAATCACCTTCCGGCAATTAGGCGCTCCACATAGGCATTCCGTGATCTCCTGGTAAAGTCAACAGGTATGTTAAGTCACCGTCTTCAAGCCAATTGAGGCTGTTCAACTTACAGCTTTGCTGAAAGACTCGAACTTGTAGTCGAATGTCAGCTCTTCGCCAGCAACGATGTCGCGCAGAGCGAAAATGGCGCACCGTTCTTCGCCATTTACGTCCCACTTCTCTACTCCGCAGTTCGGGTCGCAGCTGTGGTTGATGAAGCGCGCCCACCCGCCCATGCGCGTAGCATCAATCACCTCACCACCACTTAACACCATCATGTAGCGGTGCTTTTCATGATGGTAAAGCTGGAACCAAGAAAGAGGTTATTTAGACCTGCAAAAAGACAATAACAATTCGACAAGCACGTACCACTCGTCGCATGTAGTACTCTTGTTCCGTAACGATCTCTCCCATGTACTCGGCAACGAATGAGCCGGTCTTGATGTCTTCCAGGAGCCTCATTCCAATACCTTTCCTTCCGCACTCGATGAGTTTTGTAGCTGGCATGATACCACGTTGTATCCTCATGTTATCGCACTGATCTCCACATTTGCAGAATCCTTGTATGCACTCCACTAAAGCCTGAATGTTCACAGTGCATCAATAAAACAATGCCGCGGCATCTCTCCAGGTACTCGATACTAACCACGCGGTTCAGGCAGTCATCTAGACATCCCATCTCGCTTTCGTCTTTTGGTGGCTTGCAAGAGCAAATGGATACTTCATCCTAACAGAAACATAGCACGAAATACGACACGACATTGTTAAAACAACTTGCCGAGAACAAAATAGTAGGAAACGAATTGACATTGTCGGCCCAACAAGTACCTCAGGCATCGACCGCTCTTTTCGCTGGACATATACATTGTGCGTAATGATCTGGATCTCCCCCAGCGCCACTTTGATGGAGCGCGTCCCTGTTACGCGGCTGTCACGGAACGCTAGCTCTTGGTCGCTATCCCTAAAATTCAATCGAGCACAGTTCAGCCTCCACCTCACCGCAAGCGTCGAAACAACTACCGCTAGATAGGCCTCTATCTAAACTATAATATTATGAGAAAATAATCCCGTTATACGTACAGTGAGAGCGAAGACAAGTCGCCGGCCGCTTTCGGCGGCGTCTCCTCTGTCTTGACCTCCTCCATCAAGCAAATGTTTTGATTTGTGTGGTCGACACCTTTCTACTCATTGGATAAAAAGCGATTTCCAAAATTTCAAACCAAGCCAATCAGAACAGTCCATCTGCGATCTTCAAGCGCAACATGAAGACGTTGGAGCTGCTCGCTGACGCGGCCTGGCAGTGGCGCCCAAAGGCGACGCTCACAGCTGCAGACACCTGTGATCGGTGTACTGTGTTTGCTCTGCAGTATAGCGATTGCGCTGTGCTCCGAGTGCGCTGGAGCTCCAGTTCATCAGGCCCTCCAAGAGATTTGGAGCCGATAGAACGCGATCTGGAGCTGCACGGCCACGCGGAGCGTGTAGTCTGCGTTAAGTTATTTGATACAGATCCATTGGTGCTAATTATGTGCTCAGCTTCTCGAGATTGGTGAGTGACTGCGTAGATTGTAGGAAATTGGGACGGATATTGACAGGAATGAAGTGTCCTGGTGTGGCGAATTACAGGCAGGTCACAAGTGAAGCAATCCATTTTGGTGGAGAATTTACCAGCAGAGCCCGGATGGGTCACGTTTGACGCTACGGGGACGTTGGTGGCCGTTGCGAGCGAGCGAGATGTCAAGGTCCTCATCATTGAACGAAAAGAAGTGCTCGTCACGCTGGAAGGGCACCTGGCACGAGTACGTGGAGACGCGTTGGGTGGTAACTTGACTGCAGGAAGCTCTAATATCGTCGTATCCAACGATGGTATAGGTTACGAGAGGCGAGTTTCACCCGATTCATCAGCATTTGTTGGTCACAGCCTCAGAAGACCGTACGTTCAAGGTATAATCTTTTTAAGTTGTTCTGTTAAACACAAGGCTTTTGCTGAAGAAATCTAATGCGTGTACAGATTTGGGATTTAGCAGCGAGGACGCTGTGGTTTCAGTCTGCAGTGTTATCAGCGTTTTCGATTCTCTCCATTGGGCTCAACCCAGTCAATGGGGACGCTGCATTTGGCTTTGCGGACGGATCCATTAAGGTGTTTGCGTGTTTGGATGGATATGCAAAGGAGATTACAGCGTTCAATGTTGAGAACTTCGTACAAAAGATGTTACGAAAGCAACAGGTACGATCACTAGCACGGCTTGTAGCTCGCGACAACCATTACTGACGTGATTTATCCGAAGGAAGAGGGAAGAGAGGCTCGCCGAGATAAGCCAAGCGTCATTAGTTCTCTTCCACCATGGGCACGAAGTGGAAATGCCCAAAGAGCGACAACAAGTTTTGACAGCTATGGGTCAAGTGAGAGTCCTGACCAATCCGATCCAAACGATGAAGACGAGATTAATGCGGATATTTCTTGTCCAGTGCTGTCCATGAAGTATGTTTATGCTGTTTCCGGGCACTCGGCATCCAGGAATGAGCTCCAGTTCAGTAGTAGTCATGATTGTGAGCTGCTTGACAACACGCAGTTCCTCGCTGTGGGTATCCCTGGATATCTTCTCTGTGTCAATGCGTACTCTTTCAAAATCGGAATAGTCCACACATTCCAGGAGTCTCTGGAGGGGAAGCGACAGCCGCTCGACCCGATTTGTGTCGCGAAAGACTTCTGCTTTCACCACTCGCCATGGTCTACAAGTCTTCGCTGCGGTGTCATAAGTGCATTTCAACCCTGTTTTACAATGCTGAACGTTGTGGCTCCATCAAGTGGCCCAAGTGGAAATCAAACCGAGACAAGTGACTACCATATTCCACCGTTTGAAGAGCGCCCAGCTTCCAACGACAACAATGAACGATTATCCGTCATTCCACGAGGTCCACCGCCCAAGGATAGCGTGTTGAATTTGCCGCCGCTGTCAACGAAGAAAACGCCTCCTAAAGGTGCTAAGAACTTGGACAAACCGGTGACATTTCACACACGAATCAAGTCCTCCGGGTATGGGTCTTCCCCAGCTCCTTTTGGTGTTAGACGGACTGCACGCAAGTCTCTCGCCGATAGTCGAACAAAAAGTTCGAACTCGTCTACATCGGTCGGCCCGTACTTGAAGGAGTATCCGACGAACTGTTGTTTGCTGCAACACTATCAGCCGAAGCATGCACTGCCGCCAAAGACTTTGCACCAAGGTGCAATTTTACATATCGAATACTCGAGTGACGCTAAGTGGCTTGCGACGAGCGGTAACGACCGGATAGCGCAGGCGTGCAAGTTGCCATTTAGCCGCTTTCGTGGAGAAGGAAGTGTGTTTGTCGGACATGATCAAGCGGTGCGTGCAATCCACTGGAGTCAAAACGACCGGATGCTGGTGACTGTCGGAGGTGACAAGACGAGTCGCCTGTGGACAGCTGAAAGCGATACCCCCTTGCTCACACTTCAGGGAATAGCTCCACCTTCGAGCATAGCAACTGCTGCCGCCGCAATGGGGTCTATGGCGAGTGCTAAAAGAAACACTCGACAATATATCGTGGAGGCTCGCTTTTTTTACATGGACAAGTTTCTGCTGTCTGCCTGTGGGAACGTCGCACGACTGCATCAGTTTGAGCTGGATGAGGTGTATGCACGTGCATCTAGCAGCAAAACAAATCCAAGCAAGAAGAAGAGCGACGTCGAAGTACTCGAGAACCAGAGTCGGAAGAAACGGGTGGCACAATGGAGTTTCGACGAGATGCAAAGCGTGACAAGTCTTACCTGCGTGAACGGAGCCTTCTTGTCGTCCGTGGCGGTAATTGCAGGGTCAGACCGCTCCCTACAGGTTCTGGACGTCGGTGCCGGTGGTGGAGGACGCACTGTGCGCGTGGTGCGCGATGCACACAGCCGTGCCGCGCATACAGTGGCACTGCCTCGACCAACCTGTTACACGAGCCATCCCAGCAACTTCTACGACCTTTTGCTGAGTAGCGCGCCGGACAGCACGACGCATTTGTGGGATATTCGAGCTGATAACTGCGTCATGCGCTTCTGCGAGCACGTGAACCGAGTGCACACTCTAGGTGTTGCGTTTAGTCCATGCATGCGCTACGTTGCTACGGGATCGGAAGACCGGGCTGCGTACATCTACGACATCCGCACAGGACGAAAACTTGTCAAGCTTAAGGGCCACACTGACGCGGTCACCAGTGTGGCGTTTAGCCCTCTTCATCCGCAACTTGCAACTGCAGCGTGTGATGGTACTGTTCGGTTTTATAGCAGTGCAACATCGGATTGACAAGTAAAAGAGAGATGAAAACTGCGCGAATATATTTCAACACAAAATGCATAAGAACCATGCGCATTACAATGCCTGTGGGCAACGCAGACATCTCGAGGCAGGCAGAAGCCGGCAAGGAAGCTAGCTAGCCACAACTCATGTCTCCCAGTTCAAAATCTACGGTCGAATTCTGCACTCGTCCTCGAGAAGCCAACCACTTAGTCGAAACGCAGCTAGGTTTACACGCGCACGGCGGGGGAGTTCACGAACGAGCCCTCTTCCATGTCAGGGTCGTCGCTCTTGGCCTTGGAGCTGTCCATAAGCCCCTTGCGCTCCTTGGTGGGCTTCTCGTCGCTCTCGGTCTGAATATCTTCATCCTCAACAGCGTGCTCGGCCTTGGCACCGGCAATGGTGCGCTCCAGATCCTTCTGTGCCTTGCGCTTGCGCATGACGAAGACGGCCAGCACGACGATAACAGCAATGAGAGCCACAGTAGCAGAACCAGCAATAGCAACTTCCTCCGTGTCCAGATCTTCCAACCGGGACAAAAAGTCGGTCTGTACGGCCTCCGTATCGGAAGCGGTACCGTTGCTGGCGTGAATGTGCTTCATGGGCTGAGCCAGGAACTTCTTACGCTGCGAAGGGGTCATGCACTCGGGCACTTCCTCCTGGATACGCAGCCAGTTGACAATTTCACCTTCCTCACGGTGACCGCATTCAGTCAGAAGAAGGCGCTTGCCTTCCGGGATGAAGTTAAGAATGAAGCGGCCCTGGGTCTCGTCCTCGCCGTCCTTGGTGCAGTTAATGTACGTCACAACGTGGTACGAGAAGCGTCCGTTCTCCTCCGCCTTCTGCTCCACAGCGTTCATGGTCATGTTGAAGGTGTCGCACACCTCCGTGTCATTGTACGAGATGAAGGCGTACAGCGAAGCCTTAATGACGAGCAGCGGAGGGTCGTCGTACACGCTCACCCAGCCGTCCTCATTGCGCAGATCGATCTTGTCAATCTCGGCACTTCCTTCAGACGAGCCATCAATGATACCCTCGTTCTTGTTACCCTTGATCTTCTTGTCGTTGACACTGTTCGACGAACCCTCGGCTTCGGCCGCCTCCTCGTCCGTAGTCGAAGTAGTAGTGGTGGTCGTGGTGGTCTTCGCCTTCTTCTTGGCCGGAGCCTCGGTCTCTTCCTCAGCAGCCGGAGCCGGAGTGGCAGAAGCTTTTTTCTTCTTCTTAGCGGGAGCCTTGGTGGCCTCCGCCTCTTCAGCAGCCTCCTTCTCCGCAGCAGACGACGTGATCTCCTCCTCCTCTTTAGCAGCAGGAGTGGGCGTCGGGGTCGCTTTTTTCTTTTTCTTCTTCGACGGGGACTTCGTAGCCACCTCCTCCTCTTCCTCCTCCTCGGAGGCGGGGGCTGCAGCCAGCACACGCGTCTCGATCGACGGGTGGATCATGGAGGCGTCAAACGCCGCCACGTTGCGTTCGCTGCTCAGGGCCAGTGTGTTGGCCTCCGTCGAAGCAGGCAGCGAGAAGGCCGAGAGCGCGGCAGCGGCCAGCAACGCCGTACGGAACACAGCCGAGATGCGCATGGTCAGCGAGGAGGTTCTCTGGGCTTAAAGGCTTGTGGGTCCTGCTGGGCTCGAGGGAAATTCGAGTTTGATGGGGACGGCAACGTGGGCGGCTGCGAGCCAAAGCTCCACGTACGCACTGCAACAATCGCGTCCTCTCTCTCAGAACTGAATTCAGGAGTATGGATTGATACAGGCTGGTTTAGATATTCAAGATGTTTCTAGATGCTTCGGATTGTGAAGGGATTATGGTTATTACAGGTCGCACTTAGATAAGTGCGCGCCGTCCTCCATACAAATACCAAGTGTTTTTTTGGTGAGGAGAGAAAGGGCGGGGGAGAGGACCACGAGAGTGAATAGGGGTACAGGATGTGTACAACTGGACGCTCTTCTTGCCCAGGGTGCGTTTTAATAGGCTTTTGTATCTACTGCCTATATTAGACTCCTACAGGCACTTTTGAAAGGTTAATAAAGGCAGTCGCATGTGTTGATGGAATTCGCAGTTAACTAAGGGTTTACCGCAAGTTTGTCCGCTGCAGCACTCATTACGTTGACGAGATTTTGGGTATATGTAGGTCCATTGAGCATTTTTTCACGGAGACGACACCAAAAACAATTATGCATGCTTGATGAAGACTTTGCATCGATCCTGACTGTTCACCAAGCGCATCTATCGCTACATTTGGCCCGCAGGTTTTATTCTCAGGCTGAGAATCTCAGCGCAAGGGTGTCACAGAAGAGTTCTACGACCAGCGCGACATCAGGAACAAGGTAGACGCTTGCGCCAACGGGGCATAGTCTGACTCAGATTTGATACCAGATTCGGCGCACTCGAAGGTTTTGCGCGTCGACTGGCCAGCATTCCTCCTAGTACCCTGCGAACGGTGCGTAAACGAAATCTAACGTCCTAGAAGCAATTTAAGTCGACAAAATCGTCAAGGAATCTGCCATTTGCGAGGTAAATCTGGCATTTCCGAAAACTTGATAAAGGCAGTGAGCCCATCTTCCACACTCGCTGCCTATATTAATGCTCCCTGCTCTTGTCTAAGACAAGTTGTCTTGCCACCAGACCATGGCGATCTTGCTCGCGGGCTGATGAAGGCAGCTATACCGGGCGAGCAGCAGGCAGCAGGCAGCGCAGCGCGGCGGTATGGTCCAGCGACAGCAGTAGCGATTCACGCGGTCGCTTATCAGCCCCATACAGCTGGTAGTGACGCTTCATTAAGTCAAGCTGGTTGACATGCCGGCTATCAATCGATCAGATCGCGGTGCAGTACGGTTGCAGTCAACCGCACTTGACCGTTATCGTGCCTTGACTCATGAAGAGCGAGCATTTAGCCGATTGCCCCGCCTTGAACCTTCCGTGTTGAAGCTGGCTGCAAAGCAGGACGTGTACATGTGTACGTAGGTAGCAGCAAGACTGCATTGCAGCATTAGCGGCGTTGTCCATGACAACGCCACCAAAACAGAAGCAACTTGCTCTGCAAGTCTTGCACGCGGAGAGAACGCGAACGTTATTGCACGGAGAGTCTCCGCAGCAGACCGAGGCCTGCCAGCCAAGCTTCTACGAGCGAGACTGGACTTTACACCGGCGAGAGTTGCACATCAGATCGCGCCACCATATCACAATGCCACGACCAATCAGCGATCGTTGCGTGGCAAAAGCTCTAGTACTTAGCCGGGATGAAGCCATGATGATGCTGCTCGATTTGCGCTAAAGGACGCGATGCCGAGGGCACAAGATCAACTGCAGAGCGCGAGCGAAGGCAGCGATAGCGACGACAGTGGCAGCAGCTATGACTCTGACCGCAGTGACGGCAGCAGTGAAGATGGCAGCAATAGCGAGGAAGGAAGTGAAGAGGAGGAAGAGGAGGAAGAGGAGGAGGCGGACGCTGAAGCCAAGAAGCAGCTTGTGCGCGCGGACATTGACGAGATGCGGCGCATGATGGCTGACATGGACACGATCAAAGCGAGATTGCAACAGCGCTTCGCTGCCGAGCGGCAGGCTCGGGCTGAGGAAATTGCACGCGAAGATCGGGAGCGCGAGGCGAAGGACGCTGCTCGACGCAAAGCTGAGGAAGAGGCTCGACGTCGACAGGTTGAGGCGGGTATACAGACTGAACCCCAAGACTTGCAACAGCAGATAAATGTGTCGCATCACATGTCGTTTCGATCACATGGCGAAGGTGCTGCAGGCGATCCCGGTGCTTCGGCTTTGCCTGCGGTAGATGGAGGTGCGGAGTTCACTGACGCGATCCCAAATAAACCAAGGCCAGCTGGGTTAAGCTTGTACGATCTGGTGAAGGCGTCCGGGTTTGGCTTGTCGCGGAAGACGCACTCCCCCGTTCACCAAGCAAAGTCGCCGGAGGAGTTACCTACGCGCCCTTCCAAACACAACGACCGAGCCTCGATTCGCGAATCTCCAGAACAGATGCAACAACACGAAGGGCAAGATACAACAATGATTGAGCGAAGCTGGAGTCGTGGCGAATCGCACTTGGAACACGACCAAGACAGTGTTGTGGGCAATAGTGACCAGGACAGTGTTGTGGGCAATAGTGACCAGGACAGTGTTGTGGGCAATAGTGACCAGGACAGTGTTGTTGGCAGTGGTGGGAATGCTACCGAAAGTGGCCACTACATCGCTTCCCACGACGCTTCCAGGCTCAGCCCAGTGCATCGCCGCCCGAGGCAGCCCAAAGACGAGCAGTCCCTGCAATTGTCGCGCCATTTTGATGAGAACTCGGCCTCTGTGAGCAACAGCCTCGTCTCCTCCGTCGCTGACAACCAGTCCGCAGTGTTTCCAGACCTGATTCAACGACAGGACCACAAGTTCAATGCGGCCGCCCTGCTCAGCACCGGCAAGCGTCCACCGTCGTCCACCACAAATGCAGACGAGAGTGTCAAGACAGACGAACAGCGGGAGATGGAGGCCATTCAGTGTCTGCTCTTCGGCCGGAATGTCCATCGGTGAGTGTGGTCATATCGGTGGTACAGGTCACATGGCTACTTTATCGACAGCTCCCATTGGTCAACTAACGACCCATCACCCAACTTCAATTTACCTGCGTTACGAAATATAAATCATTTCGTGTCTTTGTGTTTACGTGGAATCATCACTGAATATCACCTGCAATATCACATACTGCGCTGTGATTCGACAAAAAGCGACGCAAACCAGGAATTAGCTGCCCCAGGAATTGGCGGCAGTTCTGCAAGCGTCGAAGGCACGAGTTCGCCGCCATGGCCGAGTTCGTTGAGATGATCCTCGCCCAGGTACATCCCCATCTTCTGTTCTGTCTAGTGGCGCACTGCAGTGAGTCATACGCGTCGCTGACCCTGTCTTCCTTGTCATCTTCTTCCGCGTTCAGCTGATCGGCAACATCTCGACAGCGCTAATCCTCGTCCTCATCTACTTCAACTTCCTACTGTTCGAGAACTACCTGCGGCTTATTGTGTGGGCCATACTATGCAGCCAGGCGCTGCGTCAGGCCAAGAACAACGTCGTTTCGGTGCTGAAATACCTCAGCGACGACGCCGACGTGGATCGCTACGTACGGACGCCAGCTACAATGAGAAGACAGTAGAGAGACTAACTGGGTCTTTCGTTGTTATACTGTAGGGCTTCTTGACGTGTGTGTTCTCCAAGTCAGCAGAGATCTTCATCAGCCACCCGCACGACGGTTCCCGCCGAACGGCCAAGGAATTGTTTCTTAACTATGGGATCTTCCTGTTCTCGCTCATTGGCGCGGTGTCGATCTGGATGCGCATGTACTCGTGGGTTTCCTTCCTAAATGTCATCATCGGCTTCTGGATCGCGGCGCTGAGTCTCATTAAGATCTTGGATCGGCGTATCTTTTACTATCGTTACTTCTTCTCGGACGAAGTACTCGTGTCGGTGTTGCTGATCCTCGGCTTCTTCATCACGGTAAGGCTGGCAGCTTACAATATCAATACTTTAGAGAGAGGACTGAAGTGTTTTTTTTCTAGGGTGCTTTCGTCATTCTTTTCCTTGGTAGCGAGAGTTACTTGGAAGGGAGTCGTGCAGCTACGGATTTATCCGATTGGGTGCAAGTGAATTTTATAAATGACGAACGCACACGGCAGGTGTGGAGCGAACAAGTCGAGAATAGCCGTGCAATGATCTCACAGGCCATTAGCGGGGTGGAAGACAACTACAACGACACGATGTGGTGGCCACCACTTAAAAGTCTGGTGAAGACGTACTACCTGGACGCCAAGTCCAGTGACGGGAACGTCACTGCACACGCGTCGCTATTCTCCAGACTGAGGCTCCCTGAAAACATGACACTGGTGCAAGCAGTGTCTTTTGCCTACTCAAAAGTGGACTCGGTTAACCTGACGTCGGTGCAGCTGACCGACTGGACGTCCAAGGGCTTGGAAGTGAGCAGCATTGCTGTGGGGTCGGTGGCACAATTGGTATTCCTGGTATTCACGCTGTTGATTGCGTTTGTAAGCCTCGGTATCCGCTCGTTCTTCTTTATTTCATCCCTGTTTTACCTGCTGTGTACGAACTGGGACCCAATCGAAAGGTTTGTTCAAGATCTGCTACCGATACAAGTTGACAAAAGACCGGCAGTCGTACGGTCTTTGAGGAAAGTGATCGAGGGTGTTTTCTTTCTGCCGTTGAAGATGGCGAGTATCCATGCTATCGTGACCATGGTCTCCTTCACAATAGTGGTTCGTACGCTTGTCATTGTTGACTATTTATCTGTGTATAACTGACCCAGTGGTTCTGTGTGAATTTGGTGCAGAATGCTGACTTCATGTACCTCGCGACGACCTTCACCTTCTTCATCTCGATCGTGCCGATAATTCCTCCGTATTTAGTGTGCGTCCCGTGGGTCATCTCGATCGGACTCACATCTTCTGTTGTGAAGGCGCTCGCTCTGTTTGCGGTTCAGTACGTGGCCTTTACTGTGTTGGATGAGATGCTCTATGAGAAGAGTATCGTAGCTTTAAACTCCTACGTATCCGCGCTAAGTGTGGTGTTCGGTGTCTACGTTTTCGGCTTTGAGGTGCGAAACGGGTTTAGTATTCTCATCAAACGTTGCAGTATACTAATATCCAGTTTGTTCACGACTGTAGGGGGTCATTTTCGGCCCGTTGATTGTGTGCGGAGTCACGTTCGCTTACGACGTGTCCAATCACGGCATTCAAGCCGCTCAAGACGACTATGGGAAATCGGATGAAACTAGTAGACAAGACACTGTGCTGGATGGCAGTGATGGAGAAGAATCCCACAGCGCTGTTTCCTCTGTTGATGGCGATGATCACGATAAGGAGAAGGCATCAAGTACACAGTCAGAAGATGCTGACCAAGGGATGAACACCAACATATTTTCCAACGCGATGTATCGAGTCATTTCAGGCCCGCTAGTGGATCGTGTTCGGCGCCGCCTATCGATTGATATCGCGACAGAAGGGTCTGTATGTGTGACGTTGGTTGTCGAGGGCTTGAAAACAACTCGAAAGGTTCGATTTGTTGTGAACAAGTCGTGGTCACAAAAGACGCTTAACGAAAACATCCGCCGAATGCTTCATGTCCACAGCGTGGAAGGTAAACGTGAAATGCTTAGCTGGCAATGGTACTATGTACGTGACTAACTTTGCTATTTCGCTAACATCACTTGTGAAGGTATTAGCAGCGCGGACGGAGTCGAAGTGCTGTCACCTCTCCATATTATGGCTGATGAAGTTCTGCACGTTAAGGTTCGATCAAAACACCGGTTACACCTTTACCCGGACTCTTACTCGGATGCTCATACGCGAGTATCGTTCCCTGCTCGCTCTTTATCTCACGGAAATCGAAGCAGCATAAATTCGCTTTCCCAACGTGACGGAATTTCAACGAGAAGCACTGGAGCATCGCCCCCTTTAGCGAAGCTGAAACGCACAGGGTCTTTGAGCCCCACAGTCAGTCTCACGCATGGTTCCACCGCAGCGCAGCGTCAAGCACATGAGCGACTGCAGCGGAAGAGTGGAGGCGTCGCAGTTCACCATGACGGAAGACTCAAAAGGAGAGGAAGTTATGGTGGAGTGACCGTGGTAAGTGGCGGCTCAAACCAAGCTTCATCTATCCGAAGGGCGTCTAGCAACTCATCTTCGCACGAAGAAAGCCCGCCAGCCCCCAAGGTCTTGGCTTCATCAACATCTTCACTAGCACAAGATTACGAGTTCTTGTCTCCTGATGAGCCCTTTTACACGGCAGGAAAAGAGGAAACGTCTTCAGTTGATGGTGGAGAAGGTGTCAGCAAAGCCACGGATCCACCATCACCCGCGAGCGTAGAATCTACGAAGAAACGGAAGCCCAAACTCAACTTTGTGGATTTAAGCGACTCGGGCAGTTTTACGACCTCTCCAGTGTCTTGCGATGCCCGTGACCCCTTTGCTGGTACGGACGATGACAATGACAAAGCAGAAGACACCACTGCAAATGATGCAACGCAAGAGGTGAAAACTCTTGCAAAGGGCAATCCCAGGATATCGCACAAGACACGCAAAGGCGCCAAGCTGATATTTTCACCGCTTGCAGTTGACACAAAGTTGCCAGCAAGAAGTTTTTCCTCGTCTGATGAGGCTAGTGGCGGTGACGACGAGAAGGAAGACTTGTAGTGCAGTGTCTTTGACTCATGCATAAGGCTTAGACTTTAATTTTTCGAGTGTACTTACGCTTTCTTTACAAACCTATTTCAGTTCTCTTGCTCAATCCAACAAGCTTGCAAGTCGCTGCTGCTTCTTCTTGAGGACTGCAATCTCTTCTTCGATCTCGTTGATGATCTCGACGGTTGTTTCGCTTGCCTTTTCTCGATAGAGTGCGTGAAGACGATCACATACCAATGTCCAGGCCTCCATATCCATTCGTTGTTTCTCGCGCAGGACTCGCTCTTTTTCCCACTCTGCCTGCTCGGCTTCTCTCTGCTCGCGTTGCCGTAAGAGATCGAGCTCTCGACTGGCGATCTCCTTGCGCATTGAATCGCTATTAGGACTACGTTGGTCTGCTACTCCGTCTTGCTTTCGCCGTTTTACGCTATGTTCAACACCGAGCGATTGAGGAGAGCTCATTGGCCAAGCTGTTGAGTCACCTGCCACGTTCTGCCGCTCCATGTTTTCTTTGTTTCGTGCCTCGACGCGCGGCAAAGCAACAGGCTGCTCGTCACAGGCTTTTGAGGCGTTTACTTCAGGTGTGTAGGGTGTGGAGACATTAGATCCGCTTTCGGAACGTGGACGCTTCACTTGATTGCCATGTAGGTCGATCTCTGTTTGGATGGAACGGGCTTCGAGCACTTCTTCGGGCACAGGTTTATTATCCTGTTTCCAGTTGACCAGTTGCCTAAACTTGATCTTGATCCCTGATGGGAACCTTTGCGCGCGGTTGTTTGGGATAGCGTAGTTCACACGGTACAACTGCAGAACATGTTCCCAACTGGTAGGCCCCCACGGCAAAACCTGCCGAACACACCCAAGAAGGGCTTTCGTGTCCGATTTCGTGTAACCTTCCGATCCAACCGCTCTTCCACCACGTCGACGCTCCACGACAGCAGCTTTGTCTTCATTCTCACTGCTCGTGGCACTCTGATCATATCCGTTCGCTTCTTCCGTCGTTGTAGGGAGAACAGCAGCTTCAGGTTCGTTTCCACGTCGCTCGTCCACGTCTTCAGTAGTATGGCTCGCGATCCGCTCGTGCTCCAGCGATGCAACAGTTTTCGCAATTTCGCCCGTCTTGGCATTGATTTCTGCGTGAATAGCTACTGCTTCACTCACTTCCGATCGCGGCATAATGCCAGTGTCGTCCTTGAGCCAGTTGCGGAACTTGTTTTTGAGTGACGTTCCGTCTCGGTTGATCCGGTCGTTGGGCGCTGCATACTCTCTGCAATACTCCTCTGCAATCTGCTCCCAATCCGATCTGCCTACCGGTAAAAACCTCCGCACAATCTTCAAAATGGCCTGAGAATCAGCAGGCGAAAACCCTTCGGCTCCTCTCGCTCTGCCTCCTCTGCGCTGCAGACCCTTTCCGTCCGCCATCTTGGACGCGATTAGGTCCATAACGTCCGAAGCTTCCTGCAGCTCTAGACGACCTTCCACGTCGGGCTTATAGCTCCTCGCTAATTGTTTAAACTTGACCTTGAGCGAATTTGAATCGCGTTGCGCACGCGTGTTGGGGACCGCGTGTGTCTGGCGGTACTCGTCCAGCACCAAATCCCAGTCCTCAGGGGCCACGGGTACAACATTCCGCACGCACTTAAGTAATGCCAAAACGTCCTCTCTGTGGTAGCCTTCGGCACCTCGTACGCGTCCGCCGCGGCGCGGAATTTGCTGCTCGCTCATGCTCGTTCTGGGACGTTCAGATTGCGCTCCTTCTTTGGAATATTTGAACAGCCACCCTCATTTTTTTTCACTTGGTTTCTATAAGAATGCTTCTAGATTTTAAACCTAGCTTTTGTGTTAAAAAATCTAAATTTTTAGATTCATATTTAGTACTATGTAGTATTTGAATCACAAAATTTGAGTGTTTCAAATCGTCACAAAACAAATTCTGAAATGGTGTTGCTTGGGTACGAAGATCTGGCAGACGCCGCGACGGCTATGGAGGCACTGGGGGCCAACCAAGCGCTGACGGGACGTCGACAAGTGCTACTGGACGAACCGGTCATAGTCGTGACCGCTGAGAGTGGACTGAGAAGTGTTCACGTTTTGGCGGAGGAGATGGCGTTCGTTGCTCCGACAGTGCACGAAGTGGACTTAGTGGCCTCGGACGACGCCACCACTTGTTCTGTTGTGCTGCTAATTAGCAGAGATAGTGTGGGCGTAGCGCACTTGGACTCGACAAATCAAATGGCGTTCTTCTTGCAGAAATGGGAGAGTTTGGTCAACTCGGACACGACTCGAGTGGCCATTGCCGGAGGCTACGACGACGAGCGAGAAATCGCTCGTCCGATCTCTAGGGATATTTTACAAGCCCTCATGAACAGTGAGAACGCGTATGAAGTGCAGGAGTTTATCACTGGGAGGTGGAACACAACGCAGATGGACAGTGGAGTGATGATGCCTCGTACTAGAGGGATTGGCTACTTCCCTGCAGAAGACACCTTCCGACGAGTAGAATTCGAGTCCAATGTCCGACTGCCTTTGGTATCTTTGAGGTTCGCTGGAGTGTCTCTTCATCCGCTTCATACATTGATGTGGTGTGTGGAGAAGGACAAACCACTTGAAGTTACGGTTGGACCATACCGGGGTGTTCTACTTTCACGCGAGGTATGTCTCTATATGCTGGATTTAGAAGATGACGAGTTGTTGCCGAGAATTTCAACGTCGCCGTTTGCAGAAGGCCCTAAGTTTCTTCAAGACATGAGAGAAATGCTCAACTTCATTATCAACTGCTCACTCCGCAGCCTGGGCAATACTGTGGTGTTGACGCTGCCTTCAAGACGGCAAGACATCAACATGGAGTAAAAAAACACCCTGGCGCTAATTTTAGGGTTCTGTACCGGCATATTTTCTGTAAGTTCATGCGTCAATGGAGCCAAGCTTTGTGGTGAATCCGTACGTTCAAGCATCTGCGCCTTCAAGCAGTAAGATTCGGGAAATATTGGACCGTGAAGAATCGTCATATGAGTCTTGGAGAAGTGCACGCAAGCCTGTTCGGTTACCTCACGCCAGCCTGAAACTCAACCATTCGCTTAAGCTGGCGGTTGGTTCTCGTCATGGTTTGAATCAACCCAGGTCCACCAAGGCACTCTTAGCTACACCAAAAAGCTCTGAAACTGGTCTGGGAAGCTCAGATATTGCTGGACGAAACAGGAGCGCACCGAGTAAATATGTTAAACGCAAAGGAGCATTAATCTCGGGAGGCTTAGCTCGGTCGCTGGAAGCGCTTCCTAAACTGGTTGATGAGCACGATGCTCGTCAGAAGCAATTGCAGTCTAGTCAAGGTTGTGATACTTCGAACAAAAAGTCGGAAGACCCGATTTTCCCTGTTGTTGAGCTTCGCAAGGCAACACGAAAGAAATTCCAGCAGTATATGTACGACTTTCACTCTCGTCAGGTCTTCTCCTTCGCAAAGAGCGAGGCTGAAGACTTTGAAGAAGCAACCAAGAGTGAGAATACTGAAAAAATCTTGAGAGTTGCCGATGAAAACAGTGGAGTTTCGATTCGAGAAGACAATTCCTCCGCTAGACAGAGCTATTCCTTCGAAGACGACGCTGAAGAAGAATCGCTGGATGGCCAAAACAAGTACTTGCTAGGTGGCTTGGGTTTCCTGTCTGGAGCTGGCTATGAGACAGTTTTTGAGATCCACTGGCGGTCAAGTGAAGCAGAGAAGATTGTGCGGGACGCTGTGGACCGAAAACGAACCCGGGAAATCCTGAGGAAAGCATATCGCATGCTGCTTTGGTTCTTTCGTTACTATGCTGGCAAAGCAGCTTATGCTGCTGCATCTGAGCGTCTGAATGGAACTGGTGCAGTAACAGTTCTGGGCGAGGGGCTCTTTGAGATACCAAGTCGCGTGCGTTTGCTGGAGGATTTAAACGTGCAATGTATTGATGCAGCAAGATTTGGCATTATTGATACCCCACTGAAACGGGAGAGTCTGATCGATTTCCTCATCAACGTCGCGCGAATGATGTGTACGCATTCGTCCAATCCAAATCGTTTGAAATTGGCCATTAACGACGGCGTGGAAATGTCCGAAACCGTGAAAACTCTCGTACATGAACACTTCGGTGTATTTGCACAAGTTCAGGATGTGGATCACTTTCGGACTATTTTCCTTGGCAAACCCAATGGTGGTGGGGTCCATCGTAGACTCCACGCTATCCTAAAGGTACACAAAACCAATCTGGCTAATTTTTTTGACGAGTTAATTAGTGCTGGGGCGAATGTACGCAGTGGTGGACATATCAGGGGCCAGCAGCGACAGCGGACGAACGGAATCGTTTGCACGCAATTCCTCTCCACACTGCGAGCAATCAAACTCATCCCAACGAGAGGATCTGCGACTTTATCGAGCACTGACGGGGAAGGATCCAGTGGCCCTGCGGGTGTTGATGAAGTTCGGGCGGTGCGTATTTTTCTGTCGTGCCTTCCCATGGCGACGATCGAGACTACAAGTTCTACAGCTGCCACTGCTGCCAGCACAACTACTAGCACTGAACCCCGTGAACTGACGCTGTCGCAGTTCACTGAGGCGCTACTGCGTGTGACGTTCACGTGGAAGGAGCTTCAGATTTGCCACGGTGGCTTTGACGTTTGCCCTGACCAAATGACATCGGAACGTTGCCGATGCACCGTTGACCCAACTCACTACGCTTTCGATGTGTTTGATGATGCGGTCGAGGAAATATTCGATCGAATTCACGCCTACCGACGCAAGCGAGCGCAGCACAGAACCGGTATGATAATGAAAACGGTTGGATTCAAGTCCCACCGCTCACTGCACTCGCTCGTCGCGATGGCAACGCTGCAGAAAGCCCACGCACGCGTGCTACCAGGAGGTTTGGATCCTATCAAAGACGATGCTGGAGGTTGACAGACAGCTCGCCACTATTTTTACGAAATCTGCTCTCGAGATGAAGCGTCGCTGCAGCACATAAGGCTTCTTGAATCCCAAAAGCAAATTGAATCATGGCACCAGCACCGAAGTTTGAGATCCCCGATGTGGACACGAACCCGTTCAAGATGGCTGCTGTCGGGAACTTGCAGCTGTTAAAGACACTCGTCGAACCTGAGGAGAACGCGGAAGGCAAGACGCCTGCACCGTTAAATGTGAACGCGAAAGACCCTTACGGATGCACACCTCTCATTTGGGCGGCTCGAAATGGCTACCTGGAAGTGATGGATTACCTTGCGACTCACGGTGCGGACCTCGAGGTCGCCAGCTTCGGTGGTCTTCGTGCTCTGCACCATGCCGTTAACCACTCGCGCTTACCTATCGTCGAGCGCTTGATTCAACTCGGTGTGAGTGTTGACCCGAAGGACGAAGCTGGCAACACGCCGCTGCACTTTGCTGCGTCTCGCGGGATCCTGAATCCGATCTTGCTGCTTCTGAACGCCGGCGCCAAGGTAAGCGTCACCACCGCGCTAGAAGTGTCGCCATTGATGAAGGCTGTATCAGCGGGGCACATTACTGCGGTCGAGAAGCTCCTGGACAACGAGGCGAACCCCAACCACGTCAACGTCGAAGGCAACACAGCTCTCCACCTCGCAGCTCGCGGGGGCTTCAACTCCATCGTCAAAGCGCTGCTGGACGCGGGTGCCACCCCAACAATGCGAAATAAAGCTGGGAAGACACCGGCGGAGCTCGCCACGTCGTCCAGCATTGCCAAGATGCTAGGATAGGAAGGAAATCCGAACGATCACTGCAACTTGCATCCCATAATTACGTACCCATTTTCCAAATGATTTGACCATTTGTAACGGTCGGCTAATATAAAAACTCAGTGTAATACCGGTAGCATACTGATATGCTGTCTCGCTGTCCGGTTCCCTTCTCATTTTATTCATTGCACGAGTTCTTACGAACTGTGAATTGCGAAAAGATGACGGCACCGCTAGGACTCGAGACCAAGGCCCAACGGGGCATCTTCGTCACGTACATGGGGCTCTGGGTGAGCTACGGGTTGCTGAACGAACTAGCTAAGCGTCAGAGCGTGCGCTTTAACTCTGCCTGCGCCGTTGTGCTGCAATCGCTGCTTAAGCTGCTGATAGCCAGCTACATGTACCTGACTTCGGACACCCAAACAACGGAACCACTGGCCACGCGTCTCCGCTTCATGCTGACACAAGCCCAAGAGCACCGCAACCTTCTGCTTCTCTACTTCATCCCGTCTGGACTTTACGTGGTCTACGATGTGCTGTCCTACATCAACCTGCGCGCTTTTGACGCCGCCACGTACTTCCTGCTGCTTCAGTTCCGCCTCGTGGTCACGGGTGTCCTGCATCAGATGATGTTCTCGAAGAAACTAAACAGAAATCAATGGGTCTCTCTGGCTGTGACGACGGTGGGCTGCGCCATCAAGACGCTCGGCTCACGGGATCCCAGTGGTTCTGCCAAGTTGGGAGTCCACGGCAACGGCCCCACACTGATGGCCTACGGGCTTTTGGTCGTGCAAATGCTCAGCAGCACGTTTGCCGGTGTGTACAACGAAGTGCTCCTCAAGAAGCAAACGTCGATCCCCGTGAACCTGCAGAACGTTTTCATGTACATCGACTCGATTATCTGCACGATGGGGATGCTGGCGCTGGGACTGACCGGTCAGACAGCTCAGGAAGCTCTCACGACAGCCAACTTCGGTGTTCTCTTCTCGCCCTACGTACTACCGATGGTGCTCATCATGTCGTTCATTGGCGTGGTCACGAGTCTCTTTCTCAAGCAGCTGGATTCGATCCGCAAGGCTATCGCCAGTGCGCTGGAGCTGGTCTTCCTGCCACTGCTTAGCACTGTGTTTTTTGGTCAACCGATCACGCTTTACACGGTAGCTGCAGTGTGCTTTGTTGGGTTTGGAGTCTACATTTACTCGCTTCCGGTCGAGGCTACAGGACTACCCCAGTACACCAAGGTGGCGTCGGAAGGTACTGTTCAAGACGAGAGCAACAGTGCAGACACAACGACCGCTGTCAGCGAGTCCACCTCTACCAGTAAGGTTGCTTAGAATAAATTTGCATGCAATTGCATATCTACAATCTCGTTATTAGTCGCGTTTCTTCCGTCTGGGCATGTACTCGTAAAAGAAGGTCGGCAGCTTCTGGTAGATGGAGAACTCGTCGGCGACGTCGTGCACCTTGACGTCTGCAGCAACAATGGGGTGAGACGCAGCATCGTAAAGGAAAACAGTAAATTGCGCTATACCTCCAGTGTTTTCACCCTGGGCTGTCGTGCCCATGGGTGAAGTGTAAAGCTCCCCAATCTCCTTGCCGTAGCGATCCCAAAGCACCATGATGAGGAACAAAAGGAAGAGAAGCAGCACCACCAACGCGCTCAGAATTTTGAGCTCCAGAGGAATGTTCATGCGCGAAGAAGAGCCTAGAAGCTCCTTCACGTGTCCAGATATCTCCGTGTGCACGCGGGGGGCTGCCGCGGCCGCCGCACTCGCGGGCGTCCCTACTTCCATTGCCGGCATTTGAGTAAATCGTTTGTGTATTTTGCCCAACTTGGAGATGCTCTAATAGTCAGTATACGTATAGTGAAAATAGATCATTTTAGTCCTCCAACGCCGGACACATTGCGGACCGCGCTAGAGCTTCGACAACAGAAGAGCTCAACTTGGACGTGGACGCACTTGACGTCGTCAACCGGCGTTCAAGCACTGTGGTGAATCCGCTACGTCAAAAAGCGAAAGCGAGGATATTGGATTGACGAAAACTACTCCGGAGGGCATCTGCTTACCTACGAGATGATGGTTGATGCAGTCAAAAGCGAAAGCCGCAGCACAGGCTCTACAGCACGCGAATAAAGCGTCCACTCCGGGTGAATAACGTGCTCGAGAGGCAATAATGAATCTGTATGACAAAGATATTCAACAATCCAGTAAATCCAAGAAAGCAGTCGAAAAATTAGAGCGCGCGGCGGTGAGACGGAGGCAGAAGGAAAAACGCACCGCTGCTAAGGAAACCGCGAAAGCGTAGAGAACAGCTGCAAATGCTGCGCGGAAAATGAAGCACACACCACAGGTGGATGAAGCGATTCCACTCGTAGAGTTTCAGTTCCTCCTCCCAATACAAAAAGTGTATTCGTTAGTTGGTCCGACATTCATAGGGATTTTCCGTAAAACATTTTGCCAGGGTTCATGATGTCCTTCGGGTCCAGCGCCTTCTTGATGGTGTGCATCACATCCACACTGTCACGATGCTCCACTGAGAGGTAGTTCATCTTCCCAAGACCGACGCCGTGCTCTCCCGTGCAAGTCCCTTCGTACGCCAGTGCACGCTCCACCAGGCGGTTCGAAAAGCTCTTGACTTTGGTCATGAGCTCAGGCTTGTCCTGGTAGAACGGGATCATCACGTGGAAGTTTCCATCACCAACGTGGCCGACAATCGCGCCGAACAATCCGGTCTCCTTGAGATCAGCCTGCGTCTCGACAATCACGTCCGCCAGCTTTGACGGTGGCACTGCAACGTCGGTCACCAGACCTCGGCTTCCTGGCATTTGGCTCTACACAGGCATTTGCAAGTTAATATCACCGTCAAAATGTGCTCTTTCGACAAGTACAGCTTACCAATGTAGCCCACCAAGCAGAGTGGCGTCCACTCCACAGCTTCTTGCGCTCCTCAGCACTCGTAGCCAATTCAATGTCCTTCGCTTCGTAGTCATTGGCGATCTCTACGACGATGGTACTCTGCTCCTCCACCTCGCCAGAAGAGCCGTGGTGCTCGATGATCAAGGATGGACGAACGGGATTGTCCAGCTTCGAGTACTTGTTGATCGCCTCCACTGCGTTTTCGTCCATCAGCTCCATACGGGCCACCGGGATACCCATTTGCATGACCGCTGCACACGTGTCCACGGCGTCTTTCATCGTTTTGAACGAGCAGATCATCGTCTTCTCGGCCTCGGGGTTACCAAATAGTCGAAGTTCCGCCTAGACATCGCGTAGTATCAGAACTGCTCACGTATTACTCCATCTCACTGCACGTACCTCAGTGACAACAGCGAGGGTACCTTCCGAGCCGATGATCAAGCGGGTGAGATCATATCCTGCCGAGGATTTCCTTGTCTTTGAGCCAGTCTTGATGATGCTTCCGTCAGCCATGACAGCAGTGAGAGCCATCACGTTCGTCTTCATATTGCCATAGCTACAGTAAAATTTTAGCAGCAGCTCGAAGCTAGCCACAACTAAAGCGCAACACGTACCGAACCGTAGTGGTACCCGAAGCGTTCGTGTTGATCATTCCCCCGATACTGGCGTTGGCACCAGGATCCACAGGGAAAAATAACCCGGTAGCTCGTAGATCAGTGTTAAGCAGCTCCCGCGTGACGCCAGCCTGCACTCGGCAGCTCATATTCTCCGGTTCCACCTATCCGGATAGATATTCAATTAGAAAAGGTGATAACTCTGAGAGTGACAACAGCGCAGCCCCATACCTTGAGGATTTTGTTCATCCCTGTGAGATCAATAGAGACACCTCCGTACGTCGCGGAAATGTGCCCTTCCAGCGACGACCCAGCGCCAAACGGGATGACTGGAGTGCCAGCAGCAGCGCAAATCTTAATCACTTGCGATACCTCCTCAGTCGATTCCACGAACGCCACCGCATCGGGAGGGGTGACCTTGTGGTAGGACTCGTCCGTGCCATGTTGCTACATTCAATACGCGTCGGCAGTGTCAGTCGTTATTGTAACTTATTTATTGAGGGAGAACGGACCTCGAGCACAGAGCGAGACGTGGACAGACGACCTCCCAGAAGCTCCTTTAATGCCGAGATGGTCTCGGGTGACGCAGTTCGGCGCGTGCTTAGCGACCGAATCGGAGCGCCAGACGCAGCGAGAGAGCGGCGTGAAGCAGCGGAGAACAGTTGACGCCACATTGCGGCTCGACTCCAACAGCTCCAGGAATGAAATGACCGATAGATGATGCGCAAACTTGTGGTGGTGATCCGTATATCTGATGTGTGTACATGTATAGCAACTTCAACTGCTCTGAGGAAGCAAAAATGGATGCTGTATGGCAATTACATTGTCATAGGCGCCTTAGCCTTCCCGTAGAAAATCTTGCCGGGGTTCATGATGTCTAGCGGGTCCAGCGCCTTCTTAATGGTGTGCATGAAGTCGACGGCTTCGCCGTGCTCCATTGGCAAGTAATCCATTTTCCCTATGCCGATGCCATGCTCTCCAGTGCAAGTGCCACCACAGGCCAGCGCTCTTGTCACCAAACGATGCGAAAACTCCTTCATTCTACCCAAATGCTCCTTGTTGTCGTCGGTAAACGGGATCAGAACGTGAAAGTTGCCGTCACCAACGTGTCTGCAGTGTTAACAACGTTAGCAAGCATCAATTACATCCCTAAGAAGCAGTACACGTACCCGACAATGGTTCCAATGAGGTCGGAGTCTTTCATATCCTGTTGGGTCTCAACTACCGCGTCTGCTAGCTTCGAGAACGGCACTGCGACGTCGGCTGAGAATCCACGACTATTCGGAACTTGACTCTGCGCATACGTGACGAGTAAATATAAACTTCCAGCCCCCATACTCCGTACATTGTGCCACATATTACCAGAACTGCGTGCCACACGGAGTGTCTGCCACTCCAAAGACGCTTCCGGTCTTCAGCGCTTGAAGCAACCTCAATATCCATAGCACCAAAGTCTCGCGCAATCTCCTGAACGACACGACTCTGCTGCTCCAGTTCTTCTGCAGTGCCGTGATGCTCAATGATCAACGAAGGACGGAGAGGGTTGTTCAGCTTTGAGTACTTGTTAACTGCATCAACAACATTCTCGTCCATCATTTCCATCCGAGCCACAGGAATCCCCATCTGCATGACCGTAGTGCACGTATCAATGGCATCCTTCATCTTGTCGAACGAACAGATCATAGCCTTCTCGGATTCGGGAACACCACTAAGTCGAAGTTCCACCTACGATCACAATTTGAGATAGTTAGGCCCGTGAATACAGTCAAAACAAAACTTCGTATCGTGTACATTTACCTCGGTCACTACAGCCAACGTGCCTTCAGCGCCGATTAAAAGCCGAGTGAGGTCATACCCAGCGGAAGACTTTCGCGCTCTGTAAAATTGCACTTAAGTGGTAAGGTGTACGTTGACCACTGCATTTCAAATATACGTACTTGGATCCAGTCTTGATAATACGCCCGTCAGCCATGACTGCAGTTAAAGACAGCACGTTCGTCTTCATATTGCCATACCTGCATTGAACACACTTCATGAACTACCATGGTATTGTTTTTTACTTGTTCGTAGTTTACTTACTTGACCGTTGTCGTTCCAGAAGCGTTGGTGGCAACCATCCCGCCAATTGTAGCGTTTGCCCCTGGATCCACAGGAAACATGAGACCGGTAGCACGCAGGTCGGTATTTAACTGTTCTCGCGTGACACCCGCTTCCACTTTGATGCTCATGTTCTCCCTGTCAAGCTAATCAGCCTATGTGAGCCCCCTTCCTCTTCGAACAGACTGCTACTAACATCGCACCAGGAAAATCCCGTTCATCCCGGACAGGTCAACAGAAATGCCACCAACAACAGCGGAGATATGGCCCTCGATCGACGTCCCGGCACCAAACGGGATGATTGGCGTGCCCGTGGCAGCACAAATCTTGACCACCTCCGCCACTTCCTTAGTGGATCGCACGAATGCCACGGCGTCGGGAGGCGTGACGTCATGATAGGACTCATCTGTGCCGTGTTGCTGCAGCACGAGAACGTCTTAGATAGAGCAAATGTTGCATACCGTCGATATACGCTACCTCAAGGACAGAACGAGACGTGGATAGACGGTTGCCCAGTAAACTCCTCAACGCTGCAATGGTCTCTGGTGACGCTGTTCGGCGAGTGCTGAGAGAGCGACGACACTTTTCGATAACCCGTAGGCGCAAAGCTGTCGGGGGCACAAGACGACGCCACATCTCGGATACCGTGCGATTCGGAGACTGATCAGGTGTGGTAGAAGTCCTTTTCCGGCGATGAGCCAGCAGGATTTTGCGCAAACGCGACACGGTGAGCCAGGAATTGGTCAACTCCTGGCGCGAACCCAAGACTCACGGGCTTTGAAGGTGTATCTTATCGAAACGAGCAAGTTGGTGACGATCACTACGTTAGAATTATTTACTGTAGAGCCCTAGCGCTCTCATCTTACGATGCCGAAGTACTGCCATCGCATCTCTACCTGCAGTTCATGCCTTAGTGCTTCGCGTCGCCATAGAAAATCTTGCCGGGGTTCATGATGTTCTTGGGGTCCAGCGCCTTCTTAATCGTGTGCATCACCCCTACGCTGTCGCCGTGTTCCTTCGACAGGTAATTCATCTTACCGTTGCCGACACCGTGCTCGCCCGTGCACGTGCCCTCGTACTCGATAGCACGGTTCACGAGACGGTCGGAGAAGTCACGCACCTTCTGCATGAGCTCAGCGTCATCCTGGAAGAACGGCAGCATCACGTGGAAGTTACCGTCGCCAACGTGTCCGACGATGGTGCCGAACAGGCCAGACTCCTTCAGGTCAGCCTGAGTCTCAACAATCACGTCCGTCAGACGGGAGAACGGCACGGCCACATCCGTGGAGAGACCGCGGCTGCCAGGCATCTGGCTCATGGTGGCGTACCATGCAGCATGGCGACCACTCCAGAGCTTCTTGCGCTCTTCGGCGCTCGTAGCGAGCTCGATATCCTTAGCTTCGAAGTCGTTGGCGATCTCCACCACAACGGCGCTCTGTTCCTCCACTTCACCGGGCGAACCGTGGTGCTCAATGATCAGCGACGGCCGCACGGGAGTCTCCAGCTTCGAGTATTTGTTGATAGCCTCCACGGCATTCTCGTCCATCAGCTCCATGCGAGCCACAGGGATACCCATCTGAATGACGGCGGCGCACGTGTCGACGGCGTTTTGGATCGAGTCGAACTGACAGATCATCGTCTTCTCGGCCTCAGGGATACCAAACAGACGCAGTTCAGCCTCCGTGACGATACCGAGCGTGCCCTCCGAACCGATCAACAGACGGGTGAGATCGTAGCCAGCCGAGGACTTGCGGGTCTTCGAGCCCGTCTTGATGATGCGTCCGTCGGGCATGACAGCCGTAAGCGACATGACGTTGGTCTTCATGTTGCCATAGCGCACCGTGGTGGTGCCTGAGGCGTTGGTGGAGATCATACCACCAAGAGTGGCGTTGGCACCAGGGTCCACAGGGAACATGAGTCCCGTGGCACGCAGGTCCACGTTGAGCTGCTCACGAGTGACACCAGCCTGCACCTTGCAGCTCATGTTCTCGGGCTCGACGGCCAAAATGTTGTTCATGCCCGTAAGATCGATAGAGACCCCACCTTCAGTGGCGGAAATGTGTCCCTCAAGCGAGGAGCCAGCACCGAAGGCAATCACGGGCGTACCGGCGGCCGCACAGATCTTGACGACCTCGGCCACCTCCTCCGTGGACTCCACGAAGGCGACAGCGTCGGGCGGGGCCACGGCGTGGTAGGATTCGTCCGTTCCGTGTTGCTGCAGAGATGACAGAGACGTGTTAGCATTGATATACAATGGAAATGCACGTTATAAGGGACACGTCGGGACGAACCTCCAGAACGGATGCGGCAGTTGAAAGGCGGTCGCCCAGAAGCGCCTTCAGAGCCGAGAGAGTCTCATCAGAAGGCACGCGACGCGTGCTCATGAGTCGGCCCTGATGGCTCAGCAAAAGGGACGAGCGGGCAGCGCTGAGGCGCGCGGAGTTGGCAGCGAGACGGCTCCACATCTTGAGGCTTTGGCTGCTGTGAACGAAGTCGAGGAATGAGCTTACGCTCCAGGCCTGACGCACCCGACAACCTTCGACCCCCAAGCAGAAACTGGCTCATGCGACAACATCAATGATGCGCAACGTAAAGGAAAATTTAAGCAACATAAGATAGAAAACCTGCTATGTTAAATAATATGTATTGAGTTGTGCAGGTAAAAGGACAGATGTCATGGCAAAGTAGATCTTTGTTATGGTACAATTTACACTTGCAACGATTGAATTCACCCCGTCCCTCGATCTTTGCAATCTTGAGTTGCGACAGCACCATCGAAAAAAGAAACGCGGCTTAAGTTGCCATAATCCGCCGGGCCAGCAATCCACCCCATCGCATGGGCACGGTCGGACAAGTTGACTCTCGTGCTGACCGCAGATTTTGGTGCTCTGCTCATGCAAGCAATCGAGCAACAGTCGAAGGGTGCACTGCAGTATTGGGTGGAGAGGGCCAGCGATGACCAGCACGTGGGTTTGTGTTTTATTCAAACCACCCTCATTGCGCAATTGGACGTTTAACTGTGGTTGAGGTCCGTCATTTTTGTTGGGTATGACTGCGAGGAGCCCAGATGTGAAGCTGTCGCACGACGATGCTGGCCTTGCTCAACTCCACCTTTTGGTGGTGGGCAGGAAGCCTGGCAGTCGGTTGTTGCCGGCGGTGGTGCTCGACTGAGACGCGTCGACGGCGGTTTGACATTGCGCGTCAAGCGGATCAGTTGAAGTGACGCGTTGCACCCTTTGATCGGGCACAGTTCTAGCGTTTAAACGCTAAAACTGTCGGTAGCGATAGCAAACGGGGGTACTAGACATTTGGAGTACCTTCGAACACTTTCTGTGGTGGCAATACATAATATGACACTACTTTATGTATCGAACATCAGATATTACTGTAGTCAACTGACCCCAAATTGACAAAGCTGGTCAGAGTTTGTGGCTGGAAACCAAGACCTCCCGACATGATGATGCGATCGGCTGTACAGCGCGTTGCTCGCCGCACAGGTGCTACCGCTGCGACCTGTGGACGTCGCACCGTGCAGCGCACGAATCTCCTGCACGGAGCCGTCCCCAGCTCGCGTCTGATTCAGCGTGGGGCTAAGCTCGGACCGTCCGTCCAGCAACTCAGTGCCTGCTTCAGCACCAGCGCTGCAGATGACAAAGGTTCGTACTTAGCGCTTTGCAATGCAGTACTTGTCATTCTGCAGCATAATTACTGACATTGCGGTGTTGTTCATTGCTGCAGCGGACCGTCGTGAGTTCCAGGCCGAGACGCGTCAACTCTTGGACATTGTGACGCACTCCATCTACACAGACAAGGAAGTGTTCATCCGTGAGCTCATCTCCAACGCCTCTGATGCGCTCGAGAAGCTGCGTCACCTGCAGTCGACCGGAGTATCCATCCAGGACGCTGAGCTGGAGCCTAAGATCGTGATTACTACGGACGAGAAGGCCGGCACGCTGACCATCGCGGATACCGGTGTGGGTATGTCCAAGGACGAGCTAATTGAGAACCTGGGTACGATCGCACGTTCGGGATCGAAGGCATTTCTGGAGCAGCTGAAGGAAAGCTCATCCGGCGAGTCCGGTGATGCTCTCAGCGGCATCATCGGTAAGTTCGGTGTGGGCTTCTACTCTGCTTTCATGGTCGCCGACAAGGTGGAGGTGTTCTCCCAGTCGGCGGTCTCCGGCCACCATAGCAACGTGTGGCGCTCGGATGGCAGTGGATCGTATGAGGTTGCTGAGGCGAACGACGTGAAGCGCGGCAGCAAGATCGTCATTCACCTGAAGGACACTTGCAAGGACTTCGGCACAAAGGCGAAGGTGGAATCCATCATTCGTCGCTACTCGAACTTCGTGTCGTTCCCGATTGTCCTGGATGGAGACACTGTGAACACGGTGCAGGCCCTTTGGACGAAGAGCGAGAGCGAAGTCACGGACGAGGAGTACACGGAATTCTACAAGTTCATTGCGAATGCGTTTGATGAGCCTGCGTACCGCGTCATTTTCAAGGCTGATGCTCCGATTGAGTTGAAAACACTCTTTTTCATCGGGTCTTCGCACACTGAGAAGTTCGGCTATGCGCGTCTGGAGCCTGGAGTCAGCCTGTACTCACGCAAGGTTCTTATTGAGCGCAACTCGCCCGACATTCTCCCGGACTGGATGCGCTTCGTGCGTGGTGTTGTCGACAGCGAGGACCTGCCGCTCAGTCTTTCTCGTGAAAAGATGCAAGACAGCCGCCTGATCCACAAGATTCGCGACGTTCTGACGAGAAGAATTATCCGCTTCCTGGAACGTGAGGTACGGTGACTACACGCTAGTTGTTTGAATAACTTTTTTGATGTGACTAACACTGCATGTATGCGTTTACTATTTGTGATACCAGTCTACCAAGGAGCCTGAGAAGTTCGAGAAGTTCTTCACGGAGTTCGGTCAGTTCATCAAGGAGGGAATCTGCACGGATTTCGCCAACAAGGACGCCCTGGCGAAACTTCTGCGCTACGAATCGAGCCAGGTGGACGAGGGCAAGCTGACGACCCTCGATGAGTACGTCTCGCGCTGCCCGCCGGACCAGAACGAGATTTACTACCTGTGCGCGCCCACCCGGGCTATTGCCGAGTCGTCGCCATACTTCGAGGCCTTCAAGTAAGTCGTAGCTTCTCAAATGTTGTTGTGAAGTATCTGACTAACATGCTATCTTGTCGTGGCAGGAAAATGAACAAGGAGGTGCTGTTTGTCTACAGTCCCATCGACGACTTTGTGATGACGAATGTTGCCGAGTTCAACGGCCGCAAGGTGATTTCGGCGGAGCACGCCAAGGTGGACGTGGACAGCGACGATAGCGCATCCGGAAAGAAACTGTCGAAGGACCAGCAGGATCTCTTCGGTGCTTGGTTGAAACTTACGCTGGAGGATAGCGTTAAGGAAGTCAAGGTGTGTACACGAAGTGCTTGTGGTCAAAGCTGAGCGAGTACTGATTTGCTTTGTGTTTCTGTAGTTCACTTCCCGTCTGACGGACTCGCCCGCTATCATCGTGGACCACGAGTCGGCCTCAATCCGCAAGTACGTACTACGTAGAATCCCGTTCAATGCTTCGGAGCAGCATGCACTGACAGTATTTCATGGCTTGTAACAACAGGATGATGCAGATGGTGAATGACCGTGCCGGCCAGGACATGAGTGGCCTCTCGAAGAACGTGATGGAGATTAATCCGAACCACAGCATCATTGTGGACCTGAACTCGCTGCGGGAAGTCAACGATGCCCTTGCCAAGAAGGTGGCTCGCCAGGTTTGTCTTCCTGCCGTTTTGTAAAACAAATGAGCGTTGCAACAACGAACTAACCAGCATGTTAACAGATCTACACGAATGCGACGGTGGCTGCTGGCCTTGTGGAGGACGGCCGTACCATTCTCGGCGGTTTGAACGAGATCCTCGCTGAGCTTCTCGAGCAGAGCCTGCACCAGAAGGAGTAACTCAAGACACGAGGGTTGGAGCAAGCAAATGCTATAGCTACATGCAACCAAAGAGGGATATAGATAGTTGCCCAAGCAATGAGCAAATACATTAGTGCTTGCCGACCGACATCCCTTGCTTGACCTCGTATCGCATACATACCATGGTATTGCAGTACCGTCCTTATTTCAAGGTCTCTTAAACAACGGATTTACGTATGTCCTTATAGCTAAACTCTCAAAGTCCAGGTATAATACATAGCGAACCCTCGCTTTAATGTCACCTGACGTTTCTGGCTCCGGCGCCATTCATCAGACCAAGCGCAATCAGTCGAGCAAGCGAGAGCAGCCTCCTCTGTGACGAGATCGTCCCCAACCAATTCGCAGCATGGTGTTCGCCTTCCGCTCTGCCGCTGCGCGACTGACTCCGGCCCTCGCTGTGTTCCTGGGCGGTGCGACGCTGGGCACGGTCCATTCGAGCGTGGCCCACGCCGAGGACAAGCGCGACCTGCGCGATTTGGAGTTCGGCGTGCCGCACGACCGCAAGCGCGTGGATCCGTTCTCTCCTTTCTTCCCGTCGGACAAACACCCGTGCACGCACGCGGGCATGTTCATCCCTGGCTGCCACGAGCTCAAGATCTTCTCCGGCTCGTCGCACTTCGAACTGGCCGATGATATCGCGCGGCGTCTGGGCACGCGTGTGGGCAAGATTAAGCTCGGACGCTTCGCTGACGGAGAGGTGCAAGTGCAGGTAGGTGAGAGTGTGCGTGGCAAGGATGTGTACTTGGTTCAGAGTCTGGCGAGCCCCGTGAACGACAACATCATCGAGCTGCTGCTCATGGTCAGTACCATGCGTCGTGCCAGCGCCAAGAAGGTGACCGTCGTGCTGCCGTAAGTGACATGCAGTCTCTTGAGATCTAGATGCTTCTGGATTAAGTGCTTACAGTTCTTCTTTGGGTCTAATTGACCAGATACTACGCGTACAAGCACCACCGACGCGCCAACCCGGCGGCGACCAGTCTGAACTCCAAGTTCATTCAGAGTCCTGCTGCTGACATCGCCAAGATGCTCGAGGTCATGGGCGTGGATCGTGTCATTGCTGTCGACCTGCAGTTTCGTGTGGAGGGCCATGAGGCCTGCTTCTTCAGCTCGGACATCCCCGTGGAGACCATTGAGACCATCATGGCTGGAGTCGAGTACTTCGCCACTCAGGTGTACCTCCGCCGCCCACTTGTGGTGATGGCTCCCAACCCAGAGTGCTTGCGTCGCGCTCGTATCTTCCAGACGGGATTGAACAAGTGGCTCCCGGACTCGCCTGCGCAGTTCGCTGTCTTCTTCCACGGTACCGGAAAGAAGGGGTCTGGCGAGCAGACCCCTGCTGACATTGTGGGCGACGTCAAGGGAGCTGATGTGATTGTTGTGGACGACCTGATCGACACGAGCGAGACGCTGTCGAAGCTCACAAACCTTGCTCTGAGTAAGGGCGCTCGTAAGGTGTACTGCTTCGCCTCGCACCCGTTGCTAAACGGCGACGCTGAGCGCTTGATTGAAGACTCGAACGTGTCCCAGGTGGTTGTCATGGACACGATTCCGGCGGACCCGAAGGCCTTCCACACTGACAAGCTCAAGCGACTGTCCGTTGCGCCAATGTTGGCGGAGCTGATCCAGGCCGAACACTTCAAGGCGCACTCGTACATCGACAAGGTTAACTCACGCGAGGACTTCAAGTACGTGCACCACTATTAAGCTGTACGCAAGTCAATTAGCTCGACGTGGGTGGGGCATACGAAGATGATAGGTAGATGTGGAAGAAAAGATGACAGCAAACGATGTCGATCGGAGGTGTTTGAAGCCCGTCAATGCATAATAGCATACTCATGCAAACTCATTATGTATTATTTCATTGATTCAATTCACTCTTCACTCGCTGCCTGCTTGGTCTTGCCACTGGTGCTTCTCTTCCTCCTCTTCCTCGGCGTGTCAGGTGACGCCAGCGCCTTGATCGCCAGACAGATCTGCTTGAACTCGTCACTCTTCTGGATGGCCACGACCTGGTCAGCAATGGTCTGCCCCCAAGCTCTGACGAAGGAGGAGAATGCGCTCTCGGCCGCTTCCTGCGCCTCCTGCAGCTTGCGATCCACGAACGGCTCCTTTTCCTTCAGGAAGGGACACAGTAACTTGTCGTACACGATCGTTGCTCCCTGTCAATACAATAATGCGTTGTGAAATTTGCTGTTATGAAGCTTCTTACTTTACTTGCACACGTACCTGCGTCTGCGGAGCCATCATCCAGATGAGGAACAGCGTCTTAGTGAAGTTATATCCGGGCACGAGGCACATGAGCGGCGACGCCACTGTTTCCACGGACGTCGAGGCGCCGTAGACGACCCAGTAGGTGAGCCACTGCTTCTCGTCGTGGCCGCTTTCCGGCCGTTCCAGTGCCTTGAAGCTCGCGTACGCAGGATACGCCACGCCCACGCCCAGACACAAGCAACGCGAGAACGAGGCGCCCATGCTGCTTGGTAGCTGTAGGTATAGGATAGGATCAGACGCGAAATAGAGGTAGCCACTGAATTGATAGATAGGAGGAAAAGTTGCGCTAAGACGTTAAGTTGCGTGAATCCACTTCAACGTTCAGCTTGGCGCAACAATCGGAGTCTGCGACAGAGTGCTGGCGTTAATAAATGACTGCCCCGGGTGGATGTGGATGCCCTTGACGGAGAAGGGAACGCTGAAGTTTCCGCTGCCGGCACCCATGGAAATCCGACCATGCTGGATGTCGAACGCCAGCTGGTCGTGTAGGTAAAACCCCACCACCTCCATGCAAGTGTCGAAGTCGTGTACAGCTGTGTCCAGCTCGATGCTGTTCTCTTCATGCGACAGCCACGAGACGTGCTTGGAATCCTTAATATGGAGGAGGAATTTCGGCTTGGAACTGTCTTTAGACGTGTCCTTCTCATACAGGAGGTCGAGCTCAATCCCGTAGAGGTCGAAGTGAATGGGAAGCGGGTTGTTGATCTTAATGGATACTTTCAACTCGAGCAGGCACTTGTGCGTCTTGGAATCGAGCTCCTTGAGCGTAGGGTTGATGGAATACTTGCGGAGCAATGCTGGCTTGTTGTCAATCTTGGCGGGAACATCCACTTTGACATCCACGAGATCGAGAACTTGCAAGGAGTAGCAGTCAGTGTCTCGGTTGCCGCCGCCTACGTGTAGCACGAGGTCATCTCCAGTCAAATACGATTTTAACATCGACTGTAGCGGCCGCGATTGGTTCTTGAAGACCTCAGTGTACGCAGAGATAAAAGTCTGGCCACTCCCCAGCAGGAACCGCTTGAATCCTGCCATTAAAATGGTTTCTCTCTCTGCAGATTGAACCTTGACTGAAAGAGACGGGATATTCCACAGCATTCGCGACGCATATTCAAAAGACACATCCGTGAAAGCAAAAATCTCACGATCGTCAGTGTCAGTATGAAAATGGGACAGCGCAATGGTCTTCAGCACTTGTGTTACGACGTGCTGCAACTCGATCTTGATCCCATTAACGACACCTGATCCCCATGCATCCACTCCATTCAACGGAGGGTCCAGTGCGTATCTCCATCTCGGCGGGAGAAATGAATCTACAGGTGGCCGTGGATTCTCTTTCAACAAGTTCGACACGTCCAAGTGAATCGTGAACGGGATCAACATGCACGAAATCATTACCGGAATCTCTCCACGGACGTCGATATCGTGTCCATCCGCGAACACCAGGCTATAAAGCACGTCTGGTGCTGTTAACAACTCGAATCCCACTGGCAACATCGTCGTCGTCACCCCTGATTCGAGCTCAAAGACCGGCATTTGGAGATGGAGGAACGCCGTATTTTTCTTGGAGAACGTGATATTTAGAGGCCCCACCGCAGGCGAGCAGTACGACGGATTCTGGAACTCCAATACCACCTCCCCCGTCGTTTGCATATGGCACAAGTCCGGTATTGTCAGTTTGTCTAGCGTCACCGTCGTCTTCCGCAGCAGCGCCACAAACAAAATGTGCACAATTAAAAGCATGGCAATTCCAGCGCCCAGCACTACGAGCCAGCCCGGGCTCTTCTTCTTCTTCCTTGTACGTCGAATATATTCATCCCCATACAATTCCGCAGCATCTGAGCGGTCTAGAAGTGGCTGTAAATCCACAGTTTCGTCGTCATGCAGCGCCGCGTCCTGCGCCATGCTCTCGATACGTCGTTCGTCTTCAAGTGAGCTTTTAAAGCTTTTTCAACCAATCAGTATCCAAATTGAAGTCGTAACCACTCCTCTTTTTAACCAATCAGTACCCTTTATCCTGAATTATGGAGCACTTCAACATTAACCATGTCGACGGTGCACGAGTTACTCTCGATGCTGCAGGACAGCGGCAAGCGCTCGCCTACGTCTATCCGTCACCTGCTGCTAGAGCTGGCGTCGTGCTGTCGCTGTGAAGACGCCAAAGCTGCGATCCTCGCCGACGGCCTGGAGCCACTGCTAGCGTTGGCAGCGGACGATCAGGAGCTGCCCCGCGGCGAGACGCTCGAAGTGCTTCTAGAGCTGCTCGTGCTGCTTCTATTAGACAATACCAAGGCCAAGATGAATGCAGCGAAAGGAGGAGCTTTGGAGCTGGCGGTTCGGTGTCTGCATGAGCTGTCGGCAGGTGCAGGAGGTGGCAGACGACGCGCTAAGATCCTGAAACGTGCGTTGGAACTCGTGGATCTGCTGAGCCACACGCCTGAGTCACAACAACAGGAGAGACAAGCCATCATACTGAAGCAAATTCTAGAGATAATGGCGCGTACAGATGAAGATGTGAGCGTGCTGGTTCGAGCTTCAGATACACTTGGACGCTTCGTCGACGGGAGCTTGGAGAGAATTCAAAGTGCGGCGAAGGAACACTCAATTTCCATTCTGATTGAGCTGCTGAGATTGGTAAAGGTTGCTATATTTTTTCAAAGTATGATGCTGGAGATTCTGACGCTCGTTGTTGGTATTAGAATGACGAGAAAGTTGATCTGAAGAGGACGGCTTTTGAAGTCCTGATGCTGATGAGTGAAGCACCAGGGATGCTCCAAATGATGGCCACGCACAATATTGTCAGCGCGTTGTGTATTTGTTTGAGCGTGGAGCCACCGAGTCATGAGGTGGAGCTTAGCGTGATACGTTTATTGTTACGACTGGCTCGTGAAGCACGGGTATGTGGTGAGATTGTTCACGAAGAGATGGTGCCGCTTCTTTTCCGAGTTATTGAGCGCAACAGTAATAGTAGAGAGGTGAGTGCGGCAACATGTACAATCATCGCCGATTTATCCGACTTTGCTCGAGAATGCAAATTGGACCTGTCGCCTTTTGTGGACGATTGCAGAGGAAAAGTGCTCGTTCTCGCTGCTACTTGCCATGCTCAAGAAGCTAATGTGGTCGACAGTACTTTTCGCTTTTTTGTCAATGTTTCGAACAACCCAGTTGACTTGCCCCAGTTGATCAACTCTGAAACTATTGAAGGTTTGCTGTCTTTATATGTGCTTGCCGGCGGATCCGGCTACCTGGCTGAGTTAGCAGGGCATTTGGTTCACGTGATTTCGAGACTTAGTCGGGCGGCACTAGAGCAATTTACGATTCAAGAGGAAGATATCACACTGCCAGCGTTATTCCTCTGCTTGAGAAACTACCACGAAGATATCCGGTTTAGCTCTCAAGTTTTTGCGATCATGGCGAAGCATTGGAAGATGCAGGTACGTTATAGACACTACTTTGAAGCACTCCACGTAGTACACAGAACAAAGTACTGACTTACGTTTTGTGCATGCCCAGTGTCAGAACAAGAGTGTACACGGTATTACTGGCTACGTCGGTATTGCGATTGAAGTGCTTTGCAGAACTATTCCTTCTTCAAGATCGTGGGGTGATCAGGTGCGTGTTGAGTTATCAGGACTGTATTTGAGTGATGTCAAGACTAAACTCAAGCCATTTGTACACACCTATCTGCACATGCAGACGGTTGACATTATCAATTTTATTCGAGAAGTGCTGCTATCAACGGAAGGAGCTGATGTCGTATTAAACTGTGGTGGAAAAGACTTATTGGAGGTGCTTCATACCTGCCTTCCTGTTCAAGATGAAACTTTTTCCGCAAGTACTGGAACGCCTTTCGACAACGGTACTGAGATTACGAATTCATCTCCATCGTCTCCGTGTCTCAGCATTGGCGAAAGAATTGCTTTCGTGTTGGTGAATATGCTCGAGAAAGCCGTTTTAGGGCTAACCGACCTTGGAGTGATAACCAATATATCGTTATCTGAGTCGAGTATAAATGACCAGCAATCACCAAGTTTACGTTTTGGGGATGCCGAGTATGATGCCTACGTATCCAGACTATTTCACTTGGAGAACTCCTGTCACTTTAAACCGATCGAAAGTGGGATGACACGTGGAGACACTGGCAATAGTGAGCATGAGAATACTCTAGCAACTGTGGTCGAAGTGGCTAGCGCTGAGACGCGCCAAGACGGAAATGAAACGAACAGCAGTGATCAAACGGTAGTAAATGTAAGTGACGACAGTGAAAGTGTCAAGTTGACAGTATCAGCAGATTCAAACGAAGAAGATGAAGTGGGTTTCAACACAAACGGAGAAATGAACGCAGAAAACGCAGAAAACGCAGAAGACGAGAATGATGATGACAGTGACAATGACGATGACGATGGAAACGTTGAGCCTGCTCGAGATTTAGGAGAAGTGAATGACGTCAGCGGTGAGTGTTCGTTTCATTCTAATGATCAATCACCCGTCGAACGTGAGAATCCATTATCGAGCACAGGCACCTCGAACCCGCACGTTTTCGACCACCTCGAAGATATGCAGTGGTATTACGTCGATAGTTCGCATGTGAAATATCCAAAACATCCTTCAAGAAGGAGTCAAGAAGACCAAAACAACCCCGAAGAAGAGTTTGTCCTGAACGAACCTGGGTTTCTAGAGCCGTGCAATTTACCTGATGCTGAAACAAGTACGCGATTTGTTGATGGGGCAGTTGAAAGGAGAGCCGAGTTTGTAGCAAGTGATGTCAATACCAGAGCTCGAATCGTGTACGAAAACTTGTCTATGGTCGAAGACTGTGGGGAGAAAGTCACGGGCATTCCTCCATTTTTGTTGAGCTCCAGCGCAGGTCAGCATGACGCACCTTATTTTGTACCCGATACGACGACGGCATTCTCTGATCTTACCACCAGTTTGACGTTTGATAGCAACTTTGAAAGTGGAAACCTGGAGCGCGCTATTCGAATTGGGCCGTATGAGTATGATTTAGTGTTGAAGCACGATTTCAATAGCTCTGGGCATATGCAGTGGTTCTACTTTGCTGTAAGCAACATTCAAACGTCAGGAGCGAGTCCACGTGGTGGGCAGAAATACCGTTTTAACATCGTGAATCTGTGTAAACCAAACTCGCTGTTCAATCAAGGCTTACAACCAGTGGTGTATTCCGTTCAGGATGCCCGTCAAAACGGAAAAGGATGGGTGCGTTCGGGCACTGACATCTATTATTTCGCTAACTCGTATGTACGACCACTAAGGAATGCAGTAACCTTCCCTGGTGATGTACCTACGGAGATGACCCCTGTTGCACCCCCACCAGCTCCTACGATGACATACTATACGCTGACTTTTACTCTGGAGTTCTGGGATGCAGACGACACTTATTTAGTTGCACACAGCTACCCATATACACTGACAATGCATCAGCTACACATTGATGGCATTCTCAACGCACGCCATGATACACGCCGAATTCTCCGACACAGCTCACTATGTACAACTTTGAGCGGAAGAAACTGCGACTTGTTGACAATCTCGGATTTCTCTGTCTCTCAGCAAGAATTGGTCGTCAGGAAAGCAGTTTTCATCTCTTCCCGCGTTCATCCAGGAGAATCGCAAGCCTCTTGGATGATGCGTGGAGTGATTGATTTCCTACTGGGGAACTCGGATACCGCTCGTGTTTTACGACGGATGTTCGTTTTCCAGATCATCCCGATGTTAAATCCTGACGGTGTGTATTATGGCAATAGTAGGTGTGGACTCGCGGCTTGTGACTTGAACCGACAATGGCAAACGCCGAGTAAGGCGTTGCATCCGACCATCTTCCACGCTAAAGAATTGCTTGTCAAAGAGTGTTCCACGCGTGGTGTCGTTTTCTATTGTGATATGCACGGCCACTCCAGGAAGAAAAACATTTTCATGTACGGGTGCGACACCAAGCGAAAGCCAAATCCGGCAGCTCGAGCTTTTGCCAAGCTGTTCTCGACGCAGCAAACAGCCAAAAAATATATTTCGCTGCCAGATTGTAGCTTCAAAGTGAGTCGAGACAAGGAGACGACAGCACGCGTGGTTGTGGCGAGCGAACTGAAGATTAGTTGGAGTTTCACACTAGAAGCTTCGTTCTGCGGCGCCAACTACGGAGAGCTGCAGAACATGCACTTCAACACCAAGCATATGCGCGAAGCAGGAGCGTCGCTGTGCGAGACATTGTTCCAGGCGTGTATAAGTGACAGTGATGCCCGTGATAGGCTTATAGGTCTCGTTCATGATGCAACAGTTTGCATCCCGCAACAAATCGAGTCACATTTGCGCGAGGCAGGAGCTACCGCGGAAAATCTTGCGGACGAGGACTCCAGCGTAAATTCACGTTCTTCCTTTCTGAAAGGAAAATTTGGGTCAGGGCTTCCCCCAAAAAGTGTCCGACGAAAGCTCTCCAAGGCACGAGCACTCGGGGCGTCAGACTCGAAACTGACGGAGGCGGTTGAAAGTTCTGGAAGGCGACGAAGACTTAGTCAACAACCGAAAAAGTCATCGTCAGTGGGATCAGGTTTGCTTGATGGAGTGTCCCGAGACGTTTCAATACCAGCATTTGTCTCCGCTGATGACTCAGCCGCTTGCCTTGATCTTGCGTACATTCCACCGCCCAAGCTTAGTGGAAAAAAGTTGCGCAGCAAATACCCAAAAGTACGGAGGACAAAAAGCAGTCCTGATGGACACGTGAAATCTCGCCGCCGAGCCATTCCAAGCCTTTCGTCTAGTGATACAGCAGATAAAACTGGTGATCCACGCAATCAGGTCGCTACAACGGTTAGTGGAACCCCAAGCAACTGTCCCTCAAACGATTCAATCATGCCGCTGGTTTCACCCTCAAAACTACCAGGCGCAGTTCCAGGCCCACCCACTTCGTCCGTTCGTGTCTCTCTTAGCGGTGTTCAAATCCCAGAGTCCACATATCTGCGGCCACCCAAGTCAATTTCGTTCCTATACCCAGGTAACGTTCTTGGGATTCAGCTTCGAGACTCATCGGTGCTTCTCCCGCCTCCCGTAGGCGAAGTGGTGACACGATCACCAAAAGCGCCCGCTAATCGTATCCGCTTCAGGTACGTCCTTTTCCCCAAGAAGCGTTTGTAGTAGCAGAATTGGCTAAGTCTCTTGGTGTACAGGGGTGCCGGCAGACAATTTTCTGCAGTCAATACCATTCCACGAACCAGTATCCATGACATTCTGGTAAGCTTTGCCTTGCCTTTGTCATCATGCGCTTGCTTTACTGATTTTGTCATTCCGTTTTGCCAGAGATCCGACTCAGTGACTGCCTTTCAGACGTATGAAGCGGATCTGATCAATGCTTCAACTATGGTCATCCGACAGCGTGGGAATGTCTCGAGCAACAACAACGCAACTGCTGCAGCTGACGAGAAGAGCCTCCCGCCCCCGTCGTCAACTTATCTGAGTTTCCCGAGTGTCATATAACTTGATCTCTTGAAAAGCTGGGCTATTGTGGCTTGTTCACGGAAATTGTAGCTGCTTCCACAAGAGAATCCAAGCGAGTTTCTATCTTCTGTAGTCGGTCCAGCGTGGTGGTGTGTTCATAGCGAAGAACTGATAACCATTTCTGTTGGCACTGATTCATTTCCGTCCTCACACTCACGTAATCCCCTACAATCCTCTTTCGAAGCTCCCGCTGAATTGCTGTGTATCTAAACAGGCGATCACAAACTACATGTAGAACGCTGTGGTTATCACGTAGTACCCAGTAAGGCCATCACACCAAAACAATAATACTTACGCTTTCGATGTGGATGGGATCCAGGACTCGCAGCATTAAATCGCCGCCACGTTGTCTGAATCGTACGTGCGCAGGCTTGTTTCAGCTCAAACTCGTGTTGATGGAAGCGCAGCGAGTGTATAAAGCGCTTGTCTCGGTCATTAAGACGAAGGAGAGCAAAAAGCGCAGCACTCTGTATGCAGAAACGAACCACATGATGTGAGTTTTGAATATGATCTCAGACAGGATCTTCACGTACCAGTGCAGCAACTAGCAAGATTCCCGCAACCATCCCACCAAAGACTAAGAGTACTTGACCGGCAGTCGTCACAGGCACGATATCACCATAGCCAACCGTAGCCATCGTCAGAGCTACGAGCCAAACAGCATTAGAAAGAGGCGCTAGATCTGGGTTCACGGGTGCCTCTACGATCGCGAGCGCATACGAAGTGATTATGAGCGTGCCAAAGGAGGAAGCCAATAGCAATCGGAACGGGTGAGACTGAAGAAAACACTTGATCGCGAAAAGTGGGGTCATGGTGTCCACACGGTGAAGTGTTCCCAGGTACGACGTGCGATAACTGGGCCATAGCACGTTAGACAGAATAATATACCAACGCGATACACAAAGCAGCGAATACCTAGCAAAACTTGACAGGTTTCGAATAACTCGCGGGACCATATAAAGGCGGCCTAACGAGAACAGACCCAGAACTTCAAACCTGCAAGTAGAAACCCGATCGTCAGTTCATAACTACAGAATGGCATTTCTGACAAATAAAACGCGTACGGGTATGAGTACACCAGATAGCAACTGCCACCCTGAAGAATGAATGGTGGGCGACAGGATTCATCGTCTGCATGATACTTCCACTGCTGAACCTCGAAACTGCCTTCAGTTCCAGGTGGGACGATGATGAAACACACAGCCAGCTCAAGAGCCAACTGCACCAGTTGCTTTGGTATTCTTACGATACTGACGTTGGGCGGTAACACATTGCGTCGAATCAAGATCCGTCGTTCCAAGACGAAGCGCCCGAAAATGCAACTCATCAGGATTTTGGTCAGCACGGAGTTCACGATCCGTAGTCCAAGTTTGGTGTCCTTGTTGACGACGTATTTGTTGTCCAGAATAACCAGCAGCACTCCAGCCTGCAAGACTCATCCAAAATCAGTATACTAATGCATCACAAGTCTCTAGACTGTCACCTCACCATCGCAATAGCGCACGCCACGTTCTCGATGAGATGCTGGCGTTCATACAGCTCCTGTATCGAGTAAACGTCCTGTATCACATGTTTCGCAACGCGAAGATTGTCGCCTGTGGGTGGAAGATTGTGCGGAAGGTAAGCACTACTACTACGTCGTAAAAGAGCGACGTCTGATGCTTCATCCTGCAGCTTAAATGCGTCCTCCACGTGCTGTTCAACGGCCTGGCGCTCCTCGTCGAGCCGAGAGCTTCGCCTTCGTGCCAGCATGTCTTTCGTCTGATTTTATTAAAAGTGTAGCCATATATCAGTCAACCAATCACCACTCAGTAACTTATGCGAATCATGGCGGAAGCACTGGAGACTGGAGCTGTCGTGCAGGTGACGCATGTAGCGAGTGGTTACTCGTTCCCGGCGCTGGTGGAGCGCGGTGCCTCCTCTGGTGCGTTAATGCTGAGCTTGTGCAGTATGGTGAGACCCTACGAGAAGCTGAAGGTGGCGCTGAACGGCCAAGTGAGTTGGGCACTGGCTGCCGCCAAGTTCGCTGCTTTCCTGGTGGAGTTCGAAGACACTAAAGACAAGCACATTGTGGTGCATTTCAAAGCTATGGCGCACCAGAAGAAAGTCAACCGCTCGCAAGCCTCTGGGTGGTACTTGGGGGTGGCTTCGGATCCATCTCCGGCACTTATTGGCGATGCTGGCAAAGGGGACGACAGTCGCTTCCGTTTGGCTGTCATGTCAACGCGTGCAGCCTTTTCAATGGACCCCACGCGCTCTTTAATGACGCACGCGAAGTACAAGTCCATTTTGAGTGAGTCGCAGCGACGGTCGTTCAAACAGAACGGATATCTGCAGATCCGTGGAGCTGTACCGCTTCGGTTGGCCAATGCAGCACTGCGGCGCATTAATCACGACCTCGGCATCCCTGGAAACATGATCGACGGTGGAGTGGAAGGTGCGATCAAGCTGGCGGGAAACACGTCCAATAGCGACGCAGTATTGGATCTCTACTATCTATCGGATGTCTGCAAGTACGTGGAAGCACTTGTCGGGGTTGATCAAGTCGTACCACCGCAAGGAGCACAGGTCGCACTGAGGTTTCCAGAGCTTGGCGAACCACGAGAACCACTTGGCACTGAATGGCACACTGACGGCATGCGACAGGGCCGCTTGCACCCGTTTACTCTGCTGGCTGGCATCTCTCTCTCCAATGTACCGGAGCCGTTGTGCGGCAACTTGACTGTTTTCCCTGGATCTCACGTATCACTTCAAAGCCGTTTAACTGCTGATGGCAAGCTTCACGGCCACGACGACGAATGCTACAAGGCCGACAGCGTGTGGGGAGATGGCACTTTGCCTGATCTTGGCACGCCTGTACAGCTCCTGGCAACGCGTGGGGACTTGGTGTTGGCTCACCCAAACCTCGCACACCGCGGTGGCCTGAACTTCTCGCCAGATATCCGCTACCAAGTGTACTTTCGAATCAAGCACAAGCAGCTCGATGACCTGCAGAAGCAATGTATCACAGACCTTTGGGCGGATCTACAAGGCCTCAGCATAGACGATGTGAGGTCTATCAGCCAAGATGCTTAGCGTTTATTATATAGAAAGACAAACACTAAAGGTAAGGATTGAAACGGAGCTCCCACAGGCTCTACTCACAAATTAGATGCATCATACTACTCGGCCGGATTGCTGGTCAGAGGACACAGGCGGGTGCTTCTGTTCGAATCCATTCAACGCGGTGGTCGGGTACGCTGTGGCTGATGACACGCTGATATTCGGGTAGACATTCTCCACGTTGTTGCTGCTAGTGACGGGGTGACTCGACGCCTGCAACAGCGCACCAGATGTAGATGCTGCCGGCGCAGCGCTGACGGTGGTGGGTTCCCCTGTAGATGCCAGAATGTCCTGGAAGTTCATCTTTCGCCGCCTTGCATCGGCAAACTGCCCCATATCAAGAGTACGCGACCGACTGTCACGAGGTTGGCCCATGGTGGGACCACTGGATGTAACAATCGGTGGTGGCCGACTCAACAAACTGCGGCTGGACAGTGACGGCAAAGCGCCAGCGGCCGTTTGCTGAGCTTGAGAGTCACTACCCGCAGAATTGGACGACGGGGGCGGGTGTAGATAGGGGCTGGCACTGATTGTCATGGAACGCATTCGAGTTACCTCGTGGCCAGGGAACTGAGGTACAGCCGATGGGAAAGCCGCGAATCGGCTATCACTAGCCTCGCGGCGAGCAGGCGGCGGTGGGAACTGCGAATTCCCCGCAGACGGAATAGACGGTCGCATTGAACTGGTTGCCGCGGGTCGCGGGGGAAACATGGGGTTTCCGCTGGTCGGAATCGATCGACGCTCGCCGTAGGCGGGTGGGGGCGGGAAAGCCGGATTTCCTGCAGAAGGAATGGACGACGCACGGACAGGGGTCGCGCCCATTTGCTCGCGAAGGCTAGTAACCCACCCGTCCACTTGTGACACGTCAAGGCCGGTGTCCCTGGCGAGCTGCATTCGCTCGGTGTCGTTCGGGTACGGATACTCGCGTCGCGCGTTCGAATTCACCCACTCCTGCAGGACCTTGTGTCCACGAGGCGAAAGACTGTTACGCGGGGCATGTCCGTCGTGGCCGCGCTCCAGCACGCGCTCTCGAATCCGTTCGGCGTCCAAATAATCGTCAACATCGGTCCGTGCTGGTGCCTCAGACATGGAGCGCACAGCACGCGTCGGGTACATTGGCGCGTTCACCGGGAAGGCCTGCGGTCGAGCGTACCTGTCAAAAGCTGCCGCCGCCGCGTGAGAAGGCGCGCCTAGACTTCCAGCATCGAACGAGTGGCGTACTGCCTGGCGAGGGGCGTAGCTACTGTCAGCATACTGTTGGCTTAGTCCAGCGCCCGGGAACTCGCGCACAGCTGCATGGTCAAACTCCATGGCGGACTGCAGCTGACGTGAATGCTCGCGTCGCATCATGGGTTTCCAGATGCGCTTACGCGCGTTCGTGAACCAGTTTGTGAGCTGCTTCATGCTGATGCCCGTCTTCTTGAGCAGCATTTGCTTATCCTGGAAGACAGTCACACAACGTCACGAAAAAGTTGAGCGTTAGACTACATCCTTTAACGACTGCACCCACTCGACATCTTCTTGATCTCTTTGCTTACCTCGTCCGTCGGGTATGGGTGCTTTACGTGCTCGCGGGAGAGCATCCATCCCTTGAGGATGGCGACGGTGTGCGGCGGCAGTTCGCGGCGCGACTTCTTCGACGGCTGCTGCTGTGTCTCCTTGTTCTTGTCGAAAGATTCAGTTGTGTCGGCGCTTCCTTTGGCGCCGGCATCATCGTTGGGGCTGGGCGGTTGCTTGCGCTTCCTGTCTGCAGTAGGGGGCGACGCAGCAGCGCTGTTAGCGATGGCGGCGCCTCCGGACATAGCGGACTCAGCGCTGGGGTTGGCAGAAGCGGAAGAGGCGTCGACTGCAGCCGCAGGCGTCCCGTGGGGATATGCGAAGGGCTTGACTTGGTCCGCGCTCTGCTGCTGAGTCGTCATCATGTTGGGGAGGGGGAAAAGGAACTAACTGGACTCGGGCGCGTGCACGCGCTTCTCTCTGGCGCCAGCGGATCTTTAAGTGCGGAAGCCTCGTGTGGGCGCGGGCGTAGGAAGGTGCGCGCGTGTGTGTTGCGGTCGGCGCTCGCTTCCTGCTGGGGGCGGACGTTTCGGCGCGGGGCGGAGCTACGACTGGGCTGACCGCTGGTGCCACCCTTGAGGCGAATGACTTGAATGTCGCCGAGAGAGTGACGGCCGGACTGACCGAAGAATTCTCCTGGGGCAACCCAGCTGACTGGACAGATTTTTCAGAGCCCTATCCGCGATTTAAACCCTGTAGTTTTGTACTTATATTGTAACATGTCATGCATTAATTATTAAAGGTTTCAGGAAAAAGGATATTTGGGCTTCGATATTTTACTTGATAAATGTAAGATGGATTACTTTGAAGAGGTGTACATAATAACTTTTGTTGCTAAAGTTTTATCGAGTATCACGATAAGGAGTTGGTGACCTTGTCACAGTCGTCGAATCAGACCCGCAGAGCCGAGCCAATCGCGGCGACGCGAGTCAAGTTGTCAGCGCCTCTTCCCGGCGAATGACTTGCGCCCAGTATGGAGGGCGCCATCATGGTCACAGCTGCCCAAAACCGATGGACAACGGCAGAGAGACACAGCTGAAATAAAGAGCCGCTCTCTTCAAGTCAGGTGCCGGCATCACTTGCCATCACTAACAGTGATGTACTATGCGTGCATTTCAGAAGGCGGCTGGGCATCTTGTGGAAGGTGTGGCCGTGGGTGACTCAATTGCGTACGGTCGCAATGGCTTCACTCGTACATAGTAGGGTGCATGCGCCACACCACGTTACGTAACGCCGTCCAATTGTGACTGGTAATCCGATCCATCATGCCGCCGACCTTGGCGTCCGCCTTCGCGCCGTCTTCTTCTCGGACGACGCTGTACCCGCAGAGCAAGCGCAAGTTCTTTGCAGACCTGGCGCAGCTGCTGGATGAGGATCCGCCCGAGATCCGCCCACTGAAAGGCGCCTTCTTCGGCCCCGAGCTGCCCGACGATGCCGCTGATTCGCTCGCAAGCAGCGAGACGCAGACGCAGCCAATGCCTATTCCCTCGTATTCGCTCACGGGCGACTCCTTCGACTTGGTCGACTTTGGTATACCACGTACTCGATCTACTGGGGGTAGCAGCTTCGGCGCGAGCCAGCAGCGCTCCTCGCACAACGATTCCATGGCCGATAACTCGCTCTTCTTGCCCCAAAACATCGTGAGCGGGAACAGTCAGAAGCGGCAGGACCAATGCGTGCGTTTCGAGTTCGACATGGAGACAGAAGGTGGTGCAAGTAATACCAGTGCTGTCAAGCACGCGCCGTTACCAGTGACGACGCTGGTCAATTGTGGCATAGTGTCGGAGAAACCTCCGGTCACTGTGCGCTTGGAACTTGCAGATTACTACGATACCGACCGCATGTGTGAATTGACACCATGCTGGCTGCGGAGTGATAAGGCGTCGTGCGAGATACATCAAGTTCCTATCCAGCGACCGATGTTGTTGTTTTGTATCCAGGCGCTGGATGAGTATATTGCGCGTATTGAATGGCTGGGTCAACATCGGTGGCGAATAGAGGCGTGCAAAGTCGCCAGGAGGGTGTTTACAGCCAGATGGGAGGCTCATGTACTTGATGCGGCGTCTTCGGATCGAGATGTAATGCTCACTGAGTACTTATCGAAGAAATCGGTTCTACCCGGCGTGGGGATTGACGCATGGCGTATAATTGCTCGGTACTGGGAAAAATACAAGCAGAACTATCTCCACCAGCAAGAGTTGTACTTCAGCGATGCACTAGGGGGTGGTTCTACCCAGGTGTCATCGAAATGGGATTCGGTGCGAGCACTGCTCCACATTTACGGGATGAAACCAAGCCAAGCATTGCGCCTGGTGGAACAGCAGGGAGTTGATCAAAACAATGTGTGCGAGCTTACGGAGAAGCAGCTCCATTCGGCGACTCATGGACTTCAATCAATCAAGCACCTACGTGTTGGGATGGATTATCTTGCTGGTTCAAACAAGGACTCCGCAGCAATTGCACGACGACCGATGATCAGTCAGCAAGACGGGAAAACTGCATTTCACGCCATCCTGATTCACCTTACGAAGTGGAAAGAAGACGTGCAGGTGTTTCCGTGTGGGTCCTTCTCTCGTGGTGCCGCGTTCATCTCCGTACTCGACGTTTTAGTTGCTGTCCCTGCTCCGCAAAATAACCCGACAAATTCAGAAGCAGACGGAAAAGTATTTGACGAGGTGGTCGCAGCTTTAACAAGCGCGAATGTGATTCAGAGTGGAACAATACGACGGCTTTCGAATACCCGTGGGGTTTGCATCTTAAGTTTCAAGAACAGTTCGATCCTGCTGGATCTGAAAGTTTGTAGCCCACCAAGAAGCTGGTTCGCGTTGCTTTACTTTTCGGGCCCTGAGAACTTTGCGATTACTTTCTTCACCGAGCTATTGCAGAGATCAGTGCGAGAACTTCCTGACACCTCCTTCGAATGTATTTATGCCAGCGTGGCTGAAGCTCTCGGACAGGAGGCCCTTCTGGAAATCGCATCGGAAAAAGACTTATTCGACCTCGTTGGTCGAGATTATGTGCAACCAACAGATCGGATCTAGTTTTGTAGCTGGTTCTGATGCACGAGCTCCAGTATTTATTCACTTGTTAACAAATGAAAATGTCTCGCTAGTTGATCTTTCCATGATGTGTTCGATGCACTACTTTGGCGGCATACGAAGTGCGCCATCAAGGCGAATGGTTTCGCCGTTTAGCATCTTGTTGTCGATGATTGAATGCACCAGTTGCGCATACTCTTCGGGGTTACCCAAGCGACTTGGGAACGGAACAGTCTCGCCAAGCTGCTGTTGCACCTTCTCCGGGAGTCCAGCCAGCAGCGGAGTCATGAACAAGCCTGAAGTTAACGCAATAGCAGAGTCATTCCTACCAATTCAGTGCTCATTTTTGTATCAAAGGCGATGTACCTGGCGCAATGGTGTTCACGCGGATACCGTACGAAGCCAGATCTCGAGCAAGAGGCAGCGTCATCCCCACGATGGCGCCCTTACTTGCGGCATACGCTGCCTGGCCAATCTGTCCGTCATATGCAGCAATGCTGGCGGTGTTAATGATAACGCCACGTTCACCTCCAGGCCCCGGTCTCGTCCTCGACATGCTACACAACAAGTTTCATAGTTAGTTTTTAACCTCTTCACAGTATCTCTTATGGACACTCACCGCTCAGCTGCAAGACGCGCGACATTAAAGGATCCGACCGTGTTGACGTTGAGTGTCTGCTGGAACTGGAAGAGCTGGTGCACGCCCTTCTTGCTCAGCGTCTTGATGGCCAGCGCGATGCCTGCGCAGTTTACGACAGTGTTTACAGATTCGCCGAAGGAGCTCTCGGCAATGTCCAGCGCCGCTGTTACATCGTCCTCGTTCGTCACATCAGTGGGGCTGAAGTGGCAGGACACGCCCAACTCCCTAGCTACGTTGACGCCATCGCTGGTCGGGAGGTCGCACAGGATCACGCGCGCGCCGTTCTGCACGAAGCGGGTGGCCGTCGCCCGGCCCAGGCCAGAAGCAGCGCCCGTCACGATAGCAACACGATTAGCTAGAGCCATTGGAGGTGTAGACCGTAAGTAGACGGAGAGCTCTTGGGCACGCGGCGCGTTCGGATATGACAACAGATTCAGATCACGGCGGTTGAAGTTCGAGTTCAATGTGAGCCACATGCATCATAACTTATGATATGATGCATTGGTCTTTAGTGACAATGTCACTATTACCGCGAGCCGCGTCATCACGACAAGCGGCACCATGAGCGGCAACTTGAGCGAGGCTTCGTTGCTACAGCGAGGTCTGCAGTTCCTAGAGGAGAATGACGAGAAGAGAGCAGGTGTGTGGCTAGTGTGGCTGTTGGTATTGCTGGTGCGGTGGCTGGTAGGTCTTCACTCGTACTCTGGCGAGCACACGCCGCCGATGTTTGGCGACTACGAGGCACAACGTCACTGGATGGAGATCACGACCAACCTGCCCATATCGGACTGGTATTTCAACACTACGTCCAACGATCTGTTGTACTGGGGTCTGGACTACCCGCCGTTGACAGCTTACGTATCGTATTTCTTCGGCCGCGCGGCTTATATCACGGAGCCCTCTATGGTGGAACTGACGAGCTCAAGGGGATACGAATCCGCGACCAGCAAGGTGTTCATGCGCACATCCGTGCTGCTGTGCGACGTAGCTCTCTTTATCCCGTCTATCTACTACGTTGCACGTGCAATTTACGGCAGTGAGCAGTGGGCGCGAAGGACGGCGTTCCTGATGCTTATTTTGCTTCAGCCCGCAGTCTTACTCATTGACCATGGCCACTTCCAGGTATACCTAGAATGGGTTTATTGTTTTTATGAGCTCACAGATTATCTTACGTTGTGTATTGCTGTGGTTTTGTAGTACAACAATGTTTGTCTGGGCTTTACGGCGTTAGGCGTGGCTCTGATCCTGCGGGGGCACGAGTTCCTTGGCAGCGTTTGTTATTGTCTTGCGTTGAACTTCAAGCAAATGGCGCTCTACTACGCTCCTGCATTTGGGGTGTTTCTTCTCGCACGCTGCATCTATCGGAAAATGTGCATTCTTCACCTGGTCAAGCTTTCGGTTGCGGTAATTGCCACGTTTGCATTGATGTGGTTCCCATTTTGCGCGTACCCATCCACAAAAGAGACTTGCTTATCTACGGTGGCACAGGGTACGTCCTTGTGTTATTTGCTTGTAGTTCGATTGACGTCCACTAACATTTATCGTTAGTTGTTCATCGTATCTTCCCATTTGGTCGTGGCCTGTTCGAGGACAAGGTCGCAAACTTTTGGTGCATTGCCGACTTCGCTCTGAAGATCCGGCGGTATGTGACTCCTACGCTGCAAATGCGTCTATGGTAAGTCAAGGTTGCGTGTGTGTGTTTTACATGTTTAAAAATCTAGTAACTCTGCCGTTCTTCGATGTTCTAGCACTGTGATGACTTTTATCGGCTTTTTACCGTCGGTCATTGATCTGCTACGACGAAAGCCCACAAAGTTGCGGTTTGTGTTGTCGCTTGCAATCTGCTCGCTTTCGTTTTTCTTGTTTTCTTTCCAAGGTACGTGGCTCGTAGATGTGGCAACTTATTGACGGCACTCACTTTTGTTACTGTTGTTCTGCATCCGTAGTCCACGAGAAGACGATTCTTTTGCCGCTCCTGCCGATTTCATTCCTGCTTGCACACAACGCGCTGCTATCGGGATGGTTCAGTGTCGTCGCGACTTTCAGGTAGGTTCCTTGATCATTTGTACATTAGCTTTCTATGTCCAATGTGCTCATTGTTTTTGTTTCGCAACCTGTGCAGCATGTACTTCCTTCTCAAAAAAGATGGACTAGCTCTTCCTTACTTCGTGCTACAGCTGGCGTATGCGAGTGTAGCAGTGGTTCCGTTCCTTACATCGGGAACTGCAAAACATTTGCACGCGCAGCAAGCCGAACTTGCACCAGGCTACAAGCAGGATGGCAGCGCTCACTGGGTCGTTCGCGCCTACGTTATGGTACTCAGACTGTTGCTTTGTCTTTCTGCCTAAAGTCTGATCGCTTGCTTTCTTTAGTTGTCACTGTTAGGAATCGTAGTCATCCACGCAGCCCAAGTGTGGATTACCCCACCGGAGAGATACCCGCACATCCACGACTACGTTTTCGCTGCGTATTCGTGTGGCCATTTCCTGCTGGTGCTTGCATATCTGACGTACTGGCAGTGGACTACCGAGCCGCAACAGAAGAAGGCCAAGAAAGAGTAGCTGTGCGTATATCTGTCATATGAAGCGCTTCATTTGTCGATGCCTTGTTACGATTAAGTAAAGCGGTACATCTTCTCAATTGATCACCAGAAAAACCAGCCCTTCCCGCCCTTGATGAACTTGAGTTCCTTGTTTAATCTGGCCTTCTCATCCTTAAACGCTTGCAACTGCGTACAGCAAAACTATTAGCAACCACAACACATAACCACCAGGTTAAGAACGCACCATCTGGCGATCTTCTTCGGACACCGGGACTTTGTTTTTCTTGATGTCAGCGAGGAACGCGGCCTCGTTCTCGCAAGCCTCGGCCAGAAGTTTCTCCAGCGACGCCTTCATGTCTTCCGGAGACACATCTCCATGCGGAATCGGAATGTCGTCTGTATCATCAACGTAGTATTAGAATCCAACTCCATTCTTATGTATACGATAACGGTGCAATCATTTACCACTAGGCGGCTCCACATCCTCATCCTCCTTCGAGTGCTCGAGGTTGCTTTCTTCCTCCTTCTTCTGCGTATCGACCGCAGGGTATCCAGCCTGCTTGGCGCGCCACTCTTCGTACTCTTCCAGGCTCATGCCGCGGCCCTCGGGCTCCTGGATCGGCAGCCACTTCTTGACACTGTCCGGGAGCACATCCGGGTCGTAATACACGTACGCCACGCCACTGCAATAGCATATACGTTAGTCACCATCCAGCACAAAACACATCAACTTAATGGACGCACCCGATGACGCCTGCCAGTTTCAGCAGCGTGAAGAAGCTCGAGTTATCGTCGCCGCCAGAGTGCGGGGCCGAACCTCCGTAACTAAATCGACGCAGCGCCGTGTTACGAGCGCTGATGTGGCGGATCTGGCGAGCAAACTACAGCAACACAAGCATCAGTATAGATAGCTACTTCCCTTCATCGAGCGTCGTACCCGCAGAGGAAGCATGTCGATCTGTTCCTTCGGTGCTGTGGAAGTGTTGTGGGCGTGCGGTGATACGCGATTCAAGTTGACTGTGGTGTACGCTAAATTAGAAATATAGGACAATTTTACTAGTCCAGGCGTTTAACATCCTAGAGTTCCGAAAATAATTCGATGACTGACAACCATGGGGATCGGGGAAAGCCGTTTAGGATGCTGAGCCGCACCATCAGATCCCAAGCTCGTCGCCTCCGCTCGCCTCTCGTACTCGCACCGCGCCACTCAAGCCCCATGAGCACCGCCGCCCCCAAGTTCAAGCTGGCACTGTGCCAGATCGCCGTGGGCGACGACAAGCAGAAGAACATCGCCACGGCCACCGCCGCTGTGACCGAAGCTGCCCAGAACGCCGCGCAGGTGGTGTCTCTTCCCGAGTGCTGGAACTCGCCGTACGCTACCACGTCCTTCCCGCAATACGCGGAGGAAATCCCCGAGAAGAAGGCGCAGCTCAACGAGAAGGACCACCCGTCCACTTTTGCGCTGTCGCAGCTCGCTGCCAAGCTCCAGATCTTCCTGGTGGGCGGATCCATCCCCGAGAAGGACGCGGCCGGCAAGGTCTACAACACCAGCGTCATCTTCTCGCCCGAGGGTGAGATCCTCGGCAAGCACCGTAAGGTTCACCTGTTCGACATCGACGTGCCCGGCAAGATCACCTTCAAGGAGTCGGACACGCTCTCTCCTGGCAACGGCTTGACGCTCTTCGACACGCCCTACGGCAAGATGGGTGTGGGCATCTGCTACGACATCCGCTTCCCCGAGCTCTCCATGCTCATGAAGAAGAAGGGTGCCAAGGTGCTTCTCTTCCCGGGTGCTTTTAACCTCACTACTGGACCGGCCCATTGGGAACTCCTGCAGCGCGCTCGTGCTGTGGACAACCAACTGTACGTAGCGGCGACTTCGCCTGCACGTGGCCCGGAGGGTGGCTACCAGGCTTGGGGGCACTCCACTGTTATCTCTCCTTGGGGTGAAGTTGTGGCCACTTGCGGCCACGGTGAGTCCATTGTGTACGCCGAAGTCGACATCGAGAATGTCGAGGAAATGCGTCGTAACATCCCCACGACGAACCAGACGCGCTCGGATCTCTATGAACTGGTGCAGAAGTAAGCTGCTGAAAACAACAGGCGCCGTCACAACGCTTCCCCTTTTGCTTGCAAGTGCGCAGACTCGCGCTAGGGCAGGCCCCCATGACGCGTAGCCTTCCGATATGAGTACCATGACGTAACTCAGCATTGACATGTGTGAATGGGTAATAAAATCCCAGCAAAAGTGTCTCCTCCTATTGTGCAGTTGCGTGAAGTGAGCGAGTTTACACTCGGTCCAACCACTTCATTTCGTCCTCGAACAGCGTCCGTGCCTCTTCAGCCTTGACCTCCTTCTGCTGCTTGAACTGAATAACAGGAGAGTACTACTCGCAACAGATAAACGACGGTCCGTACTTCAGTTTCAGGTCACGGATTGCCCTTACGAAACTCATGCTTCTCGTACCTTTAAGTTCAGGTGCTGAGTGACGTTACGACGGACCCAACGCTCCTGCCGCTGAAGTCGTTTCTTCACAGCCTCCACTTTTTTCTTACTGATCGTCTGGTTCTCTGAGTTCATGCGCAGGGGTTCCCAGAACAGCACGACTCGGCGAAGGTCAGGCGACACGGTTGCCTGTAAGAAAACAAATAACCACAATGTCAGAATGGGGGACTACCACATAACTCAACTTCCTTCAGCCCAACAGCTTACCTCGATAATAGTAGGCACGATGTCAACGCCAGACATATCCGCATCCTCGACGAGCAGGTTCTGAACGAACTCCAACACGGCGATTCCTACACTCTCTTGGCGATGCGTCACCCGCTCAGCCTTCGGTTGCTTTGGCTTTTTCTCCAGCGGGGCCATGTTCTTGTTTTCTGTGGTAGCATGCAGCGACGAAATTGAACACATTTAGCAAAGCAAGACCAGCACAATGGTGCTTTACCCAATACGTACTCAGGCCCGTATTCAGCATCCGCTCGGCGTTCTTGCCCGTCAACGCAGTGTTCGGGTTCAGCTCTCCTAGAACTTTTAGCAGCTTCTTCTTCGGAATGCGCTCCGTAGCGCGTTCGATTCCATCCTCACCGTCGTCCTCGTCCTCGTCCTCGTCGTCATCATGGGCGTGACGCTGGTCGAAGGTGTCCATTCGCTTCTGGAACTCGGAAGGGCTCAGATGGAAAAGTTCTTCAGCTTCATCCAGAAACGTATCGGTCTCCTCGTCAGGGTCCTCGCCATCGTCGTGCTCGTCTGCCTCGTCGTCAATCAGTTCCATGCTGTCCGGCAGCTCCTCGTCCTGGGACGGCGCCTTGCTCGGATGCTGCTTCTGCATCTCCTCGATCCATTTGGCGAACTCCTCGTCGTCATCCTGCCAATAGAAAAGCAGTGTTTAACGTTAGCCACCCAGTATTTACTCTCTGGATGTTTAGAGCCAATGCAAATAGTACCTCTCCACCAGGGAAGGCTGCTCCTGGCATCGAAGACGAACGGCTGGGTGAACCTCTGCTTTTTCGGCGAGCTGGAGCCACAACAGACGCATGAAGACCTCGAAGCTGCAGCGTTGCGCTGGCAGGACCCGCTTGCCTCAGCGCCAATCGGAGCAGTCGCGCAGTCGAGAGCATGGCGAGGAGAGCTTTTGTACCAACCGCTCAAAATGTGTATAGGTGGAGTGAATTCGTCGTGCAAAGTGCACGACGACTATTTGATTGGCTGAAATACAGACTTAGTTCTTGAAAAGTCACTTTGCGAGTATCAAGGCGACACACGAGGAGTGGAGACCCGCGGCTACACCTGCGACGACATGATCAAGTACGAACGCAGCATCTTTTACTTTCTCATGCCCCTCTACGACTCGATGCTTTAGGCCTCTTACTCGTTCGACATCAGTAGTTCCTGTGTGTCCAGGCTCAACTTTTCCTTGCTGAGCGATGGACGGTGTACGTGTAGATGCACCCGTGGGGGGGAGTGCTGTACAATAACACGGAAACGAAATCACTTTTTGGAACAACATGAAGAAAATCTACAACAAACAGAGAATCGCACAACCAGACCTTCTATATGTACCTGGACGAGCTGAAGCAGGGTATCGGTTCGCACACGTTGTGGGCGAAGAAGGTGTCAGGTGAAGAAGATGTCAGGTTTGGAGTGACTCCATCGCTATTGGGTCTATTGCGAGGTTTTGACTTCGTGTTTGTTTCTGCAGTGTGGAGTGGCTGGAGAGGGCTAGAGATTTGGCGGTTGCCGTGCCGAGATAGCGTTTTGCGTCGGGGTGGTGCTGACGGTGAAACGGAGAGAACAGTTAAAAAGGGTTAAACTTGCTTCTTGGCGATGCAACTGTTTGCCACCTTCGGTCGATCATGGCGTTAAAGGAGCCGAAAAGATCAAGACACTTCGGGTTGGAGGGGAGGAGGCGACGCAGATACAATGAGCACTGTCGAAACGTGCGTCGCATGGAAGTACTGGGACTTCGGGGGCATTGATGAAGAAGATGAGGGAGCAAGCACACTGGAAATGTTTGAGTTTGGAGAAGGTCAATGCGCGTTACTTGTCAGAAGCAGCTTTGGCGACTGGCCCGTTGTAGTTCGCTATGCATTAAAGCTCGGAATTACCAGAGGAAGGTTTGTGGAAGACTGAAACAGCGGAATCTAGAACTGCATTCGGAACCGAAGTACATGTAGTACATGTACTGTATCTCAGTCTGAGATTCTCAGATACTATCTGATACAGTGTACCACACAGTCTGCATGAAGGCTGACACAAAGGAGAACATTGTGGCCGACAAATGAACTCAAACACGTAGTGCAGAGAGGAACTCGAATGCTTGACTACATGGGGAAACTTGGCTTGGTGGCGTTTATGAATCCTGGATCCAGTTTTCATTGGTTAATAACCGCTCTATTGCTGATTGGCTGGCGACCATTCATCAACCAATCATGATAAAGCACACGCTTCAACTTTCTGGAGAAGGTCTCAAATGTAGCCATCTTACCCATCATCATATGTCGCTTACAATTGTCAAGTCAAAAGAACGGATTGTGTGTGCCACACCACTCACGACCAGCAACTCTCGGCCGCACGTGGAGTGGATCGTCAGAATCGAAACCGACAGCAAACAACCAAGACACACACACAGAGCACCATGGGCCGTTCCCGTTCTTCGCGTCCTGCCGCCCGCCCGGCCCCTCGCCGCGCCCCGGCCCCCGCCCAGCCGCGTCGCCCCGCGCCCGCCCCGGCACGTACGCAGGCTGCGCCCCCTCCGGCTCACCAGAGCTCCAGCAGCGGCGGTGGCATGATGAGCGGCCTCATGGGCACGGTTGCCCAGGGTATGGCCTTCGGCACGGGTAGCGCCATCGCACACCGCGCTGTGGGAGCTGTGGCCGGCTCGCTTTCAGGTGGATCGGACGCTCCGCAGCAGCAGGAGGCCGTTCCGGTTTCGCAGGACTACCAGGCCGCGCAGCCGCCCCAGCAGGACCAGTGCGGCCCCGACCAGAAGGCTTTCCTCGAGTGCCTGAACTCCAACAGCAACGACATCAGCTCCTGCCAGTTCTACCTAGACCAGTTCAAGCAGTGCCAGCTGCAGCAGCAGAGTACCTTCATGTAGATCAGCAGATTTACGAGAGGGTCTTTTGACAAAGGTGCGACCTGGACACCGCCAACCAGCGCTTCATGGCGACGATGGGGATAAGGATCTACGAGCTTTTTCTGTTTGCTTCACACTATGACGCAGCCAGAACACGTAAGGTTTTCCGATTCACTAGCTGTAGCGAAGGTGGTTGAGGCACAGAGCAAGCACTAAACAAACGTGTCAAATAATAAAGGAATTCCCGGTGCAAAAATGCACGGGCCCAACTAATCGTATCTGCATCTCTGCTTGTTGTTGCTGAGTTGCTGAAGATTACGCTCCCAACGAGTACCATCGGGCTGCGGTCAATGTTGAAGTAACATGTACATGTACATCCTTTTTGGGGTCGCCTGGCCATGGCGCTGCCATTGGCAGTTCCCGCTTAACGCTGTTTGTCTGTACATCGTGGACATGAAATTTGAATGACCCGATCCGCGGAGGCACCGTCGATTTGGTCGTTGTTTTATGGCCAAATCTATCGAAATTTTAATGCACGAGCGCACTGATCAAGACAAACGTCAATGCACCCCCCAAACGCCTGGATGCCACTCCGAGTAAGTAACGAGACACGCTCGTCACCAAGCACCAACTCGGACACCGACGCCATCGACGATAAATCTGCAACCTTCATTCATGACGCTTACATGTACCTCCATCACTACGCAATCACTATTAGCGCAAAGATCGCACACAGGACCAGCAGCAATACGTTGGCAGGAATATCCCCGTAGCATTAACAGTCACCGGAATATCTCTCCGCACATCCTGTTCTCGGCACTTTACTTGCGTGCATCCGCACACTGAAACGCTAGCGCCACCGGCACCAGCACGTCACTAAAGAAAGATTCTCCATCTGCTGGTTGATTCAACCGCAAAGCACCTTCCCAGCCAATTCAATCTGATTCCATGTCTGATACTTCTCGGGTCAGAAAATAAAACCTTGGGGCATATTGAACCTTATTTTGACAGTAAGATTGTATGGAGCATACTCGGATCCATATACTACGAGAGCTCTCTGCTCCACCCGTTTGTGGGCTCTTTTCTCTGTCGGTCTCCCCCCCACCGCGTTTCCTTCGCACGCGGTTGGTTCCCGAGCCTGAGCGCCATTTCCTCTTTGGATCCACCAAGTCCGAAGTGAAAAGCCGAGAGAAGAACCCGACCCCACCCCGCCGCTACCCCCCACCCAGCAGCAATCATGGTAAGTCTTCCCTCCCCGTCCTCCTCTTCTACTTCAGGAAAAATACAGGAATAAAAAGATACAGAACAGCAAATGCTAATGCCAATTTCTTCCTCTTTTTTGACCTTTTCAGGTGAACTTCACGGTCGACCAGATGCGTGAGATCATGGACTACACGAAGAACATTCGTAACATGTCCGTGATTGCCCACGTCGATCACGGTAAGTCGACGCTGACCGACTCCCTGGTGTCCAAGGCCGGTATTATCTCGGCCAAGCACGCCGGTGAGGCTCGTTTCACGGACACCCGTGCCGATGAGCAGGAGCGTTGCATTACCATCAAGTCGACTGGTATCTCGATGTTCTTCGAGTACGACATGGACGCCGGTGAGGCCGCTACCGCTGCTGCCATCGCCCACGAGACTGTCGAGGAGACCGCCGCCGCTGCTGGACAGGAGGTTGTCATCAACAAGAACTCGTACCTGATCAATCTGATCGACTCGCCTGGTCACGTTGACTTCTCGTCCGAAGTGACGGCTGCTCTGCGTGTGACGGATGGTGCTCTGGTCGTGGTGGACTGCATTGAAGGAGTCTGCGTGCAGACCGAGACGGTGCTGCGTCAGTCGATCAGTGAGCGTGTTAAGCCCGTGCTTATGGTGAACAAGGTTGACCGTGCTCTGCTTGAGCTGCACCTTGAGCCTGAGGACTGCTACCAGTCGTTCACTCGTGCTATTGAGACGGTGAACGTGGTCATTGCCACCTACTTCGACGAGAAGCTGGGTGACGTCCAGGTGTACCCCGAGAAGGGTACGGTTGCCTTCGGTTCGGGTCTCCACCAGTGGGGTTTCACCCTGAAGAAGTTTGCTCGTCTTTACTCGAAGAAGTTCGGTATTGCCGAGGACAAGATGATGCAGAAGCTGTGGGGCGACTGGTACTTCGACGCTGCTAACAAGAAGTGGACGTCCAAGAACAACGCCGAGGGCTCCCTCAAGCGTGCTTTCTGCCAGTTCATCATGGACCCCATCATCAAGATGTTCGACGCCATCATGAACGACAAGAAGGCCAAGTTCGAGAAGATGATGAAGGCTGTGGGCGTTGAGCTCAAGTCGGACGAGAAGGACCTGACGGGCAAGCCCCTGCTGAAGCGTGTCATGCAGCGCTGGCTGCCGGCTGCCGACGCCGTCCTTGAGATGATTGTCGTGCACCTGCCGTCCCCTATTACCGCCCAGCGTTACCGTGTGGACACTCTGTACGAGGGCCCCCAGGACGATGAGTGCGCTGAGGCCATCCGCAAGTGCGACGTCAACGGTCCTCTGGTCATGTACGTGTCCAAGATGGTGCCTACCTCGGACAAGGGCCGTTTCTACGCCTTCGGCCGTGTGTTCGCCGGTAAGATCGCCACCGGCCAGAAGGTCCGCATGCTCGGCCCCAACTACGTGCCTGGCAAGAAGACCGACCTGTGGGTGAAGAACATCCAGCGTACCGTCATTATGATGGGCCGTTACGTCGAGCAGACCCCCGACATTCCGGCCGGTAACACGTGCGCTCTGGTGGGTGTTGACCAGTACCTGCTGAAGTCTGGTACGATCACCACGTCTGAGACTGGCCACACCATCCGTACCATGAAGTTCTCCGTGTCGCCCGTTGTGCGTGTGGCCGTTGAGCCCAAGACTGCCTCGGACCTCCCCAAGCTTGTGGAGGGCATGAAGCGTCTGTCCAAGTCCGACCCCATGGTCCTGTGTTACACGGAGGAGTCTGGTGAGCACATTATCGCCGGTGCTGGTGAGCTTCACCTTGAGATCTGTCTGAAGGATCTGCAGGAGGAGTTCATGGGCACGGAGGTCAAGATCTCGGAGCCCGTTGTGTCCTACCGTGAGACGATCACGGGCACCTCGTCGAAGACGTGCCTGTCCAAGTCGCCCAACAAGCACAACCGTCTGTTCTGCGAGGCTGCTCCTCTAGGCGACGAGCTGACCCAGGAGATCGAGGACGACAAGGACGAGGTGTCCCCCCGTTACGACCAGAAGCTGCGTGCTCGTTACCTGGCCGACAACCACGGCTGGGATGTCACTGACGCCCGTAAGATCTGGGGCTACGGCCCGGACGGCACGGGTGCCAACGTGTTCGTGGATGCCACCAAGGGTGTGTCATACCTGAACGAAATTAAGGAGTCGGTGCTTGGCGGCTTCAACTGGGCCACCAAGGATGGTGTCCTTTGCGAGGAGGTCGTGCGCGGCATGCGCGTGAACCTTCTGGATGTGGTGCTCCACGCTGATGCTATTCACCGTGGTATGGGCCAGATCCTGCCCACCACCCGTCGTGTGGTGTACGCTTGCCAGCTTGTATCGGAGCCTGCTCTTATGGAGCCGGTCTTCCTTGCCGACATCCAGGTGCCCCAGGACGCCGTTGGCGGTGTGTACGGTGTGCTGACCCGCCGTCGTGGCCACGTGTTCGCTGAGGAGCAGCGCCCCGGTACCCCGATGATGCAGCTGAAGGCTTACCTGCCTGTCAACGAGTCGTTCGGTTTCACCGCTGACCTGCGTCAGGCTACGGGTGGCAAGGCCTTCCCGCAGTGCGTGTTCGACCACTACCAGGCTATTGGCGGTGACCCGACCGACCTGGGCAACATGTCCGGCAAGCTGGTGAACGGTGTGCGTGTCCGCAAGGGTCTGTCCCCGGACGTGCCTCCTCTCGACCGTTTCTACGACCGTCTGTAAGGCGTCTAGCTCGAGCAAAATCTTCTGGCGTGGTGCAGCCCTGTGCCTTCGGCGCGGCCGTCTCTCATGAGTGTAGATTTTTTTCGGCCTTCTGACTCGGTTTAACATCGTTGAATGGAGATTGCCTCTTTTTATATCTGCATGGTTCGTCTTTTATTTCTGTTGCTGACTTTGCTTTGAGGCGTTTCGATGCTGCCAAGGAATGTAGCGCAGGCTATTCGCTGTTCGCTACCCTATCGGTCCGATTCCGTGGGGTTTCTTTTACGAGGTGACTTTTTGAAGTACATGCACGAAATCTCACAGGGTTGGTATGAGAAGAAACCCTTTAGGTCATGCTGCTGCCTACATTATGTAGTACATACCCTGGACTTAGTACATTCCCTGGACTTAGCTTTCTGAATACTAGTACGTGCAGTGACTATCTCATCTTCCTCCCTACTCCTTCCGAGTTGACAATCTCGTGCTCTCACCGCCACAGCTCGCTGGCGGTCCTCCATTCCCACGGCGGGGCAGGAATCGTGGAACCGTTGACCAAGTCCGGGTAGTCTTGAGGCAGCTCAAACACCGGACCTGCCACCGCACTGAATCTCAGCGGGCGTCACGGCCACTACAGAGTTCACATCGTAGGCCCGGGTCTCGCAAAGCGAGACTGAAATCTCACAGGGTTGAGTCAACCGTTGAGAACATGAGTCATCCCAGTGGTGCACTTCGAACACCCTCCAGCTTGTGAAAAGTTGTTTTACACCATTGCTGCACCCACTGCCGTGACCATCCGCTTCTCCTGTGCACCGCACAAAATTCTATGTGTATCATCTCAGTGATGTGACCGCTCTGAGCAGGAGTTGTGCCTTCTCACAAGCGATTGACTCATTCGCATCGTCAGTGACGATGCTTCTCAAAGCTGCACCTAACTTGGCTCCCCTTTCAAAGTCGATCCATCATTATATTGGGTACTACAGGTACTTGAAGTTAAAACTGTTCATGTAATCGTTGCACCGGATACCTTTCCGGTGAGTCTCATCAGCATTGTCGACGGCAAGGCTTGCCGCCTCCGGGGAGGACAAGGCATGGCGCTGAACTACGTGTACACCAAGGACCAACAGGAAGCTAAATGCACACTGCAATGCCAACATAGCGCTGAAAAGAAAAGTCTGGAATGCAAAGTCGAAGTGGTTTGACACCTAGTGAAATCGGGGCAACTTCAACCAGTTGCTGCCCGCACCATCTCGGCGGCGAGGATCACTAGTAAACCGCTCCGTTTACGAAGTGGAGGCGGCACTGGAATGAACATGCATGGAGCCGGTGTAAAGCAGGCCTGGTGTCGACGCCATTTACGCGAAAAGGGATTGACCACGCCACAACTTGTAAACCGAAGCGCTTACGAAGTGGACACCAGCGCCGAAACTCGATACAGTAAAGTTGTCTTCGAGCTTGAAGTTGTTCGTTGCGATTCCCTCGTTGACGTCACGCGAGGCGCTTTCAAAGCCTGCCAAACACAACGGACTTCAATGCCGAGGCAAAGTGACGTATGGCGTGGTTGAAGCTTCATTGACGCACTCCAACGGGGGCTCGAATTTGCTTCTCATTCTGCGTTTTGCCAGCTCGCCGACACTTGCCAGACCCCTCCACTCTTCACCATGCAGCGCCAGATCCTGCGTCAAGCTCCCCGCGCCCTCGCCATGAAGTCGGCTTCCACGGCCGCCAAGGCCTCACCACTCGTCCTGTCGCGCCACTTCTCGACGCCCGTGCCGGTCAAGCAGACCAAACTGTTCATCAACGGAGAGTTCGTGCCCTCGATCACTGGTAAGACCTTCGAGACGTTCAACCCTGCCACGGAGGAGAAGATCGCCGACGTGGCTGAGGCCGGCACCGCCGACATTGACGCCGCTGTGGCTGCTGCCCGCTCCGCCTTCGAGGGCGAGTGGCGCACCATGCCCGCTGCCGAGCGTGGCCGTCTCATCCACAAGCTCGCGGACCTCATTGAGGAGAACATTGACGAGCTCGCTGCCCTTGAAGCACTTGACAACGGCAAGCCGTGCGCTGAAGCCAAGGGAGCCGACCTGGGCCTCGTGCTCAAGACCCTCCGCTACTACGCCGGCTGGCCCGACAAGATCCACGGCGCTGTGATCCCCATCACCGGCCCTTACCTCTGCTACAACAAATCCGAGCCTGTAGGTGTGTGCGCGCAGATCATCCCGTGGAACTTCCCGCTGCTTATGATGGCGTGGAAGTTGGGACCCGCTCTTGCAGCTGGTAACACCATCGTGCTGAAGCCTGCTGAGCAGACCCCGCTGTCTGCCCTGCGTGTGGGTGAGCTCATTGCTGAGGCTGGTTTCCCCAAGGGTGTGATCAACATTGTGCCTGGTGTGGGCCCTACTGCTGGCCGTCACTTGGCGCAGCACCCGAACGTCGACAAGGTCGCCTTCACGGGATCCACGGAGGTCGGATACCAGATCATGCGCACGTCGCACGTGAGCAACATCAAGCGCGTGACGCTCGAGCTCGGCGGCAAGTCGGCGAACATTATCCTGGACGATGCTGACATCGACCTCGCCATTCAGCAGTCGCAGCTGGGACTGTTCCTGAACCAGGGCCAGTGCTGCATTGCCGGCACTCGTGTGTACGTGCAGGAAGGCATCTACGACGAGTTCGTGCGTCGTTCTGTTGAGGCTGCCAGTGCTCGTGTGGTCGGTGACCCGTTCAGCTCCGCCACGCAGCAGGGGGCGCAGATCGACGAGACTCAGTTCGAGAAGATCCTGGGCTACATTGATGAGGGTGTCAAGGAGGGTGCACGTCTGCTGACGGGTGGCAAGCGCCACGGCGACAAGGGCTGGTTCATCCAGCCTACCGTGTTTGCGGATGTGACGGACGATATGACTATCGCTCGTGAGGAGATCTTCGGCCCCGTTATGTCGATTCTCAAGTTCAAGACCGTTGATGAAGTCATTGAGCGCGCTAACGACTCTGTCTACGGTCTGGGAGCTGGTGTTGTCACCAAGAACATCGACAACGCCATCAAGATCTCGAACGGCATCCGCACTGGCACGGTGTACGTGAACTGCTACGACGTGTTCGACGCCAACACTCCGTTCGGTGGATTCAAGGACTCTGGCATCGGCCGTGAGAATGGCGAGCTGGGTCTGCGCAACTACCTGGAGCACAAGACGGTGATCATTAAGCGTCCGGATGACTCGATGCCCTAAGTGTTTCAATCGCGTTGAAAGTGTAGTGGTGTCATTTTGACAGTAGTGGAAAAAAAGTAAGCGGAGCTAATGAAAGCCGTGCACCGTGAACCTTTTCATTGATGGTACTCTTCCGTCTTACTGCTATGTAGTAGTACTACGTTGCAGTACTTGCCCCTGGCTTGTCAAGGAAGAAAGGAAGCAGTTGAAGTTGACCCACAAATTGGAAGATGGTGGACTCGTACATCTCGGATTTCGAGTCGAACAGAGTTGCGCTGCAACTTGCAGACGTCAACGCGAGCCCTTCAAGGACACTGTACACACACTACATATACTTGTATTGATCACTCTATTCATTGGGTTAGACTCCAAGTTGGAGATCATTTCATGTATAGGAGAAGACGTCTTGGTTTGGTGATGGTCTTCCCCTTCAACTTGTCTGTCCCATGCTGATTGGCTGAAATATTTCTAATTTAGCCAACAACTAAGTGCCAAGTCCCCCGGTCTTATGACGTCGTCGCCAGCCTCCTAAAAGTGAAAGAGCCGAAGACGTCTAAGACCTCTGCGGGACTGCGAGTTCATGTACAACAGGATGGCGAACGGCCGAGCTACCGCGCGAGAATCCCTCTTCTCGGGTGCCTCCTCGCGATCGCAGGTAGTGTGTCCTATAGCACGCAGTTCTGCTTCTATAAATGCGAGACATCGAGTTACTTAATGAGATATCGCTTGTATTGGTATTTTGCAGCAAGGAGGAACGGTAGACAACGGAGAGCAAGCCAAGCGGTTGCTGGAAGACCAGAATGACGAGCAGATCAGCCATTTGTCGCTGCAGATCACGCAGCTCAAGCAGGTTAGTGGTAGACGCTGACTGTGACGGGTAAAGTTTGTCGTCGTTGGTTGTGCTGATGTTGTTGCTGTGTCTGGGTTGTTTGCTGCAGCTTTCGGGTAATATTCATGCCGAGGTGGTTGACCAAAACCGCTTCTTGGACAGCATGGTGGGTGCTTTTGGCTTTGGAAAGCTCTGCGAGCACTGATTGCAATGCAAATGGCTAACAGCTTCGTGTTTTACCATGAATAATGCAGGGGAAGGAGTTCGATAACACGGAGGGTCTGTTGGGCGGTACGATGAAGCGGCTTGGTATCATGATGGAGCAGGGCGGGAGCAAACACATGCTGTACCTCATCATGTTCGTGGTGGTGGTGTTCGTGCTCTTATACTTTGCCATCCGATCGCACTAGACTGTCGGCAACCTGGTAAACAAAACACGACATCATCTTTTTCTTCTCTAAAACAGTAATACCCTTCATCCTTCATCGAAAAAAACGTGTTTGAAGGTGCTTCTTGAAGCAAGCGTGCCTGGCTTTTTGATTTTTTTTTTTTGCCTGCAACCCATCGTAAGTACCGATATACCGGTACTCACCCATACTGAAGCGAAGTGTAGAGAAAGATCAGCTGTATCCGTCTTCTTCACCTTTTGAGCCGACGTGGTAACGATCACAACGCGGGGAGCGCACGACTGACAGACATGGGCAACTTCCTGGCCACCCCAATCACCGAGAAGGACACCGAAGGCGGCGAGGGCAACAGCCTCTCGTTCGGCCTGGCCACTATGCAGGGCTGGCGCACGGGCATGGAGGACTCGCACGTGGCGCTGATCAACCCGGAAGGGCTGCCCAAGGGCTGCTCGCTCTTCGCGGTGTTCGACGGCCACGGCGGGCGTTTAGCTGCGGATTTAGCGGCCGAACGAGTCACTGAACACCTGGCAGCTGTCATGAAGACCGGTATTTTCCCTGATGGTAAGACGGAGGGAGCGGACCCGGAGAAGATCGGCAAGGCCATGCGCGACGCCTTCATGAATCTGGACCAGAACATCCGTGACACGTTCGAGAAGAGCTACGGGTCGGACCAGAGCGGCTGCACGGCCATTGCAGCGCTCGTTACGCCCACACATATCATCGTGGCCAATTCGGGTGACTCGCGCAGCGTCATGGCCAAGGGCGGCCGCACTGTCGAGATGTCCTTCGACCACAAACCCATTAACGTACAGTATTGCAATGTTATTGTATAAGATAATTGGTTATTGACGAATGTTTGTGATTGTGCTGTAGCCGGGTGAGCGCACACGTATCCAGAATGCTGGCGGACTGGTGCGTAGCAACCGAGTGAATGGAGATTTGGCAGTGTCGCGTGCACTTGGGGACTTTTCCTACAAGGCTCGCGCAGATTTACCCGCAGAGCAGCAGCAGGTGTCTGCTGAGCCGGATATTGAAGTGCAGCAGATCGACACGACGGAGGAGTTCCTCGTGCTGGCGTGTGACGGGATCTGGGACGTCATGTCCAACGACGAAATTTGCGCTTACATCCGCCACCTCATGGACAACGGCGAGTCGGACTTGAAGTTAATATCGGAGGAAATCCTGGACAATTGCCTTCGTGCAGGAAGGTGCGTGTGCTGCTGTGTGTCGTTATGTGACGATTGAGAACTTCGCTAACTTGTTTTACCTAGCCGTGACAATATGAGCGTTGTGATTGTCAAGTTCCCGGGAGCTAAGCTCGGTCAGGGTGGAGGTGTGGCCAAGATTCGCGAGGAACGGGCTCGCTTGGAGAAGGCCCAGCAGGAAACCAATGGCGAACTCGACGACAGTGATGATAATGGAGTCGCAGGTGCTCTCTCGGCCCCCAAATCCTCGTAGTTATGCAGCACAAAACACAAGGCGAAGCGATACGTTCTACACCAATTCCCACGCTTCTTAACAAGCTAGTATCGGTGTGTTCATCCTCCGCCCGCCACATTTTCGTGGTTTGTATTGCAAGAGCTGTATTTCCAACCAAATCATCGCTTCATGACTGGAGCGCGCTCTTGTCGTTAAGATAAAACTAACCCAAAAGGTGTTTGCGAAAATGTTAAAAGTGTCTTCGTTTATGTACGTACTACTTGGACGTGTAGTTTTGCCTGCGCAGTTCAGCTCCCTAGTTTTAATACCACCCCTCCTCAATCTTCTCTACAGGTACTCACAGCAGCTACCGGTAGCAACTCAAACATCCGTCTTGGCAGTCTTCGAGATTTATGAACAGCAGCGCCATAGATGACGACTCTAACTCTGCCTCGCTGCTTTAGCCTGGTTCGCCATCTCGCTCTTTCGATGCGCGGTGTTGTTAGTTGGTCGCTTGTACTTGGATAGGTCCAAGTCCCGGAAATATGCGATCGTGCGCATGAGTCCTTCTTCAATGCACACATGGGGGTTCCAGTCCAAATGCGTCCTGTACCAAAAAGAACAAGAAAAATCTGTTAACACAACTCACAAGCTACGACACAGTTAGTAAACGTACCTGGCAAGGGTGATGTCAGGTTTTCGCAGCTTGGGGTCGTTGTTGGGCAGATCTCGGAATACCAATCTGCTTCGTGAATTTGTCAGGCGAATAATCATCTCAGCAAGTTCGCGAATGGTCATCTCGTGCGGGTTGCCCAGATTCATAGGGCCCACGCACGTATTGCAGTCCATGAAGCGCACGATGGCTTCCACGAGGTCGTCCACGAAGCAGAACGAGCGTGTCTGGCTGCCCGTTCCGTAGATCGTGATGTCCTCACCTTGCAGCGCTTGCATGATGAAATTGCTAACGACACGTCCATCGTACGGATGCATGCCTGGTCCGTACGTGTTGAAGATGCGTGCTACACGGATATCCACGTTGAGTGTGCGGTGGTACTCGAAAAACAGCGTTTCGGCCACACGCTTGCCTTCATCGTAGCAGGCTCTCACCCCTGTGCAGTCCACATTGCCCAGATAGGACTCTACTTGGGGTGAGATCTCTGGATCTCCGTACACTTCACTAGTTGAGGCTTGGAACACACGTGCCTTGACGCGTTTCGCCAGACCAAGTACGTTCATGGCGCCCATGAAAGACACCTTGGTGGTCTTGATAGGGTTGTACTGGTAGTGCACGGGCGAAGCTGGACAAGCCAGGTTGTAGATCTGGTCCACTTCGCACGCATAAGGCTCTGTGACGTCGTGGCGTACGAACTCGAAGTTCGGGTAGCGGTTCTGCAGCTCCAGCACGTTGGCACGTTGGCTGGTGAAGAGGTTGTCAAGGCAAATGACCTCATGGCCTTGCTCCAATAGTTTGTGGCACAAGTGAATGCCAATGAAGCCAGCGCCGCCCGTCACGAGGATGCGCTGCATCGTGCATTCTTGCAGCTGGCGGGGCAGTGACACGGGCCGCCGACGTTGTGGCGGCGTGGGTTCTTCGTGCGGCACGATGGCCACGGGCGACACTGGAGCGGGCGGTGCGTCGTGCATCTGCATCGTCACTTGGTGGTGATCCTCGCTCTGTGTCATCTCCGGCGAAGCGATGGAGGCGGTGGGGGCCATCGCCGACAAGAAAGTTTGGCTATTGCTGGCTTGGGTGTCTTATTCGATTCTGAGCCGTTTGGGTGGGACCAAAGACAACGTGATTTTCTTGTCGCATCATTGTGACTTTTCGAACAGCGCCTGTCCTCTCACTTGGAGAAAGTATGGCGTAGTTTGAGAGAGAGTACGGTGAATCAACCACTTACAATTATCAAGTGAAAGAGAGTACCGCCCGTGGGTGACAATTTTCGCATGGAAAAAGCAATTTTTGCCGAAACATTTTCATTGTTTATCGAGTGGCAAAAAGGAGGCAAAAGCACACCGAAGATGCCGGCCACCGCAGGACGCGTGCGCATGCCGCACAACAACCGCATGCACAGCAGTGCAGCGCTCAAGATGACGGGTATCTGGAAGAACACTATTGGCTACGACCCGTACGCGGCTGAGGACGAGAAGCAAGGTGAGGCGAGCGAGACCTCGTACGAGCAGGCCAAAGGCCTCATGGCGCTCGCCAAGCTGTCCAACAAATCGGTGAGTAACAACTTGCAAATGACAATTTTGCGCGGGATTAGGGGACATTGATTTTATTTCTTTTTTTGTGAACTTTGTTGTAGAGCGATGTCCGTGGCGCTTGCAAGAAGGTGAAACAAGACAATTTTTCCATCATGGAAAGTGAACTTACTGAATTATTTTATTTTTTCAATGCTGTCCAGTGCGGTATGGTGGGGCACTTAACTTTCCAATGTCGGAACCATTTGGGTGGGGAGGAGAAGCGTGTGGTCTCGTCGGACTCGGACTCGTCTTCGTCCTCGGTGAGCGTCATGTTGACAATGGAAAATCGTCCGCTGGAAAACAATTGTACTTGAAGTACTAACGTCATACGGTTGTTGCATTTTGTTTTACAGGATTCTTCAAGTGACGAGGATGAAGATGAGAGTGAAAGTGAAGATGAAAACGACAAAAAATCGTCCGCACGCCGTCCATCATCACGAGGACGCAGCAGAAGCCGAAGTCGTAGCCCAAGCGAAGCGAGAGAGCGACGTCGGGGCCGAGCGCACAGTCGTAAACGAAGCCCCAGTACCGGTCGACGTCATCGGCATCGATCCCCGTCTAGAAGTCGCAGTCGATCGCGCGGAGATCGTGTGCCCATCAAGAAACGCCGTCGCAGCAGTACCAGTTCGGAGAGGGAGAGTAGTAAGCGACGTCGCCGTTCGGACAGTGAGGAACGTTCGTCATCGAAGAAGCGGAAGAGTTCGTCCAAGAAAAGTAAGGAGAAAGACCGCAAACACCGTCATCGTCGCCATCACCGCGGCCGCGACTCACCGAAGAAATCTCACTCCAAGAAGCGGCATCACTGAAGAGAATGCCAAAAATGCAGTTTATTGGATCTGTTTCAACAAGGATGCCGTCACTGCATCAAAATCTAACCTTACTACCTTTATACATTTTTGCACTTTGTACATGTACATTCCTGGCTTTAGTTTTCCCAGATCAATATGATGTAGGGATCCACGGCAGAAGCATCGAATGACTACTGCCAAATTGTGAGGTATTCGCAAAAATGCATTTGGGGAAATTGCGTGAAGAACAACATACCCACAATCCTCAAACTTCGTATAGTACCACTAAAAGTGGCCGTGCAGAATTCTCTCCGGTGGCAGTCCGTCGCATCATCAAAGTGCTTGAAAATCCAGCGTTATTGCGTGTCTGTGACGTCAAGCCAGTCGAACTCATGTCTTCTTCAAGGTGAAATGCCATTTGAAATCTGCTGGAACCAGTCGTATTGCCTTGTGCCGCGGTGGCCATTGCTTTTGTCGACAATTCGAGCGGCAGTGTGTTCCACGTCTTGAACACCCCATCCAATACACAGACGTCGAGTCAACCGCCGAACAATGCGGGCACGAGATCGACCTTTGAAGCACGGGAAGCTCGAGTCCTTGGACGAAAGGTACACGAGAGATAGAAGTTGTTCAGCTTCCAAGTGTAGGGCCAGCAACCCTTGAGCTACAAGCTGTCGGTAGCGATCAAAGCCCTCTCCACCCATGATCTCCACCATCTCCGGTGTGAGCTTGAACGGCGCCGTCTCGAGACTGAAAGTGTTGCCAGGTGCAATGCCAAGCACGAAGCCAAAATCAATATGTACGACGTGTCCTTCGGTATCCAACATGATGTTGCCATTATGGCGGTCTTTCACCAGGAAAATATAGGAGAAGAGACTGTACGCTGCCATACTCGTGATGAAGTTTGCTCGTGCTCTCTCCAAGCGGACAGGGTCGTGTTCACCTGTGATCGGGTCTCGACCGCACGCTCGCTCAAAAATTAAGGGCAGTGACGTGCCCACACCACTGATTTTCTTACCTTTCTTCTTCAGTCCATCCAGCGACTGAGCATCCGTGATCACCTCCAATAACCCACAGTCCTTGCCTGCACACACAATGCTGTAGTAACGCATCCAAAGGTTGAGATCATGCTTGCGGAAAATGAGTTGGAACAACTTGAGCCCTTGGAGCACGAAGACCTCTTGACGCATATCGTCAAAGCTTTTCGCAATCACGGGAACCACTGCATAACCTTCAAAACGTGAAAAAGCGCTCTCCTCACGGATTCTCTTCTGAGTTTCAACAAACCGTTCTCCGAAAAACGGGCAATGGGACGAGCATACGGAGTCCACACTGTCACTTGTATCGTTTCCATCGTCACCTCCCACCTCTTCCGTACCGAATCCATCGCTTCCATCATCGGAGAACGTACCAGTAGCTGTTTTCGCACTAAGTGGCGTACAACCAGAAGGTAGAACGTGATTAAGGCCATCCAAATCTTCGGAAATTGAGGATCGTAGAGAAGCTTGAGATGCACTTCGACTAGCTGGAATCAAGTCAGCCACGTACGTCCGCACGCTTTCTCCATCGAGGTAGTTGATAATCTCCTGTTGCTCCGGTTCTAAGAGTCCGTCCTTTTCGTTCTCCAAGTTCACAGCAGCTTCCACTAATCCATCCACTGTAGTGTCGTGATTGTTAATCTCGCGAGACTCACCGTCGCATCCTAATGACGAAGCAATGATCTCAAAGAAAACTAACGTCGGCGCACGAGCCTTGGTGGAAAATACGGTTCCTTCATCAGTCAGTACGTTGACTACGCGGTGAGGGTGTGCCATAACTTCAGACAGGGGCAGTGCAGCCTCAGGCCGAATGTGCTTCCCACGCAGCATTTCTTGCAGTAAAGCTGGGAGTTGTTTCTTTCGCTGGGAAGGCTCCGAGATGTTTTCTTTCAGGTACGTACAGAGATCCACAAGGAAGCGCACGAGCCGAACTTCGTCGCTAAAAATGTGCTGGGCAGGTTTGTTCCACATCCGCTGCTTGGTTTCTACGAGATGCTGAGTGCCTGACCTCCGTCGTTCCAGTATCATCAGTTGAGCTTCTTCATGGTAATCCGAAGGGAACGGGTCCAGGAACCCATCGCCAATGCGAAGCTGCTTCTGAACATTACGAGAGCTGGCCACAGTCTCCTCTTTGCTGCGGGCAAGGAGCCATTCAAAGAACGGGGATTCGCGCTGTGAAGCCGCATACGCTCGTCGCACGTACTCATATAACTGCTCAAGTAACTTCTCCAACGATTCGCGCTGATGTAGTGGTGCTTGTGGGAACAGTAATTGCGGCAATACACTCCGAGGCTCACCGAAGTTGACATTTGTAACGAAGAAAAGCATGACCACAATGCCGTTACCGCGCTTGTAAAGTCCTCCAGCCATTGCATCCCAGTGAGCAGCAATACATTCCCATGTCGCTTTGACTGCAAGATGCACGCTACGACGGGCAGTGGCAGCCAGGAAATATAAGTAAAAGGCACGAACACTGGGAGAAGCGTCCGGCAGGTTCACAAAACCCCACTGTAAGAACTGCGGCCAGTAGAAATCCATCGTATCCATGCAGTTTTCGACATTGTGCACGAGCTGAGCCAGCACCACCACGAACATGAACGGCTGCTGCCGATATTTAAACATTGCCGAGAGGAGACTCAGAGGCCCGAGACTTCGAGCACGGATGTGGCTTTCAATTTCACGCTTCGGACCCTGATCAAAATATTTCCAGCGCACCAGTCGTGACAATCCTCCAGCCTCGTCAACAGCGGATGCGTAGTAAACCCCAGCTTCTTGTAGCGAAGTTAGCAACTGCTGGCGAATAAAGCAATCCATACACACGCGCTTCTGCTCCCGCGACGATGAGGTTTTAGCTCCAACTTGGGATCCCAGCGGCAATGAATCTCGAGATGCCATTATGATCGATTCGGGAGTTGTTAGCGCCGTCCACTGGCTGCAGTGATCACGGCAAAACCGATGCGAACAGGACGCGCAGATCTTGGGAGTATGGATAAGTCTGCCGAATCTCTTACTGCAACGCAAGCAACCGTTCGTGAGCTGTGGGGCTGAGCTAACCACAGCACCCAAACTATGGCGTCGGGTCTTTGCAGTGGGACCTTTAACCATACTGGAGCTGAGGGGGTCGGTGACGTTGCTGGTTGAGCGTTCACGAATGGAAGTAACTTGTCCTCGACCTGAAGACAGCAATAACGTCGGATCCACGGCTGTATCTGCTGCATAGTCACAGTCAGTGTTCGCTGCGCTGTTGTCGCTGTCCCCCGTGTCTTCAATCTCCTCTTCATGATCGTTTCCCTCCGCCAATTCAAAGTGGTCCATCGCGAACATCCCCGGCGCAGCAGTGCTTGTGGCTTTTTTCAGCACTGGAGTCTGATCATGAATAGGACCCAACGAACTTAAGGCCGAAGTAGTAAGCGACAACAAGCCAAAGGGGTCGTCCTCTTCCATCAGATTCTCCGATTTACCCTGATGAAGCAACGACCGTGTGGAAATAGACGACCTGGAGGCTGAAAAGTGCAGCGATTCGAGCTCCTCCACCACATCTTCATCCACCTCGTCACTCTCCTCCTGTTCCTCGAATTGCACTTGTTCCTGTGGCAATAATTCCCCTATGAACTGCACCCACAGGTCTCTCTGCTCTTGTGACTCGGTCTCAATCAATAGCGCAATGCCCGAACTCTCATCCTCCACGTAAAATGAAACACTTTCGAGCTGTTTCCTTTCCTGTTCGCTCATCACCAAACTGACAAACATTTCTGCGTCTTCTTCGTTATCAGCATCTCTTCCTTCTTGTGGCAATTTCACTTTATCTCCATCCACCGCTTCGACACTTGAAACTTTTGTGCTGGCCAATAATACTGCACCTCCGGAGCTCGTAGAAGGTGATGCGTCTTCGTCTTCGCTGCTTTCAGTGCCTGCGTCCACTGTAAACCACTCGAGAGACGCCTCAGGCGCCCGGGAGACGCAGAAATACCACACATCGTCGCTCAAACGTCCTACAGAGCGCAAATGGCCACTAGAGGACGAGGAGGACGCCGCTTCTTCTGCGTCGTGGACACTGGAGGACGAACGGAAGCCCACTCGCTCCCGAATACGCACTAGACCCTCGCACCGCGTCGTCCCCATGCTACAGGACGGGTCAATTGCGGTTCTCCGACTCGGAATTTGTTGTGACACTTCTGGCAACAGATGCTAAAAACTGTTGATTTACAGAATTAGGTGGAAAATGAAAGGGTACCGATGGGTTAAACTTGATAAATGTAAGGAAATCAGTTACAAAAGCAGGTTGAAAGAAAAAAAAAGTGTAGGCTGTTTACACTTGACATCTGATAAAAGTGATGGCTACACTGGATGCGATGGGAATAAGTCGCTGAGCTCTGTAACACCGGACGCGATGTCTTGACGCGCGTAGAATAGCAGATAGGCTGTGGAGGAGGGAGAAATGTCGTCTTCGTTTATTGGCGTAACAATGGTATCGTCGGCATTCCACCAGCAATTTTCACTGAAACGACGGAATTGTGCCGTGTAGTGTCCCGAACCAATTCCAGGACCAGAATGGTGCACTATAGCGTAGAGATCGTATTTCGTGCAGGTTCGAGACGCGGAACTCAGTGGAATGTGCAATTCATTTTGCAAGAAATCGATGCCACGACGCACACGCGGGTCCAGATTATCGGCAAAACAATTGTCAGTGCAAGGATGCGAATCGTCGTGGCCACCACCGATGGGGGACAAAAAGTCACGAAGATCGAGATTTTGCAAAGGGAAATCCACGTTGTGAGTGAGTTTTCTCCATTGATAATTGCCATTTGCAGTGGAAAGTGTAAAACGTTTGAGTTGCAGCACCAAAACGGGTGGTAAACGCCAAAGTGACAATTGTTTCGTGTGTGGAGAGGATTCTTGCTGACAGTATGAACACGAAGCGTCGAGATTGTCTGTGCTGCAAAGCGAACGAAGACTTTGCTTGAGGGAGTGGGTCTTTGTAAGACGATAGAGAACGTAGCTACTGTGGTCTCGGGTCGGATACGATTGCAACCACCAAAAAGCAGAGTGAGCTTGAGGGTGAAGCTGCAGATCCCAATCGATGGCGATAGTTTCGTAATTTTCGAGATCCAGTAGTTCAGCAGCAGTAGCTGTAGGTAAAATACGACAACCACGACAACCTGAGCTCCAGTGACAGCGGCTGCAGGCGATACCGTCTTCTCGAACACGACAAAGGACGAAAAATGGTGCGTGAGGATGTTTAGTCATGTCGGTGTTGGAACTGAACCTCAATTGAGCTCTGTGTCCAAGTAGAAATTGCTGCAGAACCATTTGATAAAGGGACTGCCCAGTAAGAGCTCCCGTCGTAGAAGAACATACAAACGGCGAGCCACAGAGAGTCTGGCGTGTTGGAGCCGAACAGTAAAACGGAACGAGAAAGCTCCTGCGGTGCACGAAGCGAAGATAAATCTTCCTGCTGCCAGTTGTTGGCGACACAGTGTCATCACCAGCACCTGCAAGTTGGACAAGCTCGAAAGCATGCAGCGGCTTGGGTAATGCACTGACCGGTGTTTTCTCATCCATTTGATCCTCCATGATGTCATTTAGCAATAGATTCCGGATCATAAATCCGTTCGGACTCCCGATGACGTACTGCGTTTGTGGAAAAGGAATTTGCGTTAGAACATCTTCAACTGTCGCGTGTTCATCTACTTCTACCACCACGCGAACAGGACCTCTTGTGCCAATTTCATTCTTTGACTTTGTCAAGTGCACGATCACTACCACATCTTGTTGACTTGCAGTTGGCAAGTCAGCAACAAGTTCTTCAAGTGGCAACTGGAGAGATGAAAACGGTTCAAATCGAGCAGATTGGTGCGTGCATGGGTTGCATGCCAGCACACTTTTGAATTGTCCAGAGAACAAAATGTTCACTAAAGTTGGTTCGTTGACGAGATGAGAAACCCACCACTCGGTTGCCACAAGTCTGTCGTGTCGTCCGTTGCTGTCTTCAGCACAAAACAACAAAGGGGAAGTACCGTGAGTTCCATTATCTTTTCGCTGGAAAAGATTTGCCAACCACACGTGACTGCGTGGGGACAAAATCATAGAGTCCTCGCTCTCTTTAGGTTTTCGCTTTAGCGCAGCGCTCAGGTGATTCAACAGACAAACGAGGAATTCCTGAGCATCTTGCTGGTTCCCGTCTGTCATATCAGGGGCAACCTCTGACAAAGCTTTCAGAAAAATCATAGGAGAAATGGCAACGTTTGTAGCTGCATCGCGACTGTCTCGACTCATTTCAGCAAAAATCTCTCCAACGACTTCGAGAAATGTCTTCTTCCGTGTCGCTATAGATTTATCCATATCACAGTGCTCGTTTCGAGAAAAAAGGAGATCCAACATCGGTGTGGCGGCTAGACACTGGAAGACAGCGTTCATGAAGCATGTGTTGCCTAAGTTCGCCAAACCTCGCGGAGTCTGAATTGCATTCAACTGCAGTGGCTGGTATTCGCGTCGTTCCTCCCTTTCGTCAACATCCGCTTCGAACACTTCCACATTTTTGCCTTTACCTTCTCGGCTTGTAAGATTCAATGAAAGGCGGACCCAGAAACCATTAAAAGGGGTTTGTTGGAAGGTGGTTGACGGGGTGTTTGTGATCATGAGCCACGTTAACAACGGGATCATTGTATTGCCCGATGGTAACTCAGTCGCTTCTTCGTATAAAATCTGAGCACTAAGATAGGGCGAACGTTCCTGTTGCGACCTCAGTGTTTCTTCAATCAACAGTTGCCATTCGCGTGGCTTCAGGAGACAGAATGCATTCGATTGTGCTTTGTGCGTGGAATAGTCGACAATCGTTTCGAGTGATAAAGCGTTGCTGCTGATACACCGTTTGAATCGGAAAAGTAGTAGTGCTGTTTCGATTTCCGATACTGAGAAACCAGGTTGCTCCTGTGCCACTTCGACAAACTGAGCTAATGTCAACATTTGTGTGGTATTTCCCATTGACATCCGGCCTGGAGATGTTGGAGGGGAAATCAACGAGTGTGCTTTGCCTCGTCTTCTGATAGTGATACTTGCCTCACGCTCGCAGTCAATTGAACTACGACCAGTAGTCAACTGTAAGAATATACTTAGCTGCTCGACATCGACCTGCCCGCAGTTGTACTCGTCAAACAGTTCAAACAGAAGTCGATAGACGCAATCCACATCAGACGCAAGGGTGACGCATAGTATCAGCACAAAAAGCTTGAGTTCATCGGGAATCGATTGCCCCGTATCTGTAACATTCACGCTAGACTTGGGTTCCCAAATATTTGCAATAATGTCCACAAGGAACTCGTCATCAAGCGCTTTTCGGAATCTATCGAGAACACAACCTGGGGCTAACACGGGTGAATCTGTCGACAGCTCCATCAGAATACGGTGCAATTCGCAGCGGAAATCGTTTTTTTGCTTTGAGGAGAGACTATATTCCTCCGTTGCGAATTTGAAGGGCGATCTTTGAGGGAAAGTAGACAGTGTGGTATCCTGCATAACTCGTCGAGCAAGACTTGGAATCCAGTCGACAAAACGGAGAACGCGAAACGACCTCCTTGAACCAAACGTTGATAGAAACTTCTCGAGTGTAATTGCACCATTTTGAGTTGAATTAAGGAGCACTCCAACGCACTCTTCCGTTGTCCACGATCGAGCAGATTTGCCCCTTTCAATTGCTACGCAGCGATTGACTGCGAAATATTCAAAGAACTGAAGCACGTCGGACCTGGATGCAATTCGGCCATCTCCACTTGCAATTATCATCCTGAAAACCATCTCTAGATGGTCATCACGAGATCCTGTGAGGGCAACTTCAATGCCAGCGATGAACTCGAGCAACGAAATCTCACCGTCACGACTGGCATTCCACTCACGGTATAACCTTTGCACTAAATAGTCTGGAATAGCAACAGCTGCTTCATGCAGCAGGGTGTCCCGAAAACGATCGAGAGTGAGCCCTTTGGAATATCCGCGAGCTCGGTTGAAGATCAGATTGACTCGAAGCTGATCGCTTTTGGAGAGCTGGTGAACGCAGGTGCTGTATGAGGATCTTGGGTTAGCATGTGTTTTACCGCGAAGTTTTTCACGCATGGCTGCCAGGAGAAGCACTGAATGTGATTCTTGTCGGTAGTGAATGAGCACAGTACAACTATTTTTGTTGAAACCCCCATGTTATTTGAAAGAATATAGGATTTCCTTCCTACAGGAGTGATACTACGAAGTAGCCCCCAAAGTGGAAGTAGGAACTATCGAAACCCTCTCTGCTTTCCGATTGCGGTTGATTTCCTTCACTATCCATGCCAGTAGTAGACAGAGTCGCTTACAACGCGAGGATGTTCTGCGTGTTACAGTTGTCGTTCGTGTAGCCCTTGAAGCAAGCGCAGACACCCGTGTCGGGGGTGCAAAGGCCGCGGCCAGAGCATTGCGAGACGTAGTTGTACTTGTACTCGTCTGCAGGTGGAGTGACTTTGTACAGCGCTAAAATGGTGTTCGCACCACCATTGAGAGAGTTCCCTCCAAATGGTCTATCAAGTGTGATTGCCGCCAATGTGGTTGATTTGAGTTTGAAGAACTGGTTCTCGAAGAAAATTGTGTCGCCAGCTAGAAGGCCATGAGGAGTAGAAGTGACGTCCATGGTGATTGTCGTGTCGCCAACGGCAACGGCCGTGAGAATCGGCAATCCAGTGGTGGCACTCACCGTGACACGAGATACTCCACCAGAGTCTTTCGGAGCGTTAAAGCGGTTGTTTGTGGACCCAAGCGCGTGTTTGATCGGGAACACAAGGGAAATTACCAGGGTCGAACTGACCGTAGCAATTTTCCCGAGTAATACGTGAGACCCAACCTTGAACAGCGTGTTATCTGCATCGGTCTGTGCGGGGGTGGTCATTACAATTTCAAGAACGTTGAAGGTCGCTGCTGTTACTGACGCTGCTGTGATGCCCTTGATCAAAATACCCGAATCCTCAGTGAACCATTCGCTATCGTGGCCTTTTTCCATTACGAACACTTTCGCAAACTTCTTGGCTGAATCCACGACACTCTCAAAGCCATAACTTGCAATTTCAGGGCTACGAAGACGTCCAGGGTTATCAGTAAACTGACACACGACTGAGAGGCCATGGGAGGCGACACGGCCCGACTGGTAGCCAACGAGGTCAGAACCTACGTTGGCACCACTCGTTGGCTCGCAAGTCACTTTGGTAAAAGTCTGGTTCGGGACTTTCTTAATTGCTGCAGCCACAGCGGCAGCGTTAGCTTTCGCATTTAAGAGAGAAGTTGCTGCTGCAACACCCCCGTCGCTCACAATAGGGATCGCTTCCGTTAGGTAGGCTTCTCCATGAAAATCGAAAAGCCGAAGGCGCACCCAATCGTCTTTGCCCACCCGAGGGACAGGTACAGAGCTGCCGTCAACAACGGGGTAGCCAGTAGCAAGCGTTGGGTCAAGCCACACATGCACCGCGAATACCGTGTAGACAGCGTTGCCCACCGATAGATACATTGGATCCACGCCAACTTTGCACGACCGCAACGAGCAATCCGTTCCTTCATACCATGGATCACAACGGCAGCCGTAGGTGACTCGGCTGTCCCAGAGGTCGTAGGTAATCTGGTTAACATTGTCAGGATTTCCGAAAAGAGTCCCCGTCGTCTTCAGTCCCAACTCACGTAGACTCTCGCACGTCCCGTGGCCACTGCATTTGTTCGGACAAGCAGCTCGCTGACAGGAAACACCTTCGTAGCCATCGAAGCACGTGCACGTCCCCAAACTCCGGTCACAAAGGCCCTTGTTGGAGCACTCCATGTAGAAATGCGCTTCGTTGGTCGCAGCGTCCGGGTTGAAGAACTCGTACGTTCCTGCTGGGTCTTGTTGCGAGTCCGTCAGGATCCAATTGGCCGTAATTCGACTCTGGTCCATGTTAATATCTCCCTTCGGCGTGTCGGCATGTGCGTATCCGAATTGACACGTGCGGTCCATGCAGTCGTTTCCCTGGTAGTTCTTGTAGCAGTTGCACATATCCTTGGCCATGCAGGCTCCGTTGCCGGAGCAGCCGTTCGGACACTCAGCAAAACTCGGAACACTAAGCAATGCCATGGTAACGAGGAGCAACCCGGAGGTTAACACCATATTGCGCTTACTCCCCATTTTCACCCTGGTTGCGTCCTGGGTTTTCTGGTAAATGACAGTTCACCAAATGCAAAGTGGCGTTCTGCCCGACCAATGGTCGGCGATCATGCGATCTTGCAGTTTTGGATCGCCTTGAAGAGGCGTTTGCGACGGGTGAGACTTAACCACGAAATCTTTGGACTGAGCACTTTTGGGTAATCGAATACTAGTGTAGTGAACTTTGAAATCCTGTTTCCTTATTGGAAAGTGAAAATATCCAAATCCTCTTTCCTTTTAAAAAAAAATTGCGGTTTATTCATCAACTCTCACAAGCTAGATAAAGTCACCTACAACGCGAGGATGTTCTGCGTGTTACAGTTGTCGTTCGTGTAGCCCTTGAAGCACGCACAGACGCCCGTGTCGGGGGTGCAGAGGCCGCGGCCGGAGCATTGCGAGACGTAGTTGTACTTGTACTCGTCAGTAGGTGGAGTGACCTTGTACACCTTCGTAATGGTATTGGCGCCACCATCGAGAGAGTTCCCTCCAAACGGTCTATCAAGTGTGATTACCCACGGTGACGCCGTTGCGACCGCTTTGATTTTGAAGAACTGATTCTCAAAGAAGATCGTGTCGCCAGCTACGAGTGGAGGACTGGCCGACAGGGTGATTGTCGTGGCGCCAACTGCAACAGCTGTGCTTGTTAATCCAGCACCGGCAGTCACCGTGACACGGGATGCCCCACTAGAATCTTTCTGAGCGTTAAAGCGGTTATTTGTGGTCCCGAGGGCGTGAGAAACTGGGTAGACGAGAGCGATGGAAGTTGCGGTCATCTTCCCGAGCAACACGTGGGAGCCAACCTTGAACAGCGTGTTGTCAGCATCTGCCTGACTATTAGCGGTCGCTGTGAGCGTGGCACCTGTCCCTGAAATTGTAATTGTCGAATCTTCAGTGAACCACTCGCTCTCATGGCCTTTTTCCATAATGTACACCTTGGCGTTTTTCATGTTCGGGTCCACAACTCCACTAAAACTGTAGCTGACAATTTCAGGGTTGCGAAGACGACCGGGGTTGTCAGTGAATTGGCACACAACAGAGAGTCCATATGTGGAAGTCGTGCGGGTCGACTTGTAGCCATAAAGATCGGCGGTTGTTTGTGCGTTGGTGTCTGTTGTCTCGCAATCCACCTTCGCAAATGTCTGGTTTGGAATTTTCTTAATCGCTGCAGCCACAGCATCTGCGTTCTTTTGCGCCAGTACAAGTGAGTCCGCTGGGGTAATATGTAGATCACTTACTATCGCGATTGCTTCGGTAACGTAGGCTTCTCCATGAAAGTCGAACAACCGAAGACGCACCCAATCATCAACGCTAGGTGTCCTTGGGGTAGGAGTGACTACACTTGAAATAGTAGTGGTGACAGTCAAACTTGCATCGAGGTACACATGAAGCGCGAATACCGTGTAGACAGCGTTGCCCACCGATAGATACATTGGATCCACGCCAACTTTGCACGACCGCAACGAGCAATCCGTTCCTTCATACCATGGATCACAACGGCAGCCGTAGGTGACTCGGCTGTCCCAGAGGTCGTAGGTAATCTGGTTAACATTGTCAGGATTTCCGAAAAGAGTCCCCGTCGTCTTCAGTCCCAACTCACGTAGACTCTCGCACGTCCCGTGGCCACTGCATTTGTTCGGACAAGCAGCTCGCTGACAGGAAACACCTTCGTAGCCATCGAAGCACGTGCACGTCCCCAAACTCCGGTCACAAAGGCCCTTGTTGGAGCACTCCATGTAGAAATGCGCTTCGTTGGTCGCAGCGTCCGGGTTGAAGAACTCGTACGTTCCTGCTGGGTCTTGTTGCGAGTCCGTCAGGATCCAATTGGCCGTAATTCGACTCTGGTCCATGTTAATATCTCCCTTCGGCGTGTCGGCATGTGCGTATCCGAATTGACACGTGCGGTCCATGCAGTCGTTTCCCTGGTAGTTCTTGTAGCAGTTGCACATATCCTTGGCCATGCAGGCTCCGTTGCCGGAGCAGCCGTTCGGACACTCAGCAAAACTCGGAACACTAAGCAATGCCATGGTAACGAAGAGCAATCCGGAGGTTAACACCATATTGCGCATACTGCCCATTTTCACTCTTTTCGTCGTTTGTTGGTTTGATGGTATGGTGCGTCCGAGGCTGTGGTTTGCCAAATGCGGCAGAACCCAAGCGAGTGGTTTGAAGCAATGCGATCTTGCAGCGTTGGATCTCCACAAAGAGCCGTTTTGCGACGGGTAAGGTCGCGATCTTTTGCGTGGACGTATCGTAAGGACAGGGGCGGTTGGAATTGTCGACGGTTGCAGAAGGATCTGAAATTAGCTCTCGGTGGAGTCGGATAAATATTCTCAAGTTTGGCAAAGTGTCTGTAGTATTGGCAAAATGAACCAGGGACTGCCAGACCCACATGCACCGGAATCGCAGCCGACACGACAAGGGAGGAGGTTGATTCGGGTGAGCTCAATAGATGATTAAAGTTTGACGCTGTTTTGTCACTAATAAGCCTGTGGTTTTTCCTCAGATGCTGTTTAGATCGGGCGTAGAGGATGTCAAAACTCTGAATGGAGCAAATCAAGACTGTCGGACTGAAGATGTTACGCCCCGGAAGCCTATCGACGACCAAACCAATAAAGACAAGCTCTCTCCTGTTCCTGAAACTACGGGTAAATTTGCATCACTGAAGCGAAAGTTGTTTCCATCGCAAAATCGAAGACACCCCCGACATGTACCACCGCTTATCAGCCCTATCAACGCTCCGGTTAAGTTTTCACTCCCACCACTTGGAGAGAACCTGAAATATGTTAGCTGTAACTCTACACCCAGATACGAGGACAGTGTGGAACAAAATCAACTCAACTTTGAGCCAAGCAGCAAAGATGGAGTGGAGCTGAAGATTTCAAACCTGATTAGCCAAGAAGTCACCCCTGAAAGTGATTTTTCCGGAGAGGGCGACAATAATTGGGGAATAACAGGCGAAAGAACACTTATCGACGACGACGATGATAGAGATCTCGAAAGTGCAGTGGAAGCGTTAGATATGGAGAGCTCAATTGCGGACAAGACGCTTGAAGAGGTATGCAAAAAAATGTCTAGCAAGACTACGTAGAAACTGACGTTCTCTTGTCTTGATTTTGCAGATGAGTAAAGCTATCACCAACTTGCGAGCATGGAAAGAGGCCCACGAACAGGAAACGCAGCAAGCATTAAACAAATTGGTATGTGTGTTTCGTACTCACGTGTCGGTTGTATTTTGCTTACGACTGATTTTCATGTACATGTATTTCGCAGGAACAAGAGCACCAGCCAACCTCTGACTTGCCACAAGAGCCTATAGACTGTGCAGACCCCCTAACACTACAACTTGAGGTAACCTTACTAAAAGATGCCTCGATATAGTGGAAACTAAAATCCCTTTTGTGTGCATTTCTAGCTCAAGATCCAAAAGCAGCAACAAAATCGAGAAGCACAGGTACTTGAATTCCGAAAAGAAGCAGAGGCGTACCAACTCCAGTGTAGCCTGTTCAAGATGGAACTCAATGAATGCGTAGCCACTCGAGTCGAAGAGGCTTTGCAGAACAGTTCGGGCTCCGAAGGCGTGGCCCTCTCTCAACTACGCAATGACCTATTCCAACTGGACGTGAAGCAGCGTCAGGAAACTTTATTGCAGGAGTTGCAAGAGGCTGACACTGAACTAGGTACTGTACTGTATGTTGTCAACCACCTTTCTTAACTGAAAACTCCTAACGTCACGTACTTCTCCACTGTCATCCAGACATGAATGTTATCAACACCCAGGTACGCTACTCACTCTTTACTGTAATTTGTTACCATTTCTTCTTCTAAACATTTAATTGCAGGCCTTCGCCAGTGAACTGGATGCGATTTTAGCGCAGTTCGATAATTGACGTGGTAATTTTTGAAGACGAAAATCTGATAATCTGATTATCCCGTCAGATCCATTCTCAACCGCAAACACAGTATATCAATTCCTGAAACGCAATAAACACTCAATCTCCAACGTATCCCCTCTCCACAGATATGCTACTCACAGGTTTTCACCAAATTCCTCTCTCTTGCTTTCACTATGCTCCCTTTGACACACTCATCATTTTCCCCCTCATATCCAAATCCGCCTTCAATTCCGCATCAAGTTCTTCTGCTATGGCCGCGCGCGAGCTGATCGCGCTCGAAGACGTGGCCAAGATGCCCACGCCGGGGCTCAGTGCACCCGCCAACGTGAGTTTCAGCCCTGACGGACGTATCGTGGCCTTCCTACACGCCCCGGGGGCTCAAAGCGGGCTGTCACGCCAACTGTACGCTCTGGACGTCACTTCTCGTCGTGTGTCGCTGTTAGCAGCCCCTCCTAACCAAGGCAACACGGAGGGGAATCTGAGTCTGGAGGAGAAACTGAGACGCGAACGTCAGCGTCAAATGGGGGTGGGGATCACGTCATACGCGTGGAATCCGTCGCCTCATTCGCAGAGACTTTTGTACCCTCTTCAAGGCGATCTGTACATTCAGGAGCAGCCAGGAGCTGAGCTGAAGTTGCTATTTGATAAAACCTCAACGGGAGCAGCTGGGGGAGCTATTGACCCGCAGTTTTCTCCTGACGGAAGGTGGGTCGCCTTCGTTCAGGATAAAGAGATCTACGTCATCCCTAGTAATGTAACCGAGGGAGGACAAGAAGCTGTTCAAGTGACGCAAGGAGCGCGAGGTGTAGACGGCAAATCCAATGGCTTGGCCTGTTTCCTGACGCAAGAGGAACTCAGTCGCTTCCGAGGATTCTGGTGGTCGCCCGACAGTTCGAGACTCGCTTTTGAGGAAATCGATGAGAGCCACATCCCCAAATTCAGGATCATGCACTCGGGAAGCCCCGAGCCGACGGGAGACGCGGCGCAGGAGGACCATCGCTATCCTTTCGCAGGTGCTGCGAACCCCAAGAGACGACTGGGGGTCATTAAGCTGCCTCATGCCGAACAGGAACATGCAGGACTCCACTTCCTTGACCATCGCCGGCAGATCCCCACACCAGTGTGGATGGATTTTGCAGTTGTGAACCCAGACCCGGACTTTTACGTTTCCAGAGTCAATTGGCTGCCTGATCAGTCCCTCGGCGTGCAGAGACTGAATCGACTGCAGACGGAAGTCATGTTCCTGCGCTTTGACGTGCATACGGGGCGCGCTACGACGCTGATCCATGAAACCAACTCGGTGTGGCTTAATGCGAACTACTTGTTCCGTAATATTGAAGCTGAGAACAAGAACACGTTCCGGTTCTTGTGGGGGTCCGAGCGATGCGGATATATGCACCTATATCTGTACGAATACACAGCTGGAGCTCCGGGAGCGCGACTTCTTGGCGCGGTCACATGTGGCAAGTGGAATGTGGAATCTGTTGAAGGCATCGACTTATCTCAAGGACGTGTCTACTTCTGTGGCACGGTAGATTCGCCGCTGGAGCGTCATCTTTACGTGACGTCGCTCTTTCCGAACAGCGAGTCAATCCTTCCTCCTACGAGACTTACTGGTGCTGAAGGTATGCACAGTGTCGTTATGGATAGCAGTTGCCGCATGTTTGTAGATGTCTACAGCAACACAACCACGCCTACGCGTGCTCTTGTGTGCGCGGTGCCCTCAGAGGCTGATATTGCGGCCGTGAAACCCGTTGATCCTGCAGATCCAAGTTCAGCAGCAGTTCCAGCCCCTGTACCTGCAGATCTAGCTGCACTTTTCCAGGGAATCCAGGACTTGGCGTACCCATTGACGACTGAGCAGGAGGACCTACGTGTGTCGATTCTACAGGCTCAAGGTAAACTGTGTGAACCCAAGATTATTTCGTTCCCGACGCGTGACGGGAAGGAAACTCTCTACGGAGCAGTGTACCTCCCGGATCCGAAAATTCATGGCGATGGTCCGTACCCCACGATGGTGAGTGTCTACGGTGGTCCTCATGTGCAGCGTGTTGGGCGTATGTGGGCAATGACGGTGGATATGCGAGCGCAGAGGTTCCGTGACATGGGATACGCTGTGCTGAAGGTGGATAATCGCGGTACCTTCCGTCGTGGATCGGCTTTTGAAGGTGCGATCAAGCATTGCATGGGCACTGTAGAAATTCTAGATCAGCAAGATGGCGTTCAAAAGCTTGTGAACGAAGGTATCACAATCGAAGGACGCGTGGGGATTTACGGTTGGAGTTATGGTGGCTACATGTCCGCTATTAGTCTCATGAAGGCGCCCAAGACCTTCAAGCTTGCGATTGCTGGTGCTCCTGTGACGAGTTGGGATGGCTATGATACTTGCTACACGGAGCGCTATATGTCAACGCCACAGCTGAATCCGGGGGGTTACTTCGAGGGTTCTGTGATGGAGGCTGTTGGGAAGATGCAGAACGAACAAAAGCTAATGCTTATCCATGGTCTGATCGACGAGAATGTACACTTCCGCCACACAGCTCGTCTTATCTCAGCGCTGATCAATGCACGGAAGCACTACGATCTGCTGCTCTTCCCCGGCGAACGCCACTCCCCTCGCCACCTAGAAGACCGAATTTACATGGAGCAGCGTATCGCTGAGTATGTTCAAGCCAATCTGTAATGGGATTATGAAGTGGAGATTGCCAAGTCAAAGAACTACTAGGAAAATACTTCGATTCGTGTCGACAGTGGCAGTGAGTAATGCGATGCGTTGTATTGAATCTAATCGACTCTTCAAGACGTTTTAGAGCTACTTGTCTTGATTGATGTCCTCGGATGACTTTTCTTCATAGGAAACCACATTTTCCTTTCTCTTTGAAATTCTCCAAGAACGAGTACCTCGTATTGATGTAACATTTCGCCTTTCATTCCAGAATCTGCCGTGAGATCATTGCGGATTATACTGGACCTCCAAACAAGTTCGAAATGCCAAACCAAGTCTCCAGGATGTGGAAGCTGCAGAATGAAACTTGTCCAGCCATTGAAATTGACAAGAGCCCCTTTGTACGCATTTCGGCTGCTTACACACTTGGCAGTGGCTTGAGAGTTAACGCGGGTAAGGATTTACTTCTGTACCGCCTCCCCCAGCTCATGGAGGAGTGGCAGGCCATTGAAAAATGTGCTTGCACCACTTTTGCGGAGCTATGGATAGTGGGGATGCCTGGAATGGGCAAATCGTACGCAGCATTTGCATTTGCTTGCTCCTTGGACCGAACGGACTGGGATGTCGTTTGGATTCATTGTCCAATACGCGGTTTTGGTCCGTTGGAATGTATTCTCTTTCGTGGAGCGACTGAGAAGTGGACATGCCAGATTCAAGACACAGAATTGGCCTCGATGTTGCAGCGACTACCTAAAAGAACCGTGATATTTGTCGATTGATACACGGAGAAAGAAACAAGTGGGTATTGTATCCAGCAGACGTGCGTGTGCTGGCGTGAAGAAAACAAGATGGATCATCGCCTGGTCTGGGTCAGTTCAATGACCACACTTGGGAAAGATAATTACCAAGAGCAGTGCGAGGTCATTCCAACGATGGTAAACGGTTTTCCTCTTAAGACCACTGCGAATTTGCCCAGACCAGCTTCACGGGCAAAGATAAAGAGACGAAATGCTGTTTAAGCTCAAGTCATGGACGTTGGAGGACTATAAAATGGCAATGGCGAATGATGAATTCTTCGAACACGTGAGGGCCAAGTTCACGGACTCAAAAGAACCGGTGCTGTTGGAAGAACGGACACAATTGTTGAACGAAAAGTTCCTCGTTGCAGGTGGGGCCTCGCGGTACATGTTTGACTACAGCGTGGATGATGTAGTCAGGCTTTTGAATAACGCGATTCTGGCTGTGGATGACATCGACATCGAAGGGTACGTTAAAGGCACTCGTGGCATGCCTTCGGAGGGAGCAGTGACTCGACTATTTTCTAAATATCGTGACGAAGACTCAGCACAATCTCGTCTTGTTAGCGAGCACGTGGCGAGGAAGCTTGCACAAAGCTTGGCCCTGAGTTTGTGCGAAAAATGTCTACCTTGTTGTCATCGAATCACAGACATTTGTTCGAGTTGTGGTTCTTCGCGAAGCTCTATCACGGCGGAGTTGAGTGTGACATAATTGACCAGAATGGACAGACCATTCCGCATGAAACGTGGATAGCGATTAATGAGGTGTCGTGCTTTAATGGTCAGATTCCGATGGGCCAATCGAAGCGATGGCTTGCCCCTCGAGTGTGGAAGCAAGGTGGCTACGACGTGGTGTTCTTGGACATTTTCGACGACGATGGAGCACCGGCAGTGAAAGTTTGCTTTGTTCAAGTAACGAGAGTGGACAAGCATTCCTTCAATGGCCAATATTTTGTGATGTTCCTACGTAAACTGACTGATTCTTTAGGGGGTCATCGGTTTAAGGCAGTGGAGGTATATTTTGCTGTCCCAATTCGGCAGCTACATACATTCAACCTGAGGTGGACGCACTGCAAGTTCAGAAAGACGTCTTGGAGCTTGCGGGCTTGACAGTGGAAACAACTCGAGTTGCCGTTGAAGTTGTCGGATTGAATTGCAAGGAATTTCGTGAGAGTGACGATCTGATTCGACTGGAAACTAGGCGATTCAAAAGTGGATAAAGCAAGATTGTGTTGCCGGTTAGCTGACTGCTTAGGAGAATCACCGTAATTGCCTTTAACCAATTGCCATTCTTTCAAATGGATGCTACACTGTGTAGCCTACACAGTCAATTCGTTGCATTTTACACTGCGTCTACTACACGTACCTACTTCACCCCTGCGAATACATGCACTGAAACATCGAAATGTACATGTACAGTAGCAGCGTACGTCTGTCATGGGATTTATGAAGTGTAAAGATACGGGGACAAGTAAAACACTTCGATTCATGTCGACAGTGGCAGTAAGTAGTGTGTTGCGTTGTATTGAATCGAATCTAGAGATGAGTATGTTCACCTTTAAGGCCTTGGTCAAAACGGCGCTCTCAAGATCTCTCCAACGAGGCCTGGATTGCACGCTGGAGTTCGTCCATTTCATCTGTATTCGTCGAGTCATCCCCGTACAGTCCTAGCGCCTGTGGTGGTGCGTACTCCTGGGTTGACAACTCCATGGCCAGACGTAGCTGTTCATCGTAATCTTCAGCCCCACTTGCTGCTGGAATACCCCCAAGCGATGCCTGGATAGCCGCTGTCATTTGCGCGTCGAAGTCTCCATCACTCACTGGCGCATGCCCTCCTAAAGATGCTTGAATCGCAGACTTCATATGCTCTTCTTCCGACTCGGCCTTTGCCTTAGCCAACAGTTCAGCCTGAATAGCTGCCATCTCGCTTTCCCGAGTAGCCTCTTCAATCTCTTGACGCTCTTGGCGAGCCTGTGCAGGCAAAACTTCTCGTTCGTGGTCTGCAAGTGAGAGTTTCAACGTCTCTTCTAAGCTGTTATCCATGGCGTCGAACTCGTTTCGGGATTGCTAACATTTACACATAAACCACGTTAGACCTTCGAGACTATAAACACCAATCACAGATACAGTACCATAAGAATCTGTTCCAGTTGCTCCACTTCAGTGCGTTCGCGGTCCGACTGGGTCTGCACCTCCTGCTCCACGCTCGATACGTCAGTACGCGCTTCTCGGGAGTTGATACGGTGGGAATAGCCGATATGTCTCTGCTCCCATTGACCTAGAGTCTCTCGAACTAAATTCGCTTGATGATCAGGCCCAACAAGAGAATCATAGTGACCTCCTCCGTAGTAACTCAACCTGCAGCCAGCACCACAAACACACACATTAGAAAAACTCAATAGTTTTGTCACTTGACCCTAAGCTAACTCACCGAATAGGAGGTCTGCTGCGAGATAGGGCACTATTCTCATGAAAGCAACGAAGCTTCCGAAAACCTTGTTGGGGGTCGTACGCAAACACTTCAGCGGGTCGGTCGTATAGTTCGCATAAGGCTTGTAGTTCCGGGTCATCCCCCCAGACGCCATCACGCCTCTTGTGGCGCAAGTAGCGCATGAATGCAGCCATATCTCCGACCACATACGGCTCGAAGTATTCCTTTTCACTCTCCATATAATCCATGCAAGCTGCACGCACAAGTGCATGGTGGCTGTCATCGCCATACACCTGGTGACTCACGGAGCGAAACAAGCAGTTGCCATCTCCTTCGATAGGATAAATCCTCAACCCCAACGAAGCTTGCAGCGATTCGCGGTAGTGGGTAAATCTGGGATTCTGAGCTTGAATAACGCGGCGATGCGTCACGTTTGGTGCATCCAGTGCCATCTTCCTCTGCTCCAGCATGTTGCCACGTCCACGAAGCTGCAAGTGCTCACCAGCCGGCGCCACTTTCGCGGGCGTGAACTGAATCCACTCATCGAACTTCTGATCACGTCCAGGATACCGCACCAGCACTGCTGCTCCACCAACCCTTACAGCGAGCGCTTCCTTCCATAAACTGCTGTTCCCTCCACCAGGACGCACTTCAATCTGCTGCGCTTGTCGAATAGGAACATTGTCATTCCGTGCCTGAAAAAAAAAAAGATTTAGCAAAATAAAATAGCTGTGGTGCATCAATTCTAGCTGTACCTTTGTCCCCGATTGTGCTAAGCGACCAGAATCGAGCTGCAGCCAGTGGTGCCACGATTCGTGCATATTGAGGAACTGTAGCAGAACTTCCCCATCTGCGATCTGCAGCACTTTGGCCGGACACCAATTACCAAAGACGTTTTGAGCGTCGATCTCATCCCCGACGTGCATCTGGCGCCTCCATTCGAAGTCGAACACGTTGACACGCATCATTTCTGCCAGAATAAAAACAATTATTTTTTTTAGCTTTCAGGAAGGTAGAGATAGAGACAGCGCTTTTGATTAAACAGAATAACGGGCATCCGTCGCCTACCTTCTTCGAGATCGGAGTCGTCACTTGCTGCATGGTTTCGGCCGTCCATCGGATCGTCCGGGTTCTCCCTTGGGGAGTTGAGATGGCGCTCGCAGACCATGTCAAAGTCCGTCAATTTCTTCCTTCTCCCACTGGTTGTGTTAAATACAGCGCAACTTGGTGCTTAAGTTGCGCTAAGAGACAATATAAACTTCAACTAAAATATATTGTGAATACATAGATCTATTGCGGATTTTAATTGCTTTTATTTGCGAGCGGAGGTCTGTGCAATTCCGTAGTAACAGACCATGCCATCGTCGTTCTCTACTGTTGTATCAGCTCCCTTGGAGATCAGATAAGCCCCAAGTGAATCCCCGTATCCATATGCAAAGCAGTAGTGCAGTGCTGTGTTCCCTCGATTCTGTGTACCCGAAACAATCAAAGTTTAGTCAAGTCTACAACTCAAAACGTTTGCATATCGTACTTACGTTTCGGCTGTTGATGTTAGCACCACGACGCAATGCGAGCTTCGCGATACGCTTGAGTCCGTTTTGACAGGCGATAGACAGCAAACTATTGCCGAACGCGTCCCTCGAGTTCACTGACACGCCCTGGTCCAGCATGTACATGACGGAGTCGTACCGGTTGTGACGTGCAGCTGAGAATAAATCGTAGTCATCTGCAGGAGGCATAGCACCACGCAGCTCCGATACGTTTCCACTGTTCTTGTAATCGTACGAGTCGTACACCGGTTCAGCCACTGGCAAGCGCTTGCTGCTCGCTCTGAACGCTGCATCCTTGTACGTAGCGGCGGATGTAGTGGCCCGAGACACGTAGGCAACAACGGGAGCGATTTCTCGAGGAGTGACGTACTCGTTGTCATCGGATGAGACGGAGCGAGCGCTCTCTCGAGGTGACACGAAGCGCTCGTCCTCGGAACTTGCACTGGAATATCCGCGTCGAGCTGAACTACGAGGCGTGTAGAATCGTTCGTCTGCGCCTGCCTTGGCCTCCATCCCCACCCTATTCAGAATAATCTCCAGAGTTAAATACCGCAAACCAACTTGTACCCCCTATAAATACACGGCCAACACAGTGTCAGTAGATGAACACACTGACGAGAATAAGTCGCTGGAGCAGGATCAGTTTGACATCATCACGGATGCCAACTTGTCTTTTAAACTGGTTGCGTGTTTCTCTGCAGATAATTAGCTTCGTCCTGCAACAATTTCCGATGTTCTTCAGAGCTAAGCTGTCTGACAGTGATCCACTGAAGTACCCGTCTGGCTAGATCACGAACAGGATTCACAACGATCTTGGCTCCGATCCGCTACCAGCTGAGCAAAGACTTCCTCTGTCTTTGGTTTATTCTTCCATCTTAGCATCGCCATCTTCATCCTCCTTCACGTCAGACACCTCAACAGCATCAATCTGCAGACAACAACGACATAGTAACGTTAGCTCCAATTCATCCACCTTCAACTCTAGAAACTCGACGTGTCCGTACGTAAGGCTGAAGCTCGGCGCCTTCAATGATCTTGAAAGGCTGGTCCACGCCCACAACAGCGATAGTGACGTTGTTAGCTGTCAGCTCCTGGTCACCCTGGAGGCAACCACGCGCGCCCTGCAGTGCGTGGTGAATCAGCTCGTCCTTGCCCACTGTTTTCCACAACATCTCGTCAGAATTTCTCTCAGCAAAAGTCTTCCTCTTTTCCCTCTACTCACAGTTAGGGAAGCTCTCGAAGTGCTTCTCCAGATACGTGCGCGCCGACTGCGACCGCGCACCAATGGCGATGCCCTTGTACTCGTAGTAGTTGCCCGAGGGACACGTCTGGTAAAGGTGCACTCCTTTTTTCTGCAATGATCACAAAACGTAAAAATGAGATCTTCTCCTTTTTTTTCTACTATCAATTGCACGTACGTCAACACCAGCCACCAGCAGACCCACACCGTACGGACGGCGGATGTACGACTGCGTGCACTCCTGCTTCTTGTCTGCCACGTCCGAGACCAAACGCCCCACAGTGATGGCACTGCCGTACACGAACTTGTGGTTGAGGCTCTCAGTGCGCATGAACCGCGCCAGTGTGCGTGCGTCAGCCGTGAGGCCCGAGATGGCGATGCCCATATGCTCGTCGATCTTGAAGACCTTCTTCTGGTGCTCGGCCAGCTCCAGACTCTGGCGCTTGATGCCGCAGAGCACCACGAACTTGTTGGACGTGAGGCCCAGACACGCGCTGCCCTGCTTCACGGCCTCCATGGCGTAGTCGATCTGGTGCAGGTGGCCCTGCGGACTCCACACCGTCACGTCCGTGTCGTACTGGTTGCGGAACATTTTGCCTGTAGCTCCTCAATTGTCTTTAGGAAGGGGGAGGAAAAGATATGGACGTACCAGGGATTAGATCTCGTAAGCGATGATGTATTATTGGTTGAAAGTCACAGAGCGACCCGTCTCATAGATAGTTGACACTAAAGATTATTGGTTGAAAATTTAAATTATTTCACTTACAAGATGAAGTCAATAGGTCTTGTAATAGGGGAACTTGGCGCTGCTCCGTCTCAAGGCGAATTCTACTGATTGAAATAAAAAAATATTTTTGCTGATTAATTGGAATGTTTATTTGGGTCATTGCCTATTTTAGATCCAAAATAGGCTTTGGATATTTTGCGATATTTATCTTGCAACAGAAATGATGAAGATGACGCGCGTATGAAGAGCTCTGTGTGCATGTGTTCTCTGTTGTTATGACTGACTTATGTCGTGTGGGTGTTCTGTTAGTACCTGGGACAGCGTGAGGCGCAGCGTTTCGACGAGCAGCTCATGAGTAGCGCGCACCGGTTCAGCATCGACCAGTTGATGGAATTGGCAGGTCTCAGTGTGGCTGCGGCGGTCGGGAAGCAATTCCCAAGCGGTGGAAACACTGCAGAATCTACTGCTGCTAGTGGAGGCTTCAAGCGGGTACTGGTCGTCGCGGGTCCTGGTAACAACGGGCTAGTGGAAACGTCGACACTTTCGTGGATTCCACATACTGAGAGATACTTCGTTCGATGTTGGTGTGGATAGTGGTGACGCGTTGGTGGCTGCTCGCCATTTGGTGGTAATGGCGCAAGAATGTGGGCTCTACGATGGCCGAGGTGTTGATAGTTTAGTGTTTTTGTTTGTAGCATTTCGGATATTCGCCCAGCATTTTATACCCGAAGCGCAGTGCGAAGCCTCTATTCCAGGTTTTAGACTCTGGTTGGATTGAAAGCTGGGGACGGAGCCATTGATAATGTTGTTGGTCTTTTGGTTACTAGGGACTGGTGACGCAGTGCGAGCAACTCAAGATACCATTCATCGAGCAGATTCAAGACGCGTAAGAAATTGGAGGAGGGGGAATTCTGGTTGAAAAGGTAAAGAGTACTGACGGTTATATGCTGTTGCTGCGGTAGTTCGGCTGTGGACGCTGCGTACGACTTGATCCTTGACGGCATTTTCGGGTTCAGCTTCTCCGGAAGCATCCGCCCACCGTTTGACCACGTCGTCGGAACGCTTCAACGGTGCCAGACGCCGATCGTCTCTATCGATATTCCGTCGGGATGGCACGTTGAGAAAGGTGCGCGTTTGTGCTACAACTTGTGGCAATCGAGGATGCTTACAGGTGAAATGGTTTTGTACGAAAAGGAAACGAAGATGGAGTTGGCTTGGAGCCGAAGATGTTAATCTCGTTGACGGCTCCAAAGCTCTGCGCGAAATTCTTCACAGGCCCCGACAAAGTTCATTACGTCGGTGGACGCTTCGTGCCAAAGTACGCACACGTTCGTTCACATCGGATAGGGTCGTTTGTGTCTGACATGGTGTGCATGCACTTGATGATCGCTTTAGGTTACTGGCGCAAGAGTTCAACCTGGAGCTGCCCAATTACCCTGGCGTGGAGCAGTGCGTTAAGCTGCCGATTCCGTATTGAAGCCAGCGAGGAGACTTGCGATCGCGAGTGTGATAAGTCTCCTCACGTTGGGTCAAGTTGACAACTTCATGTTTTCTGCCACTATCAACAATGACATCCAACTGATGGTGTTGAAGCGAGGAGAAAAGCCTCGAGTCCTTGTTCTCGTTGTTCAGCGTGCAGCATGTATCTTACTGCTGCACTCGGCTGGTCTCAGTACGAAGTGTGTAGGGACCACCTGCAGTCAGTAGATGCCCGACTTATCATGCTCCATGCCGGTGGTCCAGCCATTGGCTCTGTGCACGCGTCTGCTACAAGTCAATTGGCTCAGTAGGTCACCCGCATGTCTGCACTTAGTCGTTAGCGATTCGCTCCCCCCACGCGCTCACTTAATCCAGCTTATCCCACCTCTTTGTGTGCAGAACTCTGTAGCGAGAGCATGAACGTCCCTCCATCTCGAGGACCAAGGCATGGCAATGGAGGCTGCATTCGCACGGCGTAGCAAAAGCGCCTGCATTAAGAACGTGAACTTGGACACCTTATGCTTCAGATGAAGTGAGCCCGAAGTGTAGGTTCGCCTTGTTCGTCTACACATCCGCGTTGACGGCCTGGCTCACGGGAATGACAACGGAATTTCAAACTGACAGCAGTGTCATCTGACACGCAGACTCACTTCTTGGTCAAGTCAGCACCACCAGTCGATGTCGCATTCATTGATCAACTTTCCTGCTCCTCCACAAGTGCCACGTTCAGTATGGCCAAATCCAAGATACCGGAGACTGCGGTGCGTTTGTCACTGCTCAGCGCCAGTTCCCAGCAAAAAGACCTGGAAGACGGAGACTATGTGGGCGCGAAGACTCCGGAGCAGAGTGGCTACTCCGATCAAGGCGCCCTCCGTCCTGGTGGTGAGCCCGTGATGACTAGCAGAGCCAACATCGGACTGCTGTATCAGTACGCAGTCGTGGGCTTCATCTCCGGTGTTCTACCGTCTACGATCTACCCGTTCCTTCAGATGTACCTGAACTGCAGTGGGGCTCAAGTTGCAACGGCATCAACTCTGGTGTCGCTCCCGTCGAGTTTCAAGGTCTTCTTCGGCATCCTCTCGGACTGTTTCCCAATTTTTGGCTTTCGACGTCGCCCGTACATGGTCATTGGATGGACCATTTCAATTGCCATGCTGCTAGTGATGGCGTGCATGCCCATTGGGGACCCCTACTACACAGAGGCTTCCGACCGCGATGTCGACCCGTCCGCGTACACGCCAGAGATCGAGGCTCGCCTCAACGAAAGCGCTCCGTCTGAAGGCGGGAAGTACGTTATGCTTATGTTCTTCGCTGCTCTTGGCTACGTGTTGTCCGACGCCTGTGCCGACGCTATAATGGCGGGTTTGGCTCAACAGGAGTCGCATGCAAGACGAGGAAAGCTTCAGACCATGACGTACACTGTACAAACGTTCGTGACGGTGATCAGTTACCTCATTGTGGGCTTCTGCTTCAATGGTGAAGAGTACGGCGGCACCTTCGACTTCTCCTTGAGCTTCCCCGAACTAATGGGGATTCTTACGGTGCTCACAGCGCCCACCATCCCGATCACTTGGTTCTTCATTGAGGAGGACCGACTGGCAGTTTCTCCGAATTTCAAGGACTACATGGTGAGCTTGTGGGATCAAATTTGTAAGCGAGCCGTCTTCCAAGTCATCGCAGCCTTGTTCTTCTACACGTTGATCTGTAATATCTCGTACACGGCCTACTCGCCCATCCAGTCGTATATGGTGAACGTGACGCCTATCAACAGCACGCTGGGAGATGCACTAAGCTACCTGTTCTACATGTTCGGTATGATGGCGACGTCCAGGTGGGGTCTGCACTGGAATTGGCGCTGGATGATCGTCATTACAGGCATCATTCTCATCGTTATCGACGGCACCTGCAACTTCATTATCGTCTGGAACGTGTACCGCAGTCAGTGGTTTTGGTTGGGTCCACCCATCGTCGCGCAACTCCCGAACGGCATCAGCTTCATGGTCAGCACTTTGGTGATCGTTGAGCTGGTTGGGGAGGGCAATGAAGGTGCCATGTACGGACTCATGACCACGATCTCCGGCATCGCGTCTCCGTTTGCAACGTCGCTCACTGTCATCATCGACAACCAGTTCAATATCACCAACGACCGGATTCAGGAAGACGACCACTCGATCCACATGGACATCTCGTACACGATGATCATCGCGTATGGTGCGATGGTCGTGTCGTGGGTTTTCCTCCTTTTACTACCCAAGCAGAAACGGGAGACCCAAGAACTCCTGCGCACGGGTGGCACAAACAAGTTGCTGGGTGGGGTCACGATATTCTACCTGTCCTTCTCACTGGTGTGGGCGGTCATGGTCAACATCATGGCCATCTTCGATAGTACTTCGTGTCTTGTCATTGCTGGTGGGGACGGATGCTAGTTTATACGCAATGCTAGCACTGTGAATAAAAACACTGATGTAGTAATTCATAGCAATTCGTTCACGAAATACACAATGGACAAACAAGCAAACTCATAGAAGTCACACGAGCACTTACTCCTGCTGGAAGTTGGCCACAGCCTGGGACACAGCGAAATCGCCTGAGTGGCTGATAGACACACTCAGCTTCGACAAGCCCAAGCGGTTGAACACCTGGAGCGGGTACCCCGACAACAGCACGGACGGAGCACCCGATGCTGTCATGAAGATTTCAATCTCACGCAGCGGGGCGCCGGCGCCCTTCCACAGGTTCGGCTCGGTCGGCGAAGAGCTCGAGATGGCCTTGATCACAGCCTCCTTAGCGGCCCAGCGACCCGCGAAGCTAGCCGCAGGGTGCGGCGCGCTGTAGCAGTACGCCATCTCCTGGTCCGTGAAGTTGCGCCGGATAAAGTCCTCGCGGCCGTTCAAGTTCTCGAACGTGGCCACGGGCTCCACATCCACGCCCATGCCCATGTTCTTCGACGCCAGGCCCAGGTCCGTCGCCGCTTGGTTGATGGCAGTCAACAGCGTCGACGACGAGCCGGCCTGGTGCACGTCCGAAGTCTTCTTCGACGAAGCCGCAGCCGCTTCCGCAGCAGCCTTCGCCTTCTTCGCGCGCTTTTCAGCGCGCACGCGGCGGTTCTCCTCCGCAGTCAGAGAGTCTGCACCGCCAAAACGCCACGTCTTCGATGTCGCGTCGTACTCGGCACGAGCCGTGGGGTCCAGGTACACGTTGCTCTCTTGCGCCGACGAGTACGGCGCCTCGTTCTTCACCTGGATGTGCGGCTGCTTGCCGGTGAGCACGCTCTGCGTGTGCGTGTTCATCTTGATCAATCGCTGCTCGCGGCTAGCCGAGTAGTGCTGGAACTCCTCAGCAGGTAGCGTAGACAGAAGATAGTCGGGGTGCACCAGCAGCACCTCGCCACCAGCCTGCCCGAAGCCGAAACTCTTCATCATCACGGCCTTGACGCCCACGGTCTGGAAACTACGGTTCGGGTACACCAGGTGGTCATACTTGCGCAGCGTCTCGCACGTGTTGTCTAGCTGACGGTTGCCAGGGATCAAGCCCGTGTTCAGCACCTGCAGCAGGCCGTTCAGCATCCACGCAGCGGCAGCGCCCTTCGGGTGGCCCGTCAGGTTCTTCTGGCAGATCACCGGCAGCGGGTTGCCTGGAGAACGACCCAGATGAGCCATTTGCTTGTGCGTCACCTCGCTCTCGTTCTTGTCATTGGCCTTGGTGCCCGTGCCGTGGAAGCTAGCAGCACCAACGTCGTCGATGTCCAGGTTCCACACGCCCAGCGCACCACGAAGAGGAGCAATGTCCGCTTCACCGTGGTAGAACGCATTACCCCACGTGAACTGAGCAGCCTGCATCTTGCGCAACTTCCTCCTCTCCAGAAAAGCAGCTCGAGACTCGTCAACGTCAATCAGTACCTTCTCGCGAGCATACCACTTCTCAATGCTCTCAAGTTCGTCATCGAACTGGCGGCGACGGAACTCGACGTCCAGGAGCGGGGAAGGCTTTGAGTTATCCGATGAAGCCTCACGCGCTGTCGTCAGAATGCCCTGACCAGGAGCAGGCACGGATCGGCCATTCTTGTCCGTCGCCGTGTTCGTAAGCGCAACGATACCATAGATCGGCAGACCCATTTCCAGAGCAAGTTGGGCGTCCATCAATAGCTGGATACCAGCACCATGGCTCTCCATAAAGCCACCACGCGTCGTCGAGCACGGACGGCACATCTCCTTCGGTTCACGGCCCATGCCAGCCTCCTTCACTGCATCGCTCGTGGCCTTCATCTGTGCGAACTCATTCGAGGTTTCCTCACCAAAGTCATCATAACCACCAACGATGCAAATGCGAGCCTTGCCACTCTTGATCGTCTCTGCACCAATGTCCACAGATTCTGCAGCTGTAGCACAGGCACCCACGGGGGTCTTGATCGGACCGGACGAACTCAGCAGTAGCATGTTCACCCAAGCAGGAGGCGTGTTGATAAAAACCTCCTGAAGGGCATCGCTGGGAGCAGGCTTCCCCAAAAGACGGTTCTTGTAGATCTGCGTAAACGCACGCATACCTCCCATGCCACCGCCTGACGTGTTGCCGACCTCCGACACATGCACGTACTGATAGAACTCGTACGGGTCCGTCACACCGGCCGCAACGAATGCGTCCATCGTTGATGCAAGTACATACAGCGTAATCGGATCAACCGACTCGGCAAGGTCCTTCGACAAACCCAGGCGCTCAGCGCTCCAGCCCGTCGGGATCTGACCAGCCACGAAGCGGTCGAAGTTAAGAGCACGGGGAATGTTCAGGACAGAACCCTTGCGCAGACGGATCATCCACGCGCCAGACGCGTTCTGGAACACGTCCACATTCTCTTTGCCCAACTCCTTGCGGAACTGCACAGCCTCCTCGCGGTCGGCCACCTCAATCGGCGACATCTTCTTGTCGATGGCCACCTGGTGCAGCACCATCTTATTCTTCGGATCGTAGCCGTCGAACAGCTCAGGCTCCACGATTCGGATACCAGAGTGTTTCAGGATGTCCTCCTCGTAACGAGGCTTCACCTGGTGGTCCGGCACGATCTCCTTCGTCTTCGCATCCACCCAGTTGCCCTTGTCGAACACGATGCGGCCCGTCAGCCACGCAAGTTCAATGCAGCCTTCCAGCGAGAATTCGCCGTACGACTCCATCTCCCAGCGCGTGCGCGAGTTGCCCCACGGACTCACCTCGCCGAAACCAGTAACAACCACCACCTGGCGCAGATCCAGCATGCCGCGCAGCATGGCCTGCTTCGTCGAAGCAGACAGACCGGCCACATTCGACAGCTTCGGGAACGAGTTGCAGTAGTAACTCGACATGTTCGCGCGAGGAGCGAAAGTCTTCGGGTTGGTGGCAGACGACTGGTTCTTCGAAGGCAGAGCAAGCATTTTCTTGTCGTTCTCCAAAGCAGCGTGGATAGACGCCTGCAACTTAGCCTTCTTCGTAATGTCCGCACGAATAACATCCACCTGATCCTTCAGGTCACTCACCTGGGCCATGCCACCGGTAAGGTCCGCGAAGATCGGCGACTGGGCAGCTTGCTTCACGATCTTCCGATGCATTAGAGCACTCAGGTTGAAACCCATCTCAGTCGTGCTGAACGTGCGCATTCCCATCTTCTCCACGCCGGCAGCAACAACGTTGTTACCCGACATCAGGCCCGTGCCACGCGTCCAACCGATAATGGCACCAACGATCGAGAGCTGGTCATCCCAACCCTCCGAGTACCACTTGCCCATGAGGCTCTCCACGCCCAACTTCGACTCAGCGTACAGACCGTCTCCGCCGAAGTTGCCGTGGTTCGGCGACATCGGCAGGATCACGAGCGCGGGGCGAGTTGTGATGTCACGAGCCTTCTTCGCCGTGACAACCTCACCCAGCAAGCGCATCGTGTTTGTCAGCATGATGCGATGGGCCAACTCCGAACGAGAGTCAATGTCCGTGATCGTGCGTCCCACCTCCGACAGAGCCGCAAACGGAATCACAAAGTCCAGATCCAGCTTGTGCACGTTGTAGATGTGCGCCACCAGGCCCTGGACGTCCACCTTCGAGGCCTGGTTGAACGGGAGAACGATGAGACGGCTGCCGCGGCTGCCGTGCTGCTCGTAGATTTCACGGAACAAACTTGTCGTCTTCATGCTGAAGCTACTCGTCGTCACAAACACCGTAGCGCCACCCTCCAAAAGCGCCTTCACAATCTCCGCACCAATCGAGTTCTTGCCGCAACCCGTCAGCAGCGCCACCTTGCCAGCAAACGAGATGCCCGTCGAGGCCATCTCGCGCATGCACGACAGCAACACGCAGGTCGACTCGACATCGTAGAGGCGGATAGTCGGGTCCACGTCGGAAGGCTTGTGAACGTGCACATGCGGTAGTACGGTATTTTTTAGGGTCTCATTCATTCGGCCATGCAGCGAAGAAGAGTGCACAACTGGTGATACGTCAGATTCCTGCTGTGCACGAATAACGTCGCCACGTGTTTCGAGACGAGTAGATTTCATCGAAGTTGCGTGAGCTGCAGACTCATCACCGCTGTCACTCTCATCACTGTCCAAATCCTCGCTTGTGGTGCTGTCGTTGTCAGTTGGGTTTGGTTCGATCCTAGTATCCTTGTTGACCACTGAGTCTCCGGACCTCCTAGTGTTCACACGACTATTGTACTCCAGCCCACGAGCAACATCGTCGACATAGCTCATAGCATTCACGACACCTTCCCGCGACACCTCAGCATACTCAAGCTCGCCGTTCTCGAGAATGCGAAGCTGCGGCCTGCTTGGTTCGAAGGACTGTACATTAACAGGCTTCTTGGACTGCCACTCTTCCATGTGGGCCACGATAGCTTTCAGTTCTTTGACCAACTCCTGGTTGTTGTCATCCTCGGCGCACAAAACAAAGCGTTTCATACAGCATACCAGTTCCGGTGTGGCGCGATTACACAATTGTGTAATGAAGGATTCGTTCACAGCAGCAGTGCGGTAGTACAACTCCATCGCATCCTGCACAGCCCAGTTCCAGTAGCTGTCGTACTGGCGTTCCTTCTTCGAGTCAAACTTTGCCGCGATGCCAGCACCGTAAAACTCGCCGTGCTCCGTCACCCACTGCGACACCGATGACTCCAGGTCTTCGCGCATATCCACCTCCGTTTCAATCTTGCGGTGCCAGTCCAACTGGTCATCGCCCAGGTACGAGCTCAGCGCATCAATCTGGTCCGCAATCATCGACTTCAGACGCTTCTCGAAGTCGCTTGGCAGCGAGCTCGACTGCATTGCTTGCTGGCCCATCGCCGGACCAGCCATCATGCCGCCAAGCTTTGACAGGTACGGAATGTCAATGCCAGCGTACTTTGCGTAGTCGTCCACCACGCCATCCAGCCACTTCTTCGCCGTCACATCGTCCGTAAGACGCTGCTTCGGATTCTGCGTCAGACCGTGGAGCAGCACACTTTCGATGCGACCACTTGGCAAACAGCGCTCGCTGGACAGATACTCCTTGATGGCAGACAGACCGAAACCACCAGGCATCTTGCTCGCCAGCATCTTCGCGATCAGAGCGCTCGTCACCTTGCCAGGCGAAGCGTAGTCCGGGAACTTGCCAGACAGCTCGGCCAACTTCATTTCCGCTGCATCGTCAGGGCCAGAACCAAACTCCTTCTCCAGATCGCCAACGATCTCGTTCTGCACAGCCGACTTACCGGCAGACATCTCCTTGATAGTCGTCGTTTCCGGGACCTCGCTGAATGCCTTGCCGAACTTCGCAGCCAGCATCACCAGCAAAGCGTGCTTCGCTTCCACAGGCTGGTCGCTCACAGTCGGGATCGACACCGGCGCGGGGTTGAACGACATGCCCACGGCCCCAGGCGCAGCGCCAACGGTAGGGCGGGCCAGAGAGATGCCTGCGAACGAAGCGTAGCCGTTTACGCTGTCGTCCAGCCACTTACGCGCATCTGCGTCGCTCTTGAAACGAGCCTGCGGAGCAAGCAGCAGCGAGTGGGCCAGGACGCTCTCCATGCGGCCGGCACCCAGACCCTTTTCAGAGCTCAGGTATTCCTTAATACTCGACATCGTGAAGCCGCCGGGCATCTTGCTCGCCACCACCTTGTTGATCAGGCCGTTTGTCACCTTGCCCAGCGTGTTGTAGCTCGAGAACTTCGACGCCAACTCCTTCAGTGGAATCTCGCCGGCGCCTTCAGGAACGCCGCCACCGAACTCCTTCTCCAGATCACCAAGAATCTCGTTCTGCACGGCGGACTTGCCAGCGCAAAGCGTCTTCACGTCCGTGTCCTCCTTGATATCACCCAGATCCTTGTTCAGGCGCACAGCAAGCAGCACACGAAGAACGTGCAGAGCGGCGACCGGGGCGTCATCGGCAGCAGGGGCCGCAGCCGCAGCCGCCGGAGCCGCAGCCTGCACCACCTGCTGAACAGGGGCAACAACAACAGGGGCAGCAACCGGGGCAGCAGCCGCTGGGGCCTCCTCAACCTTCGGAGCAGACGCAGCAGCAGTCTTCGCGGCGGCAGCAGCGGCTTCAGCGGCAGCATCGGCAGCCAAACCACGTGCGTACTCCGAAGCGGAAATGTTCGACGTCTCCTCTTCGAAGTGCACAACTTCGCGGTCACGCTGGTACCACAGGATCTCACGCGGCACATCCGGGAAGTCTCCAACCTGGAGAGTACGCAGCGCCATGTTCGTCAACGTCGGAGCAGGACCAATCTCCACAAAGCGGCGAACACCGCCCTCCGAGAACAGAAGCGCCTGCGTCTTGATCCACTGCACCGGAGAGGCGAACTGGTACGCCAGCAGCTCCACCACAAGCAGGTGTGCGAGCTGGGCCTTCGTCGTCAACTTCCACTGCATCGGGTCCAGAACCTCCGCGAGGTACGGGCTCTTCGTCGCCTCGTACACCTCCTCGAAGTACGAGCGCTTAAGCGAGAACGGAGTCGCCACCAGGTTCGGGATGTACCGGTTCACCAGAAGTGGCAACTGGCGCTCCAGCACCTGCGGGTCGAACTTGGTGCGCAGCAGGGCACGGAACGACGGCACACCACCAAGCAGCTCACGCGAGTGGAAAGGCACGTCAATACCGACCAGCGGGATCGTCGCCAGACCTCGGGCCAGCGTAAACGGACGCCCAGTTTGATCGCACTTCTCCTTGCGGGCGCGAGCCTGAGCCAACGACTCGGCAATGACCTTCTCTACGCCTTCTGCAGCAGTCGACTTCACCGCCTTGAAAGCAGAAAGCGCCAGCGATAGTGTCTCGAGGTTCACATTCTCGCCAGCAACAACATACTGCCGCTCCTGGATGTTGAAATTCACCACCTGCAGCAACTTGCCCGACGCAGCTTCGATTCCGTCCACGATATTGTACATAACGTCCTCTGTGAAGTGAGAACCAACACGAGTGGGGTTCGTGGCCACCATGCCGTAGTCAGAACGGCCTTCAGCGTCGCGCTTCACAGACTTTTGCATAATCATGCCACGCAGGAATACTAAATCCATCAACGCCTCCACCGTCAAAGCCCCCGCAAAAGAGATTAGACCAGCGTACTCGCCCAGAGAGTGCCCGGCAAAATAAGCATCGTCCGGGATTAGCTGAGCAGCCTCAATCTCCGAGAACATGGCTTTCTCCAACAGCACCAGGGCGGGTTGGCTGAACTGGGTGGCAAACAGCAAGCCTTCAGGCGCTGAGAAGCTAAAACTTTCAGAATCTTCGTCAAGTTCAGGTAGAAGCGGAGTAATTTTGCCAGTGCCTGGGTCCTCCGAAGTTAGGTTCATATAGTTGTCGCGAATCGCAAGTCCTCTCCTCCCGCCAAAGTGTACCGTAATGGACTTCGGGTTCTTACGCACCATATCCAAAATCGAGAAACCAAAGGTTTGACGCAAGTGCGTATCACCACGGTTCCAAATCTCACGGGCGACCGAGGACTCCTGGTACCGATCCATGCCCATGCCAACAGCAGCAGAGCCCTGGCCCGTGAACACGAACGCCATCGGAGACTGCTTCACCACAGCACGAGCGCTAACCACACGTTCGCCAGAAGCGTTCACAACTTCAACAGACAGAACCTTCTTGCCGTTGTCAAGGCCGACGTGGCGCGCTTGCATGAACAGCTTGTCGCCTGGGTACACCATGCCATCGAAGTTCACGTCGTAGTCCACCACGTTGCTGTCAAAGCCCAGACCGAAGCTCTGGATCACCAGGTCGCGCACCTTAGTTGCCGTCCACAGACCGTGCATAATCGGCTTGCCCTTCGGAAGGTGGCCCAAGATTGCCGCGTACTTGGACCGGTGAATCGGGTTCAGGTCGCGAGATGCCACCGCGTACGCCAGAGCGTTCGTCGGCACGTTGATCTCCAACGGCTTCTCCAGCATGTGCGAGCCGCCGTTCGCGAACATGCCACCCGACTTGGCATCTTCAGGTTGCACTTGGCGCAAGAACGCCACCACAGGGCTCTCGTTCACGTCGTGGCTCTTGAACGCAACCGAGCCAATCTCCACGTTCGAGCCCGCCTCCTCACGGAACAGCGTGCCCGACACCTCCACCGAGCTCAGCGACCCGATTGACGCGTACTGTTTCGTCGTCGTCAGCTCAAAGGACAGGTGGTCGCCGATGTCCACCGAGGCCCCAGCAGCAAGCTTCAGCCATGACTTCGCCTTCAGGATCTCCACGTCCTCTTGGCGGCGAGGAACGAACGCATCCGTCGACTTGTCAATCGAGAAGGTAGACTCGAAATCGTTGAACACACCGCGGATCAAGAACTCGCTGTGCAGCTCCACCAGAGGCTCAAGCACCTCCACCATCTGCTCGTCCACCGTTTTGCGCGAGATGATAGCTACGCCGTGCACGATCTTGCCGCTGTCGATAATGCGCAGACTTCCAACGTTCGACGTACTCACGATGTCGTCGCCAGGCAGGAACGTGGCCGAAGCCTTGCGCGAGGACAGTAGCTTGTACGAGTGTTTTAGATGCACCAGGTCCAGCAGGTTGCCCTTCACCTCCTTCGTGAACACCGACTGGATCAGTGGACGCCACGACACGATCGTAGAGAAGTCAGCTGGCGCACCAACCTCCTCGGCACTCAGACCCAGCGCAGCACGGTACGCAACAATGTCCTCCTCAGTGATGGAGAAGTCGGCAGTGAACGGAGACAGCACGCTCTCCGCGCACGCAGCATTGCACGACTCTTCCTCCTTGCCTTCAATTGCTACCCAGAATCGGGCGTAGAACGCCTTCACCTTGTCAATGAAGCCACTGCCTTCAGCGTGGATCGAGCAAGACAGCTCCGGGTGGTGCTGGAACGTCATCTCTAGTGCCACGATGCCAGCCTTAAGACCAGTGACAGCAGGGCGCACCTCGTTCACCACGACCGAAATACTCGCATCCTTCTTCGTGATCTCGATAACTGGACCGGAAATGTTGATCGAGTTGTCAAACACTCGAATGCCAGCATCGTCGACCACGTACTTCTGGCCCGCCTGAGGCACCAGGAGCTGGCGGACCGGGTTTGAGAGCCACTTCTTCTCCTCCACTACGTCCGTCGATGAGATCAGCGCGCTCAGCCAGTCCTTGTCGTTCACAGACGCCGCGAGGGCATCAAGCCACTCGGCGGCAGACGGCACCGCGCTCTCATCCGCAGGGATTGACAACTCCACGCTGTTGTCGCTCTCCGTGACCTCGACGCCCTCGATAACCACCGCCTGCTTGGCAGGTGCAGCAGCCACCACGGCAACCGCTCCGCTTGCCTTCACGATGTTGGCGAAACCAGTGGCAACGCCACTCAGTATATCCGCCACGGGCTCGTCCACAATAGTGCTGTAGCGAACGGCCACGGGTCCCTGCAGAATGAACACGCGCTGCGCATCATGCCCCGGGACCGCGTCCAAGTCCTGCGAGTACCACAACGAATCCTTCTTGAACCACGTCTTAAACTCCGTGTCGATCACAGGCACGAAATTCACCGGCTTTCCACCTGTGCGGCACAGGTCCAAGAAGTAGTCGCAGTCTGGTACCGACAGCAGCGTCGACACCGTTTGCGGGTACTTCGCGATGAGCGCGCTCATCGTACCCCTCGGGTTCGCCTTCAGTTCTGACTGGTCGAACAGGTCACCAGAACTCTCGCGGCGGAAACGCTCTTCCGTACGCGTGATGAACTTGCTCACGCGCGAGAAGAAAGTGTCGTGCACCCAGCGGGCTGGCTTACCTTCGACCTCTACGTACGTCAAATCGATCAGGCGCGTCAACACGTCAGCGTACGACATCTCCTCCAGGTCAGCCGGAATGCTCTCGCCAGTCTCCGCATCGCGCTTGCATCCGAAATACGGCTTCTGGTAGTCCGCGTTCAGACTCGTGATGATGTCCTTCTTGTTCAGACGCAGGGCCAGCTCAACCTGCTCGCGCGGAATCGAGAAGTACTTTTCGTCGAACTCCTTCCACAGGAGAGCACCGCGGTTCGCCACCACGTGGATGGGCTGTCCGAGCTCAGAGGTGACCGTAACCACACCGCCCACAGTCCCCGTGTAGCTCGTTTCCCACTCCAGCTCCGACTCGAACCCGATGCCAGGGGTGTCCACAAGCAGCTTCTTTACCTCGGGTGCTGTCGCCGCCTCCTTCGCAACCACCACGCGAGAGCCCATCAGGATACCGTCAGCGGGCATCTTGTGCAGGTGGCCTCGAGCCAAGCTCCATTCGCCCGTCAGGTATTGCTTCGAATCCTCCCAGTTACCGAAGCCGGAGCCGACAACCAGGAGCACGTTCGGCACGCGACGAATGGCGGCGTACGTTTCCTCCATCGGCTGGTGAAAGTCTTCGAAACTGTGGTGGCCGCCAGCGCGACCGCCAGTCCACTGCATCATCACGGTCATGCTCGGCATCGCCGTAGCAATCTCCAACACCGAGTGGATACCGTCCACCGAACCCGGCTTGAAGCACACCACCTTAATACCGACACTCTCCAGCTGCGACATCATCTCCTGCGCACGCTCCGTCGTTGGGATACCAGCGCCAATCGTGATGCTCTCGATAGGCACACCACTGCGACGCATGCGCAGTACCATCGGGAACTGGAAACCCCACTGCTTCGCGTTCAGGTACAGCATATTAATCGCAATACCGAGGCCCGGCTTGATCTTGGACACGAGCTCGTTCACCGCGTCCTCGAAGATGTTGGGGCGAGACAGACCACCCGCAGCAAGCTCGCCGTGGAAACCAGCGTTCTGGACGGCCGCAACAAGGTCGATACCCTCCAAACTCGTGGTCGGCGTCATACCCGCCACCATAACCGGCGGCTTGTTCAATGCGCGCGTGAATCTGTTGTAAAGCTTGCCCGACTCGGTCACTTGCGGGCCGAACTTCTTCGCCCATGTCGCTTCAACCGGCGTGAACGCCGACGCACCATCGATGAATTGCTGCAGGCCAACAAGAGGAGCGTTCTTCGTCGAAGTGTTCATCACCGGGTGCTTGGCAGTCGCGATCACCACCTCCATACCCAAGCCTTCAGCGACCTTGTTGCTCAGCTTCGCCACACCGAGGTCGGGGCCGAACTCCAGAATGTGCGTCGCGTTTGAGTGGTGCTCGGCGATCTTTGCCCACGTCGCCGTCCAGTCCACCAGCTGCAGCAGTTGCATGTTGATAAGTTCATCCACGACGTCGTCCACCGTCTGCAGGTTCGTGGCCTCCGCGTTGGTAGCGTACACGGGCACCTGAAGCTGGCTGCCCTTGATTGCGCATTTGATGCGCTGCACGTCCTGCACCAGCTTCGGCTTGGCCTCGGTAAGCAGCGGTGTGTGGAAGGGAGCCGAGAGCGGCAGGAACGAGAGCGAGCCCGTAGGTTTCCGTTGCGAGTGCGGGACGCGTGTCTGGTTGACGTCGGGCTTGGCGAACAGGCCCTCAAGCGCCTGCTTCAGCAGCGTCAGCGTCGCGGGGAAACCCGTCACGTTCATCATGTCCGACGCGTTGATAAGAGAGAGCTGCAGGTCGGGCGACTTGGTGCGGCGCTTGGCCACCTCGATGGCCTTGAGAATGTGCTCCTTCTTGAGCCCCCGCACAGCCAGCATCGGGCCGGCGTTCTCAATCTTCTTGCCATCCTGCTTGTACTGCGTCAAGAGCTGCTGGTACGTCTCCTGCGCGCGCAATCCCTGCCAGAACATGTAGCGCAGCACGGAGACGCCAACAGTGACGAACTCCTGGGCCGTTTTGGCCGCCGAGAAAATGACGGCGCTCACCACGCCCTGACTGTGGCCCACGGCGGTGGTGGAGCTCTTGACCACACTCTCGTGGGTCACACCAGCGGTCTCGAGGAAGTTGAGGTAGTTGGCGCACTGCGTGAGCACCAGCAGCGGCATGCTGAAGAAGACGCGACTCAGTCTTAAGCCGCCAGGGACCTCACCCACCTTTAGGCTCTGCAACCACTTGTGCAATTCAATGGGCGTCTCGTAGACAATGGAAGCCTTTGCTTTATATGAGCTAGACTCTTCCAGCAACGCCTGCGCAGCAGCGTCGATGAACGCGACCGTTGTGCTGGTCTTAGACGCTGCATAGAGCTTCTGCAACTCCTCCCAGTAGACAGTTCCTTGACCGCCAAACTCGGGGATGAATGTATACTTGCCAGCGTTTAGTGCCGACGCCACCTTCGTCAGCTCCGCAGCCGTTGTCTCGATTTTGCCGCAACTTGTAGTGGTTGGCGCCTCGTTTCGTATAGTAGTAACGGTAGACACCACCCTCCGAGTGCGTTTCCCAGTTTTGGTAATGACTATCCGCCGAGTTTGATCTTGGACGACTTGGACCGTAGCAGACACACTGGCCATGATCAACAAGATGGAGTCGTATAAGTGAGCGATGCAGCGCCTGCAGATTGAATTGTGATCCCTTCAGCTCCACGTCGGCGGGACCAAGAGCTACTGGTCATCAACGACTGTGCGTGTCAATTGGCGAGGGCCTTCAATGACCATCAGCACTCTGGCGGCTCGTCTTCCGGGCGCAGCCACGCATCAACGAAACCTGTGACGTTGGTATTGTCGATCCATTGCGCTGGCCCTGAAGCTCCGATGCCGGTTACTTTACAAACGCGCGGCGAAAGAAAACTGCGCACACGCAAGTGCGGGATCACCCGAGCAACGGCCGTGGCAAGACAGGGCAAAACGGATTGCTTAGATTTCTGCTGTCGGGTGGGTGGTCTGTTGGCCCTGCACCGTGCAGCACGTGTGTCGGCGCGGCATTGTAAGAAACTTCTGCGCGCCGGGGCTCGAGGGAGCTCCGAGGGAGCCATGACAACCGTAGCACTCTCGCAATTACTGGCGCGGTAGTGTTGGATTAGTTGAAAGGCAGCTGGGCGTGTAATTACATGTACTGTAGTGCCATGATGTGACCATAGTCAAGTCAAGTTCGAAATAGTCAGACCATTTTGTGACGATAGTCAAGTCAAGTTTGAAATAGTCTACTGCAGCCTTCCTTTAAAAAAAAAGCAGTTTTTAAATTTAAAAAAAAACTGTTCGATGACACCAAAGAATACTTGAATGGAGCTCCCTTCTTCGTTATGCTATCGATGCGCGGCTGGGAGAACTATGTAGCCCATGCAGCGGTGCCCTGGATGAACACGTAAAGCTTTATAAACGTGAAGGCGAAGATGCAGTTAAACCGCAACGAATTCAAGTTCAAGGCAAACGAACACCTTTAATATGTATGTATGTATGTATGTATGTATGTAAACGCGTTTCGCGAGCCGTCTTGCCACCGGAGTGGCTCAACTTCCGCATGCGTCGGGTTATCTCTCATTCTCTACGTTTATCTCTTCTCTCGGCCAGAGTCCATGAAGCGGCGCGTACGCTATAAGCGCCTCGGTTAAGTCCTTCCAGGCTGCCCGATCCTGTGCGCATAGGCGAAGGAGGTACAGGTCTGGGGCACGTTGAAGCCGGTGTCCTGCGGAAAGTGTCTGAAGGTCGTCATCTAGGACCATCGGTAGCGTTAGTCGGTGTCTGCCTCTCCATTTGCCGGTCTCACTGGGGTTGAAGAAGGCTGTCATGAAGCGGTATGCTGGAATGCCTGCTGGTCTGCGGAGTATGTGGCCAAAAAGGCTCCATCGGCTGCGAAGCAAGTGAAATCGGAGTGGCTGGGTCTTGGTACGGTCGTAGAGCTTGTCATTGGAGATCGTGTCTGGATAACGTACTCCGATCACTTTGCGGAGCTGTTGACGATGGAAACTTTCGAGGCTGTGTAGCACGGAATCGGCACGATCATGTCAGCAAGGAGATCGTGGGGTACGTCGAGTTGGCTGGCTAGGTCCCGTAGAGCTGCTTCGAGGTAAACAACAAAAAGAACAGGGGAGAGTGAGTCACCTTGGGGAGTACCTGTATTGCTCTCGAACGGTGAGAGCAGGCGAGTGCCGAGTCGGAGGGAGAGCATTGTGTCTCGTAGTAGTAGTCGGATCAGTCGGATTTCGTCGTCATCGAGAATTGTCTTGAGCACGGAGAGAAGTTTGTCGCGGTTGACTGTGTCAAAAGCACGTGAGAGGTCGATCCCAAGGATATGGAATCGTTCTTTGTATCTCTGAGCGCGTGCTGCTATCCACCTGTGGGCCCACACTGCATCGGCAGTGCTGCGACAGGGTCTGAACCCGCTTTGGTGCGGGGACAGGAATCGTTCGACCTTGGGGGAGATGCGGCGAAGCACCACCAGAACACCTTTAATAAGAACTTCCAAATAACGTGTGCCATTGGGTAAATTATTGTTGATGACGCTCAGCGTCTACGCAAGAAAAGCTATGATATCGCCGATGTCATTCTATCCAACTAAGTACTCAAGCAAGCTAAAAGAAGAAAGAGAAGACCGTTAAAAGCGATTCACTAAAGTTCATTACGCATATGTACAGCATGAAATACGCAATAAATGCAAAACTATAAAGACGTCACGAGCACTTACTCCTGCTGGAAGTTGGCCACAGCCTGGGACACAGCGAAATCGCCTGAGTGGCTGATAGACACACTCAGCTTCGACAAGCCCAAGCGGTTGAACACCTGGAGCGGGTACCCCGACAACAGCACGGACGGAGCACCCGATGCTGTCATGAAGATTTCAATCTCACGCAGCGGGGCGCCGGCGCCCTTCCACAGGTTCGGCTCGGTCGGCGAAGAGCTCGAGATGGCCTTGATCACAGCCTCCTTAGCGGCCCAGCGACCCGCGAAGCTAGCCGCAGGGTGCGGCGCGCTGTAGCAGTACGCCATCTCCTGGTCCGTGAAGTTGCGCCGGATAAAGTCCTCGCGGCCGTTCAAGTTCTCGAACGTGGCCACGGGCTCCACATCCACGCCCATGCCCATGTTCTTCGACGCCAGGCCCAGGTCCGTCGCCGCTTGGTTGATGGCAGTCAACAGCGTCGACGACGAGCCGGCCTGGTGCACGTCCGAAGTCTTCTTCGACGAAGCCGCAGCCGCTTCCGCAGCAGCCTTCGCCTTCTTCGCGCGCTTTTCAGCGCGCACGCGGCGGTTCTCCTCCGCAGTCAGAGAGTCTGCACCGCCAAAACGCCACGTCTTCGATGTCGCGTCGTACTCGGCACGAGCCGTGGGGTCCAGGTACACGTTGCTCTCTTGCGCCGACGAGTACGGCGCCTCGTTCTTCACCTGGATGTGCGGCTGCTTGCCGGTGAGCACGCTCTGCGTATGCGTGTTCATCTTGATCAATCGCTGCTCGCGGCTAGCCGAGTAGTGCTGGAACTCCTCAGCAGGTAGCGTAGACAGAAGGTAGTCGGGGTGCACCAGCAGCACCTCGCCACCAGCCTGCCCGAAGCCGAAACTCTTCATCATCACGGCCTTGACGCCCACGGTCTGGAAACTACGGTTCGGGTACACCAGGTGGTCATACTTGCGCAGCGTCTCGCACGTGTTGTCTAGCTGACGGTTGCCAGGGATCAAGCCCGTGTTCAGCACCTGCAGCAGGCCGTTCAGCATCCACGCAGCGGCAGCGCCCTTCGGGTGGCCCGTCAGGTTCTTCTGGCAGATCACCGGCAGCGGGTTGCCTGGAGAACGACCCAGATGAGCCATTTGCTTGTGCGTCACCTCGCTCTCGTTCTTGTCATTGGCCTTGGTGCCCGTGCCGTGGAAGCTAGCAGCACCAACGTCGTCGATGTCCAGGTTCCACACGCTCAGCGCACCGCGAAGGGGAGCAATGTCGGTTCGGCCGTGGTAGAAGTTGTCGCCCCACATAGCTTGCGCAGACTGTACCTTACGCACCTTCATCTCATCCAAGAAAGCCACACGAGACTCGTCAACGTCAATCAGTGCCTTCTCACGTACATACCACTTCTCAATGCTCTCAAGTTCGTCGTCAAACTGGCGGCGACGGAACTCGACGTCAAGGAGTGGGGAAGGCTTCGAGTTATCCGATGAAGCCTCACGCGCTGTCGTCAGAATGCCCTGACCAGGAGCAGGCACGGATCGGCCATTCTTGTCCGTCGCCGTGTTCGTAAGCGCAACGATACCATAGATCGGCAGACCCATTTCCAGAGCAAGTTGGGCGTCCATCAATAGCTGGATACCAGCACCATGGCTCTCCATAAAGCCACCACGCGTCGTCGAGCACGGACGGCACATCTCCTTCGGTTCACGGCCCATGCCAGTCTCCTTTACAGAGTCACTTGTAGCCTTCATCTGTGCGAATTCGTACGCACCCTCCTCACCAAAGTCATCGTAGCCACCAACGATGCAAATACGAGCCTTGCCACTCTTAATCGTTTCTGCGCCAATATCCACAGACTCAGCAGCTGTGGCACAGGCGCCGACAGGGGTCTTGATTGGACCGGACGAACTCAGCAGCAGCATGTTCACCCAAGCAGGAGGCGTGTTGATGAAGCACTCTTGCAAAGCGTCACTGGGAGCAGGTTTGCCAAGAAGGCGGTCCTTATAAATCTGCGTAAACGCACGCATACCTCCCATGCCACCGCCTGACGTGTTGCCGACCTCCGACACATGCACGTACTGATAGAACTCGTACGGGTCCGTCACACCGGCCGCAACGAATGCGTCCATCGTTGATGCAAGTACATACAGCGTAATCGGATCAACCGACTCGGCAAGGTCCTTCGACAAACCCAGGCGCTCAGCGCTCCAGCCCGTCGGGATCTGACCAGCCACGAAGCGGTCGAAGTTAAGAGCACGGGGAATGTTCAGGACAGAACCCTTGCGCAGACGGATCATCCACGCGCCAGACGCGTTCTGGAACACGTCCACATTCTCTTTGCCCAACTCCTTGCGGAACTGCACAGCCTCCTCGCGGTCGGCCACCTCAATCGGCGACATCTTCTTGTCGATGGCCACCTGGTGCAGCACCATCTTATTCTTCGGATCGTAGCCGTCGAACAGCTCAGGCTCCACGATTCGGATACCAGAGTGTTTCAGGATGTCCTCCTCGTAACGAGGCTTCACCTGGTGGTCCGGCACGATCTCCTTCGTCTTCGCATCCACCCAGTTGCCCTTGTCGAACACGATACGGCCCGTCAGCCACGCAAGTTCAATGCAGCCTTCCAGCGAGAATTCGCCGTACGACTCCATCTCCCAGCGCGTGCGCGAGTTGCCCCACGGACTCACCTCGCCGAAACCAGTAACAACCACCACCTGGCGCAGATCCAGCATGCCGCGCAGCATGGCCTGCTTCGTCGAAGCAGACAGACCGGCCACATTCGACAGCTTCGGGAACGAGTTGCAGTAGTAACTCGACATGTTCGCGCGAGGAGCGAAAGTCTTCGGGTTGGTGGCAGACGACTGGTTCTTCGAAGGCAGAGCAAGCATTTTCTTGTCGTTCTCCAAAGCAGCGTGGATAGACGCCTGCAACTTAGCCTTCTTCGTAATGTCCGCACGAATAACATCCACCTGATCCTTCAGGTCACTCACCTGGGCCATGCCACCGGTAAGGTCCGCGAAGATCGGTGATTCAGCAGCACGGTCCACAATGCTCGGATGCATTAGAGCACTCAGGTTGAAACCCATCTCAGTCGTGCTGAACGTGCGCATTCCCATCTTCTCCACGCCGGCAGCAACAACGTTGTTACCCGACATCAGGCCCGTGCCACGCGTCCAACCGATAATGGCACCGACGATCGAGAGCTGGTCATCCCAACCCTCCGAGTACCACTTGCCCATGAGGCTCTCCACGCCCAACTTCGACTCAGCGTACAGACCGTCTCCGCCGAAGTTGCCGTGGTTCGGCGACATCGGCAGGATCACGAGCGCGGGGCGAGTTGTGATGTCACGAGCCTTCTTCGCCGTGACAACCTCACCCAGCAAGCGCATCGTGTTTGTCAGCATGATGCGATGGGCCAACTCCGAACGAGAGTCAATGTCCGTGATCGTGCGTCCCACCTCCGACAGAGCCGCAAACGGAATCACAAAGTCCAGATCCAGCTTGTGCACGTTGTAGATGTGCGCCACCAGGCCCTGGACGTCCACCTTCGAGGCCTGGTTGAACGGGAGAACGATGAGACGGCTGCCGCGGCTGCCGTGCTGCTCGTAGATTTCACGGAACAAACTTGTCGTCTTCATGCTGAAGCTACTCGTCGTCACAAACACCGTAGCGCCACCCTCCAAAAGCGCCTTCACAATCTCCGCACCAATCGAGTTCTTGCCGCAACCCGTCAGCAGCGCCACCTTGCCAGCAAACGAGATGCCCGTCGAGGCCATCTCGCGCATGCACGACAGCAACACGCAGGTCGACTCGACATCGTAGAGGCGGATAGTCGGGTCCACGTCGGAAGGCTTGCGGACGTGCACATGGGGTAGCACAATCTTCTTCAGGTTCTCGTTCAGCCCGTAGCGAAGCGAGGAAGAACGTGCAACGAGAGATTTCGCGGATTCGCGTTTTGCACGCTTACGCAAGGAATCACGAAGTGCGTTGAGCTTGGCACCCTCCGCAGGAGCGACCTTCTTGGATTGAGCGGCCTGCTTTTCGGTCACAGTAGATTCATCCTCATCAAGCTCGTCGTCATCGTCACTGTCCGGCTCATCGCTGCTCATGCTGCCGTTATCGTTCAAAGTCGACTCAAATCCAACAGCGCTGGTCATACCTGCCGTGACATCCGATCCAGCGACCTTGCCGGTCTCAATTGCGTCGTTGTACTCCAGGCCACGAGCAACTTCATCGACATAATTGATGGAGTCTGCCACACCTTCGCGAGGCACCTCAGCATACTCCATCTCGCCGTTATCGAGAATACGAAGCTGTGGCTGGGTCGGCTTGAAGATCTGCATATTCACAGGGTTGGTGTTCAGCCATTCCTCCATCTGCTCCACCAGTAGCTGAACCGCCTGGGCAAGTTCGGGGCTGCTTTCTTTCTCGGCACGTGACACGAAGAATTGGGTGCACTGCAGCAACTCCGGTGTAGCACGGTTGCACAAGTACGGCTTGAACCACTCAAGTGGGGGGAGAGCCGATTCGTCCGTAATCGTATCCACGTTCTTGTTAATAAAGCGCGACATAGCCTCGAAGTGAGTGTTCAGACCTTCATTCACAGCCAGCTTCGGGCTAACAGACAAACCCTTGGAAGCGGCAGCAGTGCGGTAGTATAACTCCATCGCATCCTGCACAGCCCAGTTCCAGTAGCTGTCGTACTGGCGTTCCTTCTTCGAGTCAAACTTTGCCGCGATGCCAGCACCGTAAAACTCGCCGTGCTCCGTCACCCACTGCGACACCGATGACTCCAGGTCTTCGCGCATATCCACCTCCGTTTCAATCTTGCGGTGCCAGTCCAACTGGTCATCGCCCAGGTACGAGCTCAGCGCATCAATCTGGTCCGCAATCATCGACTTCAGACGCTTCTCGAAGTCGCTTGGCAGCGAGCTCGACTGCATTGCTTGCTGGCCCATCGCCGGACCAGCCATCATGCCGCCAAGCTTTGACAGGTACGGAATGTCAATGCCAGCGTACTTTGCGTAGTCGTCCACCACGCCATCCAGCCACTTCTTCGCCGTCACATCGTCCGTAAGACGCTGCTTCGGATTCTGCGTCAGACCGTGGAGCAGCACACTTTCGATGCGACCACTTGGCAAACAGCGCTCGCTGGACAGATACTCCTTGATGGCAGACAGACCGAAACCACCAGGCATCTTGCTCGCCAGCATCTTCGCGATCAGAGCGCTCGTCACCTTGCCAGGCGAAGCGTAGTCCGGGAACTTGCCAGACAGCTCGGCCAACTTCATTTCCGCTGCATCGTCAGGGCCAGAACCAAACTCCTTCTCCAGATCGCCAACGATCTCGTTCTGCACAGCCGACTTACCGGCAGACATCTCCTTGATAGTCGTCGTTTCCGGGACCTCGCTGAATGCCTTGCCGAACTTCGCAGCCAGCATCACCAGCAAAGCGTGCTTCGCTTCCACAGGCTGGTCGCTCACAGTCGGGATCGACACCGGCGCGGGGTTGAACGACATGCCCACGGCCCCAGGCGCAGCGCCAACGGTAGGGCGGGCCAGAGAGATGCCTGCGAACGAAGCGTAGCCGTTTACGCTGTCGTCCAGCCACTTACGCGCATCTGCGTCGCTCTTGAAACGAGCCTGCGGAGCAAGCAGCAGCGAGTGGGCCAGGACGCTCTCCATGCGGCCGGCACCCAGACCCTTTTCAGAGCTCAGGTATTCCTTAATACTCGACATCGTGAAGCCGCCGGGCATCTTGCTCGCCACCACCTTGTTGATCAGGCCGTTTGTCACCTTGCCCAGCGTGTTGTAGCTCGAGAACTTCGACGCCAACTCCTTCAGTGGAATCTCGCCGGCGCCTTCAGGAACGCCGCCACCGAACTCCTTCTCCAGATCACCAAGAATCTCGTTCTGCACGGCGGACTTGCCAGCGCAAAGCGTCTTCACGTCCGTGTCCTCCTTGATATCACCCAGATCCTTGTTCAGGCGCACAGCAAGCAGCACACGAAGAACGTGCAGAGCGGCGACCGGGGCGTCATCGGCAGCAGGGGCCGCAGCCGCAGCCGCCGGAGCCGCAGCCTGCACCACCTGCTGAACAGGGGCAACAACAACAGGGGCAGCAACCGGGGCAGCAGCCGCTGGGGCCTCCTCAACCTTCGGAGCAGACGCAGCAGCAGTCTTCGCGGCGGCAGCAGCGGCTTCAGCGGCAGCATCGGCAGCCAAACCACGTGCGTACTCCGAAGCGGAAATGTTCGACGTCTCCTCTTCGAAGTGCACAACTTCGCGGTCACGCTGGTACCACAGGATCTCACGCGGCACATCCGGGAAGTCTCCAACCTGGAGAGTACGCAGCGCCATGTTCGTCAACGTCGGAGCAGGACCAATCTCCACAAAGCGGCGAACACCGCCCTCCGAGAACAGAAGCGCCTGCGTCTTGATCCACTGCACCGGAGAGGCGAACTGGTACGCCAGCAGCTCCACCACAAGCAGGTGTGCGAGCTGGGCCTTCGTCGTCAACTTCCACTGCATCGGGTCCAGAACCTCCGCGAGGTACGGGCTCTTCGTCGCCTCGTACACCTCCTCGAAGTACGAGCGCTTAAGCGAGAACGGAGTCGCCACCAGGTTCGGGATGTACCGGTTCACCAGAAGTGGCAACTGGCGCTCCAGCACCTGCGGGTCGAACTTGGTGCGCAGCAGGGCACGGAACGACGGCACACCACCAAGCAGCTCACGCGAGTGGAAAGGCACGTCAATACCGACCAGCGGGATCGTCGCCAGACCTCGGGCCAGCGTAAACGGACGCCCAGTTTGATCGCACTTCTCCTTGCGGGCGCGAGCCTGAGCCAACGACTCGGCAATGACCTTCTCTACGCCTTCTGCAGCAGTCGACTTCACCGCCTTGAAAGCAGAAAGCGCCAGCGATAGTGTCTCGAGGTTCACATTCTCGCCAGCAACAACATACTGCCGCTCCTGGATGTTGAAATTCACCACCTGCAGCAACTTGCCCGACGCAGCTTCGATTCCGTCCACGATATTGTACATAACGTCCTCTGTGAAGTGAGAACCAACACGAGTGGGGTTCGTGGCCACCATGCCGTAGTCAGAACGGCCTTCAGCGTCGCGCTTCACAGCCTTCTGCATGATTAAGCCACGCAAGAAAACAACTTCCACAACATCCTCAACAGCCAGGGCCCCAGCAAACGAACTCAGACCGGCGTACTCGCCCAGAGAGTGCCCGGCAAAGTGGGCATCATCCGGGATCAGCTGAGCAGCCTCAATCTCCGAGAACATGGCTTTCTCCAACAGCACCAGCGCGGGTTGACTGAACTGGGTGGCAAACAGCAAACCCTCAGGCGCAGAGAAGCTGAAGCTCTGAGTCCGAGCGTTAATCTCAGGCAGCAAGGGAGCGATTTCGCCAGTCACCGGGTCCTCGCAAGTCAAGCTCATGTACTTTTCACGGATCTTGCGGCCCTTCTTACCGCCAAAGTGCACCGTAATGGACTTCGGGTTCTTACGCACCATATCCAAAATCGAGAAACCAAAGGTTTGACGCAAGTGCGTATCACCACGGTTCCAAATCTCACGGGCGACCGAGGACTCCTGGTACCGATCCATGCCCATGCCAACAGCAGCAGAGCCCTGGCCCGTGAACACGAACGCCATCGGAGACTGCTTCACCACAGCACGAGCACTAACCACACGTTCGCCAGAAGCGTTCACAACTTCAACAGACAGAACCTTCTTGCCGTTGTCAAGGCCGACGTGGCGCGCTTGCATGAACAGCTTGTCGCCTGGGTACACCATGCCATCGAAGTTCACGTCGTAGTCCACCACGTTGCTGTCAAAGCCCAGACCGAAGCTCTGGATCACCAGGTCGCGCACCTTAGTTGCCGTCCACAGACCGTGCATAATCGGCTTGCCCTTCGGAAGGTGGCCCAAGATTGCCGCGTACTTGGACCGGTGAATCGGGTTCAGGTCGCGAGATGCCACCGCGTACGCCAGAGCGTTCGTCGGCACGTTGATCTCCAACGGCTTCTCCAGCATGTGCGAGCCGCCGTTCGCGAACATGCCACCCGACTTGGCATCTTCAGGTTGCACTTGGCGCAAGAACGCCACCACAGGGCTCTCGTTCACGTCGTGGCTCTTGAACGCAACCGAGCCAATCTCCACGTTCGAGCCCGCCTCCTCACGGAACAGCGTGCCCGACACCTCCACCGAGCTCAGCGACCCGATTGACGCGTACTGTTTCGTCGTCGTCAGCTCAAAGGACAGGTGGTCGCCGATGTCCACCGAGGCCCCAGCAGCAAGCTTCAGCCATGACTTCGCCTTCAGGATCTCCACGTCCTCTTGGCGGCGAGGAACGAACGCATCCGTTGACTTGTCAATCGAGAAGGTAGACTCGAAATCGTTGAACACACCGCGGATCAAGAACTCGCTGTGCAGCTCCACCAGAGGCTCAAGCACCTCCACCATCTGCTCGTCCACCGTTTTGCGCGAGATGATAGCTACGCCGTGCACGATCTTGCCGCTGTCGATAATGCGCAGACTTCCAACGTTCGACGTACTCACGATGTCGTCGCCAGGCAGGAACGTGGCCGAAGCCTTGCGCGAGGACAGTAGCTTGTACGAGTGTTTTAGATGCACCAGGTCCAGCAGGTTGCCCTTCACCTCCTTCGTGAACACCGACTGGATCAGTGGACGCCACGACACGATCGTAGAGAAGTCAGCTGGCGCACCAACCTCCTCGGCACTCAGACCCAGCGCAGCACGGTACGCAACAATGTCCTCCTCAGTGATGGAGAAGTCGGCAGTGAACGGAGACAGCACGCTCTCCGCGCACGCAGCATTGCACGACTCTTCCTCCTTGCCTTCAATTGCTACCCAGAATCGGGCGTAGAACGCCTTCACCTTGTCAATGAAGCCACTGCCTTCAGCGTGGATCGAGCAAGACAGCTCCGGGTGGTGCTGGAACGTCATCTCTAGTGCCACGATGCCAGCCTTAAGACCAGTGACAGCAGGGCGCACCTCGTTCACCACGACCGAAATACTCGCATCCTTCTTCGTGATCTCGATAACTGGACCGGAAATGTTGATCGAGTTGTCAAACACTCGAATGCCAGCATCGTCGACCACGTACTTCTGGCCCGCCTGAGGCACCAGGAGCTGGCGGACCGGGTTTGAGAGCCACTTCTTCTCCTCCACTACGTCCGTCGATGAGATCAGCGCGCTCAGCCAGTCCTTGTCGTTCACAGACGCCGCGAGGGCATCAAGCCACTCGGCGGCAGACGGCACCGCGCTCTCATCCGCAGGGATTGACAACTCCACGCTGTTGTCGCTCTCCGTGACCTCGACGCCCTCGATAACCACCGCCTGCTTGGCAGGTGCAGCAGCCACCACGGCAACCGCTCCGCTTGCCTTCACGATGTTGGCGAAACCAGTGGCAACGCCACTCAGTATATCCGCCACGGGCTCGTCCACAATAGTGCTGTAGCGAACGGCCACGGGTCCCTGCAGAATGAACACGCGCTGCGCATCATGCCCCGGGACCGCGTCCAAGTCCTGCGAGTACCACAACGAATCCTTCTTGAACCACGTCTTAAACTCCGTGTCGATCACAGGCACGAAATTCACCGGCTTTCCACCTGTGCGGCACAGGTCCAAGAAGTAGTCGCAGTCTGGTACCGACAGCAGCGTCGACACCGTTTGCGGGTACTTCGCGATGAGCGCGCTCATCGTACCCCTCGGGTTCGCCTTCAGTTCTGACTGGTCGAACAGGTCACCAGAACTCTCGCGGCGGAAACGCTCTTCCGTACGCGTGATGAACTTGCTCACGCGCGAGAAGAAAGTGTCGTGCACCCAGCGGGCTGGCTTACCTTCGACCTCTACGTACGTCAAATCGATCAGGCGCGTCAACACGTCAGCGTACGACATCTCCTCCAGGTCAGCCGGAATGCTCTCGCCAGTCTCCGCATCGCGCTTGCATCCGAAATACGGCTTCTGGTAGTCCGCGTTCAGACTCGTGATGATGTCCTTCTTGTTCAGACGCAGGGCCAGCTCAACCTGCTCGCGCGGAATCGAGAAGTACTTTTCGTCGAACTCCTTCCACAGGAGAGCACCGCGGTTCGCCACCACGTGGATGGGCTGTCCGAGCTCAGAGGTGACCGTAACCACACCGCCCACAGTCCCCGTGTAGCTCGTTTCCCACTCCAGCTCCGACTCGAACCCGATGCCAGGGGTGTCCACAAGCAGCTTCTTTACCTCGGGTGCTGTCGCCGCCTCCTTCGCAACCACCACGCGAGAGCCCATCAGGATACCGTCAGCGGGCATCTTGTGCAGGTGGCCTCGAGCCAAGCTCCATTCGCCCGTCAGGTATTGCTTCGAATCCTCCCAGTTACCGAAGCCGGAGCCGACAACCAGGAGCACGTTCGGCACGCGACGAATGGCGGCGTACGTTTCCTCCATCGGCTGGTGAAAGTCTTCGAAACTGTGGTGGCCGCCAGCGCGACCGCCAGTCCACTGCATCATCACGGTCATGCTCGGCATCGCCGTAGCAATCTCCAACACCGAGTGGATACCGTCCACCGAACCCGGCTTGAAGCACACCACCTTAATACCGACACTCTCCAGCTGCGACATCATCTCCTGCGCACGCTCCGTCGTTGGGATACCAGCGCCAATCGTGATGCTCTCGATAGGCACACCACTGCGACGCATGCGCAGTACCATCGGGAACTGGAAACCCCACTGCTTCGCGTTCAGGTACAGCATATTAATCGCAATACCGAGGCCCGGCTTGATCTTGGACACGAGCTCGTTCACCGCGTCCTCGAAGATGTTGGGGCGAGACAGACCACCCGCAGCAAGCTCGCCGTGGAAACCAGCGTTCTGGACGGCCGCAACAAGGTCGATACCCTCCAAACTCGTGGTCGGCGTCATACCCGCCACCATAACCGGCGGCTTGTTCAATGCGCGCGTGAATCTGTTGTAAAGCTTGCCCGACTCGGTCACTTGCGGGCCGAACTTCTTCGCCCATGTCGCTTCAACCGGCGTGAACGCCGACGCACCATCGATGAATTGCTGCAGGCCAACAAGAGGAGCGTTCTTCGTCGAAGTGTTCATCACCGGGTGCTTGGCAGTCGCGATCACCACCTCCATACCCAAGCCTTCAGCGACCTTGTTGCTCAGCTTCGCCACACCGAGGTCGGGGCCGAACTCCAGAATGTGCGTCGCGTTTGAGTGGTGCTCGGCGATCTTTGCCCACGTCGCCGTCCAGTCCACCAGCTGCAGCAGTTGCATGTTGATAAGTTCATCCACGACGTCGTCCACCGTCTGCAGGTTCGTGGCCTCCGCGTTGGTAGCGTACACGGGCACCTGAAGCTGGCTGCCCTTGATTGCGCATTTGATGCGCTGCACGTCCTGCACCAGCTTCGGCTTGGCCTCGGTAAGCAGCGGTGTGTGGAAGGGAGCCGAGAGCGGCAGGAACGAGAGCGAGCCCGTAGGTTTCCGTTGCGAGTGCGGGACGCGTGTCTGGTTGACGTCGGGCTTGGCGAACAGGCCCTCAAGCGCCTGCTTCAGCAGCGTCAGCGTCGCGGGGAAACCCGTCACGTTCATCATGTCCGACGCGTTGATAAGAGAGAGCTGCAGGTCGGGCGACTTGGTGCGGCGCTTGGCCACCTCGATGGCCTTGAGAACGTGCTCCTTCTTGAGCCCCCGCACAGCCAGCATCGGGCCGGCGTTCTCAATCTTCTTGCCATCCTGCTTGTACTGCGTCAAGAGCTGCTGGTACGTCTCCTGCGCGCGCAATCCCTGCCAGAACATGTAGCGCAGCACGGAGACGCCAACAGTGACGAACTCCTGGGCCGTTTTGGCCGCCGAGAAAATGACGGCGCTCACCACGCCCTGACTGTGGCCCACGGCGGTGGCGGAGCTCTTGACCACACTCTCGTGGGTCACACCAGCGGTCTCGAGGAAGTTGAGGTAGTTGGCGCACTGCGTGAGCACCAGCAGCGGCATGCTGAAGAAGACGCGGTCCATTGCTAAATTGGCGGGAGCGTCTCCGACCTCGAGGCTCTGCAGCCAGTTGTGAACGTCGATAACCGCCTCAAAGGCGACTGAAGCCTTGGCCTCCTCTGAGCTGGACTCCTCCAGCAGCGCCTGGGCCGCGGCATCAATGAATGCGCGTGTGGTGCTCGTCTCGGACGCAGCGTAAAGCCGTTGCAGCTCAGTCCAGTAGGAGATGCCCTGGCCACCGAACTCGGGGATGAACGTGTACTTGTCCATTGCGTCTGCCAACGCGGACACCGTCACCGTCTCCTCAGTAACACTGGTGGTTGTGGTCGTAGTAGTCGTGGTCACGATAGTCTCCGTGTGCTCGCCCGCCGCTGTCGCGGTCGTAGTTGTGTGAGTCGTTTCCGTGGCTTCGCTCATGATGACGATGATGCGTGCTTTCGTCTAGTTAGTGGGATCGTAGAGAAGGTGGCGTCCGTTGCTGTGTCTGGAGCCCTTCTTCCTTCTTGTTGTTCCTGCACGTGCGGGCGAGTGAGCTGCGAAAGGGAAATGCTCCAGTGGGGAGGGCTGATTCACTGCCGCGAGCGCGTCTGGGCCTGTCGATTTCCGCCCGCACCGACTATGGAGCCACTCCAGGTGGAGACACCAGGCAGAAGACCATCACTCCGGCAAGACTCCGCGATCTGCTGACGCGCAACCGATGTGGCGCATCCTTACTGGCCAATAGTGGAGCCAAGTCAAACAGACCTACCCGCATGACGCACTTCACCCGAGGTCCCCACAGGCGTCGACGTCACTGCCTTGCCTTTTATCGGCTGGTCTCATCGGCTGTGCCGCTCCTTCCTTCAACCGAAAGCGCGCTTGAAGGGCAAGTGGACTGGCACGCACATGGCGCCATGCCGGCAAATGCATTTGGCGATGCCGAGAAAATGCTTCACAGGTAAGGCTTTCATACCAGTGCATGTACATGTACATTATGAATATGCAACAAGTGCATCCACACCACGCACCGAAGCGCTGACTGCCCTCCAAGCAACTGAAGCGCAGGCGTGGGACAAACCCACCAAAGATGACTCGATGACGTCGTGTGTAGCCAAGTTATTGCCAAAAGAGGAACACAAGTTGCCTGCAGCTCACCTACCGAAGGCGCCGCCTAGCTGCAAAACCGAGCTCGTAGCGCATTTTGGCACTTCCGCCGGGTCGGATCTCGTGCGTCATTATCGTTGGCCTGTGACAGAGGAAACCTGGGGCCGAGAACGCCACCAAACACGTTCTGGGGGTGCCTCAGGCACTGCCTGATTAAAGAAAAGCTCTGACACGATCTGAGCTGCTGAGTGAGCACGCCTCGCACGACCTCCATTTCCCATTGCGCATCAAGACTCGTCCGCGGCGAGCCCGCCAGATATGGAACCTTCTCTTCAGGCTGAAGATTTCTGCTTTATATGCAGCGCATTGCGTTTGCCTCCCATCACTTCGATCGCCAGCGTTCTGCCATTCATTCTTCTTCCTACGCGTCGGGTTGATCCCGCTAGGCTACATGCATGACGCTAGCGGCTAGCGTCATGCATGTACTGCCCCGCCAGTGGCAGGCAGCCACTGACACTGGAGGCGCCAGCCCGGTGGCACGGGCTTGACTACGGCAACGCTTGTGCATGTATCTACAGTATTTCTTTGCCATGCAAGGTTGGGCCCAACCTGGGCGCCGAACGCTGCCATCGGCTGACGGCCACCACCCCAGAAACCGCGTCGATTTAACGGATATGCCTCGTCAATTATCAATCAGGTGCCATTGCCGGCGACGTCACTCACTGTTGCACGAATTCTATCGACGTCAGCGCGTCGATACAAGCAAAATAAACCTTTCAAAACGCATACTTTGTGTACATGTGGTGTAAGATCATATCCTTAAACCAGCTCTTTGTTGTGCAGCCGAAGCGAGCGGCCCCAACATGGAGAAGAGCGAGATGCTCAAGGGGCTGTCGCTCCACGAGAAGCTGGCCTACTTCTATTGCTCTTACGTGCACGAAGAGACCGTAGACCTGGAGGTGGATAACGATGCCGTGCGGCGCTGGGAGAAGATCATGGCGTCGCGCCGCAAGTCCCGCGACCGGGTGTGCATCCTGCTGAACCAGATGGAGAATACGTCGGCGGCCACCGTGCGCACACTAGACAAGAGTTATCGCGCCAAACGCGAGCTGCTGTTGCTTTCCGAGGGAACACTGCGCACTGCAGCCAGCAGTGGGATGTCTACGCCCGGTCGTGGGGGTGTTCTCTCCCAAGTGGAGATCGCTAGGGCGAACAACGAGCTGTTGCAGGAGTGCGGAGCCCTGTCCGTCTTCACGGAGCGTCTTCAACGCTCCATTCATGCATTCCGGGGCCTCAACTTCCAACACTTGGACCTGGATCAGGTCGACACTCTCATCAATGACTTGCAGCAGGACATGGTGCTCGTGTACCTGCTTATTGTCTTCAATGCCCACAAGAAGAACGCAGTGTTCGACCGCCAGCTCATGATGGTCGGCATCATGGGCCCGTCGTACTCTCTGGTATCCATTCTGGACTGCCTTAGCCAACTGAATGTGCTGCCGGGATTCCCTATCAAGAGACTGCTGCTGCTGTTCCACGAGTGGTTCTGTGCCGTCATGGGCAACTTTGACGAACTCAATGCGCTGAAAACGTTGCGTCGCGAACGTAGTGACATTGACCCATCTATTTTAAAGGATGATGCTGAAGGAGTCTTGCGCTGCAAGACCTTCAAACCGTACTACGACATGGTTCAGCTGGACACGCAGGACCCGTACTACCTCCAGAAGAAGAAGTTCGCGAAAAAGCGGGAGGCGATCCATAACAAGTATTTGCACAGAGCCAACTACGAACTCAAGGTCCTGCAGTCTAGTGATGCCGATCTTGCTACGAGGCCGCTCGACAAACTCGATGACGAATGGGACGAGCGTGTGGAATCGCTATACCAGCTCTTTCTGCCTTGTATGCGTGACTACACTACATTCCTGGGAAATCTCGTGACCCTGTCGTGTGGTAGTGCGCTAAACGCGCGCGATAAAAAGACTTTCTACTCCCGTCGACCCTCGGGTGCTGATCAGTATGGCATGACGGACTTTTCTGCTCCTGGCGGTGAGAACAGCAACGATAATCAGTTCTGGAAGTGGATTCTTCGAGAGAAAGCAATTGTGCTCGATGTGTCGAACTTGATCATCCTGCTGATTTACAAGCACTTCCGCGCAAGTCATGTGTGCAAGGCGGAATATTTCATGCAGTTTTTCTTGGAGGCCAACGTACTGGCGACATTGACCAAGTTCATGAACAAAGATATTAGCACGTATCTTCAAGTGTCTCGCCAAGACTCAGATGAAGCTAAGACGGGATTTTACGCACTTGAAAAGGAGCTGGACAAGCGCACTATCCGTTTTGAAGAAGATATGAACGAGTACGCTATCCAGTCAACTCGGACTATCACAAGTATTTTGAGGATTTTGCAGAAGCTGACTAAGAGAAAACCGAACATCATCAAGAATGCTCTCTGCCGAGGGCAAACGATTGTATGGCTGAAGGTACGTCGAGCAATGTTCTCTTTTGCAACAGCATTTGCATTTAACATCGTACTGATTGCTTTGCGGATGGGGTGGACAGCGTGTTGTAGCTTTGCAGATCCCGTTGCCGCGTCTGTACGCTTTGAAATTGGTCAAGTCTCAAGCGAAATATTTAGGCCACCAGGTTTGTTATGCTGCAATACGTGCTCGTATTATACTTCAAGTAGGTTTTAGTAACTTTTGTTTTGTTTGTTGGGCCCAGTGGATCAAGAAGTACACGTGCTTCAGTATGCTTACGGATGTGTATCTTCACGTGCGACCGGAGCTCGACGATGACTGGCTTCACTACGAAGATGACGATCTGAACAAGCCTCCGTCGCAGGATTCTGTTGAGAGAATCATTTTTGGCGAAATGCAAGCATACCACCACAAAAACTACTTCGATTCTCCATTTGGAGGCGGCAAACCTCTTCCTGCTGGGGCTTCGATGATCTGTGAAGACCGAAAGGAGCTCGCCTCGGACTTGTTCATCCCTGATGGCGGGCGCCTGGCGAAGATGTACAGCGCCATTAAGTTGGATCCTGTCAACTTCTGCAAGCAATACGAGAAGTGGCTCGATGCTGAGAACATCAAGGAAGACTCCAAGGCTGATTCAGCGCCACTTCCGATTTCATTCGGATGAAGCAGAGTCTCCCATGCATCCAAGAAGTCGCAAACGAGTAAAACCTGGAGCCGAGAATTTCACGCAAACATTAATTCCCATTTATTTTCTGTTTTTCTTCTTGTACACAAATACTGATAAAGGTCTTGAGAGCGATCGCTCACAAATGTGCGCTAATTAAGCTGAGCGCTGCGTCGAGGAAATCTGGTAGACGAGCATCATGGTCGAGTACTTAGCACGTCGGAAGCTGTCGAACTGGTAGTGATGCTCTTCGCAATTCTTTAGCATGTTGGGACGGTGGTCCAGAAACGGGCAGGACATCTCTGCTTCTTCCATCTTGCTACCCACAGCAAAATTGGGCGGTGAAACTTCAGCGAAAGTCGCCTCCTGTCCAGCAACAGAAGCGCTTGCTTCTGCTGCTGCACCCTGGCACTTGGCGCAGTAGTATGTGTCTAAAGCCTCTACATTGATCGCTCGCCAGTAAGAAGCATTGATTACCATCTGCTTGCAGGCGGCACACGTTGGGTGCAAGGCGATGACAAACAGCGATTCGCGAGCCGACTTCACCGATTCGCTGACGCGCTTGCGGAACTTTGAGCTGCACGCGTTCGCAGTGTTTGCTTCCTTTCTGCCTCTCTTTGGAGGCGATGCGGCAACTCGCTCGGCCTCACTGGGCCAATAGTCGCCATCGAAGTACGGAGGAAGCTGTGTATCAAGGGTTTCTTCCAGGAGCTCGAACTGGTGAGCATACAAATCTTCGCAAGAAAACACGACGCCCAGCTCCTTCGCCTTTTTGGCCATGCTCAGATACCACTGAAGAAGGCGCTCTTTGCCAGGGTTCTTCTGAAAAGACGGGTGGCACCAATAAATAAAATCACCCCCGCGCGTGGTAGGACAAGCCCAGATATGCGCGTATTCGTACCCGTTCCCTTTGCACGAAGCCAGGTACGAAATGAGGATCTGGTGGAACAAGCTCGTCCGCACATGACGCGGGCGCATGTACACCAGACTATCAAGGTACGCAATGTATGTCCGGTTGCGGTTGGCGGCTAACTGGCAGTGCTTATCGTACTCCTGAACATACCTGTACAACATGACAAATAAACAAGGTCAGCTACTTGCTATCACTATGCAAAATGATCAATTTACCAATGCAAGGCACGTACATAGAAAAAATGCAGACTTCAACGCCGTTGATCATCTGGAAGACGAAGATGACTTTTGATGTGTAGTCAATTGCTTGCGGGTACTGTTTTACAATCATCAAGCAGAAAGGTTAGTGACTGAAAGTCCATGAATGCGCTTAAGAGGTCATCAAGCCTACCTCTTGTGATGCAGACCGAAAATTATCACGCACAACTGAGCTCACGTGGCACGAGCTTCTGATTGAAGACACCACCTTCACGACGATGGACTGTGCTGCTCCGTGTTCACCAAGGTTCTCTAGGTGCTGCTGCACCCACTTCTCCATAAACCGCGATAAATTACACGGCTGCAGGTCTTGGCTCTTCACAAAGCTTGTAGTAATGCTGGCGTCCACAGCATCCAAATCTCCTCGTGTCAAATAGTCAAACACCTTTTCTTCGATGTCCTCATCAAATCCGAGCGCTCGCGTGAAATCTTTTGTGTGTGACCTATGCTTGAGCGCGGGGCTGTGAGACCCTAAGAAATCCTTCTCCACTTTCACTGGGAAATCCTCGACAGACGTTTCAATCGGAGACATACCTAGCTCATTATTCTTCTCTTCGGCATCAAGCTCCTCGAGACGACAGAGCGGGCACGTATAAAACACTTCTTCCTCCTCGTCAGCGTTCTCACAAGCGTTAAACAACGCACATATTTGATGCACCCAGCCGTTGCACTGATCGCATTGCACCCACGGCTCCGTGAGTTCATCCATAAATTTTGCTTTGAGCAGGGCAAGCTTGGATATGGCGTACTCGGTTCCTGCTGGAGTAGTGGCTTCTTGGTCTGCAGGTGAAGACGACGTAGATGCCTTCAGCGTCAGTATCTTTGGCAGCGAAGAAAAGCACTTAGAGCACCAATGGTACTGCCCATCAGGAGTCTTGTAGTACACTGAATGTCGTTTTATGCGCTGACGGCAAGCGCCCGAGCACATAACAAAAGGTGGCTCGAAATTGATGCACTTTTCGTTGCAAATGCCACACACGTTGTCGAGGCAGAACGGGCATGAGTGTGCGATACGTTGCTTAGCCATAGCCTCGGCCTTGGCCACGTACTTGGCGTAGTCCGCCTCGAACTCCTTGAGTAGCATTGCCGCCGACTCGTGCACGATGTGGCCAGGCGGGTTGAACAGACAGGCATTGTTGAACACAAGTCGGATATCCTCCGCGCACGCGTCGGCCGTGGAGTACTCGAGATTGAGACACTTGTTCTTGACAATGGCCAGGTCCATCGGGTGCTTCACCACCTCGAAATAATGCGGGATATTCCACACCACCGGGTCCACTCGCACGTTGAAGAAGCCGTGGTTTCCCTTGTGAAACATCAGCTTGGACACGATGGCCAGCAGCGGTCGCAGGAACAGTTCATGCCGCACGTCGCGCAGGTGCTGTCGGATCTGCTCGGCTGACGCAGTGTTCAACGGAGACAGCGCGGCACTGTGGCTACTGCGGACAGCTGGACGCCGCTGTCTGCGGATCATGACAGCGTCAGCATTCTCCTCCTCGGTGTCAGCGTCCGCCTCCACGAACTTGAGCCTTTTGTCGCATGGTGCGCGAGTCAGTGAATCGCCCAGCGTGCGTTTCAGGCCGTGTGGGGGCGCCGTGGCGTCTGCGGGTGTTCTCGCCTTCAGCGTGAGTGCTGGCTGCGCACGAGGCTCAACGGCGGCGTCCGCCGAAGATTTCCCGCGCTCCGGCGACAAAGCTCGTGTGTCGTTCAAACCCATGCTGGCGGGCTCGCGCCAGAATGTTGGTTTTGTCTTGCCGTTTGTACTCGGCGGGTTTTCGCGCGCGGAACAACCCTCACTTGCTGCTGTGGGTTGGCATCCAAGTGTGAGGGCGGCGATCGTTGGCGCCGCCCTCACGCTACGAACCATACAAAGTGCAAGTCTCAACGGTGAAACCGATTTTTCTCGAAGAATGAGGCCATTAGCTATTTTTAACCAATCACGATCTTTTAAAGCTGTCCAAAATTCTCCTGAGTCGGGAAGGCGAAGAAGCTGATAATTAAGTGTAAATCGGACCATAATTCTAGACAATTAGCACTTTCTAAAATGACCTGAGACGGGACCCATAGCATTACAATTTGCTAAAAAACAACTGCGCTGGCAACAGCTGATTGGGCAATATTACCTATCCGGAAACAAAATGGCAGAAAGGGTTAACCCTTTTATTTCCCCCCCCCCCCCCCCCCCGAAAATTAGACTATTGTCACGGTTTGCAGGTACTGGTATCTGTTTGCAGGCAAAACTGACCAAGTAAAAATGTTCTAAATACCTGTTAAAACCTGAGCAGCACCAGAACCCAGAGACAGTCCCTCCACCAAGCACGAGGTAGATTTGCAAAACTAGCGAGTACAGTATCTGATCAGATGCAGGCGAGTAGATCTGGAGAATAGGCGAGCAGTTGTGTAGAATTGGCGAGTAGTTGTAAGAAATGGGCGAGTAGTTGTGAGGAACGGGTGATTAGTTGTGAGGAACGGGCGAGTAGTTGTGAAGAACGGACCAGTAGATGTGAGTTTATAACAGGGATTGGCGGACACTTGAAACGAATTGTTGGTTGACGTGTAGGAGAAAGAACACAGTCATAGGAGGCACACTATGCCTCCGCGTATACCTTGGAGCGAGGCCGGTGTCGAGATCTCTGTTGAAGAGGGCGACACCGTTTTGGGGCGGTTTAAGACTCAAATTACTACCAAGAGTGAAGCCGTTCCACGTACTTTTTGCCGGGGAGGGCACCACAAAATGCGCTACAAGCTGTTCAAGTGTCCGCGCGATGTTTGCGAAGCTACTGCATCTGGGCAGTGCGATTGGAGAGGAAAGCAATTGGTCTGTCTGAAAACGCACAAAACGTCGGTGTATGAGTTCGGCAACTACCTGTTCGACGCTCCATCTACACCGCGAATGAAGCTTTCATCAACTTAGAAAACATTTTGCAAAGATTGGACGGAAGAGAGGCTTAAGCCTCTGCGAGTTCGGTATGCGATGTCAAGAAACTTTGGTGTTTCGCTAGACGAACTCCCAAACCTCGTTAAAATCTAAAACTTTGTCAATAATTACTCGCGGTCTCAGCTGGACAACCATGACCGAGCTCGAGACATTGCGGACTGGGCGTGCGCTAGAACGTACAAGGGAAGTGAGGCTTTTCGGAGCCCTTCACATTTACGTGGGAGTATGAATTTAACGGCACGGCTACTTATGAAAATGGTTCCGACGAACGGCCGTTCGTAGTTGGAATCACAACAAAGGCTCTGGTGATGCGGATGGCGCAAACCCCGACAACTTCATTTTGCACATCGATGCAACGTACAAGCTGAATCGGCTAGACTACCCGACGATCGTCATTGGAATCTCTGATCGATCATGATGTTTTCATCTAGTCGTTTTGTTTGTGGTGTCTCAAGAAACCCAGCCAATTTTTGAGGCTGTTCTCATGTCACTTCGGCGATTGTTCGGATGGGTATCTGGAAAGTGGTTGAGTCCGCAATGGGCGATGCGGACCAGGCGCAGTATAACGCGCTACACACACCTTTGGGTTTAACCCAAACTTTCGGGTTCTGATGTGCTTTTTCCACGTGATGAAGCACCGTTATACGAGACTACGCCATGTGACGTCGCCTCAAAATGGAGACACTGCTACGGGAATTGCTCGACTGCTGTCACTTCCACACGCCCATTCCTGGAAGCTGGGGTACCATCAGCCTCATTAATCCGCTGGTCTCGGGAGCTTGCCCGTGAAAATCTCTTGCTCGTCAAAAACGATGCCATCTACACGTCACTGACTGGTGATATGTTGGTAGACGTCATGTCATGGGAGGCAAAGCAGGTGGAAAATCCCCTAATAAACGGAGCAAAGAGGGTATTGCAGTATCCACCCAAATGGGATACAATTACGCGCGCATGGAAGTGGAGCAACAACCGATTTCGGGGTGGCCGGTAAATTTGTCACGCAATTCTGCCCATGCGGGTTCTGGTTCGCGTTTGGGTCGTGCGTTCGTGTCCTGCACGCATTACGTGTCTGTAATTGCTTTGACAGTCAAGGCCACGAGCTGTTGGTTAGTCTCGAAAGGACCATGTTATCGGGCAGATCGAGAAGTTATGTTCAGACTGGGAGAGCAGAAGGCGTCGAGCCGGCCTTAACATTTTGACGGGGTTTTGTCCGGAACAAACGAAGAGGTCACCATGTCGAAGATAAGCCCGAGGTGGTCGTCGACCCAGCTGGAGGCATCGTCTCGCCGGATCGCGCTTGAGGACTTCCTCCGGGAAGATCCCGTGATGAGGACCTTTGCTAGGATCCCTCACCGGCCCGATCACAGCGCCCGCGCAGTCCACCAACATTCTGGACAGCGCCTTGGATCTCCTCCGCCTGCTGGAGGAGGCTGGTTTCACCGCAGGAGCCTTCGACGGGGACGCCCTCTTCCGCTTGGATCACGACAGGATCCGGATCGCAGCAGCCTCGCTCTTCAACCGACTGAAGCCTCTTGTCGGTGAGCGACGTGCATCGAAGGACCCGACGTCCAAGCTGGCGCAGGCCCCGGAGTACCAGACGAGATCCTCCCGATACGCCTCGGCCACGTCTGAGGCGGGATCCGACTGCTCGTCCGAACCCCGGCGCATGTCGCTTGATCCAGCAGGCGCGGCCGTGCTGGAAGCTCGTCTGTCGACTGGGATCCCGGATCCCAAGCCAGTGCTGACCATGGACGTCCCGAAGCCTAGGTTGGAGCGATCCCTCGCTGCGGATCCGTCGCACGGATCCACTAACAGGTTGGAGGTTTACTTCCAGTCGGCCATGAACAGATTCCTGAGGGAGCAACAGGCGACTGCTACTCCCCGAGCGACGGCACGCACGGCGGATCCCGGATCCCAGGACGTCGAGATGGAGTCGGTGGGATCGCACCCCGAACACTGGGAGTACGACCCCGATGATCTAGACGGATCCGGTACGCGGCGTACGGCGACGACTTCTGCTGCAACCGCTACAGCTGGATCCAGCACGATCCAACGCATCCGGATCTCAGCGATCTCGGATCTAAAGGAATTCACGGGAAAGGATCACGATGAAGAACGAGCAAGATCATGGATTAGTAAGGTTAAGTCTGCCTTCACGAGTGATTAAGCAACTGACGAGGAGAAGTGTCTTACCTTCGGGGATCGTCTCACTGGTCCGGCGCGAAACTGGTACCGACAGCTCAGTCGATCCACGAGGCTGAAGTGGAGCGATCTGCTGAAGGCCTTCCAGACGCAGTATTGTGGCCTTGGAGTCTCGGTAGCGTGGCAATACCCCCCGCAAGAGATCCGACGAGTCGCCGCTCGAGTACCTGTACCGCCTCAACGTGGCGGGTCTACGCGCCCGAGTAAAGATCAAGGACGGAGACGCCAAGGCTCGTTGCGAGCACGTGGAACACTTCGTCGAGACGCTTGGGGATCCGGATCTGGCGGATCAGCTGACCATGCTTCGACATGTGGGCGCGGATCAGCTCGAAGATGTACTGCGGGCCCGGGATCTCGCGAGATCCCGACAGAAGAAGCCATCGTCAGGATCCAGCAAGTTCCGCCCCAAGGCAGCGACAGCCCCGCAGCCAACTGGCCCTACGCGGGCGATCCGATCCATGCAAGCCGTGTCTGAGTACGGATCCGACTCGGACGAGTCCGGATCCGAGGATGAGCTGCGCCGGGCATACGTTGCAGCGTCAAGTGATCGGCCCCAAGCCAGCTCCACTCAGGATGTAGCCGGATCTTCAGACCCCCGTGTGGCCGGATCTTCGGATCCTCGAGCGGGATCCTCGGATCCGACCCAAACCAACTCGGATCCAGTACCACCGAATCGCAGATCCCGCTTCTCGAACGACGGACAGCGCTGCTCGCACTGCGGATCCCGGAAGCACTCGGATCTCGGTTGCTGAAAACGCTTGGTCTGCCAGAAGTGCGGCAAGAAGGGTCACCCGTCGGATCGCTGCTTCTTCGTGTGTCGCGGCTGCGGTGAGCTTCATGACCATGGGAAGTGCCAGATGGCGGAGTTTTACAACTTGATCCGGCAGTGGTTTGATCCAAGCAAACACATGCTTCCCGAAGCAGCCGAGAAGATGTTAAACTAGGACGCTCGCCGGGTTTGGATCCGGTACGAGACGAGCGATCCTCGTCCTACATCTATGCATATGTGAACAAGGGATCCAAGGATTCAGTTAGCGACAAGCCAGCGGATATATTGGATAGTACACGTGAACTTCATGGAAAACTTACGGCTAGAGTTGCAAGCTTCCGCGCTGCAGACGACGAGTACCAGAGATCGGATATCGCCATGACCTTGGATCTCATGCCCGGAGAGTCGCGCGGGTACTGGAAGTACCATGTACCCAGCAAGCACTTCAAGCAGGTCAAGGCAACGTGCAAGATCAACAATGCCAAGTCCACCGTGCTTCTTGACTCGGGATCCGAGGTGTCGATCATCGACGCCGCCTTTGCTCGTAAGATTGGATCTCACATTGACACCAGTCAAACACAAGAATGCCTCGGAATTGGTGAGCAGCTGTATATTGCAGCAGGCAAAACAAGGATCAAGGTTACCTTGGCTGGGTACTTGGCGTACTTCTGCGACGTCTGGGTCGGTGAAGATTTTCCACCCGACTGCGACGCGATCCTCGGCATGGACTTCATGGTCCCGGCCGAGATCCGGCTCGACTTGGGCGACGGATCCGTGTGCTTGCACGACGAGATCCGGATCCGGCTCCACGGGCGGCGCCAGATCTTCAGCGGCCGAGCCCGGCCCCTGCTCCTCCAGGAAGGCGTACGGCTGGAGCCTGGCGAGACCTTCGAGCACCCGGATCGGATCCGCCTCAGGGGCTACGAGAAGCTGTGGCTACGAAGGGGAAAGCATTGGGTACCGACGTTAGCGCAAGGCCCAGACAAGATCTGCTACCTACAACTTACCAACATCGGTGAGGCGGCGATCTCCTTGAACCACAACGAGGAGATCGGCATGTGGCTGGCTGGGGATCACGTCCCTCACGCTCCGGGCTTCATCTCCGTCGGATCCCGGCACTACAACGAGTGGCAGAACCTCGCCGCGAGCGCCACGACGGAGATCCCGCCGCCACCGCGGCCGAAGGAGCCTTGGGGGCTTGAGCCAGGACCGATGCGAACCAGGACAATTATCTCTACTCTGTAGTATGTTGGATAACAAATCGGTAAATTCGCATCCATGATAATAGATTTCGGAATATTCACCATTGTAAAACCAGCGTTATTGTAAGGTTTTAGGAGGGTGAACCACAATAGGCTTAACAAAAATACCTTTCTCCATGATTTGCAACATTTATCAATCTATGCAGCAACAAATTAATAAAAAAACTTGGCTAGGAGTACGGATTCATACCGTAAAAATTCCCACTGCATCTGACCGGTTCCAACCAGTACCGGTACGCCAGCAAAATCACTTCTGTGACATTTAGGAAACTTTAGTGACACACCAAACAAACACCATTCGCTCTGCTGCCACTCAGCATTTAGAGGCGCCCCAGCAAGACACGAATCCCCCGCGCGCCCCAGCAAGACATGAAGCTCGTGCACGCCCGATGAAGCTCCGGCCGTCGCGCAGCCACATGTCCAGCCGACGATGCAGACCTGCTCCAAGCAGGAGTCGTGGAAGAAGGGATTAAGTGCTGTGTCGAGAAAGCAAGGGCAAGAACGTAATGCAGATCGAGAAGTCCGTGCGCGGCACCAACTGCTCGAATGTCTACGCCTCTAGAGGACCCCTGTTTGCTCTCTTGGACACGTGGTGCTGCTGTTCGTGGTGCACGTCTCTCTCTCGGTGGAGGAGCAGCTTTTACTGTAGGTCGGTTCAAAAACGGCCATCATCTTCATTTAACTATAGATATTGTTCACGGTTGAAAGCAGGAAGAGCAGCAGCAGGTGTGGGGTCTACAATGTTTCCAGTATTGACGCTTTCGCGGAACTGGGATATGAGTGTGTCCAGTTTTCCTGCTTTGTGGAGTTTTCGAAAGGCTTTGATCACGGTGCCTGCTGCAAGTGCTGTCGAGCCGTTTGCCTTCAAGAATCCAAGCGAGTTTGACTGCGCCTGCTCTCCAATGCTTAACACCTCGCTTTTGAATGCAGCGGATGTTTCGTCCAGAGCGAAGACCATCGGTAAGAACAGCATCATATATCCAACGGCGTGTCTAAACTCGTAAAGCGCTGTCTTTTTCACAGATCTTGATGTCGCGAAGTCGGTGAAACTTTTACCGCGGTGCAGGTGGCGTAGAGCGACCCAGAAGTACGACTACCGAAAGGGTATCAGAATCGTACGGTGTGGGCGGGCGTGTGTTGCCTTGCGGTATCCTCGTGGGTCCGTTGTCTTGGGAATGTGACCCTCGCCGGAGTCGAAAGTTGGATGAAGAGAGTAGGGGTCTCCTTGTGAAGTCTGGTGTCGCAGTTCTTCTGGCCCTTCCAGGAGTGTTCGAAAGTCAGGCGTTCTGATAACCATGTAGGTTGCCAGAGTGAAAGAGAGATCAACACACAAGAGGAAGTCTGATGTCGGTCTCTGAATATCGCTAATTCAGAGCCGAGATACCAGACTTCAGAGATAACAACAAAATATACAGAGTTCAGGGATATACAAATATACAACCGCTTCTTATCCTTTCCTGGCCCTTGAGCGGTGGGCTAGTACTCCAGGTCAGCTAGGGATGTTTACCAGACACCTGGTCTGTCTGGTATCCCTATTCCTTCCGCGCACCACTCTCTAATATAGAGGGAATAAACCAAACACAATCCGTTATATACAACAGTCTACTATGTACACTGGAAACGAATGTCTAGTTTCCAGAGTCTGTCCAAATGAGCAATATGAAATGGGCTACCGCTAGAGACAAAACAAACGATCCAACTATTATATGGAATAGGCGGGTCCTCCCAGGTCTCTACGTTACGCTGACCACCACCTAAGGGGACTGAAGGTGGAGATCACATGGCGTTCGTCCGCGACGCAGTGGCTTTGACACTTCCCAAGCGAACTCGGTAGTTGCAAGCATATTGAACTCTGTTTATCTTTTATCTCTTTCATATCTCTCTGGTATCTCTCTTGTATCGTTCTCTCGTGTCTTCCTTGGCGTTCTTCTTGGAAATCAGTCTTCGTATCTCAGGTACTCTTGGTCCTCGTATGTATCAGGTATCTTGACTTGGTCTCAGTGTGCAGTCTGTGCAACAGATCTCGTTGAGTCGACATGTAGCGACGTCTTTACCGGGGATGTGCAGGCTTCGTGTCACTTGATTGCGTGATGTCGTCTTAAATTCCCTTGGTTTCAGTATGGGTCTTGGACTTCGTTGATATCAGAGTCTGGTATCCAGGTTTTCAGAGTCTGAGAACTATGTTCTTCAGAGTCTTGATCATCAGAGTTGGGGATACCAGAGTCTTGGGTAGGATATCAGAGTGCGGAGCACGGATGCTCAACACACACGAAGTCTTTCAGGGTTTGCGCGGGTGCGCAGCGTCTGGCGCGTGATACTTGGTATCTGCGGGTAAGTGTTGGGCATCCTTGAACCATCATTGTCGTGCTGGACGACAACAGGATGAGGTCTCTCAGAGATACGTTCTTCTGAGAGACTCTCCGCGATAAGTAGGAATTAAAATCTCGGTACCCGAAGTTAAGTGGTATTTCAAAGTTAAAACGGCCGCATTTGGATCGACACGTTTACGCAAAGTACGACCGTCACCAGTACTTCCAACCAGCTCACAGTCGTCATTACTTGCGCGCCCGTCTTCATTCATATGTTGTCAAGCTCCAAACCACCTTCGCAACCTGGGCCACGTACCCTTTGGCTCAACTGGGGTATCCACAGCTTCTGGTGATACAATCTTGTCTTCGCCATCCACATCCACGCTCTCATTGGTTAAAATTGAGTTCATTACTTGAGGTGTCGCTGGCATAGAAACAACCTCAGTCACCACAGTTTCTCCTTCGTTCGTGTCTTGCACGACACCTCGGTTCACTCTACCATCGGAATGAGGCTTGTAACTGTGGTGGAGTGGATCCGCTGGAATGAGCAGGGATCCGACGCTCACACACGACGCCCAGACACTGACTAACGGAGGGGGTACTCCGATAACCGTGGGGTTTGCTGAGGCTCACCTTGTGTACCCGTCAGTGGGCGGGATCTGCTCTCTCAGGAACGGGAGAGTGCACACAGGCGTGAAGGCTTGAACGTCCTTGGCGGGGACGGCGGAGGTTGGATCTGCGTGGGGGTTCCTGCACACAGGTCCGGGTATTTTGGATCTTGGTCTTGAGGCCGAAGATCTGGTGGATCCTTGGATCCGGGGTTGCCTTGGTGGTGGGTAGTCCTTTTCCTTTACAGTCTTGCTTGCCGCCTCCTGTAGCGGTGATCTTGGGGGGAGGGGAGGGGTTGAGAGTAGGGATCCTTCGGTTAAGCAATCAACACCGTCGGATCCGGAGTCTTCACTAGCGTAAGGTAAGCCGGTCAAATCGGGATCCGGTCTTAGCTGTAGCTAGATGTACGAAGTAACTTGTAGGAACACTAAGGGGAGGCCAATACACTATCCTCTTCCCTTTGTACTTATGCTCGGAAGCAAATTCCACTCGCCACTTGCGCACTAGAAGGCAAAATTAACTCTGATTTATGCTTAGCCAGTTTCCTCATCATAAACCCTATCTTCCCATCCCAAAATTATATCCTTGTCGCATACCGGCTCTCCTGCAGATGCCCTGACACCATGTGTGTTCAGATCATACACCTTCAGCTTCATACGTCGACTCCTTGACCTTGGATCCTAGGGATCCCCACCTCAGATCTCGGATCCACCTCTGGATCCGGAATGTGACACTCGGATCCGCCTCTGGATTCCGAATCTGGTACTCTGGATCCGCACTTTAAGCGGGCTGGATCTGCGATTAGTCGAGGTGGGATCCGCACTAAGGAGGTGGGATCCGCACTTAGGCGCGTTGGATCCATCGGATCCTAACCCAGGATCCTTCCTAGTGTAGACCACCCGACTTCAAGGATCCGGCCGTCTTGTACCACCCTGTCGCTAGTCACCTATCATCCCTGGCCGCTCCGCATCACGTCCGGCTCGAATCGAAATCACTTCACCACAGCGACCTGTCGCTCAGAAATCGAAAATAGCATCGTGTCATTGAAGTGTATACACGCGGCTCTGCTGTAAACCACTCGTACCAGACTGAAGCTAGAGATTGCGAGCCCTTCTTCTTCGGGTGGACGGTTTGCTTGGTCTCCTGGGCAGTTGGAGTGACTTGTGACCCGACTGTACCAGATCTCTCGCTGATACTTGATGTACCCAGCTAGGTACGTACACGCGCCTCCATCACTAACTATCGCTCTTCCAGCCGCTGATTTTGTAGCATGAGAAGCTTTATCTGCCCGGACTGACGCTTGGCGATCTCCAGGACTGCTGAAGTATCGCAGCTGCAATCCTGAGAGCTAGTGTGTTCATGAGGGGTTGGATCGAAGGCATGTCGAATTGTGGCGCTCCAGGCAAACACCTCGACTTCTCCAATCGCCCGTGCTGTCATTGCTTCACGAATCTTGCTGACAAGCGCACAGTTCTCTGCCAGCATCACCATTTGGGGTAGTGCATGAGCTGAGTCGCTGCTAAGCACTCGGCCACCGCTTCATCCAGATTGAGTGAAGAGTCGGCAAAGGCTGCGAAGAGCCGTGCTTGAAGCTGCACGGCGCGGTCCAGACAAGGAGGATTAAGACAGTGAAGAGAAGGAAGTCGAGCACCCTATTTTGGCCTCCAACCGCTCAAGACACAGGCTACCTTCTGCTCCGCCTGCGTCGTTCCCAACATGTAATCAAGCGTTTTGTTGACTCAGTCCAGCTGCCAGCCACCGCGCTCAATTATCCAGTTCTCGGCCAGTGTACCATCGTTTGCGTGCATGGCTGCACTACAGAAGGAATGCGTGGTAATTCCGGAGGTAAGCACTATCTGCCTTTCTTCGGCGGCTTGCTTGACGCTAACTAACAACCGGTTTACGTACGCTTGTGCACCTGGCACAGCTCGTTTGGTTGTAGCCTTCTGTGAGGTTCGCAAAGGATCAGGAGTGTCGTCTGCCTCGAGGAGCTCGATGAGGCGCAGCTCTTCTTTGTCGCTCTCATTTACTGCGCTTCGTTTCGTGGTGAGGAACTGAAAAAAGCGCTTGCATGGAGCGGTCTGAATAGCGAGGGCTGCGGCTAAGGTAAATATGGGGCATGTTAAGAAGCACGTTGGGTCCTTGAACAAAGAAATGCCCTGCAATAAGGCTCTCTTCACCCTTTTGTGTCGTAGGAAGAGGACGCCACCTAAGACAAAGAAAATGTAAGCCTATCCAAATAAAAAAAACATTTTAAAGACAACGACTGTGCTCAACACCTTGAAAATCCGGTGGGCAGCAATCCGGTGGGTCTGAGGCGGGTGGTACTCGCCCTTCACGCGAGTACGGGTGCGGCAAAGCTAGCACAGCGTATCTGTCGAATTGTGACCGGAGGTGGTCGTCGGAATTGCCCAGCGTAGTTAGTCTCCATGTACTCGTAGTTAGACAGGGGCCATCTTGCTTCACGACTACACCCGGGTCGCGCTCGACAATCGTCAGTGTTGAGCGACGATGCATCGTCGCTCAACAACGCCATGACCATGTCGAATAGCCAGACTACTTCGTTCTCCAGTGTGGAAGGAGTTGTTGTAGAGTGGGGAGGTGCAGCGCGTGGCGCTGGTGGTTGTCGGCTGAATTCCACTAAACAATTATCAAAATTGAAAGTTATAGGTGTAGCTTGGATTGCGCTCAAACAGGTGGTCGAAGGGGTGGCTCAGTTCGATATAGTATGTCGGATCGTGACGGCTGCAAGCCCCTGAGCGGATCTCGGCCCACTCACGGGGTTAGGAGCTGGTTCGGCACCAAGCCAGACAATACAGACAACGATGGATACGTACGTATCCTCCGTTGTTTATTTATTCGGCATATAGTACACCACCACCTGTTGCTAATGATGTCGATGCACTAAATTCAGACATCGATGATGACGATGTTGCTTCTGACGGTTGGTACACTGAATCGGAAGCTGAAGTAGAGGGGACCAGTCCTCTCCAGTGAGTGTTACGGCAACCCAAGGACGTCGTAGAGGTGGTCACCGTTCCTGAAGAAGATGTCGAGGAGGATGTGGAGAACTTCAGCGACAGTGATGGAGATTTCGATGGTGCGGTGCTACTTGCTCGGGAGAAGGCCAGAGCCAAGCGAAACATGGAGAGAAAACGCCTTGAAGCTGCTAAATTGAAGCTGACACGTGACTGGGCTACAACTGCAACGAACTGGTACAAGTCGACTGACGTCGAAATGGAGGTGCTTGCATAGGACAAACCAGCCTTGAAAAAGATGCGGGTAGATGGCTGGAACTTCGGTACGTTATTTGACAACGTATTATATACAAACGAATATACAACATGTTTTCAGTTGACTCACGTTTAGATGTTGCAGGGCATCCTGCAAGAGACTAGCCGTATCCAGCGGAACGTGTCTGGCACTTCTGCTCGGAAACAACAAGAAAATAGTGAAAATCATAACAACAGTTTGAAAAACACATAGAAATCAGTCCGACACATCATCAGATCCTCAGTACATATCCAACATGGTGTCGTCACGGCGTTGCTCGTCCTCACAGAGGCTGGCACTCCAGCAATTGGTATGAAGCCCCCGGTTATTGATCTAACCGGGGACTCTGGACTCTAGTACCCCCCCAAACACACACACATACACACCAACACACCAGCCTCTGGGCCGCACGAATCTACAACTACCACGGCTACCCCCTGACCTCAAGTATCTGTGTAGACGTTATCGATCTTACTGAATCGTCCATTGAAGCCTCAGACAGCTCTTCGCTCGACCTTAAGGAACAAATACAAGATACTACAAGCATACCAACAACGCCGGAACACCATGCCGCTCTATGGCGCTCTAAGCCTAAGAACGACCCTTGGCTTGCCCCGACAGCTGCCTACCGAAAGCGAAGGAAAACAATTATTGACGCAGGTAGAATTTACTACCCAAAAACCATGAAGGCGCTGTACTTGCGCGAGTTCTTGAAGCTCCCTAATGTCCATGCGAGCTGGTACGAGCACCGACAGCTACAGAGACCGCCGCTGTCGACTGGCAAACGTGTGTGCGACGATTTTGGCACACTTGATGCGGTGGAATGCATCGAGTTTAAGTCGGAGAGCGAGATTTAGAGATCAATACTGTGAACGGAAAGGTGGACAGCACGGAGGACATAGTGGAGGACGTCCTAATGGATAATTGGGAAGAAGAACTGCCGTACATTACAGTGAACGAGTGGGAATTCATAGGGTGTAACGAATCGAACGGGGATGTCGTCACGGACAATCTGATGGACATCGAGGCGGACAACTCCGTGGGCATACTGGTAGAGAACCCATTCGACGGCATGGAGGACAACCAAGTGGACGTTTTAGAGGACAGAGAAGATGACGTTTTGGACCCCAAGAATTCTGATTGGATCGTACCGTGGCGTGAAGGGGTTACCAGGATTTCTCGGTGCATTTACGGGAACGACCTAAACAACGACGCGCTAATTTTTCCTGATATCGGCAAAATGGATATATGCGACTGTGTCCTAGATTGTTATCGCGACACTTGTACCAATGCTACTATGGATATATTTTGCTCCAAACAAAACTGTAAGCTGAAAGGGCGCTGTTCAAACACGCCATGTGAGTACGGATGGGTCCAATTGATGCGGTGCGACTACGGATTTGGTGTTAGAGCGACGGAGTTGATACCAGCCGGGGTTGGTATCGCCGAGAACACAGGAGAGCTGACCATGCACGATGTTTCCAAGGACAGTTGTTGCTGAGTACACACTACAGCTACAAACGACTGCCAGTACGGCGAACAACAACAAGAAGAGGACTGTATATATTGACGCATCGAGGTATGGCAATATCACTCGCTTCATAAACCACTCCTGTAAGCCGAATTGCAAGTCTGCAGAGGTTCGTAATCGTCGACGCGTGAAGGTGTTGGTGCTTGTTGGAGAAGCTATTCAACCTGGTGAGGAGGTCACTGTGTACTACTCGGACGAGTAATGATTTAATTGTGCATGTGGTTTAGGAGACTGCAGTGGAGCAGCAAAATAAATCGAAAACATATCTGTGAAAAGAAAATACTACTTCGCCATGCATTCTTCTTTAACAACGCAACTTCTTGAGCAAATTGGAAGATAAGCGTTCTCAACTTTAAAACCGCACGAGAAACGCTACTCAAATATGGTAAGCATATCTAGATAGATAAAGAAAGGACTGAAGGGGAATTAAACAAAGAGCACAACGTATTCGTTAAGGAATTGGAAGAAACCGTTCTTGCGTTTGAACGTTACTACTACTAATTGGAAAGTTTGCGTTTTTGATTCTAGTAGACGTCGTTAAACACTACCGTAGAGCGGAACTCACATGTGGACTAAACCGAAATTAACGGAAGGATATTAAAAAAAAAACTATTTCGACACGTCTTGTCGTAAAAGGCGTGGTATGTTTGCAACTTCTACAAAGAATTGGAAGGTAAGCGTTCTTGATTCAGGTCAACGTTGCCAAACACTACAACAGAGTGGAACTTATCTGCCGAAAAAAACGGTAATTAACCGAAGGGGGTGCAGAAAACCATTTCGACATTTTAAGCAGTGAAGAAGTTGTGTATTTGCAAAACGATTCAGGAGTGCTACTTTCGTAAGCCTACCGTATTACTGAAGCGACAATGCGTGGCCATTGAGGGGTGCACGTCCTGGCATAAGTTCGTCGTTGGCTCGCTTTCACCCTGTTCGACCTGTTCAACAGGGCCGCGGCAAAGTGTAGGGTTTCGATTCACAAATTTGCGTTTACCCGAGCTATCAAGATAACCGTACCTCCGCTTTAGCAAGACGAGGTGGCAGCACTGTCCAAAATTGAACCAATAGCGGCAAGTACACATACGACGCTCAACACCAACGGCCCATCCCCACTAAGATTGACCTTCGACTTCCATTCGAGCGTAGTTGTCACCGAGTTGCGCAGACACAGCAATGTTTTCCTCTGTGCGATTTTAGGAAGAAACGAAAATCCGCGGCGTGCGGTGCGTAACGCCAAACTCGATTCCTTTGTTAACGGCATGTTCATAACCACTTCCAACGCCCGGAAATGCTTCAATCAAAGATTTCGCCTTTTCCAGCTCGCTTACGCGTCGTTTCAATGAAAGGGACCCCCCCCCCCCCCCCCCCCGGCTGTGTATGAAACGGACGTTCATTGCTCGACTCGTTCATGCAACACTCCACAAGTTGCTTAAACGGTGCCCCCATCTTGAGTTGACTTCGCAAAGAGTACTCTCTCTTCACAACTTTGTTGTACTGCTCCACTGGGTTGTTTGTAGTCGCAAACCCGACGGGTGTACAAAAGCACTGCCAACCATAAAACTTCCCACTCAGCCACTGACAAATGAAATACTCAGCAAACAGAGCCGTCTCAGCATCATTCTTCTAATTCGTCAAGCAAGCGTCCCTCGTCTGAACAAACTCCTCAGCCGAACGCGTAAAGTGCATGTCGTAGATGCCTTTGGTGATCCGCGGCTTCGCTTCCATGGACAAGCCCGTCGCGTGCTTGAACACATTGGCAATTACGTGATAGTAACACATCAGGTAGATGAAGCTGTTGTCTGGCCCAAATCCCTCACGCAGCCGTTGTACTGTGCATCATCACCGTCATCATGATAATCATTATTCAGAAGCTTGTTTTTCGGTAGTAGTTCGCATAGGTTTAAACATTCGCAAGCGTCGGTAGCTCTTCAGCAGACAGGTTAAACTTCCCATCATGGAATTCCGGGTCCGCATCGGCTGTAGTCGGAGCGCACACATCTCCGCAATGTAAATCTTCTGAGCTACGGTCAAGAAGTTTCGTACGGGGTCCGGAATAGGGCTAATATGACTTAAAAGCTCATGAATGGAGATTTCTCTCGTCTTGGACCATTCTAGCATCCTCACACGCCTGGAACAGGTCAGCCCAGGTATAGCACGACCACAAGAATCTGATCGACACTCCAAAGCTCGGTAACGCATTGCATGCGGCTCAACCTCTGTGCATACGGTGCAGGGCACGTTGGGGGCACACATGAAAATGGCAATCCGCCCTTAATGGTTGGCACTTCGACTTGCTGCATGGCCGTCCTCGTCGGCAATCCCAGCGCGTTCAAGTGCATATAACGTACCACATCCATCCCGTCGCGAGCATGTCGGTCGTGTGCCGGTGATGCCAGACTCTGTTCGGCGCCAAATTCCCCGCGATAAGCTTGTCGACACGGACGGTAACGGCACACAGCCCCGGCGTCAGCGGGCGCCTACCACTATTGATACACATCGGTCTACCGCTAATTCCGATCGACGCTCAGGAATTTGAGACTCGATACGCTTACATAGTATCAACCGTGCACCTTAAGCGATAGGCCTCGAGATCCCGGACCCGCAGTCATGCAATGAATCAGGCACCCAAACCGTTAACAAGCCACTTCAAGCTACACTGTTCGAGTTCGTTAGGCAATCACGGAGTTCGCTTCCTGAATTTGCTGAACTTCTACGGGAGCTAACCGCCGACGATTACAGACCCAACAAAATTATGCTTCCGGATGTTTTGGCTGATGTCTGTCATTGCTACGAGGCCCATTGTGCCTTCTCGACACCACCCATTCCGGGGTGCGTGTTGCGCTTACGGAGCCACTCCCCCACCAAACAACTCGTCCAGCAAACCGTCAATCTGCTGACGAACGTTAACATATCCTCGTGAAAAACATTCGGAAGGAGAAAGGTGCGTGGAGATGCATCGTCGTCGACGACAACATTTTGGATCTGTGGACCAAAGTGCACATTAGTCGTCGTGAACAAGGGTGATAGCGATCCACGCACAATGAGCTGCGTCACGCACGACTTGTCGTTTCTCGTGAACAAATCGATGAACGACTTCACTGACAAGGATGCGGTATGAAAAGTCGAATATGAACACTGCGATTCCAACGCAGATGAGATGGTACACCAACACCATGAACACCCTGACACGGAGGTGCAGGAGCAGGCTGGTGACGTCGGTATATCGACATGTGGCCATCCACAATAGCGTGCATTTTTTTTGTGGCCGTCTTCATCGAGACAATGCGCTCGTAATTGTCATGATTGACATGTCTACCAAAAATATGCACACTATTGTGGATGGCCACAAAGAAAGGCCTCTTTAATTGTCATAGCTCTCAAAGTCGCTGTAGGCTTCCTCCTCGCTGCTGGAATAGCCACCCGCCACTTCGTCGTTGGGCCGCTTGTGTCATCTTGCCGAACTGCTAATAGCCAGTCGTTAGTGATCAGTACGATAAAGTAGCACTGTGAAATAAAATAAACTTAACGGAATGGTACCCTTTAAAATGTACCATAACATCAGCGGTTTTGTGGAAAAGGCTACAATCTAAGCAGTATACCGGTAGCTGTCTTGGAGTACCCAACATACCGACCTTCATTGTATGTTACTGACGTCTGCATATAACTGACAAGTCGTTTGAGCCAACCCAATCGATGTATTGCTTCCGTCTATTTGTTACTGACAGCACTATCATGCCCCACTACCGCGTGTTACCCGGTGATCGGGTGATAGACCGCTTTCGCCTACTTCGAAAATAGCAACACGTACACCAGGCCCAGAACGGAGAAAATCAGCGTACGTATAGTAGAGGCGATGCTGCGAAGTACCAGCGGCTCATGTTCTCCCTTCACGACGCAGTGCTTCGCAAGCAGGCTGCGTTAACACCACAGCTGTTTAAATTTGTCGTTGAGAAGAAAAAAAACACGACCGTCAGTACCAACGGCTAAATAATCGGAAAAAAGACCTGGAGCCTGCTACGCAGCAGCAGAAGAAGCCAAGGCCGAAGGCTCAAAGCCAACGCCTCACGCAAGCTCCCGTAACCGCACATTCTCGTCTGCAGTGGCTACTTAACATTCATTCTGACAGTGCATTCCGTCGCACTATGGACCTCGAGGTAGTTTGCTCGACGTCGACTTAGGCTTTGGTATATAGGTTCGCTTTGTCGTCGATGATAGCTACCTTTGGCGGTGTGTCACCTGTTTCGATCACCACTCGTGAAAGTTTCCGATGTCGTGTTTAGACTCGGATGTTGTCGCCGGCTTCCCGATTCGGTTTAACAGGCGGTCTTGAATGAGACCGCGGAAGGGGTGAGAGCTGTCCACGTCATGATGCGTGGTGATACCTCTCTGTGCTACTGCATAGGTCACTCCAGCGTACTACACATTTCAAGAAATTAATACATCAGCTACTTCATGGGAGATAATGATCGAGATAGCAGAGCACATGGCGAAGGCACGGATATGTTTTTGACGGAATAGTATCAATGCCTGAGGGGGGTCAGTTTTATATACTTGTTGAGGACACATGCCACACATCGCAATGCGTCATTTCGTCAGAGGTTTTCATGTTTTAAGTACAAGCATTTGACCTGTTCTCCAGAATCAGAAGCAAGACACGGAATAACGCCAAAACCGACACAAAAACTTCACCCACGCCGAGATTTATATCGGCCAACCAAGGGTTAGGGCGGTTAAATGAGTGGAGTCGAGGAACGGCGAAGACTGGTTAAAATATCGGCCAGGGTCTCCCCTTGTGGTGGTCTATCTTTATATGCGAACTTCTGATCGGACCGCATTGATTCCTTGGCCTGACGATTACGTTGGACTTCAGCCACTCAAGCTCCCACCAAAGGAAGCGACAAGCAGCGAATATGGGGAAGGTCAAAATCGCTCAAGAAGAAACTCGTCATGCCTGAGATCAAGACTAGACCGCCGGATCAGAGCTAGATCATTCGTTCAAGATTCCTCTATGTAAAATGAAGATTACTATGTTATATTGAACACCTGCGTCCCGCTAAGACGTCCAAGTTTGCTAAAGGACTCTTTAGAAGTTGCCCGAAAGAGCGAAACACACCTACTGACGGCTACACAAGGTCAAGTCAACCACGGATCATCGGGGAATAGTGTCTTGACGATGCGTTATCAAGCAGGTCGGCAGCCATCGGCCGCTGTCGTTACCGTGACGATATGGGAAGTCTTCAACGACAGGCAATAGATATCCCCGTTGATGCAGATTGTGGGTTTCATGAAGCTTTTTTTTTCTTCCTCAAGGATTCGTTTGGGACCCTAAAGCTTTCAACGACGCTTATAGTGCAATGAAAGCTGGTAACGAGGCAGAAAAATGCTTGGAATCATTCCTGCTAGTCGCGGGATTAAGCGAATGTTTAGTTTGGGCCTCATGAAACAACTCCGATCGCTACACTTAGAAGGCGATTTTGCGGAACTCATTTCACAGTATTAAAACAGTTAGAATTGCCCCAGAACCGCCGAAGATATTTTAGATAGCTTCGTGGAAGATTACTTAATCGTCCAACCCCATTACCGATTAGTACGACTGCACTACTGAATAGCTCAACTTTTTAACTGAATAATCCGATCGTTACCGAATAGTATGACTGGCTAACTGAACGGTACGACTATTACCGAGTCTAACCGAATAGTACGAGCATTACAGAATAGTACGACCTTTTTTACCGACGACGCATAGTTAGTTTGTGGCGATTCGCTGTAAGGCATCGTGCCAGTTCCGTGCCTGTGACCAGTTTCGTGTCTATTGTGTATTATCCAATACATTTATCAAAAAAATGTTCTGGCTATATCTATTGGCTGAAACGTTTTGAGGCTCTGGCTGCTTATGAACCTGCCAAATAATGTAAACTACACTATATTTGTTTTTGTATTAAATATTTGAGACACAAAGCTCCCCTTAAGTTGACATAACCATTGCCACTTCATTCTCCTCCCACCACCTCCGCGGTGTCCAATATGTCCTCCTACACGAACGGTGAGGCCATCCCTGCGGTCAAGCGCGTTCTCGTGAGCTAAACTCACAGAGCGGTCAGTGCACATAATCGTGCATAAATACTAGCCTTTTCACCTGTACAATTTATAACCGTAGAAACTGGATATCATATTGCAACCTCGGGCTGGTAAGCCCGAGTGAGATTCGTAGTTCGAAAAGTTGTGCTATTTATGTAATATGTGCAATTTAGGATAAAAGTCGAAAGTATTGTGGTTTTCATCAATTTTGGCAAATCGGGTGCACTCCGATTTACAAATCAGGTCAGTTTTAGCTAAATCATAGTCTGATTTGACACACACTTGTCAGAAATGCCGCTTTTCAGTGGCAATAGTGAGCTGGTGAGAAATATCTCCGACCTTCTGTGTCAAAGCCATACGGAAGCACCTAGAAGGCCGCTTAAGCATACTTTACCCCAAACATGCATACAACGGCTTTGCATGCATGCATTGTACCCATACTGGGAGCAACTTGCCCTCAGTTTCTATCTTATACTCCTATCTAAGGTCCGATTTCTGTAAATCGGACTCAGAGATAATGACTAAATCAGAGGTACATTTTGGTTGAAAACCACAATACACGTACTATTTTGAAAATCCGCCCTTGACGTTTTAGCGCATACAGAACATCCATTGTGGTTACTGTTTTCCGATTAGCGTGCTGTGTATACACGACCGCGTCCCGAACCAGATTGCGCACAAACACTTTGAAAACAGCACGAACATTTTCATAAACAGAACTTGACATTCGAAAGATGCCTGCTTGCCGTGCAAGCTTGCGAATCGAGGCCCTTCAAATACCTTCGATATTGTCACTTAGAAAGTTGAAGCGATCTCGCTTTGAGACGCGTGGTACGCGTTTGTCTTTACCACGGCCATGCATCTAAAAACATAGATATTACTATTGTTGTTTTAGTAAAAAAAAAAAAATTAGTAGTACAATGTAGTATTATCAGAAAAAAAATCAGCCAATAACTTCAATTGGAATATTTTGTACCTCTGTACAATGGGCTGTCGCGAGGAGCGAATGGAAGCTGCTGTCCATTCAGTTTTTTAAAAGGGGAGTATCCAATATCAGAAAAGTGTCGTGTACCTAAAACCTGGTACAATTCAGCAGAAGCTTTCAATTTCACTGCTTTTGCGATCTTCTGAATGATTCCATAGCTACTTTCCAAGGTCGGTACGCTGTTGAATCAATTGGAGGCGTCGTTGCTGATCTGTCGGCGTTTCTGGGTGATTTCATCTTCTTCGTTGAACGTGATATTATCTGCCCTTCTGCCGTTCTTACACGGCGTGGGGTTTTCTGAGACTTTGCTTCTTGCCATATTTACTGGTTGAGCCGAACTTGAAGGCTGAAGTAGATATTTCGTAGCAAAACGCTGCTTGGGCCCGCGACGCAGAGCCCACAAGCACACTTCTCGATTTTACCGAGCATTAAAAGTAGTGGGGGTCGAACGAAGAGGGCGTTATCAATATTGTGCAAAATGACTACGCAAACAACTCGTGATGAGGCTATCGCCACTGAGAATGCTGCGTACGAGCCCTATCTGGCTGCTCTCAAAGCGTGTTACCGAATTCGTGAAACGAATTCGTGCGGTTTCGCGCCGTAGAACCAGTCGATCACAAACCAAGCATGTACACTCATCTAACCCCTCAGTACCTAAAGCTTTTTGAAGCATGTGCATGCATTTATCGTTATCATCTGCGCTGAGAGGCTGTACAAACTGCGATGTACTCTGCATTGCGTTCCTGCTGTCTGTTATCAACTCCTTCTTGCGCGCTCGTCGTGATTTAACACGTCGATGCGTATCTGCCTCGCGACGGTAGGCTGCATCTAAGTACTGTAGGATATCTCTATCATCTTCGTCGTCAGTAACATCTCCTCCACGCTTTTGTCCCCGATATTGCGGCTGCATCTCAGAGTGATTATCGCTGTCGATCGTCTGCGATCAGAGCCGACAAGGTTAATGCTAATAGTTTAGTGCCGAGTACATCAGCTCACCGCACCTGTGTATGTCACCGTAGCTGCTTCACTTGATATCCCACGATCCGCGGTCTGCACAAAGAATCAAAGTACACTGATTAGACGTCGACAGCGAGCCATTCGTTTGACGGGCGTTGCCGCTTACCTTTTGCAAAGCAAAGCCAAAAGTGTCAGTTCTTCTTCGACTTCACCGGTTGACGAGGAGCTTTTCTAAGATAGACACTTCCGTTGAACCTTTTGTACGATACACCCTGCGAGATTTAAAATATAGAATATGAAACCATCGCTCTTTCTGGGTACCTTCAAGGTAACATTGGCGGCTCACCACGCTGCGTTGGAGCGCTCGTCCAAGTTAGACCATAACGTACCTTCGACCTACTAATAATGGGCACCAGACGATGATGGTCCAACACAAACTTGCTGTCTCCTTTGTTAGTCCCTGTTGCCGTAGTTGTTACTGTAGTGAGCACGATGTGCGCGCACTGGTCACTATAGTAGTGATTGTGATTTCCTCAAAACCTTGAAAATTATATTTTGTTTGTTAAAAAATCAAAGTTAACGAATAATTCGTTTTTTTTAAGAAGTAATAATTGAAAATAATTATTTTGATGGTATTCCGGAGTAATTGAAAAATGAACCGTAAAACGTGTGGTCTAAATAAAATGTTATGTTACGATGACTACAGTACATGTACTTCAATGCAACCGAAGGTTTGGCTGGCTCGATGCTAGTGCTTGCGCAGTGATACATGTAGAGCCAAATGACATTGTAGCAGCATAACAAGCTCTCCTCAGGTCAATTTGCTCGCGTCCTTCTCGATCTGGCTGTCGATTGCAGGGAGTCTAGGGTCACATGGACAAGGGTCTCGTCAACTGGTGGTAGTCACAGCATCTCCACCCTAGGTGGTGCTCTCCTCGACAACTTGGAGCAGGTACGACGCAGTCGATCATCTGCAATTAATTACAAAAAAATTGTCAGCTTCAACGCCAATAGTTTAATATCCCATTCAAGTAGCTTACGTTTAGTGTCCCTTCCAGCTGGTATAGCTGCCTCGCTTGATACTCCGTGATGCGTAGCCTGCACAAACAAAACGAGCACACGGATCAGATATCGACTGCGATGAATTCACACACCCGCCGTTGCTGCTTACCTTCTGCATTGCAAAAACACAAATGATGATTCTTGGATGTCTTCTCTGGGGGCGAGGGGCCTTCTCTAGGAAACACGCTTTCGTTGCGTCTTTTTTAAGATACACTCCGTCAGTTCTAAAAATAAAATATATGGAAGCTAACGTGCCCCTTACCGCCAGCTCCACCTAATGGCTCCCTTCCAGACAGCACTACGGCAATACGCTAGCATAATGGGCTCCACACGTTGATGCCCCGATCTCTCCCTTCTAGTTTCCTTTTGTAGGCTTAGCTGCTGCAGTTATTAGCGCGACGCGACGCTTGCGCGTCTCGCCGCTTTATTCAGTAAAAAAATCGAAGGTGGGTGACGCCACGCCTCTTCGTGCCATTGGTAATACTACCGTTTTCGTATTAGTAAGTACGATATGAAGCTTGGCGAGGAAACCGTCCACGCCACGTTCGGAACGTTGGAGCGAGCATGGATGTTTGTTGCGCAGTATTTGTCTCCTCTATGATGAAGTGCTACATTGCCGCTTGACGTTGCACCCGCAAGAGCACGCTCTCGGACTCTTGTTGTCAAGTAGTAGCGGTTCTAGCGCCTTCGGCGCAACAGTGGCACCTTAGCTATTTGCGTACCTCGGATTATTAGATAGAGAATATTTGAAGTCAAGTGCGTAGTCCTGCATGTTGGCACTATATGTCAAAAATGATATCGTTCACGATTGAGAAGGTATGTTGGCATAGTAGACAAAAGTGAGACGGCAATACCGACGGGCTCGACGCGAGGAGTCGGCATACAATTTTAAGTCAATAAGTGAAATACCGGCCGAAATTCGGTAATGGGACACGAAGTCACTAGTAACGATAGTTCTTCGAACTACGAATTGATGATATCGTACGTGAAAGGTACGTTCGTGCTTGATGTGATAGCCGTATGGAATTGTTTGCATTCAAAACCTAATTTTATACGTGGTAACAATCTGATTCTTTGCTAAAACCTGATAGTATCTGGTAGAGATCGCAAATTAGCGTCTGCTGGACCGTCACATATCACAAAAATAGAAGAGATTAACCCAGTTTGGGTAATGTGCGCATTTTTGCTAAATGATACTGTAACAAAGCGTTATGTGACTAAATGTAAACGGATTATCAAAGTGGCACCAAAACTGGCGCAAGCCCTTACATGCATCTAACTTGACACTAACTAATTGTTTGTTACACGTACACAGGATGTTAGTAGACAAGTTAGTAGGACGCGCATATATTTTTTAAACTAAATCAAATCTGTCGATACACTCGACGACCGTCCTCATCTGTCGGTAGGGAAAGGTATTCTGTTCACGCAGCATTTTTTTCATCCTATTCAAAATCGCGAGTGAGAGTTAAAAGGGTGTGTGGCGGGCGAGGTGTCGAGTTGGAACGTCCCAGCCAACCCATAATATTCCTGTTTATCTACAGTCTTTTTAGCGTATATAATCTCGACTAGATGTCTCCCCTCTCTTGAGACCCAAAGGTAGACCGCGCTTCTTGATCAGTGTTATGGGACGTTGGGGAATCTAAAATGTAGACCTTGGAACCAAACTTGATCCACGATGTCAATATCTTCGTAGGGATCGACTTCGGAGGGTTCCGCTGGTACACCTTTAATCTCAGGAGCGTTTGCACCTTGCACGGGGGGGGGAGTCGGTTAAGACGCCTTGCTCGGACACATCGATGTCTGTCGAAGGCTATATCTTTTATACTCACCGCAATCATTATTTGTTGTGGATTGGTATGTTTGATTCCTTTTTATATAAACTAAAAAAGGAAATATTAAAGCGATTGTTTTGCTCATATCAGATCTTACCCATACTCCAGTGGTTTACCCATTCTCTGAATGGGCAATTAAGAAAAGGGCATCTTCTTCTCCATCGTCCGTCCCATCCTCATCGTCATCATCCTCATCGTCATCATATTCGGTCTCTTCCAGGTAGGCTTTGATGTAGCCAACCTTGTCCACTTAGTCGAGGAGTGAGTGGTTGATGTACACAATAGTTAGCTTCTCCAGTGTGGCTATATCCATCCACATGCGACCTGCTGCTGCCGAGGACGTATGGACCAAATGATTCATTACGCGAGCTCCACAGCCGTTTGCGAAAACAAGAGGATTCTTGTTTTCGACTAGGTCTCAGGGCCCTCGCTTGTTTGAGGCATTATCAGTTACAACAGCGTCACATTTTGAAGCGCCAAGATCCTTCATGACGACCATAATGTCGGCAGGAATTCGCTCTGCGTTGCACGATCCAGCCGTCGATACGATCTTCAAAAAGAACGGTTTCTGCCTCGGAAAGATGACGACGTGGTTGACTTGGTGCTCATCTCGGGTGTTTGGCCACCCATCGCTGACTAAGGAGTACACCGATGCCCTAGCAATGAATGCTCAGCCTTGCTCATAGAGCTCGTCGTTATCCTGACGCAACAAGCTCCGCAAGAGCATTTTGGCCGATGGAATGTGAGGAACATACGAAGGTCGTAAAGTGGAAATCAAAGTTTGCATCGACGCAGATTCCACAACTCTGGACAGAATTCCTGTCCTAAATAACAAACTGCCAAAGTCCTTATGGCCACGTCCTGTTTACCAATCCTCGTTTCGTCAGTCCAGGCAGTCGCCGTCGTCTGTACTCGCGTCTATCTACGGGGCTTCGGACCCAGAAGAAGTGAGTTCTGACCAGCCTAGTCCGTTTTCTTGCCGAGATTATTTTCAGTACGTGTTGGGCATGGAAGAAGGCTATCTCGTCAGCCGAAATACCCGCACAGTTTGCTCGCTTATGCGAAATAATCGAGGTCCTGCTCCATGGTACAACGCGATAACAGCCGACACTTGCTCTTTCCCTCTCCGCGTAAATGCTGATGTCAAACTTCGAGGGGTCATTTGTTTTCTTCGATGCTTGTAGAAACTAAAAACGTTCATCACCATGGCGGAGGGGCTTAAAGGGTTGGGTAGCGGTCAAGGTGTTTGGTTTTAGTGAACATGACCTCAAGAATTGAGACCACAAGCGACTTGGCAACAACGAAATGCTTCAGGGACATTGCGACATGTAGACGAAGATTAAGTCACGTCTCAAAAGTTGTACGTAATTCAGAGCTGGATGAAAACGTCTATCTACTTCCGTGAAGAAGTTACGCCAATTGGCACCAACCGGTAGTTAGTTACAAGCAGTCAAACTAATCTATGCGATCCTCAAGATTTATTCCAGAGCATCCTCCCATCCCATGTTGAAAATTTGGCTATACTGGCCGGAGATATAACTTCGCTTGTAAATGCATCCATTTATTATTTGAACCCAAAAATCTATGTGTGCTTGTGAGTTAATGACATGTTTGTGCAATTTACTTGACACTAACTAACTGTACCGCTAACAGTACTGTTAGTGTACAGGGAGTACACTATCCATAGCGCAACTACTTTACCGAGCAGTACGATCCGTTACGACAGAGTGCTACGACTGGCGAATTCAGCTATCAACTAGCGGTCGAAAATCCATAACCAATGCCGCTTTTCAGTAATGCATTCGTACTCTTTCGTAATCGTCAGATTATTAAATTAGGTAGTCGTACTATTCAACTAGGTAGTCGTACTCTCTCGTACAACTACACTACTGACTTATACAGCTTGGGTTTTGAGATCACCCCCCTCCCACGTAGACGCCAACCTCATGGGTGAAGAGGGCAACCTCCCCATCCAGACAGAAGACGCCGAACGGCCCAATGAGCAGGAGACGGGCAAACGTAGCCGCAAAGGCATCCCTGGAAGTGAGATGATCAAGGTGTTGATGATTGGAATAGAAACACGGAAGAAATTGCGACCCACCGAAGCTTCGCGCCAGCTTAAGTACCCAAAAGGCACACTGAGTGACTGGAGAAACAAGTATTCCGACCCCCCCCCCCAATTATGAAAATCGCCTCAGATCTGCAGGAGGTGGAAGAAAACGCAAGGTCCTGGAGTATGAGAGCTCCGTACTGGCTTACTACGAAGAATGCATTCGGCAAGATGGAAAGTCACGAACAGCGACATTCTAAGCAACTGCCGCACAAAGCCTGAGTTTAACTTGAAATTTGCAGGCGCACAAGAAGTTTGGGTGAGCCGGTATATTACGTGGAGAAAGAGTTTATATGTTAACCCCGTTGCACAAGAGGATACACCTGCTGTAACCGAACTTACTGGCTCCACCCTGCCCGCTGTGACCGAACTTACTGGCCCCGCCCAGCTCCCCAGCTGGAACCGAGCGTTATGGATCCACCGAACCCCCTGCTGATACCGAATTTAGTGGACCCACAGCCAAAACTAAATCTACTGACACTGAGAACATATTAAGCGGCCGAGGCACAACCAACAGCACTAAAACCAGTGAAGACAAAAGCGAGGTCGACGTAGGTGTCGGCGAGATGAATAGCGAGGGGGACAGCCAGCACAGCAGTGACAAGTTTGAATCGGTGCCGTCAATTTCGTCCAAGAAAAGTCACTCTCTACGCGACTGCGGCAAATAGACTACCTCTGCAATTACCGACGCCGTGGTCTTCCTCACGTGCACGCCGACAACAGTCTTCTTTTGCCGACGGTCACAAGTGGCATACCGTGCTCTTCATGTAAGTCGTCGGGCTCAGCAGACTAGCGAACTTGCTCGAGTACACTCCCTCACCCTACTTCTCCGGGCTCCGACCGTACCGGGAGGCCTTCCTGGTCAACTTAATAATTCAATGCATAGTCTTCCAAAGTAGCCAGTAGTTCTAGTGCACAAGGGTATTGTAGCCCTTCGCCTGCTGTTCGAGTTCTACTGTCGCGTTCTTCAGAGACACATCATAGACAGTTAGTGTAGTGCTGATTACATTTGCTAAACTCACCGGGGTGGTTATGAAGGCGGTTACCGTTTTGTGTGTGAACAATTCCCCCAGACCTTTTAGGGCTTTCCTTGAAAATCCCCATGAGTACCAGCCATTCGTTTGGAGCATCGAACTGGGTAGGTTTTGTGTCTGTTTGAGTGACCCTACACGATCGCAATCTATACCACGATTCAACACGGCCGTCTTCTTTTCGTCGGAGCAAAATACGCGGCGCTTGTTCATGTTAAAATTGTAATCTCTAGCCCCGTGATGAACAGCAGCTAAAGCCTCGGCTTCAGCCGGAAAATCATCCATCGGTGGGAAGCAAAGTACCAATACTCAGAAGCTGAATACGTCGAGGTGAGACATTAAAACAGACCTGGGTTTCATTAAGCTCCTCGCTAATAGTTCTTCAGAGTCTTGGTCATCAGAATTGGGAATGCCAGAGTTTGAAGCGTGATACCAGAGTGCGGAGCACTAATGCTCAACGCACACGAAGTCCTTCAGGGTTTGCGCGGGTGCGCGACATTTGGCGCGTGATAACTGGTCTCTGCGGGTATGTGCTGAGGATCATCGACGCGCTGGACGGCAACGGGATGAGATCTCTCAGAGATACGTTCTTCTGAGAGACTGTCCGCCAGGTTTTAGACACTCATCGTCGGTGACAGTCCGGTTACCAGACAGGGTGTATATATTCTTCAGAGCTGTGCACACTCTGAAGTACATTTCTGGTCCGTTGGGCCCCTTTGTAGTCAAGCGAAGGTCCATATCCACAAAGCACTTCCTTCCACAGATCCGGTAAGATGTTACACGGGTGCAGCCGCGTCCCAAGCCCCCTCTCCCAGAAACCACATAATAGCCAATCACAGCATAGTGTGACAGCGACCTGTCTCTCGAAAATCGGAAATAGCATAATGTTATCACTCCCCAGTCAGTCCGAGCTCAGCAGATCTCCATGACACAATAGGAGCAGACGGCACACACTCGTGCATCGGAGTCCACTCCATCCACACGGTTGGACTTCAGACTCCCCCCACCCCCACCACGACGTGACGCGCCACCGCTTATTCCTACGTACGTATCTCCGACGCTACCGCATGCGCCTCCGCTTCGCTTCCTCGATTCCCTTGAGCCCACTCGCTAGCCACGCGCAACTCTTCCAACACTTCTACATTGATAGTTTAGCAGCATTTCAGTAAACAGCATGTACTTAGATAAATGATCGTTGTGCACTCTTCCTGTCGCTGCTGCTTGGCGTGCTCTACGTGGGCATCAACAACGTGTCATACATGGACTTGAACTTGGGCGCTGGTGACGCCGCTGCTCAATGACATGGTGTTGTTTCAGAGCGAACCATTGATTTCGTCCGCATCGTTCTGGCATCGCAGACGTATATTGCTGTCTGGTATTGCGTGGGCTCGGCCTGGTAAAGCTCCTGTATTGCTTCCTTACCGGTTTAATCTTTACGGCCACCTACTAACCGATGGCAGGTTTCCAGAACGTTACCCACTGGTTCTCTCGTGGTTCGACTTGTTCCTCCACATCACGCTGTAGACGTACTTCTGCCAGTTATTACCGTGCGCGCTGCCCCGTGAAGATAATGCGTCCATTGCCAGCCTACGTTTTAGTGCAATCTGCTTCCTGTTGATGGGCTTCGTTAATTAGACCGTCGCCACTGCCGAATTGTGGAGTTGTCATACATATTAACATTCTTCAAGGAGTTACTTTAGTTGTCGGTGCAGGATTCCGCAGCAAGAGTGCGGTACTGGGGGTTAAGGCGCTGGAAGTCGATGTATACAACCACGTACAGTACTGTACCATTAGACGGAGGCGGATCCTTACGCAGCTAAGATACTATCGGAGAATTCCCGCAGTGTGGCATGTACCGACATCAGTGCTTTGCCTAAGCGCGAACGCAGCTCAAATAAATAGTGGTGCATTAAAAAATGGGGTGGGTGGGGAAACTTTCGAAATCCGGCCACTTTCAAGCTAAAACGGCGAAATCGGGCAAACTACATGGTGCATTTTAGCTTTGATTCTCCCTACGTTCAACCAAGTTTCCAGCTCTACAAGCGAAATTCGAGTTACTCTCGTGACTCAAATGTCCATGAATCCTCGCCAACCCCGGGAGGAAGGGGGTAGGGGAGCTGACCCTAATCTTGCATCGCTACGTGCTGCGCTTGGTACTTTTTGATACTTTTGGGGAATAAGGGTTGCAACACATCATTGCGCTTGAAAACTTGGTGAACGTAGACACTTTCTTTTGCTTTTTCAAAAAATCTACGCCCATCGTTTTTAGGAGGGGTGAAACACGCGGAACATTTCCAGGAGCTCGAACTACGCCATTAGGATAAATACTGTAACGCAGCACGCAGTTTTGGTATCCAGGCTGTGAATGTTTCAGTATCGCTCGTTGGAGCTCGATCGACGTTTTCAGGGCTTTGAGGGCTATGTAAAAGGAATTTGGCAGGTGTTGGAGGCCAGGATTATAATCATAGCAACATCCATTATTATGTACAGGATTAATCACCATATTCGTATTTAAGCAAAGCATCATTTGGGTAAGATTTGAGAAGATACGGGAAAGATATATTCCTGTGGATCTGATTCATCCAGGATTAATCCTGTATTATGCATGGGGAAATCTTAAAGTTGGTTTTCGAAGATAGAAGATATAACAGCGACTTGGATAAACGGAACCTCTTTCTATCTCTCAAAGGTACATGTACATGAACGTGCGCTGGTACGGTCAAAGATGTCCATAACGAATTGAGTGCGTCATCCAACGAGCCGGCTTTTGAACTCAGTCTTCTGGGACAATATCTTCTGCCCTGATATTAACCGGCTATGGAGCTGCGCCGACAGCAGCGCTGAATCGGCGCCACCGATGCATAGTACAATGTAGGCGGTGCCATCAGAGCCTCTGCGTGTTGAGTTGCTGCACGGAACCATCGTCTGCAGGGCTGACAGCCTTCTGGTACGGATGGGCTTAGCGGTGACACTCGTCTGTAGTGGACTTCCTGCTAGACGCCCTGAAGTCTCGTTATGAGCTCTCACCTTACCAACGAAGTCGTTCCACTGGCTGTCGCCGGCATCGACATCGCCCGAATTTGAATCAGAGGCGCTCGAAGCAGAAGAGGTGGGGGGGGGGGGGAGGTCGGCACCTCTGTTGACAGAACCGTAGGTGCTTCAGTTGGCGGAAGTGTCGGTGCTTCAATTGGAGGGAATGTGGGCGCCTCGGTCGGAGGAAGCGTAGCATAATAAGTCGTCGGGGCTTTGGTAGGTGGCTGCGTTAGGGCCTCAGTCGGAGCGCAACAGTCGTAGGAAAGTGGCAATTTCACGTACTGCTATACAATGCGTGTGATGTAGCACCCTCGTTTTGACTTGTAAACATCCCAAAAGCGGTGGGCAGCGTGGCTCTGGGTCTCTGGCAGTCAATGACGGCGGTGATCGCTCGTGAAGGCGCTGTGCCCCTCTAATTACTCTGCTACGATCACCGTTTGACCGACAGAAGGAGAACGCTGCGTGTTGTTCGGCCGTTTGGCAGCCAACTGTGACGACGCAGACGACATTCCGGCACTGGAGGAACCAATTTCAGCGCTTGTGGAGCTAGGATCGGCTAGGAAGAAGCGGCTTTTGCGCCGGGGCGTTTGTCACTGTAAAACGAGGCGAGTTCGACCGCGATCGCCAGCAATGGATCTTGATGAAGCTACGTAGTGGGATTGACAATGGGAAGCGTAGGCCATAATGGCGCTGGTGAATTTAGCTGCCAGTAGCCTACAAATGCATCCTGAAGTGGTTCATGTACTTCTGATAACGAAAACTGCAAATCTGAGTGGGGGTGTGGAGAGATCTGCGGTGGATTCCGCCCACGGCGTACTACGGTAGACGCAAGATCCTCAATGCGGCGAGTAACATCGTCGTCATTAACGGGAACTACGACCTGTGGACGTCCCCAGGTGTGCTCGAACTTCGTTGGTGCGCTGTCGGTCGAGGGCGGCGCTCACAACCTCGACCTCATGTTGAGCACCAAGCTGGACAGACCGTCGGTACCGTGTGCGAGGCTGAGAAGCAGTACGTGCACAAGTGAGTCCATCGAGCGTGGTCAAGGGTTGTCACTCTGCGAAGGCACCTCGTTGGAATAAAAAAAGAACACTCACATGCAGAGATCAGACCGGCGATGCCTGCCTTAACGCTTCGACGCCTGCACTCTCGAAGTCATGTCCCCGCGCTCATGAAATCATGTCCCTCGCGGTCGTCCTCGCCGGGGAAACCCGAAATGCTGAGAATTTTTAGTTTCTCTATTGCTCGGAAATAAACGAGTCGGTAAGCAATTTATTTTTCAATCATGGACATTTCCAGAATCGGAATCCTGTCCATTTCCATGATTATAATCCTGGCCTCCAACGGTTTCGATGGAATTTTGGCAGTCTCGTTGCTCACAGACCCTTGTAGGATTCGCCTGTCGTGACACCTATCCTCGCGTCTTCAAATGATACATGTACCAACCATGTTTTTTTATTTACACTTGTTTAGATTAAACGACTAACCCTACCCGTGAATACAAACATGTGCATCTTGCTTTTTTGTTTAATTTTAAAAAAAATATCTGGTTTTATTTTAGCTTTTTTTTTAAAAAAAAAAATAGGACCCTGCAATTTTACAAGAAAGCAAACAAAAAGCTTTTCGTTCACTGTTAAGTGCGCAGCAAAGTTCTTCACAAAAGAATCTGAGCGCTACCATGGTCGACGCGGACGTGTACTTTGGGGATGACTTCGGCCAGAAGATTGACCTCACAGTGCGCATCCGCGAGATCCTGCGCAACTACCCTGGTGCGCTGCTCTTCAATAGGCCCCGGGGAAGAGTCTCCCCTGGAGACGAACCTACTAACTCATTTTTGTGGGTTGACATACAGAGGGCACGTCTATCTTTAAGGAGATGGTGCAGAATGCAGACGACGCTGGTGCCTCCGAAGTTAATCTGTGTCTGGACTACCGCCAACACGTCGCGTCGGGACTCGCATACGAGAAACTCGCGTCGTTTCAAGGTCGCAGTGAAGACGAAGCGGGAATTCTCTTCTTATATTTGCTGACTTTTGCGTTGATATGGCTCTGCAGGACCCTCGTTGCTGGTGCACAACAACGCCATGTTCACTGATGCCGACTTTCAGTCGATTCAGGTATTGAGGGCTTGGAGAAGAGTTCGCCTTTGCTCAGTGGAGACTAATAATTATGTGCTGGTGGGTTTTATTACAAAACATTTGTAGCGCATTGGAGACTCACTTAAGAAAGACAACTCGAAAGGATGGAAGACTGGCCGGTTCGGCGTCGGCTTTAACTCCGGTGCGACAGCTCGATCAAAAAATAATCACAGGAAAAATGACTAACAGTATGACCTATTGTTCTTGGGTTGAAACAGTCTATCACGTGACGGACCTCCCGGCGTTCGTTAGTGGATCGCAGTTAGTCTTCTTCGACCCCCAGGTGCGGTAGTTAGACAATATTTATTTTTTCGCTGCAGGCAGCCTGCTAACGAGCAAGTGTACTTTTGTCATTGAAGGCTTGCCATTTACCGAACGTTAACCCCAGCAACCCAGGAAAGATGATCGATTTTATCGCTCATCCAGATTTAGTTAGCAACTTTCCTGATCAGATCATTCCGTTCCGATGCTTTGGGTGCAACTTTTCAGAGCCCTTCCAGGTAGGCCGTATAGCTATTTGTTTCTGCCAGCTCGGGGTGTATGGTGAAACTAACTGTTTGCTTACTCAATAACGTGAAGGGGACAATTTTTCGACTTGCGCTTCGAACGGTAGAGCAAGCCAAGCAAAGCAAGCTCTCGAATCGCGCCCAAACACCGGAAAATATGGCAGAAATGCTCGAGGAATTTGCTGACAGCTTGCCGACCGTGCTGCTTTTCTTGCGTAACGTATGCAAAATATCAATTTCGGAATGGAGAGCAGGAGACGAAGCCCCGACCATGCTACACGAAGCTTGGATCAACAACATGACGCCAGACATTGAAGCAAAACGGTCGTTACAACACACAAGCCTGAGCTCATCTGGTGCAATTTCTACCCAGCAATTCTCCACCGATGGTATTCTGCGTGATTGCAACAGTCGGACTGAATTTGGCGTTCGAGCATTAACTAAGTTTTTGTTACATTTACCTGTACAGGAATCATCTGCGACTACCCATTGATAATCGAAGCTCGCAAATGCACCACGAGTTTGACGGAAACGTACGAGTATTTGATCATGAACCAGCTTGGCGGTGGAGAGGGCACAAAGATAGCCTGCGATCCTGCAAACGTGAACCAACGTCTCGTCCCCTGGGGTGGCGTAGCAGTGTCAACGAGTATTGATTGCGCAAGTGTTGGGACTTCTGGCTTGGCGTTTTGTTTCTTGCCATTGCCAACGCATACGTATTTGCCTGTTCACGTAAGTATCGCCTGCCAAACGGTTGAACAACTCTACTGTTACTAACGAGAAGTGTTGGTGCCGTGTTAGGTAAATGGATACTTTGAGCTCTCGTCAAACCGTCGGGACATTTGGTTTGGAGAAGGTTTAAGTGGAGATGGCCTGCTCCGTGCTCAGTGGAATATTGCCTTGCTTCGGGATGTGATTGCTCCATGCTATGCTCGAGCAATCTTGCACCTGGCTAGTAGCCAAATGATGGACCCTGGTCAGCACGTTCAATTGCTACCTCAAGCACTCCCGCCAGCACCGTGGGACTCCCTAGCACTCTCTTTTTTCTCGTTGGTTCGCAGTACACCTTGCTTGTACAGTGAATTTCAAGGTGGTCGATGGGTCTCTCCTGTGGAGAGTATGGTGGTTCGCAGCAGCTTTCCCAACTCAAAGCAGCTCGAACAATTGCTGATTGACGACGATTTTCCTGTCGTCCGGAACTTGGCTGAAGATTTTGAACGTGTATTGGTAAAGACAGGAACAGTTCCAGCGTATGTTGAGCCGCAAGCCATACGTGAGGCCTATAAAACGAAGCGCTCCAGTCATGCGAGTAACCGAGAAGCTGTTGAATGTCTGCTAGGTTTTATGCTGAATGACCTGGAGCCAGACCGATTGAATGCACTGATTGGCGTCAAATTTCTCCCAGTTGCTGATGGAACTCTTCAAATATTTGAGCGCCACTCAAAATTTGATCCAAGCGAACTCGAATACTTGTGCTCGATGGGGTTTACGCGACAGCATGCAACTTACGCGCTAGCAGTCGCAGGGGGCGATGGAGTGGAGACGGCTCTCAATTGGTTGCTTCAGAATCCGAACCCTTCTATTGTGAACGGAGATGGAATCAGCACGTTCTTAATCCCGAGTCGAGAAGAGCTACATTTGCTGGAGAAAGCACGTAGTCATCTGGTCAATATCGAAGCTATTGGAGCGAAGGGATTGACACTTCTTTCCTCGGACATGGCGGCGCAACAGCTCAACGTTCAAAAGCTGGATTATCAAGGCTTTGAGGATATGTTGGCTGTAGTGTTACCTGCTGCGTGGTTCGGTAAGGTGACAGTTCCTTGGAGTGGAACCGATGACGAGAATGCACCAACTGAAGAATGGTTTCGGCAGCTATGGAAATACCTTGGTACAAGCAAGCAGCTTGCTGCGTTTAAGGACAAGTGGCCGATTGTACCGACTTCTGCTCACACACTAGCGCAACTAAGTGTTTCAGCTGGTGTGCTGAGTGCCGAGCTTATTCCCGATGGCTGTCTTTGTTGTTTGGAAAGGATTCACGTGCGGCTTCTCGTTCCCAACCTATTCGCATCTTTCCAGCCAAACCCAGATGTATGGCAGTTTATTCATCAACCGACTGCTGCTGGTGTGCTTTCGTGTATTGGTTTGGTACTGGGATCAGGAAGCTTGACTACGGTGCGCAAATTATTCGAGCACACCGATAAATCTGATCGGGAACACCTGCTCAAGTTCTTAATTTCTGGAGTTATTGAAGACCTCGGCGCGAACCACAAACAAATCTGCAGCCTTCTGCCTATATTCCCTGGGTTTAGAGCCGTTAATGATGCCGACGAGTATGATGTTCCGTGGCAGAGCGGTACAAGTGCAGACAGTGATTTCTCCTCTGTATTGGTTTCGTTAGCAGAGATTTTGGAGCGACATCACGAGGTTTTACTATGCGTGGGCATGGGCCCGACATTTCTCGATGATAATTTCGTGTGTGTGAAGGAAGACGACGCAATACTGTCGGATTTCCTGGTACACTTGGGTGTTCGACGCATCACTAAAGTGGAGTTTTTTGCAAAGCACCTGATTCCTAGATTCAACCGCATTGAACCGAAATCACGCGTAAGGTTTGCCTACGAGTTGCTGACAGAACTAACTACGTTGCTAGCCCAGGACCACGACGGCATTTTGTCCAGTATTGTTGAGACTGCAGCAATGTTCCCGACAATGGCGGGAGATCTGAGGTCAATTGACGATTTGTACGACCCGGAGATTGATGAATTTATGGCCATCATGGATGACTCGTTTTTTCCTGCTCTCGAGCTTCAAGACCCGCAACCACTCGCTGCGCTGAGGTCTATTGGACTACAGCGTACGTTGTCGCGCCGATCTGTTCTGTCGCTGGCGGTATCGTTGGAAAATGATCAGATGAAGATCACGGCCGGGCTAGAAGAGGAAGTAGATCAGGATGAAATATGCGAAAAGCTGCGCTCCCGTTCCGTTAAGTTCTTCCAGTATGTGGACTCGCACATTGATCAATTGGTGACACCATCATCGCTTCAACGGCAGCCACAGATACATACAAAGAAAAACAAGAAAGCAAAGAGTATGCGCTTCTTACGGAATTTTCTAAGTGATGACCGCTTACGCGGACAGAACGCGCAGCGTGGTGCTGGCGCACCAACTGCAGAAGTGCTGGAGGAGCAAGCAATGGAAAGTGCCGAGATCGAAGACTTTAAAGCGAAGCTTGCGATTATCGTGTGGATCCCGGTGTGTGAGGAAAAGCCGCACCCCGTAGCGCCGTGGTACAAGCAAGGCGAACGAGTTATTGTCGCATCACCGCAGCAATCCAGACCTCCTAAGCATTTGTGGCTTTGTTCGTCTCAATTCCACATCATAAAGTGTCCATCCCATTCGGAAGTTTTACAAGGCGTGCTAGGGTGGGGGAAGCGTCTGCCAGCTGAGACCATTGCCACTCAGCTAAAGGATATTTCGTTGATGTTTGACAACGCGCGGGCGAAAGGTGACACCGGTATGAAATCCGCAAATGACAGGGATACCCACGTGGTTGGGTCCGCAGTGTACGACATATATCGAATTCTATCCTCGTTTTTCGAGAGTGAGGTAGGCGAACGTCGCAACCAAGTGCTGTCGATATTGTCAGGAAACGGCAAGTACGTCTGGGTTGGCGATCGCTTTGTGTCGGGGAACCACGTGGCTACTGTGGCTGTTGTGAACGCTGAACCCTATTTGTATACGATTCCGAACGAGCTACTTCATTTCCGACCCTTTTTGAAAGCGATCGGTGTCCGAGAGAGATTTGCGCTGGCAGATTATGTACATGTTCTTGGAGCAATGTACGGAGAATGTTTGAGTTCAAAGGAAGAAGACGTGAAGTCGATTCCTCTCTCGAGTGACAAACTGGTAACAGTGATCGGGTTGATCCAACTGATTAGTGATACGCTACAACACCATTCCGACTATGAATTGTTCGCTCCAGACCGCAACGGGGTTCTTGAACTCGCAGCAAATTTGACATATGACGATGCCCCGTGGCTAAATGGACGTGACTATGAAGCCTCTTCGGGAACTACACGATTTATTCATCCCAAGATTTCCAATGAAGTGGCTGCAAAAATCGGGTCACGTTCATTGCGCAGCCAGCTATTGAGTGAAAGTGGTCACGAAGCTATGTCTTTCAGTGCTGAAGGTGACGTCGAGGCATTTGGCCAGACAGAAGCATTGACAAAGCGAATTGCGCATATTCTGGAGCAATATCCAGACGGGCCGAATATTATTAGTGAGCTCATTCAAAATGCAGATGACGCAGGGGCATCGCGCGTGTGTGTGCTGTACAACAGCTGCACGTACGGGACCTCGTCGCTGCTGAGTCCAGCCATGGCGAAGTGGCAAGGACCTTCCCTGTATTGCGTACGTCATTCTTTTTGCTCCTGTTGTTAATGTGACTAACTCCTGCGGTGTTGCACGTTCGCAGTACAATGATGCTGAGTTCAGCGACGGGGATTTTATCAGTCTAGCACGTATCGGTCAAGCCAGCAAACTTCAACGTGCTGCTACTACGGGACGCTTCGGGCTTGGATTTAATTCGGTGTATCATTTCACTGACCTCCCTTCTATCGTTTCGGCAAAATCAGTTGGTACGCCATACTGACATTGGTGATGCATGGCTGTGCTAAAACAATTAATTCACCGTATGCCGTGTTGCTTTGTACAGTGATGTTTGATCCTCATGCCACCCACTTACCCGGCATTTCAGCTGCGAACCCTGGCATCAAGATTCGATTCGCAAATGCGAGTATCGTGAAACAGTTTCCTGACCAATTTGCTCCGTTCAAGGGCATTTTTGGATGCGACTTAGAGCACCATTACAAGGGCACCTTGTTCCGCTTTCCACTACGTGACAACGTACTTGCAGAAAGCAGTGAGATCAAGCGTCGAGGCTACTCCCACCGCGAAATTGTGGAATTGTTTAGAAGCTTCCAGGGGTCGATCATTGATACCATTCTATTCCTTCGAAATGTTCGCAAAGTGGAAGTGTATGTCCAATCAGACCTCAACCAACAGCCTGTGCTTCTGTACGGTGCAGAAGTTCCCGAAGAAGAGCGAGGCGATTCGTGGAGGAAGATTGATCGATTTATGCGGGGTAATGACTCGACAGGAAGCAGACCTGGTACGGAGTTGTCCGCCAAAAGAGAATTCTACTCACGCCTGCGCTCCACGCCAACGGAAGAGCTTCCCTCAGTGACTCAAGTGCTTCACATTCGACGACGACAGCAACAACAACTGGAAACATTGTTCCATCAATTTGGTAAAGCTGACAACAGTCCAACTGATCAAGAAGTGTCAGATGTGGAGAAGGAAGGTCAACTCCAAGAGTCTATCGAGAAGTATTTGGTGTGCAATCAGATTGGTGGAGGAAAGGCTCGTGACATGGCTTGTGCTGCTGAGAACGAGTCTTTGAAACTGATTCCGTGGGTTGGTATTGCCAGTCGTATCGATGGGGTGCCGATGGAAGGGCGTGCATTCTGCTTTCTTCCTCTTCCAGTTCGTGTGGGCTTGCCAGTCCACATCAACGGCTACTTTGAATTATCCTCGAATAGACGCGATATTTGGACTGGTGACGACATGAGCGGTGATGGAAAATTGCGATCAGAATGGAACGCGAATCTGTTGGTAGATGCAGTTGCTCCCGCGTATTTAACGTTCCTACTTGAAGCGAAGGCTATATGCCAGGGTGGGTCTTCTGAATATCTATCGTTTTTCCCAACGAAGCTCCCTGCTGGTCCGTGGGACAGCATTTGTCTCGAACTTTTCCGGATTATGAAGAACCAGCCGATGTTTTTCACGTCGACTCCCCAGCTGATCGGCACACCTATAGAGGAGCCCAGAAAATCTGTCGCACCAAATTCTTGCGTGTTGGTAGACGACAGTCTCAGCGACTGGAAGACGCTTGAGATTGCGCTGGGTGCAGCGTCATTAGCGACAGTCCAGTTGCCAGTGGCTCTGCGCAATTTATTGCTTCAGCTTGATGCAGTTTATGGAGCTATGACTCCAGCGTTTTTCCGGCAACTGACGCAGCAAGGAACTTTCCTGCCAGCCTTGGACCAGAATGCTCTTAAGCGAGTGGTGCAGTTTTGTCTGTCGGATTGTGTGGGTTCGTCAAACGTTTCCGCGTCCCAAGTTCTTAACCAACTGCCGTTGTTACCTCTAAAAGACGGAAAGTTCGGGAGAATTTGCTTTACTGATTCCATGCAGGAAGGTGACAGCAGAAACCACCAGTTGACTTTCTTCTTTGGAGATGGGATCGAGGAACAACTTTTGGTCGAGTTTCCGCATCGCGTCGTACGTGGAGAATTCAAGGAGATGTTTGACTCATTGGCGTCAGTGTACGATAACTCGAATCTTCGGGTGTTGGACCTCGCAGCTATCCTAGACAATTTCTTGCCACATCTGCTAGGTCGCTGCTGGAGCAAAATCGACGACGTTGTATTTGCTCTTGAGACGACATCAGAAGAGGAGGGGGTTGCAGCCAAGAATGAGTGGATAAAACTTTTGTGGGTGTATGTGGAAACTCAGCTGCAGACGATTGAACATTTGCCCCAAGTCTTTATGAAGTGGCCGTTAGTTCCAATCCTTTGTGATGAAGGAACGCGATGGGTTTGTCTAGCATCAAACGCCAGTCTAGTTCTTCCCCACTCGGGACCGGCACCACTATCGCCTGAAGTTCTCTCTCAGCTACAGCACGTTCTGGCGAAAGTTGGCGTTCATATTGTGGATACGTCCTACGTAAGTGGTGAAAGGAGCGCGCAGTGGTTGCTTGCGCACAAGTACGCTCATAAGCTTACTTCGGATGGCCTTCTGGCATCCTTAAGCCGCTACCAGTTCCGACACGACAGACAGAGTTTTGACGACATTTTTGCTGCAACGACAGCGGTTGAGCGACAGGTCATGTGTGATTTCTTCGCACACAACACCTTTGATGCTGTGTCCAATGATTTCCAGCCAATTCTCTTCGAACTCCCGGTGTTCCCTGTGTACTCGAAGTCTGATTCTAACACCGCAAGTATGAACTTCGTTAGTTTAAGGCGAGGGGGCTACTTACCTGATAGTGACGCCGATGTTAGAGTTCTCAACGACTCGTTCTTCCGTGCTGAGAAGGAATCACTGAGGAGATTTTTGCGCGAATGTGGAATTGATGAATGGACGTACACGAAAATACTGCTGGATCACGTTTTCCCACAGTTGCCAAGATTCGAAAAACAAGGTGGAGATTTGGTCGACTCTGTTCTTGTCGGAGCTCTAGAGGCTCACGCATATCATCAGCGAACCGACTCGCGCTTTCGTGGCGTAGTTACAACTCAGGCTATCATTCCATCAAGAAAACGAGAGTTTCGTGCAGCCAGTCAGCTCCATGACCCTTGCGTAGGCGAGCTTAGTGAGCTAGTGGGAGAGAACGGTCTCCCTGCTCAGGCATTTTCCACCCCATCGATGGTTGAAATTCTGCGGTCGTTCGGGCTTCAAACGGGTCTCTCCTGCCATGCAATCCTAGAAAGTGCGCACTCAATTGAGACGATGTATCGCGAAAATGTCGAAGGTGCTGCCACCAGGGCGTGCCTCAAGGCCAGCAATTTGCTGTCAATGGTAAACAAGCACTTTGATTCGATGATGTCGGAGGTGACTACCAGTGATTCCATGACTGACCAAGACGAAAACAGCGAACACCAAGCAATGCAGGAAATTGTTGCGAAGCTGAAGGAAGTTCAGTGGCTACCTGTTCGACTGGAGTCCCCCGATCCTGCGATGCCATGGAAAAGTTCAACTGAACGACGTAGCCAAGGTCCACGCCTTTCAAATGCGTCGAAAATGCGTCCTCTAAAAGATGCGGTAAGTACTGTATTTGTTGATGCGATACTGGTTAAACCTAACGTATGTGCTTTCTTGCTTGTTTGACAATAATCAGTGGCTTTGCTCGTCGTCAATGGAGTTCTTGGACGGTGAGCTAACGTCGAAACAGCTCATTAGCGCGTTTGGATGGGATGAAGCAGTCGATTCGTTTGTGATGGCAAAGCAACTCGAGGCCATTGCCTTGCGTTGGGAAGAATATGGCGTAAAGAAGGAGAGTGGGGAAATATTGTCGTCAAATTGGCGTTTCCCACTATCAGAAGTGCATTTAATGTACGAGAACCTGGAGAACTATCGACTATCAGACGAAGAGGGTTGGATGGCGACTGCTGTGTATCGGAAGATGGCGAACGCTCTCTGGATCTGGACAGGCCATGGTTTTGCTTACCCGTGCCAAATCGCAGTGGAAGCGGACAGTACGTTGGAGCCTCTATTGTACAGCTGTCCGAGTGAACATATCATTCCGCGGTCGCTGCTCGCTTCTTTTGGCGTTAAGGACACTTTCGCTACTGTCGATTACTTGGAGGCGATCATGAGACTACCACGAGATGAAGTTTTGACTGAGAAGCAAGTGGTGGCATGCTTGAAAATCTACGAAATCGTCGCGGAAGAAATACCGGCATTGGAGTCGGCGCTGGGCTCGTTCGCATCACAAGAAATGATTTTACTAGATCAGTCCAACCGCCTCGTTCCTGCTGTTCATTTGACGTTTGACGATATGGAATGGGACGAATCACGAAAAACACGACAGGGTTTGACGTTTGTATCGAAAAAGGTCCCTAAAGCTGTTGCCGGAGTGCTGGGGGCTGTTTCGTTGCACTCGAAACTAGCAGAGACTTCAGTAACAAGTCGACGTGTCGTGTGCCCGCCAGCAGGTGGATTACACAGCGTGTTGCCGCCTCGATCAGAATGGCACCACGCTCTCCTGTGGGAAACAATTCTCGCTGCAGAACGATTAGGAGGTACCCAAGTAGACTTTTTCCTGGACAGACGGAACCACTCAGCGCAGCGTGTGATCCAGCCGTCGCTGCAACCGCTTCAGGACGACGCGCTCTGTATTCACATCCACGGCATTGTGCTGAGCGAAAACGACATTAACAACCTGTTCCGAGGAGAGTCCTCTCGTGCGGGTCTTCTTTGTGGGTTCATGGTATCAGACTGCATGCAGATTCTCAGTGGAGACGGTTTCTACATTTTAGATCCCACCGGATGTTATCTGTCCTCGACAGCAACAGCCTCAGCATCAAATGCTAGTCGAACGACAGGTATTGGTCGGCGATATGAAGTGCTAGGCCAAGATTTTGTTCGATATCCCGACCAGCTACTTCCATTTACAACGCTCCCTTCATGTCCAAGCAACGTGTCTCGGGGAACGCAAAGCACGCTGATTCGCTTCCCCTGGCGCACATCGGCATCAGCTGTGTCTTCCCATGTGCTGGATACGACGAAAGTGGACAAATTGGTTGAGCTCTTGAAGTCACAACTGTACCAGACGCTGATTTTCACCGAGTCTGTGCATCGTATTTCATTGTGGAGTGTTGGAAAGGAATCTGAATTCGCTTCTCATTGCCACGGCGAGGTAGCTCTGGAATCACCAGAAGATACGCTTCGGAAACGCAACTTAACACGGCAAAACCAAGATTGGAAGAAGAAGTTTTCGCTCCAGAGCTTTTTCAAGAGCCCAGTGATCCCTGAAAGCCAAGTGGAGTTCGTTGTCAACCTTGAATTGGAGAATCGACAGTATCGCGACATTTGGCTGCTTGCAGACAACATCGGATTGGGCAGGAGTCGCGACTTGGCTTGCACTCCAGTGCATGAAATGCTTCATTCGATGCCGTACGTGAGTGTGGCCTGCCATGTTTTCCGTAACGGTAACCCAGCTCCTCGCCTTCGTGGGCATGTATACAAGATTGTCAACACTCAGCAAGATGTTGGACTGCCTGTCCACATCAATGGATGCTTCAAGAAGGCAATTAAGGACAAAGAGCTTGCATTAAAGGCATCTTCAAACGGTCGCGAGAGTGATTCCAGTGGCGCAAGTGGTAGCGAGCAACAAGTTGCAGCTGGCTGGAACCGTGTTTTACTCGAAGATGGAGTCTCGGACGCTTATGCTAAGCTTCTTATGCTGGCCAAGCGCCGCTACGAAGGCTCTTTCCCGAAGTCACTTTACAACATTTGGCCAACACTGAAACGGGTAAGTTTGCACTCTTTTCAATCGAGGGGTTCTTTTTTGAAATGTACTAACAGCACGTTTTACAGCGTAAAGAGCTTGGTACTCTAGTGCAAGGGCGCACATACCAGTTAGTTGGGACGCGGGGGTTGTTCCTCTGTACTGACGGCATCTTCCGTGCGCTGAGCAACGGCTATCAACTTGATTTGGCTGGCATGAATATTCAGGTAAATGTGCTTCAGACTTGGATTTCCGAATCATTTGTGTTTTACTGAACGTACTTTACTATATTCACACAGGTGGCATCCTTTGCTCAACTACATTTCCCAGCATTTGATATGCCGCCCAGTATTCTCCAAGATTGTTCACGTCTCCTGCCGTCGCGGATTTACTCAGTCACACCAAAAGTTTTGCGGCGTTTCTTGAGAAGTGTGAGCAGCGCTGAAGTCCACCCAGATATTTGTTTGTCCTTGTTGGAGTATTGTCTGAGTGATTTATCTTTCCCGTTGCCAAGTGAAACGGATCCTATATGGGCCGAATATCATGGACTCTCATTACTACCGCTGGAAGATGGAAGTATTGGTGTTCTTCGAGTAAATCAGCGCCGAACAAGCTACGTGCTCGCGTCATTTAACCAGATTGAGTTACTCCGGCCGCTTGGGAACCTGTTTGTGTCTCTGGCAGCGTACCAAAGACTGCACAAGTACTTCTCGGAGAGTCGATTTACCGCTGTTTTTAGTCTGGTTTCTTTCTCTATCAAGATCCTTTCAGATAACATTGATCGAGTGCTACCACCGATGTGGAAGAACCAGACAATTGTCAGCTGGGATCCGAGTTCCCCCATCGAGATTGACGAGCTGTGGCTGTACCGATTCTGGCAGGTTGTGCATTTCGAACGTCGGTCGTTGGGATACTTTGCAAACTGGCCGTTAATCCCTGTGAAAGGTTCACGACTGGTTTCTTGTGCCAAAATGGAAATGACCGTGTGCGTTTGGGACGAGTCGGCAGACAGCGAAACAGCTACTCGAGTCGTTGGGGCATTTCACGCTTCTTCTATGGAGCAAGAAACGAAAATGACTAAAATGGAAGCTGAACGCAAGCAATTGATGCAGTTAAGCTCTGCAAAATTCCGAAAAAGCGACGACGAAGGCAGTTCGGATGAGGAAGAAGGCGATGAGGTTGCGGATGAAGATGAAAGTGCATCCATTTCGTCTTCCGATAGTGTTACTGAAACCACTGTCACGATGGAAGATGTACCGTCGTCGCCAGCCTACAGGGAAGGTAATTCCAGCGTAGGGATGCTGTCGGAAAACGAAGGTTCCTCCGAAGATGTACAATTATCCTCCAGCTCTGTATCGTTGGCGTTTGAGACCTCGAATGATGAATTAGAAAGTGATGAGGTCGGCGAAGCCTTCGCAGTCCCTGCGTATCCAGTCGAGGACGAATCCAACGAGTTTTGCAGTCGGGAGACGCTTCACAACGTTCTCTCGGAATTGAATGTGGCAATGATGGAGCTTGCGTATCTCGGAGGCCAAGAGAGTGACATCGTGCCCCGTACTGTTGATCTTGGGTTGGTGGTTCTTGAAGGCATTTTGGCCTCCGTCTGGGAAGAGCTTCGTTGGAGCGAGCTAACAGAAGCACGTGCAGTTCTCATTGCCGAGTTTTTCAGTCACAACGGCGAAACTACCGGCGGCTACAACCGTGTCCAGCTGGAAAAGCTGAAACAACTGCCAATTTTCGTGAATATTCAAGATTCGCCATGCTCAATTCACGGCAGCCAGGACTTCTACTTGATCCCACCAGATCTCAGCTTGACAGACATTCCACTGCCACCTGATGCACAACAGTGCTTTCTCAAAAGTAACCCCCGCCTGAACGCGTTCTACAAGGAGCTCGGTGTGGAGGAAATGAGCGACAGCAAGCTTCTGTTGTACGTCTTGCCGAGGTACAGCGAGCTGCTAGAAGCCCAGCGCGACCAGATCATGCGTATTATCCTACAGAAGTGGCAATCACTGCGTGGAAACGCCGAGTTGACAACTTTACTCAAGATCTCAGCGCTTTTCCGCGACGACGAAGGTGAAAACGCGCTCTATCACCCAGCCAGCGCCTACTGTGACCCTCGAAACAATGTGCTTGTCGCAATTTATGACGGAGTTCGCGGCCAATTCCCGGCCCAACGTTACCGGACTACCGAGTGGCTGGACCTTATGGGTGAGATTGGGCTGCAAACTGAAGTGACTGTGGACATTTTCGTGGAGTGCGCGCAACGTATCGATGGCCAATTTTCTGGTAAGCAAGCACTAGCGCCCGAAGATGAGCACCTGATCACAACGTTGCACCAGTTTTTCGTTCAGAATTTCGACAAGTTCGATCGGTCTCGGTCATTTTTCGAGAGAATAGCTCCACTGGCGTTCGTCCCTGCTGCTGTATATGAAACATCAAGTGAATTGGACGTGTCAGAACGTCAAGAAGGGCAGTTTACGTCGCGCTCAGTTGTCCGCAAGTACTCGGAGTGCGCTATCCCAGATGATCAGGCGTTGGTCTACTCTACGATGCCGATATTGGCGAACGTAGCGCTGCCGCCGCGTGTTCTCTATAGCCGCTTGGGGATTAACTCTCCGCCTCCTCAGGACCAGGTCGTGGCGCATTTACTGTCCATTACGCACGGGGATCGTGCTGTGTCATCTCGGTCTTTAGATTGGCAGTTCTTCTTGCCAATGGTGGAGGTGTTTCAAGCAATTTTCAAGTTTCTGCAGGAGAAGTGGGGAAATCTTGGGGCCGAAACCCAGCAACGCCTCACGAACGCGGCAGTCATTCCAGTTGGGTCTACTCTGGTTAAAGGATCTCGTCTGTTCTTCCATTTGGGCGAGAATCTAGCTCCTCTAATGTTTGAGGTCCCTCGGGTATTTGGCGCGTACGATGCGCTATTCCGTCACATGGGCTCGAAAGAAACACCTGAAGTCAGCGACTACATCCGACTGCTGCATGACCTTAATGAGGAATGCTGTGGCCATCCACTCAACTTGAATGAACTGATCGCAGCTGCTCGTGCAATCGACCTACTCGTTGCGGCCATGGCTGAGTCAAACCATCGGCTTTCACTAGAGGAGAAGCACAGTATTTTCCTTCCGTCAGGTACAGCAGTGATGCAGTCAATGTTGGTGATGGCGTACAACGACTCGGCTTCACTTTGCTCCAGTATTGACCTCACAGAGCTGCATTTGGTGCACCCACGGATCAGTACGAGGTGCTGCAAGATGTTAGGGGTGCCAGGACTCACCGCCGTTGTGACTGAAGAGCTGGATAGAGAGAATCCCACCGAACTCTTGGCTACTGATGAGATCGCGCACTACAACAGCATCTTGGCCTCTTACCAGTTTGCTGACGGCTTGCGGAAGATCATCACGGCTCAGCAGCAGAAGGCCTCAACGTACGATGCCTTTGGCTTTGTACCGGACTTCGAGGACTTGAACCAACGGATCGTGAACTTAACGGCTTACGAGGTCAAGTCTGTAGCAGAGCTGCATTCGCGCTTTATCGCGCAGTTGGATTTCCCAGCTCGTAAAGTGGATGTGACCAAGACCATGCGCCAGGGCAGTTTGTCGTTCTTGGACCAGACCAGGAAGCAGATTTACATTGCCACTCGTTCCAACAAGGGGATGCGAACGAGCCTTTTGGTCGCTCGATGCATTAACCAACTGCTGGGCGGAGTGCTGGAGGACTGCTCCGTGTTGGAGTCTGTCTTGGCGTGTGACGAGATGGAGATCCCAGACGTGCTCCAAGTCCTGGACATCTATGAGGATCCCGTGTTGATCGTGGAAAAGCTTCGAGGAGTACTGGGCCTGCCTTTGTGCGAGGCAGACTGTGGAAATGTAGAGCTGGCTCCTCTTCGCTCCTGTTTACCTGGAGAGCTCGTTGCAGTTCAAGATGAAAGCGGTACGTTGTGTTACGCCAAGGTCCTAAGAGAAGAGCCCAGTGATGTTAGCCGATACGAAGTCAAGGTGAGCAGCTCTTCTACGCGATGGTTACTAGCCACACAGCTCTACTTCTTCCGGTCTGCTCGCGTCGGAACCAGTGGTAACAGTAGTCGGAACACTACTGCTATCAAGCAGGCTACAATTCAAGCAGAGCATTCCGAGGACGTCAGCTTGCCTCAGTCGGTCGTAGCGATCGCTCCTGAAGTCCAAAGCAGTGGATTGTCGAGCGTGAAGCCACCTGCGGCCGTGGTCTCCTCTGCGAACGTCCTATCGGCCGTGAACGATCTACTGTCGCGTCTGAACGTGACGCTGGACACGAGCGTGGAGGACCTGCTGGCCGAGAACCTTCAACTACAACGTCGTCTCCAAGTGGCCGAAGCAGGACGTCGCGCGGCTGCAGCGCAGATCGACACGGTGCTCCGCGAGAAGAAGGAGGTGCAGGACTCGCTCGTGTGCGCCGTGTGTCTGGAGAACCAGGTGAACCGCGTGCTGATCCCGTGCGGACACATTTACTGCGCGTCCTGCGTGCAGCAACTGCCGCGCCCTTCGTGCCCGATCTGCCGTCAGAACATCGTCTCCAGCTCCATTTTCCACGTCCCTTCCTAGTCAGATAACACCAGCTACAGTAGCGTTAAGCCTAACAAGTGCATCCTACACATTCGATTGGCTCAATCAGGTTGAAGAGAAGAACTGTACACAGAAGCAGCAAGAACCGCCGTCATGGTGAACGCGTCGCCACCTGCAGACGACGCGTGTAGTGCGGACGTGTACAGTTCGTTCTCGCAAGACTCCGGTACGCATAGTATGCGGCATACAGACCCGGCCGGCGGCTCCCCCCGTGCAGAGTTCCGTTTGCAGTCCAGGCCTGAAGACGAACACGTGGCGATCCTGATCGAGGAACGAGTGCAGGGCCTCCTAGGAGAGCCCTTGTCGGATGAAGACTGCACCAGTGTCCAACTGACGCCGCAACGTCCCTGTCGTTCGGGTGAGATCGTTGCTGTAGCCGACAGCGACGGCGTGTTGCGCTACGGCAAAGTCCGCGAAGAGCCTAACGGCGAAGAGGTCGAGGTGCAGGTGTCCAAGGCTTGTATTAGGTGGTACGCGGTGTCGCAGATCTACTTCTTCCAGGCTATGGGACACAACTTAGTAGCGTTGAACGACGGCTGGACCCAGGACAAGGAGTTGCAGGACAAAGGATCAATCCTAGCGGAGGTTAACGCGCTGTTAGCGAGGTTGAACGTGTCGTTAAGCACGAGCTACGAGGAGCTTCTGGCCGAGATCCTACAGCTGCAGCACCGCGCAAACCTGGCGGACGAAGATCGTCGAGCGGCGTTGAAGCAGCTCCAGCAGGCACTGAGAGAGAAGAGAGACGCCAAGAAGGCTCTGACCTGTGTGGTCTGTCTAGTGAACGTGGTGGATTGCGTTCTGATCCCGTGCGGCCATAGCTACTGCTCGCCTTGTGTCAAGCGCCTCCATCGAGACTTGTGCCCCGTGTGTCGGCACGAGATCATGGACAGCGCAGCGTTTAGATGCTCGTGAATGTTGGTAGCTATGCATGTAGGCTTGTAGGTATGTAGCTACTTGAATGGATATTCTTGTCAGTGCATCAACATCCATCAACCGTGCTCAGTCCCTGATTTGCTGCGTGTTGAGCATGACTCGGGACAAGGAAGAGATGGCGTTATGGCGCGCAGCCAAGAGTTGCAATGCCAAGAAGCTCCAAGCACTAGTAAGCAAAGAGCCCTACAGCGACGTTCAGGCGCTCCTGAACCAGACGCACCCGGAGAAAGGGACGACCCCATTGATGGTCGCAGCGACCAAGAAGTACGGAGTGGAGACCGTGCGATCACTCATCGACTTGGGCGCCGACCTGAACGCCACGGACAAGGGCAAACGTCAGAATACAGCTCTGCATTGTGCAGCATACAACAACCGCATCGCTCAGTTGGAAGTTCTTCTGGATGCAGGCGCGAACGTCTTCGTTCTGAACAGGAAGGGCCACACGCCCCTGGATGTGGCTAGACTGCGTGGCCGGAAGGAGGCAGCAGCAGCTTTGACCTCCCGCCTACAAGTGCATAGTGGCTGGCTGTATATCCGCTCCATGTCCATGCTGAGCTTCTGGAAACGTCGTTGGTGTGTGCTTCTCGCCTGCAACTCGAAGCGTACAGCCACAGAGCTCTGCATCTTCAGCAGTCCAGACAAACCCCACCCAGAAGCTGTACTCTGGCAGGACAGTTTAGCTGATACCACGCACTGCTCGACGTTCGAGGACGTGAAGGCCAACGGCTTCAAATTGGACACGCAGGTCGTCTACCAGAAACTCTTCTCTCGACACTACAGCCGATACAAGTCGTCAGGACGGACTCATGTCCACAAGGCGAATATGCAGCCACGCGAGTATATCTTCGCGTGCGATACAGCAGTGGGTCGTGATGGCTGGATGAGAGCACTGGGCACTCGAGAGCGTGGAAACGATTGCACGAATACAGCGGTCAGCTCCACTTACGCTGAGTCCCCACACAGATCAAGCGTGAGATCTCGCGCTACTACAGTCGACGCAGCGCCACTACCAAGTGCTTCGGCACCAGTAGAAGACTCAAGTGCCTTCGAAGCAGAGAAGCTGGGGCCATTGATAGCTCCGGAACCAGCTCCGCCCTTGACGCGTGCCTCCGCCCCCACCTTCGTTGAAGACACCGATGGTTACGTCTGGGGTGACGCTCCTGCGGCTCTAGAAACGTATCCATTGGCGACTGTGGTCACTATCACTGGTGACCCCAATGAACCACAACCAGTACTGCGAGAGCGATGTATTGTATGTGCCGAGAACCACCGGGACTCGGTCTGCATTCCGTGCGGGCATGTTGCGGGTTGCTACGACTGCATGCGAGCCGTAACACAAGAAAACTCGTCGTGTCCGGTATGTCGCGCCCATGTGGATGGCGTCGTCCGGATTCAAGACTGAAGCTGCGGCGTCGACATGTATTACGCCGGACGGGCGTAATACACGTAACTTACGACAGTTTATGAATACAGTATGTTGTGTTGTGTTAGGTATGTTCATACTTCGAAGTGTTTTCTGATTGTGCGCTACTGCTAGTAGCAATGGGTTGAGCTAGACTGGGTGCTGCCACTTGCAAAAAGTGTCCATAGATCTCGAGTATGTTGGGTTTGCTGTGGGGAGAAGGCTGGAGCGTCTGGCGCGCGGCCAAGAAAGCTCGACTGGACAAGTTGGAGGAGCTTCTGGCGGTGGAACTACAGCCGAACGTGCTCGTGAACCGGAAACACCCAGTGAAAGGCCTCACGCCGCTGATGGCTGCCTCGCGCGCCAAGAACACCACGAGTGTAGCACGCTGCGTCCGCGTCTTGATATCTTACGGCGCAGACGTGAATACCGTGGCCAACACCAAGAACAAAAACACGGCCCTGCATTTTGCCGCTTCTAACAACAAGGCCACAGCGATCGACGTTCTGCTGGATGCCGGGGCCAACGTATTCGCGCGGAACGCCGACGGTCTTACCGCGTTGGATCTCGCCTGGGTGAATGGCCGACGGGAAGCTTCGCGCGTGCTGATGAAGCGCATTCAGCTTCAAAGAGGATGGCTGGATATGTCCGCGAAGTTGTCGACGCCGCGATGGAAGCGATGCTGGTGTGTTGTATTGACTGGTGACTCGGACGACTCGGCTCAGCTCTGTGTCTTCAATGAACCAGATCAAGTACGCCCTAGTAAGATGCTGCTGTTCAGCTCGAGCTCAAGTATCCTGATTCCATCTTGGAGTCTGTTCGAGTTCCACGTCGACGGTGTTCAGATGCAGCAGCTTCGCCTACGAGATGGGATCGTTGCAAGGGAGGAAACGCAGCTCTTTCACGAATTCATTTTCGCTACAGACGGGTGGGGACCTCCGAATGACCGACGGTCGTGGGTAAAAGCACTTCGAGCTAGCTGCGCATTTACCACTGGGGATCGACGTGCTCCACGAATTCAGCGGCAACAACTTGCTCAATCAAGTCAAAGAGCCGTAAGGAAACGTAGTGAGCTGCGACTGTCGTCTCCTTTATCAACCGGAAGGAGAAGCTTGCAGGAGGAATAGCTCAACGCCTGAAAAACTCCACGATGAGATCTGGAATCCGCTTTGATCGTGATACGACAAGAGACTCATGAAAACGGTCGGCGCGCTCGTACGAGGGAATTCAAATATTTAGAGCTCGTCCGCCACAAGAACTTTGGATAGAAGGAGGTACGCTACAACTTGTAGCCTACAAGCTATCAAGAAAAAAGAGCTGCTGCCTGACCGAATAATTCAAGAATGATACTTCTGCAGCATCTTTCATGGGCAAAATCAAAGTCGAAACTGGGAAACATCACAACTTCAACAACTGGTAAATCGTGAGGAGCCCAACACAAATTTGCTGCTGCAGGGAGAAACCACAACTTCTTGGTTGCACAGCCCACAACCACAAATCGTGGGCAGTTCTATGTAGTGCGGCAGTAGTTAAGAGTGTCTCCATTGGAGACACCCACCTCTTGTGGGACATGGCCACCGCGACATGGCTTCAGATTTCGATTAGCTGGAAAGATGTCAGCCACATTGCGGTGTTGCCGATCTTAGTCCGTACGAGAGTCACCACGATCAAAGTTCGTCAAGAGAGCAGAGGATCATTTCGAAATTGTCAACGTACCATGACTCGAGCCGAGTGTGTCGCTGTGTGGAAGGCTGCCCGAGACGGAGACGATGCCACGCTGCAGAAAATGCTCGTGGACTCTCCGGACGCTTTGGGTCCGAACCTCGTCAACTGGAAACACCACCGCAAGGGCACCACAGCGCTCATGGTCGCAGCCGAGAACAAGCACGGCGAAGGGGTCATCCGCCAGCTCGTTGCTTCAGGTGCCGAGGTTAACGCTGAAGACGGCACCAAACTCAAGAACACGGCGCTGCACTATGCAGCGATGACCAACCGCGACTCGCTGACTGTCGACGCACTGCTACAGACAGGTGCTGACGCATTCGCGCTTAACCGAAAGGGACTGTCGCCACTTGATCTGGCACGCCAATACCGTCGAAGCGCCGTTGCTGCCACTCTCATGGAGCACATGAAAGTTCACAGTGGCTGGCTGTACCTGCGTGGCAAGTTCCGCTGGAAAAAGCGCTGGGGTGTTCTCGTGGCCTGCAACAAGCAGCGTACATCCAGAGAATTGTGTGTTTTCCACCGGCCAGAAGACGTCCGCCCCGACGCCGTGTTGCTCGTGGATGAAGCTGCTCGTGCCTCTCCTTTCTCCTCCAGCGACAGTTTTTGCTGGTTGAAGCGCGAAAATGCTTTTATCTTCGACAAACCCGTCATGTGTCAGCGCGTAAAGCGACAGAAGCTCACGCGCTCGCCGATTTGCCGTAAAACCATGAGCCAGGAGGACGTCAACACCCGAGACCTCGTGTTCGCAGCCGACAACCTCCACAACCTCGAGAACTGGAAGAGAGTTCTGCAGAGCAACAACTTTTACGACCGCGACACTGGAGCCCCTCTCTATGGCATGCCAGCGTATGATGCACCGCGCGGAGAACTCTACTACTGGCCGCATGAACTGGTCGAGAACGTACGCTCCTCGACCTTACGACGGCAAGAGGGTCGAGAAGAGGACAGTGAACCGCTATTTGAACGCCTGCGCCGTACACTCCATCAACCTGAGCCTCATCCACAGGAAGAAGAGCCTCTGGAAGATATGCTACGCAACCTGCAAGGATCAAACGATGGGGTTGGCAATACCCCTGGACGAGTGCGTTTTGCATCAACAGAACCTCAGAAAACTGTAGAAGTGGTGCACCCAGCTCAACGATCTGCAGAAGAAGAACAAGACAGCAACCACGCGGATGAAAGCGATGGTGATGCGAATGAAGATCGACAGGCTTCAACCCAGCAAACGGAGGAAGAACCAGACTTGTGCGGGATGTGCTGCTCGCAACGACGCAATGCAGTCTGCGCCCCATGCGGCCATCGAGCCGGTTGTCACGCCTGCTTAAGAACTGTGATGCATACATCACATACCTGTCCGTTCTGTCGTGCGCGCGTGCGCTCCATCATGAGAATCTACGACTAAGTACGACTAAGATAGATCGTGCTCTTCTTCTTCGACCAGGAAAAAAAAATATTTTTTCTTCAAAGCATTCTCCAAATTCTCGTACCTAATCCGAGTTCTTTTTCCTCTTGTGCTATGCGCCAATCACAAGCGTTCCTCTCATCGGTTGATTAGCTCGAAGCAAGTCACTCATTATCCCTTCGCCATGTTCAGCCTGGACGCTCCACTGGCGCCGGCCATCGATGCGTTCGTGGACCCGGAGAACGACGATGCCGCGCAGAAGACGGGGCTTAACACTGTCGTCATGCAGGTGCACCGCCACGTGACCATGGAGGCGCTAATTCAGGCTCTAGGCGCCTACTTAACCAGTGGCGACGACAAAGTGCGGTCTCGAGCCACTTTACTGCTGGCCGAGGTGCTCACGCGCCTCCCAGAGCTGCAGCTAGCGCCCAGCGCCGTTCAACTGCTCATGACCTTCTTCGCTGACCGTCTGGCCGACTTCCCCAGTGCTTCCGCTTGTCTGCGCGCTCTTCTAGCGCTCGAAACGCACCACGCAGCTCAGGTTTCGTCCCCACGCACCACCGTTGCCCTTATACTGAAGCTCGGAAGCACTCTACACATCCCGCAATTGGGCCAAGCTATGCGGAAAATGTGCTTCGACCTCATGCAGTTGGCATTGGCCCAGTCGACGGTCGTGGAGCTGTTGCTGGACTCAGTACCGGCCAGCAAAGACGCACAAGATGCCAGTGTGGATGACGCGGAACGGAGTGAAGACCTCGGCCGACAGTTCGCTCAGACGTTCCTGAGCGCCATGGAGGGGGAGAAGGACCCGCGCAACCTGCTGCTCTGTATGCAGGTGGCGCACACGCTGCTGTCCAACCTGGAGCCTGTGTTCTCCCGCAGTGACGCTCTGCTGCAGCAGTATTTCGACGTCGTGTCCTGCTACTTCCCCATCATCTTCACGCCGCCGCCGAACGACCCGTACGGAATCACGTCCGAGGGTCTCATCTTGTCGCTGCGTCATGCGTTCGCGGCCTCGGACTTGTTGGCTCCGCTTGTGCTGCCGTTCTTGCTGAAGAAGCTGGCGTCGACTGTGGTGGAGGCGAAGCTGGACGCGCTGCAGACGTTGGTCTTCTGTGGCGAACGCTACTCGGTGAATGCGTTGCTGTTGCAGATGCACGCAGTGGCTACTGCGTTGTACGATGAAGTTCTCGATGGAGAAAAGCAGGAGGTAATTACGGAAGCTCGTCAGGCCATTTCGCGGTTCTCCGGCGTGGTTGCTCGTGCGAAGGCGCAGGATACCCCAGGTGCAGCTTACGCATGGAGCAAATTCGTGGTGGAAATGACGGCGCGTGCTGCTGGTGAGCTGCGTGAAAACGCCGCCGATTCGATGGTGAGTGTATCGGCCGGACAGGTGCTGGCTGCGTTGGGACACGACTCGTCGATGAGCTTCGCACATGTGCTGAAGATCGCTGTGCCGCTACTGGTCGAGCAGCTCGGCAACGAAAGCTCCGGAAGTGAGAGTGTGCCTTCGAAGTGTGAGGCTGCGCTGGCGCGCATTCTGCTGCTTGTGGACACGATTGACCGTGAAATTGACCAGTCCGCCCAAGCGCAGCCCATGCGTCCGCACGCTCCAGCGCTTATTGACGCGCTGGTAAACTTCTTGAGCAATGACGATGACAACCAAACTAAGCCTGGCAGTAGCCCGACCGCGCGCTGTGTCGCAGTAGACGCACTCTGCCACCTTCTCACCTTCCCGCCGTCTCCGATCGTGGCATCTGCACAGGTCAAGGCGCTTATCAATTTGTTTACTCGCATGCTGCTTCTCGACCCAGCAGCGGAAGTGCGCGCTGCCTGCCTGCAAAGTTTGAAGGAAATCTCCACAGTGTCTACCTCTTTGGTGGCCTCGACAAGTAGTGGAGAGCATCCTGCCACTGGCGGTTATGCTGCGTTCGTGGTCGAGATCTCCTTGGCTCGACTCATGGCTGCAGTGAACGAAGGAAGCGACCAAGAAGACGACGATGACGAAGACAGCACTGGAGTATCTGCGGTCTTGGCCGCCTCAAACCGTAACTTCGATTCGTTCTTCGAGGAGGCTTTGGTGGCCATCACTGAGCTTTGTCGCGAGTCGTCTATTTTCCAAGCCACAATCTTCCTGCTCATTGATTTGTGCGTGGAGAAGGCTGATGGCAAGCAGGGACCCATCGGATTCTGCGAGGCAGACGGCGATGTTGCTCGTCAGCGCCACGTCAACTACCTGCTGGATGCAGTTGCTAAGATCGTCGAGATCAATGCTGGAGAGCGTAGCAGTATGGAGTTCTGCGTACAGGAGTCTTCGTCTGCTTCTATCATCTTCCGGCTGCTCACAGCGGTGGAGACGTCTGCAGCTCGTGCTACCGTGTCAAATGGCGACCAGCCCGGCCTCGTGGATGACGCGAAGCTTGCTGCCTGTATTCGTATCTTCCGTGCGGTGATGCAAAACGTGTCCGCAGCCACTCAGCAGCGGTTGGTTGACGCAATGGTGCCTGTATTCCTGCGCTCACACCCTTCTGAGCCAGCTAGCCTACAACTCGTACCGTTGTTTGCTGCTGTCATCAATTCCGCTGCCCGTGATGTGACGCTCCCGGATACATCGCTGGTCATTAACAGATTGCTGGAGCTTGCGCAGTCAGGCGCTATTGCGATGCCCGAAACTTCGCCCCGGCAGCTCCAACTGGTACACAACGAGGCGGCGCTCTCCGCGGCTAAGTCTCTAGCGTCGATTGTGAACAAGATGTCGGATGGTGCTGAGTTCGATGCTCTCATCGACTTGCTGCTGTGCAAGAAACTTGCTGTTGTGATCAGTAACTCTGTCGAGTCTTTTGCCGTGCGGGTGGCTGCGTTGCAAATCTACGCGTGGATTGCGAAGGCGTTGGTCATTCGGGGTCACAAGGTTCACGCGCCGGTGTGTCTGCGCTTCCTCTGCAGTTTCCTGACGCCTGGAGCTCAAAGTGTGGACGGAGACGTGAGCATGGAGCAGGAAGGAGACGACGAACAAAGCGCTGCGCTGCGTATGGAAGTTGCCAAGACCTTTAAGCTCCTGGTTTCAGAGTACCCAGACGTTCTGAACCGCAAGTGTGGCGCGTTCATCACGGTAAGATATGCGGTGCCGTTATGATGATACTAAAAAGCGTACTAACGTTGTGTTTGTCTCTAGTTTCTCTACAGACAGCGGTTGTTTGATTTAGTTTTCCCGGTTCTCCTGGAGTACATTCGTGCCCATCTAGGCGAGGAAACGAGTGTAGCAGCTCTGGTAGCATTCGCACAAGTGATTGCACACTCCCCTAAGGCCATTTATCTGCCTCACCTGGCTCAGATCTTCCCGCTCATGGTGCAGGCCCTCAACACGGACGACCGCGAGTTAGGCAGCGCAGCTATCCAGACCTTTAAGCCGCTGCTCTTAGAGTCGGTAGAGAGCGCCAAGCCGTTCCTCAAGGACGTTTTCCCAGGTCTACTCAAGCAAGCGCAATTCGGGTACGCAGCTTACTGGACACTATTGTCGAAGTGGAGTTGTAAGTTAGTTGACCATGTGTGCTGATTGTCTTTCGGTGTAGATCTGGTGCTAAGGACCGACATGCCGCGTTGGAATGCCTTGCCAAGCTGGCTACTATCCCGTACGAGCTGGTGCATCCATACAAGGACGTTGTGCTGCGAAAACTCTTGCTTGTGCTCGACGATCGTAAGCGCCTCGTGCGCCACATGGCCGTCCGCGTGCGCAACCAATGGAGCATCTTGTAGAGCTACAGCTAAAGCCTGTTGCAACCTCATCGCCACTGTAATGCAAACTACCTTGTACCAGGCAATGCCGTCGTCTGTATTTCTATGCCAGTCGAGCGGTAATGCACTGCCTGTTTGACTGCCCCTGTCTTTCCAGCTCAGACCGTGTTGAGGTCCTTCTCCTTGGCTGTCAACAGCTTGTCGATCTCTGCGATGGCGGCGTCTGTGACCTTCTGGATGCGGTCCTTCTGCACCTCCACATCGTCTTCCGAGACGGTATCCTTGAGTTTCTTGGCGTGGTTCATCGCATCCTGTCGCACACGACGCACGTGCTGGCGAGCCTGTTCCGCCTGCTTCTTGGTGGCCTTCAACAGCTCCGCACGGGTCTCCTTCGACATCCTGCACCACCAGATAGTTAGTTCTCAGCTCTAGAAAACCTCAACAGCCAGCCACCACGTACTTAGGGAACGAGATCTCGAGCGAGCTCACATCCTCACGTACGGAATACACCGGATTGGTGCCTTCAATGGCCTTCTTCACGTCCTGCATGAGCTGTACACCACAAAAACAGACCAAACAGTTCAGCTTTCGCTCCTTAGCGCTCACCACTGCAATTTAACTTACCGACGGGTCATACACCGTCACACTGAGCGCGTGCGTGCCCACAACAGCCACCTGGGCCACCTGAGCCAGCGGCACGTGCTGTCCATACGCCTGCACGTGCAGCTCGTCGAAGATGCCGGCGTCCGCACGGCCGGGCCGCATCTGCCCCAGCGCGCGCGTGAAGCTCACCACCGCGCCGTTCATGTTCTTCTGAGCCTTATCCAGAGCCTTAGCAGCGCCTCCATCCTCCGCGTCGCCTGCGTCGTCGTCGTCATCATCTACGACCGGAGCCGGCGCTTTTGTCTTCCCGCCTTTGACCTTCTTGGCCTTGGCGAACGACCGCGTCTGCAGCTGAAGAGCCGACGCGCCCTGGCCTAAAGAGAGAGACGGAGACGCCCATGCTGCAACCGCGTGAGTCAGAGTACGGGGCGCAACAGCAGAGCGCACAGCACGGCGGCAGATCAACCGGAGAGCCATCGTCAGCCTCAGATACCAAATGTGTCGAAAAGCTCAGATTGTGGAAATTGCCTTAAAACCTTCAAAATTACATATCATTCATATTTGCATGTTTTTGTATATTTCAAACAGATAGAAATAAATATTATAGTTACTCTAATATAAAATAACCGTTAAACACAGATGGATATTTTCCAATCAGCTTAAAGGTGCTCACTGGGCTGGACTCCATTACGAGGCGCATCAACGATGCCGCTGCCGCCTCCCGCCGTGAAGCGCTACTCGCTGTTCCAGCGCACGGTGCGCGTGGTACAGACGTCTATCCGTCGTGTGGATCGTTGGGCCGCCGTGCGCATGCCTGGCCTGCCGAACCCGCCCGAGATCGAGGAGAAACTGCGCAAACCTCGCTTCGTGGATCTGTGGGAATTTACTCTGGCGGACCACCGACGCATTTTCCATGAGGTATGGCAGGAGTACAAGGCGTCGTTTGGAGGCCCCAGTGACGAGGAGTTGGAGAGGAGCAAGGAAGAGGTGAAGCACGCGGTGCAGACGCTGCGTGGCCAGGTCCAGAGCACTACCAACAAGAACTTGAGCTTCCTTGACAAGAGTATGGAAGGCTCCAAAGCGCACAGCAACATCCACGCGTTAGGGGAACAGGGAGCCGAGAACGTCAAGTTCTTAAGTAAGGAGATCAAGGAAGCGGCCGACGGTGTGGACACGGACGCCGTGATCTCCCACGCCAAGCAGGTGGTGGACGACAGTCGCAGCAAGGACGACGTGGCCACGACGCTCAAGAAGAACGTGGACGAGCTGCGTCACCTTGCTAAGGAAGGGCGAGATGCTGCTTTGAAGCTGGACAAGAAGGACGTGGACACGTTCAAGATCAGCGCACAGTCGTGGTTCGCGGACAAGCTGCTGGTGGGTCAATCCGTGCTCATGGCCTTCATTGAAGGGTATCGCGAGGGCAAAGAGCTGGAGATGGCACGCAAAGACGCTCTGTTGATTACCTTCGCTAAGCAAGCAGCAGAGGACCACAAAGACATTCTTGAGAACCAGATCAAGAAGATAATGGACGAGCAGCGAGAGAAGCAGAGACAAGAACAGGAGGAGGCAGCAGCGAAGAGTGCAGAGAAGACGGAGGTTGCGAAGCCGAACGATGAGGCAAAGGAGGCAGATACATCATCGTCGGTGCAAGGCAGATCAGGTACAGCACCGACAGAGGAAGACGGGGATAAAGCTAACACGTCAGAGGAAGAATCCAAGCAGCGGTAGTTTTGGCCAAACTAGATTTCCACCGGGGTGATGAAGACGCCACTGATAAAGGTAAAGATAATTGTTAGCAGGTCGTGTGCACTGAACAGTCGCAAGTTTCGAGAAAGGAGAGTTTTGTTGTGGTCTAACAATTGCTACAGCCAAGATGCCGCAGAAGGAAGAACTTGTGCGTCTGGAGAAGGTGCACTTCGCAGAGGACGAGGATGACGACACGTTCCAGTACGAGACAGTGGACGATGGAGCTCTTGGGCTTGGTGGCGATGACAACGACGATGATGAGGAAGAAGACTTCGCTGCAGTGCTCCGAAACCTCAATCGATCCACGATACAAGACAACAGTGAATCTGTTACCTCTTTGCCTCCAGTTAAGGCAGGAACGGGCTCCTTTGACGATATGAATGCAGATCGCAGCGTTGCTGGTAGCCCCAAGCAAGCGATGATGGCTCGAGTTCACACCCAAGTGAGACCGTCCGTTGTCGACGACTTCATCCGGAACTTCCTCATCAAACTGGGCCTCACACGTACGCTGGACATGTTCAACCACGAATGGTACGAGTTTATCGCCAAGGGGAAACTACGTGAAGACGACGTTGGAGTGGTGCCCGACATTTACATGCGGAACCAGGCGTTGGACGACCAAGTGAAGGAGTTAAGACGGCAGCTGGACGACACTCGGAAGATCACTGAGAAGGCGAAGGGCACGTGGGATAAATTCCGTCATCAGCGCGATGTCCACAAGATGCACCACCAACGAGTGTTGCAGGAGAAGGAGGCACTATCCGTCAAGATCCGCAAGCTAGAAAAGCACGTCGCAGCCTATGAGCCGCTGCTCCAGGAGCTCAAGGCCAAGTATGAGAACTCAATGAAAGAGAAGATGCTCATGCGTCTTGAAAGAGACCGGCAAGTGGCGAGGGCAGAGGCACTAGAGGCGCAACTTAAGGCCGTCGGGGGAGTTCCAAGTGGAAAGAGCAAAGAGGTGGCGCCGGTCGCACCTCTAAACTCTACTTCTTCGATGTCGTCATCCACCTCTTCGAAGACTGCGCAGAAGAAGAAGAGTAGCAAGTCGAAGAGTGATGTCCCCGACACGAAGCTACCACACCCTGACGGTGTGAACCCTTTCGTTGACAAGCGCTTCGAGCCTGTGAACCCTGAGCGTGTGGAGCTCAGTCGCAGTTGCCAGGCACATGCAAATTCGGTCGCAGCAGTCGCTTTCCACCCGAAAAACCCCATTGTGGCAACAGTTTCCGATGATGAGACTTGGAAACTCTGGTCTGCACCTGCCGGCGAGCTGATCATGAGTGGAGAAGGCCATCGAAGCTGGCTTTCGTCCGTCACTTTCCACCCGCGAGGAGCGCACGTGGCTACGTCCTCGGGAGATAACACCGTCAAGCTCTGGGACTTCGTGGGAGCTGCTTGTTCGCTCACATTGGCGGATCACTCGCATCCGGTCTGGGAAAGCGCCTTCCACCACGATGGCGACTTCCTTGTCAGCGCCTCCATGGACCACACGTGCAAGCTCTGGGATCTGCACTCCGGTCGTTGCCGTCGGACGTTCCGAGGCCACGTGGACTCCGTCAATAGCGTTTGCTTCCAGCCATTCTCGACGAATATCTGCACGGGCTCGGGGGACAAGACGGTTTCCATTTGGGACTTGCGCTCCGGTCTCTGTGTGCAGACGTTCTACGGCCACCAAAACGCGTGCAACAGTGTGGCCTTCGCGCTTGCAGGCGACTCCATCGCATCCTGCGATGCCGACGGGTTTGTCAAAGTCTGGGACGTCCGGATGGTGGCCGAAAGGAACTCACTTGATGGAGGGCAACACCCGCTCAACAGCGTCGCGTTCGACCGCAGTGGGAAGGTTCTTGCCGCTGCCAGTGACGACGGATCTATCAAGCTCTTCAGCATGAAAACGGAGACACTCGCGACGGAACTAAAGGGCCACGAAGGTCCCGTTCAGGTGCGTTGCAGCTTTCTGAGCTCATTTCTATTCATATTGGACGTGGCCCGCTCACCGAACGCCTTCTGCTTGGTTCCTGTCCCTGTTACATATCTATCTCTTACTGCTGTGTCTGCAGTCTGTCAAGTTCGACCCCAACGGCCGCTTCTTGGCATCATCCAGCTCCGATTGCACCTTCCGGCTGTGGTCGACATGAAAACACACTCGAATCTCGCCTCGCTGTTTTCATCTCCTCTTAATCAAGCTTGGCTGCTTTATCGTATTCCACAATCATAGTATCCTTTGAATCTGCCATCACTTTAGTCGGTTGTGCAGCAGAAACCCATCTAGAGGCTTCGAAGTCGCTCCTTCTTGCCACCGAACTCGGCGTGGAGCACGAGGCGATAGAACGTCACTTGCCAGTAGGCACAGAGGAAGACGGACCAGAAGAGCGAGAACAGTCTCCACAAAACGTTCGGGAACACGCTCCACGTACTGAACCAGACCACGAAGAGCTCGAAAGCCGCCGTAATTGCCACGTAGAACCAAAACCGCTTCACGTAAAGAACCGGCGGCATTGACACCTCCTGGTGCGGGTCCCAGAAGTTCGAGATCACGCAGGCGAAGTAGATGTGCAGGAACACGTTCATGAAGATCATCAGGCCGTAGCCGTAGTGTACAGGAGCCAACGGGTGCACGCGTGCCGGAGCGAGACGGAAGGCGAACACCACAATGGCCATTCGAAACGCCATATAAGCATACCGGGCCTGTCTGTTGTTCCGCATGGCCAAGTCCGTGCATCGCTGCTGGATCTGGCGCATGGGTAACGTGATCTTCAGTGCATACAGCGCAGCAGTTAGCAGCGCCAGGGAGCTGAAGAAGCCCAGCAGCGTCTTCATCGCCTCCTCTGCTCCGTAGCGCTCTTGCGAAGCCGGCAACGTCGCGCGGATGTCATGCCACACGGCATGCAAGTCCATGAAGAATCCAGCCCACCAGTACCAGGGCTTCAACACCGAAGCCATCGGGTATCCGACGGTGAGTGCCGGAATCGGTCTAGCCGACTCAACCACCACCTTCACAGGGCTAATGGGGGACGTCATGGATGCAAACTGCCGCAGATAGAACAGTTTCCAATGGTACTGTTCGTAAAAGTACTTGTGGTTGATGTTGTACCCCACAGGCAGTCGCATCCCCTTCGGTTCTGGCTCCGACTTCTTTACTTCCAAGTCTGCACCTGCGTACGCCGACTTCATGGGCGTAAAGAGCTTGGCCTTCCGTAACATCTTACTGTACATAGACGACAGGAAGCCCTGGTCCGCTCCGTCGAAGCTCTCGAGATGTCCGAGCGCACTCAGCAGTCGTTGATACTCTGCAGTTGAAGGGGTGACCACCAAGAGTCCCGTGTGGAAGTGACAGGGATTCATGAACACAGCACAGAACTCCCCACAGAGGAAGAGCTCGTCCGAATTACGGATCAACACATTGTCAGCGTCCAAGTACACCACCCGCTCGTACTCGAGCATATTCCACACGTGCAGCTTGTTCAGAGTGTAGATGAAGCCCTTGTTGCGTAGCGTTCCCCCCACAAACGGATTGTCGATGTTGGTCACGTCCAGAACGCGGCAGCCCATGGAGCGGAACAGCTCCTTACTCCTTTCTGATACCGAATCAGACGCCAACACCACCAGATCGTACGGAGAACCTGTCATCTTGATCGAGTGCATCAAAATCTGCACCCCCAATACATACTCAGCATCTCGGCTGGTGCCTTCATAGTGCACCGTAACATACGCGAAGCGACTGGTCGGAGGGTCCTGCTCCGTAGTAGCCACTTCGTTCGAGGCGGACGCACACAGCCACAGCGACAAGAACACGACTGCGGTCTTCCACCACGACATGATGGAGCAGATTATGGGGGAGGTGGCCAGGAAACCCCTTAAGTTGCTCGTAGTCGGACTTAACCGAAACAAAACAGTGGACTGCACGAAAATTACCGTCATTTATCGTTAAAAAGGGTACTTGGTATTTGTATCGAAGGCAAAAATAGATTACCGTCAGTTACGCTTCCAAATTTTCAGCCGGTTGCAGGGCGGCAAATTAGCAAAACACAAGGTGTTTCCTTTAGACGCTGGCTTTTAGTGCGACGATTTAAGGTTTACGGAGGGGAAGATATTCAAGGCTCACTTCAGTCAGACTGAGTCAGCGCGAAGCGATCAGGACGACACAGCCTCAACGCTTAAGCCCATTTATAGAGGCCAAATGCTCGGTTACGCATCAAAACCCACAAGCTGAGGCTTTCACGAGAGCCTCCAGACGAGCTTGGATTACATTTTCAGCTCGAGTTAATGCTTAATTCGCTTGGTCATGATCCACGGCGGAGAGTATTCTGGCTTCAAAGATGGCTTGAGCCGTTGCGAGCGCATTATCAAGTCCACGCTGCATGGCAGCCTGTGTTGCAGCTCAATCACCGGCGGCAAGTTTCACTTGTTGTTGGTGCCAGTGCTGCTGCAGTTGTAGTTGGCGCTGTTGTTGTTGGCGCTGCTGCGGTTGTAGTTGATGCACTTGCTGAAGGTGGTGTCGTATTCCATTTCGCCATCGAAGATTTAACGGGCTTTCGCTAGATCTTCATACCCAAGAGGACTATTTTGTCAGCCAGAAATACCGCTAAGTTTCGCTCGTAGCATGCTTGAATTAGGGCGACCCAAACCGCAAATTCTTGAACTCGTTGTTGATCTCTGTCGCGCACGAGATCCCTTGCCTCTAGGTGCGTCCCGTGTAGTGGGATGGAATAGGCTCGTAAAATCGTGACAATCGCGTTTCATTCGGATCTGTCCCCACGAACTCCCAGGTTTCCCATGCTTTCCGGGTTTTCAGCCGTCCCGGTAGCATGTTGGTTGAGGCGGAAATGTGTGCTTGCAAGTCGATTCCGTAGCCATTCTAAAGCTGATATTTATCGTGGGGAATGCCATCAATTGCCATCGCGAAGAGCGGGTCGAAGTTGTACGCCGGAGACACCTTCTGTTAAATATGTTTTAACTAACTTGTTTTGCATTGACGATTTGTGTACCCGAACTTTGCCGCGTACAGATCTGCGTATGCGGTTATAATTGCAGGAGAAAAGTTACCGGTTGGCATCCATACTACTCGGTCGTTCTGCACCGTCGTCACCAGCACGAGACGAAGAAGGTAGAGGAGATGAGTTAGTGTGAAGTCGGCGTGGCGTACCATGACCACATGCGGTCGCCTCACGACGACCTCGCGGACCGACTTCGCTCTTCCCTTTGCGTGACGCTCCAGCGCTGCGTTGTCCATTTTACTGAATCGATTATTGAATAGCGGTGTTGTCCACCTGTGACGAAAAATTTTGATCAAAGAAGATGCCTGACGCTCGTTGCTTGTTGCGTGTTTGTTACCGGGTACTTACTTCACCTCTGACGTTCGGACCTCTGGGGGCCGATTGTAAACCTGTTCCGTACACATTAAGAGGTCAGATTTAGTAAATCGTCGATTTAGCCTAACCCGCTTCTAAATCGTTTGTTTTAGTGAAACCAGTAAATCGGTCGCTATCCCGGCCTACGCACAGCTATCGTCCGGTTAAGTCCGATTCTAGTGGCCAGTGGTTTGCACCTCTTCGGTCGAGCCATTGATTGGCACACCGTCAATTGCATCAGGAAGTGATGGACCCGTTCACGGAGCTGCGCAAGCACGCGGGCGGCGCACACCCGCAGAAGGCCAAGCTCAACGTGGTGCTGGCCGCCATCTGCGACGTCATCTACGAGCGTCGCGCCAATGGCGACCGCCAGGCCTCCATCTCCCCCACGGAGTATTTCGCGGCGCTGATGACGGCGCTGGACGCGGCGTCGGATTCCCACCGCCAGGAGATCGCTCAGCTGCTGTCGATGGTTCTACCGGAAGTGCCGGACGCTGTTCTACGTGGCAAGTTTGCAGCTGTGGCCAAGTGCCTCACGACGGTGTTGCAGGAGGCTGGAGACGACGCGGCGCTGCTGCGTTCGGCCTCTGCGTGTTTGGGTCTGGCTCTGCTCGCTCAGGAGCCGTCGCCCACTGCCTGGGCCAGACCGGAACTACTGCGCAGCTTCCAGTTGCTGCTGACGTTGGCTATGGACACGCGCCCGAAGGTGCGTAAGGCCGGACACAAGTGGACTATGGACATTCTGGAGCTCCACGCGGCTAAGGGCTGCGATGCGCTGTCCACGCACATCGCCAGCTTCGCGGAGAACGTATTCGCAAGCTCCAAGAAGGACGGGAAAGACGACCAACGTCTTGTGCTGCTCGTCGCCTTCCTCAAGCTCGCGCTGCCGCTGCTGCAACGTAAAGTTGTGGCGTCGCTGGTCGCGGCGCTCGGCCGGTTCCTTGACGCCAACTCCAAGACACTGCGACTCGTCACGTACGAGGCTCTGGATGCGCTAAGTGCTGCGCCGGAGTCTCAGCTTACGGCCGATGCGCTGCGCAGACTTGTGGTCTCTGTACTGGACGCTCAGAGCAGTGGATCGCTGGAGGCACAGGGAGGACCTGTAGCTATCTACGCTGTGCGTATCCCCGCCCAGGCCCTTGTCCGTCTTGCTGCTGTAAACGCCGAGGCGGCGCGTGACCTGCTGCCCCGTGTGGTAAGCGCCGTGTGCTCTCACATCGCCACGGACAACGACCGCGTCCAGCGTCAGGCCGCTCGTTCGCTGTTGAATGTTTTGAAGGCAACGCTGACCCCGGAGGTGCTGGAGACTGAAGGCACGTTCGAGGACGTTGCGCGTGTATTGGCCTCGTTGCAGAGTCTCACTTCGCTGCGCTTCCAGGGCGCTTGGACCCACATTTTCCCGCTTATTGCGGAGCTCTTCCGCTTCTACGGACCTGCTAGTCGCCCGGCGCTCGAGCCCATTCTCGTTACGTGCTGCGAGCTTCACGAGGCTGCTGATCAACTCCCGCAGCAGCAACAGGGTGGCAAGAGCGCACAGGCGCTTTCCCAATTGTTCGCGTTGGCCGCGGGAGCTGCCGTTGAGGCTCTGGGCCCCCGTGCTTTCTTGGAGATCGTTCCTATCGACCACCCGACTGAGATTGTCAGCGAGCAGCGCGCGTGGCTTCTTCCGGTCTTCCGGGACTCGTTGCGTGTGGCTCAGCGTGGTGGTGAGCTTGGATTCTTTGCTGACGTCGTGCTGCCCATGGCTCGTGCCTGCGAGGCTGGTGCCCGTGAACAGAGCGCGACTCCTCTGCAAGCTAAGAAGCTGCAGACGCGCGCTATTCAGCTGTGGACGCTCTTCCCCAGTGTCTGTGCTCGTGCCGTGGATGTTGACACTCACTTCAAGAAGATCGCGAAGGTTCTCGCTAGCGCGATGGCCGATAAGCGCTACCCGGAGTTGCGTCTTGCAGTGTGCCAAGGTCTCCAGAACCTCGTGAAGCGCACGCGCGCTCTGCAGAAGTCTGTTACCCGCCGCTTCCACCGCGAGACAGAAGATGCGGAAGTGGAAGATGTCGAGGAGGACGCTGAAGAGGACGAAGAGGAGCAGTTGGACGAGGCGAAGCTGGCGCGTGACCGTGCTGCTCTGGCCAAATTCTCGGGACGCTATGTTCCGCTGCTGCTTTCCTTCGTGGAGGAGCTGGACCCGGAAAAGGACACGGAACGTGCTCAGGTGCTGCTGGATACGCTTGAGGGCTTCGCGTCGCTAGCTGAGGCCGAGCTGATCAGCTCTACGTTCAAAAAGGTGATGCAGAAGCTGCTGGAGGCTACGACGGAGGCTAAGCGCGTGGAGGCTGAGGGTGCAGGCAGCAACTCGAAGCGTGCAGCGAAGCTCCGACAGATTTCGCATGCTCAGATGGCTCTTGCTTTGGCTCTCTTGGCGCACGTGGACGATGCCAATGTCGCTCTCCTGTACCGTGTGATCAAGCCGTATCTGCTGGATGACGCCGATGCTCCGATGCAGAAGCGTTCGTACGCTGCGTTGGTGGCCATTTGTGACTCGCACCCCAAGTTCCTGTCGGAGGAGTCTCAGCTTCAGGACCTCACTCGTGCTATCTGCGAGTCACTTCTCACCTGCTCCGTCCCTGCTAAGAAGATGCGTCTGCGTGTGCTTGCGCACTTGATCCGCGCGCTTCAGGCTCAGCCCGCTACTGACGGATTGGCTGAGAAGGAGCTAGTCCCCAACCTTGTTGGTGAAATTATGCTGTGTACGAAGGAGGCCAACGGTAAGGCGCGTGAAGCTGCTTTCGAGCTGTTGGTGGCTATGGCCATGCTTCTTCGTGCCCGTGATCCGCAGAACGGACTTATGGAGTTTATTAGCATGGTCCTGGGTGGTTTGGCCGCTCGTACGCCCCACATGCGTAGTGCTGCGGTTATTTGCCTCAGCCGACTGGTATTTGAGTTCGGCCGTGAGGATCCTTCCATCGCTCAGGCTATGCCTCAACTGCTCAAGACGGTTCTCATGCTGCTTCATGAGAAGGCCCGCGAGGTGATTAAGAGCGTTATCGGCTTTATGAAGCTTGGTATTGCTGTGTTGCCGAAGGACCAGCTGGAGCAGTTCCTTCCCGACATCATTAATGGCCTGCTGGTCTGGATTGGAGAGAGCAAGAACCGGTTCCGAGCCAAGACCCGCATCATCCTTATTAAATTGTGCCGCAAGTTCGGCTACGAGCACATCGCGGCTCTTGTTCCCGAGGAAGACCGTGCCCTGATCCGTCACATTAAGAAGACCAAGGAGCGTGAGGACAAGAAGAAGTCGGAGCTCGCGGCCGAAGCTGCTGAGCGCCGTGCTGCCAAGAAGAACCGTGACGCCTTTGAGGAGTTCATGGCTGACTCGGACGATGAAGGAGACGATGACGAAGCTGCTGCGATGCAGGTGCTGAAGCGCAAGAAGGACTTGCACAAGAAGCAGAAGGGCGGCAAGGTGATCCGTGAAGACGAAGACGACATTGTGGATTTCCTGGACGACAACGCGGCGGTCAAGAACATTTTCTCGGCTCAGAGAGGCGGCAATGCTGACGATGAAAGCGACGACGAGTTCCAGATGACCAAGGATGGCCGTATGATCATTCCTGGCGGCGAGGACGACGACATGGAGGGTGGCAGTGACAGCGATGATGAGGACAAGATCAAGCAGGATGTTGCCTCGCAGCTGCAGCGCATGGGGCTCAACAACAACGGCAAGAACGAGAAGGGTGGTCGATCGAAGCGGAAACGCGACGACGATGGCCTCAATGGCCGCGAGTACCGAGCCAAGAAGGCAGGAGGTGACATGAAGAAGAAGGGCAAGCTCGAGCCGTACGCATACATTCCGCTGGACCCCAAGTTGATGGCCAAGCGCAACAAGCGGGAGGCTGTGACTCGTTTCGGCGGCAGCGTTGGCAAGAGGCGAGGCAAAAAGTAAGTTTTCGTCAGCCCAACGAACACGTAGGTAGACATGATACAGCTAGAACAAGAGGGCCTGAGAGCAGAGTGCGTGACTGAATATCCAATTTCTCAAGACTTTTCATTTCACGATTAACATTGTGTGCGGGATAACCGTGTGATAGGAATTTACCCACAAGTTGAAGTGTTTCGCATAAATATCTTTTACAGTACAGTCATTTCACGAAAAAGTAAGTGGCAACTTGCCAGACTACTTACTACATGTAGCAAATTAAAAACGATTGAAGAAAATCAAGGGAAAAAACGATGATTCACTCGACAAAACGCAACGGTGTACTAAGTATTTATGAGTTCCTTCTGCTCACTTCCAGTTAAACTGGTCCATGTGAATCGCTTAGGGCATCGAGTCCTCCGGGCGCTTGATGATCACCGTCTTGTGCTCCAGGTAGTTGCGCAGACCCAGCTCGCCGTTCTCGCGGCCGATGCCAGAGTCCTTGAAGCCACCGAACGGCGTGTTCGAGTCGAACACGTCGTAGCAGTTCACGTACACCGTGCCCGTACGGATGCCGTTCGAGATCTTGATGGCATTGTCGATGTTGCTCGTCACAACACCAGCACCCAGACCGTAGACGGAGTCGTTGGCGCGTGCGATGACCTCGTCGATGGTCTTGAACTTGAGAATGGACATGACAGGGCCGAAGATTTCCTCACGAGCGATAGTCATATCGTCCGTCACATCTGCGAAAACAGTAGGCTCGATGAACCAGCCCTTGCTGCCGTGACGCTTGCCACCAGCCACCAGCTTCGCGCCTTCCTTCTTGCCCTCCTCGATGTAGCCCAGGATCTTCTCGAACTGAGTCTCATCGATCTGCGAGCCCTGATCGGTCTTGGCGTCGAACGGGTCGCCAACCACACGGGCGTTGGAAGCCTCCACTGAACGACGCACGAACTCGTCGTAGATGCCTTCTTGCACGTACACGCGGGTGCCGGCAATGCAGCACTGGCCCTGGTTCATGAACAGACCCAGCTGCGACTGCTGAATGGCGAGGTCGATGTCTGCGTCGTCCAGGATGATGTTAGCGGACTTGCCTCCGAGCTCCAGGGTGATACGCTTCAGGTTGCTCACGTGCGAAGTGCGCATGATCTGGTACCCGACCTCAGTGGATCCCGTGAAGGCGACCTTGTCCACGTCCGGGTGCTGAGCGAGGTGGCGACCAGCCTTGGCACCGACACCAGGCACAATGTTCACCACACCTTTGGGGAAACCAGCCTCAACAATGAGCTCACCGACGCGTAGAGCAGACAACGGAGTCTGTTCGGCAGGCTTCAGTACGATGGTGTTACCAGCCGCAAGAGCAGGACCCAACTTCCACGCCATCATGAGCAGCGGGAAGTTCCACGGGATGATCTGAGCGCACACGCCGACAGGTTCGGCCTTGGTGTAGCAGAGGTAGGGTCCCGAAATGGGGATAACCGATCCGTGGATCTTGTCGGGCCAGCCAGCGTAGTAGCGGAGAGTCTTGATCACAAGACCGAGGTCGGCAGCTTTGGCAACTGAGCACGGCTTACCGTTGTCAAGCGCTTCCAGAGCAGAGAGCTCGTCAATGTTCTCCTCAATGAGCTCCGCAAGACGGTAGATAAGCTTGCCACGGTCCTCAGCGGACATGGTGCGCCACGGACCATCGAAGGCCGCGCGGGCAGCAGCCACAGCGGCGTCAATGTCAGCGGTGCCACCTTCAGCGACATCGGCGATCTTCTCCTCCGTAGCGGGGTTGTACGTTTCAAAGGTGGAGCCCTTGATGGACGGCACGAACTCGCCGTTGATGAGCAGGTTGGTCTGCTTGACTGGGACTTCAGCCGAAAAGTGGCGTGCGAGTACAAGCGGCGAGGCCTTGGCCGCAGTTGCAGCGGTCTTGACGGCGAAGGCGCTGCGGGGAACTTGACGCAAGATGTGGCGCTGCATGGCTCGTGGGGGTTAGAAGGCTTTGGGTGTGCTGGTTTGCTCGGGACGAGGCAAATTGCAGAATGACATTGCTAAAAGGAGATTCGTTGTCTCCATGGCAAAAGCGTCTTGTATCATATCCGCAGACAGCGCTTGTCCATCTGGAAGCCACGTCGTTTCACGACGAGTAGTAATTTAGACAGTGATATTAGAAAAAAGAGTTTGATTTGCTTGATATTGATATGATTTTTAGGTGGGCCGCGTGATAAGGTATTGGAGAGCATGCGTTGCTTCAGTTGAAGAGGACCCGAAACGGACAGACTTGCGTTTCTTGAAAACGCTAGCTTGAAGTTCAACGCAAATAAAAGAGGAGACCAAGCTTGTCCGAAAGGCGGACAGCAGGCAGCCTTCACGCTGTACAGCCACGTGCTACTTTGCCCCGCTCATGCCTTGAATCCGGAGCGGGGCGTCGTCTGCCGAGGTGATCATTGGTGACCAACAAACTGCATCGTGTCGCGCGTTGCGAAAGCTCAGTTTCTGCTTCCAGGTCTGCTGGACACTTTTCTGCTTGGAGGTTTCTGTGCCGGCGGTCACTACAACATGGCCTCAAACGGCTTTCAACACCCCCAACAGCGTTTCCTGGTGACTTGCGTTTCCTCGGCGTCTTACTCCGCATTGTTAAACACGGATGGTGCTCTTCCATCTGACGCATCAGCACCGTAAAACCTAAAAATCAACCAGCTCGCCTTGACCCAGGCTGCACTTGTTGTCACAAATCTCCGGTGATCGAGAGCTCTTGCGTGTCCTCGGATGAACGCCGTCAGCAAAAGCTGGTTGGGAACAGATGGATAATCCAAACGAAGGCAAGATACTGTAAGCAGCGTGGATCTCACTTTGATCCTTTGCCCCCAAAAGCTCCTGCACCGGAAAACCCTTCAAATAGCGTCCATTGACAAACTACTCAACACCTCGGGAAGTCCTTAATCTTGTGCGCAGCTCGTCATCAGTTCATTTTCGTGTAGTGCTTCCAGGATAACGATGTTTTTTTACGGCAAATGTTATGGATAACGGTGTTTATTACGATTTGAGTGCGTATTCGATTGACCTACTATTGTATAACCTCTACAGCACGCGGCTCGCCTAAGGCATCGAGTCCTCCGGGCGCTTGATGATCACCGTCTTGTGCTCCAGGTAGTTGCGCAGACCCAGCTCGCCGTTCTCGCGGCCGATGCCAGAGTCCTTGAAGCCACCGAACGGCGTGTTCGAGTCGAACACGTCGTAGCAGTTCACGTACACCGTGCCCGTGCGGATGCCGTTCGAGATCTTGATGGCGTTGTCGATGTTGCTGGTCACGACGCCGCCACCAAGGCCGTACTCGGAGTCGTTGGCGCGTGCGATGACCTCGTCGATGGTCTTGAACTTGAGAATGGACATGACAGGGCCAAAGATCTCCTCACGAGCAATGGTCATGTCGTCTTCAACATCGGCGAACACGGTGGGCTCGATGAACCAACCCTTGTCACCCTTGCGGTGGCCGCCTGCCACGAGACGAGCGCCCTCCTCCTTACCCTTCTCCACGTAGCCCAGGATCTTCTTGAACTGCGCCTCGTCGATCTGCGAGCCCTGGTCGGTCTTGCCATCGAACGGATCTCCGACGATGCGAGCGTTCGCAGCCTCAGCCGAGCGCTTGACGAATTCGTCGTAGATTCCCTCCTGCACGAACACGCGGGTGCCTGAAATGCAGCACTGGCCCTGGTTCATGAAGAGTCCAAGCTGCGACTGCTTGATGGCAAGATCGATGTCCGCGTCGTCCAGGATGATGTTAGCGGACTTGCCTCCGAGCTCCAGGGTGATTCGCTTCAGGTTGCTCACGTGCGAAGTGCGCATGATCTGGTACCCGACTTCCGTCGATCCGGTAAATGCGACCTTGTCCACGTTGGGGTGCTGAGCGAGATGACGACCAGCGTTGGCGCCAACACCAGGCACAATGTTCACCACACCCTTGGGGAAACCAGCCTCAACAATGAGCTCACCGACGCGTAGAGCAGAGAGAGCAGTCTGCTCAGCGGGTTTCAGTACGATGGTGTTGCCGGCCGCAAGAGCGGGGCCCAACTTCCACGCCATCATGAGCAACGGGAAGTTCCACGGGATGATCTGAGCACACACACCGACCGGTTCGGCCTTGGTGTAGCAGAGGTAAGGACCCGAAACGGGGATGACGGATCCGTGGATCTTGTCGGGCCAACCAGCGTAGTAGCGGAGCGTCTTCAGCACGAGCTTCACATCGTTCTCCTTCGCGATGTGGAACGGCTTGCCGTTGTCGAGAGCTTCCAGAGCCGCGATCTCGTCAATGTTCTCCTCGATGAGATCCGCGAGCTTGTAAATGAGCTTACCGCGGTCCTCAGCAGACATGGTGCGCCACGGACCTTCAAACGCATCGCGGGCAGCAGCCACGGCAGCGTCGATGTCGGCGTTCACAGCCTCCGACACGTCGGCGATCTTCTCCTCCGTTGCGGGGTTGAACGTCTCGAAGGTGCGGCCACTCGAGGAGGGCACAAACTCGCCGTTGATCAGCAGATTCGTCTGCTTGACTGGCACCTTGGACGAGAACTGGCGGGTCAGCGAGACCGGCGAGGCCTTGGCGGCCGTCACGACGGTGGCGCGAGTGAAGGCGTTGGCCTGGACGCGTGGCAAAGTGCGCAGAATGTGGCGCTGCATAACAGTTTTGTGTTTCGGAGTGTGGACGAAAGCGCAAAAAGCGGAATGAGCTTGAACCCATTGAGACCAGCAGCAACTTGCCGACGTTGAGTCTCCGCAATCCACCACAGCTCACGGCGCAGATTTGGGATGCAGTTCCAGCCGATCTGCACGACTTCAGCCGGAAGCACCGTCATCCCAGTGCAAGGTGAAGGAGCTCGACACGTGCTGTGCGCAATCTCGTGATACATGTACAAGATACGACAAAGCGAGAAGCCGCACCAAGCGGCCACACGTTGTGCAGTCCAGCTGGATGGCAGCGCGCATACACAGGCAAGTTACGCCTGCCTCCGAGAAGACATGTTTCTTGCAGATATCCTGGAGGTTTAGGGAGAGCACTTTCGCCGAGGACACGATTTGCAGGTTGAAGCGCTTGCGGGTAGACGTGGCCATCGCTTCAGGAAGTTCGAGTTGTCGACGAAGAACGAGTGCGAAAAAGGGGAAGGGCCAAGTTCTCACATCTTTACAAACTTTGAAAACGAGCTTTGCCAATGGACAATGTATAGTGACTCCATGAATCCGATAGTAGTTATTGTTGTTCAGGGTATCGCCACGCCTGCTTACATGTTACCGGTGCCGGTGTGGCCTTGCCTCAGCAAATCCAGCCCTCTCATGCTGCTTGGTGGCATACATGTACAGTACTGCACTTTGCATGGTAATTGCTGCTTGGTCTCGTCCCTCCTCGACGTTTCAAACGATCAGAGCGGACATCAGTGTCAGCAAATGATTGTCTGAATTGTGATCTCGTCAATCCACGCAGCAGACGAGCACCCACCAGGCCTCCGCTGCCAGCCAGCACAACTCGGAATTGTGGCGGCAATTGGCGTGCCTGTACTTAGCGCAACTGCTACAACTGCGCAGTCAGATGGGGTGGTTTTCAGTGGTTTGTTAACGGCAACGATCCTAGAGTTCGGCGGCTTTTACAAGACCCCGGAGCGCCGTCCGCACACCGCCGGTAACTCTTACACAAACGAGCGATACCGGCCAGCACCAGTGGTGCCACCACGGCTGAAGTTGACTCTCTGTGTTCGTTGCAAATCGCTAATCAGCGCTCGCGCTCCGACTGTGGCCTTTTGCGTCTCGGATGATTAAAGTGGAACGTGGGACAGCGAGTGAAGTCTGAAGTTCAATTTCTGAAGCATAGCACCAGCTGTTGCACCAGATGAGGCGGACCGACGTCGTAAAGCGGAAAATGGACGGTAATTTTGCGTCGGATAAGCAAATATGGGAGCTGAGTTTACAGCATGTTCACGTCGTCGGTTGAACGACCGCCGGAAGCACGCGATCTTTCGTCGGGAAAACAAATATTGCTGACAGATTTGCGTCGGGAAAGCGAATCTGGCAACCACGTTTACAGGCACACTTACTTCAACCTCCGGTCGGCACGCTTCAACAGTTGAATCAACCGCAGTATGTACGTGTACAGCATCTAGCCAACTTGGCTCAGGCTGAGCAAGTGCCAGTACGATGCGCCGAAGAATCCGCCCAGCGAGTCGCTGAGCGACGGAGAGATGGGATCCGGCGAGGCGCAGGTGCGTCCACGTGAAGTTTATCTATCGGTAACGCAGGAGAAACCTCGGTAGACTGCCTACCCTACGTGTGCTTTTGGGCCTTTGCGAATGAATGATTTTTTTTGCTGACACATGCTGTGGCTGGCTGCCAGTGGCTGCGTTCGCCCGTGAATGGCGTCGCCACCTTTGCCAAAATCTCCAGTTGGGGGCTTTTACGTATCGTAAAATTACACTCAAGTCATGATGATTGTCCGCTCTACCGGCTTACATCTCGTGCAATACAAGCTATTTACCATTTAACTTTCATTTGTTCCTTTCAGATCGACAGATAATGCAGCACTTAATTGTTAAATTCCTCGGAGTCATCCGCAATAAACAACCATCGTCAGAGCTGGAAATGGCAGCGGAATTGATCGTAGGAAATCTACAGTCAAATACTCCTTTATCAAAGATGACGCTGGATCTGCTACTTCAGGGACTTCAAACTAGCAGAGAATATCGCAAGGTTCGCCAAGGTTTCAAATATATTGCATTAACAAGATGGCGAAAGCTTTGATTAAAACAGTCGAAGATCTGATCAAGTCTTACCCACCTCGATTGTACAAGAACAGAGAAATCTCATCCAGATTCTTAACCAACATGCAAGACTACATATGCTTCAATAGATACATGTAGGAGCAACGGCGTGCAGCAACAGCTCAGAAACGTCTTTCGATCAGGCAAACCCTCCGGTGATATCGGGATTCTATACCTTAGGAAAGGATTAATAGAGGACAATTAAGCGGAACGCAGCCACTGGCAGCCAGCCACAGCATGTGTCAGCAAAAAAATCATTCATTCGCAAAGGCCCAAAAGCACACGTAGGGTAGGCAGTCTACCGAGGTTTCTCCTGCGTTACCGATAGATAAACTTCACGTGGACGCACCTGCGCCTCGCCGGATCCCATCTCTCCGTCGCTCAGCGACTCGCTGGGCGGATTCTTCGGCGCATCGTACTGGCACTTGCTCAGCCTGAGCCAAGTTGGCTAGATGCTGTACACGTACATACTGCGGTTGATTCAACTGTTGAAGCGTGCCGACCGGAGGTTGAAGTAAGTGTGCCTGTAAACGTGGTTGCCAGATTCGCTTTCCCGACGCAAATCTGTCAGCAATATTTGTTTTCCCGACGAAAGATCGCGTGCTTCCGGCGGTCGTTCAACCGACGACGTGAACATGCTGTAAACTCAGCTCCCATATTTGCTTATCCGACGCAAAATTACCGTCCATTTTCCGCTTTACGACGTCGGTCCGCCTCATCTGGTGCAACAGCTGGTGCTATGCTTCAGAAATTGAACTTCAGACTTCACTCGCTGTCCCACGTTCCACTTTAATCATCCGAGACGCAAAAGGCCACAGTCGGAGCGCGAGCGCTGATTAGCGATTTGCAACGAACACAGAGAGTCAACTTCAGCCGTGGTGGCACCACTGGTGCTGGCCGGTATCGCTCGTTTGTGTAAGAGTTACCGGCGGTGTGCGGACGGCGCTCCGGGGTCTTGTAAAAGCCGCCGAACTCTAGGATCGTTGCCGTTAACAAACCACTGAAAACCACCCCATCTGACTGCGCAGTTGTAGCAGTTGCGCTAAGTACAGGCACGCCAATTGCCGCCACAATTCCGAGTTGTGCTGGCTGGCAGCGGAGGCCTGGTGGGTGCTCGTCTGCTGCGTGGATTGACGAGATCACAATTCAGACAATCATTTGCTGACACTGATGTCCGCTCTGATCGTTTGAAACGTCGAGGAGGGACGAGACCAAGCAGCAATTACCATGCAAAGTGCAGTACTGTACATGTATGCCACCAAGCAGCATGAGAGGGCTGGATTTGCTGAGGCAAGGCCACACCGGCACCGGTAACATGTAAGCAGGCGTGGCGATACCCTGAACAACAATAACTACTATCGGATTCATGGAGTCACTATACATTGTCCATTGGCAAAGCTCGTTTTCAAAGTTTGTAAAGATGTGAGAACTTGGCCCTTCCCTTTTCGCACTCGTTCTTCGTCGACAACTCGAACTTCCTGAAGCGATGGCCACGTCTACCCGCAAGCGCTTCAACCTGCAAATCGTGTCCTCGGCGAAAGTGCTCTCCCTAAACCTCCAGGATATCTGCAAGAAACATGTCTTCTCGGAGGCAGGCGTAACTTGCCTGTGTATGCGCGCTGCCATCCAGCTGGACTGCACAACGTGTGGCCGCTTGGTGCGGCTTCTCGCTTTGTCGTATCTTGTACATGTATCACGAGATTGCGCACAGCACGTGTCGAGCTCCTTCACCTTGCACTGGGATGACGGTGCTTCCGGCTGAAGTCGTGCAGATCGGCTGGAACTGCATCCCAAATCTGCGCCGTGAGCTGTGGTGGATTGCGGAGACTCAACGTCGGCAAGTTGCTGCTGGTCTCAATGGGTTCAAGCTCATTCCGCTTTTTGCGCTTTCGTCCACACTCCGAAACACAAAACTGTTATGCAGCGCCACATTCTGCGCACTTTGCCACGCGTCCAGGCCAACGCCTTCACTCGCGCCACCGTCGTGACGGCCGCCAAGGCCTCGCCGGTCTCGCTGACCCGCCAGTTCTCGTCCAAGGTGCCAGTCAAGCAGACGAATCTGCTGATCAACGGCGAGTTTGTGCCCTCCTCGAGTGGCCGCACCTTCGAGACGTTCAACCCCGCAACGGAGGAGAAGATCGCCGACGTGTCGGAGGCTGTGAACGCCGACATCGACGCTGCCGTGGCTGCTGCCCGCGATGCGTTTGAAGGTCCGTGGCGCACCATGTCTGCTGAGGACCGCGGTAAGCTCATTTACAAGCTCGCGGATCTCATCGAGGAGAACATTGACGAGATCGCGGCTCTGGAAGCTCTCGACAACGGCAAGCCGTTCCACATCGCGAAGGAGAACGATGTGAAGCTCGTGCTGAAGACGCTCCGCTACTACGCTGGTTGGCCCGACAAGATCCACGGATCCGTCATCCCCGTTTCGGGTCCTTACCTCTGCTACACCAAGGCCGAACCGGTCGGTGTGTGTGCTCAGATCATCCCGTGGAACTTCCCGTTGCTCATGATGGCGTGGAAGTTGGGCCCCGCTCTTGCGGCCGGCAACACCATCGTACTGAAACCCGCTGAGCAGACTGCTCTCTCTGCTCTACGCGTCGGTGAGCTCATTGTTGAGGCTGGTTTCCCCAAGGGTGTGGTGAACATTGTGCCTGGTGTTGGCGCCAACGCTGGTCGTCATCTCGCTCAGCACCCCAACGTGGACAAGGTCGCATTTACCGGATCGACGGAAGTCGGGTACCAGATCATGCGCACTTCGCACGTGAGCAACCTGAAGCGAATCACCCTGGAGCTCGGAGGCAAGTCCGCTAACATCATCCTGGACGACGCGGACATCGATCTTGCCATCAAGCAGTCGCAGCTTGGACTCTTCATGAACCAGGGCCAGTGCTGCATTTCAGGCACCCGCGTGTTCGTGCAGGAGGGAATCTACGACGAATTCGTCAAGCGCTCGGCTGAGGCTGCGAACGCTCGCATCGTCGGAGATCCGTTCGATGGCAAGACCGACCAGGGCTCGCAGATCGACGAGGCGCAGTTCAAGAAGATCCTGGGCTACGTGGAGAAGGGTAAGGAGGAGGGCGCTCGTCTCGTGGCAGGCGGCCACCGCAAGGGTGACAAGGGTTGGTTCATCGAGCCCACCGTGTTCGCCGATGTTGAAGACGACATGACCATTGCTCGTGAGGAGATCTTTGGCCCTGTCATGTCCATTCTCAAGTTCAAGACCATCGACGAGGTCATCGCACGCGCCAACGACTCCGAGTACGGCCTTGGTGGCGGCGTCGTGACCAGCAACATCGACAACGCCATCAAGATCTCGAACGGCATCCGCACGGGCACGGTGTACGTGAACTGCTACGACGTGTTCGACTCGAACACGCCGTTCGGTGGCTTCAAGGACTCTGGCATCGGCCGCGAGAACGGCGAGCTGGGTCTGCGCAACTACCTGGAGCACAAGACGGTGATCATCAAGCGCCCGGAGGACTCGATGCCTTAGGTGAGCCCCGTCTTCAGTAGTTTTAAAGTAGTAATATCCTAGCGCGAAAGCAATGCGCAGTCAAGTCATAAACAGACACTAGTTGAAGCAAGTTGAAACGGTTTCATGTAGCAATCGTAAATATATCGACTCGAGTGCTTTTCATCCAATTTCAAACATGAGAGAAATTCTATAATGGCATAAACTTCAACATGAAGCAACCTCAACCTGCTGCATCAGCCTGGCACATGTAACTTACACGTACAAGTTTTCGTCTGCAGTTCATCCTCCGATACGCAAGCCCGATCTTTTACATGTACTGTATCTGCCAAACTGTGAGGAATACGCTGTATGATACCGGACAATCCAATTCACTATGTGAACTCACAAACCGTAACACGAAGAGCAAAGCCGGCAAGACCATCTGGCCAATCAGCAATGAAGTTTAGCATAAGTCCACGAGACCACCGGCAAACTTTCGTTTGAAAAAGTCGTCGCGTTTTGTTCGAAAAGGCATCGACACTTCAGGATCTCACAACAGAACGAACTGAGCTTTTGCAATGCGCGACGCTAGTGACCCCGCCTGATCGATTGCGACTGCGGCCACTGGCCACGTGGTCCTCATCGGGGCAATGGGCACGCTTTGAAAGCGGCTTTCCGCCCGAGATTTGGCCTCCCTCGACTCGACTTTTTTATTTTCCAGTCGAGATTGAAGCTCTTTGCGTTTTCCTTGATGAGACGTAGTCTCTTGAACAAACACAATGAATATCCTTTATGAACTGATAATTCTAATCACGTACGGCTCTTACAGAAAGTCATTAAAGAGTATAAATTATAATAGCCTGTGATAATTTGTAGTAATGGCGAAACGGTGCAGATTTGGATCACTGAGCCGGCTGGAAACCTATGGCAGGCAAATGGTATCAACAACACATTGGCATGATACAAGCCGCTACTACCCTCGCGAAGGGCAGAGGACCCCACTCTTCAACGCGTGTTACCGATGGGTTTCTGAGCGCGGGTTTGCAGTCGACGACCGCAAAGGCTCATTCTGCAATTTACCTCGTCCAGAGCAAGCGACCAAAGCCCCTCGAACCATGCAGCGCCACATCTTGCGTCAAGTTCCCCGCGTCCAGACTAGTGCCTTTGCCCACAAGTCGATGGCTACGGCCTTCAAGGCCTCGCCACTAGTGCTCTCGCGTCACTTTTCGGCTGAAGTCCCGGTTAAGCAGACCAACCTGCTCATTAACGGCGAGTTCGTGCCGTCCATCAAGGGCTCCACCTTTGAAACGTACAACCCCGCTACGGAGGAGAAGATCGCCGATGTCGCTGAAGGTGGCACCGCTGACATTGACGCCGCTGTGGCTGCTGCCCGCGCGGCCTTCGATGGTCCGTGGCGCACCATGTCCGCTGAGGACCGTGGCAAGCTTATCTACCGTCTTGCGGAGCTCATTGAGGAGAACATTGACGAGCTCTCTGCTCTGGAAGCGCTTGACAACGGTAAGCCGTGCTCAGTTGCCAAAGCTGCCGACCTCGGTCTTGTGATCAAGACTCTCCGCTACTACGCTGGCTGGCCCGACAAGATCCACGGATCGGTTATCCCCATTTCGGGACCCTACCTCTGCTACACCAAGGCCGAACCTGTCGGCGTGTGCGCTCAGATCATCCCGTGGAACTTCCCGCTGCTCATGATGGCGTGGAAGTTGGGTCCTGCTCTTGCGGCTGGTAACACCATCGTACTGAAGCCTGCCGAACAGACTCCGTTGTCTGCTCTACGCGTCGGTGAGCTCATTGTTGAGGCTGGTTTCCCCAAGGGTGTGGTGAACATTGTGCCTGGTGTCGGAGCTGAGGCTGGTCGCCACCTCGCTCAGCACCCGGACGTGGACAAGGTCGCCTTCACGGGATCCACTGAGGTCGGGTACCAGATCATGCGCACTTCGCACGTGAGCAACCTGAAGCGTATCACCCTGGAGCTCGGAGGCAAGTCCGCTAACATCATCCTGGACGACGCAGACATCGACCTCGCCATTCAGCAGTCGCAGCTGGGTCTGTTCATGAACCAGGGCCAGTGCTGCATTGCCGGCACCCGCGTGTACGTGCAAGAAGGCATCTACGACGAGTTCGTGCGTCGTTCAGTGGAGGCTTCCAACGCCCGTGTGGTTGGCGACCCGTTCGACGCCAAGACCGATCAGGGCTCGCAGATCGATGAGAATCAGTTCGAGAAGATCCTGGGCTACATCGAGGAGGGCAAGAAGGAAGGCGCGAAGCTGGTGGCTGGTGGCAAGCGTCACGGCAGCAAGGGCTGGTTCATCGAGCCTACTGTTTTCGCAGATGTGACGGACGATATGACTATCGCTCGTGAGGAAATCTTCGGCCCTGTCATGTCCATTCTCAAGTTCAAGACCATCGACGAGGTTATTGAACGCGCCAACGACTCCGTCTACGGTCTGGGTGCTGGTGTTGTGACGAGCAACATCGACAATGCCATCAAGATCTCGAACGGCATCCGTACGGGCACGGTGTACGTGAACTGCTACGACGTGTTCGACTCGAACACTCCGTTCGGTGGCTTCAAGGACTCTGGCATCGGCCGCGAGAACGGCGAGCTGGGTCTGCGCAACTACCTGGAGCACAAGACGGTGATCATCAAGCGCCCGGAGGACTCGATGCCTTAAGAATGTTGCTCTTTGATGTTCAGTAACAGTAGCGTTAGCAGCTTCTCCTAAATACAAGCAAACACGTCGAAGTAGACGCAAACCTTTGATTTGATGTCCTGAAGTTATTTTTGTTTTGTTTGCGGAAGTGTTGGCTAAGCGGCTCAACCAGTGCTTCAGTACAACCTTTAGGTTCTTATTGCTCGACAACGTACACCACATTCAATTGCGTCGAAACACTGCGCGAGACTGGTATTCCCGCTAACATTTTGAAAACGATGTTGAAGTGTATTATGCGTTTTCACATCATTTCGAATACTGCCAAACTATAGAAAATCCGTTTGCACAGGTTATCATATGTCACCGACACAACCTTCTCTCCCGAATATGTAGACTCAGAAAAATCTGCCAAGACGCCGACAGCAGACGCGACCACTCCTGAGTCTTCCTCCTCCTCCCTCCAGCGATATGTCGGCCATGAACCTCAGCCGCGAGCAGCAGAACGAGCTCCTCTTCGTGGGGTTCAACCAGGACAGCGGTGCGTCCTGCCTCTCGTCCTGAATAAACTTGTACGATCCTACTGACCTTTTGCCTCCTCCCTTCTTCTCCCTGTCAAGGCTGCTTCGCCTGCGGAACTGACTCGGGCTTCAAGATCTTCAACTGTGACCCGTTCAAGGAGACATTCCACCGAGGTAAAGCGTCTGCTACTAGGTCTAAACGATAGGGTTTCATCTTTCTGACGTCTACTGTACAGACTTCTCCAATGGGGGCATCGGCATCGTGGAGATGCTCTTCCGCTGTAACATCCTGGCCATTGTCGGAGGCGGACGCAACCCGAGATACCCTCCTAACAAGGTACAGATAGGCTTATGCTATTTGGTGAAGAGAAAATAATGTGCTGACCTATTTTTTTCTTTGCCGTATTGCTAGGTGATGATCTGGGACGACCACCAGAGCCGCAACATTGGAGAGCTAAGCTTCCGCAGCGAGGTGAAGGCTGTCAAGCTGCGCCGTGATCGGTACGCATTTGCTGCAACAGTGGCGTGTGACTATTTTTTTCTTCTTACGACCAATTTTGTGTGCAGTGTGGTGGTGGTGCTGCAGAACAAGATTTACGTCTATAATTTCTGTACGTCGCAGGCAATTATGCAACGATATTGTGCTTAACTGATATATTCTCTCACTTGGCAGCGGACCTGAAGCTGGTGGATCACATCGAGACCATCGCGAACCCAAAGGGACTCTGTGCGCTCTGTCCCAATCCTTCCAATACGGTGCTGGCTTGCCCCGGGGTGACGCGTGGTACCGTCCGTATTGAGCTGTACGACCTTCGGAAGACCACGCTCATCACTGCTCACGAGGCTGAGCTGTCGCAGGTGGGACTCTTATTGACGGTCCTTATTGAAACCAGCATGAGTTAATTTACCGTTGTTTTGTGCAGATTTGTTTAAATCTCGATGGCACGCGCTTGGCGACGGCATCAGACAAGGGAACGCTCATCCGTATCTTTGATACACAGAGCGGTCAGATCACGCAGGAGTTGCGGTGAGTGATGCAGTTAAGAAGCTATTTGAGCGTCCTTTTGCTGACTTCTGCCTGTGTGTTAATAAATGCTAAAGCCGTGGAGCGGATCGCGCTGAGATCTACAGCATTTGCTTCAGCCCGACTGCACCGCTGCTCGCATGCTCGAGTGACAAGGGTACTGTCCACGTATTCTCGCTGACGGCTGAAGGCTCCGGACACAGTTTTGCTTCCGATCCCACGACGATGGGGAACGTTCCGTCGCAAAGTATTCCGACCCATTACTCTGCGGGAAGCGCCCCTCGCAGCGGAGAGGACGATGGCACTGAGAACTCCAAGTCGAGGTATTGTTCTTACGTGAATGGAAGTCTTTGAGTGCGCGACTAAGTGTATTTTTTTATTTTGTGTATAGTTTGTCATTCATGCGAGGTTTACTTCCGAAGTACTTCAGCTCCGAGTGGAGTTTTGCACAATTCCGTGTACCGGAGACCCGAACGATCTGCGCCTTTGGCACTGAGAAGAACACCATCGTTGGTATGTGCCACACCACTTTGTTATGGAAGTGCACGTTCCAGTTTAATAGTACTGACATTTGTTTCTGAACAGTTGTGGGAGCTGATGGATCATTCTACAAGGCTGTCTTTGATGCCAACGGGGAGTGCCAGAACACGTCTTACTCCAAGTTCATTCAGTCCGAGGAGGATGAATAGACGCGCCAATCGTGAGGTCCCATATGAGTCAGTTTCTAGCGCGAAGGAGTTGCATGAAGCTACTCGCTCAACAGTTGGCACGCTGTTGACTCTGCTTGTATCATCTTTTATTGCGAATTGCTTTCCGCTGTCAGTTTGATTCCACTTTTTTCAGGTTATCAGATTTGAGTTCGGGTTTCAAAATTCATCAGGCAAAACATACTTCCAAGTATTTTTTCAATTCTTTGCGCTTTGCTGGAAATCTAATGCCTTCAGGTTAGTCGCCGTGGATCGTGTACTTGTCTCGAGAAACGTTAGGATCGTACTACAGACACAAATTAGAGTACCAGGGTCAGTCTTCATTCTATCAGAATTCAGGGCTGAAGAGGATTTTACGTACGACTTCCCATCGACTGGCAGGGAAAATGTGCTTGTTCTTTTCATACCAGTGCCGGTCCACAACTTTGCCCGGGTGTGACTAAAAGGAGCACAACAAGTTAGACAACCTCAGAATTTCTACCAGGACTTTACTTACCTCATCCTTCTCAACACGTCGGTCCTGCACAAGACGAACGTCGTCATGCACGTCGAAGTGGAAAAGGGGCCCACTCTTTCCGCGTGCTTTGGTCACAATCAAATCGTAGAACGAGTAATGCTGAAGGCAAAAACAAGTACAAGCACACATTAGTCTACGTCCAAACCCCCTCGGCATCATAAATTACTTACATGCGGAATGATGAGATCCTCCTTGATGTAGATTAAATTCTCTGCACCAACACCGCGCAGCTCGGCAAACTCGGACACCAACTGCTGCTTGACAAGCTCAAGATACTTGCCGATGGTTGTCTTCTTCGGTACCTATACAGTAGACACAAAACCTTTTAGTTTGTATGCATAACACATTGTCAAAGCCCACCCAGTCTTTACGAACCGTGATCTCTCGACGGTGGCCTGAGCCATCCCAGTAGCTGTATGTCACTGCAACATCCTCGTCTGTTGAAAAACATTCAGCAATTAATACAGATTTTCACCAAAACATTGCACACTGACTGTACTTTTGATGCGTTCTTGCTCCTCTTCCCACTCAGCACGGAGTCTCTGACGGTCACGCGCCTCTTCCTTCTCTCGCTCCTTGTCTGGCAAAAAATCCGTCTCCACATTGGGATTCTTGATGCTCTTCTTAACGCGTTTGGACTTCACAGCTTCTTCTTCGTCTTCATCGCCGTCCATTTCAAATGACAACGGTCCCATTTTCTTGGCTTTCCGTTTCTTCTTCTTCTTTGGCTCCTTCAGCTGTTCCTCCGACCTATCAACAACACAATAAACAAAACTAATCACCAACTGATAAACTAGAGTACAATTTTCAGCTACAACGCGTACTGAACGCCAGCATGGGAGCTTTTGCGGTTCTGCAGGTCCTCGCGTTTCTTCCGGAACTCCTCGGCCGTCACTAAACCCACCGTTTGACGCTGCACACAACAAAGGAAATCGTTAAAATAACAATAATAACAAATTAAGCAAAGAAGTACTGGAAAATGTACTTTGAATTCGCTCTCATCGTCGTCTTGGTGCGACTGGAAGTTGGCATCAATGCGCGTTCCTCGGCGGTTCGTCTTCTCAATGTCCTGGCGCTTGGCCTCGTATACCTCCTGCTGCTTCTCACGCTGCTTGGTCAGCTTTGCGGCTCTGGATCCAGCCACGTTGCCCTCCACCGTGTGCACCGACGTCCCATGGCGCGCGATGCCCGTCATGGTCCCCTGTAAGTTACGGACCGTACCGGTAACTTACAGAGCAACCATTATTGCCTTCGTTTAAGTCCGACTCTTATTTTCGGCTAAGTACGCAATTATTAATTTGAAAAGAAGGGAAGAATCACGATGCTACGGAGACTCAAGGCCTCCTCGGACGCGTACGTTTCCTCGCATGCGGAGGCTCTTAGCGCCACCTCGCAGAGCTGATACGTTATATTAAACGCAAGAGAACATTGTGGTAACGTTTTCATTGCCGTTTCTGTTGAATCGACAGCTCGCAGCCGTCGACAACTGCTGCCTCGGATGATGCACAAACTCCCAGCGAGCAGAGCGGCAGTGATGGACCCATGTCGTCCCTGCAGAAGTACCGGTCGCAGACTATGAAGGATTATGGTCTAATGATCGAGTACAAGCATCTCCGACAGCATGTGCCGAGTGGGATCTACGTGTTACCGAGCTTTGACCACTCGCGCATCTGGTACGGAGCAATCTTCATCCACGCCGGACTGTATCGCAATGGTATTTTCAAGTTCACCATTTTTCTACCGGAGAGGTAAAGTAATTTCTCTGTTTGCTTTGATGTAAATAATACTTTGTAGCTGACGAGTTGTTGCTATAGCTACAATGGACCTGGCACGTATCCCCGAATCGTGTTCAACACTGCCGTCTTCCATCCGTACGTGTACGAAGACACGAAGGAGCTGGATCTGAAGCCCAAGTTCCCGGAGTGGGACCCGGAGCTGCACTACATGGTGGCGGTGCTCACGTACCTCAAGGGTATCTTCTACATGAAGGACTACCCAGACTTGCTCCAGGTCGCCAACGGCGTCGCGTTAGATATGTACGTGGGATATTTCGTTGACACTGTGGATGGAGTGCGTGCTCACTTATAGTTCGAACTGCAGGTTCCGCCATGACCCTGAGAGTTTCGTGAACAAGGTGGAGGAGTGCGTGGATGAGTCGCTTACGAACGTGTACAACAACGAGCAGGGCTCCACGATCCGCTTCACCAAGCACAACCCTGCACACGACAACTTGCGGCAGGAGCTCTTCGCGCAGTTGGACGCAACACCGGTACGTCTATCGTATAGCCTGATGAATACTGTCTGATTAACTTTCTGTGTCGATTTAGCCTGCGACGCCGCAAACATTAGAGGAGAAAATGGCTGCTCCACCTTCGACACGATCGCTGTCCATTGTAACGGCCGCTGCAGCTGAAGGTGCGTCTACCCAAGCCACTGAAGCCGCTGCTCCTGCAGATGAGCCGATGCCTGACTCGTTTGAGGAGTAAATAGGAGCTCTGTGTGATAATGCAATGCAAGTCTCTCCGAAGTGTATGTTGAAGCATGTTCGCCAACATTTCCACCTTGATTTAGCAACGTTTTCAAACCAAACAACCAAATCTCGTTGCTCAATAAGAGTCTTACATTTAAAAAAAGGAAACTTCCCAATTCGTGATTTTGCTAACAACAAGGTCAATGCCCTCAGTGATGGCGAGTGAAGCAGGTCTGGGCTCCAAGGAGGACGACGCGCGGCTGAACGAGCGCATCTCCAAGGCGCGTTCGGAGCTCTCGGAGCTGCACAAGATCATGGCCAAGGACGACCGCGACCGCCTGCTCCGTGACAGCCAAGGCCCCGCCTCGCGCACTCGAAGTCGTATTAGTGCCAACTCTAAACAGGATGCCAAACAGCCAGCACCTCTGGACGTGGGCTACCACACGCCACAGCCTCTGCGCAGTGCGCCGGGTGAGAGGCTCATGCAGTTGTCCCGCACAGAGGACGTTCGCTCGGACCGCATGAGGCTGGCGGAGCTCTCGGACGAACACAAGTGGCAGACGGCTGAGAAGGAGGCGGCAGCTCCACGCTCAGGCAAAGGCAGGATGAGCCCTGCAGGCAGAGCACGGGCCAATACGACGCCGCGGAAAACGACAGCCAAGGACCTGAGAGAGTATTCAATGGACTACGTACAGCAAGCGCTGAATTTTGACAATGTGACGGATGATGACGATGATGTGCCACCAACACCACCGAGATCTGAAGATGTAGGCCGAGATTTTGACCATGCAGAAGAGTTAGGCGGAGCGAGGACACACCAGGATTTACACAACTACGTGCGACAGATGGAGGAGACTATCGCTCAACTTGTGCAGCAGAAGGACGAGCTGTTGAGGAACCAAGCGGAGTTCGACAAGCAGGCAAGCGGCATCTTTCCGTCACTTGAAAACCTCAACCACCAGCTCTCACAGATCGTGCAGGGGAAGTTGCTGCAGTCTGGACAGTCGCAGAACAACGACGACGTTGCTACCCTACATGAAGACATGTTGGATGAACTGCGCGTTCAACGGGAGCAGTTGAGCGAGCTGGAGGCGGATAGTAAGCGCCGGAAATACGACTCGGAGCTGCAGGAACAGGACCGCGCGATCGAAATTTCTCAAATTAAAGCCGACATTATCGGCGTCTTAGCCAGTGGAAACATGCGGGATGAACGCGCGGAGCTGACGGCAGATACAGTCAAGAAACTGCAGCAGGAACTGCAGGAAGCCGTGAAGAATATGGTGCAGCGCTACCAGCTGCTAGATAAGCGGATCAACCAACTGCAGACGCCCATGGCACAACCTCGACTCGTGGTACGTACTCTTTCTTGCTGCTTTGCTTTGTTGTTTCAGCGACTGATTGGGATCTGGTCATTCCTTGGCATGGATTTAGGGCCGCAAGTTGCAACGAAACACACTGTTATTCATCATTGCAGTGTTGCTAGCATTTATGTCCGTGGCGTTCGGCATCCTCATCATGAATAGCGGAGACTGCAGGGCGATGGAGCGGTGCCACCCGCTCATTTAGCTTCATCCATCCTAATTCTACGACTTCTTTTCACGAGACACTGACATTACCGGTACCGTACTGTTATTTTGCATGTCAATGCAGTAATACCCTTTTAGTCCCGACGTAAGGCAGCGGAGCCTACAACTAGCGAAAAGAGCTCTATCCCTGCTTCACCTTGAAGATGCGAATACCAAGGATTGAGGCGAGCTCCGTCGAGAGGAAGTAGATCATATGCACATATGCCGACAGGGAGATCACGAAGAAAAGCTGAACCACAGAGCTTTCACGGCCCTGTTAATACCAAACGTTAGTGCTTCTTGGTCAGCAGGTGCTGATTGTAGAGAAGAACTCACCCAAGGTACAAGACCTGCCACCAGCAAGAAGGAAACAACCAGCTGGATCAGGAACGTCTTGCGCAGCAACCAGTACGGCTCTTCACACATGTGCGAGAGCATCATGTGCATCACCATCTAAGCAATATCCGCCATTGTTCAGGTTAGCATCAACATACAAAATACCCAAACGCTCCATGGATGTCAGCCATACCTTTGCGAATACGAACCCCACAGTCCAGATGAGGAGACGTGGGTGGTCCGTAAACACATCAGACGGGGACCAAAGCACCCAAAGCGCAGACAAGAAGACGAGAGCGATGAAGGGGGTGATGCCGAACAGTGCCGCCGCGCCGTCCTTAGCTTTTCTCTCCATTGAGCGAATTGCCACAACAGCTACATGAACTCAGCACAAATGTGAGAATACTTTGCATAATACCAATAGAAAATCCCACCCAAGCACGTATAACTCACCGCTGAATAAGCACTGACCAAGTGCGCTAGTGATCGTAATCAAGACGAAGACGTGATTGTTGTTTAATTCCGGGAAGAGGAAGTTCGGCTGCGTCCACACGGTCGGTCCAACGATAGCAGTGCCAATGTAGATCGAGTACATAATCAGCAAGCCTTCGTTAGGTCCGTTGATGATAGGAAGCGCCAGTGTTCCCGTGTAGTATTCCTCCCAGGTCGCCATAAAGAACACCATCGCGGGCGCGAGGAAAATCAGCAGCGACTAGCAAAATATTCAACAAAAATGAGCAAATTCACCACTAGCACCACCAACCAGTTCAAATACGCACCCAATACGTCGGTCCAAGCATGATGGTCGACGCAAATGTGCACGCACTGACAACCACATTGAGTGCATCGCACCCGTGGTCAAATAGCAGACCCAGGGGCGACGAATTGCCCGTTTTGCGCGCTTGTTTACCGTCTGCCACGTCCAAAATCTGGTAGAACAGAAGCGATAAACCTGCATTGGCATAAACCCATCGTGGTGCCTCCTCCACCATGTTCGGCGAGTAGCTACAGAACTCAAAAACCAGTTTAGCCGTCTGCTTTAACCGATAATATCCATATTACAGCCTTACCAAAGCATGATCGCATGCGACAAGATCACGAGCGATAGCGCTCCAATAGTGATGGCATTAGGCGCCAGTCGCGGCGACAGCACGTGGTCCACGAGCCACTGAGCTGCTGGAGAGATCACGTGATTGTACAGGAGCGAAGCGTCGCTGCCGCTGTAGCGATAAGCCAGGATGTGCTTCACGCCCTCCTCCGTCACGTAGCGGTAGGCTTGGGGCTTGGCCTCCGGCTCGGGATGGAGCGTAGGAGCTTTGCGTTCGGCCTTGGCAGCGGCGGACCTGGTGAGCACCATGGCGTATCTTGAGTTGTGTATGTAGAGAAGATGGCTACCAACGAATTCGAGTAAGTGCGATTCCTGGCGACTTTTGGTGACGAAAGATGTGATGGCTGAGTTCGTGGTAATACCACCGAATGACTAAAGACACAAGATTTATCTTGGTGTATTGAGGAAATGTGTGGGAATGATGCGGTTTGTCTGCATGGAAATTGCGTCGTGGAGGCGATCAATGGAGAAGTGTACGAGCACTGTCGGTGCTATTCAATGTACTCGGGCTCTCAGTGCAGCTATAGGAAGGACATGGTGTACTGGGAGCTGCCTGTGGCGTGTGGGTTGATGTTCATTCTACTGGGTGTCGGAACTGTTGTGTGTGCCAAGAGCCTTGCGTGGCTGCGTTTGCCACACGCTAAACACGACACTTTTGCGTTTCCAAGGAGGTGGGAAGGTATGTCTGGACTATCGTTTTGGGGTCGAGTGCTGCGTGGCAGATGGAGCGGACCAACACGTAGGGGATTGCCGACCAAACCTTTTAGAGGCCACGTAGTGGAGAATATCTTCATCGTTTTCGTGGTTTTCCTGGAGTTCTTACCATGGATACAACTAATAGCGCTGTCGTTCTTACCTGTGGTACCGTGGCCGAAACCTAGTCGAGAAACCGCGAAAATACTGCGACTTTCGTTGTTATATCCGCTATGGAGTCACCTTGAGCCGAGTCAGTTCCCGAAATTGATGTTTTACGCGTCGTTAAGATTCGTTCCAGGTGTTTTATTGGTTGCGTGCGTTCTTGGCGTTAAAAGATTCCCACTGTTCAAGCCGCAGCCAAAAAAATCGCCCACTGAAGATTTCTGCACGCTTGTGCTACGCTTGTACTCTGAATGGCTGGTACTACCGGTAATGATTGGGCTGCTGCTGCCACTGGAGTGCGGAGTTATCGGATACAGCAAGGTGGAAGGCTCTGGAATGGCATTACCCACACTAAATGGACCTTGCTTTACGTTGTGGCAGGGAGGGATGGTCGCTGCAGGAACATTCGTGCTCATTTTGTTCTGTGTCACGAGTTCTATCGTCGTGATTCAGTTGAATTGTGAGCCATCGTTGCCCCAGCCAACACTTTGGACACATGTGCGCTATACGCAAGTCGCGCACTCTCTAAAAGCACCGCTGGCAATGGTATCACAATGAAATCGAATAGAACAGCTCCTGATGATCGGTTTTAACGTGTGTGCTGCGTGCGTTCCTCCTGTAGAGCGTCGTGGCTTCGATCAATGCGAATGCGCTACTGCTTTGCACAACGTGCTTATTGATATCGTAAGTAGTGGAAGCTTTGGACACGTAGCTCTGTGGTCGTGGATATTTCAACTGAGTTTTGCGCTATATCCATACAGGCTGATTCTCGGTGTTATGAACGCAAAGTTGAAGCCTTGCGTGCTTTCACTGGTAAAAGCGGAATATGTTTTACTTGCATTCAAGTCTAATGAGATGACGCACTTTGTCGGTGTTGACCAGGTCAATGGAATTCGGATGACCGGAGCATTAATGGCATTTTGGACCAGCTTTCTCGCTTTAGTTACTTCCATCCTGGACGACCCTGGCTCAACAATAGTGTTTGAGGTGCGACCAAGCGTATTGAGCGCATTGGTGACTTTTGCCTAATTCTTAGACGTATACGTTTCTAGCAGGCATGGTCACTGGGAGCAATCGCGATTTCGGCAATCTCCATCCCCGGCTTGTTTCTTTACCATTCCGAAGATTTCTGGCGCCTGCTTGCATCGACTCCGAAGGGGGCTGGGACTTCGTCGCTCTCTACAGCTACAAAGGAGCTGAAGGTGGCCGATAGCATCCCAAGCGCCGTTCCGCGTGGCTCACGCGCTGGGCTTCCAAAGGTTCTTCCTGCTCGACGATCGAGTGCCGCTGAAAGGACTCGGAGTCGAACTAAGAGCGGACACTTATCAGATACAGATACAGCGAACCGATAAACCCTGAAATATTTCAAGAGTTTGGATCGGAGGTTCTCAAACCTTGCTAAAAAGTCTCGACAAAGCAATCAAGTTCGCAATAGCTGGAAGATACAAGCCCATGAGCTTGTTGAATCGGCAGGTCGAAGCTATTACGCATTAAAAAAAATAATAGGAAGGCAGCAACGTCTTGTGCTGAAAGGATATTCGAGTCAAGATTATCGCAAGGCCTCTAGCAGTTCTGTATCTGCTCACGAATTCTCGTTCCCACACTATTTCCCGCCAGCTCAACAAGAAAGATCGCCGAACCACAAGGATGTCGAAAGCGTCCTTCATCCAGTTCTCTGTGCTACAGGATAATTATGATGGCGAAACACCACTTCGCCAACGCCACATGACTATCATATAGATCGGATCGCGAGTCGCGACAGGTTCTCCGCCAGGTGTTCCTTTTGTTCGGACTTCGCATGAAGCGACAATGCCAGTTGTACATGGCGAGCATCAACTCCGTTCTTGCCCAGAACAAGAACTTCTTGGTTGGATACTGTAGTACTACCTCAGAAAGAGACACTTTCGGGTTGCATGTACGACCTGACTCGGTGCATGTCCGACATCGCCATCATACTGTCGGCTTCCACCGAGGCGAACTTGGTGCACATTGGGGCATTGTTAGCATCCACTGGCATCACGGGTCGTGGCGAATCCGTTGCTGGTTGTGAACTTGCGCTACAAGTTGCAGGGGTACGTGGCACTGCCACTGGCAGCTCACCACAACATGCACCCCATCTCATGATGACAAGCCGTGTCTTTAGCGTCGACTTTCGGAATGGGTCAATTCGACCGCGTGACGTGACTACAGGTATGTCCCAGTGCAGCTGAAGTCGGGTGTTGTCACAGCCTGGAAACCCTGGCTAACCTCTTCAGACGAAAAGCAAGCTGAAGCAGCGTTCTTGGAGAGTGGCTGGAGGTGTCGACAACGCCGGTGTTCGATGGAAATGAAGGTGCTGCTGGTGAAAGTCGCAACCGGACGTTCAGGGCACTTCAATCCACTTGGCGACTTGTCATTGGGCGGGGCCAGGAAGGGGCATTGACATTGTCAATTTGACACACGCTCCAGCCCAACACCAGAAGTTGCAGCGGTCAGAACGCGAGCGAAATCTCTGTAAGCCAGCGATTGTGGGACGGAGAGAGGTGGCCATCTGAGCCGTCATCAAACCTACGCCAAAGTGTATTACGGAAGACCAGGTTGCACCTGCTTGGCGAAATCAAACCCACGTTTCCGGCTAATTGTCAAAACCTTTATTTAGCACGTGTACCTGGCAACCTGATTAACGGACGAGATGAAGGAGTACATGGTAGTGATCATTTGGCCCGCGCTGCTCCAACCTACAGCTCCCGTAGCTATAAGTCGGTGAAGCCAGAATATGTATGCGCTGGTCACACGAACGATATACACCAGCAGGCTTCATTTCTGAGGCTGTCCGCGTGGCCTTATCCGCTTTTATATCCGTTTTGAATCCTTGTATTGCATTCTGGGCCGTTGGTCCACTCCGATTACTAAAACACCGCTCTTAGTAAAATCCAGTTGGAAAACCCCAACCGTCGTATTTTCTTCAGTTTACCCACAATCCCACTCGGAATAATGCCATGCATGTCACCAAATTGCCTCGTTTTCCAAAACCCTACGTTTTTAGCGTATCCTCTTATTTGTATGCGACACGTCCTCGAGGGAAGAGAACAGCGCAAAAAGTCTAACTCCCAGACTCCAGCAGCTCAACTCATTTCGAGATTACGCCAATAAGAGGAGGAACCTGTTGCCCAACTTCTTCTTGCAAATGGTGATGCAGGAAGTTGACATCAAGTCGGAGGAGGAAATGTACGGCTCCACCATCAACGTGTCGTCCAAGGGCGTGACGCACCGCAACGGGTCGCGGTCCAACTCCCCCACCAGCAGCGGCGACGAGCAGTCGGACACGATGAAGCTCGCGCCCAAGAACTCGTCCCCAGCCGCCCCCGCCTTTTCCAAGGAAACCGAACATGAGACGGTGCTGGAGCGCTACCAGAAGGCCACGTGCACCAAAATGTACGACGTGGAAGAGCTCATCGACTACTACTGGCACCGACGACTGGCTGCCGTGCCCGCCGTGATCGTGAGTTACCTGCCATTCGTCATCACGCCCAACCAGATCACGATCTTCGGGCTGTTCCTCGGCTGGGCCTCGGCCTTGTGTCTCTACGACTCGGAGTTCCACTATCCACTGGCTTGGGAGCCGTCGCACTCGCTCCTAGCGGCGGCGCTGCTCATGTTCGCGTGGATCGTCTCGGACTGCACGGACGGACAGGTGGCGCGGCTCTGCAAGCGCGGAACCCGCACGGGTCGCATCCTGGACGGCGTCGTGGACGGTCTCGTCATCGCTCCTAACTTCTGGATCATGGGCGACGTCATGCAGCACCACTACGGAGGCAGCGTCATGTACTTCCACCTCGGCTTCTGGGCTGGCATGTCCCTCTGGTTGCACGCCATTATCTACGACAAGATCAAGAACGTGTACATGGAGAACGCTCTGCCGCAGTCTGAATGTGACGGGGAGACTGTTGCCAGTGTGCGTGCGGAGTACCGTGCTGCCCGTAAGCAGTCAGCCTGCGCTCTCGACACGATCCTGCTCGGGATTTACTCGGTTTACCTGACGGTGCAGGCCAGCTTCACGTCGGACGCCGCGTCACAGGCGGAACTGGACCGTCAAGCTCTCCTCGCGTCGTGTACCAGCGAGTACCACACTGCCTACCGCCAGAAGTTCGGCGGACTCGTGCGCGTGGCGTCGTTCCTCGGCATCAGCGCCCATATCACTGCTGTTTACTTGGCGTACTTCCTGGCGATCTTCCACTGGGACGCCATCTACTACATGCAGTTCTACCCGCTTGTGCTGCTGAACATCGTCCTGGTTGGCGTTCTGATCGAGTACCAGCGTCAGGGAATGGCCACCTTCAAGCCCACAAAGGAAGGTGCATTCTAAGCGCCACTATGAGTCGCATAGTAATGTAGATATCGATCCTAGCAACCTGCAAGCCCCCACGAATGTATGCTTACACTATCATTGAGACCATTCACGCTTTCATTCACCTGGACGTACAATAGTTTAGTGCTTACGACTTGACGCAGCTCACCGTTTCCCCATACTGAACAGCACTGGGAAGTTCATTCGGCTCGGGATGGCGATCGAGAAGAACAGCAGGAACACGAGGCCGAGGGCTTGCACGAAGTACAGCAGACTCTGGTCGAACGGGAACGCCTGCTCGAAGTAGCCCAGCAGAGCAAACAGTGCCGGGGCAGCACCGCTTGCGATGAAGTGGCCAAAGTAACGAACGCGTTGAGCCGCGCGATGAACCGCCAGTCTTCGATCGACAGCGATGGAGTTGTCCAGCAGCGTCATAATCCCATGAGACGCCACGCCGGCCACAAGTTGCTTCACTACCAGTACGCCGACCACCATAAACCACGAGAAGGGCAACTCGTCCACCTTGAACAAGTCGATGAGCGGGAAACAGCCCAAGATCGGGATCTGGAGCAGTAAACCGATCCGCAGCGTGGCCAGAGGCGTCATCACGTTGCGAGAAGAACTGCACAACACATTCGACATGATCTGACCCAGTAGAACGACCAGAGATAGTGACGCCAGCGTTCCAGCGACAGTGAGCGTGATGGAGGACACCGTAGACCGCGACGATGGCGGCTCTGCATGCACACTGCCGCCCAGTGTGATTGGATTCTGTTTGAAGAACCACAGCGGTAGCATCTCATCGAAACTTAGCTGCACCAGTGACCAAAAGAAATAAACCAGCAGTACCAGACATGCCAGAGGCTCACGCGTGATAGCTAGTTCGGGTACAGGGTTGTCCACTGCTTTCGGAGACGGTCGTGTCGCTTTAACAGGCTTCTGTTCCAACGGTTGATACGTTCCACCGCTTGCAGCGTTGCTGCGAGCCACTGCCTCGGTCTTAGGCGACGGCGTAGATTGAGAGTGAACCACCACCGAGATAACTGGTTCCTGGTCTTCTAGGTCCTCCACACCCTGAAGTCCATACTCCGAACAGTCAAAGAAAGCTTCTTCATCGCTTCCGTCGTCACTGCGGACGCTGCTAGCACGCGCCCGACTGACACTCGAACGTCGTGATCGCGGAGTGGCTACAATTTCAATTGTGCGCTCTAAAGACGCAGTTGTTCGCTTCAGCAAGTCATCCAGGGACCGTTCTTGGGCACTTTTACCGATCTCGACGCCGTTGCGTCCGCCATAGCGTTGAGGTAGGCTGTCGACGCCAATCAGCGCAATTAAATCTTGAGTGGCCGTCTCCTTCGACAGAAACGACACTTTGTCCGCAGTTTTCTTGGCCAGGTGCGGACGAATACTTGCCATGACTTGGGAGAACCACACTGGAGAATTCAGCACCGCAAGAGCCTGAAGACGGTCCGGAAGCTCGCGCTGCAGTGTCTTCACCACTGCACAGACACCATCCACTGCTCGGGCGTCAGCATCCCCAAGCGAGAGTCCATCCAGATCCACAACATACACGATCTTCTGTGTTGGCGTACGCAGTAACGTCTCCTGAGCGAAAGCCAAAAAGAACCGGTAGTGTTCTCTCAAATCCGCGGTCGTGAAGCCAGCAGCAAACAGTTTGTCCATCTTAACTCGACCAATGAAGTCCCACACGATCAAGTGGCCGTCCGACGTATAACCGTGGAAATAGTGCGGTAAAATCCCTCGAATGAGGCGGAAATGCGGCTGTGGGGTTGCTAACAGCTTAATCGCTGCCAGTTTTGCCGGTGACGCCATCGCCTTTTTCAGTCCCAAACCCATTGCAGTGCGTCCGAAAGTCTCCCCGAACGCAGACTTGACGTGGGCTACCGTCATTGCCATGGGGCTGCCGCTCTCACTGCTGCTCGTACTGCTCGTGTTTAAACTGGTCGAGGACCGTGGTGACGACTGCGCATCGACCTGAATTTGCGGCATGAAGTTCAGAAAATCGTCCTCTTCCTCCTCCGCCAACTGCGTGTACGACGTACGACTACGGAGACGCAGTGCCACGAGCATCACCATGACTGCAATCCACGCCAGGATCGACACGAAGCAGAACGGATAGAAATACAGCGATGAGTCTCTTGTGGCTGGGTCTTCATTCGAGTTGTTCGGCAGATGAGCACCGAGTTTCAGGAATCCAAAGGCGATCGCAGCTCCGATCCCTACACCCAGCGTCTTGGTCACCAGAGCCAACTTGGTTTGTCTATTGCCACAGATATTGTCGATCTCAATGAGAGCTACAGGCAGCACGCCACTGCTGAGACCAGTAGCGAACCGCACGAGCGCCATGGCCAGAAGACTTTTACACAGCAAAAGACTGAAGAATCCGGCTCCTGTCACTGCTAAACCCCACAGAATCACGCCCTTGCTGCTCTTTAGAGACCGTGCCAAGTTGATCCAGAAGCCGCAGCTTAGTGCGTGCCCCAGGAAGCCCGAGCCGGAGATAATGGCGGTGTAGAAGCCCAAACGATGGAAAGATGTCTCTGGGTAGAAATGCAGCGTCAGCATGGGCCCCAGCACTAGCACCACCGTCTGCGCAATGTAATCGATCATGGCGCACGCCATTAGGAACAGCATCCGCGCGTTGACGCCTCTGCAGCAGCCGAAACACGCCATAGCTTTGAGGATGGTCTTTGTCGCGGGTTTCTCGATCAAATTGGGGGATATAGAGCTAGCAAAGACACGTGTAGATAGCGCAGACGAAGGATCTTCACGCACAGCCCGAAGTGACCACGATAGCGACGCTAGAAGGCGAGAGAAACCGTGAAGAACAAGGAGCTTGCTGTCCGAGTGAGGGTTGGGAGAGGACGTCAGTACAAACGCTGGCGATACACAAGTTGACTCTTTGGTGTACCGGTATTACTTGGAAGGCTTTGATTGGCTGGAAGGGATTATAGTGGGACGAATGTTCGGTTTCTATATGTGTGGTACACATCTAGTAAGTTGAAGTGAATTTCAGTTGTGTTACTTTGCCAGTGTAGAGAGTTACAAAGTTCTGACCAACGCACAGCTAACATCGCAGCAGCAAGGGTATATTTCGGTTGCAAGCGAGCTGACTCATGTACCGGCGCTGGTGTTGCATTTAAAATAGCACCGATGCAGACAAGATAACCCACGCCAGCTCTCAGTCATATTAGAATTGCAGCAGAGTCAGAAGGACCCACCATGGGGGTTTGGCGCTTTCTCGTAAGTGTGTGGGATGCCGTCCAGATCGAGCTTAAAGGCGAGTATCCCAGATCGTGTTCTCGCCTTGAACGACTACACCAACTCCACACCCTGGTGGCGAATTGTAGCGTTCATCCTCCTCACGCCGCTCCCTTGTCTGATCTACATTTGCCTCCCTGAGACCGTCAACTTGTCTCCTCCAGCGCTTGGAATGGGGAGCAACAAGACTTTCTTCGGCAGATTCTTCCTCTCGTACACGATGTGGTGTCTGCTGCAGATGCACATGATCAGCGAACGGATGCCACTGCTGTCACTCTCCAACAAGCAGCTCGTCGTCAGTGCAGTGACAGTCGCGGCCCTGTCCACAGGCGTGGAGCTGCTGTACGCCTGGTGGATCGGCTTCCCCGTGCCGTACACGATCCACATGATGGCTGTGCCGTACGTGTCGCTCATGTTTTTCGCGTTGGCCATCGTCTGGTACCCTCACGTCCGGCAGAATTGGGGTTTACTGTGGAAGATCGCGGATGCCATTTTGATCTGCGTTTGCCATGGGCTCGTCATCATCGGATATCCTATCTTCTACTACGCGTTCCAGAAAATGGAGGCTGGCGTCGAGAGTACTGCCTTTTCGATGGTATTGCCGATACTGAAGACTTTCTATCGGGTGCTTTTCTACTACTTCTGTCGCTCAGCTAGTGGTGAACGTATCACGATCGTGGTGGTGTTCAATGCCGACCTGGTTAACGCACTGTTCGTCAACTTCTGTATGCAGTATCAGCCTTCACTGATGACGACGGCCAGTCTCATGGCTGCAAATGCGCTTCAGGTGATTTTGATGACAAGAGATATCGATGTTATTCGCAAGAGAATTGCTGATACAACGGACGAGATTATCCAGTTGAGGAAGAAAGATAAATATGGCTCGAAGCTGCCTGGTGATAGAGTGTCAACTTCAAGCATGCTGTCTCGAGCTGCCGACATTTTCAACCGGTACACCTTTGATACTGTCAAAAGTGGCGTGATGCGTGCTCAACTATATGTCAAGCAGTCCACGGATTGGAGTCAGCCACGCAAATAGAGCAAGACGGTGCCTGTTCACGATCCCTCGGTCCAAGTCGCTTTGAGAACTAACAGTATGGCAGAAACCCTCTCCGAACTAGAATTACTCGAGCGCCAGTACGCCAGTCTTGTGCGGAAGCTCATGTATGCATCCGAGTTCTCCATACTCACAGCCTACGCCGAACTCATCACACCCATCGTATACTGTACGTAGTTTGATTATACTTTATCGTTGTTTAGTCTGACGTTCTCTGTTTCAGCGCTGTATTTGTTCATCGTCTTCAATATGCCCAACCGTGACTACTACAGTCAGATCTCCAGTATGGATTCGACCCATTTGGCCAAGACGGTGCTCAACGTGCTGCTGTATAGTCTAGTGGAGTTGGGATCTTTCATAGGACTCACGCAGACGCTCAAGAGGAGGCTCAACTTCTCAACGATGCACCAGCTCGCGTTCGTTCTTGATCGATATATGATTCACGTCCAGACGGCGATTATCTTGTGGGTATTCTACACGACGCAGATCTCCCTCGAACACTACGGTTCGTATACGGCGTGAATGTGTCTTAGGAATCTTTGTCTAACTGGTTTGTCCACAGGAACCGACTATTCTTTCAAGTTTACATGGCTTCAGACGCTGCTTGAATACTTTTAAATTAAATATATTACCAAAAATAAATTTCGAGTGCCTAATTTTGATTCTACATTTAGGCACTGAATGTATAATAAATTTCGAATGTGTATTTAAAAAAATGTTGGTAAGATATTATTTGAGTATTCAAGCAGCCGTCGAATTACTCTGAAGCCATGTAAACTTGAAAGAATAGTCGGTTCCTGTGGACAAACCAGTTAGACAAAGATTCCTAAGACACATTCACGCCGTATACGAACCGTAGTGTTCGAGGGAGATCTGCGTCGTGTAGAATACCCACAAGATAATCGCCGTCTGGACGTGAATCATATATCGATCAAGAACGAACGCGAGCTGGTGCATCGTTGAGAAGTTGAGCCTCCTCTTGAGTGTCTGCGTGAGTCCTATGAAAGATCCCAACTCCACTAGACTATACAGCAGCACGTTGAGCACCGTCTTGGCCAAATGGGTCGAATCCATACTGGAGATCTGACTGTAGTAGTCACGGTTGGGCATATTGAAGACGATGAACAAATACAGCGCTGGAACAATAAACTGTTAGTTTGAGCAACAGAAATCTATCAACGCAGATAAATTACGTACAGTATACGATGGGTGTGATGACTTCGGCGTATGCTGTAAGTATTGAGAACTCGGATGCGTGCATGAGTTTTCTTACAAGAACGGCGTATTTGCGTTCGAGTTGCTCGAGTTCTGATAGAGTTCCTACCATACTCTTAGACTTTGGGCCGAGTTGTACTTCCGAGGTCTCTGCATGCAGCGGTACGACTGCCAGAGGATGTTGTGGGTAACGCGAGGTCCAATCATCCGCGTGTGGGCCTTTAAACTGCGAGTGCTTTATGCTGACCTTTTTTATTGTTTCAAAGGTATATCGCGTGAAAATATCTGCAGCCCGAGGTAACATATTCATAGTGGCAACTCGATCTCCAGGTAACTTCGAAGCATATTTGTCATTCTTCCTCAAATCGACAATCTTCCTCGCCGTATCCGCAATTCTTTTGCGGATAACGTCAATATCTCTAGTCATCATCACCACTTGTAGCGCATTAGCAGCCATGAGACCAGCAGTAGTTGTGAAAGAAGGCTGGTACTGCATACAGAAATTTACAAAAAGAGCGTTGACCATGTCAGCATTGAACACCACCACGATCGCGATCTGTTCACCACTAGCAGAGCGACAGAAGTAGTAGAAAAGCACCCGATAGAAAGTCTTCAGTATCGGCAATACCATCGAAAAGGCAGTACTCTCGACGCCAGCCTCCATTTTCTGGAACGCGTAGTAGAAGATAGGATATCCGATGATGACGAGCCCATGGCAAACGCAGATCAAAATGGCATCCGCGATCTTCCACAGTAAACCCCAATTCTGCCGGACGTGAGGGTACCAGACGATGGCCAACGCGAAAAACATGAGCGACACGTACGGCACAGCCATCATGTGGATCGTGTACGGCACGGGGAAGCCGATCCACCAGGCGTACAGCAGCTCCACGCCTGTGGACAGGGCCGCGACTGTCACTGCACTGACGACGAGCTGCTTGTTGGAGAGTGACAGCAGTGGCATCCGTTCGCTGATCATGTGCATCTGCAGCAGACACCACATCGTGTACGAGAGGAAGAATCTGCCGAAGAAAGTCTTGTTGCTCCCCATTCCAAGCGCTGGAGGAGACAAGTTGACGGTCTCAGGGAGGCAAATGTAGATCAGACAAGGGAGCGGCGTGAGGAGGATGAACGCTACAATTCGCCACCAGGGTGTGGAGTTGGTGTAGTCATGGAGTGCGAGAACACGAGCGGGGGAGTACTCGCCTTTAAGCTCGATCTGGACGACATCCCACGCATTGAAGCATCGGCAACATAACCCCATCGCGTCTTGAGCAGGCTCTTTATGCTATTTCGGTGAGCAGTGCTTTCTTACGAGGTTGAAGATTGATGAGTTGTCCAATGAGCATCTTGAGTTAGGCTACCTCAATCATTTCCATCGTGAAATCACTCTCTATTTGTTAGCATCCCCCCACATACACACACATGTAACCATTGAAGGTTAACCGTCATGCTCAAGACCTCTGGGCTGCTCAATCCGACGATCCCGACGGAGCTCGTTGGACGTATTTAAGTGGGGGGCCATTCGCGAGTTTTAGGAATGGTGTCAACTGAGGAACACTCGCATGACCCGCAGTTGTACGTCATTGTGGTGAATGGCCAAGCTGTTGGTGTCACCGCTTACCTCCGAATCGAGCCAAGCCACGGTCCTGAAGAGCGCGCTCGAACGCTGGTTGGACAGAAGCAACTGCGATGAAAACGGTTCATAACATAGATTGCCATCAATGTACCTCACACTTGAAAAGAAAGAGTCAGCAGAAACTGAGCTCGGCCCGTTCGTTCAAGCGACGTCGTAAAGCCGAGGAGGGGAGGAATGTAGAGATACCGATCTTCACTCGCTGGCCCTGTTAGACGAAATCAAGGCACAGACACGGTTACAGTTGGGAAAAATCTACTGGCAGGTATTTTCATTAACTTCAAGCTACTACATCTGTTCATCCGAACCAAGCTAGGCGCCGGACAGTGAAGACGGGCAAACCTAAAAACTACTGACGTGTATGGGCTGTAGTTTCCGGATATTAGTAGTCGTTAGCATCACGAGTGTTAAATGAAGACAATATACCTCACCTGAAAATGAAATGAAATGTACATCTATTCATCCCTCTCCTTGCATTTGCTAATTGGCTTATTCCTGATGCCTGTCAACTAAGCTTAGCCAAAATAGCGTCGTAGTTACTCAAGTTGCCGGCTCCTAATTTTGCTTGAGAACGCTACAGTAAAGTACGACTCAAGGCACCATCAAACTACAGTCCGGACCAGTCGTAGTAGACAGAAGCTTCATGGGGGTCTTCTACCGCATTATTCGTGCATGGGATGCTGTCCAGATCGAACTCAAGGGCGCCTACTCCCCCGCTCGTGTTCTCGCACTCCATGACTACACCAACTCCACACCCTGGTGGCGAATTGTAGCGTTCATCCTCCTCACGCCGCTCCCTTGTCTGATCTACATTTGCCTCCCTGAGACCGTCAACTTGTCTCCTCCAGCGCTTGGAATGGGGAGCAACAAGACTTTCTTCGGCAGATTCTTCCTCTCGTACACGATGTGGTGTCTGCTGCAGATGCACATGATCAGCGAACGGATGCCACTGCTGTCACTCTCCAACAAGCAGCTCGTCGTCAGTGCAGTGACAGTCGCGGCCCTGTCCACAGGCGTGGAGCTGCTGTACGCCTGGTGGATCGGCTTCCCCGTGCCGTACACGATCCACATGATGGCTGTGCCGTACGTGTCGCTCATGTTTTTCGCGTTGGCCATCGTCTGGTACCCTCACGTCCGGCAGAATTGGGGTTTACTGTGGAAGATCGCGGATGCCATTTTGATCTGCGTTTGCCATGGGCTCGTCATCATCGGATATCCTATCTTCTACTACGCGTTCCAGAAAATGGAGGCTGGCGTCGAGAGTACTGCCTTTTCGATGGTATTGCCGATACTGAAGACCTTCTATCGGGTGATGTTTTACTCCTTCTGTCGCTCAGCTAGTGGCGAACGTATCACGATCGTGGTGGTGTTCAATGCTGACATGGTTAACGCACTATTCGTCAATTTTTGCATGCAGTACAAGCCGTCCTTCATGACTACGGCAAGTCTTATGATTGCAAATGCAGTGCAGGTGACGCTGATGACCCGCGATATTGATGTCATTCGCCGACGTATTGCAGACACCACTAGGAAAATCATTGCTTTGCGGAAAACGGATAGATCTGCATCTACATTACCTCGCGATCGGCTTGCCACCATGAGTATGCTACCACGAGCTGTGGATATTTTCACACGATACACTTTTCACCCGACAAAATCTAGTACGAAGAATGTCCTGAAGGGCGAAAATCAGGGCAAGCACGCCAAAATAGTCGTGCCATTGGACAACCCAATTTCTCCGTTAGGCCCCACGGTTGATATTGTAGCAGGGACGAGGTCTGAACTCGAACAACTCGAACGCAAATACGTCAGTCTCGTGAGAAAACTCATGTACGCATCCGAGTTCTCCATACTCACAGCTTACGCTGAAGTCATCACGCCCATCGTATACTGTACGTAATTTATCTGCGTTGATAGATTTCTGTTGCTCAAACTAACAGTTTATTGTTCCAGCGCTGTATTTGTTCATCGTCTTCAATATGCCCAACCGTGACTACTACAGTCAGATCTCCAGTATGGATTCGGGACATTTGGCTAAGACGGTGCTCAACGTTTTATTGTACAGTCTGGTGGAGTTGGGGTCCTTCATTGCGCTCACGCAGACGTTAAAGAAACGTCTCAACTTCTGTACAATACGCCAGCTCGTATTCGTGCTTGACCGTCAGATGATTCACGTTCAGACCGCAATTATCTTGTGGGTGTTCTATACAACGCAGATCTCCCTCGAACACTTTGGTTCGTACATGTACACGCGGTAATTTATTGCTGCCGGTTCTTGGAATCATTATCTAACTATCGCTTTTTACCAGGCACGGACTATTCTTTCGAGTTTGCATGGCTCCGGAGTTACTCGCCTACTCCGTAATTCGAGCAAAAGTTTTGTACAGGGAATGTCAAGCGATTGAATACTTCGAAGTACGTCATTTTTTCTTTACGATCAGCCTGTATTTCTTTTCTTTTTCGATACTTACGCAATCTCCTAGTCGTCCACCTTCAGGATTGAGCGCACTGGCATGTGGCACATCGGGCAGGTCTTGGACGTGTGCATGATCGTCTTGAGGCAGCTAGTGCAGCCGGCTTGATGGCCACAAGGCGTACAAATGGCATTCCGTCGTGCCACGTCGCAAATTCCACACAGATCGGGCTGGGCTTCAAACGACTGTCGCTCTTGGTTTCTTGGCTCTTCAGAAGGCTGCGGTCGCTCTTCTTGCTGATTTTGAGAAGTTTCCTCATCGTTTTCAGGTTGCTCGTGGTCTGAGTTCTGCTGGGACTGTGACCCGTTGTCCGTCAGAAGAAGAATTCCCGTCGCAAATTCCGGACCGACCGTGTCGATCTCGCTTCCACTGACAAGACTGACACTTGAGTTCGTTTCCTGGCCGTCAATATACGGAGATTGGGCTGCCCTCGGAACCTCCACGTACTTCACTGGCTGCATGGGGGTAAAGTGCACTCGGCTTCGATCGCGGTTGTCCAGTGCTCTTGATTGATCTCTTTTTCCCGGTGTAGCTCGCCTCTGAAAGTTGGGAGGGAGGTCATCAACAGATTCTTCGTAAGATGGAGGGGCAGGCGTTCGAGCTTGTTCCGGTTCGGAGGCCGGTTCGTTAGGGTTTTCAGGGGCAGTTTCCACTTGACGCTGTTGCAATGTGGCACGAAGACGCTGATAAAGAGGGTCGTTGGCTTCTTCGCGTTGGTTTTCTTGCTCCCTCAATATCGAAGACCGCAGGTTCTCGACCAGTTCGTGTGGCCAATAGTACAGTTCACCATTCTGCGTCTCGAATAGAGACGTCCGGTACAGCGACGATCGACTTTCACGCGAGAAGAAGTTGGAGCTCTGCAGCACTCGACGCCATTGGGCCAAGTTGTTTAAACTGTCGGCGGCGAACACGTAGTGCAGCGTCTGCACGTCATCCAGACTCATGGTCTTCCTGCATATCGGGGAGCGCGTGAACTTTTGTCTCTTAACGCGGTGGCACATCACTGGTTTGTCAAAGACGAAGGCGTTCTCGCGTTTAAGCCACGAGTAGCTGTCCGTGGACGGGAAATGCGCCATTTGTGCTGCTTCATCGATGAGCATGACCAAATCCGGCCGGAGGTCTCCTGGACGTTTAAAGATGCAGAGCTCAGTCGACGTCCGTTGTTTGTTGCAGGCCACCACGACAGCCCAGCGTCTTTTCCAACGGAATTTGCCTCGCAGGTACAGCCAGCCAGCGTGCACCTTCATGCGATCCAATAACACAGCACCGACCGCCTTCCGACCATGTTGGCGAGCGACATCCAGTGGCGTGAAGCCCTTGCGATTGATTGCGAAGGCGTCTGCTCCAGCCTCCAGCAGCGTTTCGGTGGTCAAAGGGTCCCGGTTTGTCATTGCGGCGTAGTGCAGCGCTGTGTTTCTCGATTTGGTGTCATCGACGTCGTTAACGTCAGCACCGGCAGCGATGAGTTTGGCCACAATGGGCTCGCCGCATCTGCAAGCAGCAGCCTCCATGAGCGGCGTCGTGCCCTTGCGGTGGTGCTTGAAGTTGACCAAATTGCGAGCTACAGCGTCCGATTCCTCGATTTGGTCTTGGACTTTGACCTCGTCGCCAGCTCTCGAGAGCTTCCAAAGCACGAGGAAATCGTTGCGTGGAATGGGCATTTCTGAGATGCTGGTTGGTCGTTGATCAGGCAAATTGAGAAGTGAGATTTAACGAGAGAACGGAACGGGTTCGAGTTGTCTGCGAGACGTTGTGGGACGATGTCTCTCTCCATGCAATGTTGCCCACATTATGTTGGACGCGCGGGAAGCAGCCATTTCAAACGGATACTTTTTGTGATACTTTTGTGACAGGCAACTTCAACTTGGTACAAAAAATGAAAAAAGTACAGATATCTCCCTCAAACTTTGGCAGCTTCAATTGTTTAGAACATAGAGGGTATAAAAAGAACAGAGGTATTTGGTTACGAGAACCACTCCTCATCCTCTATGGCACGAAGGACTGTCTGTGTTCACCCTCCTTTACAAACATCAACGTATTCAGGAGGGTATTCGATAGTAGTGTGCCAAAGTTTGAGGGAGATATCTGTGCATGTATCCGTTTGCGAGCAGCCAGAATTGCTGGCCGAGACTGATAATTTGCACGCTGCGAGCAAAGCCACAGGTGATGGGCGCATTGAGGGAAATAGTGATCGCAATATTTAGCTTGGAAGACGCGTTGATCTATGCAAAGAATTCTCCCTTTGTTATACATCTACGTGGACCATTCATACAGCATTATACGGACATTTTAAGCGCAGACGTATTGCGAGTTCTACTCGGAAGTTTCCGCGGCCCGTTGGTTGAACTGCCAGGGCCAAACGGGCCTGCAAAGCCTCAATTCGCTTGAATTCCCGAAAAGGTGGCACAGACTACTCTTCCAGGTTGGAGAATTCCTATTGGATGAGGATTCAAGTAGAATGAAGAGTCACAAAGCTCCTGACGTTCACCGCTAAAAATAAGGCAACAGGTTGACTGTGACGAATCACTTTATTTATACCAAGCCTTCACATTTCAGAAAAACTACTACGAAGCAGCTACTTCTAGCTTAGTTTCCGCCACGAAGGCGGAGCACCAAGTGCAGCGTCGACTCCTTCTGAATGTTGTAGTCACTCAGGGTGCGGCCGTCCTCCAGCTGCTTGCCGGCGAAGATCAGACGCTGCTGGTCAGGCGGGATGCCCTCCTTGTCCTGAATCTTTTGCTTGACGTTGTCGATCGAGTCGGACGGTTCCACGTCCAACGTGATGGTCTTGCCAGTGAGGGTCTTGACGAAGATCTGCATCTTGGCTTGGGTCTCGAGTTTCTTCTTATTTCTTGAGTCGCTTGTTGCTCAGGAAGCAAATTGGATAATGAACGACTTCAGCAACCGCCGGCGGAGTCAACCCAGAGAGAAACTCCTACCCGTCTGCGACGTGCGCTCGCGTCGTTTCCCGCTCGCCCAATTTAGAATTTTCATCTAGAAGCTTCGGTACAAATTCCAGACGTTTACTGGTCATACAAAATCCTAGCTGCGGACTTGGAAGATTTCGAGGAAAGATTTTCTGATCCCAGTGACCATCACTCTTAACGCGACAAAGGTCGCAATCAATCCGAGCAACACGACCGAAGCTGACGTGGCGGGGGTTGCCAAGTCGCACCTGCCGCATGGAATTGCTCGGCATTTTACCGCATGTCTCGGCCCAATATGATACGCTGCTCGACTACATGTATGCATTTGCGGTAAGGCTGGACGGCTTGCTCATTCTGCATGACATGTCGCTCGTTGTCTTACATTTCGGTGATTCTTGTGCCGCTTCGCGGATATAGGTTGCTTGCTATAATACATTCTGGAATCCCGTTGCCAGTTTCGAGAACTCTTTGCCTCTGGTCGATGTGAATTAACTGTAATGCACAAATTCCAGCTCAACATGTCTTTGATAGATTTTTGACCAAGCTCATGGCGCACCCTGTGAGCACCTGCTAAGACTGCACAGTTAGCATGCAAAATGGGGAGGCATTTCTGCTCGTGTATTCACTTGGTCACCTACAGCAGGACTTTACAAGTCCGGTAGATCATCCATTTGAGCTTGGCTTGGTGTGACGGTCTTTGTGGTAAAGTATACGAAGCCTTGCAGCGTGGCAACTAGCACGTTGTACAGCACGATGAATTTGGTCCAGCCGGCGTACTCGTATGTCTGTGCACACAGCACCGCAAAGAATAGGATCGTTGCTGCCCGACCGATGTAATTGCCCAAGAACGGCAAGTACATCTCCACGCTCACGCCATTAACGACCGATTTGAGGTCATACATTATAACCGCAGCACCTACATGCACATGCATAGCAAACAAACTGCATTAATATCCAACAGATCTTCTCATCCACCTCATCACAGCAAGTATCAGAATTTTACCGAAAGCCATGGTGTAGAAACCCAAAGAGACTGCAACATCGCATCAGAAACAGATAACAATCAGAAATCCCCTCATTTTCAAGTAATTTCCACAGTTAAAGTCTCACCTGCTGCGTATGTGAAGTGGATGAGCATGCCGAAGCCCTGGATAATGGTGAACGCGGCCGCCAGCGTGTACATGCCGCTAAAGACGATATCCACGGTGATTCCTTGCTCTCCATTATCATCGTCTTGTCCTCTGCCCCAACCGTCCCCAGCACCACCGCCATAACCTTGTGGTTGATACTGTGGAACTGCGTACGGATGAACGTTGGGCGCGGCGTAAGGCAGTTTCTGCTGCTGTTGCTGCTGTGGATAAACCGCTTGACCCCCCGGCGCCTCCTCCTTCTCCTCTTCAGCACCAGCGTCCACCGGAGGGTTCCGCATCGTGCGGTTAGAGCCTGCACTGCCAGGTCGCGGCGGTGAGGCCTCCCGGTCGCCCACGAGCGGCTGCTTGAGCTCTTCTTCAGGCAGGTCCATCGCGTCTGGTTTGGTTATTTCGTTAGCTTGGGTTTTGTATGGGGAATCTTTTGTGATTTGATACGACTTTTCTTCGTCGAGGTTTTAGGTACGAATTAGCTAATATTGAGATGATTAACTAAATCTTTGCTACAACCACTTCAACATGATCTAGCTGCTTAGTTGCTGATACCATTCAGCTGCTCCAGCGCGAGCATCAGGGACTGCGTTCCGAGACGGCCGTGGCCTTGGGCCTTGACTGCAACGTACAGCTGGTTGGCGAGGGCGAGGCCAGGAAGCGACAAGTTCATACTGTTCACAGAAGAAAACAAAAATCAGTACCGGTAAGATAAAGAGTGAGCAATGGAAGTCCTTACCGTTCAGCCTCCTTCAAGGCGATGCCCATGTCTTTGACGAAGTGCTCCACGAAGAAACCAGGGTCGAAGTTGCGCTTCGCAATTCGTGGTCCGAGGTTGCTAATCGACCAGGAGCCGGCAGCACCGGCACTCACAGCACGAATGGCTTCCTCCACGTCCAGACCACTCTTCTGGGCGTACAGAAGACCCTCAACCACACCAATCATGTTAGTGGCAATGAGGATCTGGTTCACCATCTTGGTGTGCTGGCCAGCTCCAGCGCCGCCCATGTGACGAATGTTCTTGCCCATGATCTCGAACAGCGGCATCGTCGACTCCACGGTATTGGTGTCACCACCGACCATGATCGACAGCGTGCCCTCACGAGCGCCGACGTCGCCACCCGAGACGGGGGCGTCCAGACTCGAGACGCCCTTCAGCTTTGCCGCCTCGTAGATCTCCTTGGCCAGCGACGGCTCGCTCGTAGTCATGTCAACGATGACGCCGCCCTGCTTGATGGAGGACAGCACACCCCACTCCGGGTCTAGAAACACCTTGCGCACATCGCTCGGGTAGCCCACGATGCCGAACACGATGTCTAGACTCAAAATATGTGAGCTTAGCACCAAAACTACTGGAAATTAAGTCGCAGCAGTAGAAAAACTCACCGGACACCTTTGCCACTTCAGCGGGGGAGCTGGCAACACTCGCGCCCTGCTCCTTAAGGCCGTCGCACTTGGACAGCGTGCGGTTGTACACTGTCACCTCATAGCCGTGCTTCTACTCGATCCAAAAGCAGTCTAATACTTAATCAAGAACCTCGATACATGTCCATTCTGCGGAACGTACCAGGATGTGGCCAACCATACTGGCGCCCATAACTCCTGTTCCAATCCATCCAACTCTGTGTAAACCAGCAACAGTCAGCGCCAAAACTGCACAGCTAATACGACACTAAGCGGTGCTTACCTCGGTTTCACGGCAACAACCATCGTGGTATCTGGGCTTGGGGCTTTAGGGAGATCTTCGCGCGTGCACCTACGCAGGTTAAACGGGAAGTGAGCTCTTGTGATGCATTTCAGTCATAGAGGCGATTTCATTGGTTGAAAAGGGGGTTGACCTGTTGAGCATCAGAATGAGACCCACGTCACTTCAACCAGAACAGTCTCCCCTACGCGGTGCACCAGCAAAGCTGGGGCGATATCCTTCGCAGCTTGCTGATGTGTGGTCGAAGACGTGGTGGTTTGCAGCAATTCCGGTTGGCTTAGATTTTCAACACATGAAAATTATTATGAACGGAAAAGGTGCCAAGCTTTCCAGTCGCAAATGATGGCACTCTGCTACGAGTGTGGACGATGGACAAGCACAGCAATAAAAACCGCTTGCATTTTGTAGCTATATCCTATAACGGTGGACGAAGTACTGCAAGCTTTGAACAAAAAGCAAAGATAATTATTGCTGGTAAAACTGAAGGCGGGTTTCCTTCACGCGGAGGAGGGTTAGTCCACCGGAGCTGAACTAGCAGATCGATTGGGGTTGATGCTTCGAAAACGTTACACCACTTCCACATTGTTGGTTTTCTCCGGATAAATACCTGTAACCCCAATCAATCATTTCTGTTAGTTCATGGAGGTCCAAGAAGCCAACTTTCGAGCTTTAGCCATACCATTCAGTTGCTCCAGTGCAAGCATCAATGCTTGAGTTCCCATGCGGCCGTGACCTTGCGCCTAAAAAAAACAATGAATTCCAGGGTTAGTTCGACCGAATCGGCAAACGGATAAAACACACAGACCTTGACAGCAACGTATAACTGGTGCGCCAGCGACAGCCCAGGGAGCGACAGGTTCATCCTACAGAATCCAAAACAAAACAACACAATTAATATAGTACAACTCGTTGGAAACAAAGAGCTTGACGTACCTTCCCGCTTCCTTGAGCGCGATGCCCATGTCCTTCACAAAATGCTCTACAAAGAAGCCAGGATCGAAGTCTCGCTTGGCGATGCGCGGACCCATGTTACTAATCGACCACGATCCAGCGGCGCCAGCGCTAACAGCACGAATAGCTTCATCCATGTCCAGACCACTCTTCTTCGCGTACAGAAGACCTTCTACAACTCCGATCATGTTGGTGGCGATCAAAATCTGGTTCATCATTTTCGTATGCTGGCCAGCACCTGCAGGTCCCATGTGTCGAACAGACTTGCCCATGATACTGAGGAAGGGCATCGTGACGTAGACTGATTCCATGTCACCCCCAACCATAATGGAGAGGGTTGCATCACGCGCACCAATATCGCCTCCGGATACGGGAGCGTCAAGGGTCGACACACCTTTCAGCTTGGCCGCATCATAAATCTTCTTCGCCAACGCAGGCGAGCTGGTCGTCATGTCCACAATAATGCTACCTGCCTTCATTCGCGAAAGTAAACCCGAGTCCGGGTCAAGCACAACGGATTTCACATCGCTTGGGGACCCCACCATGACGAACACAATGTCTGGAAGAATAAAAAAAAAGTCAGAAATACAAGTAATGTCGGGTAACCAAGATGCAAACATTTACCAGAGTTCTGGGCAACTTCAGCAGGGGAACCAGCCACCCTTGCTCCCTTTTCGCGCAGCCCTTCGCACTTGGAAAGTGTCCGATTGTACACAGTGACTTCGTAGTCGTGGCTCTATTGCAACAAACAGGCTTGTTAGTGAATGCTTGAGAGTAAAATACTACGTAATAAGTTATCATGGCAGCTCAGCACGTACCATCAAATGCGCGCACATGCTCGCTCCCATGATGCCCGTTCCGATCCATCCCACACTGTACAGACAGCAGGTGAGTTAGTACTACAAACAACAATGCAGCAGTCATAGGGTCATACCGAAACTTGACACGAGATGCAGTAGATATAAGATCGAGCGCCTGGGCCTGGAACAATGCTACGGTATCAACCACAAACAAATTAGAAAAACAAGAGAGAGCCACAGATAACCTGGCAAGTATCGTACGGCTGGCCTTCAGCGTAGGGTCATCCAAGTCTGGATGCACGGCGGTAGTGATCTGCTGCTCGACTTGGGCAACCGGAGCAGGGGCAGGAGCTGTGGCAGCATGTTCTTCCTTCAGCCGGCTTTGAGCGTTTGGTACGACCAGTTCGTCGTCAATCACAACACGGCTCTCAGAGTACGATTTGAACAGGTGCTCGCTAAGTCGATGGTTGTGCCGGTTGATCTGGGCCACCACACGAACGACATACTTACCTTTGCCCTGTCCGTCGAGATCACTAGGCTTACGCTCCGAGATGCAGGCCCGAATCATAGCGGGGCATCCCATATAGCGGTAGTGTTGTCTCGGTCGCTTTCCCTTCCCACGGGGCTTGGTCTTCACTCCATGAGTGCACAGGTAGAGCTTTTTCACGAATCCGACACTCTCATCAATGGGTTCCTTCAAGCTGTTCCTTTTAGCAGCTCGAGAATTAACAGCTTTAGCTGAGTCAGACGTCCGTAGCCTCATTGGTTGGTGAGTGGTCTCGCAGTACTCGTCCATAGCACGATGGAAATCGTCCCACGAGTCGAAGCACTGCTCCATTCCCACGCACTGCACCAGCGCCTGCTCCTGCTCCTCCTCAGCCATAGGGATTAGACGCGACGGGTCTTCTTCTGCCTCTTCATCCTCATGCTCTTCGTCATGGAGCTCCGTTTCAGCGTCGCGTTTGCCCAAAAGACTCGAGAAGTTGGTCGAGCTCTGCTGTTGCTGCAGTGCGATGGCCTCCTGAGCTGCCGCAATGGCGCTAGCTTCGGTACCAGCTGCGATTACATCTAAACTGTTATTCGCATCCTTTGAAGCCGTCGAGAAGTCCGTGCTGCCGTCGGGAGACGCATTGCCGCGCCGTCTCTCCTTGCTCACCGAGTCCATTAGCTTTTTTTGCAACTTGGAAAAAAGGTTTGATCAAAATTGTAGGCGGGAAAAATGTATCGGACTATTTCAAAGTAAATTTTGACTATCACAAAAGTAGGCCAATATTTGGTCATGCACAATTCTGCAAAAGTATAGAAACGGAAACTCGATGGAAGGCAACGCGTATAGTCGGCGCCTGCGCAGCCGTAGACGCTCGGACTCGACGTCTTCGGAGGAGGAGGAGGAGCTGGAGCACGTCTCAACGACCGGAGGAAGACGCTACGGGTCCTACACGCCCGAGCCAGTGCAGCGGACGCTGAACTTGCGCTCTGATGAGCTCGAAGAGGAGGACGAGGACGAAGACGACAGCGATTTTGAGGAGCTGGACGATTTCAGTGGCACTGTTTACCGCAGTACAACATACCGTCCCCCTCAAGTTGACGAAGAGGATTTGATTGAGCCTGAAGATGCTCACGAGGACGAAGAAGAAGTGCAGGAAACGCCTGAACACGAAATCCGACGATCTGATTTAAAAAGACGAGCGGCGGGTGCTGCTGCTTGCTTCAGTATCCCGCAGGAACGTAGTAATCTGTGGCAAAAAGTCAAAGACTCGAAGGTGGTGAAGCAGATTATGAAATATCTACGGAGACTGTGGCGGTTCGTGTTGCGCAACTCCTTCATGGCGGTGAATGTGTTATGGCTGTTGGCGCCTCTATGCTGCTTCGTGGTTGCAATTACGGTCCCACACTACTTGACGAACACCATTCAATACGTGGATGTTCTGTCAACGAAGGTGTTTGGGTCGCGTGGAAGTGCAGATTCTGCTTTTGACAGCCGATCCATGCGGTCTGTTGTGCAGGAGATTGTGGACATCAAGATGGTGGGAATGAACGAGGAGATTGGACTGCTACAGCAAACTGTTGCATCGCAGGAGCGCGAGATTGAAGCACTTAGATTGGTACACGATACTTTGCGTCATGCTCACGATGAGTCACAACAGAAGTTCAGTCTTGCAGAGCCCACGAGCACGATCACCGTCCACATTGAAAAAGTTGTTGCCAAGCACACTGAAGAGCTGGTACGTTGTAGATGCCTACTGTATTTGGTCTCTTTTTTGCTTACGTTGCAGTCTAACATTTGTGTTATCGATATAGTGGGAGAAATTCGTAGACAGCACTTCGCGGCTACAACAAGATGTACGGGCTGCTACGAAGCAACAGTCGGTCATTTCTTCAGCATTAAAGGAGCAAGAAGAGAAGATGGACGTAAGTTGGGCCGTTATTTCCGTTGCGCTAAGTTGGTTGGATTCATTAATATTCGTTCTGTGGCAATTTTTTGTTTCGTTTTGCTTCGTGCAGTCTGTGCAGGATATCGTGGAGAAGACATCATCAGTCCCGACACCTGACATTGCACTCGAAAATGCGCGGTTGGAGGACATGAAGAAAGAGTTTACCACGTGGCGTAATTCTTTTGAGCTCGAGCTACAGTCTGAGATGCAGCGCAAAGTCCAGGAGATTGAGAACCGTGTGTCGAGAGTTCTTAAGGAGGAGAAGGAAGCACTCTCTTCAAGTGCTGATGCTCTTCGTGGCTTGGATGCCACTGACCCTGGAATTCTTCGGGTTATTGAGATAGCAGTTCAGGCTGTTGAGATCAAGAAAACAGGACGAGTGGATCATGCAGCTCTTGCCAACGGCGCGTCAGTCATTCACTCGGAACGGTAAGCTACATGCGACGAATCCCCGCTTTTGTGGAATGGTAGCATGCTTATTTATGAATCTTGTCGTGCTTTAGTGATCTCCTTTATCAGGACAGTTCTTCTCCGGTGCAGTTGCTTACCCAGCTTGTAGGGCTGAGTAGCCCTGACGATGATGACAGGTTTACATCGCTTTCTTATCGCCGCGCGCCGCCCCCATTCCTGGGCCAGTTGCTGTCTTCTGGGGAAAACCCATGGTGGCTCTCGCGTCACAACGGTCGACCAGAGACTGCGCTATCGGTATGTATCACTGTCTAGTGGTGTTTTGGGCTTGAAATATGATGCCAATTTCAACGACTAACAAATGGGACGCTTGAACAGGAAACGATGGAAATGGGCAGCTGTTGGGGCATTGCTGGATCGTCTGGTCGCCTCTCAGTGAAGTTTGCTCAGCAAATTATTGCCGACGCGATCACCATCGACCACATTCCTGCCCAAATAGCGTCCGACTTCAGTTCTGCTCCGAACGAGTTCCGCGTCTTGGTACGTGGATTAAATCCTTTTCGTTGACAAGAACGTGTCTGACAAACCGTTGCTTGCTTATTATTGCAGGGCATATCGGGCCATCCTCTTCGGGAAACTGTGGAGTTTACTACCTTCGGCAACTTTTCCTACGCAAGCAATGGGGCGTCGAGCCAGACGTTTAAGCTTTCCTCTCCACTGGTATTAGTTTATGCTGTTGTTTTGTTTGTTCGCTCAGTGCTGACTGAATGTGTTATCGCTCTTGCAGAGTCAACGGTCTCCGATCGATGGAATTACCTTGGAGGTGCTGTCCAACCATGGCAATCCCGAGTACACTTGCCTATATCGCTTCCGAGTGCACGGTCAACCCGCATGAGGTTAAGATAGAAAAGAAGTACTTCGAAGTGAACAGTAGCAGAAGAAACCGAATCGACACAATTTATCCTATCAGAATTACGTTGGTGTTGACTAGGAGTATCTGGCCGCAGCATGGGTCAGAGTCTGCTTTTCGCCCATTCGAATATGCAGACATGATCGAAGCCACGAGGCCATTTGATTGTTGTTGGCATGCAAGAAAGCGCTGTCCTCCTGTTTGTACGTATCAGTTAACGTTAGCACTGAAGTAAACATGACAGCAGCACGGCAAACGCTTACCTCGAGTGTAGTAGAGTGCTTCTTCATACGATTTCCCACCAGCTTGCGAACTTCAGCGTGGACTTTGAGCGTCAAAGACGCCGGAAGACTGAGCGGGGCAGTAGAGGTTCCAGATGCGGCTTGAGTGAGAATACGACTCAACTCCTCTGGAGTTGCGAGCATTATCTCCAGCCAGTGTTCTGCATTTGAAGCAAGGCATCCGTCAGGCTGCAACCTGATTGTTTTCAGGGCTAGCAAGTCTGTTTGAGAACCAAAAGCGGACTGTAACAACTCTCGTTTCTGAGTGAATGCTGGATCAGCTGGGTTTGGCTGCTGTAGCGTCACTGGCATCGGAACAGAGACGACATCGTACGGGTTCTTCGGTGTAGTGAAGCCGTAGTTGCGCAGCATGCGAAGGTTCCCGTGGTTCCCGTAGTTGATGAACAGTTGCTCGCCCGGCTCGTAAGACTTAGTGGTATGCACTGTAAAACCCTTGTGGGGGTCGAATTCTTGGACGCACTCATCGCTACAGCAAAACGAACAAAGATTAACGCGTGCAAAGGCATATTTGTGGAGGATACGTTCGTGCGTACCCATTATCAGCGTGGTTAAACCAGTCGAAGAAGGGGATAAGTGCGAATGGTTGATTCTGTCCGGAGGTCGCACGTGACATCAGGATGGAGATGGCCCAGAAGAACGCCTCTGAATTTACAAACTCGTTGCTACTGCCGAAAAGATGTTGATACACCTGCGAATAAAATCGTGCGCTACAATAGCAACAAAAAGAACTAGATAAGTATCCAACACTTTGAACGATGAGTAAGTTCCTCTTGCCACCTACCCATGCTGCACCGCTCGACGCGCCTCCTCGCACCCCTGTAGCTCATCAAACTGCTTGTCATTCCAATACAGTGGCAAGTCCACAAACCGCGGCAGAGCGTTCACATACAGCTCGTCAAGCGGCGGAGTATCCATGCTTGCCATAGCCATCAACGTCGTATCCGGGTCTTCAGCATGAGGGAAATTTACCAACATGTGCACTCCAAGCACCAGTGCACTGGGCACAAAGGACGATCCATCTCTCAAAGATTTGTTGGACGCTAAAAGCTGGTTCAACTGACTCAGGAAACCTGGGGCCTTCTGCTGCGCAGTCTCCAGCGCATATTCAGCCGAGAACGGATACCAAATGTCCTGTCCGGCCTGGAACACCAGTGTGTCCTTCGGAATAGGCTCTCGAGCTACAATTCCCACGCCCATCCCGGGAATCAAGCGAGCTTCAACCGCATTGGACACCACACTGCCTCGCGAGCGGCGCACCACATCCGCCACGCGCTTCAACGCCACCTCCATCTTCGAAATCGTAAGGCTGGTAAAGTAGCTCCTCGTCACACGTCACATTTTTGATGTTCCGTACGCGAAATAGATTACTACGTCCGAAATGAAATGACCTAATTGGACCGTGATTACGTTGTCATAGGGACACTTCTTCGGACAGAGACTTTGACACACAATTCGTTGGCCATCATTTTTCTTCTTGCTACGTACATTGAATCATGGCGGAACAGGCGACAGCAGAGCAGGTCAAGTCCATGGAGGAGCTGGTGTCCTTCCTGTCGCACCCGCGGCCGGAATTGCGCAAGTCTGCGTCCAGTCTGCTCATTAACATGACGGCGTCGGACCAGGGAATGTTCCAGTTGCTGCAGCTCAAGAAGTTCGACGTGGTTCAGGCGCTTTGCCGCGTCGTGAGCGACATGCGTCCCATTGCGGAAGACGCTATCAAAGCTCTGATCAATCTGACAGCCGCCAACCCGACGGCTTGCGAACGCGCACTTAAGTTCGACCTTTTGAACCGTGTCATGACCCAAGTGGAGGATGACGAATGGCGTCTCACCGACTTCTCTATGATGCTGTTGGCCAATGTGACAACGACTCCTGAAGGTGCTAAGGCACTGCTCGGCTATGATGAGAAGTCTACGGATGCTACAGTCGCTTTGCGGGAGAAGAAAATCCGCACTCTTACCAATTCGTTCCTGGAAGGAGAACCGGAGCCTGATGGAGTGGAAAGCTCCACTGGTGAACCGAAATGGGACGATGAGTACCAGTACGTGGCCAACATTCTCGCCAATATCAGTCAGCTCGAGCAGGGCCGTGATTTCTTGCTTAAGATGCGACAGAGCACGTCGCTGGCCGGTGCTCTTCTGCCTCAACTTAAATCGCCTAACGTTGTGCGCCGACGAGGTGTGACTGCTGCGTTGAAGAACCTGTGCTTCGACACGGACAACCACTTCTACCTGTACGACCAGCTGGATATCCCTACGCACATGATGGTGTTGCTTGCTGGCCCTGAGGAGCTCGATGCGGACGACAAGTTGGGAATGAACCCAGTTGTGTACAGCCAAGGCGACAAGAAGAAGCGTGAGCACGACCGACTTGTTCGTCTTGCTGCTGTGGACTGCCTACTGCTCTTGTGTACGACACGCAATGGCCGTAAGGAACTGCGTCGCAAGAAGGTGTACCCGATCATTCGCAACGCTCACTTGGAGGAAAGTGACGAGGAGATTGGCGACCAAATCTACAAGCTCGTCGACTTCCTGATTCGTGATGAAGATGGCGAGGAGCCTGACTGGAACGAAGTTCGTGCCAAGTCTTTTGCTACTGACCAGGAGACCAAGACCGACGAAAACGGCGAAGTTGTGCTGCCGCCGACTCCTGCTGCTCCAGTAAAGCCGGTTGAGGCTAAAAAGGAGCCCGAACAGGAAACGAAGGTCGAGTCCAAGCCGACAGCAGTTGAGACGAAGCCTGTTACGGCATCCTCGTTTCTCCCTACAAGCGGTGAAGACGAGCAAGTGTCGGATGGTATCGCTGATGGTCTTGCTAATGAGATTTCGGCTCTGGACGTGAGCAGTGATGAGGAAGACGAAGCTGAGGACGATCTTGGCGTGGACTAAACTAAAGACAAAACTATAAGTTTTCTTTTGCATTTCAGTGTCATAGATCTCTTTTCCTCCTTGTAGGTTAGCTGTCATTTGCTCAGTACGTGCGGCAGAAGTGCTCCAAAGCACAATGCTAAACCTTTGAACAGAATAAAGTGTATGGATACGACGTTAGTGCCTCTGTGCATGCTGGACGACTGCTTTGTGCCTCAAGTGTTAGCGAAGTCTTGGCGCTCTTGTACAATCAGGTTCATAATTTGTCATCGGCGTGGGCGGATCGGCAGCGGCTTCACGGGCAGGAATACATAAAGTACATGCTTTGCCGGCATGTTTAAGCGTCCTTGCCAAACGCGAGTGGCCCACCAGCCACTCCCATGAAGCGCTCTTTGCTGAACTTCCGCCGCGCAGCAGTGAGCTTGTTTGCCATCTTGCCCACTTTGTTGTGAGTATTCCACAACATTTCCTTCAACTCCTTAATGCTGGAACTCAAATCGCTCTCGCTGTACGACGAGTGGTGCTCCAAGGTCGGTGACTGCCATTCACATGAAGAGATATCCGGTTAGTGATGAGCAGCGCATAGCAAGTAAAGAGACTTCAGACTTACCCAAGCAGGAGAATCTCCCATCTGTATACGAGCCAGGTAAACTGCAGATGCGGCGATCATGGACGGTCGATACTTCATCAGCTTGTACTCCTGAAGGCTGCGATCAATGACGTAGTGTGCAAAGTGTTCCACGCGATCGTCGCACGTGCGTGAAGCCTTCACGAACCGCTTCATGAACTGGAAGGCGGTTGGGAAGGTAACGCGGTAGCCAATAGCAGCCAACATTTTCGCTTCCATCTCGAAAACTTCCTCGCGGGTGTATGCATCGTCGGTAATTTTGACGAAATCTTTCGCTTCCGGAGGGTAGATCTCTTCATACTTCGAAGCGATGAACATGGCCGAAATGCCCACAAGCTGAAGACGCTGGCGATCAACCAAGATGCCCTTCTCCAGAAAGCGGTCGATAAGGAGGACCGCAATGTGCAACGTCTGCGGCAGCAAGCCGTACTTGTAGTGGACATCGACCAGCCAATCCACGAGGATTGAGCGCATCTTGGCGTTAATGTCAATCTGGCGGTTCATGTACGTGCCATTTGTTTTGCGCTTCTTCTGCAAAATTCAGCAATGTTAGACCAATAAAGATCAGAAAAAAAATCCACCACGCAATGCGTCTTACCTCCACCTGCAGGTGGTACTTAGTAATGTCCTCCGCGTACTGCCAGCACGTAGTCGGGTCGTTCTTGTCTTCGGAGTCAATGTCGTAGTCTTCCTCGTCCGAATACTCCGGGATGATCTCAACCTTTGTGGAGGTCTTGGTGAACAGTCCTAGAGATCCAATTGTGTTCGCAGCAGGTGCTGAAGTGGGGAGGGGGCGGCTCATTCTGCTAATGATCGACGACGAGCTGCGGCTGCTGGTTGACGCAAGGCTGGTTGTTGAGCTGGCATGACGGCTGCTAAGGCTGACGTTGCTGAAGGTTCTCTTGGTTGTATTGGCAGTGTTGAGCGCACGGCTGCCAATGTTGATGTTGCTGAGGCTGCGCTTTGTGGCAAGAGCTTTCTTCTTGGCTAGGGCTCCAGCATTCGAGACTGACGAGCTCATGGAACTCACACTGGCCTTCTTAATCTACACGACCAGTTCACAAACGTTTGTTACTAAATACCCTCCCAATGCATTGCAAAAGCTCGCGTAGGTGTCCACGTACGTTGATCCTGTTGGTTACATCTCCCAGCGCAGATCGCCTGTTGGTCATATCCCCCAGAACCCTCCGGGGGGCTCTGGACGTCGTGCTGCTCTCTGCTTTCACTGTAGTCGTGCTCTCGGACTTCATGAATCTCTGACGCTTCTCAGGGTTTCCTACGTCCTTTACATCTCGCAGAATATGGCGCTACAGAGCACAACCGCACACAGATTTTGAGTCGAAAAGGTCCCTACAGGAGCAGCATTAATTTCTACGCACCTTTCCAGGGCGAGAGGACGCCAGATCTGCGGGCATTTCATTCTCATTGTTGATGTGGACGCTCCTCCGGGTGAACGACATGGCAGGCGGTGGCTGAAGCAAAGGGACTGGCTAACACGAGCTATAGACAGGATGGGGGACGTCCTAGAGCGGTACAGTGTGGTCCAGATCTGGCGCTTGCGTTTTGAGTTTTGAAAGGACTGGAGCGATACAATTGTCTTGATTTCAGTATGTGACAAAGTGTGGTTTAGTAGCCAATCAAAAGCAGCCGTTTTGAATTTTAAAATCGTTCCGGTTGATATCGGTATGTTTAGGGTATACCGTAGTACCGGAACCGTTCCGAAATTTGGAATGCCTTCGACATGAAGACCCAATTGATAGGAATCGACATGTTTTCATAACAGATATCGACTTGCCGAGCACCAGTATAATTTACTTTCCTCATTCCAGATTTCGCTAGGTTGAAGAAAAATGAGGGTCTTCTGCGCGATGGCCAGGCTCCAGAATCGTCCAGGCCCCTGGACAATTGCAAATTGTGCTTGTAAGACGCCAAAGCCTCTTTCAACGTCTTTTCGTGCTCCTTCTTGCTTCTGAGCATAGTATTTTTCTTTGTTGTCTCTTGGTACCGGAATAGTCTGCACCAATGTTGCCCGTGCAGGATAGATGCCTTTCAAAGTCATGACAGAGTTAGATTGAAATACAAGTTGAAGCCCTGAAAACGATCAGCGTATAACTTACCATCAGCTAAGAAATAGCCCATGTCATAGGTGTTACCGTTAATTGTGTAACTACAACGTGGTGCCTCGGCGTTAGCGAAGCTTGAAAACAGGTCGGAGCGTTCTAAGACATTAATGTCATTGTGAGAGCCCGGCATCCCAAAGAATGCGTGCCAAAACCATAAGTCTCTTGAGACTACAGCTTCCAACACTATTGTTGGCTCTTCTTCTTTGCCCGTGTATTGTCCTGCCCAAGCTGTTGGGCATTTCTTCCATGCCCAGTGCATACAGTCTAGACTGCCCAACATCCCTACGAAACCGCGCTCCTCGTGCATTTCTGCTAGCCGACGAATATCTTCACTGTTTGGCTCTCGTAGATACTCACCACTAAATACATCGATAACAGCAGCACAGAACCTCAGCAAACTTTTGGTAGCTGTGCTTTCTGCTATACGTATGTACTCGTCGACAGCGTCGGCCGGCATGCCGTATGCAAGTTGCCTTATTGCTGCCGTGCATTTTTGTAGAGCGGATAGACCCAGTTTCCCGGTTGCATCGGGCCTCTGTTGGAAGTAGTAGTCGTTTGCTTCCACAGCTTCGACAATTCGTAGGTAGAGAGGACGACGCATGCGAAATCGCCGGCGAAATGTGCGAGCGCTGTAGACAGGGGTGTCAGCAAAATAGTCGCGAATGAGGCGAGCATGACCGTCCTCGGCGCCAAGGTCGACGCTTGGCCTACGCCCAGTAGACGATCCACGCGGAGGTGGCGCTGTTCCGTGGTTGTGTGCAACGTAGGCGGCTAACACGGCGACCAACTCGTCCTCGCCGTCGCCGTCCTACTGGCCGAAGAAGCCCAGAGCGCTGCTGTCAGATTCCATGTCCACGATGCTTCAGATTTAGTTTTACTCACGTGCTTCGTGCAATACCGGTGGAGACACGTTAACGAAGTCGTCGCCTCGTATTCCCTGATTTGCAGCTATCATAGTTTTAGTTTTACTCACTACCGGTGGGGATGCCCTCAGGGGAGGAGGATGGCTTGGAGATTACTCGTATGATGGAGTCCTTAATCCAGGACTCCACGGGCTAGTAGTATCATAGAATAGAGTTTTTGTTGCTGAATGCAAAATATATGCGATGCTTTTGTTTTTTGCAATACTTCATCACTGGAGCTCCTCGAGTCCGGTTTGCAGTGCATCCTTCAGCATCTCGAGCGTCTGAGCCTTGGTCGCCGCCTGTTCGCTCTCGTCTTGACATTTCTCCAACTGCGCCTTGGTGAACAGCTCCGGATTGGATCCTTCCTCCTCGTCCATCATCTTCAGCACCTGCAACGGGATGTCAGGACTGTAGTCGGCCGCCACTTTGTCCGCCTGCTGCAGCAGCTCCACGTAGCGTTGGGCTTTGTCACTAAGGAAGCCCAACTGGTCCGGACGGAAGTCCGCCACGCCATCTGAGAGCTGGTCCAGTGTCCGTACGACGTCTACGAGCGTCTCCAGTAGTTTAGGCGGCAAGTGCTTCACCACATCGTCTCTAGGCAGCGCTGGTCCCGTTCCAAATGCTCCCGTTCCTGCTCCTGCTCGACCTATCGGTACCAACTGAGGCTTAGTGGACCGACTGCTAGCGGACGAGCGTCCTCCAACGGTCGAAGGCGTTTTGGGTCGTGGTGGGGACCCACTAGGCGTGAATGGAGCCAAGTACGGACTGGCCCCCACTTGGGCGCGACGCTCCTGAGGATCAGAGGAGACGGCGGACGGTGTGGGCTGTACGGAGGCTGGAATGGCAGCGCCTGAACCTTCGGAGCGACCGGAAGGAGGCAGATCGGCAAGGAACTGGTCCGGCTCGGCGTCCACATCGTCCTCGTCAAGTGTCTTCGACTGCTCCATTTAGGCCCTGGTTTCTCCGTCGGTGTCTGGGTCTGGGAATAAAATGTAGGCGATCCTATTGGCTAGGAAACTGTCAATATTTGTTGGGGAATTAGTTAAAACGTCGGGCTTTCAGATCTTAATACTTTTTCAAATATTTGGTTAGTTTTTAGCGTCTAATCTTACAAATTACCCCTGTCATATCTAATATTTATCTCGGAACTAGAGCGTCTGCGACGTAGCTGGAAATACATATACATGAACATGAACGTCATAAGTTATGACTCATAACACGAAACAACGGACGAAATGTTTGGTGCAGTGAACACACTGTGGAAGACCTTCCTCTCCGTGGACAAAAAGTGCGTTGTTCGCTTAACCAACCCGAAGGTCTTTCGATATGAATGCTGCCAATTCACAACGCGGTTTGAAGATCTTAAGTTCGGAAGAAGAATACCGAGACGACAACAACTACTAGTACTGCAGAAAGATACCCATCTTCTTCAGCCACGATCGCTGAGGTGATCCGAATTCCAGCAAAACATTATTCAATATCCGACTTTAACTACTTCCCATCAGCTTCAATCTGACGTGCATTTCGTGTAGGCGATGGAGTCTTCGCAGTATATCTTCTCCAAGACACCTCTGCGAACGACCGACGCTTGCCATTGGTCTTCGAGGCAGTTGCCGACTCTGGCGAACGGGACCTAGCTCGTGGCAACACTAGTAAACTCCAGCAACGGCTTAGCGGCGACAGCCTCCTCGTCAACGTCCGTGGTATTCAGCCACTCGTTCTTAGGCTACGTAAGAGCCAGCACATCGCACCAAACGGCCAACACGAACGAACGCACAGTAGCATGCCTCTCGTCAGAGAACTGAGCCTCCAGCAGAGCCAGCACCACGTTCTCGTCCTACAGGCCCGATGCCTTACAGAAAGCAACCGGTAGACCCACAGCAGCAATATCGTCGTCCTCCACGCGAGAGGCGAGTTCGTTGGCGTCCACCACCAGAAGCTGAATGCCGCGACTTGCCACCTACTTCTTAAACGCTGTACGTTCATCGATGTCGTCCGACGTCTTCCAACCCGCCAGCACAAGCAACAAGCAGCTTGTCGTCCTGCTACACTGCGATCCACGTCATAGTGAGCCAAGAGTTCGGGACGGGGACGACAACCACATCAGCCTGCTCAACAGGCTCGGATGTCGCCGGGCTGTTGCCTCCGTCAAGAGCGACACGCAGCTTAGCTGCTTCTTCTCCAGCACTGTGCATCACCACGGCGTTCACACGAGTGGCCGGGTTCTAGTTGAGTAGATCCAACGTTAACTCGAACAGCTTGCTGGTCTCAGAACCGGCACGAGCTGCGTTCGCCTCCACATTGTCAAAACCGTCGAATAGGAACTACTTCGTGAGCCTTCGAGCTCCAGTGAATCACCAAAACCACCTCGAACTTGGTCGCTTGACTGTTCTCCGTAGTCAATGCAGCGTCGTACAGTTCCTCGCGCTTAGCAACTACAAAGGCGCGGCGAGACGAAGCTGTACTACAGCTTCGTCTCGCCACAGCTGCTGTAGCCAGAAGAACAGCACGACCCATGCCCACCTAGAAGTCGGAAGACACCACCGTAGACACCCGTCATCACGACAAGAGCTGTCTCCACCGCTGGCTGCCAGTGCGTTGACTGGAAGAAGACTTGCAGGTTCTGGGTCAGCAATCCACGTTGGAAGGTAAGTGTGCTGGGCACGTTCTCCAGAGTCACCACACGCTTGACCGTCGCCGGAAGCGCCTGCGCGAATAGCTTGTGTGACCACGGCAGCAGCAAACAGACCTGCACGACGCCAACCTTCGCGCCCAGCATCTGCTCATACGCCGCCGTCTGCTTCAACGCAGCAGCGGCCTCACCCACAACCACCACAACGTACACAGCGTCTTCGGCACCAAAGTACTCTTAGACACGGTACTGACGCTGCAGCATGTGGAACACGTCGTTCATCACAACCTGCACTTGCTCCACGGCGTCTCGAGATTGCGCCCCAGCAGAAGGCAGCACTGCAATAGTTTCAAGTGATCCCTCCGTTAGCGTCTCCACTTTGGCCAGTCGCGCATCACACGCGCACCATCGTAGACGTGAAGCAGGAGCTTGTGCAGACGCTGGGCGGCCACCTGCGCGATGACCGCCATGTCATGGCAGTCCTGGGTAGGGCGGAGTTCAATAGCAGCGCTCCTGAGTCTTGCAGCACGTACAGCGGCTCGTACGAGCTGGCGATGGCAATGTCACGGCGAATGGCCTCGCACGCCACCTGGAACACGGCGGGCGCCGGCAGAGTTTGCTATGGGGTGAGCACAGCAGAGGGTGCACCCACAGCCTGCGCACCACGCACAGTATCAGCTTCCCCGGTGTGAATCTCAAGCGTCCCGCGCGCTCGCAGGTGTTGCGCTTGGTCTCCTGCGTATGCCCGCTCTCAGGGGCGCGTCGATGTGCAAATTGAGAATCTCAATCCATCAACCAGCTGCAACATTCTGATGTTGTACGAATGTTGACTGAGGTTACAGTCACCGTGGAATTAATCCCTTGAGGCTGTCCACCCCCTCATTCTTCGGGTATGAACCAGGCCCATAGGGCCTGGTTCATTTGAGAATAACCGGAATAAGAATAAAAATGGCTATTCCGAAATTACCCATTTTCAATGAATACTCGATTCCTATTGGCTTAGACGCTATTCCAGGCTCAACTTTATCCTGACTTTCAAACTCAGAATAAAGTTATTCTCAAATGAAACAGGCCTATTCCCAGTAAAATCATTTATTTATTCCCACCCCCTTGGGGGTGGGAATAAGGCGAACCTCGACATTTATTTCCAGACTCAGACACCGACGGAGAAACCAGGGCCTAAAATGCGCGACCAAGACGAGGTGAATGATGCCTTCCTGGCTGATCTTACAGGTTTTCTGGGAGACAACGATGCCCTTCAACGTTGTATACCCTCTCGATACGGAACCAGCGGAGAATCGTCGAGTTCAAAGGGATAAAACACAGCGTCTGTTTGGGAATGCATGTCATCCATATCCTGGAGGTATTCTTTGAACAGCGCAATATCCGCAGAAATATCATCCGGAGTCGGTAAATCTCTGCCCTCATTCAATTTCCCGTTCACTTCCTGCTCAATATCATGAATCAGATTTTTCCGATACGTCACAGCAGACACAAGCCGTTGCTGCTGCCGTTCAGCCTCGTGTCGGCCTTTCTCTTGCCGCAATGCCACCGCTATCCACACTAGCAGCTCAGTGCACTTCTAGTCCAAAACGTTAAATTTCATCTTGGATTTTTGCAGTTCTTTCAATTCAACTGACAAATGTCGTGCTTGTTCTTGGAGTGATTTCCTTTCATTCTTCATCTTGTTAGCGTAGTCGAGTTTCCTCTTGGCCACACGTGCTTTCTTGTCGGCGTGGCGGTGATCAACGACTTTTTGTTCGGTCGTTTGATTGGCGACTGTGTTTTCACCAATGTTAGTGGTTGAATCGTTGTGTGCGTTGCGATCTCGAGTCTCAGTATTTATCAGGCCACTCGCATCAGTGAAGCCATCCTGGTGGCTTGAAAACTCTCCCCATTCGTTCAAGTAGTCTGCTAAATGCGCCAGGAAGGCTTCGTTGGTAGTATTCTCTGACATCCAAAGTCGTAACAATTGTATTTTGAGCCCAAAACAGTGTTTTGGGGGGGGGGGGGGGGGGGGGGACGGCATAAAAAATAGTACAGCAACTGGCTCTCGAACGGATACCGGGGTGATAAATAAATAAGCAATCTTTGTTTTTTGAAGACCAGTTGAAACTAGAGTGAATCTTCGATTAGTAGAGAATCCATCATACGTGAAATTTTCGCAGCATTGCTATCCACAGACGCTACAACGGCGTTTTTAAATTGGGAAGAACTTCCCTGGTTCAACGGCTTCTGTGTGGAATTCATTGGTACGAAGCGAACAAACGTCTCCATGATAGTCCACATCAGTGGATGGCACTCTTCACTTGTTTCATTTGGTCGTACAACGCACCAACCCGTTTCATTGTAAAGCAATCCGAAAATTTCTCCTTCTCCGCCTGACAATGCCCGCCACACCAAAACCATTCGATCATCTTCAACGTATTTCCTCATCACAAAGTGAATTTCCAAGTCGATTGGTTCGTTCTTTTCACTTGGACACCGCAGACGAAATTTGACTGCAATTGTGTTTTCAGGATCAATGACTCCGCTGTAGTGCAGCCGGTCCTTCTGCTGGTGGACGTGTATCATCGATCTCCACATTGAACTGCAAGTCTGCTCCCAGGTAAATGGAATAAACAGCACGTCGAGGTTCTCAACAAACTCCAAGTCTCCATCCCGTTTCCACTCGGGTCCGATTCTGTACGACATGACTGGATTTTCCTCTGCTCCACAAGCTCGGAAAATCGCGTTGGTTTGTCCGTATACAGTATCCAGTTCTTGTAAATAGTCCTCGAGCAGTGCAATAGCATCTACGTTCAGGGGAACTTCCGCCTCCTTTTCGGTCAGTTCAGTATCTGTATAACCAGTCGGTGTGTGTAGTCGCTGCCGCAGCATCGCCTCAACTTTAGAGATGGCTTGAGAGCGGTGGTCCACCGCACGTTTTAGGTTTCTCTGGTGGGCCTCCGCCACGAACTTCCCCTCCAACTGCCTCGTAGCGATGGTTTTCTACATAAATGACGAGTCACTTTGTTGCTGCAAAGACTTGGAAAATGATGATGCTGTGATGATGCCAACCGTCAGGCAGACTTTTGTTCGGTATATGTCGACTCATATGCGAGCAGGACGAAGTGTACAAGCAGACGGATGAAACTTTTTGGGCCGCCTGGGTCGACGAAAACCCGTCAGCGTCGTACAAAGTAGGACCGCAGTGGAAACGTGATGGAGACTTGGAATATTTCGAGAATGTAGATGTGACGTTGGCCCCGTCCAGTTTCGAACGAACGTCTAGTGCAATGTGGCAAGCCATACAGCACGTACATCGACACCAAAGCAGGCAGCACTACAACGGAGTTGCTGATCCTGAAAGTACCATCGCAGTAAAGTGCCGAATTCCGTCTCCAAACGATGCGGCGAGCTTGTCGACATGCTGATTTATTTGACAATAAAAAACTAACGCCGTGTTTCTCCCGGGGAAGCTCTGGATTTTCATGGAATTACAGTAATAATTCAATTACCCAGATCGGGATCTCCACCGGAACTATCATAGACACCGTGACTTTTACCCCATCGGAGACGGCGCCTGACATGAACGGTCCTTTATACCTTCCCGAAAGGTTTAATGTTTTGCATTTCTTTAAAGCATACTTATACTATGCTAACGTATGCATGCTTGGTACACGTGGTGAAATGAGGCACTTTGATTGGTTTTAACAACAAGGGGTAGGGTAGCAAAATGAAGTCTGAATGTCGACATTTTTCGCACCCCTTTAATCGGATACTTACTTTAATCAAGATGTTGTTAAACCTTCAATGTCAGCATAAAGTGACTGACTCGCTAGCCAATTGGAATTGGTGATGCGCTTTTTCCGACCAATCAGAGCGCTCTCGGACCAAAAACAGGTCAAAAGCAACTTCAAGAGCCATCTGAGTCGGCCAGGGGGGCGTCGGTTTCCCAAATCGCGAGGCAATCGACCCGCTGGCTCATAACGTAATTTGCGTCCAAGTGCTCAAGTGGTTCCTCTCCTTTTCCCTCGTCGGATTCCGTCGCCCTAGCCCCCAAAGAGAAAGAAAACGCCATGAGTACGACAAGCGTCAGGATTGCCCCCATGAAGAAGGTGGCAACGCTAGGCAAGCGCAAGAAATCCATCGATGGTACGTAGATTTATTCAGTATCTTTGCGTTGTATATCTGGGTACTTATTACGTTTTCCTGGTAGCTGACGACGTGAAGAGGATCGACAAGAAGGACGAGTTCGACCCCAACCAGTTCTACGTCTCCCTCACGTCCCACGCCGAGCAGTTCGGCGTTGAGCCCATTCGCATTCGGGTACGATTCCTACTATTCCACCTTCAATGCCTGTGACACAGTACTAACCTTTTACTGTCTTTGTTTTTTTGCTGCTGGGTAGTGGGGACAGAAGGAACCTGACGTACGCGGTCCGATCATTGGCACCAATCGCCATCACAAGTACCGCAACGCTATCGGTGCCCACGGCGGCTCATACTGCATCTACCGTGGTCTGGCAGTAGCTTCGGGAGCTATAGCCACGAACTCGAAGCCAGACCTGAGCCAGACCACGCCTGCCGCCAAGATCGGCCCCCATCCGTCCTGGGCTGACCCTGAGAAGATCGTCACCATTGATCCTTTCGGTGCTTGTGTGGTGGAGGCCTTCCCGGAGCACTACCAGAAGGGATACGATATTCGCCCCACCATCGCTGTCACCAAGGCCCACATGGACTTCCCAGAGATCCATGAGGCTGTCCGTCTTGGCCGGCTCAAACCTGATGGCAAGATCCTCAAAAATTCGTCCCAACTTGTCATCACCAAGGCTGCCATTGACCCCGTGTGGTACCTCCCTGGAGTGGCCAAGCGCTTCAACACGACGGAGGCCAATCTGCGTCAACAGATCTTCCAGGAGACCAACGGCATGTACCCGGAGCTGGTGACGAGAAACGACTTGAAGGTGTTCCTGCCGCCTATCGGAGGGTAAGTGTGCTGTATTTGATGGAGATGTTGATGCTTTCGTACGGCAGCTAATTGATTTCACTGTGTTTTTCTTCTCATGGAGCTTGACGATCTACATCTTTGGATCTGTTGAGGCCATTTCGGATCCCACGAAGAAGCTAGCAGTGCGCGTCCATGACGAATGCAATGGCTCGGATGTCTTCGGGTCGGATATTTGCACGTGCAGGCCGTACCTTGCTCACGGAATTGAAACTTGCGTACAAACGGCGCAGGAAGGAGGGTGAGTCTTCTGTACTTGGTCATGGCATTGTTGAGAAATCTTTTGTATTGACTTGTTCTTTGCTATCAGAACCGGAATCATTGTGTACTTCCGCAAGGAAGGCCGTGCACTCGGCGAAGTCACCAAGTACTTAGTGTACAACCTGCGCAAACGTCAGGAGGGTGGGGACAGCGCAGAAGAGTACTTCAACTGCACTCAAACTGTGGCTGGAATCCAGGACGTGCGCTTCCAGGCCTTGATGCCGGATGCGTTGCACTGGCTTGGCATCACTAAGATTGACAAGTTCGTGTCCATGAGCGACATGAAGTACGACGCCATTGTGAAATCGGTAAAGTCCATGTGCAATAACCTTTGGTGCTATCAACCCTGGATGCTAACTTGTTAGTCGCTTTGCAGGGCATCGAAATCGTGGAGCGCATTCCCATTCCGGAGGATCTCGTGCCGAAGGACGCCCAGGTGGAGATCACCGCCAAAGTGTTCGCCGGCTACAATGGTGGTGACGTATACAAGGTAGACAAGGAGAAGCTCAAGCAGGTCAAGGGCCGTGACGACAACGCATATGACCACGAAGAGTAAGCCATGACCTATCGGACCCAGTACCAAGAAAGCACTCCAGTCATCCGATAACAGACTACACGTAGCCAGGAGGAGTGTGTCTGGACTGTCCTACCGCTAGTGAGCTTTGCTTTTTTTGCACAATCCATTCTCGAGGTTTCTTGCTTCAACTTATGGCTGCTTCGTTTTTGGTCGACCCAAATCACAAATCATACTTTTAACAGCTCAAAATGTGTACAAGGTGGTGTGGTCCGGACCAGAATTTGATTCTCAAGATCCGCCCGCAGCATCATTGCCGAGAAGCTCCGGAGTCTGCCGACAGCCATGATCCAGTCCATGTTCATCATGACCACCACCGGGTGCGTGTGCTGCGTCCCCATCTTCCTCTAACGTCTCTAACTCTTCGTAATGCAGTGAGGTGATCATCGAGAAGCATTGGCGCGGCCTCACCAGTCGCAACGTGTGCGATTTCTTCATGGAGGAAGTCAATAAATACCGCGAGCGGGAGGACGTGCCGCCCATCATCACTACCAGCAAGTACTACCTGGTCAGCGTCTTCCGCGACGACCTGTTCGTGCTGGCAGTCGTCACTAACGAGGTCGGAATAGTCTCCCTCCAAATTCCTGTCCTCATCTTGACTAATATTTTTATTTGTGCATTTGTGTATATTCAGATCTCTCCCTTATTTGTGATTGAGTTCCTGCACCGCGTACTCGCCGTGTTTCGGGACTATTTTGGCAACTTTGACGAGAATTCCATGAAGGACAACTTCTCAACAGTCTACCAATTGCTAGAGGAGATGCTGGACAACGGATACCCACTAACAACGGAGCCTAATGCACTCAAGGCCATGGTGGCGCCACCTTCAACGGCCAATCGCATCGCTGCAATGGTCTCCGGCAAGTCTCGAGTCAGCAACACACTGCCCGACGGAGCCATTTCCAACATTCCGTGGCGGAAAAGCGGCGTCCGTTACACGCAGAACGAGATCTACTTCGACATTGTGGAGGAAATCGACGCTATTATCGACGTGTCCGGCCGCATGCTCTCGTGCGAGGTGAACGGCGTCATCCAGAGCAACAGCCGCCTCTCGGGCGTCCCGGATCTCACCATGGTGTTCACAGATCCTTCGGTGATCGACGACTGCTCCTTCCATCCTTGTGTGCGGTACTCGAGATACGAGCGCGAGCGGGTGATCTCGTTCGTACCGCCTGATGGACAGTTCGAACTCATGCAGTACCGCGTGCAGGTTCAGGAGCTCGTACCGCCAGTGTATTGTCAGCCGCAGATCACGTACAATGAGAAGGGAGGAGGCACTCTGGACCTGGCGATTGGTACGCGTGGAATGCCGACGCTGAACTCGAACGCTAAGAAGAACCTGCAGGTTGAAGACGTCACGGTGGAGGTGACGTTCCCTAAGAGTGTGCGTACTGTGGACGTGAACACGGAGTCCGGTACTTGTCTGTTCGACGAAGCGACCAAGACTGTCAAGTGGAATATGGGCAAACTGGGCAAGAAAGTGCTGAACCCATCGCTGCGTGGCAACATCATCCTGCATCAGAGCGCCGCAGTGCCCGATGAGAAGCCCGTTGTGCAGCTGGGATTCAAGGTGCCAATGTCGACCGTCTCCGGCCTGAACGTGGAGACGTTGCTGATCACCAACGAAAAGTACAAGCCCTACAAGGGTGTGCGAACGATGACTAAGGCTGGACGCTTCCAGATCCGGACGTAGAACGGTAGGTAGGCATCCTGTGAAATTGTGTAACGCATAGTGTTTTCTTTAAGTTGCCAAGAAATAGATGCCGTTGTCATACAAGAGAGTCAAGTGTCGAGGAGAAAGAGCCGAGTTGGTACAGCATCTACAGCTCAAATGGTGCAGATCCCAAGCTCAGCACCATCCGAATTGAACCCAGTGAGGCTCAATCTGAGCCGGGGCCGGCACCTGTGGTAGGTGTTGGTCTTTTCTGGGTCTCCGCTATGTTTGGATAAAGTTGCTGGGTTCCAGTATTCCTCAGTCCAAGCACAACTGAAAGAGCACAATGCGGCGCAAGACGTCAGGCGTAATGCATCAGGAAGATTGCGATGGCGTATCGGTGGTATCGCTCGAGGCGGCTTTGGAGACGACCAACTCGGAGCAAGACCTGAGCCCCCAGTCCACGTTCAGCCTCAATCTCAACATCGTCCCCATGGAGCGTAGTGAGCTGAGCAACTCCAATTCTCCCAGTCGCTTTTTCTGCCGATTCGACCCCGTAGCGAGGAAGGGGAAGCTGCTTATGCTGCTGTTCCATCGGGACGGCAACTCCACCCTTCAGGAAATGAGCCGAATGGATGTGCTACGTATGACACAAGAAGCAGCTAAATTGGCAAGTGAATCCCCAGTAAAACCGTCTCCAGTTCGACGGCGATCGGGCGTACATGCACAACCCCACACCGGGCTGGACAGAGGCCCATTCGTCTGTGACGTCCAGGTAAGAGCTGTCAGGGAAATGTACCGGAAAAAAATCTCATCCTTCGTTTAGCGCGTTCATGCCAGAGACATCCGTAGGATGGAAAATGCCTTCTCAGCCTCGAACGAGCCGTCAATTATTCTCCGCAAGCAGGCGATCTTCTTCAGTGCTGGTACGGATAAATTGCTGTCTTCAGTTTTTATGTCCTAATTTGTGGCTAAATCACTATAGATCCTTTACGAGCGATTGTTCTACGAGACGCGTGCTTAGTATACGTACCTGATGGTGCGGACAGTTTGATTTCCATGCTGAAGCAAGACTTCCTCGCAAATGCTCGTGATAATGCCGACGCTCCATTTGAATTCAGGTACATTTTATCGGTCAGAAGATGAGATTTTGGATATTAACTGTACGTGAACAGAGCTTTAGAGGCGTTGTTAGCCACTCTGGCGAGATATTTCCGAGCCGAGTACGACCAGCTATCTCCTGTTATTGTAGCTGATCTGGAACACCTAGTGCAAGGGAACCTGGATTCACGTGAGCTTGAACGGCTACGCGAGTTCAAGAATACGATGAACGAGTTCGAGTCTCAGGTCGACGGTGTACGTCGTGTACTGATGGAGCTGCTGGACAATGAAGAGGACCTCCGACTGCTTTATCTCACTCGAATTTATGAAAATCCAGACCTTCTGTCAGATCTGTGGAGCTTTGACTCGGAAGAAGCTGAAGTGCTGATTGAGAATTATCTTCAGGATATCTTCTCCACCCGAACGACGGCTGAACTGATGCAGCATCGAATTGCAAACACGGAAAGTCTCGTAACGCTGAAGCTGGACTCGAAGCGAAACTATCTGCTTCGGATCCAGCTCATTTTCTCGCTTGTGTCAATCAACATTTCCATCGGAACGTTGATCTCGGGTGTTTTTGGCATGAACCTCACGTCGGGCTTGGCAGAGGCGTCGGGCTGGTTTGTGGGGGTTGTCATCTTCACAATCGTTCTCTTCATCACGACGACTTACGCGGGAATCGTCTTTTTCAAACAGAAAGGTGTAATGCTCAAGTAAACGAAGCCTTCGGTGGCCATGGCATACCGTTTTCGTCCTCAATAGAAAACTACTTCAAATACTACAGTGTGTTTCGATGAGGTACCGTATTACGCTAGTGCACGGCCGTTGATGGTAGCGATAACATCCACTTAGTGCTACAGTACCCCACTACAGATGTCGATTTCGGACGGCAGGGATCGTCCCTGACGTTCCTCAACAATACGGAGTACTACGTAGTAGAATGTTATAAATTTGTGGCACGTTCCGATCGTACGTAAGACTTGTGTTGTGTGTGTGGCCATGATATATCATTTTCGTCTGCACCATCAACAGTTTGACTGGAGCATAGTGCACGAGAGAAGTGCAACAGCGATCAGCCACACTAACATCACTCACAACTTTACCCACGCTGTTGGTTAAGCTACATCCTGCTACAGGGCAGCGCTGGTCCCTCACTTTTGATTGCCCCCTGTAATGGCAGAAACTCTACGGAAGCCGGATAGTGGTGGTTCATCGACCATTTCGCTCGAAGCACCGATGGCAACGGAGCATGACACAAGTCCTACAACAACATACCACATCGATCTCGATGTAAGTGATGGGCAATCAAGTGATGCCAGCTCTCCGGGCCATTTTTCGTGCTTGTTCGACCCCGTCAAGAAGACAAATGGCCTTCTCATGCTTCTGTTCGACAGCGATGGAAATTCCACACTAAAGGAGATGAGTCGGCAGCATGTGCTGCGTATGACCCAAGAAGCTGCAAGGAGTGTGTCTTCGATGTGTCCTGGAAGTAAATTACCAGCAGAAACAGCGTCAGTGTGCGATCTTCAGGTAAAAACCCGAACACATTGAGTTTATCCACATGATATTAAACTAACCCTGCGTCAGCCTGTACGTGCTCGAGATATTCGTCGAATGGAGAATGCGTTTTCGTCATCCAACGAGCCGTCTGTTGTCATTCGACAGCAAGCGATTTTCTTCAGCGCTGGTACGTACAGATCCCTGCTTAAAAGCTCATAATTCACGTTAACTAACTCTCGCATCATGTAGATCCGTTGCGAGCCATTATATTACGAGATGCGTGTCTTGTGTATGTTCCTGATGGAGCAGACAGCCTGTTGTCCATGCTGAAACATTGCTTTATGATGAATGCTCGCGATGATACTTCTCCATACGAATTCAGGTACGTTTTCAATTTAAAAACTAATCGATAATGCACTAAGCTTGTACTTTATACAGGGCGTTGGAGGCACTTCTAGCTACGCTTACAAGATACTTTCGAGCTCAATACGACCAGCTATCCCCCATTATCATCGTTGATCTTGAGCGTCTAGTCCACGGACATTTGGACGCACGAGAACTCGAGAGACTGCGCGAGTTTAAGAACACAATGAACGAGTTCGAGTCCCAGGTGGACGGGGTGCGTCGCGTTCTGATGGAGCTGCTGGACAATGAAGAGGACTTGAGACTGCTGTACCTCACGAAGCTGTTCGAAACCCCGTCGCTTCTGGCGAAGCTCTACAGCTTCGACTCGGAGGAGGCCGAAGTGCTGATTGAGAATTATCTACAGGAGATTTTCTCCACTCGCACAACTGCCGAGCTTCTGCAACGTCGGATCACCAACACTGAGAGTCTCGTGACGCTGAAAATCGACTCGATGCGCAATTATCTGCTCAAAGTGCAGCTGATTTTCTCCCTCGTGTCCATCAGCATCGCAGTGGGTACGATGGTCTCCGGGATGTTCGGTATGAACCTCACTTCGGGCTTGGAGAGCGCCGCCCACTGGTTCTGGGGTGTCGTTCTCGCCACGCTCCTCTTCTTCATAGCGTCGACAAGTTTGGGTGTAGTTTTTTTTCAAGCAGAAAGGGGTCATGCTCAAGCTTCAATATGAAGGCTAGTAAAAGTTTTGAAAGATTTCTGATAGACTGGTATGGATTTACGTCGCTTCCGAAGGACAGTGGCCACCTTCCTCATTCCAGATTCCGCTAACTCGGAGAAGAATGGTCAGGGTGTCTTGCGCGGTTGTGGGGGGAGCATATTTTCCGTTGAATTCAGCGAGGACGCGCCGATGAGCGACTTAAAGGATGCTATCAAGAATAAGAAGCCGAACCACCTGAAGGATGTCGATGCTGACAGGCTGGAGCTCTTTTTGTCGAAGAAGGACAAGGACGACAAGGAATGGCTACTGACTGAGAACCAGGTTCGGAACGGGGAGACGGGTACGGGTGGATTCATGGTCCTACATGGGGGGAGGGGGGCTGCACTTGCAAATACTGGATTATCCGCCTCGCACCTGCAACGAACCGATGAGGAGCAGCAGAAAGCTGTCACAGTTGATGGCCCTGTGAACGTGCTGGTGAAGATGCCGACATCATCGCTAGGAGTGAGAGTAAGAATGCGGGAGATGGATGCATAGAACTCACTGAGTTTGGCACATAAGCAAAGGCGTGCCATGCACGAATGGAAATGGGTCGAAAATGAGTTGAACTCTTATCGCGAGGACACTGATAAGTTCGTTTTGGATAGTGATCGCGCGACGGAGCAGCTTCAAGACATCCACAGAAGTAACTTCTATCGTGCATTAAACTGTGGTGGCGATCAGTGGGAAATCTACGTTTGGCGATCATTACATTCGAAAATGCCGCGAAGTATGGCCAGGTGAAGCAAGTCCGAACGCAAAGGAGTTTTTGCCAATGCTACGCGCCTGCCACACGATCCGCATTGTTCCCCCCTCCGGTTTACTCTTCGCAGAAAACAATCCCGATTACAGCAAGGTTCAAATCAGAATGATTGAGCTCATTTGTGATTTCTTCGACCGGAATTTTGAAGCCAGGCCTCGAGCGCTCGACCCAAAACGTGTGGAATCAATGGAGGTATCTTGGCAGCTTTTGAATAAGTTGACGGCTGAAGTTGGTCCACTATTCATCGTACTGGACGAGACCGAGTCGGACTATAAAACCTCCGATCAAAAGGCTGATGACTTGTTTAAAAGAAAACGATTTCTGGACTTTTGTAGCTTGGTTTTCGAGGATTGGCTTTCAATACCGAAGGTGTTTTTCCTGATTGTTTGTCACGCTTCGTTCGATAGCTACGTCGGTACAAGATTAGAGCCACTGTCGTTCAAGTTTCGATGCCTCCGCCTTTAATTGAGAGAACCGAAATATAATTTCATAGCAAGCTGTGCGATGTCAAGCGGATCCTGTTTATTGCAACTGAACGTGACAACGATTCTGGTTTTTAGCGAATGTGCGCTTGTAGACAGTCGAACTGCCCTGATGGAGATGCAGAGGAGGATCTACTAAACTACTGCGCCCCATGAAACCCCGTCGCTTCTGGCGAATCTCTTCAGCTTCGACTCGGAGGAGGCTGACGTATTGAGAATTACCTGCATGATATTTCCCACTCGCACAACAGGAAACTACTGCAACGTCGGATCACGACGATGTGACGCACTTTGAAGAATTGCAATTATCTGCTCAAAGTACACCCGACTGTCCATTAACATCTCAAATGTTTTACAATTCCCGCCCACTGGTTTTGGGGCGTCGTTCTCGTCACGCTCATTTTCTTCGTAGTACCGATATCTTCCAGCAGAAAGGGGTAATGCTCAAGTGAACACAGTCGATAGCGCATAGCCACTCGATAACTTCAACATGAAAAACGAATCTTTTCATATCCGACTGCTCAAGCCAATCCAGCGTTCACCAACTTACAGTCGCTAATGTCCGAGGGGCTGGAAGTCTCAGACGAAATGATTGGAGAGAGCGAGGCCGATTCGTCTCCGTCGCCGCTACTGGTAGGTCAGCAGTCGAGCGACTATGTCAATCCGGCCACTGCGTACGGCACGTACTCAACGTACCAGCGGGTGGTCGAAGTGCGATCTCCTGAGCCCGCAGAAGCGAGCGGATCGAGTCTCCACTCGTTCAAGAAGTTTGCGTGTCAATTCGATCCTGGAGCCAAGAGCGGTCGAGTGCTGGTCATGATCTTTGATCGTAAAGGGAGACCCACTATGAAGGAAATGAGTCGTCATGAAGTGCTACGGATGACACAAGAAGCTGCAGAACCGAAAGAGGATATTATACCCGAAGAAAGCACACCACAAGAGGATAAAGTGTCCCCACCGTTGCGTAGACGTAGCAGTTCAACAGTGGGGAAGATCTGGCGACTAACTCAGCAGAATCGATCCACTAGTCAACAGGAGATCCACGCTGTCGGTGTTCAGGTAAGGTTTACATCTATCCTGTGTTTTATCCCGATGGATTTTATCCTATTGTCTTCATGAACAGCGTGTTCATGCCCGCGATATCCGTAAAATGGAGAATGCGTTCTCGGTGACGAATGAACCTCGGATCGTTATCCGGAAGCAAGCAATCCTGATCAGTGCTGGTAGGTCTACTAAACTAATAGTTTATGTAAATTATCTAATGCCTGTCTACTTACAGATCCATTGCGTGCGATCGTGCTGCGAGACGTGTGTCTAGTGTACGTTCCCGACGGAGCGGATGCTCTTCTGTCCGTCTTGAAAGCCAAGTTTACCGAGACTGCGCGTGACGACGATGCTCCGTTTGAATTCAGGTAAGGACTCTGAAAAAATGGTTAAATCCAAAGCTTGACACTGTTTTTTTCTTCAATGCAGAGCACTGGAGGCGTTATTGGCGACTCTTTCGAGATATTTTCAATCCCAATACGACCAGCTCTCCCCCGTTGTGGTCGGGGCTCTTGACGGCCTGATGCAGGGCGGACTAAACGCTCGAGAGCTCGAAAAGCTGCGTGAATTCAAGAACACAATCAACGAGTTCGAGACCCAAGTGGATGGTGTGCGACGTGTTCTAATGGTTTTGCTGGACAACGAGGAGGATCTACGTCTGCTGTACCTTACCAGATTGTACAACGAGCCCAATCTGATGGCAGATCTTTGGAGCATCGACTCGGAGGAGATCGAAGTGCTGATCGAGAACTACCTGCAGGACATTTTCTCCACACGAACTAAAGCCGAATTGATGCAGCACCGCATTGCCAACACGGAGAGTCTCGTCATGATGCAGCTGGACTCAGTGCGGAACTATCTGCTGGGCGTGGACGTCATTTTCTCCGTCGTGGTCATCAGTCTCTCGGTCGGTACTTTTATCGCTGGTGTGTTCGGTATGAACTTGCATTCCGGTCTGGAAGCGGCTGATGGCTGGTTCCTGGGTGTCGTCATCCTCACTGCATCCCTCTTCCTTGTCATGACTATCACTGGCATCCTGTTCTTCAAAAGCAAAGGCGTGTTGCTACAGTAAAAGCTTCCAGCAGAAACTTCAATCAGTGTAGCCATGACACAAAAAATAGTCTTTTGTCTTTCGTCTTTAGTCCCACCCTCTCATCCAGTAGCTCTTCGTCCCGCACTAATGCAGCGCTCCTCCTCCTCTTCGAGCAGCTCCAGCGCGGCTCCTGCTGCGTCCTCCGCCCTGACCTTTAGCGAATCAGATGCGGACTTCGAGCGTGCACTCGGCTCCTACGATGTGGCCGCTGTGGCGGAGGCTCTGCGCCGATATTTAGCGTCCGAGACACAGGCGAGTTTATCTGCTGGTTCCGCAGCCAAAAGGCAGTCCGCACAGCTTCGCAGCGTCTTCTACGAGCGCTTCAACCAGCTCCTGGACCGCGTGTTCGGCATTGACGCTTTGTCTAAGCAGAAGGACGGGGGGTGGCTCGACTACAGCGCTGGAGTGGGCGTAGCGCCTGCACCAGGTTCCGCCGCAGCTTTAGCAGCCAAGAAACGTGCAGAACAGCGACGCGAGCGAGCTTTGGCGGGCGTCGCCACTGACGAGGACGACGTGGAGGAGTTCCTGGCCTCTTTGACGGTCAGTGGACGTGCCATTGTCAAGTTATTGGGCGGTGGCGTGCGTTCTGAGGACGGCTCAGTGTTCCAGTTCCTATTCCGAGTGGCGCACCCGGTGGAATTCAAACTCGCGTTGGATATGCTACCGGAGCAGAGTAAGATGTCCATTGTTAGTGGACGAGGGGCCAGTCTGCTCTTCACTCAGCTGCTGCACAAGCCTCTAGCCAAGCAACGTCTGGATCTACGCAATCCGGAGCTCTTGGTGTCTATTACGGAGCTCTATCTCTTCTACTTTTTGAGGCATCCGGCGTCTTCATCGCATCCAAGCGGATCTACAACTTCCTCGACGTCGCAGACCCCCGGAGCTTTGGGTTCGAGTCCAGCGACTTCGAAAGCTTCGTCGTCCGTGTCGACAGCTGCTAAGACGCGTCAGTCTAGCTGGAGAATGTACGGGAAGGATGGAGTGGCGGCGCTGACGAGAGGTAACCCGTACAATGTGCTGTTGTTGCAGTACTTGCGAGCTTTCCTGCCGGACAACAACCGTGGAGTCAAGAGCCGTTTCCACGGTAAATTACTAAAGGACTCGAACCTGTTCCTCCATATTTTGATCGAGTTCTGGCTCCGACAGAACCTCATTTCATTCTCGGATGAACCCGTGGGCGCCTCCACTGCAGCTCCTGGAGTTTTCCGCCCGCCCCCTCCTAGTAACATGCTGGTTAGCCCGTTCGCTTCGGTCTACACGTCGACCAGCTACATGGCTCCTTCGGACGATCTGCTGAGCTCCCTGCTGTTGACTATTATCCATTTGCTCTCGGACTCGTTCTTCCCTGCTCCATTGGCGGAGGACTCGAATGGATCTCAGAGTGGTGCAGGCGGCATGGTTGTGGGTAGTGGTGGGGTGTACTTAAGTCGTAGCGTTACGATGCTGCGGCCTCCACTGTACGCGTTCTTCCGGCTTGTGTTCTCACGTGCTCCCATTGGACTCTCGCCGACCGCTTTCCTGGCCATCACGGACGTTTGGCTTGCGTATATCCAACCGTGGCATTGTCGGTCTTGGATCGACTCGAAAGATCCAGCAACAACAGCATCAGGAACGGCACCAGAGCAGGATAAACTCCCAGGGTACACGTCGGTGTGGGAAAGCTACGTGTTGGCTAATTACCACTTCTACACCACTTTACTCGGCGCTTTTGTGGAGCGCGCGAAGGAGCTGGACTTTTCCACCGGCGACGAGCGCAACCTGCAGATCGTGGACCGTGTGATGAGTGTGTACAACTCCGATTTATTGGCACTTCTACGTCGGGCATCGCTTCACCTGGAGAAGTCCCAGCCATTTGCCATGCCGTTCAGCTTTAACCGCGGCTCCAGCTTCACACGAACTCGCAGTGGAAGCTTTGGTTCTTCATCAAAAGCCAAGGTTACTGGTGACGCGCTCACTGCTACCCAAGCGCACGTCCTAACGTTCTACTGCAAGTCCCTGGGATTTGAGTGCACGCCCGTCCCGCTGCACGACAGCTTCCACCGCGACGCTGAACGTCTCTTTGACAAGTTGTGGGCAGCTGCAGCTGCCTCAGCCGCTACAGCTTCGACACCTTCTGTTCATTCCCCTGCGGACTTGTACCAGAACGTGAGCGCTGTGTTCCGGGCTTCAAGCACGAAGACTGTCGACAAGGTGGCCGAGCAAGTGCAGCGAATGAGCCGGATGCTGCGACGTGTGTTCGAGATTTCAGATGCCTACGTGGCCTCAACAGCTTACTCGCGTTCGTCTTCAGCTGCTACAGGTGGCGGTCTGGAATCGTTTGCGCCGAGTCGTGACAAGCACTTGCCGCATTTGCTTTCTCGCGAGGGTGTTTTCCAACTGCAGCATGGAATGCGCTTGTGCTCTCCAGAATCGGCCGAGTACATTGGTGACCCGATGCTCAGTCCGATTTGTTCGTATGAGGTGGCGTGGCTGGTTCGACTGTCGTACAAGCTCTCGACGTGGCTTAACGACCAGTTCGGGTTTGTGAACCCGTACAATGGCAAGCGGCTTGAAGACAACCTAGAGGTGGATCCTGCCAGTCCATTCGTGCGGTTCCGCTTCAACTTCCGCTTTCTGGCTAGCAAGGTCAACTTGAGTTATCTCGCGGCTTTCGTGCTCTTACTATACGTGCTCTACTTCTGGTAATTGCCACTGTGAATGAATCGAAGCTTTAAAGTTGCCGCTGTTTACAAGTCATCACAGCAAACCTTTATTTATTGCGACCCTCGTCAAAATTACGCACAACTTGTGCAGGTTGCCCATCGGGATCCCTGTACGTCTACTCGTATCACGCTCAATCGCTATCACTATCACTGGAGTCGCTGTCACCGGAAGAAAAGTCGGACGACGAAGAAGAGGACGGCGACAGGTACGAGTTCAGTAGCGGTGTGTAGCTGGAAGAAGCACCAGCCTTGGATGTTTTTGTCTTCTTTCCTGCACCAGCAGTAGTCGTCTTGGCTTTCTGACCTGGTAATCGCACGGGAGGCTTCCTGTCCTCAGGCGACGCAGCAGGCGGAGGCGGCGACGGCGACGGCGGTGGAGGAGCAGGAGCTTCGGCTGTAGATGGCGGGGGTGGTTTATTCACAGGAGTTGCGTCGCTGTCTGAATCATCCGAATCTGAGGACGAAGCAGAGGAAGAGTTGCTGTCGGAGCTAGCATCAGAGCTGGAACTGTCGCTAATGATGAGTCGAGGCTTCGAGCGCTTCTGAACCGCTTGAGGCGGGGGAGGGGGTGGCGGAGAAGATGACGGGGTCCCATTCTGCGGTGGAGGGGGGCAGTTGTTGCCGCTATTGTCGCTGGAGTCTTCATCCTCGGTAGGAGGATCCACTTTACCGTCGTCGACCTTTGAAGATGATCCTCGAGCTGGTTGTCGACTCTTACGAGGAGAAACCACCTCGTCTTCAAAAGCTGACGATTCCCCGCTGCTTGAAGTAGGTGCAGGGCGCTTCCTGGATGAACGGCTTCGGGTATTGCGACTGCTCCGCGACTTTGCTGGACTCTTGGTACGACTTGACCTAGTAGATCGCGAGCGAGTCTGCGGCTTCTTGGATGGCGTTCGTGTCGATGTTCGCTTGCGACTACGTGGGTCACTGTCGCTGTCGTTAGAAGACGAGTTGGCATCGCTAGAGTCGCTACTGTCTGAACCGCTGCTCTCCGTCCATGCCTTGTTAACGCTGCCACGAGATTCTGCTTTGCTCACATCGCTCAAGCTGTTGTCACTGTCGTTTTCACTGTCGTCGTTTCCGCTCTTGTCTTTCATACGATCCACACCTTTCTTCTCCGCAGCAATGTACATGGAGCGCGATAGTTTCGAGAGCAAACCGGCAAACTGCACCACCAACGTGTCAGGAGCGTTGTAAGCACGGCAATTTTGCCACACCAGTTCAACGTCCTTCTTAAATAATTCCCATTTCTAGCAACATAGTAGCACAGATATCACGTTAGCTAGAAACACAGGTTAATAATTTAGCAACAGTCGGGTATCGTACCCGATAAAAACTGGCTTCCGCACGCGATCGAATTGTGCCAAGATCCATCGGATGGGCGATCACGGACAAGTAATTCGGACAACCATCAAGCTCTGGGTCCACTGGTCGAGAGAAAAGATCCTGTAGATATGTCAAAATGGTTGGAAAGCCGATAAGAAGAAGTAAAAAAAACGAGATAACTAACCGCAGATTCTTCCTTCAAAAGCCTGCTGATAAGTGCCAGACAAACCGTCGAAAGACGGCGATCGTTGCCCTACAACAAAAAAAACAATGTTTTATGAGCAATCAGGATTATTCAGTAAAGTTGACAACACAATCACACCTTTAGCAGTGACCAGTCGATCCAATTTCCAGGAGTAGGTACTGTAACCCCATTGCTATCCACTTCCTCCTCTTCATTATCAAGATCCACTTCATCATCGGAAAGTTGATGCCGCCGACGAGCCCTCCACGCTCTGTAAAACCAAAACACAGCCAAAAGAAAATCAGTACCAGTATCTCATCTGCAATCGCCCGCAAAACTTACCGATCCTGCTTTTGGTTGTCATCGGCACCATCAGAGTGGGATCTTCGCGACCGCAAGCCTGGGCGTCGGCTCTCGACGTCATCGTCAGAATCCATATCTTCCGCCTACATGAGAAGTATCAATTAGCACTCGTCGATTTCCGGAAAACCACTTGTTTGACAGGACTTACCCCCGAATCATGAGCAGACTGATCCTTCATTCTACCGATTGCGATACGAGACGATTGCCGCCGCGGAAGAATATTCCATGCGAGCTCTTGTTGTTTGCGGCGTTGCTCTTCGAGTTTCTCTTGGTCCTTCATGATCAAGATAAGGCGTCCTCTCAACCGATCCTGCTCGAGAGATCCACCTGATAGCGCTTCAATCAGCGCTCGTAAATCGTCCAATGTCGAGCTTACCACACGCCAGCCTTGAGGGCCTTCGTCGTAAACCGTTTGGAGGTTTCCCTTTATCCGAGCCTCTTCGACTCCAAGACGCTGTTCTTTCCGCTCACGGAGTAGCGTGACAAGCTTCGCAAACTCTGCGTGATGGTAATGACTGTGATGCCGCCTCCGGTGGTGCCCGTGGCTGCTACTGTGATGATGATGCGAAGACGATGAAGACTTGCGCTTCTTGTGCTTCTTTGATGACGAAGATGAGGACTTTTTGCTGGAACTGCTGGACGATTTTCGCTTGGAGGAGCTGCTGTGGCTGCTTTTCTTCTTTGAAGATGAACTGGAACGGCTTTTGCTGGAGCTTTTCTTTGACTGCTTGGAGGATGACGACCCACTGCGAGATTTTGAGAATGAACTTCGTCTCCTGGTCGAAGATTCAGTGCGAGGAGAAAATGGTTCCCTTTGAGTGGATTTCCGTCGGCGAGGCCATCCACGAGCATCATTTACAAGACACTCAAAACACCTCCACTCGTCCGTCGGTCGCTCCACCAACGGAGGGTCGACATATCTCATATCGTAGCATTTCTTGCAGCTTTCACAGGTAATATCGAACGATTCCGGCGCTGCAGCGGGGTCTGTCGGCGACGTTGAATCAGGTCCCGACGGCTTCACCGCAGTTGACTCCTTATCGGTCGTTGGTGCATCAGTAGTGCCGGTCTCTCCACTCTTTGATGTCACTTGGTTATCTTCTTTGGGTGCACTCGGTTCTGTGGCATTTACTGCTTCAACTACCGCGGTCTTAGAGGGAGAACTCGTTTCTTGGACAACCATCGATTCCGACTTGCACACTAACGAGCTCTCGTCATTGGTATTTGTTGCCGCAAGTTCCCCTTGGGACAAAGGGGCCGACGTCTCATTAACTTGAAGGCTAATGGACTTTGTCAAATCGTCCTTACTTGACTTGATATCCAATTCTGCAGCGCTAATGGTGTTCTCAATGCTTGCTTTGCGCTTTTTCCTTGGTGGGGGGGATGAAGTCGCCGGATGTTCCATCGAGTTTTCCGTGTTTAATTTCGGGAATTCAGCATCACTACAGCTGCTGTCGCTGCTGTCGTCGTCAATAATTGCACGCTTCTTGGAGCCCACAACGGTCACTACTGTTGCGTGGCTATGGTCATCCTCATTAACCTTCCCTGGCGACCCAGCTCCAGCGTTTGTAGGCGATGCATCCTTTACTTTCTGCACTTCATCTGAGGGAAGAGCAATTCGATCCGTCGTCATGATAACATCAGTATTTGCCGCGTTGTTTGCACCCTCTCCATCTTGCTTCTCCATAGATCCATTCGACTGGAGTGACTTCTCTTCCCTTGACGGAGATTCAGATGCACAGAGCACGTTGATGTTCATTTTCTCAAAAGTAGCCGTCTCCACTGCACCTGACGACTCCTTTTTCACAACAGCCGCAATTTCAACAGTGGTAGCATGGGATTCCGAAGTCACTGATGACAAAGTTGTCTCCACTTTCTCCGTCTCCCCCACTTCGGCTTTCATTTTTTCCATCTCCTGTCTTACCAAGTCAGAAGAAACGCCATCAACCTTCACTTTTGCCTCAGTTGAACCCTGCGCCACAGTCTCCTCCTTCTTCACCTTCTTTTCCTCTTTGATTTCATCGGCAAATGCCACTGATTTTACAGCCAATCGGAGAGGTGGAGCCGATGAGTTATGGTCAGGGTCAAAATTAATAGATAGCCGGATTCTTTTAGCGTTTGCAAACTCCACCATATAGGCCGGTTTCCTAATGAACGAAGTGCATTAGTAGTTAGACAAGTATACCAACAAAGGAGGAAGCAAAACCGTACCGTTCTTCGAGTTGCCACTGGGGCTTATCTTCAGCATATATCCAACACTCGTCGTCGAAATACCAATACGACACGCCCTTATCATCAGTTCCGATTTCCCCTGCACGCTGTGTTACCAGAACACTGAATGAGATATTTGGAACAAGTTGCCACCTCAAATGCCTACTCCTTACCAATCGTTTGATGCCCTCGACGTCGTTTTCTTTCTGTAATGTCGCAATGTGCTTGTGGATCTCGGCACATGTGTCTAGTTTCCAATGGCACAACGCTTCCAGGATTTTCACCTATCAACCAAATTAGCGTTAGTTCAAGCACCAACCCCGTCCCTCTAAACAATAGAAATGCTGTACCGACCCTTTCGAACACCGTCAAGTCTGCATACGTTACGCGGCCGCCCATCGGATTGGCCGTGAACTCTTTCCGCCAGTTCTCCTGCAGTTTTCGTGCCAAGGTCTTTTCCCAGTCTTGCACCCTGTGAAAGCATTCGAAAACTCATAAGTACGTCTGTAGGCGCAACCGGTGGCTGTACAGCCTCGTCACCAATGGGGAACAACAACCCACGCACATTTTCTCCATTTTGGCCGTCGGGTGCTCGCGCGCCAACTTGAAGTGCAGTTCCGCCAACAGTTCCACCTGGGGGACCACCAAAACGTCAATCACGTCGTTAGAATTGCCACCGCAAGCCCGTGCACAACAACACCATTTCCGTGAACTTACGTGGGTTCTATCATCGTTGGAAGCGCTCAGAATGGCTTCTTGGAGCTCCTTGAATCGACAAAAACAGATATGACACAAGGGGTGAGCAGTGGCGTCGAGGGGGGTTCTGCATACAAATCCCAAGTGTAGAGGATACGGGCGTGTAGCGGAGATCCAGAGGCATCTGCAGCCATCTCCGCGACTCCCCCCGCGTCCTCTGGTGGCCAAGATCCGCCCTAGAAGCCTCCCCTGGGCTCCAAAGCCCTTGGGGTGTCTAACCGACGCTTACCGTTCGAGAGAAGCTTGGCAGACGCAAAGGCACTCGAAATGTGGTGCAGAAGGAGCAAATCTGCGCCAGCTCTAGCACTTGGCCCAACTGAGAGGCCGACGGGGCCGCTGGGCCGCTGGGCGCCGACGTCTCCGCGTCTTCGTCCGAGTAGCCACTGGACGAGCTGCTTGACATGGCGTGAGTATGTGGAGAGCGGTTCTGGGCGAAGTGGAGGCTTGGGGCTCGTAGGTACAGTGTACCGCTCCTCTCTAAATGCATTAAACCTGTTTGTATCTATAACTATGGTACAACATTAAACCTAATTTGTTTTTTGCCATTATGCCGTTTTTGGTACAAACAGTTTACCGTACCAGTAAAGGCAGCATCTGCGGAATGTGGATGGCAATGACATTCATGTGTTGGTGTTTTAGCTACAGCTCAACAGAGGTGGCTTTGGTCAATTAAACGTTGATACCGTCGACGTTCTCCACCTCGAGCAGCTTGGCGTGTTCTTTGAGGATAGGGGTGATCTCCTCGCCGACGAACTCCTCGACCTGCTGCGGGCAGCGGCCGATGAAGAGCGAAGGGTCCAACAGTGTGTCCATGTGGTCGTGCACGGCCTTGAACAGCGGGTCAGCGGCAATGCGCTCCAGCAGGTCGTTGGCAGCACCCTCCACCTTGACACGCTTGCCAGCCTCCATCGAATGAGTGCGGATAGCCTCGTGCAGCTCCTGGCGGTCACCACCAGCCTTGACGCAGGCCATCAGGATGTTCTCCGTGGCCATGAACGGCAGCTCAGCCTTGATGTGCGCCTTGATCACGTTGGGCCACACTTGCAGACCGTCCGACACGTTGGTAATCAGGTTCAGGATGACGTCCGTGGCGAGGAAGGCCTCCGGCAGCACCATACGACTGTAGATATAGAAGCATAGAGAAGTGTCAGCGAACATATTGAGGACCGAGATATTGAGTGGCGAGAGATAACGCACCGGTTAGCCGAGTCATCGAGCGTGCGCTCAAACCACTGAGCAGCGTGCGTCTGCGCTCCATTGTCCGTCAGCGAAATGACGTAACGCGCCAGACTGCAGATACGCTCCGAGCGCATGGGGTTGCGCTTGTAGGCCATGGCCGAGGAACCGATTTGGTTCTTCTCGAACGGCTCCTCGATCTCCTTCATGTTGGCCAGGAGACGGATGTCGCCAGCCATCTTGTAGGCGGACTGGGCGATGCCCGACAGGATGGACAACACGAAGTAGTCGATCTTGCGCGAGTACGTCTGGCCAGACACGGGGATGACCTTCTTGAAGCCCATCTTCTCAGCTACCAGCTCGTTCAGCTTCTTGACCTATTGTCAATATCATTAAGCAACATATAGTCAGTCAACAACTTCAACTTCTTACCACCGGACAAACACGCAGAAAGCAATCACGCACCTTCTCGTGGTCACCCTCGAACAGGTCAAGGAAGCTAGCCTGAGTGCCAGTAGTGCCCTTGACACCGCGCATGGGCAGACTGTCGATCTGCTCATTCAGGTGCTGGAAGTCGAGCCAAAAGTCCTGCAGCCAGAGCGAGGCGCGCTTGCCGACCGTCACGAGCTGCGCCGGCTGGAAGTGCGTGAAGCCCATGGTGGGCATGTCCTTGTACTCCAGGGCGAAGTCGGACAGCACCTTCATGGCCTTGACCATCTTGCGCTGGATGAGCTGCAGGCCCTGCTTGATCTGGATGATGTCGGCGTTGTCACCCACGTAGCAACTGGTGGCACCCAGGTGGATAATGGGCATGGCCACGGGCGCCTCCTTGCCGAAGGCGTGCACGTGAGCCATGACGTCATGGCGGAACTTCTTCTCCATCTCGGCCGCGTACTCGTAGTCGATGTCGGTCAAGTGGGCGGCCATGGCGTCCAGCTGCTCCTGCGTGATGGCCAGACCCAGCTCCTTCTCCGACGTGGCCAGCGCCAGCCACAGCTGACGCCACGTGGAGAACTTGCGATCCGGAGACCAGATCTCGCTCATCTCCTTGGTGGCATAGCGGCTCACCAGCGGGTGCTCATAGCGGTTGTGCTCGGCCATGGTCGGAAGGAAGGAACTTGTACTGGGATCAGGTGTCGTCTTTGCAAGTGGCTACGAACACGGCAATTGATGGCCACTGGCAAGGATCCATACAAAAACCAAGTCAGGTCCCTCATTGAGGTATTCGTACTTATGCGAAAACATAGTCTTTCGAAAAAGAATGCAGAAAATCGATTATCGTTATCGTTCAATTTTGCCTAAAAAACAGAGTCGAGAGCACTGGTAAACCGAAGATGAGTAGTAGCAAGGCTCTAAAAAGGAGCTTCCCATTGCGATACTCCCGAAATCGAATTGTAGAAGTACTTGTTCCCGTCGTGATCCCAACTCTCGACCCATGCGGCTTTCATCTCGTTCTCTTCTCGCTGCTGCTGCCGTTTCAGCCTCCGGGCTTCAGCTCTTTGCTGCTTCAGTTCTTCCTGCTGTTGTTGTACCAAAGCGCGGTCCCACAACATCCAACGAGATGTACACTCATGTTCCTCTGCTCGCATTGTTTTCAGCTCTCGCCATTCGTTTTGCACCTGTTCCTTCACTTTCTCAATCTCACGGAAGCGCCTTTGCCTGCCGAGTAAGTCTTCAAGTCGCATCTCATTGGTTTCTCGTTCGGCGCGTCGTTTCTCCTCGTCTAGTAAACGCATCCGAGCGATTTTCCTTTGCTGCTCTTCAAGGGGATTTTTCTGAAGGTTCCCACTTTTTTCTCGCTTCTCTTCTTCCTCTTTCGCCTTCGCCTTCGCTAGTAAAATTCGCTCGAAGTAATAAGAATCTTCACGTCGCATTTTCTCCAACTCCCGTCGTTCCTGTCTCTCGTTTTCAAGCTGTAACATCCGCTGGCGTTCTTGACTCTCGCGTTTTTCTTTCATAGTCGACGTTTGGTCAGGTGTAGCAGTGGAACTGTCATGTTGTTCGAGTTCGCGAATCTCCGCTTGCATACGCAGAAACTGTTCGTGTTTTTGATGCTGTTTAGTCAACTCGTTCTCTTCAGGTATGTTGAGGTCGTTTGCGTGCATGAGCAGACTCTCAACACGTTCATGCCGGCGCTGAGCTTCTTTCTGATATTGCTGCTCGAGAATCTGGCGTTGGTGCATTTCCTGCTGGTACTGGCGCTCTTTCTCCAGCGTTTCGAGAGTTGGCAGAGACTTGATCCACTCGGAAAATGGCTGTTGTGGATCAGGATGTTGTCGACCAGAGCACAAAACCCCCAGGCTAGTCACCAAATGACCTCGCAGGCTTTCAATATTGCAACACATTTCTTGAATTGCGAGTCGTCGGCGACTTCGCTCAAGTTGTGAGGTCTGTTGGAATAAATGTCGATTTTCCCAGTTTGCTAACTCGGAATGTGCATTCTCAGAGGCAGCACGAAGGCGTTGTTGAATGGATAGTGGAGCATCGCTTCTCTTGGGCAATTTCGATTTCTTGATCGGACTGAGTGTACGAATTGGGTTCGGACTGCCTTTGCCGGTCTCTTCTTCGGTAAATAGTAGGGAAGCAGCGGAAGCTATGCGTTTTAATGTACTTCCCTGGGTAGCAATAATCTGGAATGGCAACAGCTCCACGCGCGGCGAGTTACGATGTAGCCATGTTGGAGCATTCTCAAGAGCCTGATAGGTTGGCGCTGCTGCAAAATTACACGTCATAATAGCACGACGAATGTAGGCTCCTTCACGTATAAAAGATCTGAACTCTGCTGACGGTCGTGGAAGGTGAACAGCAAGAGCGACAAGAGATCGGAGCGCTAAGTGGATCCTCGCATTGTCGGTCAGTATCAAACTCCACATAGCACGAATTTCGCGCTGTGCCGTATGTGGTGAGACTTGCTCACAGCAGAGCGGAGGAAGTTTGTATTGATTTTTCTTGGTTTCAGATGCACGTTCCTTTGCTTCTTCAGTCCGCGGGAAAGTAAAGATGGAGGGAAGTTTTTGGTGGTTGTGACTCTTGCGTGGCTGCTCTTGAAACTCTGACACTTCGTCTGTGGGTACTGCAAGACCACGAAGCAAGCAGATTAAGGATCGAATACCCACTGGAATGAAAAACGTGTGGATGTTTTCGCCCAGTAATCGATTGCACAGAGGCTGGTAGCACCAATCGAACGGATCAATGGTTATCATGAGGTCTAAGGGATCAAAGGACCTTTTGTCTTGGCTATCAGGTATCACTTCCAAGTCAATTTTCAGGTTAGATGTCTGCATTTCACTTGTTGTGCCCAATTTAATGAGAAAAGTGTGTAATCCCTCCTTTACGACGTTGCCTGCAATCTCCGGTTCTCGACACATTCGAAACAAAATATTCAGCAACGCAAGGTCAACTAGCCGTCGTTCGCACTTTCGGTCACAGCATGCCCCAAGTAGGGCTTGTTCGCTGTATCCCGTCACGAATCGCTTTAAGCCGCCCAATATTCGAGCCGTACAAATGGTTTTCAGCTCAGATTTCTTTCTTGAGTCCGGTTTGTCAAAACAAGCTGCGATTTCCATCAACGTACACAGCGATTTACGAAGTACATCCGAAAGTGGGGATGAACGATTGCCACTTTCCTCTTGGTCACTAAGGGGGTTATGTTGGTGTTTTGTTCTTTTCCATGTTGAGTCGAGAGTTTGAATAGCTAGAACCAGCTTCGATTCACTGAAGATCGGGATGGAATCCAAGCTCTTACGTTCAAGACGTGTCTTTCGAAGTGCGGGGTTGGCTCGCTGTGGCGGTGAGGGTGACATCCCAGCGCTGTGTAAGTGAAGTACGGGTATAATAAAAACCTCAAACCTATTTTTGTTTTTATTTTGGATCTGCAGTTTACGCTTCTTCCTCGTCGTTCTCGGAAATGACGTTCATCTCCACTATCTCCTGAGCCCCACGCGTGCTCTTCCCCGTGAACTCCGTTCCGATATCGTCTTTATTCTGCGACGAGGAAATCGTCAAGTGCGAGTGAGAATTGAACAGAATCGGACCGGCGATCTGTAAGAAGGTGCCCAGGAGCTCCTCATCGTCCGCCGAAAAGACCCCATTCGAGTCAAGCTTGTTGATAAGCTGAACGACAGCGATTATTTCGCCAGATCCATTGCGCAGAGGCATTGCAAGCACGCTCCGTGTTTGGTAACCGAGCTTTTGGTCGAAGTCCTTGTTGAAACGCGGGTCGTCGTAGGCATTCGCTAAGTTGATCGCTTCATTCTCAATCACTACTGCGCCTGCAATGCCCTGATTCAACGGAACGCGGATGTTGACTTCACCCTGCAAGGTCCAGAGTTCATTCTTCGCTCGGTCCACAATGTAGAGAGTACAACGATCCGAATTCACGAACCGCTGGACACGCGTGGAGATCGTGAACATCAGGGAGATAAAACCCAAGTCCCGATGCATATCCTGCACGATGCTCAGTACGTCTTTGACCCTTTCGCGAGCAATACAGGCGACTGCATGAGTGTCAGCGTTGTGGAGAGCCACGCCCGCCTCAGCTGCCAGAATCGTCAGGATCTCCTCGTCCTCATCAGAGAAACTCGCTTTCTTGTCCAGTGAGATTTTGTTCAGAACTTGCATCACCCCCACAGTGTTGTTGGCGCAGTTGCGGACCGGCACGCACAGCATCGACCGAGTTTGATAACCGTTCCGCTGGTCGTACTGCGAGTCGAAGTTGGGATCTGTGTACGCATCCGAAATGTTCATGGCTTTGCCAGTGGCTGCTACTGTGCCAGCAATTCCCTTTACACAAGATTGTTAGCTTTTTTGTTGCTCGGAGAATGTAAAATGTATCGCTTACCTTTCCGTAAGGAACACAAATATCAGTAGCTCCTTCCGACACCTTCAGTACCAGCATATCCGTCGCTCGTTCCTAAAAACAGTGGTTGTCGTCATTTGAGAACAAATTGGCTCGTTCTAACACAAACAATTGTTCTCACATAAATGAAAAGTGTGGATCTCTCCGCGTTTAAAACTGCGCATGCTTGCTTGATGATGATCTTTGTTGCTGCACAGTACACTTGTTAGATAAAAAATATGATTTCTCTCCGTCTTCAACTAACCTTCCATTGGATTCAGCTCGGAGCCGATTATTCGGCATGCCTGAATGACCTGCTCCATCTTGGACAAACGGTGGACCAGCGCTGGATCGTTTCCTCGTGGCGAGGCGGGTGCTTTACCTACTGGAGGAGGAGGTCTGGTAAAATGCCTGCTCGTAAGTAAAATATATGGCAATTTCTGTAATATAAGGCAAACGTACGCGAACTTCCGAGGCTTAACCAGAATCCGACCATTCTCATCAGCTGACGCACTATACCAAGGACACCAAGTGTCAGTCTATAAAGCTAAAACTTCCACCGCGTTAGATAGTCGTCATTCAGACCTCGCTGCAGCGTAACACTGCTTGATGTATGCCAGAGTGTGTTCGGGCTGGAACTTCTCGCCACTTTTTCTCTGTTGAACGAAGTACCGATTGGTGAATCGTAAAATAGCAAGAAACCTCAGTAGACAGTATACCTCTCCGATCTTTTCCTGTAGCAACGCCTGGAGGAACGTGAGCGGATCATCCGGTCGGGACAGAAGTGCTTCGGCTGTCATCCACTCGATGAGCGACCGGAACCCCATCGAGTTGAGGTAGGCCTCCCCAGCCTCTGCTGTCTGCGGATCCATGATCGTTTTCCAGGTATGAAATGCAGAATTCTCAAAGCAGAACTCGCACTGCAATAGCGAAACGACCGTCTTTTCATGTGCAACGGCCCAAGTTGAAGTGGTAGTTCATTAATCGCCCGAGGAGCGCAGGGACTCGCGATGGCGAGCAATGAGCCAGCCAAGACTGGGCTTCAGCGCCTGTGGCATTTCGGCTCTGATCAGGACCTCCGACACCCATCGACGACTCAAGCCAACTCGGAAGATGAAGGGGATCCAGACAACCCACCGTCCGTGATTCGCCAACGCCGCGTTGATCCTCGAGGAGACTTTCGACTGAATCCGTTCTCGCATTCGTTCTCTAGCGATGTCATCACTGCAGCTACGCCAAATCGACGAATGGAATTGGACGAAGCGATCGAGGAGACGGAGGAAGGACGAAGACGCTCTCAACCGAATCGCCATCGACGTGTCAAAAGTTACACTGGGCTGGCCGATTGGCACCTTCTGGACTCGGGATCCACGTTCCGTCCGCGCACATACACTAGATCACTGGAGTATCTGGTCCAACATTTGGCCCCAACGACAGAGAGTGGGGGGACGTTACCGTCATCGCCGACAGGGAAGAAGAATCGAGTGTGGTCTCCTCGTCACGGGAACGTTATACCGAGCGTTCCTGCTGTGGAGTACCAGATGAAGTACGAATTTGCTTTGATCTTACACAACAAACCCACAACGCCGCGTATTCTCGCCCGCAATGGCTTGGATGCTGTAGGGAAGCGGCAGATGGAAGTGCTCAGTCGCTGTATCAACGCCGGCTTTGAGGTGTCCGTTCTTTCCAGCACTTTGTATTCCCGAAAGTATTTGGTTCTGCTCTTGAGTCCGTTACCATCGAGATTGCAGACGGAGAAGAACCGACTGGTGCTTGAACGTTGGCTGCAGATCGGAGCTGTGGGCGAAGTGCCGTCCGAAATCGAGGAACTCATCGCGTCGAGTAACATTGGCGACGTGGAATCTCCAGCGAAAGAAGCAGCTCAGGAAGATACGCAACAGTTGGAGACTAATGACGACGACAAGTTCACTCCTGCTGAGCGTATCCAGACCATTGCCCGTATCATTACATCTACAGCCAGCGTGGAAGAACTGAACCCTCCAGGAGCGAATATCTCCTTTGAAGAACTCAACCGCAATGAAACGATCATTATGGCCTGCTTCCCACTGCACAATCGACATGTGGATAACATGCTGTTATCCAAGTGTGGCCACTGGTGGTGGAAGTCCACAGAGATCACGAACGAACTCCGATACTACTACGGAGAACGAGTTGCTTTCTACTTCAGTTTCCTGTTTGTATACACCAAATGTCTGCTGGTCCCTGCTCTGGTAGGTTGTGGCGTGTACATTTCGTGTCGATGGGTTGGTTCCGTTGCGTACATGAGGTCGCTGTGCATCTTCGGGTTTTGTACGGTTACGATTTGGGGCGCCTTCTTCCTCAAAGCTTGGACTCGACAGAATAATTTACTGAACGATGCCTGGAACTTGAGGTTGTTCAAGGAAGCCGACTACCCAAACGCAACGTTCAAACCGCAAGGGTATCGCGACGTAGTGGACTCCCATGGTGTTTTACTATTCCGTGAACCTTTCTACAATCCACTATTGCGTATTCCCGCCTACGTGCAGACGTTTATGGTTTTCGCACTGTTCATTGCTACTTATGTAGTGGGGACTGCGTTTTTCGTCCAATGGTACACCGCTGCGATGATGGCTCCTGTGTGCAGCAAGTGCCCCGAATGTGTTGCCTTCCTGTCGTGCTTCAACACCGAGAGACCGATTCTGTTTACAGATAGGTGGTGTTACATTTTTGCCCAAGGACTTTTACTTGGTATCTCGCTGGACATCGTCGTGTATTTGCTGAGTGTAAAGCTCATTCGGTTCTTCGTCACGCGAGAAAATCACGTCATGGACGCGCATTTCCAGCGGACGATGGTCAATCGACTGTTCGCGATCAACTGGATCTCCTTTTTCCTTTGGTTTATGCTCATTTCGTTCGTGATCATACCATTCGGATCTGAGGTTGAAACGTGGCTGTCGGCCAACTTAAAGTACACAAAGCTGACTGTGCAGTGGCAAGGGGGTGTCATTGACATGTCGACGGCGTTCGTCACCCCACTGCTCATCACGCAAGCGTTGAATCTCCTAATTGATACGTCTTTGCCCATTATTTTCCGGCGAGAGACGCTAAGAGCATCCAAGCTGGCCAAGAAAATAATGAAAGCCAATCCAGCAGAAACACTTTTGGCGCTTTCAGAGTATCACTCGTCCTTTGAGAACCTCCCAAGTGATCTGTCGCCGTCCAATTCGTCACGATCGGTAGCTTTCAAGACCAAAATTGAGGTAAGTAAAATATCGCCTGGGGATATCAAGTCTCTCTTTCTGATTGTGACTCTATACCTGTAGCTGCAAATGATGACACCGATTCGAATCCCGTACCTCGAAGATGCACTGGGGGTCTCGATACCGACACTCGAAGGCTTCGAAAACGAAAAATGTAAGTTTGATCTGTATCATGCCTGCAACGCAGTACCAAAACGTTGTTCACTCCCAATGTTTCACTGCGTAGACTTCATGACAGCTGACGATGTCCTTGAAGAAAGTCAACTACCTCTTTATAATGCATTCGTGAGGGACTCATTTTTTGGAGAGTTCAATGTGGCGACGCTCTAACTTTGGTCTGTTTTCTTGAATTTGTAGCCTGACTACTTGCGGATGGTTATCCAATATGTATGTGTGACCTCCCTCACTTCTCCTCTGTTGTTGAAGCTGATCTTACTGTTGTCATAGGGATACGTGGTGATGTTTTCTGTAGTTTGGCCATTCTGCGCCATGGCAGCATTCGCCAACAACATTATCCACATTCAGAACTCTTTCTACAAACTGGTTCTACTGCGTCGACGACCAGTTCCTCGGAAAGCCAACAGCGTCGGCCAGTGGGAGAAGATGCTCTTTATCACGTTGTTCCTGGCTCTCTTTGTGGTTGTCGGCTTGATTTGCGTGAGCACTGGTGAGCTTGAGTATTTTATCTCGGAATGTTTAGCTCTAGAGCGCTTCAACGGAAAGGACTTCAGGTATGTTTTGTTTATTTGATGTTGCGTATTCCTATGGCTTCGCTTACGACGTTGCTCTGTTAGCATGGGGCCAGAGTTTTCTTGCCTTAGCATTTCGTCCCGCTTCATTGTCGCCTTGGTGTTGGAGCATGCGGCTTTCTTAATCGTTTACGTGCTATCAGACTACATCTCCGACACTCCAGCTAGTGTGCGGACATCATTTGAACGCAAGAAGGAGCTTATCCGAAGAGCAATCTGCGGCCAAGGGCCAACAGCCACGCAAAAATCCGATGGTAAAGGCGTTCCAATACACTACGGAGCCAAATCGTTTGACACTGCGTAAGGCTGTTGCCTCGATGCACGTTGCATTGATTTATGAGACCAATAAACACACGTTGCGGTCACACTCTGGACGTAAATACTACTTGACGGTGAAAAACTATCAGAACTCGATATGTTCGATGTGCTCCGATGAGTCCTTGCTGTTAACAGTCCGTAGATCCTCAACCACCTGCCAACCCAACAACCACGACAAAAATTAACAACAAAATACTCCGTTCCATCCATAATTCAGACGGTCGTACCACAACGGAGCCCAGCAACTCCTTCAACCTAGTTAGGATCGTGGGAACAGGTGACCACTCCCACTTCTCATCAACCAGTTTTGTCTTCTTCGCATTTGATACAGCGTTCCACAGATAAACAGCTGAAGAGCCGATCACAAAGATGTAGAAGAAGAACGATCCAAACGAAGTCGACTGCTCCACTCTCCTTCGTCCCTTGCTGATCTTCTGTTCATTGTTATCGAGCAACAACGTCTCCTCCACGAACGAGGGTCCTTCCACGAGTCCATCACGAGGGCTTTCCTGCTCTTCCTCTTGCACCAGCAGCTTCTGGCGGGCCTGATTCAAGGTATCTGGCATTGCTCTCACTGCAATCTCCACTGGTAGGGTGATGTTCATCTTCATCAGCCGTTCCCTGGTCTCCATCACCTTTTTCTCCTGTTGCCTGTAGTACTGCAGCACTTCTTTCATGACCTGTTCATTCTCCTGGATCTGCATCTTCACCTGCTCCTCAAACCCCTTCTTTACTGCATTCTGCAGCATTTCCGTTCTACTGGAAGCCGCTACGTGAGCTTTCTGAACACTGTGGAGGAACCTGTCAGCCGAAGTCTCCAGTTTACTAGTGTCCCTGCCCAGTAGCTCAATACTCCTCTCCAGTCGTTCAAACTGCGGCCCAGTCTGCGAATTACTTCTCACCCAGGTGCTGATGGGTAGACTGAGTACGTTGATACCCACGGAGAGCAAGATGAAGGCCAGTAAGCCACCTCGAATAAGCCGCAACGGGTTAAAGAGCAAAGCCTTTGTCTGCGTCTGCTGCTCGCTGGTTGCTTCCGCTACTGCTGCTAGAGATTCTGTGCGTGGTCGACTTGGTGGCTGACGGTCTGTTGCTGTGTTCAGAGGCTCCGTGTCCTCCACAGACACGGTAGAGCGCATGCTGTCCGACAGTCCGAGTCGCACCATATTCGTCTGTGATCGGCGCGAGAAAACTTGATTTAAATCCACCCCTTAGTGAAATCAAGTCAACTTGAAATATGTCGTTATAGAGTCGTTCAAAACTGTAAGCATGTCATGCTCTACAAGTGTAGGTTGTTGAACATGGCGCGCTGACTTCCGTCTCTGGAGCTACTTGCTGCTTCTCCATGTACATGTTAAGTCGAATAGGTAAAGTTTCTGCATGTATGGCCTTGACTGGGAAAATCTCCTTGTGTTTCTGCTGATCCTCGCACCAGAACGGATCTGCTAACACCCACGAGTTGCTGGCTGCGTCGTCATTGATGGCAGTCGCTTGGTTGATGGCAGTCGCTTGGTTGATGGCATCTTCAACTGTCTGCGCTAGGATGCGAAAGCTGTGCGGCTGGTTGATGATATTAGCGTCCTCTGCTCCACTTGACACTGGAGTTGCCACTAAGGCCACCATCCCCGCGCGAAAAGCTTCTTCGAGCTGCACCAACGGCAGCGATTCGTCTTCCTCTGAATCTGCAGCTTCGACGAGCCCTGCGCCCCAGCCTGCCTCGACCACCAGCGTCCTCACAGTCCGCCCTTCCTTGGACAGAATCACCACGCACAGCTTCTCCAGCTCTCCGAGCAGTAACCACGTGCGGCAGCCAGTCAACATGGAGTGGATGTACTCGCACAGCAACGGGTGGCGACTCATGTGAATCGGAACATCATACAGTCTCCGCTGCTCAAAAGATTCTACACAACAGCGCAATATTGATTTAAACGTTGGCCTTGGCTCGATTGAGTCTATGTCTTCACTCACCTTTGGGGTAGACTTGCCACGCGAATCTGCAACTTTCAATGTGCAATTAGTACGTTGGATACACAAACACAAACAACGTATGACACGCACAGAAATTCATGCACGGTGGCCTCCAGGAACTCAAGAACGAGGTCCGTGAGCTGCTCCTTCTTAGGTCGACCCAACTCCATCTACCTACCCCTCGTCTGAGTGACATACCGTCACTATCGTTGTAGACAGTTGAAAATGTGGCGGAACTTGGCGTACGGGTCTCAGCAGGCGGCGGACGCGGCGCCCGCCGTGGTCCCCACTAAGTCCGTGAAGGAGACGGTAGTCTCCCAAGGTCAGTTGCTCTATAAGCTGTGCTTATGGTATTCCTATAATGCTTACATACTCGTCTGCGGTCAGTTGACGCGTCTTCCGTGCCCAAGAATGACGGCGCCAAGGTCTATAAGATCCTCGAGTACCTGCGCAGAGTGCCGATGCACAAGGCTGTGTCGGTGTCTGATATCTTCAAGCACACTGGCGTCGTACGTGGCAGTATGCTTGCTAGTAAGAGGCTGGAGAGTTGCTGATGGTTGCGTGGTGTTAGGACTTGACTATGGACGACCAAGTGGAGCAGCGTCTCAAGAACAACCCGAAAGTTCGGGTGCAAGGAGACCAATACGCGTACCAGGTGAGAGGAAACACTTATGTTGACCTCTGGACGTGTTTTAAGCTGAACGTTTGCTGCTCTTTGCTGTATTTCTAGGCCAAATACGACATCAAGAACCAGATGCAGCTGCTCAAGATCCTCGACCGAGTAAGGCGTTACATTGGGTGATTTTTATTATGCAAAGGTTAATTATGTTTTATATGTTATGACTCCAGACCCCAGAGGGTATGCCCATTGAAGATTTAATCGACTGCTACGTCGGTGTGGAGGACGACTTGAAGGAGCTGACGCGCACAGGAGAGATCATTTGCCTGAAGAACGCGGACAAGGGCGCAGAGGTGTACTATTCGCGTGGCCCAACCTTCCTTGTGGATCTCTCTGGCGTTGCTACAGTTGAAGCTGGGAGTTACTTGGCCCATTCTAGTCAAGATATTACTAGCGAAATTCGCCGTGGTGATGCGTTTCGCGTTGGAGACAACTGGTTCCGCGTCTCTGCTGCTGTCAAGGTCCTCATGAGATTAACTTTATATGCTTTTACAGATCCTCTGTACTGACGTACACCTTTGTTACACTTAGAGCTCGAGCACCACACGCCCCGCTCCCTTCGCAGGAATGGCAACGAAGAGTGTCTCGTCGACGCGTGATCCTAACGTGTCGAAGAAGATCAAGTGCGTTTCCTTTTTGATATGTTGTCAACTCTTTCTCGCATTGATCAATCGTTTCGTGTTGCTGAAGGTACATGTTCAAGTTCGACAAGGACCATCTTCCGCTAGACGTCCCTTTTCCAGATGCCAAGAGGCGAAATGTGGCAAGCAGCGATCGCTGGGATCTGCTGCCCAAGCGTGGTTCTAAGTTTCAGATGGTGAAGCACGGTACGACAAAACTTCAGCTTTACGATAAGTTGGACGCAGAACACGAACTCATTTTCATGTTTGTATATTTGTATAGGCTGCTCAAATGACATCCGTCAGCTCTGGCGCGACACTTTGCGAACCTGGCCGTCAGATCGAGCTGAGTTCGACAAGAAGCTTGTCCAAGCTGGTCTGACAACACAAGCGAAGGTGGATGCAAGTCGTCGCCAGATGAAGCGTCGACTGAAAGAGGACAAGAAGAAGAACCGTCCTCGCAAGCAACGCGATATCAAGATTACGAACCACCATCTTATCGGCACGAAGCTCGGTGAGATTTTGGCGAAAGGCGGCCAGGAGCAATTCACGCTTGGTGCTGTCAAATTTGAGAAGAAGTAATAGTTGGGTTAGTGACTCAACGAATGCATTTGCCCGCGGCACGTCAAGACAATTTGCTTTGCACGTCGTCTATCAACAGGAATGTATTGAAGCGAAAGCACGAGCAGATTATATCTGCAGCACACCCTTCTGTCTGAAAAACAAAACGCCAATAGCAGTGATCACAATGAAGGCGACAACGCAAGTGATTGCCACTCCCCAGAACCACCCCCAAGCTTCCTCAATACCCGATGCCAGATTCATACCGAACACTCCAGCAAGCAGCGTACCCACTGACAGACTGATCGTCATCAGAGAGAAAACGAGGTCTACTCGGAGCAAGTAGTTTCGCATCGAGTCGAGCTTCAGCATCACCAAACTTTCGGTATTCGTGATGCGGTGCTGCATCAGGTCCGCCTTTGTGCGAGTCGAGAAGATATCTTGCAGGTAGGTTTCAATGAGCACTTCAGCCTCCTCGGAATCGAAGCTGTATAAATCCGTGAGAAGAGATGGATCTTCGTACAGCTTCGTAAGGTACAGCAAGCGCAGATCTTCTTCGTTGTCCAACAGATCCATTAGCACACGACGCACTCCGTCCACTTGCGACTCGAACTCGTTCATAGTGTTCTTGAACTCGCGTAGTGTTTCCAACTCTCGTGAGTGGAGGTTCCCTTGCACTAGCCGATCCAAAGCCGAGATAACCACAGGGGAGAGCTTCTCGTAATCGGCCTGGAAGTACCGCGCCAGTGTCGCTAGTAGCGCCTCCAGTGCCCTGCATAAAATACACAAGCACCACTACTGTTCATCATGCAACATAAAAATCAACCCAAAACTGTTCGTTATCAGCCTGACCTGAACTCGTACGGGTCTTCCGCATTCTCTCGAGCAGTCTGGCCGAACTGCTCTTTGAGAATAGACAGAAGACTATCAGCTCCGTCTGGGACGTACACAAGACACACGTCACGCATCACAATCGCGCGCAATGGGTCTGCAAATATCAAGCCCAGTCAGCCTTAACATTCACACATCGTCAGTCCACTCTACTTACCAGCACTGATGAGAATTGCTTGCTTCCGGATAATAATCGACGGCTCGTTGGAGACGGAGAACGCGTTCTCCATCCGTCGGATGTCTCGCGCATGAACTCGCTACACCAAAACCAACAATAGCATTCATCAGCATTGCAACATTCTCCACAACAAAAATCTCGCGGTTAAAATACCCACCTGGACGTCACACACTGTAGCGTAGTTGGGCCCGTCCGGGCCTCCAGCATCTCCACGCATCATGTTTACACTGGCTCGTCGGCCCTTCACTCCAATACTCCCCAGTCGTCGAAGTGGCGGCCCCGCAATGTCCGTAGCTTCGCCGATCTCCTCGGGCTCCGCCTCCTTAGGCACCGCTGCCTGCTGCGTCATCCGTAGCACATCCAACCTGCTCATTTCCTTGAATTCGGAGTCTCCATTGCGGTCGAATAGCAGCACCAACACCCGCCCGTTCTTGGAGCCCGGGTCGAACTGGCACGCGAACCTCTTGAGCGAGCTGGCTCCTGGCGAACTAGCACCGCTCAGCTCCGTCGAGTCCTTCGTTTGCAGGTCGATGCTGTGGTAATTCGTGGCTCCAGGACTGTGCATCTCCGTGACGGGTGGTCCCATGGCGGCGATGGAGGACGTCCGCGACGACGTCGACGAGCGTTGCGCTTCGTCGTCCACCTGCATTTTTGGCAGTGCGGCAGATAACAATGTGACAGGCGTCGTTGTATTCCTCAAAGAAACCTCTATTTTTAAAATATAAAAGTTGAGAGGTTTCAAATATATCGAACTTAGGAGCTAATCAAATGGATTAACCCTTTGGTTACCACTAAGTTCGATACGAATGGCCACTCCCTTTCCTATCAAGGGAAGTCGAAATAAGAAGAAAAAAAACTGTGCTGATGATTATGTACGGCATCTGCAGCAAAAGAGCACATCTTGAAAGAGGTACGTCTTGAAACCAAGCCACCTCCGGAGGTGGTTTGGTTTCAAGCCAATCCGATCGTTTCAGGTACCTTGTCCTTTGGGGAGAAAGACCGGCTATTCCCTCGTGCACCAACTATTTGTACCTATCGTTTGTTTGTGAAGCGGACCCACACACACACACACCTCGTTTTTGGATCGTTTTGAAGGCCAACTTTTGCTCGAGATTTGCACGACTATAACTGGGTATTTGGGAAGTATGTTGGAGGTACTGCAACAGCATCGCCCGATGTTGAAGCCGGTGTTGGAGGTTCCGCATCTACAACTGATTCAGATGTTGGAGGCTCCGCCAATCCTAAAGTCGATGTTGGATTCAATGTTGGGGCACCAAAGTCGACCCCCCCCCCCTTCCTCGCCGCCATCCACATCACTAGGATCACCATCGCCCAAGTCGTCAAGAAGCCTATCCAACGTACTCCGCACGACCGAATTCATCTCATTCACTATTGCCCCGTCTCCGCCTACCACCCTTGTCACTCACTTTCGTCCCCTTCTTGTTTGGGCCCATAGCCGGCGCTCACTTCTTGCCAGCCGTGACCACCTTATCCTGCCCTGGGGCTATATCCGTTGCCTCCTGCGCCACCTCCGCTCCTGCCGTGTCCTTTGTCGGCGACACCTCCTTTGCCGCTACTTCCTTTGCTAGTGCTTGCCGAATCTTGATATACGACAGGAGATGTACTGGAGGATCATTCGAACGCCGTAGTCTGCGGTCGCGCCACCGTTGGCACTCGATCTTCTTCTTCTCAGACGCTATAAGCCGGTACGCCCGTTGCTTTTCTCCGATGTTATGACAAAGCCTACTGTACGGGGTTACTGCACCTAGAAGTGTCCGTACATGGCACCAGCTATCTATACCGTGACTTCATATGCCCGTTAAAAGCGACAGCAATGTAACTGTGGAAACATTCCACTCCGATGAAAACAACATCATACTGCCGAAGCCTTATTTGAGGCGAGGCCAATCGGAAGACGTGAGTGCAGGCCAAGTAAGGTGCTGGTGCAACAGGGGAGCAGTACGCTGCCCTGCAAAACACGTGGAAAGCATCGCGGACGGATTGGAGAAGCGGGGAAGACAAAAGAAGAGCCCCCAGGCGGGATCGAACCACCGACCTTTCGCTTACGAAGCGAGTGCTCTACCACTGAGCTATAGGGGCTTACGAAATACCACCTCACAAAACATATTACCACCACACAAAACATATTACCACCACACAGAACCACTCAACAAACAAACCTTTTTTAACAACTCCCCTCCATCACCGCAGAAATCACGACCACGACGCGCACTGCAGACGCTACGCGTATTCTTGTATGACCTCTTACACCTACGCACATGGCTCACGCTCGACAAATGCATGTATCTCTCCCAGGCTGTTGCGCCGCCGCCGTAAGATATGCTGCCACTTCACGCCGACGGAAAGGCGAAGCGAAAGGGACCAGGTTACGTTGTAGCACCTGGGCATTTAAACCGATTGGCGACGTCCAGTGTTACGGCTCACTCCAAGAACACATTTGGAGTTAATTATCTTTATTTGTGTGTGTGTGGTGGGGGGGGGGCTGAGATTTCGCGCTTGTGTTGCTCTACTGGCGACTCAATGAGCAATTTCGCGAAGACCTGGTGGGTCACGTTAAACGACTCCCGTGTCCAACGTGAACGACCAAGCGATCTGCAACGCGCCTACGTAACATTAGGTGAAGATGCTGTTCGACAACTACAAGCCCGTTTCAAGACACTCCATTCAAAATGGGCGGCAAAGAGCATGACCAAGCTGAAGGCTCGGTGGTCCCATTAATTGAGCAGCGAGTGCCCAATCGATAAATTCGTGCCGTGTATGGTGTTGGGTTAAGAAAGTGAGACGAATTGGCATTGAATCTTTGCACACGCGCGTCTCCAAGTCATGCTTACACAGCTGATGACATTGATTTTGTCGTCTATGTGTATAAAGATTGGGAACGGATTACCGTGCGCGCATCGCATTTTGAGGCAATACCTGGTTCAGCCCGGTATACCGTGGAAGAAGTTATGGCTGCAGTACAAGGATTGTGCAGAGGCTAGTGTGGTCGCAGAGTGATGGACTGCTCACGATGGCTACAATATGTGCACTCTCGGTTTCCTGGTGTGAATCGAAAACAGATCTTTGTGTGAAGATTGATACAGCTCTAACAGACCCCAATATTACTGACACTTCACGGAGTGAGCTTCTAGCAGCCAAAACAATTCATTTAGATGCAGCAATCAACCAACGGAGGGCCATGTCGGAATTCGTCAAAAGTTACGTAGCCAAAACTGTCCCAGACCAACTATTACCTCTCAAGATAATCCCCGACCATGCAGAAATACCTTTGACGGCAGACACAATCTCGTATTTTACGATTCCTCGAGTGCGTATCCAGATTGAAGACTTCGGTGGTTGCCAGTTTACAACAATAAAGACCTTTTGCTGACTACTTCAATTGCTGCTTGGCTCTGCCTCCCTGCTGTCTGGCGTCTCCTTCTTGTCGCCAGGGGGCTCTTGGGTTGCTTTATATAATTATTTTAAAACGAAATTTTACCTGGTGCAGTGTCGCCCTGGTTTTAAACTTTTATATACGAGCGAAATAGTAGAGGCCCCTCTGGACATGTACCGTGCAGGATTTGAGCTTTTGAACCAATAAAAGAGCGACGCAAATGCACAGCGGACCTCTGCTTTTCTATTTGGACTTCACTACGATTTGTTTTATCCAGACCGAAAATGCCCCCATTTCGAAACGATGATTTCTGCGGGTGGTGTGAACAAGCACCTTGTGTGTGGATAACGTACGAGGCAGATATAACGGAGAGAGCAGTGCTGGCGCAAGCTAGACTCACGAGTCGGCATCCTCGCCAGCCGCTTCACAAGGCGCTTATACGCATGTTCATTTACGTACAGACTGGAGGAATGCAAAGCCAGATACCAGAGTGCGCGGAAAGAAGGCTCCTGCAGCTTTGGTCTGAAATCCCTGCTAAGTTATCACGAGCATGTTGCTCTATTACTCTTTATGTGGTAGAATAAGCTCGCTATCTGGAGTTATCGTTCTTTTCTTCCTCTTCCTTGTGAAAACGACAGGATCGTTCGTTGACGCACGTGTAATAGCTTCTAATGCATCTTGCAGCTCAGGTGTGTCGGCTTGAAGAGCATCCTTGTAATGAAAGGCGCTAAAACACTCAATGTGAAAGCCACGTGTGCACTCCGTGCAACCGTATCTAACCCTTTTCGATGGCATGCCCCGCAAACTACACAAATAGCAAGTTAGTTTGCCGTTGCTGTGCGGTGTTGAATTGGGCGTGATGGTATGCAGTGAATTGTCGCTGCCAGCGACATCATCTAGCTCTTCAGCGTGCCGCTGTTGTTGTCTGCGCTCGCGTTGCTGTTTGAGTCTTTTCGTTTCGTGTCAGTGTATCTACAATATTTCGCTTGAATTCACGCAATATCACGGTCGCTGCTGTGGATTGAGTGAGGTGGCGGTGTAGTGCGTATGCGTTGATGATCGAAAGATCCAACAGCCATGTAAAAACAGACATATACAGTCGCTTCTCGCGGCACCTAGTCGGGTTCGTACTTCGTAGTTGATCGACTCGATCAACAGCACAAGTTGTACGCTGCAACCAGCGCCGGCGCCACGAGTCTTGTGCGGTGCGTGACTGTGTCTCCAGTCCAACGAAGGAGCGGTGCAGTACCGTGACATAGGTACACTGCTTCTATTGAAGTAGATGACAGCCAGCTAGCCGTCATAGTCCCCATCAAGTCGTTAGTGTAGAACACCACGACCTTGCGGTCCTTGAACAATATGTATCTGCATACGTTAGCATGGACATGTACTCAGTTCGCAAGTGCTTTGGTCTTTTCTTCTGCTTCTTGTCATGAGCAGCGGCATTCTTTTTATAGTCTGGCTCGGGGCCAACAGCTGCAACCAGCTCCCATGAACCACGCTCCCGCTTCGAAACACGCGCCACCGCAGGCTCCAACACAAACTTGTTGAATCTATCCACGATTCATGCGCACAGTTCCGAGAAGCCGTCCGTGAAAGCTTCGATAGCTCGTGCGTATGTGTGGCGAGTATAGAAGTTGTCTGATACAAGTAAGCGGTGATCGCTGGGCGACCTGGACGTCCTGGTTTGGCGACCGGCCATAGCTACCCACAGAGCTGTAGCTTTCTTAGGGTCGATATTGATTTCTGGTCGCGCGAGTGTTGTAAAGAGAGAAAGGGGGGGGAGTGACGGGAATACTTTAGTGTAGACTGAGTTGAGTTCCGGACCCGTTGTCTCCATAGAGGCTCCGCAGTCTCCGCAAAGCGCTTCTGGAAGCGCTGCAAAAGTCCTCGACATCGATACAAAGGGTCGCGTACTGTTGCAAATGTCACTGGAGCAGTCCTCTGGAATTAGTCACGGGTGATGGTCTCGATGAATGCAGGCTGGCCAATAAATCTATCCGCTGACCAATAGTCTGAGATGGCATTGAGGGAGCATAGACTCATCGCGATCTCGAGCCCGACATACGCATCAGCTCGCTGTCCGTCAAAGGCTTCCATCCTTTAGCCTCCATTCTCGCCGAGGTCCATCCACGTATGCTTTGCCGCACCGTAGTAGTGACAAAAAGCGCAAATAGCCCGTATGCCCCTATCCTTCTCAATGGCATTCTTCACCCTGCCCTCCATTAGCAGGTGCAGGCCACTTCCGCTTTGAATACACAAAATGTACGAGTTAACATCGAGCGTTGCAGACGTTTGCTTCGCACGAGACCGGCCAGAGTGAGCTGCAGATACTGATTGGGGTGGCGCACTGTTCGTGCCGCGGTCAAGCGGCAAGTCTTGCTGAAAGTTGTCGTCTGAAAGGTCGTCTTCACTGTCTGGATCTTTTCTTCGTCTCTTTGAAGCTTCCAGTCGCCAGTTATGTCTTCTCCCATTGTTTTGAGCGCGAATTAGACAGTCTGAGAATGCGGGAGAAAACCTCTTCTCGCCTTATATGTGTACAGCTGTTGATTTGAGTCGCTCATGAGTGGTTCTGGTACAGGTCCTGCAAGACCTGTAAATTAAGACAGCCCCCCTCCCCACGTTCTTTTAGCCCAATGAGGGGTCTATCTAGTAGTCTTACAGGTCTTCAGAAACCTGTACGGAGGCTCGGAGCTAAAGGTTTAACATAGTTGCCCCGTGGTGAGACAAACATTTAAATAAATTTTATTTAGTTTTACTCACTACCGGTGGAGATACCCTTACGCATGGAATTAATAATGTGCTAATACGACGAAAGAGCTCAAGTCAAAGGAGCCAATGCTTTGTGTAGCTTACGTCTTTTGCAGCATCTTCAACGAAGGAAGCAGTGCGAACAACTTTGCCACGACAACCCTGAACAATCACTCGTGTTACTTCAAATTCTGGACAATTGCGTTGACCAGAATCTCATGCGGTCTTCATGTTTTTCGCCATGGTATCCATTGCTTTTTACAAGAAGGTAGTTTGTTGTTTCTTCTTCCTGGCCACTTAGTGAACGGCCTTTAAACAAGCCAAACATTGCTGATGCTTCCGACATGGCAAGTACCGATGCGGCAAGCTCTTCCTCTTTAATCATGGCCTCATCCACGACCTCTATACTCAACCCGTGCCCTCCTGAGCTCTTTGAGCACTCAATATGAGAAGTAGGCCGCAGCGTCCACCGTGACCATAGCAACGAGAACCCCGAGACCACAACTTGATTTCCGCTCCATCAAACCGCAGTACATGAACAACGTTAAACACGGATACGATGGCTGTTCTCTCATGTTGATATTACTAGTAACGTACCCCGACCAACACTTCTGCAAGCAACGCCAGAAATCTTTGAAGCAGTTCTGTTCTTCGTAGATGGAACGATTTGGTAGTGAGGCACAACGTTTATTCCGAGGACTAACATAATACATATGTAATTCGATAGGATAGTTGACAGCCGGGTCAGAGGGGTGGCCCGGGACGTCACCAATCGGCTCATATGTGCCTGGTAGAAGTGACGCGTGGAATGGAGGGTTTCGGTCGTGTGGAAAGCGGTAGCTTATGAGTGGCAGTGTGTTGGTGGTGTGTGTGCACGCGGGGTTTGTTGGGAAGGATGTTTGCGCGTGGATGAGTGCGTGGTGTGGTTAGGTAAGGGCGTGCGAGGAAAATGGTGAAAGTGTGAATGATGCGATGACAGCTTGGCCGAGTGGTTAAGGCGTTAGCCTGCTAAGTTAATGGGGCAACCCGCGTGAGTTCGAATCTCACAGCTGTCGTTTTCCTTTACTCCACGCCAGATTGCTGCAGATTGCTGCAGATTGCTGCGACCACTCGTCCTAATCAGCCGACGAAGAGAAGGCTCAGTAGAAAGGTCTTGTCCTAGCGTGCCATTCCTGTCCAGGGACGTTTGAACGAAAGTGGTTCTGGATGTGAGGCCCAAGCCTGGCACTTATAGGTACGCGGCGCAGTTGTGAGATAGGAACCACTTCGGTGGTCATCCGTAAAAATTGGAACGATACAGAGAAGATTAGCATGGCCCCTGCGCAAGGATGACACGCATAAATCGAGAAGTATCGCACTTTTTGTTTGCAGCCTTGATGCCTGTGTTGCGGTATGAGCGGCCAGACACTAGTGTGCTCACCGATGCAATGTCGGCTGGTTTGGAATGGGGAGACTGTGATTATGCGAGAAGAAAGAAACACGCAACGCAGGCGCGCACACAAAAGCACAAAGGATGAGGGAAGAGGGGATCGAACCCCCGACCGCTGGGACTGGAATCCAGCGCTCTACCACTGAGCTATTCCCCCAACACAAAAATAAGACTGCAACACAAGCCAACAACATACAGACTCCAACATGACGACATTCGCAAGACCATCGAATACTTTCGACACGTATGCCCAGGTGCTACAACGTAACCTGGTCCCTTTCGCTTCGCCTTTCCGTCGGCGTGAAGTGGCAGCATATCTTACGGCGGCGGCGCAACAGCCTGGGAGAGATACATGCATTTGTCGAGCGTGAGCCATGTGCGTAGGTGTAAGAGGTCATACAAGAATACGCGTAGCGTCTGCAGTGCGCGTCGTGGTCGTGATTTCTGCGGTGATGGAGGGGAGTTGTTAAAAAAGGTTTGTTTGTTGAGTGGTTCTGTGTGGTGGTAATATGTTTTGTGTGGTGGTAATATGTTTTGTGAGGTGGTATTTCGTAAGCCCCTATAGCTCAGTGGTAGAGCACTCGCTTCGTAAGCGAAAGGTCGGTGGTTCGATCCCGCCTGGGGGCTCTTCTTTGTCTTCCCCGCTTCTCCAATCCGTCCGCGATGCTTTCCACGTGTTTTGCAGGGCAGCGTACTGCTCCCCTGTTGCACCAGCACCTTACTTGGCCTGCACTCACGTCTTCCGATTGGCCTCGCCTCAAATAAGGCTTCGGCAGTATGATGTTGTTTTCATCGGAGTGGAATGTTTCCACAGTTACATTGCTGTCGCTTTTAACGGGCATATGAAGTCACGGTATAGATAGCTGGTGCCATGTACGGACACTTCTAGGTGCAGTAACCCCGTACAGTAGGCTTTGTCATAGCATCGCCTTCGTTAGTCGGAAGGTTTAACCGCTGGCTAGTCCAGGTGCTCACCCTCCCGAGTGTTTTGTACCCGACAGTATAGTGCGCGCACATTGCGCTTTGCATGTGGTATGCGGATTAGTGCGCTGATACGACGGTGTCGATGTTGTGTAGTTAGGTGAAGGGTAGGAACAATTTGATTTGGCGCCATATGTGCCTGGTAGAAGTGACGCGTGGAATGGAGGGTTTCGGTCGTGTGGAAAGCGGTAGCTTATGAGTGGCAGTGTGTTGGTGGTGTGTGTGCACGCGGGGTTTGTTGGGAAGGATGTTTGCGCGTGGATGAGTGCGTGGTGTGGTTAGGTAAGGGCGTGCGAGGAAAATGGTGAAAGTGTGAATGATGCGATGACAGCTTGGCCGAGTGGTTAAGGCGTTAGCCTGCTAAGTTAATGGGGCAACCCGCGTGAGTTCGAATCTCACAGCTGTCGTTTTCCTTTACTCCACGCCAGATTGCTGCAGATTGCTGCAGATTGCTGCGACCACTCGTCCTAATCAGCCGACGAAGAGAAGGCTCAGTAGAAAGGTCTTGTCCTAGCGTGCCATTCCTGTCCAGGGACGTTTGAACGAAAGTGGTTCTGGATGTGAGGCCCAAGCCTGGCACTTATAGGTACGCGGCGCAGTTGTGAGATAGGAACCACTTCGGTGGTCATCCGTAAAAATTGGAACGATACAGAGAAGATTAGCATGGCCCCTGCGCAAGGATGACACGCATAAATCGAGAAGTATCGCACTTTTTGTTTGCAGCCTTGATGCCTGTGTTGCGGTATGAGCGGCCAGACACTAGTGTGCTCACCGATGCAATGTCGGCTGGTTTGGAATGGGGAGACTGTGATTATGCGAGAAGAAAGAAACACGCAACGCAGGCGCGCACACAAAAGCACAAAGGATGAGGGAAGAGGGGATCGAACCCCGACCGCTGGGACTGGAATCCAGCGCTCTACCACTGAGCTATTCCCCCAACACAAAAATAAGACTGCAACACAAGCCAACAACATACAGACTCCAACATGACGACATTCGCAAGACCATCGAATACTTTCGACACGTATGCCCAGGTGCTACAACGTAACCTGGTCCCTTTCGCTTCGCCTTTCCGTCGGCGTGAAGTGGCAGCATATCTTACGGCGGCGGCGCAACAGCCTGGGAGAGATACATGCATTTGTCGAGCGTGAGCCATGTGCGTAGGTGTAAGAGGTCATACAAGAATACGCGTAGCGTCTGCAGTGCGCGTCGTGGTCGTGATTTCTGCGGTGATGGAGGGGAGTTGTTAAAAAAGGTTTGTTTGTTGAGTGGTTCTGTGTGGTGGTAATATGTTTTGTGTGGTGGTAATATGTTTTGTGAGGTGGTATTTCGTAAGCCCCTATAGCTCAGTGGTAGAGCACTCGCTTCGTAAGCGAAAGGTCGGTGGTTCGATCCCGCCTGGGGGCTCTTCTTTTGTCTTCCCCGCTTCTCCAATCCGTCCGCGATGCTTTCCACGTGTTTTGCAGGGCAGCGTACTGCTCCCCTGTTGCACCAGCACCTTACTTGGCCTGCACTCACGTCTTCCGATTGGCCTCGCCTCAAATAAGGCTTCGGCAGTATGATGTTGTTTTCATCGGAGTGGAATGTTTCCACAGTTACATTGCTGTCGCTTTTAACGGGCATATGAAGTCACGGTATAGATAGCTGGTGCCATGTACGGACACTTCTAGGTGCAGTAACCCCGTACAGTAGGCTTTGTCATAGCATCGCCTTCGTTAGTCGGAAGGTTTAACCGCTGGCTAGTCCAGGTGCTCACCCTCCCGAGTGTTTTGTACCCGACAGTATAGTGCGCGCACATTGCGCTTTGCATGTGGTATGCGGATTAGTGCGCTGATACGACGGTGTCGATGTTGTGTAGTTAGGTGAAGGGTAGGAACAATTTGATTTGGCGCCATATGTGCCTGGTAGAAGTGACGCGTGGAATGGAGGGTTTCGGTCGTGTGGAAAGCGGTAGCTTATGAGTGGCAGTGTGTTGGTGGTGTGTGTGCACGCGGGGTTTGTTGGGAAGGATGTTTGCGCGTGGATGAGTGCGTGGTGTGGTTAGGTAAGGGCGTGCGAGGAAAATGGTGAAAGTGTGAATGATGCGATGACAGCTTGGCCGAGTGGTTAAGGCGTTAGCCTGCTAAGTTAATGGGGCAACCCGCGTGAGTTCGAATCTCACAGCTGTCGTTTTCCTTTACTCCACGCCAGATTGCTGCAGATTGCTGCAGATTGCTGCGACCACTCGTCCTAATCAGCCGACGAAGAGAAGGCTCAGTAGAAAGGTCTTGTCCTAGCGTGCCATTCCTGTCCAGGGACGTTTGAACGAAAGTGGTTCTGGATGTGAGGCCCAAGCCTGGCACTTATAGGTACGCGGCGCAGTTGTGAGATAGGAACCACTTCGGTGGTCATCCGTAAAAATTGGAACGATACAGAGAAGATTAGCATGGCCCCTGCGCAAGGATGACACGCATAAATCGAGAAGTATCGCACTTTTTGTTTGCAGCCTTGATGCCTGTGTTGCGGTATGAGCGGCCAGACACTAGTGTGCTCACCGATGCAATGTCGGCTGGTTTGGAATGGGGAGACTGTGATTATGCGAGAAGAAAGAAACACGCAACGCAGGCGCGCACACAAAAGCACAAAGGATGAGGGAAGAGGGGATCGAACCCCGACCGCTGGGACTGGAATCCAGCGCTCTACCACTGAGCTATTCCCCCAACACAAAAATAAGACTGCAACACAAGCCAACAACATACAGACTCCAACATGACGACATTCGCAAGACCATCGAATACTTTCGACACGTATGCCCAGGTGCTACAACGTAACCTGGTCCCTTTCGCTTCGCCTTTCCGTCGGCGTGAAGTGGCAGCATATCTTACGGCGGCGGCGCAACAGCCTGGGAGAGATACATGCATTTGTCGAGCGTGAGCCATGTGCGTAGGTGTAAGAGGTCATACAAGAATACGCGTAGCGTCTGCAGTGCGCGTCGTGGTCGTGATTTCTGCGGTGATGGAGGGGAGTTGTTAAAAAAGGTTTGTTTGTTGAGTGGTTCTGTGTGGTGGTAATATGTTTTGTGTGGTGGTAATATGTTTTGTGAGGTGGTATTTCGTAAGCCCCTATAGCTCAGTGGTAGAGCACTCGCTTCGTAAGCGAAAGGTCGGTGGTTCGATCCCGCCTGGGGGCTCTTCTTTGTCTTCCCCGCTTCTCCAATCCGTCCGCGATGCTTTCCACGTGTTTTGCAGGGCAGCGTACTGCTCCCCTGTTGCACCAGCACCTTACTTGGCCTGCACTCACGTCTTCCGATTGGCCTCGCCTCAAATAAGGCTTCGGCAGTATGATGTTGTTTTCATCGGAGTGGAATGTTTCCACAGTTACATTGCTGTCGCTTTTAACGGGCATATGAAGTCACGGTATAGATAGCTGGTGCCATGTACGGACACTTCTAGGTGCAGTAACCCCGTACAGTAGGCTTTGTCATAGCATCGCCTTCGTTAGTCGGAAGGTTTAACCGCTGGCTAGTCCAGGTGCTCACCCTCCCGAGTGTTTTGTACCCGACAGTATAGTGCGCGCACATTGCGCTTTGCATGTGGTATGCGGATTAGTGCGCTGATACGACGGTGTCGATGTTGTGTAGTTAGGTGAAGGGTAGGAACAATTTGATTTGGCGCCATATGTGCCTGGTAGAAGTGACGCGTGGAATGGAGGGTTTCGGTCGTGTGGAAAGCGGTAGCTTATGAGTGGCAGTGTGTTGGTGGTGTGTGTGCACGCGGGGTTTGTTGGGAAGGATGTTTGCGCGTGGATGAGTGCGTGGTGTGGTTAGGTAAGGGCGTGCGAGGAAAATGGTGAAAGTGTGAATGATGCGATGACAGCTTGGCCGAGTGGTTAAGGCGTTAGCCTGCTAAGTTAATGGGGCAACCCGCGTGAGTTCGAATCTCACAGCTGTCGTTTTCCTTTACTCCACGCCAGATTGCTGCAGATTGCTGCAGATTGCTGCGACCACTCGTCCTAATCAGCCGACGAAGAGAAGGCTCAGTAGAAAGGTCTTGTCCTAGCGTGCCATTCCTGTCCAGGGACGTTTGAACGAAAGTGGTTCTGGATGTGAGGCCCAAGCCTGGCACTTATAGGTACGCGGCGCAGTTGTGAGATAGGAACCACTTCGGTGGTCATCCGTAAAAATTGGAACGATACAGAGAAGATTAGCATGGCCCCTGCGCAAGGATGACACGCATAAATCGAGAAGTATCGCACTTTTTGTTTGCAGCCTTGATGCCTGTGTTGCGGTATGAGCGGCCAGACACTAGTGTGCTCACCGATGCAATGTCGGCTGGTTTGGAATGGGGAGACTGTGATTATGCGAGAAGAAAGAAACACGCAACGCAGGCGCGCACACAAAAGCACAAAGGATGAGGGAAGAGGGGATCGAACCCCCGACCGCTGGGACTGGAATCCAGCGCTCTACCACTGAGCTATTCCCCCAACACAAAAATAAGACTGCAACACAAGCCAACAACATACAGACTCCAAAATGACGACATTCGCAAGACCATCGAATACTTTCGACACGTATGCCCAGGTGCTACAACGTAACCTGGTCCCTTTCGCTTCGCCTTTCCGTCGGCGTGAAGTGGCAGCATATCTTACGGCGGCGGCGCAACAGCCTGGGAGAGATACATGCATTTGTCGAGCGTGAGCCATGTGCGTAGGTGTAAGAGGTCATACAAGAATACGCGTAGCGTCTGCAGTGCGCGTCGTGGTCGTGATTTCTGCGGTGATGGAGGGGAGTTGTTAAAAAAGGTTTGTTTGTTGAGTGGTTCTGTGTGGTGGTAATATGTTTTGTGTGGTGGTAATATGTTTTGTGAGGTGGTATTTCGTAAGCCCCTATAGCTCAGTGGTAGAGCACTCGCTTCGTAAGCGAAAGGTCGGTGGTTCGATCCCGCCTGGGGGCTCTTCTTTTGTCTTCCCCGCTTCTCCAATCCGTCCGCGATGCTTTCCACGTGTTTTGCAGGGCAGCGTACTGCTCCCCTGTTGCACCAGCACCTTACTTGGCCTGCACTCACGTCTTCCGATTGGCCTCGCCTCAAATAAGGCTTCGGCAGTATGATGTTGTTTTCATCGGAGTGGAATGTTTCCACAGTTACATTGCTGTCGCTTTTAACGGGCATATGAAGTCACGGTATAGATAGCTGGTGCCATGTACGGACACTTCTAGGTGCAGTAACCCCGTACAGTAGGCTTTGTCATAGCATCGCCTTCGTTAGTCGGAAGGTTTAACCGCTGGCTAGTCCAGGTGCTCACCCTCCCGAGTGTTTTGTACCCGACAGTATAGTGCGCGCACATCGCGCTTTGCATGTGGTATGCGGATTAGTGCGCTGATACGACGGTGTCGATGTTGTGTAGTTAGGTGAAGGGTAGGAACAATTTGATTTGGCGCCATATGTGCCTGGTAGAAGTGACGCGTGGAATGGAGGGTTTCGGTCGTGTGGAAAGCGGTAGCTTATGAGTGGCAGTGTGTTGGTGGTGTGTGTGCACGCGGGGTTTGTTGGGAAGGATGTTTGCGCGTGGATGAGTGCGTGGTGTGGTTAGGTAAGGGCGTGCGAGGAAAATGGTGAAAGTGTGAATGATGCGATGACAGCTTGGCCGAGTGGTTAAGGCGTTAGCCTGCTAAGTTAATGGGGCAACCCGCGTGAGTTCGAATCTCACAGCTGTCGTTTTCCTTTACTCCACGCCAGATTGCTGCAGATTGCTGCAGATTGCTGCGACCACTCGTCCTAATCAGCCGACGAAGAGAAGGCTCAGTAGAAAGGTCTTGTCCTAGCGTGCCATTCCTGTCCAGGGACGTTTGAACGAAAGTGGTTCTGGATGTGAGGCCCAAGCCTGGCACTTATAGGTACGCGGCGCAGTTGTGAGATAGGAACCACTTCGGTGGTCATCCGTAAAAATTGGAACGATACAGAGAAGATTAGCATGGCCCCTGCGCAAGGATGACACGCATAAATCGAGAAGTATCGCACTTTTTGTTTGCAGCCTTGATGCCTGTGTTGCGGTATGAGCGGCCAGACACTAGTGTGCTCACCGATGCAATGTCGGCTGGTTTGGAATGGGGAGACTGTGATTATGCGAGAAGAAAGAAACACGCAACGCAGGCGCGCACACAAAAGCACAAAGGATGAGGGAAGAGGGGATCGAACCCCGACCGCTGGGACTGGAATCCAGCGCTCTACCACTGAGCTATTCCCCCAACACAAAAATAAGACTGCAACACAAGCCAACAACATACAGACTCCAACATGACGACATTCGCAAGACCATCGAATACTTTCGACACGTATGCCCAGGTGCTACAACGTAACCTGGTCCCTTTCGCTTCGCCTTTCCGTCGGCGTGAAGTGGCAGCATATCTTACGGCGGCGGCGCAACAGCCTGGGAGAGATACATGCATTTGTCGAGCGTGAGCCATGTGCGTAGGTGTAAGAGGTCATACAAGAATACGCGTAGCGTCTGCAGTGCGCGTCGTGGTCGTGATTTCTGCGGTGATGGAGGGGAGTTGTTAAAAAAGGTTTGTTTGTTGAGTGGTTCTGTGTGGTGGTAATATGTTTTGTGTGGTGGTAATATGTTTTGTGAGGTGGTATTTCGTAAGCCCCTATAGCTCAGTGGTAGAGCACTCGCTTCGTAAGCGAAAGGTCGGTGGTTCGATCCCGCCTGGGGGCTCTTCTTTTGTCTTCCCCGCTTCTCCAATCCGTCCGCGATGCTTTCCACGTGTTTTGCAGGGCAGCGTACTGCTCCCCTGTTGCACCAGCACCTTACTTGGCCTGCACTCACGTCTTCCGATTGGCCTCGCCTCAAATAAGGCTTCGGCAGTATGATGTTGTTTTCATCGGAGTGGAATGTTTCCACAGTTACATTGCTGTCGCTTTTAACGGGCATATGAAGTCACGGTATAGATAGCTGGTGCCATGTACGGACACTTCTAGGTGCAGTAACCCCGTACAGTAGGCTTTGTCATAGCATCGCCTTCGTTAGTCCCGTACGTCTTCAACATGCTTGTGATTATTTTGAAGTAATTATTGAATACGCAGTTCAACTAGATCCTCACTACGCCGTAGACTTTCGTGAACAGCTTGAGCTAACTTGTTCTTGGCATCGTCCACCAAGAAAAGGTCTTCACTGAGTGAAATCTGCCGATTTCGTCGCAAAACTTACTGGGTGGCTAAATGCTGCTCGATCAATTCGTTTAGCTCCTCAATATTGTTGGCAGGCGGTGTTGCAGGTACGAAATCACGAGTTTACTCATCCTCGCGACGCTGTGCTGCGGCACAACTTGTGCCTCCTTACAACTTGCGCCTCTTCGCGGACTTAGTGTGGCAGTTTTTGATTGCTTCATCAGCCAATCAGATGAAACTTGTTCAAACCCTTAAATTCGCATCTCCCACTTAAGTTCAGGCTCACTTAGGTTTGATTTCGTTTAGGTAGCGTTGGTTCGATCCCTAAAACCTCATAAACCTAGGTTCTGAGGTTAATTTGGTTTACGGTTATTTCGCTGAACGGTAGTCCAGGCTCGGCTTGTTCAGGCCGTGTGCATGGCACTCCCACCTGGGCTGCACCGCCCTGTCGAATCACGCGGTCCATCCCGAGACTTCCACCAGTGCATAGGAAGTAAACGGGGCGTGAGTCCCACCAGCTGATTGCTGTCATGTTGGAGACGTGCTTGGACTTGGCCATTTTGAAAGATCCGCGGGGAATGTCTGATGGGCGAGTTTTCTTCTTCTCGACGGCAGACTTGCTGTATCCTAGATGGTTTGTCATGCTAGTTCCAACGCAGTAGAAGCCTATACTAAAGCAATTCCGACTGCCGACCTCTCCGACGTGTACCAGCGACCGGGTACATTTGTGTGTAACACAAATTTTGGGTGTGAATTATGTAAAGAGTTTAGGGGAAATAAAGTAAGATGGGATTGGTGAGGAGTCTGTTTAAGTCAAGTTTGTAGGCGGCAGGAAATCGCGTGAAACAGCCTATGGGCTGAGAAAAACGGTTTTTTCTAAATACACAAAATTTGGCTTGAGAACGATATTCTTTTGCGCGACTGTAACAGCATGAGTCCAATATTCTTGTGTATGCAAGCGCGTCGTAAAGTGCGTGAAGTCGCAATGACGTGCTGGGATATAGGGCACAAGAAGTGGGCCAACCGACAACTGATTCCCGTTGAAGACGGTAGGAGTATTCGAGTGCGATGCAAGCCAATACGTGCAACGCCGGGAACGCCATCGTCTCCGGGTACGTCGAGCACTCCGGCTTCAAACAAAAGGCGCAGAACTAGTCCGTAGGAGGTAACCTGAATATTGATTTGCATATAAGCTGCATATATGCAGTTTCTGCACGATTACATTACGTGCTGTCTAGCAATATGCCATCAGCACATCCCAAGTTGAATCAACACATCTCAAACTGCATCCTACATCAAACACTTTCTTTTGATTGCGACAGATCTTAGGGATGACACACCTCCTTTGCGTATAAGAGCTTGTATCGGAAGTTTCAAATTCTAAAATTTTGCAATTGGGCTTGCGAGCACAGTCATTTCTGTTCCTGTTGGTGGGAAACATGTATTTGAAATATGATGCATAATTCAGATCAACACCAGGTAATGGCGAATACATATTTAGTTTATATGCAATTTTAGCACGTTTGTGTCCCAGGCCCACCTATCACTCAGGCCTGCCCTACCCCATAATATACAAACATCAAGGCTAATTATGCTGAATACTGCATATAAAACACATATTTTTCTCCGTACTCGAGGGGCTAAGCCACTTTGGGTCCAGGCATCCAAAATCCTCTTTCGATCCGGACTCCAGAGTCCAGATACCCATACAAGCTTCAAATGTCTTCTGGATATGGAATCCCAGTGACGTGCTCAAGGCGTCCCGAAATCTGTACGCCATGTACGACCGACATGCATCCGGATGACAAGTGGAGGATCGAGCACACTTGAAGCTGCTGGTATACTGAAGCCCAGTGGTTAACGACCGACCAAGGCAGGCGACGTGTATCTGGATGGCAACTGGTATCCGGAAAAGCCTGATTTGTACCCAGTGTGAGGCTTGAAGATTCATGCATACTCAAGGCAAGTGGTTATCGACCGACCAAGACGACCAGGATCTGTTCGGCACCGGCCGGAATTCTTCGGTGTTCGGGGCCAAAGACATGCGACCCCTGCGTCTTTCCCATAGTGGAACCAAGATGTTTTAGCAGAAATTTTAGTAGAAGACTTAGACGTAAATAACAGAGAGTTCAATTTGCCACCAACGGCGCAAGTGGTTTTCGGGACGGTTTTCCCGGGGAACACTGTAAGGCACTGTGGACCAACCTCAAGAAGAGGGCTCCAAGTCAGCCAAGCCAGCGCTAGGCCTCGCCGACCGCGAATATCGTCGGGGAATTCTCACACCAAGGTCAAGACCAAGTTGGGTAAGTGATCCGGACGCGCATCCGGAAGGGATCTTCCTATTTCATATTCCAGTTATTCTCCCGGATTCTGGATACCCATTTCATATTATAACTGCATTTTGGGAGCAGTGTCCGGCAGTGGTGCGCTTGTGAGGGTCCCAGAATTGTGCCAATGCCCCGGAAGTAGACCTGTAATGGGTCTACTTAGACCCACTAGGTGGCGTACACGTGCGCTTACGTGTATGAGGAAGCGTGCAATTAGTTTAGACTTAATTTAATTAAACTTACCTCAGTAAGCATAAAAAAAACAAATATAAGCAATTAAACTGCAAAATACCGTAAAATGAGAACTGTTATTGAATATGGCAAAAGCAAATTATCGAACCTCCTAAATCTGTTTATCTATTTCTAAAGGGTCTGCCAACGTGTGGTTGGCAGAACCCCTACCCTTGTGTCACGCACTGATTGGTAGAAATCCATAAGTTTCTACCAATAACATGCGTAAATGCATGCGAGCCAACCATCGAGGTGGCCCGCCCATGTAGCTATTGGTGTGCCCACACACCAATGCTGGAGGTTCCTTTCCAACCTCTAACAGTTATCTTAACTGTTAGAGTTACAAGTGGTTACTGCCACTTGACGTGTAACCCCGTTACAAGACCCCGCCGACTGGCATTTGGAGTGCCTACCGCTCAAGGGCAACAAAGAATAAGAAGTGGCTGCAGATTTGCATATTAAATCAACGTATTGTATTGGTTATCTATTGGAAAGAACTTTGCTAATATTCTCTCTTCCTACCAGCTCTAAACTGCATTTGGAAGTGCCTTGGCACTCTAAATTCTGGATCTGATCGCATCTGGAAGTAACTCACCTGATGGTACGTGTACAACGGATACACGAAGACAAACGACACCCAAGAAGGTAACCACAAGGTCACACGCCACTCCGCCTTCCGGATACCCATAGGATACCGGATGATAGATCTGACCTAAGCTGGCATCTGGAACTTGGAAAGGTCTTTTTGATCTTTCCTTCCAGAATCCCCGTGGGAACGCACTATACGTTCTGGGCGACTACTCAAAATGTGTTCACCCGCCACACGAGAATGTGCCAAGCGTGCGATCGAACATTATCCTCGATGTAGCAACTGCCGTGCCCACATGGAGATTAAAAATGAAGATGACGAGGGGATGATTGTACGGCACGTGGCTGCACCACCCAAGTGCCTCGTCTGTGACCAAGTGATCACAGGGACCGTCCTCAAAGGGCCGCAGTGCATCCATACATTCAATTTTGAATGTCTTGTTGCATACGATGACGAATACCTGGCAACACAACAGTGCTGGATTGCAATGCCCGCGGTGTAGACACCCATTTCCTGTGCCACCTCACCTCCAGCGGGGCGACCAGGATGCGAGTGACGACGAAGACGTTGTTGACAACGCCTACGAACCAATCTCAGACGAGGAAGTTGAGTTGGAAGGCGATGACAATGGCAACAACAGCGCTGATGATTACCACGCGAGTGACTTTGTCAGCTCGTCGGAATCAAATGATGATTACGATCCCAACGATGCAGAAGAGTAGAAAGGCAGTTGATCAGCGAGTAAATTCATATAATACGTATCGTTTATGTGCAAGCTCTGTTCGCTAATTCAGACGATGCAGAGTACAATTGGGGACGACAGCACACTATAGGATGATCAAGTCCACGTGGATCTCTTTTTGCGAATGGCGGCAAGTATGTTGTTTACCGTAAGCTCGCCTTCTACACAGGTCGCAAAGCTGTTCTCAAGCAGGTCCTTGTCATCGTCGTACTCATCATGAATATACTCAGCGATTATCTTCATTCTAGAGAGCCTGGAACGAAGGATCTTCTGTGCATGTCAACCCCTGAGCGGTACTGATGGCATGCAAGGTTCGGCTTCCAATATTGATCGACGTAGTCTCGCCTTAATTTGGCGTCAGGAAGTTCGGAAACTAGGTGCGATGTGTCCGGGTCTTCGTTTCTGTCAATATCTCATAGTCTGCAGCTTGGGTTGGGACGCTCTGACTTGGCCCCATGTACTTCACGACATCACGTAGTCCATCGAGTATTGGCTTCTTGAGATCGTCGACAACTGAATTTGATATATGAACCGACTCCTCACTCGACGCACCGCCAAACAGCACAGAGACCGTCGCCATACCCATGTTGTGAGCATCCATGGTCGATGTCTTGAAGACCTTGGAGCGCAGCGTTCGTACAGAAGATTGCGTAATGAGTCGCCCAGTTGGTTTCTTCTCGGTTTAGCACATCATCCAAAACGTATCGCTTCCCTTTCTCAGGCTTCTCGCTAGTTGCCCAACCTGTCCACCACTTAACAAGTTTCAGCGACCAGCGCCTCTCATCTGGTGCAAATATGAACCGGTACTACGCACCACCTCGGCGAAAGCAATGCGACGTAAACCGAATTTCGTCACCCAAAAGGTTTTACTGATGCCAGCAGCCTCTGCAACGATATTAAGGATCTGCGTGAAGTTGTTGTCCGACATAGGAGAACCCCACTCGATCCCGACTTTCGCAAAAGTACCCTTCTCATCATCCGCCTTCTCAGCGCCAGACTTCTTGGTTTCTGCCTTCCCACCGCGCTTCTGCCGTTTTGCACCCCCACGAGGAATCGTCGTAAGCGATGGGAACGCGTAGTCACTTGTGATACAGTTCTGTGCGAGCATGATTCACCCACCTCTCCGCGTATGTAAGCGCCCCCGCAGCTCTCTCTTCTTTTGGTACGCGATGTAGCGAGTATGTCCGACTGACCAGAGGGTCGTGATCTGTCTTTCGATCACGAATCATAAAGCATCCAAATTGGATGTCGGAGCCAGGATCTTCGCCGGAGCCCAAGCTGTACATCTCCCTTCTTCATCAGGAGCACTTCGTTAATGCGACACATCCCGTAGAATGATATCAAGCAAACCACAGAGAACCATACCCGCATGGTCTGGTTAAACATCGAGTCTGTTTCTAAATAGGCAATAATCTTGGACACCATTGCGAGGGACATTGGAGAGACACGCTTTGGTGTTCGCTCGCGTTTCTTGGCTTTGCTGAGTCCGGTGAGGATCTGTGTGATGTCAGCTGACCTGGTGGGATTGCCCCGCGGCACCATGGTTCCATGCGGCGCTGTTTCGACCACCCAACGATCGTGCTGATGACCCCCAGCAAGCATTTCCGGTTTTGTGTAATGCCAACTTATCGCTGCCCGAAGCTTCTCAGCGGGCCGCTGGCTTTTGTTGGACGTAGCAATCTGGTTGGTATGGGTAGCATTAACACCAGGCAACTGTATGAAGCGCTCCTTCAGAGTATCAAGGTATCCTTCAGGGTGGCAAAACTCTGCAAAACGTCGAAGGCCGCCGTTGTAGTCTGTCCGTGTCCTAGCCTCCAACCGATGATCCTGCAGCAATAGCTGCGCTGTACAGACAACTCGTTTGCGGCAGGCCCATAGATATGGCTTGTGCTGTAGCTCTGGAAAAGCTGAAATGATATTGAATAGGTATCACGATCAAACGTTTTTGTAGTCCATGTCGTCCTCTAGTGTACTTGTCATCCCCAAAACTATATCGCCGTTACAGCGCGAATACTTTATGATTCACGATTCGAACTATCGTGCCAATTATTTTGTGGAGGTTCAGAATTTTAGTCCCGACGCACCGGGGGAAGAAGTCGTTTGCGAGGACCTTCTTTTGCGAGGGTCGCTCCATAGATGACGCGAAGTATTGGCTGTGCAACAAGGTACGCTTACGATTTCCATGACTGCTTCAACCTATTTAAATGGTTTAGTTCCTCAGTACCTACCCCTATTCACCCAATCCAAAAACTTAACTTTTGTAAAAGGTTAATTTAAAAAAAGTCTATCTATAATAGATGACCCCTGAGTTGCGTATTGTGAAAGGGTTAGTCCTTGGGCAATATCTAAAAGGTGCGGGTTAATTGGACAATTTTCTTAGATCAATGTTAGCGTCACCGAGCAGCTCGTACTTAAGCGCGACTTAGAGCTACACGCGACAGGTACTCTCCGTGTACTGGAGGTACACGGAGAGTCTAATGTTACCAACACGTCACCAATAGAGTGTTGTAGGCACATTTTGCATAAAACAGGGGTAATCTATTGAGGTCCGTTCAGATAGATTTCATAAATTTCAGCGTTTGTAGAGATTTAAGGCCAAGAAATGACTGGCTTCTGTTCGTCCTAGATAATGTAGCGCGAAGGTGTCTTTATTTCAGAGATGTTACTCGAATGTACAAAGTACTTTGTGTTGCGAGCTACGCACACTCCACGACGCTGACTACGGAAGAGTTTGACAAGTGTCTAGACAAGTCGGGTGGGCTTCTGGTCATGACCATTCTGACATTCGTTGGCATGAGTCGGTTACGTACACAGAGTGCTGGCCATTACCGCGATACAACCTCAAAAAGGAGTGGGAGGGAAGCGAAACCGTGGAAGCTTCAAGCCATGCTGAAATAGGTTGTCGATGGTTTTTTGAGCTTTGTGTACACGTGCGGGTCGGCAAGAAGGAGATAAGGCGCTGTGCAGTACATGGAGAAGGACTACTCTTTCCAAAAACGCCCAAACCTGGTGTGTTATTGACTATAGAGTTAGAGAACGTTGAGTAGGAAATTAGATGTTCATTGCAACAATCCGTGTGTTAAGGAAAACTACTCCATGCACTTGAATAGATAGCGCATTCTCATGAATCGCATGAAGGCTGGCGAAGGGTCGGTCGGCAGATCAATTACGAGAAGCATACACTCGAAAAACATAAGCACAGCGACCCCGCAGCTTGTAGTATCAGGTTGACGGGACTTGGTTTCCAGCTTGACATGTAAAATTTCGTACAGCTCTCCGTAGAGGTCCTTTAATGTCGAAATTTTGACGGAGAAAATCAACATGGTAAATAAGCGAGGCTAAAGCGAATTCGGCCACATATTCAACGCTCTGGGGCAAACCTGGGAAACAAATTCCTTTTGCTCTTTGCACTGGTAATAAAGCGAGGAGGTAGAGCTGCAAATTCAGGTTGTAGAATAGGAAGACCGCTCACCGTACGCCCAACGAACATGTCCCCGGCTGCATCATGGCGCAAATAACGATCTTGAACGCCTCCCATCGACCACCCAGCGCGAAGATGAACTGCTACGGATGGAGGACAAGCCGTCGACCCAGAGGAGCAGTACGTTGACGCTCCTTTGCGCATCGAATGCGTTCCAATGTCGTCAGCAGTGATTCCACGGCGCTCTAGCTCAGGAGCCACTTCGGAACCTTTTAGGACTCTGCTTAGAACTTTTCTAAAACGCTCGTACTCATCATTGCCTGGGAAAAGATGAACCTCATTGGTATCAACTCCATACGTAGCCCAATAAATTCCTAGAAAACAAAAAAAATTAACAACTACGAAGAAAACCAATATCCAGGATACGAAGCACTTACCAAGAGCAAGGATAGGACAAATCTCAGGAGAAATCGGATTCACGTACACGTGACGTGGATCCCGCGGCCGTGTTCCACGTTGGTCATTCTTCATGTGTGCAAAATAGACACACAGTGCATCATCACGCCACTCCAAGTGTCCATAACAAATTGATACGGTATTCGCAGCCCTAGACATTAAATTCCACAATATAATCATAAAGGTCCTGGCGAAGATCATATCCCTTGAAGTACTCAGTAGCATCGCCAATGCAACTTGTTTGTATAGCCCAAACGACATCGGATCTTTCCCCACTTTGATCTGGCCGTGACCTTGGCTTATGACTGCTGCGACTTGGTGCTGAAGTCCTTTGAAGTGAGAGCTCATTTCGCGCTGTAGGCCCGCCGACATGACGCAATGATAGTCCTGAAAAAGGTTGAAGAAGGCAGAACGATGTCCAGCGTATGTAGAAAAGCTATGAAAGTCACCGTTCTTCTTTTTCATTGAAAAATCCACGTCAGGAAATCACGGGCCGTTATTCTATCGAAATCGATAGGAGGGTTGGCCGGCGCGGAGGATAAAGCAGATTTGATTGAGTTCTTGTCTGTTACTCCATGATCATCGTACATAAGAGAGTTGGCAAAGCTATCCATCACCAGCGTTCGCTTGTTTTGAAGCATCCATTGCAGGAACCGAATTGTAGAACCTAGATAAGAAGCACGTGAGTTTGTTGAGATCGTGCTCGCGCGTGCACTTGTGACTTCTGCTTCTAATAGCAGCAAACCGTCGATTTCAGCTGCCATTTTGCTTAGGACCGCCGTCCTGTGAATTCCTCTTGGTTGGCCACTGAAACAGATTTATATAGAAGATTGTATGCACCTCGAAAAGTCACTATTGGGAATTCTCCGGATGCCCATCCTAACAAAAGCATTATGTACCCACATCTATCCTGTGAATTCCGGACAATTACAGATGAAACCCAGGTGGGGGTAGCTTTTCAACAAAAATGCACGGCGATAGCTCATCGACGAATTCGGTAGTCAACGGTTGGTTTTTTGCAGGTTCTCGCGTTGTGGCCAATCTGTTTACAGTTTTGGCATCGGCGGATTCGCTTCGTCGTGCTTTCGCCGCCACTGGGCAAGCGTTGCTTCCGTTTTCTTCCTCGAACTGCACGGCATTGGGCTGGTTGAAGCTATTCATCTCGTAGGACATACGAGTCCTGTAAGAGAGGTAACTCTACACTGGCGTTAGCAAATGCCTCACTGTAGCTGCTAACTCAGTAGCACTTTGCAAATCCACACGACGCCGGAACGGAAGCACTTTGTCGACTTGGTGAACAAACGCAATAGGCTCATTTGAGTCGCCCACGTAGTAGTTGCTCATTTGGTTGAACTGATCGTCGTTTAAACATTGAGCACCCTCGGTGACAATGCGGCCTTCCTTGGTTCATTTGTCAGTCAATTCCGATCTACTGAAAGCCGCATCCATCATGGTGGCCATGACCTTGTCAAAATACTCGCCGAAGCGCGGATACCATCCACATGTTATGTTGCGTTAAAACTCTCCACAAGTTGGTAGTCCTCCAGCTATACAATGCTTTCTTGCCAAATCTTGACCTTCGTCTGGCTGCGTGACGATAGGTAGAGCGCGCTCAATAGATCAATTTTCCCTTTTGCAAACAAAAGTTGTTATGAGCTCAGAGTAGGAGAAGGCAAAACTGTAACTACTGTGCTATTTAAATACGCTACTGCAGTCTTATGAAGCAGCTGTCAACTTGAACCCGCACCTTTTAGAGATTGCCCGTTAGTCCTTTCACTAACGGGGCCCTTACATACAAAGTTCTAATAATACAGAGATTATACTTCCCGTAAATGATAGGTGTATTTAGTTACATAGCTATCATACAGAGATTATTCATAGTTATTAAAAATACATACATAGATATCACCGCATAGGGGCTACAATTGAGATGGTTTTCTAGGCTACTATCGAAGTGAGGCAGCCTTCTTTCGGTGTTGGAGTTAGTTTGGCGAAAAAGAGCGCGTTCTTTATACTTAAAAGTATAAAGGATCATGTTAGAGCTTTATGGCTTCACATTCCGAATCACATTCCGTCAAGTGTGACCCACAATATAGAATTTGACCTGATTGGCCAAAAGACGGATTTTCGTTGTTGAGGAAGACATGAGCAGGTATACTTTTGAGCCGCACGCAGGTTCAAACCAGCACCATCTAGCATAGTGTTTACTTGGCAAACAGGTGAAGCAGGCGTGCGACTGCATCAACCGCGTGCTGGCGCGGAAGCCGTGCATTATCCGATCAATCACGTGCTAATATTGCGCGTTGTGCGGATAGATATACTGGTCGGACTGGCGCACGCTGAGAAAGCGGCGAGAGCTCTCGTGGTGAACCAGTTTATCGCGCAGTGCGTGCATATATTTTGTAGCTGAGGCTATTGGTGCTCAGTCACTGCATTGCTGTTTCAAATTGAAACTTTCAATGGCACTCTTTTGAAAATGCTGGACCTTCCGCGAGCAACAGCAAGCAGTTCTGCAACAGCAACAGCAGCATGACTACAGCGGTTTTCCGGTGTTCTCAGCACCAAATGGACATCAAGGCATGGTTGTTTCTGCCATGGATAGCAGGCCCGAGCGTCTGGCACAGTCAATGGGCATGACTCGTGCTGATTTTAACCCAGGCCAAAGCCCCGTCTTCTCGAATTCCTTCAACGATCCGGTGAACATCCTCCTCCGCATCAAAAAGTCGCGGACGTCATCGGGTGAAGGGAAAGATGTGGGCACGAACCAAGAGCAAGGCGACGACCAGAACGAGAATCTGGCGTCATTGCACAACTATTTGCTGGGGAACAGTTTGTATACCAACCGCTTGCAGGCCCAGCTGAAGCTTTTCGCTGAGGAGAACCAGTCCCTTAAGCACATGCTGGACACTAAGCAGCACGAGGTGGACACTCTGCAAAGCGAACGCAAGGCACTTCAGCAAGAGAATGCGGTGCTTCTTGAGGACAAGAACAAGCTTTTCGAGATCAATCGTGACTTGCTGGGCAAGCTATTTCCCCAGTAGCTCCAGCACTAGACCGACATTGGTTCAGCAGCGGAGACGATAAGGACATGCAACGGTAGAGCTGGCTCATACGTGAGAGGCGAACGCCCAAGAACTGACCGCCGACAAGTTGGTGACGATATATGTAAACACACAAAAGCCGAACGGGATAAACAAAGAAGAAGGATAAGACGCGGACAACGATGGTCGACGGACGTCATGTACAAAACCAACCACAAAACAAGACGAACTGTGCAAATGAAACCAACCAAATGTACACAATGAGATGCAGCTTCTGGCTTGTGTAGTAGAGGATTCCATTTAAGCTGGTTTTCCCTTCCACACAGATCTCTAGAACGGAAAACTGTTCTAAGAATCAGCACAACGACATTTAGTGCTTGCACTGACCAGGGAAACGTGGCAGCGGGATCACATCACGGATATTATCCATGCCCGTGGCAAATAGCACTAGTCGTTCGAAGCCAAGGCCCCATCCAGCATGAGGAACCGAACCGAACCGGCGCAAGTCCAAGTACCAGTCAAGGTCGCCGCCAGCAGAAGCAATAGCGTCCTCATCGAGGTCTTCCTCTGGGATCAAACCAAGTAGACGCATCTTCTTTTCCAGTACCTCAAAGCGCTCTTCACGAACGCTACCACCAACGAGCTCACCGATCTTTGGCACCAGCAGGTCCATACCAGCCACAGTTTCGCGGCTCTGGGAGTCCGGGGAGTTCTTGCGCATATAGAAAGCCTTGATGTCCGCTGGGTAGTCTGTCACGAAGACTGGTCCATTGACGTACTTTTCAGCGAGGAAACGTTCATGCTCCGTCTGCAAATCCATTCCCCACTCCGGCTTCTTCTCAAAGGCCACTTTACCCTTGCCTTCCGCTACTGCTTTTTGAAGAATCGTAATAGCTTCCGTGTAGGTCAAGCGGGCAAAGTCCTTCTTAACCACAGTCTCCAGTCGTTCAGCAATTTGCTTGTCGTAGTTCTTGTTGAAGAACGCAATATCTTCAGCGCAAGTTTCCAGCGCATGCGCGACAGAACGCTGCACGGCACCTTGAGCGGAGGAGACGCACTCTTCGAGCCCCGCAAAAGCCATTTCGGGTTCCACCATCCAGAATTCTGCCAAATGACGGGTAGTGTTACTGTTCTCGGCACGGAAAGTCGGTCCAAAGGTGTAAACCTTGCTGAGCGCGCAAGCGTACATCTCGCCATGTAACTGTCCCGACACAGTCAAATAGGTCGGCGTGCCAAAGAACTCCTCGTCCTTCCCTTCTGCATCACAAAATACGCACCAGCAATTAGCCACAAGCAAACAGAAGCATCATAATCAACAAAACTAACCAATCTTGGCGATACGGAACATCTCTCCTGCGCCCTCACAGTCGTTCGAGGTCAAGATCGGACTGTGCAGGTGCAAGAAGTCATTATCTTGGAAGTACGAGTGAAGGCCTTGGCTGCGCATACACATCAGAATCAGTAAGTGCTAGCCAATACATACGGATACTAACACTAGCTCACCCGAGAGCGTTGCGCACACGGGTAACGGCCCCGAAAGTGTTGGTGCGCGCGCGTAAGTGCAGGTTCTCACGTAGGAACTCGAGCGAGTGGTACTTCTTCTGCAGCGGATATGACTGCGTATCACACTTGCCAAGCACCTCCACCGTGTTCGGGTGCAGCTCAAGCCGCTTCTGCTTGCCGCCAGGCACCTCGCGCAGCTCTCCTTCCGCGAAGACGCTGGAACCGACCGTAATGTCGCTCAGTTTGGCTCCTAACGCCTCAGCTGCTGCCTCCTCAGCCGGCAATGTGATCTGTAGCTCGCCCAGACAAGATCCGTCGTTGACATTCACGAAACTCACGGATTTATGCTTGCGCACAGACTTGACCCAGCCGCCCACGGACACGCGCGAGCCGCTGCCTTGCTCCCGTGCATTGCGGATGGTGGTGCGGCGAGAGAGGATCTTGGTGGAGACTGTGCGCTGCTGTTGGCGCGCTGGAGATGCCCAGCAGGCGCGCCATGTCGACTGCAGGCCGCGCATGATGCTGGGAGATCGATGCGTTTCAACCACAGGCAAAATGCGATGTCACCTACCGGTTTTTTTCAGTTTTAGACTGAAAAACAAAAACACCCATAAAACCCAGTGAAATTCTGTAGATTGCTCGTGCAACCTTACCTAGGAATAGACATGTGTAGGTAGGTAGAGCTACAAAAGACCAACAAATATTTGCAGCGACATTAGTTTGGCGAAAGCACTTTTGGGCAACATCAGAAACGCATAATTTTGTAGATAACTCATAATTAAATCAGCCAGTAGACATGTGTAGCTTTTTACCTAGAAATTGAGCCAATCAGCTAAGGAGGCTGTTCGGAAAACATTAACGCTACACTATGGACGACCATTGTGTTGAGCATTGCGACGAACATTGCAGGCATTCTCCAGTGCACTACAATACTGTGCGCACATCGAGACGACGATTATTGGCTTCGACTTCTTCCATTAAGGTGTCATAGACGCTCTGGTCGGCGCGATCTTCATGTGATTTGAGCTCATTTTTTGGGGTCTTCTTAAGGTTTTCCACCAATCACTGTCGTCTTGTCCCGTCTCAAGGTGGACCCGTCTCATGGATATTATCCCTAAAGCGATTGGATGAAGATCATTGCAAGTTGAAGTGCTCGATCATTGGCATGATCCCGGCATGATCCGGCAGGATTCCTGCATCAAACGCACTGCACCCACCCACGTGATTCATGAAGTTCACATTGTGAACTTCCCAGTGAAGAGCTGATTCAGCACTAACATGTACATGTACTCATTGGCAAGGCGCTCATAGTGGATAAATTGCAGCACTTGCAGCTTACAGCATTTTAACCCTCGTGAGTCAAGAAATATGTTTCTGAAGAGCTTGTTTGCAAGGCGCCTGTGAGATGTTAAGTATATTCTCCTTTCATCTTGGAGTGGGGGCGTAGCCTAAAACTGCTTTTCGGCCTACCAATCAGCAATTTTAGCCTGATGTGGTCAGCCAATCACCAGTCGTCATAACGAACTTGAGCTCGAAGGGAAGTCCATGATGGACGCCGAGGTGCACGCTATCGCTGCAGACGGCGACAGCTCCGAGGGTCAAGATCTCCCCTCGACCTACGGCCTTCAAGCCCTAGCGACTGTCGTGTTCGACATCGACTCGGGGCAGAAGCTGGATGCACTGCATCCTCCGGTCTGCGGGCTCTCTGAGGCCGCCAAGACAAGTCTGGCGCATCTGTCACTGCCGCATTGCAACAATCAGGACGAGGGCGACACGCAGTTCATTGTGCGCTTCCGTAACGAACAGAGCGAGTTCGTACCAGCCTCTTGATGCTCGTTTCTCCAGTTGTTGTGGCTAACTAGGGTATGAAATTGCTACAGCCGCGAGCTCCTGTTCGGCTTCGTGCTGTTTCGCCAGCAGAAAGACGAGTCTCGCACCCGTGGGTACTTCCAAAAGGCTCTGGTGGTCGTGACCACAAAGCCATACGTGGATCTATACGACCGCGTGTTGCGGGTAATTGGCCCACTCTTTTTCCAGGTCGGAGCGCAGGTCTTAGCTGCTGTCTACAACAACATCAAGTCATGGTACGCGTGCTGCTATGCATTTCTGAGAGCAAGCGATGCCGTATTGATATGGGCTTTACACCATTTGCTGTCCATGCAGGCCGGAACTGGTTTATGACTCCCCCGTTGTGCTTCCCCTGGCCGGCACTTACATTTCCTGTATCATCCCAAAACTGCTCGATTACGAAAATCTGGATGCAATTTACGAGTCCGACGAAGAATCGCCGCTCCATTCGCATTTTATTATCGAAGGAGACGATGATGCTATAGATGTGCCGGATTTCAACGACATTGAAGAGGATGACGACGAAGAAGAGGATACGGAAGAGACGGTGCTTGTGAAAGAAGGCAATTTTGTAGTGTCGCGGAGACAACACCCACCATCACCGTCTTTTGGAGATCTGCTGCTGTCAAAGCGGACATATCAGGCGACTCCATTTGAGGTGCACTTGTGTTGCTTGTTTCTTGTTGGTTTCTCTATTTGCTGGTACTGAGCCTGTCCAATTTTCTTCCGTTTTTTTTCCAATTCAGAACATCGGACTGTACTCGAGTTTTGTGGGGCTTGAAGAATCTTTTTGGCTGCTGTGGCAGCTTGCAATTACTGGAGAGAGTTTTCTTATTTTATCACCTCACGCCAGAACTTGCAGTCAAGCAACCCTTGCATTTACCAGGTTTGTCTTACTCGTATAGAACCATTATAAATCAACTGTGTCTAATGTCGAACGACGTGCTACCAGTTTGATTGCCCCACTCCAGTTCCAAGGTGATTGCCGACCTTACTTCACAGTCTATGAAGCTGACTTCGATGTAAGCTTCCACCACCTTCATAATTTGTTTTCCACTTCCTGTACTGACTGTCTGCCTGTGTATTCTAATGTACTCTAATGCACAGACGCTTGCAAGTCGACAAAACAACGGTGTCAGCAACCCAAAAGACGTGACTATCATCGGAACCACAAACCCGTTTTTCATGAAGGTATTCACAAGTATTCCGTGAATCTGTTGTGCGTGAAGTAACCTCTAATCTTTGTACAGTCGCTGAGCCACTGGCCAAACGCACTGGTCTTTCCGTTTCTAGAACCTCCAGGTGCTAACGCACAGCAAGGAAAACGTCTGAGAGGTTTATTCTTTTTATCTCGTTTTAAAGTGTCATCTCATCAGCGTAATGTGTTTGCCATTTACTTCAGGCGCTGCCGTAGCTGAACATGCCGAGGCGGAGGAGGCAGGAACTATTTGTCTTCGAATTCAGAAGAACGTAGAGCTGGATGATTTTGAAAACAGTCATCGCCCCATGGTAAGCGCTGAGAATTAGTATTTGTATGGCTCCGTACACTGACGCATTTCGTTCTTGCACACCCCAGCTTTTAAGGCGTTGCCCACGCTACATGGTTCCAGATGTCGCTGTTCTTCACCAGCTTGTTTCTCCTCCGGAGGTTCACATTACCCAGACTACCAGCCATGAAGAAGAACCATACGTCACTATCAACAATGCAGTGCTTCGAAAGGTACGTTGCTTCATTGATAATACGGTAGTTGCTGTCTGGCGTCAGTTCCTAATCAAATCGACCGTTTGATGATACAGCACTTCCGAAAGCTCACGAAGGATTTCTTACATCCTTTTGAACAGTACTTCGGGATTTGGAAAGCAAGCGGGAGACGGTCAAATTTGTACATGAGTGCAGAAGATTATATGAAGCCTTTTACTCTTCCGGGACTGCTTTCAAGTATCAAGGCACGGAAGCTTCCGCCGCAAATCAAGCAGTCCAAATGGAAGGCTTTATACACGGCGTTTGTAAAAGGCCCTCACTTCGAGCCGTGGTTTAATTACCGTCGCCAGCGCTGCATTCACGACTTCGCGAACACACTGCGCACGCTCCGAAAGAGCGTCGATGCCGACTTGTTGATGAGTTCGCCCTTCGGAGACAACTTACCTCAGGAGCAGTACCTGAAGCTGAAGAAAGAGATGGATGTCGCACTTGCTCTAGAGAAAGACCGCAGCGAAGTAGACAAACAGCAAGTCAGGACCATCAAGAAGCACATGAAGGCAGTCAAGGAGAAGCTTCGCTCATTCAAGCAATCTCAATAGACGATACGACAAACTTTAAAGCACAACGTGTGCTTCATTACCGGGTTACTTAACTGCGTCAGGCTGTTGGGACGGGTGGGCCTTCTGGAATGCTGGCACAGCTTCCAAGCCCGCGGAAATGCGAACAATGGTCGGGTACTTGCTCATATCAACGCCGACTCGGTGGGCATTGAACACTTGCGGCTGCAGATACAGATCCGCCAGCGTGACCTCGTCTCCAAAGCAGTATGTTCCAGCGGTCTTGCCTAACTCCTTCTCGAGAGCTTCAAAGCCCCTCTCGATCCAGAATTTGCTCCACGCTTGCTTCTTTACAAGTCTCTGGTCCTCTGGAACGTCCTCGGTCGCCTTGACCTGCACCGTGAGGTTCTGGATCGGCTGGATGTCGCACCCGATGATGGCACAGAGGTTGCGCACCTGGGCACGGCCGAACGGGTCACTCGGCAGCAGCGGCTTCTCTGGGTGCGTCTCTTCCAGGAACTCAAGGATTGCACTGGACTGGGGCAACACTCGGCCGTCCACCACGAGGGCCGGCAGACGTTGGTTCGGGTTGAGCTCCGTGAACGCGTCCTTGAAGTGCTCGCCACCTTCGTTCAGCAAGTGCACAGCGCGATATTCATACGGGACGCCTTTCCACTCAAGGGAGATGCGAACACGCCACGAGCAGCTACTGCGCCAATACGAGTACAAGACGTACTGCTCTTTCGTCGTCATGCTTAACTATGAGGAAGGCAAAAGGTTAAATGAGCTGCTCGTGAACTGCAACGTCATGCGTCTTTTGCCTTTTGATTAGACGCATCGGCGGAAACATGATGTAAGCCACATCACATAGACGGTAACAGTAGATTTTCCTCTCTCACCACCGACTGGGTATCTGCCGTGTTCACAACTGCACGTTATTTCTATCCCTTGAGACCGGCGCAATCAAGTCGATGGCTTCGTCCCCCAGGGACCACGAGGTGATCGACGTGGGCACTGGCCCTGCGCTGTTTGAAGGCCGAGGACGACGCACACTGACGCTGGACGGAACAGACGCACAGGGCCGCTATGACGACGGCAATGAAGCGCTTGAGACGTCCAGAAGTGAAGAGGAAGAGGAGGAAGACGACACGCAGTCCACAGAGGGCGAGGAACACGCGTACCGACGTGGACGCCAAGCTATTCCCATGGACTCCCCAGGTGACGATCTACGTGGAGACCATTTGATGCTGGATGGGGACGAGGAGGACGGAGATTTGGCCAGACGCATGGCTGGAATTGGTGTTCAGAGACTGCGGCGTTTAAGGGGGCGAAGAGGCTTCTTCCATTCGGACGCAGACACTCGCAGCTTCCGATACAGATCTAGTGGAGGGATCCTGCAGAGAATTACGCTGAGAAAACGCAAAAGAGAAGACCATGATGTGTTCTGGACGGCTATTGGAGTACTGACGCTGCTGAGCTTCGCACTCATGAGTAGCATTACGATCTACTTAACGCAGACGGACTTCTTCGAGTCACATCAGAACGATCTTTTTGGGACGACAGTGGATAATAGGTTCACGGTGGTAGCGGAGGACGACGCACAGATATTCTTGAAGAGCGGTAAGGAGGCGTAATGGGGTAGTTGTTTTGAGTCACAAATTAATTTTTTGTATGGCGATGCCTACGTGTAGGATACTCCAATTCCGCTTATTCGGAGGGAATGATCGCTTTCGATGATGGAGAACTGAAAATTGGACGACGGGCATTGGATTCCGGAGACCAGCAGACGTTTTATGGAGTGACTTTCTTCTCCAATGGCACGGTGACGTTCACGAACAGGGTGGATTGTAAGTATACATGGAATTTGCTGATGTATTTGTTGTTTTACTAATCATTTTGATGTTTTTCTGTGGATATTGCAACAGCTCCCATGGTTGAGGCAGATTATCTGAGTGCCAGGAAGGGGGTCGTTTTTGACGATGGCACGGTGATGACCACAGCTGCGAATAGTTCAGGTGGCGTGAAGGAGCAGGGTGACTTGAATCTCGTGTCAAAAGCAGGAGCTGTTATTACGAGCGCTGGCGGAAACTCGCTGCTATTCGTCGACCCTGTTGGGACGGTGACAGTGGCCAACACAAATGCGGACGATCCTACAGCAGCTGGTATTACGCTTGATGGCACGCGTGGACTGATCAGCATCGGAAAGGGAGTGACGCTGAAGTACGATGGTAATGCGACGAGTTTGTCGCCATCCCAGGATCTTTATCTCGACACAAACAAAGTTTTCGTTGGTACTGCTACCGGCGGAAAAGTGCGGGTTTCTGTGCCTGGTGGTGACAGTAATGGAGACGATGGCGCGCGGGCGCTAGCGTCAGGGGAAGAAAGCGAGAGTGTGACACTGGAAGTGGCTGGGCAAACGTCTTCGACGCAGAAAGAAGGTGGAGACATCCGCATTGTGGGTGGTGACGGCCTAACCGTTGGGGGTGATGTTACGTTGGTCGGAGGTCAAGCATCTGGGTCAGAATCAGAGTACGGATCAATCACCATTAACGCTGGCCTACAGAAGTCTGCCTCTTCACAAACAGAAATTGGCAGCCACAGTCCAACCCATGAGGTTAACATCCACGGCCTTGTGTCGTTTAATCAGCACTCTGGTGGTGTCAATGATACTACGCAGGTTAAAGTGGGAGGTGGCCGATTCAACGTGTCAGCGCAACGGATTACTCTTGATAACCGAGACATAAGCTTATCAGAGCTGCACATCAACTCCAATGATGTTCGCTTGGGTGCGTCTTCTCCGTCAGTTCAAGTGGGGAAAGCCAGCTTATCGACTGTCAACGTGCAAGGTACTTCAATTTCACTTGATGCTACGAAAAGTGTTGCAATTGGCGGAAGCTCTTCTTCGATTGTTGTTGGTGACTCCAAGACTTCAGGACAGGTGACCAAAGTCTCATCCTCTGGGATCGAGCTGGAAGCGGCGCACTCAGTGTCGATAAATACGCTCAACCGTAAAGCTGTCACCACCGTTTCGGGTCTGGTGCACTTCAACGGCAGCTCTACTACAACCTCCTTGTTGTCTATCACGGACGTTGCTGTGAGAGTGAATCCTACGAGATTTCGCGTCGGCGCTAAAGGAAAAACCAGCATTGCGACTATCGAGGCGAACCATGTGAGCATTGGTGGACCGGGAGCAAACGCGACAGCACTCCCTACTACAAGTAAACTCGAGCTTTTCAGCTCCAATATCGCTATCGGATCTAAAGGTTGGTTTTGTGGCTTTGATGTGATTGGAGACGTTGTTCACTCATACATTGTCGTGTATTTTTTGTCCTTAGCGTCTGAGGTTTCAGTGAAAGGAAAATCAGTGACTGTGGATGCACTGGAGGCCCTAACGCTTGGAGAACAAGCGGACGAGATCACAGTTGGCAGTGAGAACGTGGACAAAATCAATGTTCAAGGCGCTGCAGTGTCGTTGGCAGGTGCGTGACATTAGTCAAATCTTGGATGGCTGATAAATACTCATTTGTGTGTTTTGCTTTTCAGGGACAACTTCTATCAGTGGCGAGTCGCTCGCTGTGACCTCAACCAAAATTGATATTGGCGACAAGTCGACTAGTGAAATCAGCATCGGAGCATCCGAAGCGACTGTGAACATTGGCTCGGACACCAGCGTGGTCAACCTCTCTGGCAGTGTCACGATCAATGGGAAGGCGTTAGATAGCCGCCGTTTAGCTGGGCAGACCGATGTGTTGGGCGACTTCAACAGTAAACGTTTTGGCTATCTCAATGCTGATCACCTTACTGTAGCAGTCACTCAGCCCGGGCCCAGTACAACGTTCGCACTTCGCTGGGACAACGGATTTTCTTCCGAGCCTCGGGCGTTCCAAGTTAATATCGCCACAGAGCGGCTACTTTCAATTGCGAACAGCAGCGAGGTGGACACAAGGCATCTGCGATTGTCGCTCCAGATTTCTAGCATTGTACTCGCTGTTGCAGTTGCAGAACCAACAGCCCGACCAAGCAAGATTCGGTATGTTTATCTCTTCTTCCTGTTTTTTTTTCGGGTTGTTAGTTTGACGTCAATCGCTCAATGATCTGTTGATAGGTGTCGCGTCTATCGCCACGCTACAGGACAATTGGACGCTGTGGCTTTGGAAGTGAGTGCTCTAGTCGAGCACTGCGCCGGTGCAGCATGCCAGGATGGGATCTTCTTGGGGCTTCAAGGCCAGATAATCGTTCCTGTCAGTCCTGGCGACTCGTTCTCCACCCAGTGTACTCTTATTTCAACAACAGCAGGAGAGCTGTTACTCCAAGGTGCTCAGTACTCGTTTGCAGAGCAGTAGCATCATGAATTACCCCTAAAGAAGTTCACCCAAGCAACCGAAGGATCTCCAATGTCTTCTCCTGAATGCCTTCGTGTTCAGGAAAGCAGGCGTGCGCTGCCTGAGCAATTTCCTGGACCCCTTCACGACGTGCAAAATTCTGCAGACGCTCAGTACCTGAAAGCAGGTTGACCAGAGCCCAACTGCCGTAATGTTGGACGTGCTCGTCTGCCGGACAGTTGAGCATCGCTGCAATGATAGCGCCGAGTCCACCTCGCATAGCGATGCTGTCACACATCAAGTCTGATCCTGCCAGTGTTAATAAAGCCCAACAGCTACGCTTCTGCACCCCGCAGTGTTGAGGAAATGTCTGCATAGCTGACAGAACTGCGTCGATTCCATTAGCGTCAAGAATCCGCTGGCGGTTGGTTTCTGCCATGCGTTAAAACGCGTCAGCACAAGACGATTACTGTCGAACTACAAAATGATCTTCTTACCGCAGTTGTGCGCCAGGTTTGTGAGCAGAACGCAGCTCGTCTCCTGCATTTTGGCCTCCAAGTGGAAGTTTTTCATTGCTGCGATCACAGGATCTACGCCGCCTTCTGCTACGACGATAAGCCGATTCCGGTCGTGATTGAACACAACCACACTAAGACACCTGCAACACTCGAGTTGCAGTACGAGACTGTTTTTCTGGTGGTGCATGAGAGCGAGAACGGACTTGATCACGAGACATTCAGGAAGGTCGTCTTTCAAGCTTTCGTCCGACTTGAGCAACAGCGTTAATTGCTTCAGAGCTTCAAGTAGTTGTTGTTGGTCTGGACCTTCGACTCGGAGGTCGTCATTCCCACCTGAAAACACTTGGACCAGCTTCATAATGGGGATATTCTTGCTGTTCTTGCGCACTCCTGCCCCACCTAAACTCGCGTCATCCCAACTGCGGTGTCGACGGTGTCGTTGTTGCTTCATGGATGACGGAGCCGCTTGACCCGAACGCTCTTCACACTCTTTACAATATCCAGACGCTCCTACCAGATATTGAGGGGCGTCACACTGAGGAGTCAAGCACTGTCTTAACTTGCGTGCTTTCTCTAAAAAACAACGACTGTTAGTGTTGAAATGCTGGAGTCATAGACTAAAGCTTACCTTCATCCGCTTTCTTCTTCGCTTGGCGCTCTAATTCCTCCTCGAAATCATTTATTCTCGACTTTAAAGCCTCCACTTCACTATTGACACGTCGAAGTTGTTCGTGCAACCCCGTAATAACTCCTTGCTGCTCTTCTACCTGAGAATTTGCCGACAGCAGCTCGCTCTGAGTATTCGCCTGCTGCACCAGTAGTGCTTCTCTCTCTGAACGAAGCTCCACACACTCGGCCTGCTGTCGAGCGATATCTGACAGTAAAATTGTCTGGTCGTTAATACTTTCTTGGCGTTGATGACAGAGCTCTTCGATTTCCCTGTCCTTTAGTTCCAGCACATGCGCCAGCGAGGCCTTCGGGCCGCGTTTTCCCGTAGGACTTTGTTGTAACACACTCGAATATTTACTCCGCTCCTCCTCCATTCGTAGCAGTTGAAGACTCGTACATTCCGCTTGTCTGTCTGCTCTCCTTCGCATCCGTTGCTCTTCTTCCCAGCGGTGAATTGCTTGAGCCAGCCGACCCTCAAGATCTTCAACTGCCTCCTTCTCACCACCCACTTTACGCGCAATTGCTTCACAGTCGGCTTCCACCGCTTGCTTGTCAGCTGTAACCTTCCGCTTCTCCTCTTTCAATTTAAGAATTTCAAATAGAAGACCCTGCTTCTCTTCTGCATCGCTGGCCCTCGCCACTTGCAGAGTCTTCACCCTCCCTTGTTCTTTATCCAGAGAGGTTTGCAGCGCTGCTAATTGCTCTGCTTGCCTTTGAACTTGTGCCTCGAGACGAGCTATTTCCGCGTCACTTTCCAGCTTTCTCTGCTCATAAGTGTCTAAACGCGTCTGCTGCAAGTTTTCCTCTGTTTTCAGTGCGTTCTCTCTTTGAGCTTGTTCCAGCTGAAGAACGAGAATGGAGAAATTCTTCTGCTCGTCCATGAGCTCTTGCTCCACAGCAGCGAGACGCTTTAAATCGATTTCACCTCGGCGATCCCGTTCTCTTAATGTTGCCTCAACTTGCTCCATCTCTTTAGTGATGAAGTACCGGTCGGCAAGCAAGAAACAGGGAAATGAGGCCGATGATAGCCGCAGCTCTTCTACAGCTCGCCGCTGCTCATTTGCAACCAGGAGATCCAATAGATTCTCCGTTGTAACACAAGCAGACCTTTTCCGATGGGCTTCAAGCGTTGTAACACCACCCAGTGACAGCGTCAGTTCCAAAATATCGTAGAACACTGGGTCGATCTGCTTGGAGAGAGAGATGCGGTTGAATAGCTCGTTTGTTGGCTTCTCGTTCGTACACATTTCCAGTAGAAGAACTCCGAACGCAAAAAGATCTTGTGCTATCGTCGTAAACTCGTCAAGCTGAGAATTTGAGCCAGATGTAGCTGGCGTTCCAAGTTCCGAAGTCAATCGACAAGGAGACCACGAACCAGGTGATGAAACAGAGCTGCAATTCATCGACGATTTTACTGCGGAGCGAGGTTCAGGGGCCATTTCGTAGACAGTCTTAAGAGCGGCACTTGGCAGTTGATGTGGAGCTTTGCCAGAGCGCAGGATCAGTTCCAGTCCAAATCGACGCAGCTTGATACCATTGGATCCGCCCATCATGACCTTCTTACTTGTCAAACAGACACCCAACGTTTGCTGCTTCCGGTGTAGAGATAATAGTCCCTGGAGTATTTGGATTGATATTAAAGCGATCTCCCATCGTGATAACGAGACGTTGTCTCGATGCAGAACGTCGTACAAACTTGTAGGTAAGTATTCCATTAGGATACATTCGTTGGGAGGCGGAGTATCACTTTGAACTTGCTGCAATGGTGCCACGACTCCAAGAAATTGGACAATATTCGGGTGAGGAAACGGTGCTATCCACTGTTGCACAGTGTCCAATGCGGCATTCCAGAGTTCCAACTTCAACGAACTTGAGCGGCATGAATAAACCACCACGTTCGCACCACCATAGATACCTTTACGAACCTTCCAATGGGGAGTCTGAGCTATCACGCCGTCTTTGTCTCCGTTAAGAGATATTTCCCACCGTTCGATTGCCAAACCGCTCCATTCCATGACGGCTGGACGGCCAAACCTTGGTGCCTCCTACTGGTATTATTTTTATCTCCACGTCGGGTAATGCTTAGCCACGCTTATCCAGTAGTTTACGACATCGCTTGGAGCTTGTTTCAGCAGCAATTTGAAGCTTTAGTGCGAGTCGTGACACTAAATCATGAGCTTCTTAGTAGTTCGTGATAACTCCACCCACATTCTCTACACTAGTTCGAAGGCTTTCTTCACTCTGTATACTCTCCTCTTCAGCTACAAGTTTGTCCATGTAGTACGCTGATCGTCGTAGATGCTGAAGAAGCTTCAGTGTGAAAGTATCCATTTTCTCCTGAACACTCTCCTTTTCCTCAACCTTCTCGGAAGGTTTCAGCTGGTCTTGCGAGTCCTCCCCGGGTCGAGTGATACGAGTTTCACCAGTGTCACCCGTTTGGAGGCAAAACGTCACTCGGTCAGCCAATTTGGGCTTTAATGGAGTTCCTTCCTTCTCTTCTTCGTCTTCTTCATCTCCATCAAGTACCAACGACCGATTGGTACGCTTCAGGTCCCGTTTTTCGAGGGATAAAGGGGCGATACCGCCACTTTCCAGATGAAATGGTCGTTTAGATCCTTTGTGCACAGGAACGGCAGGGCTTGTGCTAGTGGAACCACTTCTTTGCCGGAACGGGCTACCTGTCAATGTCTTCATTCGGCCTTTTCGCCCATTAAACTCGTCCAGCGCTCGTCGAACGGTGCTCACCGGCTCCTTGAGTCCGAATGTCCTAACCTTTTCCACCGGCAACGCACTCAAATCACCCACGGTCTTGATCTTGTAGAAAGAGAAAAACGGACGAAATCCCAATGGGAAATGCCGATAGAGTGAAATAATCGCTTCGGAGCAGCCAACGAGATCCGGGTAAATGCACTGGGGCGTGCTGATAATTGGGCGTTGAGAACGACCAGCTACTAGCTTCGGCGGAGCGGACTGTGACCCAGTTGGCGGTGCCATTACACTCGTCTCGGAAGCCTTTTGTCCGGAGAGCTCGGCTTTCTGCGGAGTTGTAGGCGCAGATGTCACATTAGGCTTCTCTTCGTTGAGTTTAGCTGTGTTGTTTGTCGGAGAGGCTGGACTGGACTCAGCAGGACTCGCGCTTAAAAGACACGGCGACGAAGTGGAAGTGTCTAAAGATGCCACTACATAGTCGGACTCCTGCACACTTTTATCTCCTTTTTCGTCAGAATCAGAAGCATCGCTCAGGCTCGCAGAAATGGTAACCCCAGTACTCGTGATCGAGTTATGCAGATCCAGCAAAAGTGAGGCGTTCGGCTGACTTTCAGCGGTGTGCTCCCTTAAACTCTTGGAAACACTCACAAGTTCATCCAACATGCTCTTTTGAACGCTTTCCTGGTAATCATAAGCGGTGAGATCGTGGGCTGCACGAATGGAATCCTCGGCGAAACGAACAGCAGCTTTTATCCCTGGGGTCTTCTTCTGGACGCTTCCTTCCACGCTCCACAAAAGTTTTTTCGTCACAGCATCTAGGGATGTCAAAGTAGACTGCTTTTCATCGCCACGGTCGTTGTTTATATCGTCAACAAATACTGCGTACTCGAACAGCAGATTGAGCACGAGGTACAGTGTCACATTTCCTTTGACAGAGAAGTCCACGTGAAGCTCGCCAGCCTTATTATCGTTCCACTTTTCCATCACAACAAGGCACTGAACGTACATGTCCTTGAGATATTCCATGCGCTGTGTGATGTGGTCAAAGAGTTTACTCTTTGGGTGAAGCAGTACAGCTTGTAAATCCTCTGGAGATATTACACCCGAAAGCAGCGGAGTTAGCAATCGTAGCTGCCACTCTAGGCCAAAGCCCACAGATGCAATCGCAACTGATGGTGCTGCTGCCACTTCGGCTATTTCCGCTGAAGCTGGTCTTAGTATCCCAAACGAGAAATCAATACACATCCTCACGAGGCGTAAACCAAGATTTGATGTAACTCCACCACGCCTGTTACCTGCCTGAATTCGCTCGCAAACCCCATTCCAAACTGCCATAACGAGGTCGTTCACTCGCTTTTTGCTGCGCTCACTACGGCATTCATCGGACATTTTAATCAGGTTTTGAACAGCACGGAAAACGTCTTCCAGTAAAAACGCAATGCCAATCCATTCGGAGGTGATGCGGCAATTCTGGTCACCCCCTAGACTTTGTTCGCTGTCTTCTGGTACCTTACGAACAGTAAATTCATTCGACCGGCAGGGCTCATCCGCCGTAGACCCTCCCATAGTAGTGCTGCTATTACCCTCATTGCAAGAAGGAGATTTCTTGCTTTTATCAGTCTTAGACGGCATGGGCTCCCACATCTGCTTTGCCAAGTCAATAAATTGCTCCAACTCGACAGACGAACCATTCTTCACGTACAGAGGCTTCATCAACAGAGTGAGCAGAGGAGAGATCACTAACTCCCCAAACCAAGATTTCCACTCTGGTACATTTTGCGCTTGTCCTGCTTCCACCGCTCTTCGTTGAGTTAGACAATACTCGTTAAAATCGCCCACAGCAACGTTCACAATCTTTCGCCACGACAGAAATGCCGCATCCGTGACATTCAGCAGTAGCACCTGCTCCAAGCTCACCTTGATTGGCCAGGACAGTAAATTAACCACCGCTTTATTGAACAGCCAATTCGGACTCTCGTGGAAAATATCGACAACGTCACCCCACGCCTGCATCGCCATCAATCGAACGGCTGCGTCCTCGTCCTCCATACACTTCTCCGGAACATACAGCACCGTGTTCAGCATCCCTAAATCGCACGAAAACCTCGATTTCAACAGCTTCAACGTCAATTTCCATAGATACATAGCGTCCTTCTGTCGGTCCCGTTCCATGTGCAGCTTCATCACCGGTAGCAGGTACTTCTCTGCACAGTGCTGCACCATTTCCAGTGTCTCCTTGGACCATTTTGCTAAGTGTTTACTCGCTTCTTCCAGCACAAGTCTGGCTTGTGTCCTTGTGGATGCTTCGCTACTTGCCAGTCGACTTGCAACGGATCGTACAAAGATACTCAGCACTGCTCCATCGACTCCCAACTGCTCTGGATACTTAATCAGCAGCAAGTGCAGCCCTTTCAGCGCCTGCACTTCAATAGCTCGGGACTTAAACGGGTTCACCACCGCCTGCACCAGTCCTTCCACTGTCCGAGGGAGCAATTTGTGTCTTTCTGCTGGGAAGTTCTGCACTGTGAGACACCAAAGACTCAGTTTGTACGTGTTCTGATCTTGCGTGGAGAACAGCAAACGCACCAGTTCTCCCAGGAAGAAGGCCAAGTACTCGTTCGAAATGACATTGGTCAGACTGCGGTGATGCAGTAGATACGATAGGCAACGGAGCGCAGAATGCAGCACGTCACTCAATGTGTTGTGCTGCAGGTCATAGCGGATTTTGGCCAGCAGCGATGGCACATGATTTTGGAGCTCGATAACGGAGGCCTCGGAGTCTCCCAGGCGCAATAAATCCTCCAGCTGCAAGTACACATCTAAGCGCATCTCCGAACCGCGAGACAACGGGAATTCCTGCTCTGTGAGCGTCGCCAGCGTCCGCGCCAGCTGAGTCTCCGCCTCCTCCATTCCGCATGTCGAACACCGAAAACGTCTGCGATGTTGACCGACATCAATATTATGTGGTAAACCTCAAAATAGATGTAGTTTACATATTCGTATGTACAGTTGGTGTACACACGTCCCGACGGTTTTTAGCAGGCGGTGCCAACGTGCGGCCACTACTGTAGATCGATCGAGTGATGGCGGACAAGGGCGACAAGAAGCCGTGGGATAACGCTCTGGGCGCCGTGTCCAAGCAGCTGGACGAGGCCTCCAAGAGCGTGCGCGATGCGGCCGCGGGCCCCGTGAACCAGGCGCGCGACGTGGTGCTGAATGAGGTGGACCACGTCAAGGAGCTCACAAGCTCTGCGCGTCACACGGTGCACGAGGTGGCTCAGCAAGCGTGGGAGGCCACCAGGACGTTCGTTGCCCCCGTTGTGGACGTGTTCAAGCGTGCAGAAAGCGATGAGGGCACGCAGTTGCGCAAACACTTGGCTGTGGCCCGCGAGAGCCTGAACGAGCAGCTTTACGCGGCGCAAGTGCAGGTGCAGGAGTCCAGGAAGATCGCGGACGACCAGCTGGTGCCGGTCAAGGGCGCGTTGGTCGTCGCCCAGCAACGTCAGTATTTTATACATGCGGTATATGCCTGGACTATTTCTAAGACTATTTTTTGTGTGATGCAGAGCTGGTGAAGGCGAACGAGTTTCGACGCGAGCACCCGGAAGTGGCGGCTGCTGGTCTGGCGGTGGTGGTTGGAGTGCCGTCGCTGCTAATTCGTACGTGATTGGCTGAAAGTGTTGAAGTTGAAGTGAGTTAACCTTGGCTATTATGTTTAGGTGGCAAGTGGTCGGCTGCACGAAACTCGGTGCTGGCCGTGGGTGCCGGTGCTGCGGTGTGCTACGGCTCGGATAAGTGGGCCGAGAAGAAGCGGAAGTAAAGAGAATGGATGGAAGTGGAGTGCAACACATCATAGCACATTGCACCAAGGTTGGAAGGCGTGGGTGAAGCCTCAGACGAACAGGAACTGGCAGTCGTAAGGAAGACCAAGAAGGGCTGAACTTTAACAAAAATCGTTTTCTTTTTTATTGTGTTTTTGTTGTTGTTGCAGATGAGGAGCTCTAGCTGACGGTTACCATAGCATTATTTCCGGCTTGGCGACTGTTTCGGACGTCATTTATTCCTGATTGGAGTCTGATGAGTGTGACGCACTGCTACGGCTGTAGAAGATGACCGAACCGTCTACGAGTGACTTCATGCCGCAGTGGCAATACGACCACATCCAGGATCGCGATTATGTTCAGGATGAAGCAGCAATACAATGGCGTGGTATGCATCGAGTAGCTGAACAAGTTCGGCGACGGGAAGACCATCACTTGGAGGGAGATTTCGATGCGATGGATTTCGAAGCGCGGGCTGCCGCTCTGGAGGCTCACTTTTTTGGGGCAAGGAGAAGATCGCCCCCGTCTGAAAGGACTGTGTCGAGAGTTCGACCTCAGTCAGCGTCTCTCACTCGGCGTATTGCAGATAGCGATCCATCAATTGCTTCAAATTTCGATGTACTCAGAAGGCAAAGACCGCAATCTGCGAAGAACCGGTCCGATATCCCCCATACCAGTGAAGGAATTGACTGGAGTACTCCCACAGAGTCGAAAGCTTCAAAATGGAGAGAAATGCTGGTGCGCGGTCCAGAGTTTAAGCAGCACACCTTGCGCCAGCTAGAGATCGAGACATACGAACTGCTGTACAGTACGCTCGAACACATCAATGTGCAACCTTCGGCTCGAACGAGGAAGCGGAAGAAGAAAGCGAGTGAGGCTCCTAGATCTAACAGCAAAGAGCTCGCGTGTGGGAGTGGCCTTCATTTAGCGCGAAGTCGGAAGAAGCGGCAGCAGGAACACGATCGTGAGCTGATGCTAGGCAAGACTAGGCAACCGTCACGCAGAAGCGAGCGAGAACGAGCTAAAGCTGAAACCGAGGAAAAACAAGCTATTCAAGATAAAACACGGAGACGCGGCAAGCAACTACAGACAAAGACATCGCGGATGCAGCTACAAGAGCGTCTACCTGTACAAGTGCCGACACAGGATAAAAGGACAGTAGAGGTATGCATTCAACGCCCTTTAAGCGCAAATCGAGCGAGGGGTCCATGGATACCATCGGGGTCGGCAAGCTCCGTAGGTATCAGGGGCATATCACTTGCCAGTGAAGTGACACAAGACAAACGCATCGAGCAAATGCTGGAGGCATTCCAGAGTCAAGCGCAAGCACACTTGTCAAAATCAAAGAATGTGCAAAACCAATTGAAGAAGGCTCAGCAACGTATGGAAAGCTGTAGACCGGGTGCGCCAAAGCCTATGAACAAGTCTGGACGTCCAGCGTCAGCTCCTCGGATCGCAACCAGTTGTACAGATGAAGTGAAAGAAGTTTATTTGCAAACCCTCAAAGGAAATCAAGAAAATGATCGGATTCGAGCCGCCAACTTTCGAGAGCCTACTTTGTCCGCACCTGTTTTGACGGACCTACAGCTTTCGGCTTGCGAAATCGAGGCATTGATCAGTGAGTCACCTGCAACGCCAAAATTGGTGATTCCTCCTCTCAGGTTTCCCCCGAATTTGTGGAAATACCAACTGACCGACGATTCTCAGGATGGAATGCCGGGATTTCCTCAGCAGAGTAGCTGCCGTCTACCGAGCAATTCTCTAGGAGCTGATGATGACATTTCGCATGTGAAAGCGACTCGTGATGACGAAATTGAAGGTGAAAGTACACCTTTGTGTGATATATCGACCAAAATGGAGCATGTGGACAAAATGAAAACTTTAGTGGAGATGCCAGCTAACGATGAGGACAGGAGAACCACAGTCGAAGACCTGTACTTAGCAGAGGGCCTCGACGAACAAGCAAGTTCAGTTTTTTCGAGCGGTGGAAATGAAACTTTACTCAGTGAACTGGAGCCAGAATCTCAAACGCTGCGAGGAGGTTTTGGTAAAAATGACAAAGGTATGAATATTGAACTGGTAGACCCCGGCACACCCACGTCAAAAGGTGTGGAAGATGCCCAGATCAGCACAACCTTGAACGAAGAGCGAATCCCCACGGAAATCTCAACAAGCTCAGTGAATGCTGCAGATTCTCCGCTGCAAGAAGCGGTTGATGCTGCAAAAGGCAGCTCTGTAGAGAATGATATGCTTCCAGAAACATCGGACCTATCGTCACGAGAGCAAGATTTCTCCGTTGGTACGCTTGTGAAGACTGCAGATTCTCCGTTGGAAGAAGTGGCCGACACCTCAAAGGACAGATCTGTAGAGAATGAGATATTTGCAGAAACATCGGACCTATCGTCTCGAGAGCAAGATCTCTCCGTTGTTACGCTTGTGGAAACTGCAGATATTGATTTTAGTGGCTCCGAACAGCAGTTGAGTGTGGATCACAACGTTTACGAGGGTCACCGCAGCAACATGATCATGGCTGACAACGAAGGAGATGGTATTGATGCCGACGTCATCATGGACGAGGACCTTCTTCAGCAAACTGAATATGACGACCTCCCATTAGTCGAACAACGTGGCAGCACGGAGTATGAACTAAATGGAAGTGGGTTTGAAGAACTAAAACCTGCCCCTGACGTGACAACAAGTTTAACGCTCGTGCCATCTACCCCTGTGGAAGCGGAATTAGGCCAACTTCGCTCTGTAATTCCGCTCCCTCCTGAACTGGAATTAAGCCATAGCTCACCGGACTACCCAGAAAGTATAACGTCTGTTGTAAATCTCGATACGCCTCTGGAAATGCAAGTCCAAATTAGTCTTGTTGGCGTGTTGAATGTGGATCGGAATGATTTGGCAACAATTGAGGATTCTGGCATGCCTCCGTCAAATCCCACGCTCACCATTGAGACTGGTACACTGAATTTAAGCGGTGAAAGCAATGAAGTAGGCGAAACAGGGCAATTGCGGGCATATGCGACGGTGAAGACTATCGACTGTGAGGATAGTATTGCCAGTACACTTCAACTTGGAAACGCCGATCACTACCGGACGTCCGCTGATAATGGTGAGCAGGAATCTGAACACATTGAATCACCGCAACAAATGTCTTTGGATATCTTCAGTGCTTGCACTCCACCTGCCGACAAGAGCGCAGGGGCGCCTGAAGCAGAGTTTGAGCAAATCCCAACTCAAGCTGAAACTACCGTCCTCACCCCTGTGGCGCATGAAGATAAGGTAGAGGGAGACCCTTTACGGTTGCACCAGCAAGAGGTGACCCGATCATTCCTGAAGCGAATTTCCTCGCGTACGTGTACAGTAGTCGAGCCAGAGCTTGCAACCAGTCAACCAGAGCCGCGTAAAGAGCAAGTTGAAGACGATGATACTTTGGGATCTACAGAGAGAACCGGTGTCGTCATGGGCGTTGAGTCTCAAGTCGAGCAAACAGTCAAATCGGTAAAGGAGCAAGAACATATCCACGGTGACTACTGTGTCGTAGAATGCGAAAAGGCTCAAGCATTGGAGGAGCACGAGCCGACCATCGAAAGGTATCCACCAGCAACAGTGAACCCCGCTACTACAGCATCCACCGAAAAGGTTGACGCGGCTGAGAGTTTCACTAGTGCAGATGGTGACTCAACAGTGACGGACAGAGAGGATATCGCTCCACCAAGCACCAGCACCGAAACACCTTGGCAACAAGAGCCTGATCCAAACAACGTCACCGATTGGGACAAGCATACTTTATCACACCTTGCCAGTTCCGATGCGGCTGAAGTTGATGACCAGGGTTCACAGCCGCCCGTAGAGCACTATAATGCGGCTCGCAATATCCAAGCTCAGTACCGATGTTTTGTGCGTCGTCGACTGATTCTTGATCAACTGCATTTCATGGTGGCGAATCAACGTCGCCAGGCACGACGAAAGTCGCGCCAAAAGGAGCGGAAGACAAAAACGGTCGATATGGTGACACCAATGTCAGTACCGAAGAGCATGGATAGCCTGCCAGAAGAGGCCCAGCCAGTTGCACTGACAACTAAAGGCGTCGAAGTGGCACCGGAACTGCCTTTGATGGAGGAACCGAGGCCATCCGTAGAGGACGCAGGACTTAGAGGCCGAAAAGGCTCGTGCGAGTACGCGTTCGACCTCATTGATAGCTCAAATGAAGCGAGTGGAGAAGCGAAGCTGGGGGTGTCTGCTCGAACTGCAGAGGACTGTGCGGAGGTATTGCGTGCGAATGGTACACGATCGGAAAAACTAGAGCAGCAGCAAGAAAGCCCTACTATTCTATCTGAAAAGAACGTTGACAAGACTACTACCAGCTTCGAGGTGCTACAAGGAGAGGAAACTAATGCACAATTACCAAGCGACACAATTGAAGTCAAACCGAATCGTGAAGAACCAACAGCTCCAGCTTCAACAAGTTTTCTCGCCTCAACGACGCCTGCGGAGCTTGCAGTTATAGATAACGTTGAAGAGAACCCAGTTCCGAAAGCTGTGAATTCTACTCACGTTGAAGCAGTCCCCGAATCCGCAGGGGGAAATCCGCGTTGGGAGCGCTACGTGGACAGCACGACTAGCAAGTCGTACTACTTCAACCCCAGCACGAACGAAACCCAGTGGACAGCCCCAGCAGGCGAAGGTCGCAGCAACTCTGCCATAATTTCGTCTCGCGCTACCCCCACGACGCCACACTCAGCGGCAGTGATTGCACCAGACGCTGCCGTCTCGTCAAACAGACCGACCGAGTCGTGGCAGGAGTTCCTGGACGAGGCGAGCGGCCAGCTGTACTACTACAACACCAAGACCGGCGAGTGTTTGTGGGAGCCGCCCACGAGCGCTTCTCCTGGAGTTGTGGAGTCGCTGCAATCCTCTGCAACAGCTGAAAGCGAGGCAATTGGAGCGAGCCCGTGGATCATGTACATTGACCCGGCGAGCCAAGCGCCGTACTACGTGAACGTGGAGACGCTGGCCACGAGCTGGGAGCAGCCCGACGACTTTGTCGTAGCGGAGCCCAATGCCAATGGAGAGACCTATGTCATCGCAGTCGATGATCATGCAGCACTAGAGATCTGATAACTGCAATACCGCTGTGTGTCTATCGTTTTGACGAAGGAACAGGCATTACGATATGCGGGTGTATGTGTCCTCGCACGTTGATGTCTTATTAGTTCAGCTGTCTGTCACGTGCTAGCCGAGAGCTTGGATGCGAGCGCATACAAGCCCTGGTTTTGGATAGACACTAGAGCCAGAGGAGCTGCTGGCAAATGCGGTCACATGGCTGCCATCGTGCTGCTGGAGTGGCGCCGACCGCCGCCTGCCGGGCGTGAATGTTCCTGAGAGAAAGGTGTGAGGCGCTTGTGCGGTCGTGCGTTCCTCCGCGGCGCGACTATGGATCGATGCCGGTTGGTAACGTGCCACCTGTATCGAGGCCTAGCGAAAACGCAGCAACGTGTGGATAGATGGCGAGCATTCGTCAGCTGGAGCAGAGAGCGGCAATATGACTCAGCGACAAGCAGCCAACAGGGCAGAACATGTCGAGCAAGCCGCGAAATAAGAAGGTCGAGTGGCATTGAGTGCTGTTTGCAACCATCGTTATTGCGCGTCACGGGGCCCGTGGCTTCGGCTAAACGGGCACTCCTCCACGAGTTTGTTGCGTAACGTGGCGGGCTGGACTCCGAGTGATACGCACCCGGCACTCGCGCCAAACTTACGCAAAAGTATGCATGGCAAGCACCTCATCGCCTTCTTGCGATCTTGGTGCTCGATTGCAGTTTGCAGTCGCTGCATCGTGGAGATCGGACCTTAGGGACAATCTCTGCACCGACAAAAAGTGGCACGGGTGACAGCAAGCCTTTCGTCCTCACCATTCTGTTCCTTCACTTTTGATCCATAAATTTAGGCCTATCGTCTCGATATGCATGGCACCAGCGTCGCCGCGACGCCGAGAGATTTGCGCGGAGCTACACACGCCGATGCCTTGATTCCAAGACTGCTTTTGAGACGCACTGCAACTTGCCGATCTCGGCACCGCTCGCAGAATGCGAGTTCCACGCAGCGTCGGGTACTCTATACATGTAGTGAAAGTATTGTCCATCATAGCGTCGCTTACTCGTGGGGATACTTTAGATCTGGCAAGTTTCACCTGCTATACAGCGCTGCATGGCAATAGAGTGCCTTTGGCATGAAGTTGCATTTGCACCTTTGCTCATTTTTAAACGGAAAGTTTGATGGTAAAAACTTGAAAAAAACTTTAAAATTCGGCAGAGGTTTGCAGCAGAACCAGCTGGGCTCCGTTTGTGGTGTAGAGTAGAGGCTGTCCGCAGAGACCAGTGCGCTTCCGACTCTCCTCTCCTGTGCCGACCAGGTCGGGAGTCGGTGGGCGCAGTTCATTTCCAGATTGCTCGGCTTTTTGCTCATTGCCAAGTGCGGAAACTGTCTCGACCCGATTGAAGGACTCGAGCGGTGCCGCGTGCTAGTCAATAGTAGATAGCCCCAATACAGGAAAGCAGGCCGACAGACTTTTCCACCGAGAAACTTACAGCAAAATGAAGGTCGTTACCGCGTTCGCAGCGGCAGCTCTCGCGCTGCTTGGAGCGGCTCAGGCCGTCGACATCGACAACGGCTTCACGTACGACGGCTCCACCACCTACTGCATGGGCGTGACCGGATCTGTGGGCACGCTTAGCTTCGACACACTCGAGGCCAGCAACGTCGGACGATGCCCCGTTGGCGTCACACTCACCCTTACGGCTTCTGAATTCCACGTGAGCGACGTCGTCACGGTCAAGTGGGCAGCCAAGGCAGTCACTGGCTTGTCCAACGCCATTTTCCCGAACGCTATCGACGCGACTACGGGCCTACCAGGAGCGGTGACCACCTCGTCACTGTTCGCCTGCACGTCTGGAACGAACTGCGCTACGAACGTGGGCGGAACTCCTACAGGCGCTGACGGAACCAACAGTGGAGCTTTCGCCACGGACGGCACCAAGGCTTTGGAGACCAACACGTTTACCCTCGCCACGGCTGGCGACTACATCATTGTGGGTCTGGTGGCTCTGCCGGGGGACAGCTCGCTCGGCCTCGCAGCGGACGAGTACATCGTGTTCAAGAAAATCAGCGTCGTGTCCGCCGACACCACCATCTCGTCCACGTCGGGGTCCACAACAGGTAGCGTAGGAAATTCTGATTCAAGTGGTTCAGAATCGACCACTTGGTCGACCACTGCTCCCCCCGTAACAACTGCTCCGCCGCTAACTTCGGCGCCCTCGTCTTCCACAGGTTCTTCAAACGCAGGCTCTACGAGCAGCAGCTCGAACTCAGCGACGAGCGCGCCTGGAAGCACCTCTGGAAACAACTCGAGCAGTTCGGCGGAGCAGGGATCGAACTCGAATTCGAACTTAAACTCAACCTCGACCACCAACGAGTCCAGCGTGGTGTCGGACTCCTCAACCAAGACGACCACGGCTCCGACAACTTCCAATGACTCGACGGGCCAGACGGGCCAGAATGACACGGGCTCCTCGGATTCGACAAAGTCAGCTTCGACCTCTTCCGGAAGCGGCAACTTTCTCGGTGAAAACGGTGTGATCATCATCGCCGCATTGGTGGGCTGTTGCATCGTTGGTGTTGTGGGCTTTGCCTTCGTTATGCGCCGACGAAAGGAGCAGCGTATGAACGCTAACAAGGCCTTCGACCTGCACTCGCCATCGTTGGCTAGCGACATGGACGACAGCGCGCTCGACGGCCACAACGGCGGCAAGATCGACTTGACGTACGTTGCCAACATCTCGTCTCGCAACAACGACAAGGCTGCAGAGAACATGATGAGCGAGGAGTCGTCTGTAGCTATCATGGCTTCTGCAGAGCGTGGATCGGAGCTCAACTCAAGCAACGGCAGCTCTTTTAACTCGCTTCCTAAGAGCAGTCTAGACACGGACGAGTATTCGGAGAAGGTGAGCTACGGCACGTCCGGTGCCGCATCTCACTCGAACGAGGCCGAGATTGATGCTTACCGCATGAGCAACATGTCGGATATGTCTTCGGTTGCCGGCGGAGGTCAGAGTGAAGCGTCCATGTCCAACTTTGGCGACTCGGTTGTTTCGGCGAGACAAAACAAGTATCTGCAGCCTGGCGACTGGCACGACTCGGAGTCTTCTCGCATGGACTCCCGTCTTGATTCGATGGAGCAGGCTGAATTGAAGGCTCGCGGATTCGGAAGCATTGGCGGATTCAGCACTGTCAGTGGATTCTCGGAAGACGGCACGTCTCGCATCACCGGCTTGAGCGATCATGACTCGAACCGCGACATCGGATTCTCCATGTCGTCTCGACCAACGGTTGAGTCTCGTTTCACTGAGGACTACCGCGTGACGGAGGACCGTGCTACGGTTGAGTCGCGATTCACTGAAGACTACCGTGCTACGGAGGAGTCACGCGTGACAGAAGACTCGCGCGCTACGGGCTTCTCTGAGGCCATGGACCAGTCTCGCCTTCAAAGCGAGGTTTCGGTGGACTCGTACGGCTTCCGGGCTTCGCGCACTAGCGGAGACTCGTACAGCTCTGGCATGTCTCCCTACAGCCGCGAGAGCTCGCGCATCAGTGGCTTTAGCGTTGACTCAAGCGTGGATGACAGATCAAGCAATGCCAGCAAGTACTAGACGATGTGATCGGTAGTTTTTTTGGCGCGTCGTTTTCCAGTACTAGGAAGGGATGCAGTACTGAGGGTCAACGAGTGAGTTTTGTCGTTTGATCTCACGTCTCCAGTTCTCGCCCGAAGTTGTTAATAATCTATGTGGTTTGATAGCGATGCAGTTCCTTACCTTGTTCTCGATGAATAGACTTTTACCACTTGAGCATCCATCCATGTTTCCACTCCTAAATGTTCTTACACAGTACATCTCATTAACACACGATGAATAAGAAGAGTTGGCTATTACACCTTTCAATTAGCCAGAAGCATGGTCAGCTTCACATTTGCCTTAGATAAGGTTGTGCTCCTTAGCCAGCTTGGCGAGGTTCTCAACAGTCGACGGCTCGCACTCCACAAGTGGGGCGCGCACGGCAGCCGTGCACTTGCCCATGAGCTGCAGCACCTTCTTGATCGGCTGCGGGTTGGCCTCACTGAAGAGCGACTTGACCAGGAAGATCTGTTTACAGCAAATACAAGCAGGAAGAGTTAGGAATGCTGAAGACGCTAACGATATCAAGCCCAACATACGTTCTCCAGAGCAGCCTTGCGAGCAGCGGCGTAGTCGCCCTTGAGCATGGGGTCCGTCACGGCCAGCACCTTCTTCGGAGCTGTTTATAGGCAACAACAAATGCACAAGTGATAAGTGAGTTGTCCACCATCATTCACTATCATGAACGAAATTGCCACTTACAAGCGTTGGAGAGCACACTAATAACACCGGTGGCGCCCATGGCCATAAGTGGTAGGGTCAGGTTGTCATCTCCAGACAGAATGGTGATGTCGCACAGAGCGGCGATCTCCATGGCCTGGTCCAGCGACCCGGTGGACTCCTTGATAGCCACAATGTTGGGAAGCTTGTAGAGCTCAGCAATGGTCTGCGGCGACAGGTTGACGTTGGTTCGGCCGGGGATGTTGTACACCACCACGGGCAGGCCCACCTCGGCAACGGCCTTGAAGTGAGCGTACAGGCCCTTCTGCGTGGGCTTGTTGTAGTACGGGCACACCACCAGGCAGGCGTCGGCGCCGTGCTCCTTGGCGGCGCGCGTGAGACGCAGAGCCTCAGCCGTGCTGTTGGAACCCGTGCCAGCAATCACAGGCACGCGACCGGCGACCGTGGCAACAACCTCAGAGATCACACGGTCGTGCTCCTCGTGGGAAACAGTAGGGCACTCGCCCGTCGTTCCCATCTGTAGCAGACATTGCCAGAGGCATTATTAGCTTTGGAATGATAAACAAATATGCGCAAACTGGTGATACGTACCGGCACGAGGCCGTTGATGCCCTCTTGCAGCTGCCATTCGACAAGCTCGCGCAGCTTGGCGTAGTCCACAGCGCTGCCGTCCTCCGTGAAAGGTGTGACAAGCGCGGTGAAGGCTCCTTGCAGCTTGAGGGTCATGATTCTGGTCTAGGAGGAAGCCGGAGGTCGGAGACGACGCCTGGTCTGTTGATTGGATTGTGTGGCGGCACTGACGTCGGCGCTGGATGAAGTTGAGGATGTGCGAGATGCCCGCCAGCCATATAATTGACTAGTGCTACAATATAAAGGACGGGTGTCAAAATCTTCAATTATCTAAAAGAGAACAGGAATAGTCGGTTTGACACTTTCACCCCTTCTAGCACCCTCGCAAAGCATTTATATTAACGTTACAAAATAAAGGTATACAAATATTGTGATAGTAGGCACATTTTGGTTAGACCCGTTTTCTTCTCAACACGCTGATTACGGGAAGCGATGCTGTTGCTTCAACGAGCAGCGTAGGCAGGTGGAGTCCACCTGGGCCCCAGGCTGGGGTGGCTACGGCAGCCGCCACCGCAATTACAGTCCATGCACGTAGGAATGCAGGCGTGCCATGAATCTCTTGCTAATACTCCGCAGTAGAATGACGGAGCCGATCATGGTTGTGTCTCTCGCAGCTGTCGTGGACATTGAACACGCTGCAGACGTCACTCAAGCGAAAACGTCATTCTAGCGAGGTACCTACCATGACATTTGGCGGGATTTCAAATTTTCGAAATGAAGCGAATTTTTTCTTACAAAAAGCAAGTGTTTCAGAGTGATGGTCTATCTGAAGTAGCGCGCATCCAGCATACAAAACGCAAGTGCAGTGCGAGACGAACGCGACAGGCAGCAGGAGCCCATTGCCGCCGTCCATGACGAGAGCCGTCGCACCTGATGCGGGGCCATTCGGCCGCAAGCGCAAAGCGGATGACTTCGAGTGGGAGACGTCCAAGGAGAATGTGATGCCACTCAAGCGCGGCCGCAACGTAGACGATCTGAATAAGGCCCTACGTGCCCACGACTCGTTCCAGACCAAGCTGCGGCTCGAGGATGAGCTCAAGGCCAAGGAGGACGCAATCGCTGCTTATATTGGAGACGACCCGCTCGCCGCCTGGCTCGAGTATGTACGTTGGCTGGAGGTCAAGATGCCCGAGGACACACGCAAAAAGTTCACGGCGCTGGAGAAGTGCACCCGCAAGCTAAAGGACAACCCTCGATACACGAACGACATCCGTTACGTCCGGCTTTGGATCCAATACGTAAGAGTTGCATAAAGCTTATCTGGTGTGAAATTTGCGGCCCTGACGTTGCTGGATGTGCTTGTAGGCGGACTTGGTGTCGAATCCAAAGGACATTTTCAAGTATCTGTACCAGAACAAAATCGGCGAGAAGGTCTCGCTCTTTTACATCGGCTGGGCCTACGTACTGGAGACAATGGCTAACTATCCACAAGCACACAAGATTTATTTAAAAGCCAGCCAGAAGTACGTATCAGAATGCTGTGCTTTAAGAAAGTGTCGCGATATTTAACCTTTTTTTACTTGGCTTTGTTAGGAATACAGAGCCTCAAGATCTATTAGAGAGGAAGTACAAGGAGTTTCAGCGACGTATGAGTCGACAGTGGCTGCGTATGACAGAGGAAACTGGAGCCAGCGACATGGATGAGGTAACGCACCGCCGGGCACTCGAAAGTTTGTCTACCTATGGAGTATTGGAGCTAAATGATGCACAGCGCCAGCAGCTTCACCAGCATCAAGCATCCGTCCGTGCCCAGCGCGTCCAGAAAGCAAACGCACACAAACCGGTATTTGCCATTTACGAGGATCCTGTAGGTCACTCTGTCGATCCCTTTGATGGTAATGGTGGTTGGAAAAAGCTCGGCACTTTGCAGCAGCAAGACAAAGAGAACGAGCTAGCCCCGAGTGCGTGGAATCCACCTGGAGCACGTGAAGCAACTGAAGTTGGAGCTGGCCGACAACCAGACCGGCGTCCACCGCCCACGCAGACTGGCCGACCAGATGCAAGTCCCCTACAGGTTTTTGTGGACGATGAGTTTTCTTTGCCTGAAAACGAAACCAAGCGGCGAACACCTCTGACACATCGTTCTCAAACACTTCGACAGCGGATGGAGGGAGTATCTACAGAGGAAGAAATGCTTGCACAGGAACCACTGAAGAATTTCACGGCAAGCGACAAGAAGGCTCGCACGCAAAGACAGGGGACTAAGGGTAGGCTGGAAAAGCCCTGCTACGACGTTGAACTGGTAAAAACGAAGACAGGCGAAGGGTTTTCTTTTGAAGAAGCCCGGGCGCGCTCATTCCATCAATTTAAGGGCACACGTCGCAAGCAAGGCCACCGGGCCTTGCAAAATGTGACTCGCAGCGTCGAATCTGTCTCCAATGTAGTGGCACCCTCGACAGCAAGCACCATGTCGGCATCGACCTCGATAGCTTCTCACAGAAGCAGGCTTTGTGAGCGAAAGCCGGTCACAACGTCGCCAAATCCACCTGAACCGAAGCTCCCAGAAAGAAAACCAGCGCGTCCCGCCATATCTGGTGCAACCGAACCAAACAACCTGATGTCTACGCACAGCAATGACCAAGAAGACATGACCATCAATACTCGTGTTGCGTTGGAGGATATCAACAGCATGTTTTGCAGTCCACCACGACAACCAAAACCGAGTGTCTGGGAAGCAAAGGAAGACGATCCGGTCGAACGAAAGCTTCACTTCAGTGTAGTTGACGACTCGGTTGATAGTATCGCGGTGAATGCGCAGGACCAATCGGTGCGACTAGACCCAAATGAGTCTATCCCCAAACAAACATTCCAGGTTTTCAGTGATGACGCCCCTGTTGAATTCCGGCAGCAAGCATTTCAAGTTTTGAGCGATGGTGTCCACGAAGAGCCTCAGCCAGGAAGGAAGCAGCCTTTTCAGATTTACAGCGATGAAGTTCCCGAAGAATCTCGTTCGGAAAAGAAGACTTGGAGTCAAAAGAGAAAGCCTCTCGGTGCGCGAGACGACCTGGTGCGCGGTGGACATCGAACAAACAAAGACGTGCTTATGCAAGCTCTAAAAGATGCTGCTGAGAAGGATTCGTCGGAAAGGTAGAGGAGCTCCATCACCTGCTCTTCCAATTGCAATTTATTTTATCATACCCTGGAGTTGTTCGGCCCCACTTACCGATATTTTAGACGTTGCTTTCAAGGCATTACGAAGAACAAAAAGGGGCCAACAAGGTATAGTTTCCGGTGGTGTCTTTGCAGTATTATCCACTCTCGTGTGTTTCCATCAGAATATGCTACTTGCAAATTGGAGTCTTACATGTGTAGATACGTACATACATCGTATTAACAATTTGGGGCTAGTGTGAAGCAGACATCGCAAGGAGCCAATTCGAAAGATGATCAACCTGGTACGGAGGTCCTTACACCAGCACACGAGCTGGACCCGTACACATTCGAAAACCGGCAAACTCTGATCCTAGCACGGCAAGTTGACTGGTACCTGTGCTCGAGACCTGATTCCGTCAAGCTCCATTCACAAGAATTACCACGAATTCCGTGCAACAACCCAGCCAAGCGAAAGTTGCAGAAACCGGTTGCCTTCAAAGCCGGTTCATCTCTAGTTTTTCAGCTCGTCGGCGTGTTAGGTTCGGGATCATTCGCATACGTGTTTTCAGCCAACATTATTGACGCGTCGAAGAACACAACTCGCAACAAGGCTGTCAAGGTAAACATGCTTTGCAAATTGGGCAGGTCACAGCAAATTCACCATTGTTCTGACCAGATTGAAAAAGAACGCCACAACCTGGCTTGGGAATTCTTTATCACGAACAGGATTAAAAAAAAGTTGAGGATTGAGCACGCGCTCCCAGAGGAACATATTCCAGTACCAACGTTTACCGGACTCCATTTGTTCCCAGTGCGTTAAAGGTGCTGATTTGTTCATACTGCAGTAGCAAACCTAACGAGTGTTGTGCTGATATAACGACAGAATGGATCTTTGCTTGTCATGGACAAAGGCCACGTTGGTACACTCTACGATGTCCTGAACTGTTACAAGCAGGTCGGTACTCTGATCTATTGACTCTTGCAAAACTATTCACTTTAAACATGTTACATCCGTTACCAGTCCGGTGTCGTTTTTCCTGAAGTGTTAACGATTTACTACGGTATCAAGATGTTGCGCTGTATTGAGCTGCTCCACAGCGTGAATGTTCTCCACGGGGACATCAAACCTGATAACTGGCTGATGATACCTGGGAAGCCTGGGTCGGAACTGTCGATGGGCATCCAAGAACCAGACAAGACCAACAGCTTCAAGGCTGGTGATCTTTATCTGATAGACTACGGCAGATCTATCGATCTCAGCTTTTACCCGGATGGGACAGTGTTTCGAGGCAACTGCCACGCCAAAGGTTTCCAATGCGTCGAAATGCTAACGCAGCGCCCTTGGACACATCAAATCGACACGTTTGCGTTTTTGGGGACGATGCACTGCATGCTCTTCGGGGATTACATGGAAGTCAAACCACGGCGGAATTCCAAGGGGGAGGTGCAATGGGGAATCGTCAGACCGTTCAAGCGCTACTGGCAGGTCGACATGTGGAAGGATATTTTTCACGAACTACTGAATGTAAGCAGTTGTTCGGCGCAACCATCCTTACTGGGCCTGAGGAGGCGCTTGGAAAACTACTTTGCGACCGATGCAAGCCGGCAACAAGTATGTGTTGTTTTTTCGTGACTGATCACTGTACTGACCCGTTATCTTCTAACACTTGGGTTTTGCTACATGGATATCATCAGGAGCTCTTGAAGCAGTTGACTCGGCAGGATAGATTTCTCAGAACGTCATCCATTTAGGCAGAACGCCACGTTATATTTCTCTTTGCATTTCTTTTTAAATTGAGCGAGGTCATCTCAGCCCCAACTACATGTACATGTATGCGAAAGCATGCTGCGCTTAGTACCACAATTCCCATACATCCTCTTAACCAACTTAACCAACTCGATTCGGCCGGTTCGCTGGCCATTGCACTCCTCGCAACACACAAAAGCAGTTACCCATGATCAGCAAGCAAAATTCAATCCTGTGTATTCCTACGGGTTAGTGCCTCTGCGCTGATGTTGTCGCGGCTGTATCTGTCTCCAAACGGGGCAGCGTACCTGGTGCTCTTGTTTCATCCTCCTTGATCACTGAGGTCAAGGCACTTTAGCAGTTAGTTTGTTACTGCGGAGGATTACCATAGGGCGGATATTGATACTGATCTGCCCCGTTAGTTCCAGGTGCACCAGCAGCACCACTTCCAGGGGGACCATAGTGACCATACGCCTGGTACTCAGCGCCCTGGCTGCTCTGATCCCATGACCCATAATACGAATTGTACCCACCGTCCCATCCGTGCTGTCCCCACTCTTGACCTTGCGCTTGGTAGTCATACCCACCGGGCGGAGCCACGGGAGGTGGGAACGCTGTAGCAGGAGTAGAACCCATTACAGCTGTACCAGGTGCCTGCATACCCGGAGCACCTGTACCTGGCGCTCCAGCAGATTGTTGCATCATCCAAGGCTGTGTCGCCGCGCTCGAAGATGTCTTTGCTGGCTGCAACCATGGTGCTGAAGCTGCAGAAGGCGCTTGCGCAGTCGCTCCTGGAGCCTGTCCCTTTGAAGCTGCCGAAATGGCAGGCGCTTCACCAAGCTGCTGCATGAACTGCTGATACTCTTTGTCGATGGCAGCATTTTCCTCAGCAGATTTCTTCTTCTGAGTACAGTCGCGCGTCGGGTGACTAGAATCACCGCAAATTGCACACTTAACGTTAACAGCCTTAAACGTACCTGGAATGAAACACCAATACAACTCGGTGAGACATTAGCAAGAACAATCCATATCGCATACTGCAGCAGGTAGAAACAAAAGAAAATAGTTAGCACGTACGGTGAGCGTCTCGGTTCGGGCATTCCCATTGTCGATGCCCCTTTTCGCCACAAATATGACAAAAGTCGTCGTCTCGGAGGGTTCCGTTGATGAGAGCCAATTCTCGCAGCTGCTTTTGCTTGTGAGAGTTCTTCGTATCATCCACTGGAACCAACAGGCTCTGAACTTCCTTTGCCGCCCTGTCTAGATCATCATCACGGTCGCCTGTGATAAGCACGTGCAGGTCGTCGTTCTCATCGGCATTCATCTTCTTGCCTTTGCTTCCTTCCTTTACGGATCCCTTGCCACGGATTGCAATCTTGCAGTTCGTTTCTCGCTCCATGCGTTTCTGCGTGTTGCCACGCGGTCCGATAATGAGGCCGATGAAATTGTACGACGGGAACTCTCGGATCGGGATATAAATCTTGCGGTGCAATTTCTGTCGCGTGTAGTCCGCCGGTGGTCGGAATAGCGGATTGATCTTCAGCAGCTGATCAATTGTTTCGCGTCGACGCTTCTCCAGTGCAGCCTTCATACGCACCTCGCGGGTGTTTGTACGCTTTCCGTTGGAGTCGTACTGTGGCGGAGGTGATGGGGATCGGTTTGGATCTTTCTCAATGAGCGCTGCATCTACCGCCACAGTAGTCATCTTCTGGTTAATATTTTCCAGCTCTGCACGCAGCACGATCGTCTGCTGCTGCTTGTGGTTGAGTAGATCAGTCATCGCTGAGGTTGCACTGGCTGCCGGCGCCCACCGCGATTTTTTTCTTCTCTTCTCTCCGTTGCCGTCTGGTGCAGGCTCCACCGGCTCCCCCCATCGACTTTTACGGCGCTTCTTCGGCTGCTCTTCAGTAGCTTCAGGAGTCTCATTCTTGTCGGTGGTAGTAGTCCCGTTCTTCTCCTTGTCAGCTTCTTTCTCCTTTCCTGAGGGTTCCACATCTTCTCCATGCTCAGTGAACTTGATGTAAGCCTTAAGGACTTCCCGATACGGCTCCCACGTCTTCAGTTCCTGCCAGAACAGCGGAAAAACTCCGTATTTGTTCTGTCACATTAAAAAAAAGATAATATCAATATCAACAGATAGGGAATCCTACAGTTATTGTTAATATCCACCTCGAGCTGTGGCCTCTGCTTGAACCACTGCTTCATCGGGTGGTGGTAGCTCTTCATCATGGCCTCCTTCTCCTGCTGCTCCTCGTAATTGTACTCATCCTTAGGCTCTTCCCCAACCTTAGGCTTGTCCCTGCCCACCGTCGCCATAAAGGCCGCGAAACCTCCTGCGTCCTCGCCCGCCATCGTCAGATGACCAATGGGCGGTTAGCTCCCCTCCGTTATGAAGTCGGTGTCATCAGTACATAATCACACACAAACTACAAGTATAAATAGACTCCCCTTTGAAGAGTATCTTTTCAGTTGTAGAGCATTTTGTGCAATCCGACAAACGTATCTGCACTAAAGCACTGGTGCTCCCGCATTGCCTCCCCCCGCAAGACCCATCGCCATGGCGGAGCAAGAGGACGTGCTGCGGTCGCTACTGGACGCGGCCATACTGCGGCCCTCCCACCTCACCTTCATCCAGTCCTACCAGCACGAAGTGCTCCACAAGTGCGAGGCCGGAGAGCTGCCACTCAAGCGTGTAGCCAGCCAAGTGCTGGCCGAGGCCTATCGCTGCCAGTACCGCAGTTCCGAGGCGCATTTGCGCGCACTGCTGGTCGCCGCCTGCGCACAGCTGCCTCAGTTCCCGGAGATCTTCAGCCGCGTGTTGCGCGCTAAGACGCCGGCGCTCGTTGCGTCCTTTTCCAGCGCGCGCGTCATCTCTCTGCGCCTCTCAAGTGTCGTGTTGGATGCAGCTTTGGCTGATGCAGAGGCAAACGCTGTATGGATCAAGGAGCTTCTTGCAGCGCAGAGTTCTCTGCTGGAGGCCACTATTGAGAGCGACAAGCGCAGTCAAGATCATGCGCGCAAGGTGCCTCTCAAACTGCTGAAGAAGCACGGCCAGAAGCTGGCGCAGTTGTACGTGGACGTTATTGAGGCGGCCGCGCCTGAAGAGCAGCACTACCATCTGTGGCTTGTTCTTAGCTTGAGTAATCTACTGACCAAGGAGACGCAGGAGACGCTATGGAAGAAGTACGTCTTCTGGGCCTTCGAGAGCAAGAAGCGCTCCTTTGCACCGTTGTTTAAGAACGACGCGAGGTTGAAGAACTTGAGCTACGAACAGTTCGAGGAAATCATCCTGCAGCCAATGGCCAAGATGCTCAAGAAAGCACCCGACACAGTCATCGAAGCTGTCGGCGCTTTTGTCCACGCGGCGCCGCTGGATTTTGGAAGATACTTCAGTGACGTCTTCCAGTCGGTGCTGATCACCAAGCTGCGTGCGCCTAAGGACGACATCCGCGCACTGGCTGTCAATCTGAGTGGCGCTCTCACGCGCTCGTTCCGTCAGAGTGAACACATGCAGCAGTTCGTGACGGTCATGAGTGCTTTGCTGGACGGCAAGCACGGCATCCTCGCTCAGTTCTATCAGCGTGAAGTCGCGTTCGCTGTGCTCAATGACGCTGCTGATGCGGCGGCAGCTCAATTGGATGCGTCAGAAGTGCAAGAGATCGCCCCGGTTGCTATCGCGTCCCTGCTGAAGGCAGTGGGCAAGGAGGCTCATGAACAGACACGCCACCTTGGACTGTTAACTCTGGGTCTGTGGCTTGCACATGCTGGAACAGATGAACTTGACGCTGCCACAGTCACTGGTCTGAAGACGGGATTCAAGAACAAGCCCGAGCCTGTCGTGGCTGGCTACCTCCGCACTCTGGCGGTACTTTGCCGCTCCAGAGCCACTGCAGTTGTGCCTTTCGCTGACGAAGTTATTGCGGTGATTAAGGACGCGAATAAGAAGCCGAATGTGGTGCACCTCGACGGCGTCCTGGCCGTTGCCGTCGCTGGTGCAATTGCGTCTGCCAGTAGTGATATGGACGCCCGCATGGCTCAGGAAGGTGTTGCTGATCTGCTGCTAAGCTCTACCTCTTTCGTTGGGCACAGCGTTCGTGCGGTGTTGAGTATTGTGGCGAGCACTTCTCGACAGGGCGCGGTGCCGGAGTCCCCGGAGGTTTCGGCCCTGGCAGCGCTTTCTCGTGCTCTTGTGTGGGTTTTGGCCTCTCAGCAGACAGATGCCAGCGAGGCTTACTCCCTGCTGGTGGAGTTGCTGTGCTCAGCAAGCCTTACTGTGCGCCAGAGTGCTGAGGGCGCTGTGGACACGATGTACCTGTCGTCCTTGGAGCACTGCATTGGACTAGTGGCTGCTTTTGAGAAGAAGATTGACGCTCTTTCTGCTGAACAGGACGCCAATGTTCCTCCTGCAGGCGTCCTTCGTCGTGCGTTGCGCGTACTTATTCCTGCTGCAATCGGTGACTCTGACGAGACGAAGGTACAGGTGTTTCCTTCCGTTCTTTTCCTTGCACACCACCCCTTCCTTGTTGCAGGAAAGAATGCTGAAGCCTTTTCGCGCGAGTGGCAATCCGTTCGTCGGCGGTTCCTGTCAAACAGCACAGCTCCAGTCAAGGCTGAGGAGGAAGATGATGACGACGAGCCTCCTAGCGATGCTGATCTTATTGACAACTTCATCGAAGAGCATGAAGACGTAAAGAAAGCGGCTGTTGAGCTGCTCGCGAATGCTTCTACTGGCAAATTGTACTCGACAAGCCCTCTGCAGCGGTTGGCTGCCCAGCGAACGCTCGCAACCTTGCTTGACTTTGCTGGAAACGGAGAGGGTGAGGACCTTGCTCTTCACGACGTTATCGAGGAGCTGTTGGCTAAGCGTCTGGATGATGAAAAGGTTGATGCGCTAAGCGAGGAGGATGTTGCTGTCTGCCAAACCCCGTTTGACGAGTTGTACGAGCCTAAGACGGAAGGTGAAGAGGAAGAGACTGTGACCCGCACCAAGCGTGGTGGCCGTCGTGGCAACGAGGACGAGCAGTGGGAACAGGAAATGCGCGAGGAACTGGAGCGGAAGAGGCTGGCTGAGCAGAAAGATCAGAAGAAGGTTTACACAGCTGAGCAGAAGGCGGTGCTAGAACAGCAGCAGGAGCTGCGCCAGAAGGTTCAGGAGACCCACCGTGTGGTTTCTGCTGTGGTTGAAGCGGTGAACATGCTGGCCGTCACTCGCCCGGATGAACTCCACCCTGCACTGCCTTACCTGCTTCGCTCCGTGCGCGTGCTGTTCACTTGCCCGCTCTTTGAGTCCGAGGCCTCCAGTGCCCTGATCGCCTTGGCTAAGGCCATCAGCCCGGAGCTGCTTCGCTCGAACTACCAAGACGTTGCCAGTGCTCTGCGCGTCGCTTTGGAGCTGAACCAGCTCTCCTCTGACAAGAATAAGGCGGCTTACATCGCAGAGATGGAGGCTGTCTTCTTGCGCCTGCTTGTAGAATTTATGGAGTACGTGTTCGGTTTCCAGTTTGAGTCGGAGACGGACTTTGATGCGGACGCCCCTTGCAACCTGATCCCTCCTCCTACACTGCATCTGCTCTTCCCTGTGCTGCACGACTTGCTTCGCTTTGCTCCGGATCTGCGTCGTTGGGTTCTGCCTTTGTTTGCGGTTCATGCTCGAATGATTCCGGAAGAAGAGGAGGAAGAAGTTGGTGACGTGGCGACTCAGCGGTTGCTGCGCCGCGAGATGCTGCAGTTAACGTTGCTGTTGCTCTCCCAGCAGGCCACTGGCAGTGCGTTGCCAATTACCAACCCGGATTTGGCCCCGGGTAAGTTGCTGACTTCTCTGTGTTTGGGACCTGAACTGACCGCAGAGGAGTGGTCTCCTTTGCTGGGTGATGATGGTCTACTATCCGAGGAGGCGAGTGCTCGAGGCGAAGTGTTGACTGCTCTACTCAACGTCGTGCAAAGCGACGAAGGGGGCGAGGAGTTCCGCAGCGCCAAGCTTACCTCACTGCTGATAAGTCGGTTGTACTGCTGCTGTTTTGACTCGGAGGAGAAGAATCGCACACTTGCCAAGCAGGTTTGGGATGCCACGGGGGCCACGGTCACGGCGCTATTCGCAGGTCCGCTGCTTGTGCTGCTGAACCATACCCACGCTAGTGTGCGTGAAAGTGCGTCTCTTGCTCTTGCTGACGGCATGCGTCAGTTCCCCAAGTCTGTGACGCCCCTGCTGAATAACCTCAAGACGCAGTTCTTGAGCAGCCAGCCGAAGCCGATGGAGCGCAAGGACGAGTTTGGCATTCCTACCGTTCGCCGTCCTGGTGCTCAGGCTGCAGAGCTGGATGAGGATGTCCGTACAATGTGCCCCCGTCTTGGTGTTGCTTTGTGCTTGGAGAAGGCTGCGGAGGTTGCTGGTCCCGAGGCCATGTCCAGCGCTAACACCATGACGTTGCTGACGTTCGTTATGGAGTACGGTCTGGGAGATCCGAACGCCAAGGTGCGTTCGCAGATGCGGAAGACCGGTGTGCAGGCTGTCGCTTCGCTGGGTGGAGGCGACAACACGGCGCCGCTGCTGGAGATGTTTGAACGTTTCCTTGAGACCACTGCTCCTCCGGCCGCCTCTACGGTTAAGAAAAGCGCCGGGAAGAAGGCCAAGGTTGGAACTCATCTTGCTGCGCAGGAAGAGGAAATGCTCCAGCAGAGTAAGCAAGCGCTGTCTATCTACGATCACCAGCGTGAAGGTGTGGTGGTGTGTCTGGGTTCCCTGGCTAAGCACATGGCCCCGACGGATCCTAAGGTGTCATCTATTGTGGATTCGCTTATTGAAGCACTGGACATTCCGTCCGAGTCGGTGCAGCGTTCAGTCGCTATGTGCTTATCGCCGTTGATGGTAGCGGTCAAGGACCGCAGCACGAACATCCTGGACGACCTGTTGAAGCGCGTGACTGAAGGTGAGACTTTCGGAGAGCGTATGGGTGCAGCCTATGGTGTTTCGGCCGTAGTGAAGGGGCTTGGTATCTCTGCGCTCAAGATCCACAACATCATCCCGCGTCTCGAGGAGTGTATGAAGACAGGCGGTGCCAACGCTCGCCAAGGTGCCATGCTGGTGTTCGAATGCTTGAGCCAGCGCCTTGGACTGCTGTTTGAACCCTACATCATCGTCATCCTGCCAGTTATGCTTAAGTGCTCAGCCGATGCCAGTCCTCAAGTGCGTGAGGCCGCGAGCCACACTGCCAAGGGAATCATGGCGAACTTGTCCGCGCACGGCGTGAAGCTAGTGCTTCCGTCGCTCCTTGGAGCTCTGGAAGAAAGTGCATGGCGTACGAAGCAGTCCGGTATTCAGATTCTGGGCTCGATGGCGTACTGTGCGCCCCGACAGCTCGGCTCGTGTCTCCCGCAGGTGGTACCCAAGCTCATGGCAGCACTGACTGACTCGCACCCGAAGGTGCGCGAAGCCGGTAAGAGTGCGCTGCGTGACGTTGGTTCTGTGGTGCGCAACCCTGAAATCGCCACCATCTCCAAGGTGTTGCTTGACGCTCTCGAAGACCCGAACCGACACACGGCCGAGGCTCTACAGCAGCTGCAGTCGACGTCTTTCCAGCACTCGATCGATGCGCCGTCGTTGGCGCTTGTGATGCCTATCATCACCCGTGGTCTGAAGGATCGTGCCGGTGATGCGAAGAAGAAGGCTGCCCTTATTGTGGGCAGTATGTGCTCCATGATCAACGACGCCAAGGACCTGGTGCCGTACATGGAGACGGTGCTGCCCAGTATCAAGACTCAGCTCATGGATCCGATTCCGGAGGTGCGAGCGGTGGCTGCAAAGGCTCTCGGCAAACTGGTTAAGGGTCTTGGTGAGCGCCACTTCGCTGATATGCTCACGTGGCTTCTTGAGGCCATGAAGGACGATGAAGTTGGTCCCGTGGAACGTTCCGGAGCTGCCCAAGGTTTGTGTGAAGTCGTGGTTGCTCTGGGCATTGAGCGTGTGGAACGCGTCATGCGGGAAGACATCCTACCGTTGGCTCGCCATCCCAAGTTCTCGGTGCGTGAAGGTGTTTTGTGGGTTATGGCTTTCCTGCCGCCTGCTCTTGGCAAGCAATTCGCCATGTTCCTTCGCGAGGCGTTGCCTATCGTGGTGGCAGGTCTCAGCGATGAAGCCGAGCCTGTTCGCGATGTTGCCATGCACTCGGGTCACGTTGTGGTCAACGCACACGCGCTGTCGCACACGCGCGACCTGCTGCCGAGTCTGGAAGCTGGCCTGTTCGATGATAGTTGGCGTATCCGCCAGAGCTCAGTCATGCTGCTGGGCGACCTCATGTACCGTATTAGTGGCACGCGTGCTGTTGCAGTTGTTAGCGAAGATAACGACGACGACGACGACGAGACCTCGGGCAGCGCGGCTGGAGATCGCGCCATCATTAAGTTGCTGGGCATCCAGCGCCGTAATGCCATCTTGGCGTCGCTGTACATGATCCGCTCGGACACTTCCGCGGTCGTGCGCCAGAGCGCTTTGCAGGTCTGGAAGAGTGTGGTTGCTAACACACCCAAGACTCTGCGCCAGATCCTGGAGGCGCTCATGAATGCCATCGTGTCGGCTCTTTCGGGCGACAACATGGAGAAGCAGACAATGGCTGGCCGTACTCTTGGAGAAATTGTGCGCAAGCTGGGTGAGCACGTGCTTCCTGAGGTGGTGCCCATTCTGCGTGCTGGCTTGTCGCCCTCGCTCCCTACTGGCCGTCGACAGGGTGCTTGTATCGGTCTGGCTGAAGTCATCGACTGCTGCACGAAGAAGCAAATCGAGGATTACGTGGATACGCTGGTTGATGCCGTCCTGGACGGTGTTTGCGATGAACTAGCCGAAGTCCGTGCTTCAGCTGCGCAGGCATTCGATGTACTGCACAAGGGTATTGGCTACCGCGCAATTGACGAGACGGTTCCGATGGTTCTGGAACGTATTCACTCGTCTCCGTCTGTCGAGGAGCAGGAGCGCGCACTTCTTGGACTGCAGGAGATTCTGCGTGTCAAGTCGCGCGAAGTGCTCCCGTATCTGATCCCTCGTCTGTTGGTTACGCCTGTGACAGCTTCAGCGGCACGTGCGGTGTCGCGGGTGGCCCAAGCCACGGGTGCGGTTATTCACTTCCAGTTGGAGAAGATCTTCGCTACATTCTTTGCGCAGTATGTGAAGCTTCTGGAAGATGACAGCTCGGACGCTTCGACGTCTGAGCTGGCCGAGGAGATCAAACGTTCCCTGCGCGATGTCGTTCTCGGAGTGGAAGCGCCTGGCGTACACTGGTTGGCTATTGAACTGTGCAAATACTGCGAGAGTGAGAACGCTCTGGACCGCGCTTTGGCTTTCGAGCTTGTGGGTGACTTCTGCTCGAACGCGACGATGCCGTACGACGACCAGGCGCCACTGTTCCTGAAGCAGATTGTGCTGCACCTGAACGACCAGAATGACGTGGCGGTTCGCGCAGCTTCCGCTGCCCTCAAGGGAATGAACGTGACGACGAAACCGGAGCAGTTTGCGCAACACTTGGACTTCATTCGCCAGTCTATCAACTCAATGGTCAGCGATGCGCGTCACCGCAAGGGTGGAGTGGGTGACGGCGAGTACTTGCTACCGGGTCTGTGCATTCCGAAGGGTCTGGAGCCGTTCCTGCCAAGCTACCAGTGGGCTTTGATGAACGGATCGCCGGAGTTGCGCCAGAGCGCCGCCGCTGGTCTCGGCGAGCTCGTGGAATTGAGCAGCGCTCCTGCTCTCCGCCCGTACCTCATCAAGCTTACGGGTCCTCTTATTCGTATCGCTGGTGATCGCTTCCCAGGTCACGTCAAGGCTGCTATCCTGCAGACTCTGGAGATCATTCTGACGAAGGGAGGCGTCGCACTCAAGCCGTTCCTGCCTCAGTTGCAGACCACGTTCGTCAAGGCTCTCAACGACACTGCTGTGGACGTGCGCGCCCGTGGCGCGTCGGCCTTGAGTCTGCTTGTCACGTTGAGTCCGCGTGTGGAGCCTCTGCTTGCTGAGCTCACGGAACGTCTGCGCACTACGACGGGCGGCGTGCGTGAAGCTAACCTCGAAGCTGTTGCCTCTGTGGTGGAGCGTGTGGGCGACAAGCTGTCTGCTGCTGGTCGCAGTACTCTGGAGAGCGCTCTTGAGGAGATGCTCGAGTCTAGTGAAGATTCTCTGCGCGACGGTGCTAGTCAGTGTCTCGCTTCCTGCGTGGTTTCTACTGCGAACAATGGTGAGTTGGAGGCGGCACAGAAGCAACTGCTCACCTACGGATTGGCGAGTGTGTCCTCGGACGACCTGCAGGAGCTGTCGTGGCAGCGTCGCCAGAGTGCGGCCGTGTTCACAGCTTTGGCATTGCAGAAGCAGCCGAACCTTTTGACTGCGGGAGTCGCTGCCTCTCTAACCACCACGCTGCTTGCGTTGGCGCAGGATGAGCAGACTGCTGTGCGGAACCACGCGCTTAAGGCCATTGGAGTTGTGGTTAAACGCCAGGAGCGGGTGGAGAATGTTGCGGCTTTAGTCCCGGTCTTGGTGGAAGGTGTGACGCACAAGAACAAGGACGTGATCCGTGGCGCGTTGCGCGTTGTGAAGATTTCTGCTAAGCGCTCCCCGGAGCAGACGCGCGAACACTTGGTGTCCCTTGTGCCTGCCGTCTTCCAGCTGATCAAGAGCAACAACATGGCCGTGAAGCTGCCTGCTGAACGGACTCTGCTCTACCTGCTCGAGGTTCACTCGCGGCCAGAGACACAGGCCGAGTACCTGCGCAGTGGATCTGCCGATGCCAAGATCATTGGAGAGTACACGCGTCGTGTGCTCAGCAAGCTCAAGGCTGACAGCGGCGACGAAAGCGACTAAGGTGATAGCAGTTAGACCGGTGTAGATCGTATAATGAACCATGCACGGGATAAGCGTACGTCCATTTCATCGATAAATATTTGTATAGCACCCTTGGGTAGTTGACAGCTCAACGAGTCAATGGGACTGCTGCAGACTCGAGATCACGTGCCGGAGTAGTGACTGCGGCGGCAGCAGAACCACGTCGGCGACCACGACGAGGTGGCAAATGGTCACCATAAGAACGAGAGCCCACAGCGTGCTGCTCGTTTGCCACGGCACAAACTCCTGGCTGAAGTCGAACAGCAAAAGTCAAACAGCAAAAAAGTGAGAAAAATCAACAACTGACTGGCAGCGTAAACCAACTTGCCCAACGCCATCGTATCACCATGGAAATCGCCACTGCGTAGGCGATCACTGTAGCAGCTACTGTAATACTGAAGCAGTCTCCATTATCGAACCGAAGGTAAAATCTCTGCCACAAAAGCAACGACGCCGAGCTTAACACCGCTGCATTCAATAACCACAAGTGTTAGTTCAGGCTTCTCTAATAACGCAAGCAACGCGCTCATACCAGTGCCGAACAGAGAAATTCCAGGCATCATCCCAATCCAGAAGACCATCTCTTTCGTCGGGTTGCCCAGCTGCAAGTACAATGACAGTAGTGCACTGAGCAGCGCACAAGTGAGCCCCACCGCCAGTATCCACGTCATCAGCACAGGAACCAGCTCCCCACTGTGCCGATGACACAGCACGACTCCGTCCTGCATATCCACGATTGTCGTAGTGCGATTCGTACCCGGACTAAGAAAAAAAAAAGAATAGTCAGCTATAAAATACCACGAACTACCAATACTAAGCATTACGAACATATTCATCTTGAACGAGTCATCAGCGCAGAATTGCTCCCAAGACTTGGAGTCGGTGGACCCTTCGCCCACAATATAAACGCTCTTGAGCGACGCGTGAACGTCCGGGTCGTCACCAAACTGCAGCCAGTGACGCCGAAGCAGCGAGAAGAACAACAACGTGCATACGACCATACACAGCAGGATCTGGTTAGCGTTCGGCAGGCCGAACTGGCGGTGGTGGCGACGCCGCATCCTGCGAGTATTGAGCGAGGTCCCAATTGTGCTGTGTCGATGGATGGAAGCTGTAATGGCGGTAGCCCTACCCGCTATGTGTAAATCTGTGTCTAAAACATAGCTAGAATCAGATTATACTTCCTGTTTGTAAGTGGAACATGTCACAAGAACGGATAAAACGCAGCGTAATTTTGAGTATCCAGGCCAATTTGAAAATCCATACGTCTTTGGGCAAAGTGTCTACAGCTTTATTCAACGCGACTGAACTCAGTGGTGTTGGTGCTGGGACGGTAGAACACGAATGAGTAGTCAGCGTGGAACGGGCCAGGATGGAAGACACCAACGGACGAGTAGCCAAGCTGATACTGTTCGGTCGAGTCGCCAAGAATCAGCACGTCAGGGACCGGGAAAAGCTGCAGCGATGAATCAAAGTCCCAGTTGATCGGGTTCGCCATCAGCGGCAGCGGACACAAATGCGCTTGGTCGATGAGCGTTTTGGCCAGCTGAAATATTTTTTTTCCAACAAAACGTATCAAGTCAGCAACAATGTCAACGACCGAACGAATCACGCAAGCACTAAACCGTACATGCTTGGAGATATCCGTTTGAGAGACTGACTGGACAGCTCCATCATCTTCATCACCCGCCGTTTCTTCTTGCTCGCTTGGCATCGGAGGTAAAATGGCATGCCGCTGCATCTTTTGCTGGAGGTCGTCACGGAAGATCACAATATCCTGAGTGTAGTAGCGAATCCGGCACGGGTTCGTACTGCAGGTGGCATTTGGCACCTTTCGAATAAGCTCGCGAGTACAGAGGTCAGGGAGCTGTAAAGTGACATTAACCGCATGAACGTTAGTATTTTCTCCACCATGCACTATCAGAAAACCTCGTCTTTCTTACCGGGTGACGAGGGAATGCACGTGACGAACCTGGATCATTTGGTCCAGGCACTAGGATGAATCGCGAGTTTTCAGCGATGCCAGGGTACTTCAGAATGAGGTTCCCGAGTTCCTCCAAATACTCGCGTAAATCTTGCAACGAGTTGGATCCAGCACCTCCGCCGATGGATGTCGACATGAAATCGCCCATGAGGATGAAAAGCGTGGGCTGCACGCTCTCGAGGCCCTGAAATAACTCATCCAGCTTGCTCATGACCTGAGGGTCGTCCAGATGGACATCGGACAGCACAATAAATGTGGCGTGGTGGTCGTTAGCTTCTAATTCTCGGATCTGATTCCGTTGCTGGGCTGACACCTCTACACCTAGCGGGTCAATGCCACCCAAAACTTCCAACGATGCTTCCTTTGTCTCTGGAGGCGGGAAACCCATTGACTAAGCACCAGTAGCACAATGGATCAATTTAGTTTTTCGAGTTCCACACCATCATCGTACATCCAACCTTACCTGAACATGAAGCACATCGTCGATGACTTCACCTTCCACCAGCACCACGCAGTTGATTGTAAAGAGGCCATCGGTGTACGCTGCATTCGTGAGGTCGATGATAATCCGGGACGTAAAATCTTCCAAGTAAAACCTCTTGCGCTCGTCCTGCCCGAGCATACCAATCACTCGTCGCACTCCACTTACACCCAGCAGCGACTCAATCCGCGACAACTACAAGACAGTTTGAAATGAGTTCTAGGTCAAAAACAACAGCAAGTATCGACATTTGTCCTACCTCCATGTACACCGCAGTATTTGCCATCGCAGCCGACGGCGGTGCAAATAGTCGATTCCGCTTGACACGGAGATCCACGGACAGAAATCTGTTTCTCAACAACTGAATTCGTGACTCTGGTCCAGCGTGAAGTCTGCGCTGAGCGTCTGCTTTGAGTTCGTACGAATTGTTGTGGGCATTGAAATGCAGCCTCGGTGTGTCAAAGGCTCCGAATACTTGGATCTGCTCGTAGTCGTTCTCCGCTGATACAGCTAACAGCGTGTCTAAGGCGCTCTCTAAAGCTCCCAACGTCACTACGGACGACGTCACTGAACAATACAAAAGTACCGTCAATTAGCCTTGTATCGCTGTTGTAGAAAGCATTTTCTGATGTAGACGTACTCTTGCTACGGTCGATGTTGTTCTTGATCGCGTAGATAACATCTTCCAGCTGCAATGACGCCTCGCTGCAAGCAGAAAATGACATTATTAATTGTTGCTTTGAGAGAAATCATACTCTCATCCTTCAAACAATTGTTTTGAAGCGGCTACTGGGTATATGGAGGTTCAAATTGTATGCACAACAGTGTAAGACGCGTACGTACTTGGTAAGCTCTTCGGTGAGGCGGCGCAACGCGTCAGCGTGGAGAGAGAGACCCTGCAACTTGCATGCGCGCAAAACTCGCTTGGACGCCATGACGTTTCCCGCGTTTTTAGCAAAAGACTGGAAACCGCAAATGTATCCATGTACCAATAAATCGGTCCTGTAAGATGGCTACATATAATGCATGTTGCATGTTGCAGTCGGCAATGTGCTTGTATTTTCCAAGGATGCAGTCTATACGGTCGGACAGGACAAGGCATGTAAAAGATGCTTCACTTCTATCGGAATCGTCAAAACTCGGAAGATAGGCACGATGCGCCACTGGCTAGTACGTTTTGTTGCCGCCCTGCCCAAGCCCCAGCACGTAGCTCATTCCCTGTGCGTCACGTACGGCGGATGTGTCTCCAATCGCTGCCGACACGCGTGAAAAGGTGTTCCAGCACTGAGCACTCTGAGGCCGCGCACTCAATCTGCAGAAGAGTAGTGATTAGTTTAGAAAAACTCAGCAGCAATTGTTAGTACTCAGACAGCCCCATACCGTTCATTGAGAAGAAGCTCCGCGAGTCGAAGATCGTCGCATTTGCTAGCACTAAAAAGAACAATTTACGAAGCATTAGATAGGAGACAAAGAAGCTTATCGATAGGAACCTGCTCCGTACCATTCAATGAGAAGTTGTTCCACCACGTCTTGGTCTACGCCGGTACCACCAAGAAGCTCAAGCTTTCCCCGTACTGGCAGCAATTCGTCGGTTGCATCCTTGAATCGTGCCTGTATAGGTAACATTTCCGATAGAAACGATAAAGGTGCTAAGTGGTTAACTCATTGGCAAATGCAGGTTTTGCAATGCACAACAAACCTCTGAATACGCTTGAAATCCCTGGCAAACGCGCTTGTACACTTCTTCCAGCTCGTCTGGTATAACGATGTTAAGTTACGTTGTACTCGCATTTCCATATTCGTATTACAGGTACCTGAAGCAGGAGGGTAGCTGAACTGGAACGGTGTGAGGCCAAGTTGAACCTCCAGGTGCCCAGCATCGACTGCAGGCTCAGCCATGAGCGGCTCTGGTTGAGGTGTAGTCCCTGATGGTACGCACGCCAGGATACTCTGCTCACACAATAATCCAACGTTAGATGAACGTTCGGCCTCCATGAACCACTGAAAACTTACGTATCGAAGCACTCTCGCTAGCGGATGAAGCCATGCATTTGACACCTCATTTGCGTCTGTACTTGAGGCTGGCAACACTGCAGACCAGTTGTGGAGGAGCTGTTCGCCCAATTCTGTCGTGTCCTGGCCTGCGAATCGTAGTCTCCAGTAGAGCTGAGTGGCGTCGCAAAGTGTGGACACTGCATGGGGAGTTCCGTCCGGTTGGTACGTGAGGATATTCACCTCCAACATTTTGTCAATGCGGTCGTAGTGGCCCAGATCCAGCATATACAGAGCCCACTGGAAGTACAAGTGGCGCTCGAGTGGTCCACCATTGTCAAAGCCTGCCTTGAATTGGTTTGCGTAGCTTGCTCCGTGGTTGGCATTGCCTCGGGCTTCCAGGACGTAAAGCATGGTGTGCACTACAAAATCAACACCACAACAGCACCCGAACAGTTATGAGTAAAGTTGCGTGTCATGTGCCAACACAGTCCGCACTTACAGGCCCAGCGATCATTTCCATTCATGGACAAGGTCTTCTCGGCCAGCGACTCGGCAGCATCCAGTCGTCCAGCAGCCTGCATGCCGTACGCCTGCATGCCCAGTAAGTGGCTGTATCCAGTGTCATTCGGCGACCATGAAGGAAGTCGCCGGGTCACCACCGCCAGCATGTTCTTGTAGTCACTACAACGTCGACACCCAACACCTTTCATGTCAATCATCATTCTCCTAACGTTCCCACCATCAAAACTTTTAAACACACCCGAGAAACCGGTAAACATCATAGCAGCAGCGCAGCGCCAGGAGGTCCGTGTGATCATGGACCAAAATCGTCTCGTACAACGCTGCAGCTTCGCGGTGGCGGCCGTGCACCATCGCGTCCAGTGCCAACACGTGCGCCTTCTCGTTCTCCGTCGTTTCTCCTGTATTCACAAGACTTTCAGCACCATTGCAGCATTTGTAAAATCCTCCACAGCGTTTTCTAAAATCTCCAACCTTCCTTGGCGATTTTACTGGCCATTTGGAGCCTGACCGCCGCGTCCAGCGTGTCCTGATGCATGAGAGGGGCCAGACACTGGCTTGCGCCTACCAGCACGTGGCCCATGAGGAATGGGGCGTCATCCTCCAGCACCTTGTGCAACATGAACTTTGGATGCGAATTCATGCTCACATACTACAAATTCCCAGTTAGAAACATTAGAAATGCCATTGACAACCGAAGTGAAAGCACCTACGTCCAATAGCGCCAGGTCATAGGCCTGCTGCTTGCTCGTGCTGCGGCTCAGCGACGTGTTGCGCGCTCCCTCGAACTCGCCGATGCCGAAGATCGAGCCCAGCAGCGACATGGAGCGCGTCGAGCGCCCGCGCAGGAGCGGCGCAGCTCCGCGGCGTAGCATTGTTTGGCTGATTGTGCGGTGGCCGGTGAATATTTGTGTACCCTTTTATTGGTACATTTCTGACAAGAGGTAACTTTTGAGTCAGCTTGATATCTTACGCTCTATGGAAATTCATGCAGCGAAACAAGGATGAAATCTTTACGAGGACTTCAAGTCCGATGACGAACGGAAATCACTTGGGATCGGTTGTAGACGCTTGCATTTCCACTTTATTTTAAAGACTGCAATTTTCGTTCTCAATACGCTACGAACACGTCACTTTTGCACAACTACCGACGCTTTCTTTCGCGTCGTTCACTAACATCGAAAGTGTCTTGAACTTCTTCACATCATGTTCATGTTCCACGAGTGCAGACCCGACTCGCCGCCCTGGGCTTGGTTTGTGGGTGCAGCCTGTGCGCTGGAATTGGCTTCGGACGACATATTCTCCAACAAATCGTCCCACGGAGCAGCCTGACCCGTGCCACTGGCATGATAAGGCTCGCCAGCTCGTGGATAGGCTGCCGACGTGAATCCGCTTCGCTGCTCGTGAGCAGCAATACCGGGGATCATCTGCTGGTGGTGGTGCTGGTTCTGCATTGAGCTGGAATATCCCATTCCTGACTTCTCGACCTTGACGTCCGAGTACGGCGAATAATTCGACGGACGCAAAAACGGCTCAGGCTGGTATTGCTGCGGCTGCTGCTGTTGGCCGTAATCGAAAGTGGTCGTCGATGACGCAGGTGGAGAGAGGCGGCCGAACTGTGGGTACTGAGATTGGTCCATCGGCGGAGGCTGCAGTCCGAAGCGGCTCACTTCCACGTTCGCTTCCGGCGTGCGCATCTTCTTCGTAGGACGCTCGGGTTGCTGGAGTAATGCTGGAATAGACGGTCCAGATTCCTGCGAATACACAGACGCACTGGAGCTCCATGACGCCGACACAGCGCTGTTGTCTGCTGGCATCGCCCCCAGCAACGACGGCATGGGCGTAATACTGGCCGTGTTGGCAGGAGAAGGGTGGTGGTTCCACGCAAGAAGCTCATCGAATTGGCCGTTGCGGAGTAGCTGCATGGCGCGTTTGCGTTTCTTGGCATCGGAGACGTCGAGTCCCATCACGGGCTGGCCGATTAGCACTGCAAACTTCAGAAAGTTGGTAACCCAAAACTGCTGAACTGCAAGACACAAGTTTTGCGTCTCGACCAGAGCTCCCTCGTCCGTGTTGTTTTCACGTCGAAACTGATCCACCAGCTCCTGTCGGAAGATCTGCTCCAAGCGAGAAAGCTCCCGTTGCCTCCGCACGTGGTCCATTTGGTCGAACTGTAGCGCCTTCTCGCCCTTGCCTGGCTTGGTCACCCTAAACGTCCGCTTTCCCAGCGCATTCTTCTGGAACTTCTTGGAGAGTCTCATAGTCGAACAGTTGAGCATCTTGGCAAGCACCAAGCGAATGGGCGTGCCGTGTGCCAGCGGCAAAGCCTGGCGGTCGAACTCGCGGAGAATTCCGTCGATGAATTTCTCCTCGGGACGCGTCCACTTCCCGCTGCGTGGCTCGGGTCGGACCATCATGTTGATGGTCGGCAAGATCGCTACCTGGTCGATTGGCGCCGCGCAGGCCGGACAAGCGTCCAGTGGCCACACGTGAACGCAGCGCGAGTGAAAGATGTGATTACAGTTAGGAGCTACGAGAACAGGGTCAGGGTACTGACAGACATCGCACATGCGTTCCATAGCCATAGGAGCCTCTGCACGAGCCTCGGGGGCGGCCTGAACACGGTAGTCTGAGTGCTGCTGGTAGGTCGCGATAGGCTTTTGTTCCAGCGGAGACTCAGCGTACGGGAACTGAGAGATGGTGACGGGAGTGCGGCTCGACTGGTAGTACGTCTGCTGCGGCGTGTACTGCTGCGGCAGCGCCGACGGCTGGTAGTAAGCAGGGGTCTCGAGCGTGGGGCGCATGCTCGGGACCGAGGGGCGATCGCCCACAGGCTGCTGGCTGTACTGATTGCTGTATTCGTAGTCATATTCATGCGGTTGGTGTCCACCACTTGGCTGCATTCTTGAATTCTTGAAGACTGGCTCAAAGACTGGTGTTCGGGTCTCACAAATCATAAACGCCGGGGGGACGGAAGTCAACGAACGAGCTGTACAGGAGGCTGGTTGGTCGGTTGGTCGATTGGATTCAAACTTGACCAACGCCGCTCAAGTGAAGCTTTTGAGAAGTAATGGATGAATTCGAGAGTGAGGCTCAAGTGGGCCGAGGGGGAGGAGCGTTGAGCGGCTGGCTGGCTCAATTCGGCAGTGGCAGTATCAGTTGATACAGTACGGTAGACACACCACACAGCACAAGGCACGAGAAGGTCCAGGATTAACTCCTCGTTTTTGTGTCTCGCGCTTCCTTTCCCCTTCTGGCGTTGGCGCTCGGCAGTGGAGTTTCCTGTGTTGGTGGGGTTAAGGAGAAGCCGAACAATCGCGTTCGTAGTCGGCGGCGATTTGCTGATGCCGCGCGGTTGTATTGTGCGACGTCGGCGCTCGCCGAAAGTGCACGCGTTGAGCAACTCGCTGCTGCTGCTGCAATTGCCGCTGTTGCCGCTGGCCGCATGACCCGGTGCTGGCTCGTCCCACTACGTCAGCGGCTGTTGCAAAGTGGCTGTCCTCGCGGAAGCGAGCATGTGTGGGTCACGTCGCGCTGACTCAAGGCCAGCAAGTTGCAGGCAACACACACGGGTGGGACTGCCGCTCACTGCGGTCCATCGAAGTCTACATGTCACGCTGGACGAGCCGGTGCCGTAGGCACCTGCCTCGAGCTCGATACAGCTCCTTGTTGTTGGCGAACAACATCGAAAGCAGTGCCTGCAGCCCTGCTGGCAGGCTGACTGCAACCGTCTGGGTAGCAGACGGTCGGACGGCCGATCCTCGATCGCGCGGGACGGAAAGGACCGGCAGTGCAGTGCGAGGATAGGCCTCCGCCCGACCGCCTGCTGGCAAGCACGTACTCTGATGCTTGACAGACTTAGACTAAGCGCGCGTAGGTCGGTCTCAAAACGGTGAAGATGTGATAACGGCAATGGATGCTGAGTACAGTACTAGAAATCGATAATGCGGATTGAGGTGACAGTTCAGCTCAAGTCCTCAAGTGCGTCCTTGCTGACCTACACGAATAATTTCGGGGCGGTGCAAGTTGCAGTTTGCCAAGCAGAGGAGGAGAGGGATGCACCCTACCTCATAACTCCCACCATCGCCACGTGATCGAAATCAAAGTCACTGACGGGACGGGATCGCTGGTGGGTACAGCGCCACGGTCTCCGTGGAGCCGCTTCGTGCGCCTGCAATTGGAGAGCAAGCAGCGTAGTCGCCACCCCGAGACGAGAGTCGTCGTGCTCTATGTGTTCTTTAGCGCACTTGCCCGCCAGTTTCGCGTTGGGGGTTTACGTGGCCAGCGCTTCCCGTCATTAGACGGTGCATTGTGGACAAGCATGCTTAGCAGGAATTTCGTTTGTGTCCACCTGCGCTGTGTAATCGATAGCGAACCGGCTATGTAATTATCTAGTTTTTGTCAAACAACTCGCCGAGCAGCGCCGGGTCGCGCCAACGTACCGCAAAGGCTCTGCAGCTCCGCCACCTGTGAGCCACACAGAGCCTGCATGGGCTCCCCAGCTGGACGGAGCACGAGACGGAGCCGCCGTTGGCGCTGGCAAGGAATTAGCGCACAAACTAGCGAATTGGCCGGCCGTAGATGGCCACAAACGCCGCTGTTCACGCGGGTTCAGCGACCGCTGTTCGGCCACTGGAGTTTTGCTGATGCCTTGTTGGTGCGCTGGTTTCTTTGGATAACCATACTCACGCTGACAACAAAGTGTTCAAACATTTTACTTGAACCCGCGCATTAACCCCCGAAATGATGCACGAATTAGCCAGCCCGCGACCGCTCTATGTCAACACGATGAGCACTTGCGTTATCCGATCGATATGAGCAGCAGTAGGGGAAGCGCGGCCCACATGGCGGAGAGAGTTTGTTGTGAGCATTTGATTGTTCCTCGCTTCGTGAACCAAACCTTTTCGCCCACAAATCCGATCTTCCATCGCAACAGCTTCTGCAGCTCCATCCTTGGCGCCTGTTGTTGGACAACTTCGCGCCGTAACGCTCCTCGCGATTACAGTCACGACATATAGGAGAACCAGTGGTTCTCCTATATGTCGTGACTGTAATACTGGTTCTGAACCACACACTTGAGAGAGCGCACGAAGCATTTCCTCTCCTCTCCTCTCCTCTTCGCGCGTGTGAGCGCAGGCCGCACCGAATTGCGACGGATTCGGTGTGTAAGCTCAGTCCGTTTTTTCGACGAGGGGCAGACGGGGGACGACGGTCGGTAGCAGCGCAACGAGGGCCGCCTTTACGACGCAATCACAGTAGGAATGTCGGCACGACAGCTACGAATCGTAGCCTACGATGCAGCTTGCGCAGAGCCAATATCGGTCGATGGCAAGTGCTCGCGCAGGTCTACGGAGGCCGTTGCCGAGCGACGTCAATCATGAGTTGTTTGAGCTTCAAGGTTCGCTGTAGCCACGGGACGAGTCGAGTGAGTATGGATGGAATTCCTTGAGCTTTATGCCACCGAAAGCGTCCAGCTGTCGTCGCGACGAAGACACATCCAAACATTGAAGCACGCGATGATTGGATGAAAGCTTCAACTTTACATTCCGAAATAAGTTTGCCCCTCGATACTGCCCTCTCTGATGAGATGCCCATCGCGAGCTTTGGACCACAAGTTTTGGTCAGTGACCGTCGACGGGAACTTGTCTGGGCTTGGTGAATGTTGAAAGGTGTGTGTAGCTGCTTAGTACATTTACTGTAGGTAGGTAAAAGTTGATTAACTTTAGCTGGACTTACGTCTTGCAGACCTATGCTATTACCAGTGTCTTACGTCTAGCATCGCGGAGTCCATATTCGTTGTCGTGGGAGGTTAGGAAAAAGTTCAGTCTGTTCTGACACGAACCCCAAGCGCGTAAGCACTCGATTAAGCGCTCCGCCGTCAATATTCCAATCAGATGAATGCCGAAACAGGAAATGGCAGTGGCTTCGAAATGAAGCCTGCAAGTTAGCGATATTTGGCGTCACCGCTTGTGTTTCGCCGAAGTAAATGTCATTGCGCAGCCGCCACGTTGCGTGAAACACTATCGCAGTGTGTATTTTCCACAGTAGCAACAGGTTCTCCTGGTCATTTCTCCATCCTCTAGCAACATCTCTGTTGGACGGGAACAGCAGAAGCTTCCACTCCAAGGTGCTTCGAAAAGCCCTTCGCCATTGACTCCACAGTGTTCGCCACATTTGCGTTAGCGCCGGACAAGTGAGAAAACAATGTTCCAATGTTTCAATTGAATCGCAGCCGTCCCGGACACAAAGTTGTGCATTCGGGTTGCTAGTAAGCATGAAGAAAAGCCTTGATCCGACAATGAGGTCTCCGAAGAATAGCCTCAGCATTACATCGTGAACGACAGGTACCAGACACCGTCGAAGCCAAAATATCTGGGTGAGCGTTTGATGTACACGCCCTCGGGGACATCCAAGTTGTATCATTGGGTGTTGCTCCAATTCGTCGAGAGGCTGGATGAGTTTCTTCCAGTCTCCGGTTTTTAGGCCAGGAAAGAACCGTGATCGTGATCCTTCAGGAGTGCTTGCAGTCACCACCACCCCTAGAGATGGAGGTGTTGTATTGCTAACCGCCCTTCGCAACCCACCCGCTTCCGGGTGAGGAAGAACCCGCTGATAAATACTTCGCATTTGATAGTAGAGTACGAAAATATCGCGGAGCAATATGCGTGAACCCAGCTCGGGTTCCACGATGGAACAAACCATTTCGAAAAACTCCCCTGAGGTTAGCCAGTGGCGATCATTATCCAGAAAATCAGCAAGGCAATGCTTGTTTGCCTTCGCGAGAGCCCGACACAGATTTCTTAGTACATTTACTGTACCTGCACTAGATATTATAAGTCAGGTGCCTCGCGGGTGGTGATGCTGCTGTGCAGAGCATATCTTCGGCTGCCCTTCGTCACGAAGTTCGTGGTGTTTAGCCTAACTTGAGTCGCAACATGATTATTATCCGGATAATATATGCGCATGCCCGTAGATTCTGCGTTCCAGAAACCAAAAGATGGCCGACTTCAACCACTATGAAGTGCTGCTGTTTGATTTACGGAATAGCCGGAGCCGCCGGGTACTTAGGCACCGGTCAGGGCCTGGTTATTGGGGACGAAGTCCCCCCTATATGTTACTCTGATTTATTGGTTTTTTACGACTGTGATTTTTAAATATGAGGAGATTTACTTTTTACCAAAAGGCATTATAAATTATGCGAATGGGTTAGGGTGACAATTTATAATACATGTACAGTCATTACAGTAATTAGTCTGTGTTCAAAATTAGTCTGCGTTCAAAATTAGTCTAGGACAGACTAATTCCTGTCGATGAAAATTCCCAAGGTTCACAATTAGTCTGTCGATAAAAGTTCAAAATTAGTCTGTCAAAATCGGGCTCGTCTTGGCGAAGTGGTTTGGCTTCGCCAGCTCCACCCGGGGATCAACTACGCGCGGAAAGTATAAATAATGATGCGGTGTGGCCTATCGCTTAGGGTTGATAACTTGGCAATTGTTCTCGTATTTGTTTGGCTACCTCTATTCATGTACTACGCAGTTGTCCCCGAACTTACAGGAAAGCATAAATAAGTACCGTGAGGACTTGCGGAAAAATCATCAACTACATACACCGTGGACGTCGATGAAGAAGCCGATAGCGTTGATGAGGCTCACGATGAAAGAAAATTGTGCTTCCAGTGGTGATTAATGATGCGCTTGTGTACTTTTTCGTTTCCTATTCAAAATTAGTCTGAGTTCAAAATTAGTCTGAGTTCAAAATTAGTCTGAGTTCAAAATTAGTCTGTGTTCAAAATTAGTCTGTATGCGGTGATGACAGACTATTTATTGTAACTCGATCTGAAAGCTGCTCACAATAATTAGTCTAGGACAGACTAATTACTGTAATGACTGTAGCTTTCCTGGGGGCCAAAAAATCGAAAAAATACCCGGGCTTAAGGACTTTCTACTCTTTATCTTGGGTACAGAAAATCTTCCATAGATTCCTGAGACAGTTGAGTTTCATGTTCTATAGTGTCACTAAAAGCGGGCTCGAAATTATTAAACAGTGATTTTTTCGTTTAGTATCGGAAGGGTAGGAAATGGCTTAAAACATCGATTTTTGGCGATGAACCCATTGTTTTAAGGCGCCTTATCGCTCCTTAATAGGCCCTGATTTACCAAAATTACCTGCTATCCTCTATATTGCGCGTAAGAAGTCCCATCTGTAATGGGTCTACTTAGACCCACTAGGTGGCGTACACGTGTGTATGAGGAAGCGTGCAATTAGTTTAATTTAAACTAAATAAAGCAATTAACCCTTTCGTGAACAAGCGGTGCATTTTGCTCCTTTTGATGATTTTGGGAAAGCCGGGAAGCCATACCCCTATCAAAAGGAGCAGAATGCCCTACTTGACAGAGGTTCAAGGAGATACCTAACCATTCTTTATTACTACCAATTAGAATATACTGTGAGGTCGAGTCTCTGACAAAATACTCCGGCTCGCGAACATAAAAAAATGATTGGACCAGATTGATTTAGTATACTTAAACCGAAATGAATTCACTCATTGTATCAGTACTCAATTTTAGACGAACGCTACTCGTCACGAGGATGGTCAGAACTTCCTTCAGCTTAAACGACGACAAGGAGCTCGTCCAACTAGCGCGGCGATACAAGGATGCTGGGACGCGAATCGTGTGAGCAAATTTGGCGCACGGCATGCGCCACACAGGGCACGATCTTTCCGCCGTGAAGCAGCGGCTGAAGTCCTTGAGGAGGACGCATGGTAACCAGATTTCGCAGTTCCCTTCAAGTTTTTTTACGCCGGTACGGCGGTCTCAAGGGCGTCCTCCTGCCATTTTACGGCAGCTACGGGCTATTGCAACACTACCTCGACTACCAAGCGCACCTCGGTCAGGTCCACGTAATCGGATAGATGCAAATACCGCGGCGCCGCTGGGGGAGGAGGAGGGGGCTTTGCAGGTACGCTCTCAGGGTCAGCCGAAGGACTGTCGTGACTTAACACCTCTGGTGTTGACATATACCCAAGTTCCCATAGCTGCTCACCCGCCAAATACCAGCCATTGGACCGCTGCAGCAACGCCAAGAGGTACAGTCGCGTCAATAGTCCCGACAACGGCAGTATTGACGCGGCCAACAGCGACGTCTACGCCATTACTTTCGCCAAGGGAAACGGAGAAAGCTGTCGCTAGTGTTTTTGCGGCAATCCCTGCCAAGTTGGTCAGGGCGTACGATGGTCACTCCATCCACCATAATGTCGGCGAAATCCTGCCCGCTGGTATAACTAAGCTACTGGAGGAAGTTGCTGTGGTTAGATGTGACATCTTCGTGGACATTGGTGCTGGACTCGGTAATGTGGTCGCCCAAGTCATACTCCAAACACAAGTCTGCCGTGCCGTTGGCATTGAGATCCGAGAAGACGTCCAGCGTGCTGGTGTTGACGCTGTGAACAAGAGTCTATACTGGCGGACATTTCAAGAAAGAGCATCATTTATTTGCCAGGATGTTACAGGTATCTATCTTCCGGAAGACCTTCCCTTTGCAAGTGCAACCATTGTTTACTGGAACAACCTTCTCTTCGAGCAAAAGGTTTTCGAGGAAGTGAAGGAGCAGCTCTGCTCGATGTCAAACGAGTCCCGGTTTCGTTTTGGCTTATTTTCGCTTCCGGGCGGGCGGCCTCGTTTTCGTGTCGGCTCTTCCGTGGGTGCCGCGTTGCTCGTTAGCTTCGCCTTGTTCTTAGATCCCTTCGGTCTTCCTCGCTTTCTAGGAAGCAGCACCACTGTTGTCTCGGCTGTATTCGTACTGATGAGTGGCGCAGCTGACTGTGTTGTGGGGGCCCCTGTCACCACAGCTACGGAGCTGGTATGAGCTTCTCTCCTTGATAGCATTCTGCTCTCGCCGGCGTCATCTTGACCAGGGTCTCCATCGACAGATCTTTCAGGTGTAGATATTACCACGTCGTCACTGTGGCGGACTTGCTCGCCGACGGCCTGGACAGGGAGGTTTGAGTGCGAAACGTCTTGGCCGCTTTCCATGACAGCAAATGCTGGCCTTTCAAGTGGTTACCAAATCAAACAGGAAGCACTAGAGTACTCAATACAGTTGATATCGTTTCTGATCGAATCATGTTTGAGAGGAATAAGATGTCCGGAGATCATTTTGCATACAAAATTACAAACATTCATTTGTATAGTGAAATCAACATACATGCACCATCGAGTTACGCTTGGTATCCGTCACCACTAGAAGTTGCATTGATCGCGCCTGCAGGTCTATGCGTCTATAGTACTCATATATAGTACTGCGTTATCATCTTCTTGTCATCTTCGCTACCACCATGGTCTTGTGCGGCTCATGGGTCCAAAAGTTCTTCTTTCCAGCTGCCATTTCACGCCGTCCTTCTTCTCATGGCACTCCAGGGCTTGTTGAAGAGACTCCTGGGTACCACATAGCTTCGGCACAGTCTCCGTCAGCAGGAGCCCACCTCTCAGCTTGTTCTTCGCGACCACGATGGCGACTACGCTGAATCTGTGCGAGGATTACCTCGTTGAGTAGCTTGGCTGTCCTTAGTCGCTTGGTCGCCCTCATACGCCTCTCCACGAGCACCTGTTCGCGACGATAGCGTAGGCTTGTTTTACCTTGGGTATGGCTGATCGATCATCTTGGAGGCGCGTAGATGAAGCTGCTAGGATAGCGACGCCTTGCTGCAGCCGCTAAGATGATGTTGCTCCTCGGCTACCCTCATCGTGTGGCGGCTACGCCCTCTTCAAAGCCAGGGTTTCATGGGGTAGAGTCTTGGCGAGATTGAATTTTGTCCAATCACATCAGGACGGCTTGACCTGAATCACGAGACGTCCATTATTAGTTAGTTAAAGTATTGCAAACATGAGTACCGTCGTTTACGAAGGGGGGCATACTGCCCCCCTTAATAGTATTATTTTAACTCAAAGCCATCTGTATATCATACAATCACTGACCACGACGTACCGTAGTTTATGAAAAGGAGCAGGATGCCCGCTTTGGTTTGTTAACATCTTAACTTGTATGGTATACTGAAATGCAATCAAAAACACACGTTCACGAAAGGGTTAAACTGCAAGAAATACCGTAAAAAATGAGACCACGTCAAACAAAAAAAATACTAATGAACCTAAGTACGAATCGCGATTTAAGAGCATCATCGGAAAGCGGGGCATCTCCGCTTTACTTTGAGGCCACATACAGCCCCAGAACCCGAGAACCGACCAAGATATGGGTCCTCAAAAAAACAATATCGCCCGTCCCAGACTGAAAACCAAAAAAAATATTATTGTCTAATCTGACGTAAAATTTCAGAGCGGAGCCAATAGTAATGCTTATTTCTTCAAAATGGCAGTGGAACACGATGAAAAATTGAGTTTTGTTCTAAATTTCACAATAGTGACATTGGATACCATAAGTATCATTTCGTTTTCTTCCTGGATACAAGTATCATTTTGCTCGAGCATCAACAAAAGAATTGTTATCTGCAACAGATCCGCTCCTCCTTACTTTCGGGACTTCTTCGGGGTAGGACGAGGTTCTTCATCGACATCTCTGCCACGGCGGTCCTGGTTAGCCTTGGCAGCGGCTGCCATCGCGGCTCGGTGCTCTCGGCGTGCTTGCTTGGCTGTCTTGGCGTCTGTCTGCTGCTGTTCACTTGGCGCGACGTAGATAGAGTTTCCCTGGAACTCTTCGGGAACGTAGGGTCGGATTTTGCTATGTAGCTCCAGCATTTTCTCCGCATTGAGCGGGGGAGGGCTCAAGTCTTCGAGGAAGTGCGTGAACATGCGAGACACCTTCTCGGGCTCTGTAAGCCGTCTGTCGACTTTCCGGCGTAAGTCCTGGAGTACAGGTTCGTCATCAGGCCCTTTGCGGCATTGAACAACGCCAGGTTGGTCTTTGGTCATGGAAAACAATTGGTACTTGACGCCCAGCAAAGTCTTGTACAGCTCTGCAACTAGCGGTTTGAAGCTCTTGAAAAATGTATTTCCACGCGAGATGTACACCGTACTGTTCGAACTCGCCGAATCATTCACAGCAGAGACAATATCGTCCAAGATCCAGCAGTCTTGACGGGCTACGTGTTTGCGGATGTGACCGAAGCCACGATCGCAGGAGTTTTTTGTGTGGCCTTTCACAAAGAACTTGTAGTCGACTCGCTCGAGGACTCCCATGTGAGCTTGCGCCAGTAAGAACTTGATAACATGGTTGTTCTTGTTCTGGCCTGAGCAATTGTCAGCGTAGACGATAAGACGTTTCTTTCCTGCAGGAAGCAGCACAGTGCGGATGAAGTGCTGCGGCATCGAGTTTATTTGATCGCTGCCCTTCCCGCTCGCGAACTCGTCGTACACGTAGTTGGTCTGCGTGCCCTCATTCTCGTAAAAAATGCCAAACACGCTCACAGCGAGCAAAGAGCAAAAATACCACTGTGACGGCGTCGATGTGACCGTTGGAACCGTTAGATTTTGCGAGAAGTCCATGACGATCACAGCCAGGTCTCCGGCTGCTTCATCCTCCTTGTGTACATCGCCTTTGTCCTTCTTGTACTCCCGTCTAAAATTCACAGTAAATCAAATTGATATCAGTATCCACAGATAATTCAAAATGATACTTATGGCTTCGTACCTCATTCGACGTGCAGACTCCGTGTGTTGGCCCAGCTCATCGGTTTGTTCTGCGGTAGCTCTGTGCCGCATACGTGTCTGATAAACGGTACACAGATCGCATACGTTCGACTGCGCAGACCGAATCTTGATGGTAGGGCAATGGAGAGACAGCAGCTTCCTAAAGGTTGTGCGGGCGGGCTCGTTGACGCGCAGACCTTTAGCTACGTACTTGTGCATCTCGTCGTAGAGAACGTCCCAAGTAGCTGGTAGTAGAGTGTAGTCCTCCCGACTATAGTACTTGTTCACAACACCGTTCTTGGACTTCTGCATGCGCACTCGCACGGGTACCACCTCGCCAACCCCGGAAGCAAACTCCTTGAACCACCTGACGAGCCACACTGCATCCACGGTGGATGCGTTCTTATTCAGCTTGTTGCCATGTTCCTTTGGAGCTATGTTCCCTTCGCGGACGCGGCGCTTGTAGCGTTGCACGGTAAGCGGCTGCACACCAAGACAGTGCGCGAAAGCAGTACGGCATACATGTCCTACGAACGGCAGATAGAAGTGAAACTTCTCGCGCTCGCCGGTACCGCGACGTCTCGAGGCGGTATCCGTTTGCATTAGGACGCCTATGAGCGTCAAGATGCAGGTTGTCTTCTCAGCCTTTGTCATCTGACCAAGGGAACACGTCAGCCATTCCAGCTCTTGAGCCTTTCCCTCAAGGCAGCGTTGCTCGCACTTGTCGGCAGTGATCAGGGCTGCAACTTGCTGCTGAAGATCGACGTCGATCAAATTGGTGCTAATGTCCTCTTCTTCCGCTTCACTTCCTGCGCTCTCCCCAGTCACCACTTCGGTTTCTTCGACATCTTCGCTGTCGCTCCAGTCCTCGTCGTTGCTATCGTCGGGCTCGGCATCGCTCTCCACAGGCTCGTCGGCATCTTCCTCTTCACTTGCGTCTTTATCGGCTCCAGGCTGGATGGTGGACTCAGGCTCCGGCAGCTCTGTGTCCTACGCGAGCTGGACGTGGACCGCTTTAGAGTCTTCCGAAGGGTCGCTGTAGTGCCCAGGAGCAAGCACGTCTACGCTAGAGAGATTGGAGCTTGCAGATGAAGCTTCCGGGGGCGCAAATTCTTGAGAAGGCGAAGGCGGACGGGGGAGTTGGCGAAGCATCTTTGCTTGGAGACTGGTATCTTCTTGCTGTGTCTGTTTGACGAATGAGAGAGCTCAGTTTAGTGACAGTTCGGATTTTCAAAACACTAATTTCCTGATTTCTCGAAACTTCGTTTAAGTCCGAAAATCGATGGCCTAACTTCAGACGCGATTATCTCGATAACTCTAAATGGCGCATTAGTATCATTTTGTATTGGGCCGTCTCAAATGAGAACTGTTATTGAATATGGCAAAAGCCAATTATCGAACCTCCTAAATCTGTTTATCTATTTCAAAAGGGTCTGCCAACGTGTGGTTGGCAGAACCCCTACCCTGGTGTCACGCACTGATTGGTAGAAATCCATAAGTTTCTACCAATAACATGCGTAAATGCATGCGAGCCAACCATCGAGGTGGACCGCCCATTTAGCTATTGGTGTGTCCCACACACCAATGCCGGAGGTCCATTTCCAACCTCTAATAGTTATCTTAACTGTTAGAGTTACAAGTGGTTACTGCCACTTGACGTGTAACCCCGTTACACCATGTGTAAGAAGTCGAAGGGACGCGTGAGCGGCTCACGCAGTACTGCGTGGTACACAACTCGATAGAGCTTCATGTGAATGCAGTGTGAGGAGAAGGAGGGGGGGGGGGGATTGGTGCATGGAGCTGTTCAACGCGAAAGCAAGCAGGCCTTGCGTGGCTAGCGCGCTTCGTGATGGTAAAAGGACCAATGCTGCCATTCGTTGTGGAGTGCCGTTCCAGGTGGTCGAGTCTCTGCACTTTGTGAAGCTGTTTAGCGCGAAAACAGGCGGTGGAAAGCAGGTCTTGCGTGACTTGCGCGGTTCACGAGGAAGGCCATTCAGTTATGGGAGGAATTCGTGTGGATGCCATTCAAGGTGGACGAGTGTCTGCACGTCGTGAAGCTGGTTAGCTCGGACACCGCTCAGCTAGTGTGGTGATGAGCTGGCTTGAATCCCTGCGGTTAGCAAACCTCGATCACAGCGGTAGGCCCGCGAGTGGGAACGACGTCATGGGCATGCTGTCCCTGTTGTAGGTGTCGTTGAGAAGATAGGAGCTTGTACAGGTGGCGGAGAGCTTGCCACTGACGCTGCGGCTACTGTGATGCGGCGTACACAAGAATTTCAAGAAGGTGTCGCAGTTGGGGCTTATGTAGGGCTTTTTAGAGGATCAAAATCACGTCGATAACAACAATACATACTTTAAGTGCGTGTTTACCGTTTCCATGCTGTCGTTCTAATCCGGTTGTTAAACTACTCGGCTTAATTGTGTTGCGTGTTGTTGGTAGCTGCACGAGCTGGGCTAGCACGACTGGTCAATTTTCAACATTTTTCAATATTTTCAATATTTTTAAACTCATTCAACAACTGCAACCTACTCGGACAGTTGCACAAAATCGGCGTAGCTTCCTCACCGAAGATGGTGCAGCCGATGGAAGCTGCTCTAGAAATGCATTGTGTTCGCTAGAAAGATTGCGGTCTTGGTTGGCAAGACCCCGTTGGTGCTTGGAGTATCTCTATTGAACTTATCAATGGGGTTGGTGTAGCTGCTAAAACCCTCAATGTACTGAGCAATTCGAGCGAAGTTCGGCACGTCCGGACACTGAGTGCATTCAAATTTTGTTTAACGGTTTGATTCCTGTCGAAGCCGGTATCTGGTGGCGACAGCGGGTTGCGGCAGTGGTTTGGCTTGCGGGCAACCGTGGCGAGCTATCAGGAAGAGCACGACTAGTTTCGAAGCTAACAGAAGCGGATGCGCTTGAACTTGATCCGGCGGTTGTACAGTATGGCAAACGTCACACCTAACCGAAGGGCGATAATGTATGGAAGACATTGAACTGCTTCGATGCCTCATTTTCAAAAGTTTGTTCAACCCTCCAGACCTCGTTCCAGAACTTTTTGAGCATACATGGCTCGTGGAATCGCTGACAGTGACGAGGCGGTCGAGCTGATGGCTGAAGCGGATGAGGAGCTTCGCCTACACAATTCGGAAGAGGAGACGAATGTGTTTGTGTCGGTGACGGAACTGCGGCAGTTTGCGAAGGTGGAGGGGCCATTGGAGTCGGTGTTCGTCTCGGTGGTCATGTGCGTACTGGCTGCAGAGAGACTGCCAAACAATAAGGGCACCCGTGTTACTTTCATCGATGTTTTCATGTAACCGCACTTCAAAAGCTACAGCCGCAAGCTGGATATGATGGACATGTTTCGCCGAGATGCACGTGTGGTTAAGATTACTGTCTGGGATCCGAAGGATCGCTCCACGGACAAGCCGCGCTTTCGCACTGGTGTTGTTTACGAAGTGAAGGAAATTCACGCTGTGAAGTTCTACCACGACGTTCTCCAGGGCAATGTGCAAGTGATTGGATCTGTCAACCCTGAGCCCATCGAAGAGTTTGAAGACTTTGAAGTCACCAAGCGTGCGAAGCTGAGGAACACCGATGCTGAGGAGGACAGCGATGAGTTAGTTGTGTAAATGGGCTACCAGATGCACTTTGGCAGGACGGAGAACTGTGATTGGAACACAATCCTTTCACAGTTCTCCGTCCTGCAGTGAAAGGAAGAAAGTCTGTAGTTGCTTCGGTGTGCATGAGATTGAGTACTTTTATATTTTTTCTTCTGTTGTTTGTTCGTCTTGCGATTGTAAAATTTACAACCCATTTCACAATTCTATCGAGAGAGAATTTGCCGTTCGGGTAGGTCTCTGCGAAGCACCACATAATTTATTTTGCTGTCTGTCGTCGCGAAATCCAGGATAGTATGGCTTCAAAAAGATCGAAGCAGTTATCCATGGATGCCTTTGTTCTACTTGGAGGGAACAAGCGATTTAAGAAAGCAAGGTTTACAGGAGAACTGGTAGTTCATCGTTCTAATGAATATGTTGTGTATGATATGACATTGACAACGATTAAATTTTGCTTTTGGCTAGATTTCCGACAACCGTACTATCGTCCAATGATATGCGGAATTTGATCCAATTCTTCATAACGAATTCGTTGATCGACTTCAGAAGAAGATATCAGAGGTAAATGTTCAATAACCACTGTTGTTCTCATGCCAAAATTGGTCACTTTGAATTATGAAGGATGATACACCGAAGTGCTCGTGCGAGGCCAAAGCTACCGGGATGTTGATATGCGGGAATGGCTGCGAAAACCGATCGGTTAGTACTTCGAAGTGTCATTGTTATATGCCCATGTCAGGAGAATGAAGCAGAATGCCTGTATTATCAGATGCAGGTGGAATGCATTGCTGGTAATTGTGCAACTAATATGGAGTGCAGCAACCAGAGATACCAGCAAGGTGAATCCGTTTCGTTGTTCCTGCCATTACGAGTCGGAAAAGGAATTGCATTATTGGCAGACCAGTTCATTCGAGAAGGTGAGTTTGCCATCGAATACACGGGCGAAGTAATGAAAAGAGAGGGGTATGAACAACGTCAAACGGTATTGTGAAATTGAACGTGCATGTTGTTTTCTTTTCGTCTCATATACAGCGTGAATTTTGAACTACGTAGGTATTGCGAGGCACCCGCCATTACTATGGCGTGCAGGTAGATTAAGTCAATGTGTTTGATGCAACCAAGAAAGGACCGCTGGCACGATTCGCCAACCACAGCTGCGAACCTGACTGTAAGCTTGAACGCTGGGGCGTACGTGGCGAGACGTGCTGTGGGTTGTTTGTCATTCGTGAGATAGCCCCTCTCGAAGAGATTACATTTTGCTACAGCTCGTCACGGGTGGAGCTGAAGGTATGCTCCTGAATAGTTTTGCCAAATCCAATCGATACATATTTACGATGATGTGTGTGCTGGTGTGAAGGCGAAGAAATGCATGTGCGGAGCCACTTCCTGCAAAGGGTATTTACCTGTTTGAGGTAGCAATTACGTGTTTGGTACTGGCTTAGGCTCTTGGTTCGTTTTACAGCACTTACGCTAGCAGTTGTCTAACATGAATGTGTAGGCACGCTATTGCTATCTGTGACGTGGCTCGCCTCGCCTGTTGTGTGCCGAGGACGCTAGCAGGCCCAATCGGCGGCACGTACGGTGTTTAAGTAGTAGGGAGCATGCAGATAGTGATAAGCAGTGATGCTGAAGTCGAATAAATATAACGGCGGTTTCAGGCTGATCCGACAGCTGTACGAAGTCGGTCAGCCGCACCGTTAGCGACATATAATGGCGGTTTCAGGCTGATCCGACAGCTGTACGGAGTCGGTCAGCCGCACCGTTAGCGACACCACTTACAGATGCGGCTCTAGTAGAGCATCCCGTTCGCTAGAAAGCTAGGGTTCTAGATTAGCATTGCCCTGTAGATGGTTCATGTTTTTCTATTCAAGTTGTCGATGGAGTTGGTGTGGCTACCAACACACCCTCAACGTTGAGCAATTTCACCTAAGCCATCTAAGAGGTGCAAACGCGGATTCGGAGTTCTTTCAAAAAAAATTAACCGTCTTATTTCTTTCGAAAAGTGACGCCAGCGGGTTGTTGTTCTCGGTCAGATCTTAAAAAAACTGGAGTAGCCTCAAATCTAATAGAAGTGTGGACAGCTTCAACTTGCTTCGACTGTTGTACGAAGTCGGCTATCGGCAATGGTGCCTCATCACACATGCTGCAGCTAACGCTCTAGAAATTCAACCCGTCCGCTATAATGTTTGCGGTTTTGATTAGCACTGTCTTGTTGCAGCTCCGCATTTCTAAACTTGAGTAGTTTATGGAGCTACTAGAGCTAGTAACACGCGTAGGGCACTGAGCAATTTTAACTAGGCTAGACAAACGCGCACATGCAGTGATTTTAACATTTCAATTTGTTACAAAAAGGATACAAGGCGCCTCTCCTTGACTTGAAGCCTGCATCTAGTGACGACAACATGCTGCTGTGGGTTGCCGTCGTCGTTTGGCTACTAGTGCTCCCGACAAGAACCCAGAAGAAGCTTGAAGGGCCTCCAATCTAACAGAAGTGGATATGCTGGTCGATAGCTTCAACGTGTTTAGACGAAGTCAGTGTTGGTGCCTCATCGCACGTGCTGCAGCTGATGGTGCCTCTCTAGAAATTCATCTCGTTCGCTAGAATGCTTCATGTCTCGATTAGCATGCCCCAGTTGCTGCTCCGCGAGTTTGAATTCGAGTTGTCGGTGGGGTATCTAGGCTTAGTACGATGCATAAGGCCCTGCGTTATCTGAACTAGGTTAAGCAAACGAGTGAAAAATAAAAAAATATCTAGCCACCGCTCTGGTGACGTTCATTTGACATCAATTTGGCATTTTGCAAAATGGCGAAAAGGAAACAACGAAAAGCTGTCAAGAATGCACTAAAGGTGATTTCTAAAGTCAAGTCAGGTGTTAGATGTAGTGGGCATGGAGACCAAACAAAGCATAAGAAAGACAATCTAACCCTCGAAAAAATCGAAAACAATGAAGCTACGGCGCGTAGCACGCGCGTCGATGAAACACGCAAGCGAAATAACGCTGCCCATATTTGGCCACAGCGACGAAAAAAGACCAAGTGAAGTGCAGAGTGGACGCAAGCACGAGCTGATCAGGATATTGACAGGCAATGTAAGTAGCAATGCGTACGTCTAGAACTATTATAGCAAGCGCTGATTTATATGTCGTGCGTTTTGTGCAATGCAGCATTCTTCGACGACATCGATGACCCTCTCCTTAGCATTTGTGGGAGTTGTGGTGAGCTTACTAAATCTACTAGACTAGTGAAGAAGCTGTTCAATCCAGACAGTCAATACTTCTCTTTACTTCGAGGCCCAAACGGTTCATGCGAAGTCATTGAAGAATCAATAACGAAAGCAGATTCTGCAGGATCCAAATTTATTTGGCTGTGTTGTAGGTGCGATTCATCGCTGAAAAAGCGGCAGGTACCAAAATTCAGTCGTGTGAGAGGAATTCGAATTACACCTATTCCCCCTGAGCTTGCTGTGTTGAATAGAATGGAATCCAGACTTGTGGGTCTTGGGGCTTCCTTTACAACGTGCCTAAATCTTTACAAAGACCAACAAGAGTTTACTCGGGGTAGTGCGGTGAACTACTGGAATAACATCACAGATAACACTCAATCGTTGCCACGACTATTAACCAAGTCTGGTGTAGTGTTGCTGCGATCGAAAATGATGCAGGCGAGGCATTTTTTCGAGTTAGGGCAGTGTTGATTCGTGGTGCATTAGAATGACTTAGAAAAAGTAATCCTCTGTACGAACACGTCCAAATTTTAGAGGAAAACTTAGCTGCATTAGAGTGTGACGGGCCACATCCAAAGTTACATATGTAGGTAGAGTTACACAATTTGATACAGAAAGTAGGTACAAGCACGCGAGTAGCGCGTCGTCCTCTGATTGGCTGTAAATAGTTGGGATTTCAGCCAATCCAGTCAAGTTGCATTTGAATGGCCAGGGCTGCATGCCCTGGACCTAATACTAAAACAGAGTTGAATTTACCCTAAGGTTGAGACTTGGGTTCATTTATTGAGAGCTTCCTCTTAATCTATAGTGTACGCTAGTAACGGTAACTCTAGCCCCATTACACCTGGTAGCACTTTGTAGTCCTTCCAACGTCCAAGTCTACGAATGAGCCAACTCCTGATGTCCGGTGGGTCCGGCGTGACCCTAGACCACGATAGCTTTCCTTATCTCACGCGGGTTGAGTGGGAAGCCCTACATCGCCTGGCTGCTATATCGGGAGAGTTCGTCGTCACGTCGCTGTTGAGCTCAGCGTCGCTCGACCAGCAGCGCCAGGCAGCCCAAGAGTTCATGGAACGCGAGCTCGCCGAAGCGAATCGGCGAGTGTCAACTCCCTCGCGTTCATCGCGGAACAATGCCGTCAAGATGGAGACATCGACGTACTCAGGCGTCGGTCAAGACCGATTGCCATTGAACCGATGGTTCCGCGAAATCGACATCGCTATCGCTTCGAGGCTAATCGAATCGCCGTCGGCGAAGGTCAACTTCCTACTCTATCGCTTGGCTCGGAAGGCCAAGGAATGGGCCCTCGGCAAGCTTGTCGTTGACCAGAGCGCTTTCCCGACCTTGGAGAGTCTCCAGAGTGACCTACGACTGGCATTCGAGCCCTCTCAGGATGAGTCTCGCCTGAGGGCTCAGTTCTTCGCGCTTAAACAAGGCAAGATGTCCATGCGAGACTACGTGCAGAAGACTCGGTATCTGTTATCCGGACAGCCGCAAAGTTTGTGCTTCATTTATGAATTTGCCGGCTTGAGAGCACATCGATCTCAAGCCAAATTTTGTATGTAATTAGAAAAAGCCGTTTTTCTCAGCCCACAGGCTGTTTCACGCGATTTCCTGCCGCCTACAAACTTGAGTCAAACAGACGCCAATCCCATCTAATTTTATTTCCCCTAAACTCTCTACATAGCTCACACCCAAATTTTGTGTTACACACAAATGTACCTGGTCGCTGGTACACGTCGGAGAGGTCGGCAGTCGGAATTTTTTTAGTATGGACTAGTAATAATATAATATAAATAGTATTGCTATTATATTTATTGAATAACTTATTATTGGTACCCCTGGAATTGCAATGTTTATTACTGGTGGGTTTTTATAAAAAATTCCGTTTGCTGTGACCAAGTATACTAAAAAAAACAGATAAAAATACTACAATATCAATAGTATTTGTATTATATTGATTGAATAACTTATTATTGGGATCTGGATATTCTATTGATTATTACTGAGAGGACATTTGAGACAATACAACTGAAAATTGTATTTACCATTCCCTGGCACCGGTATGCGGGGTTGACGCAGTGCTCGTCCCGTGTGCTTTCGGCTTTAACCGCTAAAAAAATAAATAAAAAGTTTTGCGGAGTGACGACATTTATTTTACTAACTCAGCTTAAAACAAGTACATCTGCTGCATTTGTGATAATTTCATGATCTCCAGACACGGAGGTGTGATACGAAAACTAGCACATTTGCCTGAAATCTGGTGCGAATCTAACAGAATTGACTTGTCTTCAGTATGATGCAAACTTAATGCAGCAGATTTACGGCGTTTGTGATAAGCAAAATATCACACTGCTGGGGCGACCTTTCGTCCTATTCAGAAAACAAAATGGCACGTGGCCAGAATCGACGCACAGAAGACTCTACCGAGGACTCCGCTGCCGTGGTGCAATCGCTCCAAGCAGAGAGGACGAGAACCAGCACCAAGCGGGCGTACTTGTCGAAGATGAACACCACGACTGCTTGGCTGTCATCACACCACCGAAACACCATCGACAGCGACACTAGCCAGATCCATATACCGCTCCCAAAAGATGCAATCCTCGGTTTCTTCGGTCATATCTGTGGCCCCGCTCACATGTGTGAACGCGATAACATCAACGTGAATGATGCACCAAGTGTCCCGCTGTCTGCGTCGTGCATATGGGGTTATCGTAGTGCACTAGTTGATGTCTACCGGTCCAAGCTCCTTGAACTCGATCCTCAGCTTGACACCGAGCTACGGCGCATTCTCGAAGGCTATATGAAAAGGTCGTTAACAACTTGAAAAAAGGGGGGGGGGGGTGATGAAGATCAACGAGGGGAAGCGCCAACTGAAAGCCTCTGGTGTTGAACTTCTAGCATTGAAATTAATGACATTGGAATCCGTGACGAAAGGTCAAGCCTGGTCAACAGTGTTATTTGTGTGGAGGTTTTCGTTGTCATGTGGAATTTAATGAGCAGAGCAGATTCACTCGACACTATTATGCTAGAGCATAATGCCGTGCTTTTTACGCAGAAGTCGGTACTATCTTGCTGTATCTGTTGCCAAAGTACCAAAGGTTCCAGATCATTTTCAAATTTGCTCGAGCAGTGAATTCCCAGTCTTTCGGGACAGCGTGTCCGAGTTTGCCGTCGTCCCATGCCCATGTCAGCCATTCCGGTTGCTGGCCATTCGAGGAGCCAGCTGAGGGAGTGCTGGTTGCCACTTGCATGTCGTGAAAAATATAGTGGAGTTCTGTAGCTATGCTAGATCGAAGATCGTTGATTCCGTTATCGAGATCACGCAGTGAGACTGGGGCAACGCCATTTACCACAAAATTCTGCCGCAATTCGGAAACAACCTTGACTGCAACTGTACTTGATAGGTTTTCAGCAACCTCAGTCTTGAGGTTGGCTATTTCTTTTCGGAGGTTGGTGACTTCGTTTTACACTCCATTTACCCGCTTTGCTATAGCAAGATGCGCGGGAATTCCAGTCGCCTTTAATCCAGAAACTGGTGAAGTTCCAATTGCAAGGATTGTAGCACCGCGTTGAAAGCTAAGAAGCAAATTAGCCGTAAACACTCGAGTTTTAAAAATGGGATGCGGTGAGCTAAGTTTCTGGCGGAGATACCCCTCGTGGTGAATGAGCGACGCGATTAGAAAAGGAAATGCTGACTGAACCCCGCGTGGATAGTTACTGTAGCAGCTCACAATATCATTCCAGTAGTCCATTTTCATTTTCGATATAACACCAGGCGGGAAATGTGGAGGCAACACCCCAAAGCGTTCTGAATCAAATGGCAACCCATCTATCATTCGGCCACTAAGTTGCTCCGAAATGGATGTGTCTGTCTTTGAGCTTTCCCAGACTCTGGCCCATGCGTAGGTAGACTGCCACAGGAGTTGGACCGTTTACTTGCCCGAGCACGTACGAGCTGCTCCCCTTGCGTAAACTGTGCGCGCCAATGTCCTCCGGGATACAGCTCAGTATACACAGTTCTTCTTCACTCAAGACTTAATTACACGGTGCAGTATTCGACCAAATCGATCCTTGTTATCAGTCCCGGGAAATAGCTGCTGCTCGCCGCCAATACCACGCTCAGGGTAGCAAAAACGATGTACAGCAAGAGCGAGCACTGGGCATCGTGATGGTTCATAGGGGTTAGCGTACACGTGCTTGCCGAACTTATCAGCCCCGATTTGATCCCCTTTATGTCCTTGCTCCTCCACAAAAAGACAATCTTCAGACCATTCGAGAAGCCTGGACATCGGATGAGACAGTCGCGTGTAAGTATTGTGATGAAGTATCTGGAGTAAATAGCCGAAGAGAGAAACTTGGTTCCAGACAGAGTAACGAGAATTTCAGAGCTTCCGATTCTCTGACGCCGACAAAATTTTTGATAGCTTTTTTCCGACGATGCTGTCACGGTTATATACAACGAAACCAAAGAGAGCCGAGTAACCGTCCTGCGGCACGCTGTACAATCGAATTTGTCGGAATCGTACAGAGTAGTCAAGATGACTCAGATAATGTATCCATGTTTGGTTGCCCAATCACAGTATATAATCACATTGTGATCTGATTCCAATCACAAAGGCCGTCATTTCTCCAACTGGTGCTGGTCCATTCCGTTGGTACAGGTCTTAGTTGTTGAAAATCTTCGGCCACTTGGTTTTGATACACCTAGCTCAAACTTTACCCCCCGATGAAGTAGCTTCCAGTAATTTCAAGTTTTGATATCATAAGTCTTAGTTAGCAAAACGAGAAGTCCTGAAACGATTAATCAGCCAATTTCTTCTTCTGCGACGTACCAAGTTGGCCGTGCGTCGCACTGACTGGCCAATTTGTTTTTGTTGTGTACCACGTTTTGCAGCCATGTTACAATTGAACACTACCGCCTTGGCACATGTTGCGTTCGATACTCATAGTTATTCATCACTTGTACTGTGGATGGCTAGCATCGCATTTGTGGACGACCTACGCAGAGGCGGAAAACTGCGAATTAAGTATAGCCCAGCTCACTTTTTTCGCTCGTGCTAGCTAGTTAAGAAAGTTCGATGGTTCTGGCGGAGACCAGCCGCCTGTACAGCGCAGCCATTGCCGCCGCAAAGTTTGCTGGCCAGCGTGTAGAGGCTAGGGCGATAACGAATTATAGCAGCAGTCTTCGTCGATTCGCTTCGTTTTGTAGTACTGAAGGGTACCCAAATCCGCTGAAGCAACGTTTTATCCAGCTTCCTGATGTGATCGCTGCGTACATTAACCAGCTCGCTACAACATATTAGAGCCAGTGGCCAGCCGATACGTTGCGCGCCCACATCAGCTCAATCCGGAGATGTTAGCAGGGGGTCACCCACACGATCGATGGATCGTTGACGCAGCTACACTCGTGCCTCGGGGGAATTCAGCCAGATCGAACTGTGTGGACGTATGCCCAAGCGTGCTTCCCCAAGGTCTCTGGAAACACTGTCCCGTGTAATCGGCGTATTGGATTCAGATCCAAGCTTCAACGATACAATACGGGTTTGTTTTCTGCCGTGTATTCGCTCGCATCCTACCGTATGTGCCGGATCAACGAGGTTTTGCGTGCGACGAAAGGTGATATTCAGCTTGGCCTTCAGCGAAGACCGAGCAAGAATGGTGCGCAGATGCGATTCGGGAGCTTTACAATCCGTGATCGGGAGACAGATCACGATTCTCTAGCCAGTCGAACGTATTGTCTCCATCATCTTCCGAAAGAAAAGCTGGCTGCGGAGGCTTTAACATACTTGCAGCGGTGGTTTATGTACGCCAGTACTCAATTGCGCCACAAATAGCGAGGCAATGAATGTGAGTTCCCGTCACTGACAACGATTCCTCGAAGCACGGTTAAACGTCAGCACTCAACACAGAAAGCAGCCAAGAGTGGAGGGACATTTACGCACGTTGGAATCAAGTGGGGCTCCCCAACGTCCGACTCCAACGTCACACAGACCCTGAACATTGTTGCAGACGCATCTGGGATTAGCAGAAACGTCCTCGGTGATGATATTTGGTTTACGTCGCACTGCTTTCGGCGTGGAGAGGCACAGTACCGCTTCAATTTTGTCCCTGAGAAGCACCGATGGTCGCTAAAGCTAGTGAAGTGGCGGGCTGGCTGGGCACCTCTGAAACGGTAACGCGGTATCTTCTAGACGATGTCTTAGTCCGCGAGGAGAATCAACTTAGCGACTTATTGGCATCATTCCGACCAACACGACACTGAAAGGCCTACAAGACTTTGAATTTGGTAGTCCCGGAGGTGACACGAGCACGAATACCACGCAGGAAACACCTGTTCAAAATGTGACGTCAATGTCCGCTTAGATTGTCCGGGACCTCAAGAGCGGCCTTGTCGAAGAACTACGTGGTATCATGAAGGACATATGCACCGGTCAAAGCCCACTCCAATACACACCGAGTGGAGAGGGCACTACGATGGATGGTGCTACTGCAACTGAAACTGCACGTGAGCCCAAAGACGATTCGCTTTTGATGTCAGAGCTTCCAGACGCAAAGTCGTGGCAGGGTTACGTTTTTCAGTACTGGAATGCTAATCCTGCATGTCACCAATACCGAGCAGGCGTCGACATGCTTTTGCACGGTAAGGAGCACCGCTAGAGACCGTCTAGGATGAAGATCATAGCTGCATTAATTCGCGACAACTATGGCGGCGGCCCAGACTTGTTCGAGGCTGATTTCGCTGCTCGTGTACGAGGGGACTTAACGGTTAACATAATTCTAGCTGAGATTAGAAGCCGCAAGACAAGATTTTAGCCGCGCCGTCCGCAATAGTGCAGTCGTCTGCAAACGTGAGGACGTCGTCCACAGTTGTTCAGCTACGGCTATAAACAGTGCTGTAAAAAACTAAGAAAATACAAGAAAATCTGATGCCATAATATATGCAAAAATGTATGCTGCATTCTATCTCCCCTACTCCTCGTCTGGTTAGTACTCCTCCTCTAACTCTAATAGCAAAGTCATCAGCAGCTTGGGAGGGCGCCACGTTTTCTTCAACCAGCCGTGTGTCACGGAGTCGTGGTTGAACATCCTGTATGGTAGAAGGGATGGTTGCAGACAGGGCACTCAAGCGTCTCAGGACGTGTCATGTTGAGGCGACACTACGGATGTGAGGGCAGTGAGGTGGACGTTCCTTACGCCATCTGCCGTTTTTTGCAAACAGCGCTTCTTGAAGGAGCCGGAATGTGATTCACCACAATCATCTCATCGCCGTCGACTTCGAATTCCATTGACGCCTGACAGTTGGCACATCTGTCGTCGTGCTCCTTGTAGTCTTTGACGCAGTTGCGGCAATACGGTGTTTTGTCCAGTGTATCTTGACAGATGAGGCATTCCGCTACATCGTCACGAAGCATGACTGCAGCTACATCGGCTTGAGGTACATCGCCAGCGACATGGGGCGTCCAGTCTGCTTCAGCCTCTTGAGGTCCATCTCCAGCGCCATTGTCGCGAGGCGTCTTGTCTGAAACGTGACATGACGCTAATTCTGATGTTCAAATGGAAAGCTGCCGTTACGCTATGATGTGATTGGATATAATATGACTTCTGGGGGAGGGGGGATTTGGGACGCGGCTGCGTCCCTTTGACAATGAACTGGATGTGTCGAAACATGTGTGATGTGGATTCCAACCTTCGCCTGACCGCAAAGGGGCCGGACCGACCAGAAGTATGCCTCAGAGTCTGAGAAACAGACACACTCACTCTGGTCACCGGTCTTTCCCCGACTCTTTCCCCGACGACGAGTGCCTAAAGACTGGCGGAAAGTCTCTCAGAAGAACGTATCTCTGGGAGACCTCATCCCGTTGCCGTCCAGTGCGACGATGATGGTTCAAGGATCCCACCATAATACCCACAGATGCCAAGTATCGCGCACCGGACGTTGCGCACCCGCGCAAACCCTGAATGGACTTCGTGCGTCGTAGCATATGTGCTCCGCACCCTGATACCATCGATGAATTTCTGTTATCATGAACAAAACTCCGATACCAGAACTCCGGTATACCGACTCCGGTATCCTGACTCTACTCTGGTATCCTGACTCTGATGTACATGACTCCGAGAAGCATGTTTCCAGACTCTGAAATACAAGATACCAGACTCCGATACCCTGAAGTCCCAAGCCCATACTGAAATTAAGTGTACCTAAGAAGACCTCACGCAATCTAGTAACACGCAACCTGCTCATCCCTGTAATGACGTCATGAACAGTGTGAATAGAGCCGCGGCTTTATTTTCGGCTTTCGGAAATAAAGCAGCAATTTCCGATCGGCAAATCGGCTTTTGAGGGCGGGTCCTAACCACGCCATGCCATGCCTTCGTCGTCGCGTCGAGGTGGCATGGCTGGCACTTTATCAATAGGAACGAAGTCTGCCACTCAAATGCCATGAGAGAGATAAACGTTTTATACATGGCAACGTCATTTAGGGCAACAGACACTATGCTCGGCTACGGCAAGCGAGTGCAGCGCGCTACGAGCACGAGAAACACCAAGCGCTGCCTGGTCTTACCAGTCTAGCCGACGTGCATATTGCACTTGCAATATGTTTCTGCAGCAGTTGCGATCAGAATCGGGAGGGAAAGCAGTAGAATGTCGCTGTCTTCTTCGTATCAAGGAAGCAAAATTACGAGCGTATCTTCATTTTATTCCTAAAACAAAAGCCGTGGCAGCATGGCAATGGCACTTTTGGTGGCACCGAGCTATTGCCATTATGGCACTTCTACCCTAACACTGACTTTTCATTGGCCAATCATATCGCTTTATTTTCTGCCATGGCATGGCATGGCGTGGTTAGGGCGCGCCCTGAGCGGCTTTATTAATCCGGACAATATGGAGTAGATTTCAATCAGTATCCGGACGCTTCCGGACGATACATGTACCAATTTTAGCGGTACAAGCCTCTGCATAGGCTTCAGAAGAAGGAGTTGCTCTTAGTGCAGCGAGTGTGAATGGGCCCACCGCCCACGACGAAGCTTCCAGAGATGCTGCCATGTCAACTCGGTAAGTTCTTATGAAGAGGAAGTGCATTGTCCTCATAATGTTTCTAAACCAATGCGTGTTCTTGGCCTGCACGAACAGCGTGCGAGTGTACGGTGGCGATAAGGTTGGGTTGAGCAGCGAGACACTGGATCCTCAGCGACCGCGTCCAATATGAAGCACTTTCTCTTCACTCTCGTTGCGTTTGTTGTGCTCATGCTGAGTGGAGCTGACGCCCGCAAAGCTAAGATGCCTGGTAACACGCGCAAGAGCCCAGACTCGGCTACAGACAGCGCCAAGTTCAAGACCACGTATGCGCTACAGAAGAACAAGTACGAGCTCTAGGGAACCGCTAACTACGCTCTGGTGGGCTGCTGAACTTGTGGTTCCCACCTCAAAGAACGCCAAGTCCATGGTATCTGGACGGCCACGAACTACGACTACCTGCTGCAGGCTCGACAGTCTCATTAACTCGCGTCTTTACAACTACGTTTTTGGCTTGCTCGTCGACAGCGAGCCACAAGGAGATCGCCGCTGACACAGCAAGCTTCATGAACGAGAACCGCGACTACATCTGTTGTCGCCCCAAGAACACTCCCCTCACCATCACCCATAATTAACCTGCACTAAAGCGGGGCGTCTTCAGAAATCTATCGAGTGTATGAACCCGAGGCGCTGACAGTTTGATGGTCAAGAGTTGTCATGACCTCCGCCAGGACGTTTCTAGGAATGCAGCTCATCTCGTATCTCGAACACATTTTTGAGTTCGAGAATCTACTGTTGTGCCTGCATCCGTATTGCATCAGTGACCTCATTGAGTCGGGCGGCGATACCTCTTACCGAAATCAAGAGTACGCCAGGCTTCAAGTATCTCCGCAGTCACTTCGAACAAATGTATGACGGATCAACGGACAATCCTGTGGGCGTGGGAGGAGGCTGAATTGCTACGTCAGGGCCAGCTCAACTTCATCCACACTTAAGGTACAACGTTTTGGTTTGGTCTCCATGCATTCCCTAATATTTTGTGTGCGTTTTCCAGCTACGTACTCGATCATTTACTACGTTCTCGCGATTAATGATCGGCAACGTTATGCTTGACATCGAAGGTTACATCATCCACACTGACTTCGGCTTGTGTAAAAATTGTTTGTTTCTGCGTTTCGGTATTGTCTCCCACTCACTATTATCTCTCTGTACACTCCTCGAACGAGCACTGGAGGGAAGCTTCAGCTTTGAAACAGCCAGCAATGTCCGCGAGGATGGTGGATATGCTTGGCGGACGTCACGCTTGTATTCTACATACAGACTTATGTGTCCAAGGTGCATCTGTCGAGGCAAATTCCAGGGAGTTTCTCTCAGTAAGTGGACTGTGAAGTTAAATAAACTATGGAGGACTAATTGGTTCTCTTTATGACAGAGTGATGAACGCAAACAACGTGCTTGGCATCGAGATGTACAACGCCAACCAGCAGCTCAGCGTTGTGGTGGATAATGTGTCCGTGAACAAGGTTCCTAACGTCAATGAAGGAACGACCATCACTTTGTATCGTGCGCGTGGCAGCTGTCAACAAAAGCAGGAAGGTCATCATGTCGGAGCTCCAGTCGTAACCAGGCCAAGTTCTTCGCGAACTTGCAGTTTCCACATTTCCACTACTACTTGTACGTCGCCAATAGCGCGGCAGCAAGAAGTCTCACCCCAAACTCTTGACTCCAGCGAGGGTCATATTCAGATCCACCAGGATACCACAAGGTAACACACTCCCACCCTGTCGTACGAATCTGGAATCTTTCCGATAGTCGTACTTCTGGGTCACTGTACGACATTTCCCAATGAAGTGAACGCTTCTAGTCGCTTGAGGTCGCTTGGGTGCACCGCCACCTGCACCGCGGCCAAAGTTTCACCAACTTCGCGACAAACGCCCTTCTGAGTCTCATCTTCAGGAAAAGTGTCGCCATCATCACCAACACAAGAAAACATTGTCGAACCAATCCCGGTTAGCGTCTGCCATCTCATCATATTCTCCTTGAGCGTCATCAACTATCATCAGCTCGCTCGGCGTAATCAACACGCGCAGGGATCAGTTCAGTGCCGTCATCGTCGGGTTGGGTGATGCCCATATTGTTTACGCGAACGGTGACGGCGGTGCCACTCACCATCGCGTTGTCGACGCTGCTCCGCCATCTGGTTTCGGTGCGCGACGCTCTCTTCGACCGACTTGCAGTTCTTCGAGGCCATGTGACGGTTCAATTGGTAGCGACACCCCTGAACGCACTGGCAGCAGTTCACGCAAAGCTGGATCGGTGGATCAGGCAACCCGTGGCAGGGCTTTCGAAGGTGCCGGCGAAGGTTGTCGGAGCGAGCAAAATCTTGGTTACAAGCCGGGCGGTAGTAGTATAAATAGCAACAACCAAAACCCAAATTAGTTTATCCACAAAACAAATGTTCAAAAATTGGTAGGCTCAATTTTTTGGCGCATGCGACTCACGACTGTCGCACCGGTGGGGCAATTCGCTTCTCTGCAATTTCGATAGCGAGGTCGTCACATTTTGTACATGCCAAAAAAGCGAAACTAAAACAAAAATATTACTGTAGTACCGTAAACCACGGGTTCACCGCTTCAACGCAAAGTATGAAGTTTTTAATGTGTATCTCATCTTGTTGTTGTCTTCAGGTCGTATGTCGTATAGCTCTCCGTCAATGTCAACACAATACTGGCCGCCGAGGACTCAATCGATGTCCTCCCGCCGGTGCCACTCGCGTAGCCCCTATTTGTATCAGTGTAAATACACTTTCTAAGTACGCTCTGCTACTCGTCGTCTGCTACGTCTTCTCCGGCTGATTGGGAATGCGGGCTTCTTGTCCAAATGGGAAGTGTGATCTCCTCTGTTAGTCTCGAAGTGTGCTCTCCTCAGTCGAATCGGAAGTGCGGCTCCAGGCTGATATCCTTCGCCAGCGTCTCTTCTGGGTCACTCTCCACCGCTCGTTACTGGGTGCCAGCTGGGTGTACCCATAGAAGATCTTGTTGAAGTTGTCGTCGTAGTTGAAGTCGTCCAGGTGCTCATTGCTGCTCCAAGACCTTGTTGCTGCTTCAATTCTCCAACCGTATTACCATACGGTTAGTGCAACATATGACGACTACCGAACGGACATAGACTTGTACATGTGACACCTCGCATTTATCTTAGTTTTTGTTTTGCAAAAAGCCGGAGATTTTTTTCAAAAGCCGCAATGCCTGCTGCCACATTTTCGTGCAATGTATCCAGTCGCTTCCTCCCAGAGATTCTCTTGGTGCCTGTGAACCTGTGAACGTGGTACCAGTGGGGGAATCCGTAGCAGGCCGCTTGTCGCCCGAAGTATTGGTGCGGCCACCCATCTCATCGAAGATATCCCTGAGGACTCGTAAATTCCCCCAGCAGATACAGGCCGTACGGAGATGACGATACCAAGCCATTTCATCGGCGTCCGCTGCGCACTCACTGAATTTGGGGTGAAGACCCTACCGTCGGGAGTTGCTTAGGTAGGAATCGGGTCGCCAGGGCGTCTTCAAGGACGTCCCCCAGTTTGAGTCGCAGACAGTAGAGACGGGAGAGCTGCGGGACGACTTGTGGGAGTGGAGTTCGAGTTGCCTTCTGTATTGAGGTGTTGCGTAGGCTGTGGGGGCTCATTCCGAGACGGCATCGTAGGACGCTCCTCAGCAGAAGCCTCGCTTTGTGAAGCCGCTGACTCCGTTTTCCATCGCCCTCTCTTTTTGAAGGCCAGTCGTCGAAAGCTGAGGAAAACACAGAGGACATCATCCCTTGGCTGGTTGCAATTGTTGCTCTCTCATTGCTGTTGCGCGTTTGTCCTTGGTTCGTGGACGTTGATAACTGCATTGCCATCTGGATCCGTCTCCTCAGGGTCGTCTAAACTCGATTGTCTTATCACAGCCTCTTCCTTTTTTTCTGCGCATGGTAGCGTCTTAGGTCTCCGAATCACATCCAGACTGATTCCCCACGCTTTGCGCAAGTCAGAGTCGGTCGGTTGTGACCCCTTATCGTTCATGACTTGTTATATGTGTTTGGCTTGGCCCTCTCCACCATCGTCCAGTCCGTCGTCATATAGAGTTGCCCCAGCCAGCAACTCGAGCTCGTGATGGATCCGGTGTGCCAAAGCAATCGGCTTCTTTGTCTCTGGAATTTTGCTGTTTACACCGTACGGCTTTGGTTTCCCGTACAAGCTCCCCAATTTCCGCCTAAGGGCCTCGAAGACTCGCTCCCAGCTGCCTCTAGGACGTCTATCCTTGTAACAAAGACAAATTGGTCCCAAGTGTTCCTGCCCAGCGGTAGAATTTCCTCTACCATTGTGCAGAGGAGGATTAGTTCGGGGACTTAAACAATTCTTGTAGCCATTCCTTCTCTATCGCTGTTCATGACGTAACACACTCAGTTAATTTCGTTGAGTACACATGGGCTCAAGACGCGCTCACTTATTTGACTCATACCTGCACACCTCGTGTCGGCTTCCTTTCGTCAAGGCGAAAACAAAAATGAGAGTAGTAAGCAGATCGCAATATTTAATTAAGTAAGAGCAACTGCTACTTAAGAAACCTCGCTCGAAGATCGTGATACATGCACTCAAATTGAATACAGTTCCCACAGAACTCGCCTGTGCAGCCTCACGAGATGTCTTCGCGGAGGCCTCCTACGAACGGAATGAGAGGGCTCGTTGCCTGAGCGGCCGTCCCTGCGGGCGAGGGCGTCGGCCAGTACTTTGGACACCTTAAAGTAACAACCTTACCCGGTGGCGTGGGTCAGTGGTCTAAGCTTCTGGACCGAGCGGTGTGGACTGCGGGTTCGATTCCCACACCGTACAAAATTATCTGAGTGGGAGTAAGTAGGTCCCCCGAGAAAGGACATGCACCTAGGCACAGCCGGTTAGTGTACCCACCGTGGGAAAAATGTGCATGGATTTGGAGGACAGTTCCTAGCTAGAGAATCCATGTTTAAAGACTTCGGGTACTCGCGCATTCGTTGGCGCAGCCTACGGGGGTTAGGAACGACCATTCGAAAAACATATGCCCACCTACAGAAAACGCAGGTTGCCACTCCGCATGTAGTCAAGTGTAACCCAAGTCTCCTCCAAAAAAGGAAAGCAACAAACTTTTGACCCATTCAAAAAAAAAAAAACAAGGAACAAGCTTGTCGGCTTGGATGCCACCTGCGGAGGCAAGTTGCGCCTCCTGAATCATTCGTGCAATCCCTCGGCTCGTTTCCATGAGGTACAGACTGGTAGAGAACTGACCGTCGTTGCCGTCATCATTTGAGACGTGTTCCCCGGCGAAGAGGTCACGGTCTCCAACGAAGATCGATTATGGTTCGTGTGCCAGTGTGGATGGTGGGGTTGCCAGCATCGTGATATTCACGTGGTTGCGACAGATCTGTAGAACCGGATACTCCCGTAGAACATTTATGCATTCATCTTTGAAAGTGCAGTTGAATGCAGTACAGAAACGTCCTTCACGCGCATTCAAACAACTGCACGCTGTGCAACGGTGAGTACATTCGCATCCGAGTCCGCTCGGGTATCCAGCACTCACTCCGAGAAACTTGGAGTTGCTGAGAGTATTTTGTTCCGTAAGGAATACAACATCAATTGGCCAGCCTTCTGGGACCCACTCTTTAGAGGCTGACACTGAAGCGGGCTGAGCAACGACCTCAAAACCGGGTGAGCTCTCGCCGGATGAGACCAGCGAGATACAACAACCCGCAGAAGTGGTAAGAGTGGGTTTGGCGGCCTTCAGAGGTGTAGCGATCTGGAGGATGGCATCTGATTCGTATTTGTCAGATTCGAAACATTCAGCGAACCACGTATCAACGGTTTGCCGGCCGGCGTAACGGTAACGATGATGGCCACATGTAATGACAACTGGGATGCGACAAATCGAGTGTGGAAGAGGCGGCAGGGGCGCCAATCGACACCAAACGGGGCGTGATTACCGCTGAGGAAAATACTATAACCGCGGGGGCAGTTTCTCGCGACGTGTGTGAAATGCCGTGTGCAAAGTTACGTCGCGTGGACTGGGAGATGTAAACCCATCTGCAACCGATGTCTCAGACAGTGTAGACAGACTCGTGAACGAAAAACCTGGAGGCCTTTCACAAGCAAAGAGCGACACTCATCGGCTAAATCTGGATGGTGACCGCCTCCAGAATGAGCGAATAAGAGAAACTTCGCCCAGAGCGCATCCAGTACGGTAGGTGGGAGTCTCTTTACCATGCAGGCCGCGACCGAGTCGGCGATGAAGCGGATGGTGACCCCCCTTGCTGGAATAGCAGAAGGCTTCTTGTTTCGAGATGCAGTAGCCTTGGTTCTCTCTCCCCCCCCTACGAACGCGCCATGTCGAAGTCGAGAATTCGCGTAGTGTCAAGACGAATTTGAATTTGTTGCGGTTTAGTCGGCTGCCTACATCCAAAGACGCGCACAGTGTCAAGACGAGGGGTTTCTGACGCTTGTTCGCAATCACAGCTCCTACATCAGACTTCCCCACATCTGAGTGCCTGGAGGAACTCGACCGTTTTGAGCTGCGCTGTGCGTCAGAGTCATTCACTGCAGCGTATTAGATTGAGTGTTGTCGTGCGCAGCGAGTAAACAAACGTACCGACTCGAGGTCAGTCAGAAATCTGAGTCTTGGTCTGCAAACGTGTACCTGGGACACAAAAAGCATCAACGATAAAACGCTGACAGAGGTACTTCCAATCAGCGCTGAACAGTACTCGTGGTATCTTCTGGCTAACTTGCGAGGCTAGCTGCTGATTTGCGAGCCGGTCATTTTCGAAATGAAGCCGCTGGATTCGCGCGAATTTCGCGCTCTTCAACCTTTGAAGATCGCGCAACTTCAATTTAAAAAATATCTATATACGGGGCATAGTGAATGAGAACCGCGTGACCAGTTCTCGGATGCTGGTAAGACGTTCCTCAAGATAACTCTGCTACAATTGCAAGCACGCTTCCCGAATGTGACGAAGGACGCTGTGGCATGCATACTGCTTGATACTCGTGCTAAGTCCAGTGCCAAGAAAATAACATCCCCCGCAAAGAGGAGAAGGCTATCTACAAAAATCGCTTGGACTTCCTTCGGGACAAGCATCGCTCTGTCGCAGCCCTCATCGCAGAGCAGTCTACTCAGCCAGGACTTAAATCCCCCCTTTATCTTCGTCATCGACTGGCTGGGACGATGAAGACGAGCAGTTACTCGGGGCTCCGATCCGGAGGAGCAAGACTAGGGATAAAGTGAAGGAGTAGGAGATTAATGCCAGAGCTGACAGCATCACGAAAGCGTGGCTCGAGATGGAACCTCAGTGGCACAACGCCAAAACCCAGACAAGAAAAAGAGGATTTGTCCTCGGAGAAGATTTCGCAATGGTATGTGCTGGTCGTAATGGGTGCCTTCCATAACCGGTGCGAGACCCTTTTATGCAGAGGGGTAGGTGGTGATTAAGCCGGGCATTAATGGTCGTCGTTAAAAGCAGACAAATCTCATTCCTCTGATTTCAATGCGATCAAACAACTACCAAAAAACGTTTGATCACCTAATAAATCCACCTTCATGTCGCAGCTGTGTAAAATAAAAGTCTGCTATAGGCTAATGCCTTTGTCCATTCTGATGTTCGGTCTCCTTTTTCATCCAACCGTCCTCTGGATCAACAGCAGCGACCTATTCCCAAACACCACGCTCTGCCTCCGCAATCTACCGTACTGATTCCTCCCACCGGCACTTTGTTCCACTTGTCAACCAAGATTATTCACGCAGTCCTGATTGAGTGCATATTACCGTCAGTGAGTGCGAGGATGGCCTGAGCAAACGTGTGTCTGGTCTAAACGTTATCGGGCACCATGCACCATGAGTCGATAGCCTGCAAGGCTTAGACTGGTGGTCTACCATCGCTAGCCACAGAGTCGTTGCTGATCTACTGCTTGCTGCGACCTTACCCACCAAGTATGGTGAACAGGGAAGTTCGAAGCATGGGATACTGCTGAGTGAACCGCTGAGTCGGAGTAGTTCGCTACGTATTGCCTGACGAATTGTCCCCCACGGAGTGTACGTGCCGAGAATCATAGTCGACGACGGCGTAGAAGCGCACGCCATACCAGTCCGGCTTCGACAGCATGTACCCTTGATCTGGCGTCCGTACGCACGGTCATCTCGTCGGTGATGCACACGCCCGTTGGCATAGCGAACTCAGCGAATCGCTTCTGGAAATGGGCAATCATCGTTTCGCTGTGGCAGAGAGGATCATGGAGTTTGTCTAGCGTTTGGTCATTAGGCGCGTGAAATTGTACTGCATCGTGTATATCTGGGAAACGTGTCCTTGGCGTGGTCGCTATAAATGCGGACTGGCCACAAAACGACTCTCAGACCAGTACTTGGATATCTTATTGAGCGGGCAAATACTCATGGCCAGTTCATGACCACAATATGTGTTGAAATTGCTCTCGGTCAGTTAGCGTTACCTCGAGCTTCCAGCACATTTGGATGCTCAGGTGTGCAAGCTTTGTCGAAATGCCGCCGTGAAAAACAGTGAAATAGTCCGTACTCGGCGTGGTCATGGTACGCCTTCGCAACGTTCGACTCAAAGAGCCGCTCTGCAAGTTCCATGACTCCATGTAAGCTTTGGCGCAGGGCTTGGAGCGTCTACATACCTGCTAGTTTGAAGATCACCACAGTCGCCGTTGGTACGAAGCTGTCTGTCGCGCTACCAAATGTTCTATACATCCCTGAATTTGATGGAACCCTCATACATGCGCTACATCCAAAGGTACCAGCAACGCTCGGCGCCAACACTGAGTGGTCTATAGACAACAACAGCATATCCGGGACGGCTCAGCACATGCGTCAGCGATCGCTACACGGGCTGGCCCCTTCAGCACGAAGGAAGACTTGTCGCCAAACACTGGTTATGCGCGAAATTTTTACTAGCGCCGACTTCACTCGTTACTACCCTACCCTTGAGTTGCTAAGTCCTGCTTCAGCTTTCTTCATGCTCTCTCTCTCTCTCTCTCGCAGCTATTTACTGTATCTGCAATTGGAAATTCACGCTAAATCCAACCCACATCTCTAAGTTGGACAGGGATTGGCAGTACTGCCATCTTTTCCCAACTACTGCCAGTAGATTGGGTTGTCAGCAAAACAAACTATTGGACTACTGAGTAGATCGGTTGTGGTCACTTCAGTTACTGGAGTCAAAGGACTATGGTGCTGTCGAAATACTGCTCAAACTAAGTCGTATCAGCAGGATTCTTAAGGATGGTTGTGCCACCAGCAACCATCTCCATGCAACGGATCTCGGTTCGATTGTGCCTTTACAACACCTGTATTTCGGCACGCTCGTTGTCGGTCCTCGTCCGACGCGAGCACATAACGAAGCTACCAGTAGAGAACACGCGTTCTTGAAACGCGTTTGAAGAGCATCTGCCGAGCCACATACAAGCCAACGCTGCGACGGATGGAAACAGCGCTGCTCCGGTCGCCTTCAACCACTTGCAAATGTCTATATACTTGATGAGCCCTTGGAGACGCCAGCATACACGGTCTCTGCGACGCACTAACTGCAGTCGCGTGAAGTCGTCCGCCGTTCTCTTTCCATCAGCACATTGCTGATCCACAGCCACGTTCACCCACTGAACACTGTGATTTAGCCACTTCGCCAACACATTGTCCGCGTCATCATCAAGGCACGGCGACGAGGGGTTGACTGGAAGCGGTGCGGTAAATGAAGCACCGCAAGTACACCATCATCATCAGTTGACAGTACTAAGTCAAAATTGGGGAGCGTGTCTGCACCCGTACCTTCACTTGTGTTAGGTGCAGCAGAGTGCATCACACGAAATATGCCACGATGCGCATCACGTAGCATTCACCGACCCTCCGCAATGACTGCGTCAACCTCACCAGCGTAAAACTCGTCGGCTGGTGTTGTTCCTGCATCAGAAGGGGCAGATTCAGTTGGTCAAACTAGAACATCTACTGGCGCCTTGGTTATCGGGTCAAGCAGCAGGACCACGACGGTTTCGGCGGTAAGTCTGGAGATTCGCTTGGTTACTTGGTCCTTGACACGGGCGATGCAGGTCTGAGCTTCGATAATGGACAGACATCTACACGACAGCGACTTCGCGTTGGTTTTCGGTGTTTGAAGAGCATCGATGTCGTAAAGCATGAAGCTGCTCCCGTTGAAACGATCAACAGCAAATCGGAGCAACACGAATAGCTCAGACGCAATTTGATCATTACGCTGCACTTCGATCCGGGCGAGGTCTGCTAGGGGCTCCGTCACCGCCTCCAGTTCGACCATCAGGTTCCGGTCTGTCATCGCGAGCTTGGTGTATACGGACGGGTCGTCGTAGCCGTGGCTTTGGTGGAAGTAGGCTCTGAAAGCAGCGTAGTTTAAGATCGTCCGCTGAATAAGCGTCACCGTCGACGCCACTCGGGTGTCGCAGGCGACCATAGGAGTGAGTTCTGGTAGTCCATAGAAACCTTGCACCTTGGCCAGACGACCAACACGCTGAGGAGACATAAAGTAGTTGTTGATCCCTCGGGCGTTCTTAACCAGATCAGTGCCTTCAGCAAATTCTCCTCCCGGTGTGCACACGCGCCGTTGCTTGGTCGCAATATTTGTGTCTGGAGCGATCACACAGAATGGCTCCACACTCTCCCGCATGCCGTGTCCATACACCAAGCAAAGGTTCAGCACATGAATTGTGCAGTCAACAGGAATAGCGTCCTCGAAGAGCATTGAAACCTTTCGTGCGCTAGCCGCCGTGTCAGACACAAGGAACTGTGCCATGGCGTCGATAGCAACGCCGTGCAGCCCCGAAATGCGCGACGTGATCGCGTCCTTCACCACGACAGACTCGTGGAAATCGTTGGAGATCGTAACTAGTAGGGCGAGGTGCCTAAAGCACCAGTTACTATCAATGAATGACAGTGCTGTTCCGATGGCGCCCTTCTTCCCTATGCCCGTGGTCCACAAGTCGTGCATGACGTTCAAGAAGGCAAAATAAACGCGCGCTCGAATTCCACAGTCAGCAAACGCACCACCATCTCGCAGAACCTGAGAAACGAGGTGCTCAACATGTCGTTAAACGTGCCGGACGAAAGAACCGTCACATCCATGTTACCAGTCACAAGCTGGAGGAGACAGCGAAAGTCTTCAGTTGTGACGGTATTGTATGGAAGTCCTGCCCAATCAAATAAAAGATGACGTTCAACTACATGTTCAAAGCAGCAATTCGGCATGATATATACTTCCCACCGCCAATAAGCCAGCACGCGACGTACGTGTTGAGCTCACTTGGTGTCGGTCCCCACAATTTTTGAAGTGTCCCATTCATGGCCAGATCTTGTCCAGAACGGGTCGTCAACGGGTTCCGCGGAATTTTCGACTGCCCTTGACACTCCATCGCAACCTCGATGTTGCGTCGAGCACGCGTTACGCGTTTCTCTGTCTCCGCCTTGCCGATAGCATGTTCGCCATGGATAGCCACCATATGGTCCTTGACTTTCGATGCATGGCCCCAACGGCGTAGGGCGCCCTCCCAAGCACTGTCGGGTGCGTTCGGCTGGTTTGTCAGCCGGATAGCACACAACACACATATGTGTGTAAATACCTCGGCGTCATCGTCACTTCCGACAGCGTAAGGGGTAGAAAGCACGTGGGCCACGCTCGAAACATTGTCGCGCCTCCCCCGCGGGCGGTAGTGGTGGATGTCCAGTGGTACACCAAAGGAGTCCACGCGCACCGATTCGATGAGCGAAGGGTTCGTTGACTCCACCGATGACTGGCTGCTGGGAGGCTCGTACAGCTCGGTCATCGTCTTGGCTGGCTTGCCGTTGGGCCGACGAACCTGGCGACCACCCAACGATCTTGTGGTGGAGCGGGATCTGTCAAAATCAGGTTGAGGCAGGTATCGATACCACTGGCGCCCAGACACCGACTAACGGAGGGGTCCCCTGATGATCCGAGATCTAGCTGTGTGTAGTATTCACCTTGTGTACCGTCGGTGGGCGGGTTACGCTCTACCAGGTGGCTTCTGAAGAGTCTTTCGGTGAGAGTAGAACGTCTTGGTGTAACGCAGGGGCTTGCGGTAACGTGGAAACGATTCACTTTACCTCGGAGTACTTGATCTGGGTTGTAGGCGAGTAGTCGAGTCTTGTTCCGGTCGCCTGGTCTTGATCCAGGGTTTGTGGATGTCCAATGTCGAGGATCTTGCCCCTTCATTTCCGTTACTTGCCGCTTCCTTTAGCGGGGTCTTGAGAGGTTGAGATTCGACGTGATCTTTAGGCCAAGCAATCAATTCCTTCCGATCAGGGGTTCGCACTTATGGGTAGGTCACTAGATAGGGAGAAGCTGGTCAATATATTATCCAGACTTAATCACTACACTAGATCATGTATCCTTACCTTCCAGACGCTTGGTGGGCCAATGTAGCTCCCGATTCCAGGCGTGAGTGAAGGCACTTGTGTGGTTCAGAGCAAATTCGAGTCTGTTTATGGTTATTCCTATCTCCACTAGTCCTATCCTGATTTACTATCTCACGATCACCTGACACCTGGATACACAGCAAGGTTATACGCAATCAACAGGTCTGCAATCACGATCTCACCTAGCCCTCGATCGCGATCGGCACACACTACCTCGATCACGATCCAGCTTCGATTGTCATGCTTCGATCCTGAGTCAGCGCCTTGCCCCGATCCTGGACCGCCATCTCACCTTGATCCCATACCGCCACCTTGTCGTGATCTTGGATCGCCTGCCCACAGCTACCCTGATTGTGGTGTCTCGTCATCAGCTTGTCGAACTCGACATGGATCCTGGCGTATCGACGCCTGTCCTCACCAGATCTCCGTTGATATCGCCCGTTCAGCCCCGGTAAAGCTTGGATCAGTGGCGTCATGTGCTCTCATCAACACTCCCAGGCTCCGTTCCTAGGCTGATCGATCTGGTGCCGCCTTGCCGCCTTTGAACCCGGCTTGATACCCATCGATCTTGCCGGAGCCTCGGTGGTCTTGGTCTTCATACCGCGTATCTTCATCTCCATAGCGTATTCTCCAGCGAGGGCGCGTATCTGCGTCGACCAGGGCTTCACCTACCTAGATCACCTCACCGTGAACCTAGAAGTCTCTTTCAATCCATCTTATGGGGCAATATGGGCAATCTTGGATCCACCTCCTTTCCGGTAATTGTCGCATGCGTGATCTCGGGTTGCCGATCCGGTATCTTAACTCAGGTATGACCCCTGTCGCTCGATCCGACTCTATCTCCCAATCTTGCGGCTGACGTCGCCTTTCTCGGAAATTCTAATTCGCGCTTCACCACAATCTCGTAGGTGACCTTCACCTCGTCTGGCAACGACGCCGCGCCCTGCAGCTTCCACTCGTCAACACACGTAGGAGAGCAAAATCTATCGACAAAAATGATTATTTCTTTGTCATTCAATGTGAGTTTAATACAAACAAACGTACCGAACAGCGATGTTACCAGGGTCGTAGAGGTCGTTGGAGCAGAGGTGGCGAACGCCACTATTGCAGGTGGAGCATGGGTCCATTGCGCTCAGCTCGGGATTGGTACAATTTGCGAAAGCACACTTCATCGTAGTTTCAGGTGTTGCTTGGAGAGGTGCAAAGTAAATTGAAAAGTGAGGAAAGAACTTTGTTGGTAGCAAGCTAGCTCAAAAGCGAAATCCCTGGAGGAAAACCTAACGTGAGAAGATAACGCCCCCAATGGAGCAACATTTACACGAAGTAAACAAACATTCAGCGTCTTAGCGTTTCAAAAACATTCTTAACTTGCAACTGTCTTGCGCAAACGTGGGACTAACACGACAGGATGCACGAAAACTTGTTGTGCATGTCGCGTCCAACACAGCAGGAATCCTGCCGGAGGATCCACGAAAATTTGCAGTGCACGCAGTGGCCTTTTCAATTGCAAGTAGGGAGTTGCCACCCTTGGCAGGAGGCAGTGCCCTTCTGGATTCCAGTAGTACAAAATAGTACTGCCGGAGAAAAAAAGTAAATTGCTGAGTACTACTGCGACAGCTGTTCCAAACTTCTGCGAACTACTGGTAGCCGTAGTAATAGTACTGCTACTAAAGGACTGTACCCTACTGGCCAAGTCAGCTACTGCTAATCCCTGATCATGGAAGCGTCTCCCACACATCAGGACCTCCGGAATCACTCACCTATAGAGATCAGGTCCGGAACGACTGCCTCGCGCCTTCGCTCATTAAATCGGGCTCGCACTCCTCAAGCGAAAATGGCAATATGGAGAATATTTAGCGGCTCTCCGTTCGGAAATAGCCGAACGGTAAGAAATTTATTTTACAATCACGGGGTCGCACAGACGACAAGGTAGAACGACAACGAGCTGATGGACAGTCGTAATGTCAGGTGGGAGGATTTTGAGGGTAATGCTGGTTGTGACGATGTCATCAAAGGACGCAAGAGTGCATAGACATCTGAAAGTGAATTAAGTCGTGGGGTGTTCTACTTCTTCGTGTACCTTCCGAGTGAGGTCCCGAACCGGACTTGGACAAAGTCCATGAATTCAAGTACGACGTCCCGTACGAGCTCGTTGGCTTTGGGAATCTGTTCCACGTCTTCATCTCACGACTCGTAATGGGCAGACTGCAAGCGTACCAGCCCATCGTAGGTCGCAAACGTTGAAACCCGGACGTCCGTATCCGTCCGTACCGACTTGCTGACCAATTTCGGAGGTCCGCAGCCGCCCGTGCAAATAGTTCGGGTGGCCGTGGGTGGCCGAATATTTTCAACGGCTAACCGAGAAATTCACCATATGTATTTATTATCAGCCTTTTCTAAAACGAAATGTTTTTTTCCAATACCTTTGACTTGCAGGCTGCAATTTGCAGCCACTGTCCGTCACAACTGTAATCAAACCTCTCTCGTGTCTGTTATCAGCAGTGTCACTAACAACCGTGAGCATTATTCTGCCGTAGATGTGGTAGGACCTCTGATATTCATCAAAGAAATCTAAATTGCAGCTGCAGTGTGCGATTTAATATCAAAATGCTTGACTTGGAGGGTACGAGAGTGTAACTTAAAGTGAGCATCGATAAAATGTACCGTTATTGACACGAACGAGAGTTTGCGCGTGCTATCGGTCCACAAGTCAACCGTAAAACCAGCAGAACATTCACTGCTGAAGTGCGTAACCAACATGCTCTGAACACCAGCCCGACTACTCTCCGCCACTTTCACGACGTAATTCTTCACGGTGTTTCCAACAAGTAGCAGGTCGTCTACAATTATCGGCGCCTTTGAGTTAGCGCCGACTTCGAGTACTAGCGAGAGCCTTCAATCCGTCGCCTTCTAGCATCGAAAAAGGCCGAAGATCTTTCCAGCACGTGATAGCTCCAAAAAAAGAAAAAGAAAAGAAAATCCTTGCAGCTTTACAAACTTTACTCTTTACTAATGCCGACACTCCAGTGGGGACAGCGAATCCAATGATCGAGCCGGCAGCAGCATTCGCGTCCTTGATGGAATATGGTTGTTCAGCGATGACGTTCCTTTCACGCTATCGTACGCATATGCACAAAAACATGCACGGCATGCGACGTATTGGCGATCAAGTGCTTTAAAAGGAACTCCAGACCCCTCGCTAGCGCTAGCCGCAAGAAGGAAGGCCTGCTTACATGTCCTACATGTAGTTGTACTTGAACTACCGAATTCGTCGATAAGCTGACCCCCCTCTTGGATTTTGCATAATCAAATGCTTTGTAGGATACTGATTTACCAATGGTATTGTGAGGCGACTGTTCACGCTTTTATCGATAAGCTGGACCCTTTTGACAATGTACCACGGGGGTCCAGCTCATCGACGAATTTGGTAGATTAATCTTAAGACTCTCCCTTCTCTCATAGCGTGCTCCAATGTTCCGTGTCGCTATGAATTTGTCTTTCAGACTAATGGCGCACATATTGTGAGTTCTACGCGAAGTTTCCGCGGTCCGTTGGTTGAACCGCCACCGCCCAAACGGGCCCGCAAACCGGCCGCGTGCTTCAATTCACTTGAATTTACGATCTGGCTCGATAAAGTGCGGAAGCGTACTTAAATGAATTTTACTGGGATAGCAAATCCTGAAAGGATGCTGCGGCCAGCCCAAATCGAGTTAATTCGCCTCGGTAACTGAGGCAAAAATCTGAGGCACGAGTCACCTCATGAAAGGTGTTTAACGACGTCGGTATGGTATCGGTAGCAGCTTCAATGGAGTCAGTACATATCGGTACATGATAGAAGGCATCGCTTTTTGTTTGAGATGTTTGAGATGTTTGAGTGCGTTTGATGTTTCGAGACGTCGGAGTGCACGCATAATGTATCGGCATACTTCGTTTTGAGTGGGTATAGAAGAGCGTGACTGAATTTTGAAGACGGGGTGAACGTGGTGATTGTTTGACGGGTCTGCGCGCGCTCGAGACTGCATTGCAGCGGGAGCGCGCCATCGGTAGTGTCAGAGGGACGGCGCCTTGGGGAAGAACTCCGACCCGCCCTGACTGAAGAACTTCTCGGTTTGAGTCTCCATTCCAGTGACGGCGGTGGGGTTGCTGACGACGGCTCGCTTTTGAGTTTGAAGGCTCAGCCAATCGGCGATCGGGTTATGAATCCCGCACTCCCCGCAGTCCAGTTGCGTGCATCTGCATCTCCTGCCTCCTCGAGCTCCTCTTTAAAATCTTCTTCCTTCGCTGAGGCTGTGGGTACGTCACTCCAAAGCGACTTCTTGCCTTCTTCACCGCTTCCTTCGGCTGGAAAGTGCCCCCAAAGCTCTCAATGAGACTCGAGAACTTGTCTTGTCGACCATTCCATCTTCAAATTCGATTCCGGGTACGATGGCAAAGGACGAACACCAGTCGACTCGTCGTCCATGCAGTGTTCATGCGAGCACTGCATGGAAGAAATGAGGTTCAAGCCGGCCCCGCCTCGTCAGCTTTATCACTCAAAAGTATCTACCCAGTTTACTTAGTATCGGCCAGCGATTGCCGCTCAGCCGATGGAGTAAACTTGCGGTTCTAGAAAAATGCTGGTGTCTATTGCGAACGAAGTTAGTGGTGAGCCTCACCACCTACTTCGTCAGCATTTTTCTCATTTTCAGTCTGCTACAAACACGATAGCAAAGTCGATTAAGGGTTAACCTGTAACTACAATTGAAGTGCTATCCCAGCATAAGCATAGCCCTAGATATTTTGTTGGCTTCGACGATTCCAATTTGGAATTTCCAAACAGCTCAGCAAACCGGCCGACTTTCGCAAATTTGGCCGGAATTGACAATACAGCATCTTTGTGAATCAACTTCAGGATTTTTCCATGTATAATACAGGATAACAGGATTAATCCTGGATTCCCGTCCTCGACGACTCTTCTCAAATCTTATACAAATGATGATCCTTTTACATACGAATTAACGCACTTAGATGCGCAAGTTGCGCCTGATACACTGTACAGCGCCTGCACCACTCTGTCATAGACTGTGACAGAGTCTGTGAGTGCTGGTCAGCAAAGCATGAGTCAAACATCTTTTGGGTTTATAAATTAACATATTTGCACAATTGTCCATTGAACTTGAATAAACTAGTGTTAGATAAACCGACGTAGTCTTGTATAATTATACGCATCGTCAGCCTTCCAGAACGTCCAATCAAAGACTTTTGTTTAAAGATGACAAATCCCCATCAAGCACTTCCGAATTGGCCTCCTAACCCCCACGTCAACTCCAACCCCTATATCAAGAACTATGAGCTCTCCGCAGCCGATCGAATGCAAGGCCGCCGTGTGCTGGGCCGCCAAGGAGGACTACGTCCTGGAGGATGTGATCGTGGCGCCGCCCCGTGCAGGTGAAGTGCGTGTGAAGATTGTGGCTACTGGCGTGTGCCACACGGACGAGTACACGCGCTCGGGCGCTGACCCTGAGGGTATCTTCCCTGTTATCATGGGCCACGAGGGCGCTGGCATCGTAGAGAGCGTGGGTCCCGACGTCACCAGTGTCAAGGTGGGCGACCACGTGGTCCCGTGCTACACGCCGCAGTGCCGCAACTGCAAGTTCTGCAAGTCCTCGAAGACGAACCTCTGCTCCATTATCCGCAACACGCAGGGTAAGGGCCTTATGCCAGACGGCTCCTCGCGCTTCACGTGCAAGCGCAACGGTGAGACGCTCTTCCACTTCATGGGCACGTCCACGTTCTCCGAGTACACTGTGTTGCCTGAGATCTCTGTTGCCAAGATCGATCCTTTGGCCCCCATGGACAAGGTCTGCCTGCTTGGCTGTGGTATTACCACGGGCTATGGTGCTGTGGTGAACACCATGAAGGTGGAGAAGGACTCTACTGTGGCTGTGTTCGGCCTGGGTGCTGTGGGTCTTGCTGTCATCATGGGCGCTAAGGCTGTTGGTGCTCGCAAGATCATCGCCGTCGATATCAACCCCAAGAAGTTCGACATCGCCAAGGAGTTTGGTGCTACCGACTGTGTGAACCCTAAGGACTACGCCAACCGTCCGCTCCAGGAGGTGCTCATTGAAATGACCGAGGAGGAGGGCTTCGGTGGACTTGATTACACCTTTGAGTGCATCGGTCGTCCCGAGACCATGCGTGCTGCTCTCGAGTGCTGCCACAAGGGCTGGGGCCAGTCTTGCATTATCGGTGTGGCCGCGTCTGGTGTGGAGCTGGCCACGCGCCCGTTCCAGCTTGTGACGGGCCGTCGCTGGGCTGGCAGTGCCTTCGGTGGCTTCAAGAGCCGTGACGGTGTCCCCGAGCTTGTGAACAAGTACTTGAAGAAGGAGCTTAAGGTGGATGAGTTCATCACCCACAAGTTCGACCTCCCGCAGATCAACGACGCGTTCCACGCTATGCACCAGGGCGATGTAAGTGTTTCTTGTCTTTTACACATGTGTATTCTGCTGCTAGTGACACTGCACTAACCCACCTGTGTTTCTTTTGCGTGTACGATTCCAGTGCATTCGCGCTATTGTGTACTTCCACGGTGTGCCCCAGTAAGGATTGTCGATAGTGGTTTAACAGCCGAGTTAGAGAAGGTGTGCGAGTAGCTCGGGTCTGCTTTGCGCTTTATGAGGTTAACGCGATGGTGCGAGGTCGCCCTCGTACTGCGGAAACACGACAAAATTGAGCCCAATTGTGAATTGATCAGCATCTTCTCCTTGATGGTGGTTACCAGCAAGAACTTGTTACCATTTACTAAGATGCAGTACGAGGGGGTATTTTCTCGAGCGAGTGACTTTAGGCAAGTGCTACATGTACTGCAATCCACACTTCTGGAGTGCATGCATATGTACGATGCTGACAAGTTGCCCGCACCATTTCGATGCCCCCACAACTTGTGAAGCACAAGGACAGTTTACCGCATATAGTCACGTCGCGTAACACCTTTGAAAGGAGAAGATATCATCCGGCCAACTGAAAGGAATCGCCGACACAAGCTCATTGAATGGCTCATTGTTACAGTGTATATGTACATGTACTTCGAAGTACAAGTTGATGCGTTGATATGGAGATATGTGGCGTCCCAGCGAGCAAAACACAACATGGAAAGATGGAGCAGCGCACGCAAGCTAAGCCTGCTTGTCACGCAGACGATGAAGCACAAATACCTCTTCTCGCTCCTTAACAATCGAACGCCCCAGGTGAGCCGTCAGATACTTTCCGCAGCAGTGACCATTGGCATCACCGCCGGTTTCCTGTATCTAAGCTGGCAGCAAAGCACCTACGTGATAAATTCATGGTTTTGCTTGTGCGGTGGACTGCACTTCCTCGATCTTCATGCTGCTATATTCACTTGGTCGATTTTCGATCGATTCGCTAAACATCTTTGAGGAACACCATGATGGAGCACTGCCGCCTCCGGTAGAGCTGGTACGTTTTCTTCTGGAAGCAAGCGGAACCGTATCCGATTATCAGGTGTGCAAGCACCAGGAATGGCTGGCTCCCAGCTCGGGATCGAGCGCCAAGTCCCGCGATTTGATGCGCATCTTCGGTTGGCGCCCACAAGAACAATCTCCTCAAATATTGACAGCTTCAACCGCCCGACCTTTATAATATATACCCTCTTAGAATATATACAATACTGCAATCATTTCAATAAACTAAAAGGTGGTATTATAATACGTTAAACAATGTGCAGAAGCAAAATAAAATTACCTTTTAGAATAAGTAGTCCGTTTCGTCCAGCCTCAACATTGTGATTAGATCCTGGGCTCAACATTTGTTTAGAGGCAAAATCGACCGGCGGACGTACGTTGCCAACGTCTCCGACCCTTTGCCAAGATCTCATTCTGGAATTCGCCAAAGAAGACCAAGCCACCCCCACCACCAACCTACTAACTCTTACCATGAGCGTCAAGGCCCAGCCCGGTGACAAGGTCGTGCTCGCCTACAGCGGCGGCCTGGACACGTCCATCATCCTCAAGTGGCTCACCAACAAGGGCTTCGAGGTCATCTGCTACTGCGCCAACGTGGGCCAGCAGGGCGAGGACTACGAGAAGGTGCGCGCCAAGGCTCTGTCTCTGGGCGCCAAGAAGGTGTACATCGAGGACCTGCGCGAGGACTTCGTCAAGGACTACATCTTCGAGGCCGTCAAGTCCAACGCCATCTACGAGTCCCGCTATTTGCTGGGCACGTCGCTGGCCCGCCCTGTCATTGCCAAGAAGCAGGTGGAGATTGCCCAGGCCGAGGGTGCCAAGTACGTGGCCCACGGCGCCACGGGCAAGGGCAACGACCAGGTGCGCTTCGAGCTGTGCGCTCAGGCCCTGGATGCCCACCTCAAGACGATCGCCCCGTGGCGTGACGCTGAGTTCATCGAGAAGTTCAAGGGTCGTGCTGATCTGATCCAGTACGCCAAGGAGCAGAACATCCCCATTGACGCCACCCCTAAGGCCCCGTACAGTGTGGATGAGAACCTGTACCACACCTCGTACGAGGCTGGCATGCTCGAGGACCCCATGACCGCCCCCATGGTCGAGATGTTCAAGATGACGGTGGACCCCAAGGATGCCCCCGACGCCGCTGAGCAGATCCAGATCCGCTTCGAGAAGGGTATCCCCGTGGGTGTGACCAACCTCACCGCCAAGACCCCCGAGCTTACGGGTGCGCTGGACCTGTTCCTGGAGCTTAACAAGCTCGCTGGCAAGCACGGCATTGGCCGTATCGACATCGTCGAGAACCGTTTCGTCGGCATCAAGTCGCGTGGCTGCTACGAAACTCCCGGTGGCACCATCCTTCGCCACGCCCACCTCGACCTGGAGGGAATGTGCATGGACCGTGAGGTCATGAAGGTGCGCGACTCGCTTTCGGCCAAGTTTGCCGAGTTCTGCTACAACGGCTTCTGGTTCGCCCCCGAGATGGACTTCGTGCGCAACGCCGTGGACTTCTCGCAGCAGAACGTGACGGGATACGTCAACCTGGAGCTCTACAAGGGCAACGTGACTGTTATTGGCCGTTTCTCGGACGAGGCCCTGTACAGCGCCGACCTGGCTTCCATGGACCAGGAGGGTGGTGGTGCTAACTTCGACTACAACCCGGCTGACGCCCAGGGCTTCATCCGCATCAACGCCACGCGCCTCAAGGCCTGGCGGTGCCGCCCCCAGCCCAAGAAGTAAGTTCTATCGCCCACCAGCGAATGGAAGTTGCTTAATAATATGAGGAGCATGGAGAGCGACGCCACAATGAGTAGTTCTAGCTAGCAACAGAGTAGTGCTAAGTAGTCAAGCAAACACACAAAAATGAATATGATTAGCTCGCTTGGAGCTCCCAGCAGTGCATGTACCTGTACTTGAAGTGCACTGGATTTGGTACGTGGTCAAAAATGGCAGTTACACTTTATAGTCTTTGCATTAAATGAAACGTCACCTGGACTATTCCAGGCGATCAGGACTATATTTCAAAAAGCAGCACAGTATGGGGAACGATGGCGGCGTGATCGCCGTGAAGCGCAAGTTCATGCGCCACGCGAACGTGAAGGCGCGCGGGGAGAAGGCGGATCAGGAGGCGCTTCGTCTGGAGAAGGCTCGTACCTGCGCTCTGTCGTCGGAGCCGCTGCGCGAGCCCGTGGTAGCGTGTCGTCTGGGCAACCTATTTAACAAGCAGACACTTTTAGAGCATCTGCTGGCGAAGTCGATGCCCGAGCGCTTCCGCCATATCACGTCGCTCAAGGATGTAGTGACGTGCCGTGTGATGCGCGAGAAGGAACAGGAGGACGCGCTTTGGTGCTGCCCTGTGACTATGGCTGAGTTCAACGGCAAACAGCCGTTCGTGGTGCTCTTTTCTTGCGGTTGCGTGCTGTCGGAACGTGCTCTTAAAGCCGTCAATACCAAGGAGTGTCTGGTGTGTGGCAAACCCTTTGAAGAGAAGGATGTGGTGACGCTGTTGCTGAATGACGAACAGTATGAGTCGAGACAACAACGGCTGCTGGAGCTCAAGGCCGAGGAGAAGCTGGCCAAGAAGAACAAGAAGAAGGCCAAGGAGGAGAAGGTGGAAGGGAAACACAAGCACAAAGAGAAGAAGAGCAAGAGAAAAGCGGAGAATATCGGCGAGACAGGAGATGCGAGGCTCGTCAAGATCGCCAAGACTGCTAGTGAATCGATTTCCAAGGCTAAGGAGAAGAGTCAAGTGTTTGCCTCCATTTTCTCCAAGGAGAAGAAAGAGAAGGCAAGTGCCAACGACCTACTCATGACAATTGGTGGCATGCGCTACACACTTTCGTAGAGACCGAAGCAGCGAGAGTGTAGATGACTACAACAGTAGATACCTCGATATTTAATGCTTTCTTCTGGACAATGATCAGCATGTAATGTCAGAGCTCAAATATTAGACCAGGCTTTAGCAGAGCCATCGACGCAGCCAGTGACCAGCATACTACTTTCTGGGTGGCATGCAAGAGCTCTCACTGGCTTATTGTGAGCAACAAACGAGTTCGACTGATGCGCGTCGACAAGGTCCCACCAATAAATCTTTCCGTCCTCGGATCCGCTCACCACGAAAGCTCCATCGCTTGAAAACTCGGAGTCGATTTTATAGTCTCGCACTTTGTGTCCACGATAGCTGAGCGGAGGAACAAACACGAAACTGTATAAGAATCGTCGAATATACATGCCGCTTAAGCACAGTCTTACCTCTTTGCTTCTGTCCCAGCAGTTTTCTCTATCAGCCGAATAGAACCGTCCAGGCACCCCGCGAGGACAAAACGAGCATCAGGGGAATGCGCGACGGACACAACAGGCTCTGTAGCATTCAAATATACAATAGATTAGTTCTATTCAACGTGGAGGCATCGCAATAAACCGTACCATCAATATGCTCCCGGTAGATCTGTCCTGCGCGAAGGTCGTATGTGCGCACAGCACCATCAACGCAACTTCAGAGCGATAAGATAAGTAAAACAAAAGTAGTCCTTCACAAGAAAATCGGCCACAAACCCACTCACCCTGCAATGATTTCGTAGTCTGTCACCACCATCGAAGTGACACTGTCCTTGAAGTCATCTAAGACTTGAATCGGCATATATGCATTCCGAGCTCTAATTCACGCAAAGCACAACAAGTTCTGTAAGCTACTCGTTTATAAATCACTCTAAGTACCAGCGAGAATCACCTGATATCCCATGCTCGGATCGTCTTGTCATACGACCCACTCAGCAGGACGGAGGAGTCCGAATTGAAGCGTACACAGTTCACGCTCTGATGCGCACAAATTAAAACCTGTCAGCTCATTCAATACCAATTCACCAGCTTCTTATCGTACCTGCTCGTGTCCTTCAAACTTGCGAATAACTTGAGCAGTAGGTACGTCCCACATGAAGACATCTTTGTCTCGACCGCACGAAGCGAATTTGGCGTTGTCATGAGCTCTGCATAACAGTAAATCTCAGCCAGTTGTCATTCAGCAGCTTCCAAAGAATCATTTGCGACTGCAGCCCTTACATTGCGACATCCTGTACATCGTAGCCGTGTCTACCCTCATAACTCTTAACCAGCAGCGCCTCGTTCGGCTTCTCAACGCTGTCGCGGTGCGGATTCCAGAGCTTCACCGTCTTGTCCTGACCGCAAGTCATAACGTATGTGCCCTTGGCTGCAAATTCATCGAATTGTTTTGCATTAGAGCGACACCTTGGTTAAAAGGAGTGCGTAGACAAGTGAGTAAAGCCTCACCATTGAAGCGCACGGCGTTGACGGGCCCGCGGTGGCCATGAAACTCGCGCTTGCATTCGCTCGGCACCTCCTCCTTCATGGCAATTAATTTTGTGCACAATAAAAAATTACCATGGTACTCCAGAAATATGGGTACAATTGTGTTTTTGGGTGTTGTTGCAGTGGTTGATATTGTAGCCATTTTAGTTGTGTGGCAATCTCCTCTAGTCCAGTGCAACATCCTCAACATGCAAAATGTGGCTCAAGCTGCGTGGTTCCCCATCGTCCCAGTGACACCAAGTGATCTTCTGTATCAATCACTTCTGTGACTGGGAGGACGGGGTCGGTAAAAAATACGACAAGCACGCAGCCTACGACCACAAATTCCTCTCTTCTCCTTCACTTGACTTCGTTCGACTCGATTCGATCCACCCTCTCTCATCCTTACGGCGAGGTGGCAGGGGAGACCGAAGCCTCGAACAGCTCCCAGATGTTACCGTTCACGAAATCGTTGTCCACGATGCTCACCAAGAAGTACGTGTCGTGGATCTCGCGCAGCAGCTTGGACGACTGGCTGCCGTCCTCGTAGAGTGATGCCCACAGCTTGATCCACAGTGCGAACGCCTCGTCCTTCCACACCAAAAAGCTGCTGCTGTCCACGATCGTGGGCTGCAGGATTTCCTTGTTCGGGAAGACGCCCCATGTCACGGCCACTGCCGACTTGCTGGCGTTCGAGTACGAGTGGCCGTTCAGGTTCACGGCGTGGTACTGCACCGAGCGCTTCTTGACAGCGTTATCGATGATGATCTTCATGTTTTCGGGCGACACGAAGCACTCCACGTATGCCTTCTGGTACACGCGGCCTCCAGGGCCACCCCAGCCGAACATCGGATCATCGGACAGCGCGCCGTTCACGCGCGGCTGGCTGTTGATCGTCAGGAATCCGGCGGAGTTGGCAGCGGCGAGCTCCTGCTGGACGGTCGACGTCTCGGCGTGCAGCGCGGCATCGCACCACGGCAGGCTCGAGATCTCGCCACGCACGTATTGTACGAACGTGCGGCGAACGTCTTCCTTACAGGCAGGGGCATCACCCCACATCGCACGGCGCTCTCTGGGCGTGGATGTGTTGGAGGGCGCGAAATGTGACTCAGTCAATTCACCGAACGCGGGGCTCTCGCTGTTGCCCCAGCGGCCGTTCGGGTACTCGTCCCACATGGCTGTGCGGTGCACGTAGCTCTTGGGTCGGTTCGACCAGTAGATCGGGCGCACACTCTCGGCTGATCGCTTCGATTGCGTCGACGTCTGCCAGGGCAGCTCACGACGCGGAACCCGGCTGGAAAGCGACGAAAGTCCCTCGAGAATGCGACGCACAGAGCGCTCCAGGTTGAGTGTGTAGAAGTGCAGGCCAGGCACACCAGCATCAATCAACTGCTGGCTCATAGTGATGCCGAGCTGCACGCCGTAGTCCTTAACGGCTTCATCATTGTCCTTAATCGGCTCCAGGGCCTTGCGCACCTCCTCCGGCACGAAGGTGTTGCAGAACGACGTCATGCGTTCAAAGCCGCCGTAATTCTGGATGGGCATGAGGCCCGGGATGATCGGCACATTGATACCGGCAGCGCGGCACTCCTTAACAAAGTCCACGAACACCTTCACGTCGTAGAAAAGTTGTGTGATGACAAAGTCGGCACCGGCGTCCACCTTCTCCTTAAGGTACTGAATGTCAGCCTTTTTATCCTTGCTCTCCACGTGGCCCTCAGGGTATCCCGCCACGCCAATGCAGAAATGATCCCCGTAGTTCTCACGGATATAGCGGACAAGGTCCACGGCGTGCGAGAATCCGCGGTCGCACTCGTCGAAGCTGGTGGCGCCGCGCACGGGGTCTCCGCGCAGCGCGAGGATGTTCTGAATGCCGGCGTCCTTGGCCTGGTCCAACGCCTTCTTGATGTCCGCCTCGTCCATGTTGGTGCACGTCATGTGCATGAGCATCTCGAGGCCGCTAAGCTTCTGCGCATTGGCGCTGAGCTCCAGCGTGAGCTGCGCGCTGGAGCCGCCGGCGCCCCACGTCATGTCGCAGAAGAGCGGCTCCAGCGCCGCCATGCGGTCCATGCGCGCGTACAGGTTGTCCACGCCCGCGGGCGTCTTGGGCGGGAAGAACTCGAAGGAGTAGAAGACCTCCTGGCGCTCCACACTCGCGTTGATCTTGTCGATGATCTTCATTCTCGCTGGCCCCTTGTACGGTTCACTCGGGGAGATAATTCCAGACTGAGGCATTCACGTCTGATCGATGGCTGGCAGTCACTCGGCTATGACACCACAAGAACAGGAACGGTACTCTGCCCACCACTCGTCCTGAAAACTTATAGATGTTGATGTCAAATTAACAACAATTTTGAAACATGTGTGGATAATGCTTTCAAAATACATAATCGTTTGACAATTTATTTTAAGACATACAATGCATTTTGAAAGCGATTACAATGCTTCTTTCGATATCGTCCGTTTTGACCTGCATCACCAATAGGATCTGCTGGAGGAGCATGGAGCACGGGACGCGGATCGCTGGAGGAAGATCCCAGGCGCTCATGGGCGACCGCACCTGTGCTTCTTGCGGGCGCTCACTACCTCTGGGTGGTTTCTCGCGTCAGCAGCAATTGCATGCGAACCCGTACGTGGTCACGCAACAGAATTGATCGGGTTTCAAAGTGCTGTTAGACTCACCGTTTGTGCATTCATGCTCTGTAGTAAATGCAAACGCTGCGTAGAGCAGCTCAAGACACGAGACTCAACAAGACCCCGGGCTCTTAATGTGGAGCAGGAACGCCGTGCGTGTATTGAATGCAACCGATCACTAGCCTCCAAGTCCTTTTCTCGCCATCAACAATTGAAACCGGATGCGTACGTGAGTGAGCTGCAATAGAATTTAATACGGAATTCTAACTTGCAAGTTGCAACTACATGTACTACAGCAAGTGTAAAGCGTGCGTGGACAAATCGCAGGTGGACGGGGATGCCCAGTCACGACTCAAACGCTGCGTCCAGTGCTTCCAAAGCCTGCCGAAGACGAGCTTCTCCAAGCGGCAGGCTCAATTGTTGGACCCCAAGTGTAAAACGTGTGTGGAGGAGCTCGAGCGTGCGGCTTCTGCCTCGCCAGCGCATGTTGCAAGTAAGTTTCTAGACAAATGTTGTTTCTATTGACGTACGATACCAATTGAGTAACTGGGTTGCGTTGTTTCCCACCAGGCAAGTGGAGCTTCGACCAGTACTACCGCGTGTGCCATCGTGGCAAGAGTGGAGGGGTGTCAGTGCGTATAAAGCACAACATTGCGTCCCCATTGCTGGGTTGTATCCCTTTAGGTCGCGTGTTTCGTGGCACGGCACCAATTTGCAACGAACAGGGCGACCCAATGGTGAGGTTAGAGGGACCTCACCTCCCCAGTGTTGTCGTACGAGATGAAACGAAAGTGTCCAACAAAGAGGAAGGGGCCGAGCGGCAAATTAAGGAGGCATGGGTTCCCTGCCGCTCCCTTCGCAATGAAATCCTTCTGGAGCCGCACGAAGGTCCGTTTGTCTGCGGCGGAGAAGGAGGTCGGACGAACAGGTATTTCCGTTGTGTAGTAGAAGGCTGCAAGGTTCGTGCTCAAGCTGATCTGGAGATTTCGGAGCTGGGCTACGTTCTGTATGGAGATGTGGTCGAAGTGGTTGAGTCCACTGTAGATCCTGATGGAGTCGTCTTCCTAAGGCTACACGAACGGTACTTTGATGGTGCAGCGTGGGTCGTCGAACGCTCGCTAGATAACGAGTCTGTGCTGAACGAGGTGGAGGGTCCGTGGACGTCATCAACACCTTCGCCCAGAGTTGAGACCTATCGCTGTGTACAAGACTCGGGTGCTCCAGTCCGCATAGAACCGGAGCTAGCAGCTCCACCAGTGGGGCGTATTCCTTGCGGGGCCATTGTCAAAGTTTTGGAGCGGGCTATTACGGACCAGCGTCAGGTATTTCTTCGGATTGTGGACTTCCACGGAGGTGGAAGCGATACAAAAGAGGACAAATGGGTTATCGAGACTAGCACCTGCTGTGCCAGTGTCATGGTCAAAGTCAACCGTGGATAACCAAGAACAGCTATAGAAAAATGAATTCAGTACATGAAGTTCGCGCTTCTTACTGCTCAAACCCACGCCCACTTGTGGTGAGGCCGCCACGCATCTGGGTAGTCCCAACCTTGACCAAAGAAATTAGGTGGGGCTTGCAGTAGCTCTGGACCAAGTAGTGCCGACACGTTCACACCTCCAAGAACATCGTTACGTACGAGGAAACAGTTGACACCGTGCGATTCGCAGTACAGCATCGAGTATCCATTGAGAGCCCCCCAACGGTGGAAAGCAGCCACACTGCCACCGAAGTACGACGACCAACCGTCCCAGCCACCACTGCCATCATCGCTATCATCATATTCCACCGCTCGAGCCTCCGTCGCTGGAATATGACTGTTAACCTCCACTACCACCACACGGGGAGACACGCGCGTCAAATCGACAGCGCTGAGCAGCCAAAAGTCGTTGAAATCCACGTCGATCGACAGCAGATCGAGGTCACGAGGGACGAGTTTCGCGTATTTTTCAGTAAGCAGCGGCATGAAGTTCTCGCGGGTGATAAACTCGCGGTGCAACTCAATGCTCTCGTCCTCGAACCTTGAATCCATCAGAAGTCCTGTCCAGCCGTGGAACTGTCGGAGGATGCGCGTGTTGCATTCTTGACCATTCTCAGTGCCAAATTCAACGTATGTTTTGGTTTTCGTGCCAATATTGTGAAAAATACTGTGAATGATTCCATCTTCCCCATTCTGCGAGTAAGCCCCCCACTCGTGACGCCAAAGCTCGCAGATCCACCGCAGGTTCGTCGAGAGAAGTTGCTTTGGACAAACTTTAGGCCGTTGAGGGGTGTGTAGTCTTGGATCAAGTACGTGTAACCTTGATGTAATGTTTGGGGGGTTAACTGTTGGCGGAGCACGGAAGGTCGTCGTCTGCGAAAGAAACACTACCTTGTTATTTTTTGTGAGAAGTAGGAGAGTTATCTCATGGCCATCGGAACCATTGAGTGGAACATGATCCACAGGTGCTTGAAACGTTATTGTGGATTCTTCGTTATTCTCATCCAGAGCCATCCATTCAGAGTCCAGGCAGTCGAAGGAATCGTCGAGCAATACGCAGACGCGGAATTCAGGATCAAATGGGTCAAAGAGGGTCGTGCGGATCTTCACCACCAAATACACGCTGCTATCACTGCTCGCTTCAACCGCTGAAGTGGATATCTGCACCAGTTCAACTGTAGGAACCACGACCTGAAACGTTGTGGCAGCCAGAATCTCACCACTTTTGTCAGTGAAGTGGATTAGATGGTAACCTTCCTCTGTGTTCCGGTTGAAGAAGAGAGGATCTGTTTGAGGAACTTGAAAACAAGCCTCCGGCGTGGTTGAATAGTCCACGTGGAGACAGATTTCTTCTGAGACTATGTCCTCAGACAGATCTTGGACATCTCGCTCCCAGTCCACTTTTATATAAATACGCTCCGCACTCGGATACATGCGAGTATCAATGGGGCTATTCACTCGGAGTCGACGGCGTACCCCTGTCTTCTTGTGTGCTTCGCCGTCCTGTTGGCTGTCGTCTTGCTTAGCGTGCTTTGCATATACCTGTTCCCGAACAGCGCGAATGAGAGCTGCGCATGCTGCAGTATCAAAATTCTTCTCCATGCAGAACCTTGCTGCATCAACTGTCCCATTATTAGAGACGTCCATCTTCATTTGGTGTTCCTGTTTGTCCAGTAAGACTGAAATCTCCACGAATTCCTTCGCTTCACCCGCTTGATCGTTGCAACCCCAATCTCTCGCCAAGAGATCATTAATGCCAGCAACAGCAATTTCACAGCTCTGGTTGTCCAGTCTGAAATGCCTGCAATACTCAAATACAGTATCGGACAACGGTTGTTCTGGATAGATCACAATCGGCTGGGGGGCCTTGACCGGTTCCCCAGTCGCTTCGTCGGCCATCCAGACGTCATAGGCCAGCGAGCGATCCAGCGACACGTTCACAAAAGCTTCTCGAATGGCCAGCCGAGCCATCTCTGTCATTGTATCTAGTATCTCCTTCTTGACGTTGCTGCACTTGTATTTAGGCACCCGGAACGACTCGCAGGCGGTGTTTCCCATGTCCTCCACCAGATTGAACGAGTCGATGTGCAGTAGTGCATACTCCACGTTGGCAGGAGGGATCCTCAGCTGTGAACACCCCTGTGTAGTAGTGTGGATGAGGGCTGCAGCCTGCAGCGAGAGCAACAGCCCTTGGACGAGCAAGGACCGGCGTGTCATTGGAGTTAGGTAGGTATCTTTTTGATTTGGATCTGATGAAAGGACGTGGTGTGGTGCACATATTTATGTCTTTCCGATGGTCGTCAATGTTGAAGTTGCTTTGATATTTATATTTTGGCAGTCGGATGATCCATCCGACTTGGATCACGACTCGAGTGCAGCTGAAGAGAAAAGAGAAGCCTCGTATGCAGCGCTAGTTAGCGGAGCGGGGCTAAATATTGAAGCGCGCGTAGTGGTCAGGTGGCCCTCGGCTGCATGTACTTAGTGGTGGCACATTGATGAAAGTGCACATGCAGTTCAAGGAGTCTCAAGTTGAGACTCTCAAGCAGCCATGCTTCGAGAGCACCATGACTCCATGCATTTTGTTCTGTAACTCGGTTCTCCGGAATAAAAAGCCATCAGCACTGCTGTTCAGCAGAGCACGAACCAAGAAACATCAGGAAGCACTGTTGGTCCGTAGAATACAGTACCGGGTACATGCAACACTTCACCATCGCCAAACTTAAAGTGTGCAAGTACAAGTACAAATACGTGTACAGCATTGCTTTGATGATCTCGCATACATGTACTGTAGTTGATCTTCTAGTGCGACAAACGCCATAGAGTGAAGGTCCCTCCAACGAGGTGTTGCTTGCTATCATGGACAATTCGTCCGGAACAATCCGTAGGGTCCGATAGGCTCATTTCCTGATTTCTCCAGCACAAAGCAACGGTATCCACACACAGCATCCATGCTGAAGCTCGAGCTGTTCAGCTACTGGCAGAGTAGCTGCTCCTGGCGCGTTCGCATCGCACTAGCGTGGAAAGGCATCAACTACGATTACCACCCAGTGGATCTGCGCGCGGCGGGTGGCGGTCAGCAGCGGCAGGACGCGTTCCGGAAGCTAAATCCCAACCAGGCACGTCGCTCCACATCGTAAGCACACAGATCGATAGTCTAACCTGCCGTTCCCTTACTGCAGCGTGTGCCAGTACTACTAGTAGATGGGTACGTGATGGCCCAGTCCGGCGCAATTCTTGAGTACTTGGAAGAGGCCTATTTGGAGAAACCGCTACTGCCAAGCGGCCTTCTCGAGCGGGCGCAGGTGCGCAACTTGTGCGGGATCATCGGCTGCGACACCCAGCCAGCTCAGAGCTTGGGGTTGTCCGCCAAGGTAATATCCAGGATATGAGAAGCTAGAAATGAGGAATCTAGTGTAAATCAGTTCGCACCTGGAAGATTTTCCAGCCACGAATAAAATTGCCTGCTAACTCCACTTGATTGCTTGTAACAGGTCGCTGACTTGCAGTCACCTGCGAGTCCCGAGGAGCGCCAAGCGTTGGTTGTGGCTTGGAACAAGCTCTGGATCGAGCGTGGGCTTCAAGCCTTTGAGGACGAATTGACGCGTTGCGCCGGCCGTTACTGCGTGGGTGACGAAGTGACCTTGGCGGACGTGTATCTGCTACCGCAGGTGAACAACGGACGCATCTGCAACGTGATCATGGACCAGTACCCGACGATCTCGCGCGTGGTGGGCGCGCTGGAGCAGCTGCCGGCGTTCGTGAGCTCTCGTCCAGACCAGCCTCAAAGTGACCTTCTTCACCTTTTGCACACGTCACAGACAGAAAAATTGTAGCCATTTCACTTCACATGTCAGCCCAAAAATAGTCGGATGACCAGGAGTAGAAAACGAACAGTGTTTAGGGCACTTTTTGTGGCTCAGCACCGCATTGCACCTGTCTGTTGCAGCCAGAGCCCCATAATACAAGCCCGACCGCTACGCGCAGAGCACTTCGCCGCGCTTCCTCGCCTGTGTTTATTGATGCTTCTCGGAGGCCCACGTCGCAGCGTCATTGGCTCCGAGGAGTTCGCCAAGTCCGAGCGCTCGAGCTTCTTCGGGCGCCAGCTGGCGCGTTTCCTGCGCCGCTCCTCGGCCGTGTCCGTCGGTACCGAGCAGCCCAGCCACGCACCCGTGCAGAGCTCGCGGGGTGGCTCCGCGTCCGCCACGTCCTTACGTCGCACTTCGGGTCGCACAGAGATCACGGCCATTGGCGCCGTGGACCCCGAGATCTCCTTCAACATGCACAAGTCGCACAGCTTCGCCGTGTGCACGCGCAACGGCGCTCGCCTGGGCAACGAAGACCGCTTCCGAGCTATTGACAACCTTGATCTCTATGGTCGCGGGCTGCTGGAGGTGGCGCCACGACCTGTACCCTCGTTCTTCGGAGATCTGCTGAAGCAGAGAGTGCTTGAGAACTTTGTGGTGGAAGGACGCGCACCCGCGCTCAAGGTCCGCAACCTACTGAAACACTTGCGAGTCAATGAGGACACGCAGTTCTTTGGTGTCTATGACGGGCACGGAGGAGCGAGAACTTCGTCACTGCTGGCGCTGCTGTTTCCCGTGTATATACTCGCTGCTCCAGAGTACAAAAGCGACTTGGCGGCGGCGTGTCATTCCGCTAGTATGGCGATTAATGAGGAGATCTTGAAAAGAGAAAAGGACGGGCATTGTGAAGGAGGCTCCACAGCAGTGACGTTGCTGATCCGAGGCAACAAATTCGTTCTGAGTAACACTGGAGACTGTCGAGCCATTATGGTGGCCAAGAGAGACAAGGTGGCGCAGGTGACGCAGCTCACCACAGATCACAAGGCCTCGAACGACCAGGAGAAGCAACGGATTGAAGAGAATGGAGGTATGGTGCTATATGTGAAAGGTGTGGCGCGTGTGAATGGCCGTTTGGCTGTCGCAAGAGCATTCGGAGACGCTGAGCTGGGCCAACTCGTCATCGCCGACCCAGAGGTTACAGTGCACGAACTCCACCGCGAAGATGAGTACATCGTCATGGGCTCCGATGGCCTGTGGGATGTACTGACTAACGAGCAGGTGGCGTCGTGTATCAGGTAAGAAAAAGGAGTGTGTACTGGTAAGCTAAGGGTCTGAACTCACTTTTATTTTTATGCTTGATTTCTACCAGGAACAATCCGTGGCTCAACGTTCAGGAAATGGCCAATATGCTAGCAGATCGCGCCGTTGAGCTCGGCACACTAGACAACGTGACAGTCATGGTGGTGGATGTCCGCGGCAGAGTATCCTGAGGTGGTGAAACCTCCCACCTCTTCAGTTTTGTGATAATCTCTGCAACCACATCGTCCGTCGCCGTCCTGTCCATTCCGCCGCGTGAACCTGTAGCTGAATTCGCAAGCAGCCACATTCTGTTATTTAACGCGAGAGAGGCTGCATCCTTGGATGTAAACTCCGAATTGTAAACGCGATCTCTTGAAGTCGACGCAAGTTTGATACGTCTGAAGGAATCCTCACGGCGATTCCTGACTTCGCTTTATTCAAACTGTCCATGAATTCTTCAGCCTCAAAACGGTTGTTCGCAAGATACATGTACTTCATGTATCTTGTCTTTGTATATTTTTTTTTTCGTAATTGAAGACGTTTGATTGACAACTTGAGAATGCACCTCCAAACTGCTGTATGCACTCTCGTCACTGTAAAACTACAGGATTATTAATACGTTGGGTAGATGAATTCTGCAACAAATCCAGGGTAAGTGAGCCTAAATCCGAAATTCAAAACTTATTATGGGGGATGAATTGTTCATATTCGAGGAACCTTCGTCGTCTTTGCAACGACATCGCATGAACTCGCGTCGGCAAGCTACAGAACGTCCCAGCACCAGTGAAGTCACGCCAACCAGGGATCGATCATCATTTCCACTCTTTGAATCCTGCCAAGTGCTAGCGCTGGAAGACTCAAAAGACGTCTTCGACTTGTTCGAAAACGACGACCATAGTAAAAACAGCAACGTACTAGGTGAGCGCAAACAGCTCAATATTGACCAACTGCTGAGCGAACGCGAAGAACTTCTCCAACGCCTCGCTGCGATCGATCGCATCGTGCAGACTCAACAGCATAATTAGCGACAAATATCCCCGTTATACAGCGAGCAATATCATATTTATCCCAAGTTTGAGCTGTCACAAGATCTGCATAAATTGGTAAGGTGCTTCTCCAGCCTGTTCCTCACTTGTCCGTATTAGCAATGCACTTGTTCACGACCGTAAGCAGGTGCGAGTTCTCCAGTGCTGCGGCCACACGCTCCTTGTCATTGAGCTGTTTGTTCACCGCCGCCTCGGACGAATGTGTGCCAGGCGTGATGAGGATGTCCACCTTGAAGCGCGATGGCAGCGAGCGCAGAAGCTTCACACGGAGGCACAGACCGATCAGCGTCGCCATGCTGTCGTCAAGTAAAAAATAAATGTGAGCAGGTGATAAAGAAATACAATTATGATAACTTATTGCACCTGCAGTGAGGAATGGTGGGCGTGAAGTAGATTTTGATGCGAGAGTTCGCATCGTCCACGTGGATGTTCTCGAGCGACATCACCTTGAGTTGTTCCAACGTCAGCGGATGCTCCGGGTCGTTAATGTGCCGAAGGATTTCTATCCAATTTTCAAATAAATAACAATGTGTTAAAAACGGTTTCCGATTTCCTCTCTGCAAACGCACCAAAGACCTCGTCCGACTCGAACGGGTCGGCGACGTCCTCGTCAAGCGCAACGTCCACGTCGAATTTCTTGGGCGCGGGTGTGGCCACCGCGTACACTGTCGGGTTGGCGTTAATCTTCTCCTGGAGGCCCATGCTTGCCTTTCTTCGATGAGAACCGGTCGATTTGGTGAGTGACGCAAAGTAGACGCAAACAGGACTAAATGTAAATCACAAATTTTAATTTTCCAAACTAATTTAAAAAAAATAGCTGGGACTTTTTCTCAGCAAAGTACGCGTATACAATGTATAATAAATGTATACTGTACGAGTTTCAACTTGAAACAGCAGTGTTTGCTTTTGCCACCTTGAAAGTTTCAAGGTGGCAAAAGCAAACACTGCTGACCTTCTCAAGAGTCCAGCGCTGATGAAGCGTACGCTGCAATGTTCGATTGGCTGAATACAATACATGTACAGTACCTACCTGTTCCAGTGGTCCAGCTAGCTGTCATGCCAGGTCTTACCGGATCACTTTCACCAAAATGTAAGGCGTTGCAATGAAGTTGCAGCAAGACCACAGTGCTGGCGTTCGAACCTCGAAGTTCGAGGCGCTCGATGCATAGACCGCTCGTGGTGCAGCGACCGACCAGGTTACGAAGTTGTGAGACGAGGACCGAAGCAATCACTGCGAGACGGCGGCATGCAACAACTTGTTCCATGCTTGTCGAAGTTTATCTAGGTAGAGATGGCGAAGCAGAAAATGCCGCAGCAATGTTCGCTGCATTCTGGAGGTGACGTCGACACCACCAGTATGAAGAACCGGCGCCAGTCGCGCTCACCACTCCGCCAAAAACCGGATCGCACGCCGAACGGAATTTCAGTTGTGCCCGCCTCACTCCCACATCGACAGAAACATGGGCAGATCTGTACCACACGATCGGGAGAGCCTCGCCAGTAAACGCGAGGCAATCGTCGATGATAGTCTCTCATGGCAGTTCTGCGCGCATCTGAGCACGTGCCTTCCTCCAGTCGGCGCCACTCGACGTGGCCGCAGGAGCTTGCTGAGCAATGCTCGCTGCCCATATGTGCGAGGTTCCGCTTGTCGCGCATCGCATCGCTTGGCTGCAACTACCACAGACGTAGCAGTTTTGAGGTAGCGGGTGTTGTAGCCGTCTGCCCCCTGGGATATGATGTAGAGCTTAGGATCCTTTGGAAGCCTCTTGACGCATTTCAGCAGTGTTTCGACGGTTGAAGGATCAGTCTGAAGCTCGACATCGCCGAAAGACTGACCGACGCGAAGGAACTGTCCGGCAACGTTAGAACCGCTCGATCGCCTCTTTACTTTAATCGCGCCTGGCTCATTTCTTCCGGCTCTGTTCAAATCGCCGTAGCTTGACCGATTAAGTTTTTCGCAGGCGCAGACCGAGGGCACAGTACATGTACAAGCAGCCCTCATTGCCAGCCGCAGCGTCAAAGCAACCCCGCATACTGGCATCACAATGTAGAGCTCAAGCTCAAGCCCTCGATCGATGATTATTCCTGTAGCTAGCGCGTATCTAGAACTCTAAAGCGTGGGCTAACCGGCGGGCATGTCATCCAGCAAGGATTGCCCCGGCACAATCGATTGAGCGTGTGGATCATCTCAGCAATTCGCGGCGAGTCGGAGGAATCCGGCTGGGGCTTGCACATCTGAACCAAACGGGGCGGTTGCCTCGCCTCCATTCAGCGGTGGTCTCCGATGTGATTGGTCTGACACACGCGTTTTCCGGCCTGATCTCTCCACAGCGCAACCTTGCTGAGCCGGAGCAACAGTGTGAGCCGATACATGCTGACCGTGCGGCTTTTTGGTGTTTGAACAAGTCGTGATCGACCGAGGTCCTGCGATACTATATCTGCTTCGCTTTTCTATCAAACGCAAGGTTTTGCAGGTTTTGAACCATGCAAACAAAGGTACTGTCGTGGTTATAATATCAACTTTAGCGGAGACCACCGCGAGAGCTGTTGGTCTTCAACAACTTGAGCCCCATCCCCAAGATCTCAGAGTTGTAGACTCTACAACGCTGACCGTGACAAGTCCACCTCCGCGTAATAAGAACTTAAAGGGTGGCCGCGCTCAAGCCCGTCCATGGCGCCCGGATTAATAGTGTTTCCACTGCCCGGGTGTACGCAAGTTTTGACCAGACCTTTGGTTTCCGATGGCTGTTGAGCTCCACTCACCTAGGCTCCCGTCTCATTCTGCAATTCGCGGGCTTTCGAGCACTCGACTACTCCGAAACCTCAGCCATGCTCACTCGCACGGCACTGTCGGCCGTGGCCGTCACCGCCGCTGCCGTCTTAACATCCACCGAAGCGCTCGAAAACCTCAAGGACGACTGGGACGCCTATGTCAACGAACTGCCCATTCCAGAGGTCATCGACCTGACCGAAGGAGGCTCCATCGACATGCAGATCGGCCGCGCCACGCACAACTGGACCACGGACGGCTCCTTCTCGGGCGACATCTACGGCTACGGACTCAAGAATTCGACCCCCACCATGCCTGGACCTACCATTAAGGTCGCGAAGGGCGTGCCGATCACCATTACATGGTACAACGAGCTGACTCAGCCTCACCTGCTACAGAACAACGTTGAGGACACGCTCAACAACGTCGAGTCGGCGTGTTACCCGTACTGTGGTGTGCCCGTTGTCACGCACGTCCACGGACTGGAGTCACCTCCTGAATACGACGGTCTGCCGTACCGGTCGATCTACAAGAACCAGTCGCAGGAGTTCCACTACTACAACAACCAGTCGGCATCGACTAAGCTCTACCACGATCACTCGAACGGTCTCACCCGTCTCAACACGTGGGCCGGTCTGATGGGCGCGTACATCATCACCGATGCCGAAATGGAGGCGTCCATCAACATGGACATCGAAACGGACATCCCACTGGTGCTGACCGATCGGTTGATCAACACGACGGGAGATATTCTCTACTCGGACGACAACTGCAATGCCGGTTCCACTCAGTGGGTGCCCGAGTCTTTCGGTAACGTTAACCTGGTGAACGGTGCCATCATGCCGTACGTCGAGGTGCCACCCGCTCAAGTTCGCTTCCGCCTCATCAACGTCGCTAATGCCCGCCACTACAACATCTCGGTGCCGTTCCAAGACAAGTGCCAGATTGTCGCTACCGACTCCGGGTTCGTGCAGAAGCCCGAGTCTTTTGAGGACTACCTGGTTCTCTTCCCGTTCGAGCGCATTGAGTTCGTCTGCGACTTCACCAACGACACCAATGGCACGTCGTACGACCTTGTGGATAACGAGACGGCCGACCAACCGACGGCTTACGACGAGCGTATCATGCGTATCCGAGTCGTCGAGAGCTTGAAGACGGACACGATGGAGTACCGTGCACTCCCATCCACCCTTGTCAAGTACAAGTCGCTGAAGGAGCTGTACGAGGCTGGCGGAAAGGAACGCACTGTGATCCTGGGAGAAATGGACACTGCGCTGCAGTGCCCCCTGTACGACATGATCATGTACCGGTCGCAGCAGATCAACATGACCAGCATCACCGGAAGCCTCCACTGCACCAAGGGCACAGTAGAGAAGTGGAACTTCCAGAACCCGACCGATGACCCGCACCCGTTCCACTGGCACTTGGTCAACGCTCAATGCGGTGAGACGGAAGACACGATTGACACGAACCATCTGAAGGACGTAGCCAAGATCCCGAACGCCGGTGACCGCGCTACGGATACGATCACGCAGGTTTGCTACGTTGCTTGCACCCCAGACGAATACCTGATTGCCAACAGCACCCGTGGCGCCAAGGACTACGGCTTCGACACGACGGAGCCTTACGTTGCTCACTGTCACATTCTGGAACACGAAGAAAACTCCATGATGAGTTGGTTTAAGATCATGGATGTGGACGACGGATACGCGGATGACAACGGCATCACGGCTGGCACGGAGATCACCAACACGGTGATCGCCACAGCGATGGGTATGAGTGTGCTGGGTGGCATAGCGACGACGCTGTCGGTGCTCGTGATCTCGGTGGAGCGCTTGAAATTCCTCGCCGATCCGCGTTCGCTTTCGATCGCCTTCGCACTGTCTGCCGGCGTCATGATCTTCATCGCTTTTGCTGATCTGTACGCTGAAGCTCTGACGTATTACCGTGCTGCGTTCACGCCTGGAACTTCCGACCCTGAAGCTTACGAGCACGGCGGAAGCACCACGTCCACTGGCGTGTGCGACGACACGTGCAACGGCAACACGTACTTGGCGGCCACGGGCGTCTTCTTCGTCGGAATGGCGATCATTCTGCTCGTGGAGTGGCTGGTGCACTCTGTCTTTGAACGCAAGGACAAGAAGGCTGCACAAGCTGCGGCTGACTTGGAGCTGGCTCAGGCTGATGCCGAGAAGGCTATGATGGTGGATGATGGCGCGGAGAAGCCCAACGTCGTGCACATTGCTTCCCCCGTGCCCGGTACCCCTCTCCCGGATGATGCTGCCCGCCAGGAGCTTGCTAGCCCCGTTGGTGAGGAATCGAAGGCTCTTCTTGAGGAGAAAAAGGTGAAGGAGGAGTACCGTCGTGCCGGTGTTCTCACTGGTATTGCCATCGCCATTCACAACTTCCCCGAGGGACTGGCGCTGTTTGTGTCATCACTTGCCGGTCTTCGCACAGGTATTGTGCTGTCCGTCGGTATCATTCTCCACAACTTCCCCGAAGGTGTGGCTGTGGCCGCCCCTGTTTACTACGCTACTGGTAGCAAGGTGGAGGCGTTCAAATGGACGATCATCAGTGGTTTCGCTCAGGTCCTTGGAGCTGGAATCGGTTGGGCAGCTGTGTCGGGAGGTATGAGCTACGCTCTCGAAGCCACACTGTACGCTTTGGTCGCTGGAATGCTGGTGTGTATCACCGCTAAGGAGTTGCTGCCTGGTGCCTACAAGTTCGACCCGAGCGGAAAGTTGTTTGTGCCGTCGTTCTTCATCGGTATCGCCATCATCGCACTGAGTCTTGTGGCTCTTAACTACGCCGGATCGAGCTAGGCGCGAGATCCTTCTACACGTAACAAACAATGCATAAAGGTCTGTCAATTGATTTCTAAGAAACTGCACCCGAAGTAGCTACGTCTTAACCAGAGCCAGCGTACTTTAGCGCCATGATACTGAACGCTATGATCGCCATCCCAAAGAAGAAGGCAATCACGAACACTTTACCCTTAGGATCGAACTTGTACGCACCCTTGATCAACTCCTTCACGGTGATACAGACCAGCATCCCAGCAACGACACCGTAAAGCGAAGCCTGCAGACCAAAGCTCATACCGCCAGAGATGGCCGCCCAACCGATTGCTGCACCCATAGGCTGAGCAATTCCGCTTAAAGCCGTCCATTTGAACGCCTCCAGTTTACTTCCGGTAGCATAATAGACTGGAGCAGCAATGGCAACACCTTCTGGGAAGTTGTGCATGATGATTCCAATAGAGAGCACGATCCCCGAACGAAGACCAGAGAGTGAAGACACAAAGAGAGCGAGTCCTTCAGGGAAGTTGTGAATTGCGACGGCAATTCCCGTCATCACACCAGCTCGGCGGAAATCCTCCCTGGCTTTTACCCCAGGAACTACAGGAGCTGTGGTCTCGCCTGCCCTTGGACTCTCCAGCTCTCGACCGTGGTCACTCGCTAAGCTGTCGAAAGCGGGAGATTCAACTGCTTCTTTATCGTCTTCCCCCACGTTCTCGTCCGAATTCTTCTTCTTTTTGTCGAAAATGCCGTGCACTACGAACTCCACGATCAGAATGATCACTACGCCACCGAAGAAAGCCGCCACTGTGGTCAAGTAGGCATTACCATTGCAGATATTGTCACAAACGCCACCACCAGAGGTTTCTCCCCTCTCGTACGCCTCCGGGTCCACAGCACCAGGCGTATAGTGAGCTCGGTAGAACGCCAAAGCCTCACCGAAAAGATCCGCGAGGCCGATGAACAGCATCACGCCTGAAGACAAAGCGAAGGCCACTGCTAGTGCTGTCGGACTCGCCAGAAAGTTGAGACGCTTCACAGAAATGACCAGAATCGAAGCTGTAGTTGCCAGTCCACCTAGTACACTCATGCACATGGCCGTTGCAATGACCGTGCGGGTGATCTGCGTGCCAGGTGTGATGCCATCGTCGTCTGCGTAGCCATCATCAACGTCCTGGATGTTAAACCAAGCCATCATGGCGTTCTCTTCGTGCTCGAGGATATGACAATGAGCCACGTACGGGTCAGTAGTTTCGAAGTTGAACTCCTTAGCACCACGTGTGCTCCCCTCGAGAAGATAATCGCCCGGCGTGCACGCTACGTAGCAAACTTGGGTAATGGTGTCTGCTGGTCGATCTCCAGCGTTCGGAATGACCACCACATCCTTAAGTACGTTCGTGTTGATGGTCTCCTCGGTCTCTCCACATTGTGCGTTGATAACATGCCAATGGAACGGATGAGGGTCATCTGTCGGGTTCTTGAAGTTCCACTTCTCCACTGTGCCCTTAGTGCAGTGGAGGTGACCGGTAATGCCCGATGTGTTCACTTGTTGGGAACGGTAGAGTAGAAGACTCATGGACGGACATTGCACTGTTTCTTCCATCTCGCCTAGGAAAAGGGTGCGTTCCTTTCCTCCTGCTTCGTAGAGATCCTTCAATGACTTGTATGGGGTCAGCTTAGACGGGATCTCTTTCACCGTCATCGTGCTCGTCTTCAAGCTGCTTTTGACTCGAAACTGCATCACTCGGTTGTCGTACGTTGTTGCCTGGGCCGACGTCTGCTTGTCGACAAGTTCGTAGCTCGTGCCATCGGTAACACCTGTGAAATCACACACGAATTCCACGCGCTCGAAAGGGAACACCACAAGGTTCTCAGTCAAGACTGTAGTGGACCCCACGTAGCCTGAATCGGTCGCGATGACCTTGCACTTGTCTGCAAACGGCACGGTGAGGTTATAATGGCGAGCATTGGCAGTATTTACGAGACGGAAGCGAACTTGAGCTGGCGGGACTTCGAGGTACGGCATGACCACGCCGTTCACTAGGTTGACAGAACCGAAAGACTCGGGAACCCACAGCGTAGCACCTTCGTTACAGTTGTCGTCCGAGTACAGGATCTTGCCTGAATTGCTGATGAGTCTATCGCTAAGCGCAAGCGGAATGTCGGTCTCGATGTTGAGATTGAGCCTTTTGTCTGTACCCGCGTCCTCGATGATGTAGAGACCAACGAGACCAGCCCACGTGTTGAGACGAGTGAGGCCATTGGAATGATCATGATACGTCTTGGTGGATCCTGACTGGTTGTTCATGTAGTGAAACACTTGCGTTTGGTTCTTGTATATCGAAAGGTACGGGAGACCGTCGTATCTCGCAGGAGATTCCATGCCGTGGACGTGGGTGACGACTGGCACTCCGCAATAGGGATAACAGGCAGAAGCTTGCTCTGTCAGAGTGAGCTGAACGCTATCTTGGAGAAGGTGAGGGGAGTCGAGCTCGTTGTACCACGTGATGGTGGTTGGTACGCCCTTGGAGACCTTGATGGTAGGGCCAGGAAACGACGGTGTTTCGTTCTTGAGAGCGTAGCCGTAGATGGTGCCCATCAGCGAGCCGTCACCGATCCAGTCATGGGTTGCGGTACCAATTTGCATTTCGATACCGCCACCAGCGGTCAGGTCAATGACCTTCGGAATTGGTAGAGCACTCGCATAGGCATCCCACTCGGTCTTGAGATCGTTGAGCGCGTCAGCAACACCCCAGATCACCACAACTGAGGCAGCTGAAAGGAAACGCATCCGTTTGGTGTACACGGTCGATGAGGTGAAGCTGAAGACCGGGAAATGCAGAATGAGGTCGACTTTAATACATCAGAAACGCGCACCCGAGACGCTTGCTTAGACTAAGTTGGACGCAGGCAAAGCGGAGGTTACTTGGCTTGGCATCAACTACTAGCCGGCACTGCGTGCCTTGGGCCAATCTGCCGCGCAATGTCTCTCCAGCGTGGTGCTTGAAACGCTCTTAGCAATGCGATCGTGCATTTTATTTTGCTGTCGTGGATATTTTAGACGCGAGCATTTGATATGTTTCTCGCGTAAAACTTCTTTCTGGCAAGAATTCCGATGGCTTGCGATGCAGCAATTACCTTTGCTATAATTGACTACTTCACCAGCACTTACCTATGCGGCACTTTCAAACCAATTATCAGCAAAAACACTTTTTTTATTTACGTTTTATTCGGGCCACGGTAAGCCTGGAGGCGCGCGAATCATTCCAACAAACATGGTGCCATAAAATTAGCTTGATCCGGCATATTTCAGTGCCATGATGCTGAGCGCTATCACTCCCAGTCCGCCGAAGAATGCAACCACAAAGGCCTTTCCGCTGGGGTCGAACTTGTAGGCACCCGGCAGCAGTTCCTTGACTGTGATGCACACCAGCATACCCGCCACAAGTCCGTAGAGCGAAGCCTCCAGAGCGTAACTCATGCCTCCCGAAACAGCGGCCCAACCGATGGCAGCTCCTAACGGCTGAGCGATTCCACTCAAAGCCGTCCACTTGAACGCCTCTATCTTGCTCCCAGTAGCGTAATAGACTGGGGCAGCCACAGCCACACCTTCAGGGAAGTTGTGCAAGATGATACCGATGGACAGCACAATACCTGATCGAAGTCCAGAGAGCGAGGAGACGAAGAGAGCAAGACCCTCCGGGAAGTTGTGAATAGCAACAGCAACACCAGTCATAACGCCCGCGCGACGGTAGTCCTCCTTTTGGCCGGCATTCTCTTCCAGAAGGTTGGACGATTCCGCAGTAGCTGGGCTACGGAGTTCATCGTGGTTGGCGCCAGTAGGGCTTTCGTGCACTGGAGAAGCAAATGCAGCCTTGTCTCCTTCTTCCATGTCTCCAGCAGAAACGGGAGCGTTCGACTTCTCGCCAGCGGCTTTCTTCCGCCCAAAAACGGTGTGGACCAAGAATTCTACAAGCAAAATGATCACAACGCCGCCGAAAAACGCCGCCACTGTAGTCAGGTACGCGTTACCGTTGCAAGTGTTGTCGCAAACTCCAGTACTGGTTGATCCACCCTTCTCGTACGCCTCAGGATCCACATTACCGACCGTGTAATGAGCACGGTAGAACGTCAACGACTCACTGAAGAGGTCAGCAAGACCAATAAACAGCATCACACCCGATGAAAGTGCAAACGCAACAGAAAGTGCCAACGGACTCGCCAGGAAATTCAAACGCTTGACGGAAATCACAAGCACGGACAACGTGGTGGCGAAACCGCCGAGGACGCTCATGCACATGGCCGTCGCGATCACTGTGTTCGTGATGGTCGTGCCGGGTGTGATGCCGTCGTCGTCAGCGTAGCCGTCGTCAACGTCCATGATGTTGAACCAGGCCATCATGGCATTCTCCTCGTGTTCCAGAATGTGGCAGTGAGCCACGTACGGGTCCGTCGTGTCGAAGTTAAACTCCTTGGCACCGCGGCTGCTTCCCTCAATGAGGTAGTCGCCCGGCGTACACGCTACGTAGCAAACCTGGGTAATGGTGTCTGACTTCCGGTCGCCTGCGTTCGGGATAACCACCACATCCTTCAGTTCATTCGTGTTCACAGTCTCCTCAGTCTCACCACACTGGGCATTGATAAGGTGCCAGTGGAAAGGGTGAGGGTCGTCCGTGGGGTTCTGGAAGTTCCACTTCTCGACCGTACCCTTAGTACAGTGAAGATTTCCGGTGATGCCGGATGTGTTCACTTGTTGCGAGCGGTAGAGCAGGATGCTCATGGTAGGGCAGAGAACCTCGGTTTCCATTTCACCCAGAATCAACGTACGCTCTTTGCCTCCTGCTTCGTACAGTTCCTTCAGAGACTTGTACGGGGTCAGAGAAGATGGAATTTCCTTCACTTCCATCGTGTCCGTCTTTAAGCTCTCGACAACTCGGAACTGCATGATGCGGTTGTCGTAAGGGGTAGCTTGGTCCGACGTCTGCTTGTCCTCGAGATCGTAAGTCGTGCCATTCTTATCGCCAGTGAAGTCACAGACAAATTCCACGCGCTCAAACGGGAAGATCACGAGGTCCTCAGTCAGCGCCTTGGGCTCTCCGACGAATCCAGAGTCGGTTGCCACAATTTGGCACTTGTCCGGGAATGGGATCGTCAAGTTGTAGTGACGAGCGTTGGCAGCATTCACGAGGCGGAAGCGCACCTGGGCAGGCGGAACCTCAAGGTACGGCATCACGACTCCATTAACGAGGTTGACCGAGCCAAAAGACTCTGGCACCCACACGGTCGCACCTTCATTGCAGTTATCGTCCGAGTACATGATCTTTCCGGTGTTGCTGATGAGACGGTCCGTCAAAATGAGCGGGATGTCGGTCTCAATGTTGAGGTTGAGTTTTTCCTCCAGATCAGCATCGCTGATGATGTACGCACCCATTAGACCAGCCCAAGTGTTGAGACGGGTAAGACCGTTCGAATGGTCATGGTACGTTTTCGTAGCTGCCGACTGGTTGTTGAGATACTGGAACTCCTGCGACTGGTTCTTGTAGATGGAAAGGAACGGAAGACCGTCAAACCTTGCAGGAGATTCCAAGCCGTGCACGTGCGTAACGACTGGCACGCCGCAGTACGGGTAGCAAGCAGACGCATGCTGCGTGAGAGTGTACTGGACGCTCTCTTGGAGCAAGTGCGGGGCTTCAAGCTGGTTGTACCACGTGACGTTGATCGGTACTCCACGTGCGACCTTGATGGTAGGCCCGGGCGATGTCGGCGTCGAGTTCTTCAGCGCGTATCCGTAAATGGCACCGGAAATGGAGCCGTCGTCGGTCCAGTTGTGTGTCGAGCGGGCGATCTGCATGTCGATGGAACCGCCGCTTGTCATGTCGATGACCTCCGGAATGGTGAGCGCGCTGACGTAGGCTTCCCAGTCGGTCTTGAGGTCTGTGAGCGCGTCGACTGGGGATAAAATAGCAGCGGCGCCGATCGCCAAAGCTATCGCCGTCGAGAGGGCGGATCGAGCGGAAGACATCATCGTCTGGATGGGTGTATGCCGTTCAGTGTCTGGCCCAAAGGTGTGCTTGCAGTCTGGCGAATTGCGGAATGAGATCGGGAACGCACCCGAAACTTGCGGAATGAGATCGTACACCACAGAGACTTGCGTCTCCCTAGGTGTTCGATCTCACTGAGTGAGTACCAGCACCTGCAAGTCCTAACTGAACATCTTTCACGTCGATCGTTGCCAGATGCTCAAGATTAACTTAGGATACCGCTTCAGACGCGCTCCACGGAAAGAAATTGTCCAGAGGAGCCCGTTGCGGCAAGCAGGCGCGTGCCTCGCGCCAATGCGCTGGTCGAACCCGGACAAGACGGGCAAGTAGAAACCGTACTCTTGTGGAAGCATCCGCTTTTTACTGTTCGGAAGTGGCACAGGGACTAAAAATTACTAAAAATAATAAGCAATCTAATGAGATTTGGACGGCGCCCGTCCCACTGGGCCGGGCGGCGGTTGGTGCTGGGCCGGGCGTTGGCGCGTGCCAGTGATACGTGATACCCACAACTTGGCACGCTGGCTTCAAACGAGCGTTACAATGGAAGGCGCAACGCTCACGACTGCACAGCAGTATTGGCTCCACCAAATGCGCCGTCCAGTTCGACACTTTCTGCGGGGTGCATTTGCGATCCCCATGTTACGAGTTCGACACTTTCCGCTGGTGCATATGCAATCTTCATAGGGGTTTTAAGTGAGGATACTCGCAGATGGAGCGCCAAATCAAGTAGGTAAAAGTTGTAGCTGGACTTACGTCTTGCAGACCTATGCTATTACCAGTGTCTTAGGTCTAGCATCGCGGAGTCCATATTCGTTGTTGTGGGAGCTAGGAAGAAGTTCGGTCGAATCCCAAGCGCGTAAGCCGCCGTAATATCCGAATCAGATGAATGTCGAAACAAGAAATGGCAGTGGCGCTATGAAATGAAGCTGGAGCGCCGAATCAAGATATGTGCATCTTGCATCGACAATTCGCGTTCAACGTGGTCGATTAATCCTGGAAAATTCCAGGCTGGAATATGCTCTAACAACCCGCCAAAGTATCGCCGAGTCGGCTCTTGGCGAGAGCGTGTTTGCTTACCTTTTTCAATTGTGAGCGTGTACTGTACCTACACCGTAATCGTTAGAGGTTGCGGCTGTACATGTATCAGCTAGAAAATGCGTTCACGAATTTACAAATATACATACAGTACATACGTCGCTAGAAAATATGTTCCTGCGTTCACGAACATGTGATCCTAGAAAAAAATGCTTGAGAAACTAAAATTCTTGCCTACTACATGTACGTTTAGACAATCCATATGGCGTAGATATACTTAGGCCCTTGTGAGACAAGAGCCAAGTTGTCCAAGTACCCCCCCCCCCCCCCTTGTCGTAAGCGAAGTTTTCTCCTAAGCGAAATTCAGTTACAGCCAATCACAAGAGTCTATTTATAGCATATAGAGACTGCTAAAATGCCGTTCTGAGAGATCTAATTATAGGAACATGTACAGTATGACACTTGCCTGCATGTTTTACGCCATTATCGAAATCGCTATGGGGAGACCGCGTACAACCGGAAATGACAAAAAGCCCAGGCGCTACACTCGCATCGCTGTAGACTACTCACACAAGCAGCGCCTCTTAGAATATATCGATGCTAGCCACACAGTTACTGAAGCTATCACACATTTTCTATCCTTCCTGTACTGATACTGAAAAGTTACGCAAGCAGAAGCAGATTTCAAAATGGAAAAAAAAACAAGAAGGACACATTGCTGCTGTGTGTGATGAGGGCAAAGGACACCTTAAGAACCTTCGCTACAGTGGTCAAGCAACAATTCTTTCGAGTAAAGCTGAGGGTCAAATTGTCTTGTGGATTAACTCTTTGCGCAAAGAGGGGTGCCCTGTTTCGTCGCAAATGTTGCAGTTTAAAGCATTAGAAGTGGCGGATGATGAAGGCCTCTCTCGCGACGTCTTTAAAGCGTCACATTCCTGGAGACGCCGGTTCATAAGACGCCACAAGCTTTCAATTCGTGCACGCACTCGCCAAGGCCAGACGACTCCACAAGACGTGGCGGCAGCGAAAGCAAAGTTCAGCGCTGAGGTGAGAGCCGCCATTATTGAACACGGTATAACTAACGTGTTCAACGCTGACCAAACGGGTAGGAATCTAGTATCGATGCGGCTTCTTAGCTGTGGTTATAGCTAACAGAAGGATTGTTTGTTCTCTAGCCGTGTTTTTCGAGTATCTACCCAGTAAGACAGTAAGCACCAAAGGTGCTAGGACCGTTTGGGTCAAGTGCTGTGGCAAAGATAAAGAACGTGCCACCGTGATGCTGCTAGGTGATTGGCTCGGTAATAAGTACGACCCCTTTGTCATTTTCAAGAGCGGCGTGTCGCGTCGGGAGCACATACAACAGGAGAATGACTCGGCTCGACATGGCTTCGGCGTTCGGATGTGGAAAGAGATCTACGGACTTCAAGCACTGCATTGTTGCCGTATCTACGGCAACCCTACAGCCTGGTGGAATTCTCGAATTTCGGTTGAGTTTCTAAAGTATCACTTCGGGTATCGTGACAACCCAGAGGAGAAGATATTACTTCTCTGGGACGACTTTTCTGGGCACTGGACCGATGAAGTCAAGGAGTATGCTGCATCTATCAGCCTCTTCTTGATGAAGGTTCCGCCACGATATACGTACGTCTGTCAACCCGCGGACGTCGCTTGGAATCAACCTTTTAATAGTCGTTTACGTGACCGCTGGCTAGACGACTTGAGGGCTCAAGTAGCCAACCATCATGCTTTTGAACGTGATCGTACAAAAGAGCGACAACAGTTGCAGGAGGCTATCGCAACTATTGTGAGAGAAGAAATACAAGAGATTGCCGCTAAGAAGATCCGAGCCCTTGAAGAGCAGGCCCCTACGTCAAAGTTCGAGATGGTAGCACCGAAGCGTGTCGACATCACGTCGTGGATCTGCGAAAGCTGGCGAAATTTAAGTACGAAGACAATTGTTGGCGGCTTTGCCAATGCGGATCTTCTCTGTGATACACGAAGCAGTGAAACACAGGTGGAATCGTCTGATATTGGTGATATTACCGAATTGTTGGATCAATTGGGCGAACTGGGTGCTATAGGTCCGGCCGTTGATAGTGAGGATGAATATGAGAGCAGCTCAGATGAAGAATTTTACTTTTAAATATGACATGAGATTTTTATTTAGACGAAATGTGAAGGTAACCAAGCGAGCTTGGACACGTAGCTCAAATGGCAAGAGCACCGCCTTCTATGCGGATGGACGCGGGTTCGATTCCCGCCGTGTCCATATTTTTTTAATGGTCGAAATTAAATAATTCCTACCCTTTGACTTTTAATTAGGAGGTTTAAAATTTATTTTACCGTAATCACCGTACATTGCACTTCACTTAGGACAGGGGCGAGGCGGTACCAGCACAAGTTCTGGGGCTGATGTGGGTGGAGTGTTTCAGCACTTGTGTTAGACCTTGCCCAAGTAAAGAGAACGATGCTAAATGAATAGAAAAATTGGCGGTGGTTGCTGGCCCACTCGTTCATTTTTGTTTTGTGACCAACAATGTATGAATGTAACCAGCAGATTCGTTAGCCTTTTGGCGGCGTTTTAGTGCACCAGAAGCGTAAAAAAAATGCGGACTCGGCGGCGGTCAACAGATTTAGCTAATTGTGGTGTTTTCCGGAGGTCGAAGCAACACCAAACACAAAGCAGAGCAGGTGGCGAACCTGCAGGAAACTTGTAGCCAAGTGTATTGATGCAGCTTGTGCAGTAGCTAGCAGATTGTAAAGTGAGATCATAGAATAGTCGTCACCACCCTTCCGTCTAAGTGAAAATATACAGCCCTTATGCTGACGACAGCATCAGGGGCAACATGCAAGACAGCCAGAGATTCCACTTGGATCACTGGCGGTCTGTCCTACAAGATCCATGAATATTTGGTCAGGTCCCGAATGGCTGGACCTGCCATCGCCAGTAGAGGATGCTGGCTTTGATGCACCAGAGTCAGCCGTCTCTCCGTCTGTGATGAGCCTGGATGCACCAGGTTGCTCACTGTCTAGTCGTCAAACTTGATGGCAGTCCGGCTTGATGCCTACGATTCACCACACAGTCCCCAAAGCTTGATTCCGCAGCCGGACTTCGACCACCCCGATCGCAACCCTGACAATCAGATATATGCCTGGCCCTTGTTGATCACGATGCAGCTCTTCGTTCCAGCATTGGATGGTTGCTCACTTCTTGCTGGTGATTGTCACCTGTCTGCCGGTTCCAGCAGTCCGTGAACGCGTCCGTCGACTCACACTTTGGTCTTCAGCCTGTACCTCTACGAGGCACCTCAGAGTGATCGCCTCCGGTTGATTGTCATCGGGTCCAAGTTCAACCTCTGTGGTTTGCGGCGCAGCCACAGCAGGAAGACTGCTGTCGGATGCCCGATTGTTGGTTGTAGAACGCGCTTGCTGTCGTCGACGCCTGGTCCTCAGGCGACACTTCTTACCGTCTCCAAAACAACTGCTCATTCGTGTTGTTGTGTTTTTCCAGTCGTCGTTGCACGCTGCCAGTGTGCCGTGAGCTCTTGGTCAGCAGCAGCCACGTACTGGCTCACCAAGATGGGAACGTCTTGAGTTAAGCTGGCCAGCGGTTCATACGAGTCCTCGATGGCTTCGAGTTCTTTCCACTGCACCAAGATTTCAATGTCGCACATCGTGTCGTTCCACCTGTGGCTCTTGAGGTTCTCGATCGCCAAGACAATTTCTTGGGCAGATATGTGCTCTAAGAGCTCCTCAGTCACGTCCAAGCTGGAGTCTGCATAGAACTTGAGTCTAGAGGCGTGTACGTCCAACTCACCTCCCGCAATGAGGTGTATGATCAAGAATGAATGTGCATCGGCACGCACAACGCTATACGGATCCACCCAAGTCACAAGAAGCTTATTGCTCCGCTTCTCATCCACTCTCGAGTGTATAACGTAATCGCCTTCCGTAAAATTCACAACGTTTTCTCCACGTTTTCGTTTTTTGTTAACCAACCTTTACTTCAGGCATTGATCCTCAATCACCTTGTGCATGTCGTGAATGTTGCTTCGCAGTTCGGCGAGAAAGTGATCAATCTTGTCACAAGCGGGCACCTTCTTGAAGTCCCCCGTACCGACAGGTAGAATTCTTTGAGAGGTGTCGGGCATGGCAGCCCAGTGAAGAGCTCCACTGGCGCTCTGTTGCCAAGTGAAGGCACCGCAGTGTGATGGAGGCTGGACTGTATCATTGGAATGTGGTGAAGCGCGGATAAGAATTTCCGAAAAAGGCCGTGCCGACGGCCAGATTGGGGGATAGAGTGGGATCGGGCGACAGGGGCCACACCTGAGTCAAGATACCGGATCGGCAACCTAGAGTCACGCGTGCGACAGTTGCCGGACCCGAGATTGCCCAGATTTCTCCAGAAGATGGATGGAATGGGACCGCTGGGTTCAAGGTGAGGTGTTCGAGAACGGTGAAGCCCAAGCCGAAATAGATACCCGGGCCCGATGAAGGGTCTAGTATCGGGATGGAGATGCGCGGTGGGAAGCCAAGATCACTGATGCTCCGGCGAGATCGACATGTATCGCGCTGAGTTCAAGTGAAGCAAGGCGACGCCAGCTTGTTTGATCGGCTAAGAGACGGAGCTGGGGAGTGTCGATTGTTAGATGCGAACGCCTGCCACCGCCGGTCCAAGCTGTACTGGGACCGAGCAGGCAGGATCGACGAAGATCTGGTGAATGCAGACGTCGATATGCCAAGATCCGCGCCGAGTGCGGCAAGATGATAACGACGCACCGCGATCGAGGTGGCCACGAACGGAGATCCAAGATCGCGGCGAGGTGGCGGTATGGGACCAAGGCGGACCTGAGATCCAGAATTGAGGCAAGAGGCTGACCCAAGCTCGAGGCACGAGAGCCGAAGATGACCACGATCGAGGTGTTGGAGGATCATGATCGGGGAGATGCAGGCTGATCGTGATTGAGAAGGTGTTTGTCGATCGTGATCAAGGCGGTGCAAGTCGATCGCGATCGAAGAAGTGCTGGCCGATCGTGATAGAGGACTTATGATTTCGTACGCTTCAGCTGTGTATCCAGGTGTCAGGTGATCGTAGGATAGTGAATCAGGATGGGACTAGTGGACAGGGATAACTCTAAACAGACTCGAATTTGCGCTGAACAACATAAGTGCCTTCGCTCACGCCTGGAATCGGGAGCTACATTGGCCCACCAAGCGTCTGGAAGGTAAGGATACATGATCTAGTGTAGTGATTAAGTCTGGATAAAATATTGACCAGCTTCTCCCTATCTAGTGACCTATCCTTAAGTGCGAACCCCTGATCGGAAGGAATTGATTGCTTGGCCTGAAGATCACGTCGAATCTCAACCTCTTAAGACCCCGCTAGTGGAAGCGGCAAGCAACGGAAAGGAAGGGGCAAGATCCTCGACATTGGACATCCACAAACCCTGGATCAAGACCAAGCGACCAGATCAAGGCTCGAATACTCGCCTTCGACCCGGTTCAAGTACTCCGAGGTAAAGTGAATCGTTTCCACGTTACCGCAAGCCCCTGCGTTACACCAAGACGTTCTACTCTCACCGAAAGACTCTTCAGAAGCCACCTGGTAGAGCGTAACCCGCCTACCGACGGTACACAAGGTGAATACTACACACAGCTAGATCACGGATCATCAGGGGACCCCTCCGTTAGTCGGTGTCTGGGCGCCAGTGGTATCGATACCTGCCTCAACCTGATTTTGACAGATTCCGCTCCACCACATGCACATCTGATACACATTCTCGCGAATATGGCGCTGTTGACTACTTTACTTTATGCTGGTTGATCAAACACCTAATCGCAAGCGTCAATGCGTCGCTGGACCGACTGAATTGAGTTTTTTTTTTCCAGTTCCGTCTGGACTCCATGCTGCGCATGGACACACCTTTGCTAGAACATAACGCTACCTCCAGTTTTCTGTAATATACTGTAAAGTTGAGTGATACTTTGAACTTCATTCCTGCGCGCCCCCCGGTAATTGCATGAGATGGGAGGTATGTAGTTCGAAAGCCCGCGCCTAATACAACAGCACCAATATGCGACATTTTGCAAAACAATGTATTCACTAAATCTTTTGCTCACTTGTAGAATCTTTAAAGTTTTTTTCTGCAGGATTCTGACATTTGTTAACGCTGTGTGGAATGTAGTTTGAAAGCTCACAACCAGCACAACATCGCCAATGTGCGGCTTTTTGGAAAACGATGTATTTACTTAATCTATGGCTAAGGTAACGTGTCTCCTCTCCTACTTCATCGTCTCACTAAGTGGAGTGGTCTTGGTGTTGTTTTTAATACGGAAATTGTCGCCGCAGCAGCAGGTAAACCACAAGTCAGGTCCATAGTCCACTGTGACCACATTACCAGCCTTGATTATCTGTTTGGTAACCACCAAAACACGAACGTTGTTCCTATTCACCAACTCGATAAATTTCGTGTTAGGGTTGCACGAGTGGAGTCATCCCACCACAAGCTGTTGGCCCAATGTAGACAGTCTGGTTCTGGGTGCTCTTCGTCTGCAGCTCCAATGCGTACATACTAGTTTGCTATTTATCCGCTTTGAAGTCGAGCGCCGTTAACTCTCCACCGTAGTTTCACAGCACGGCAACCGCATGAATAGTGATAATACCCACAACACCGAGTCCCGTTAGGCCTGTATCAACCAGTTGCAGACGGTTTGACTCATATACACTATTAGAGCAGTGACCTTTGCGCTTACAGCTGCCAGGTGTGCAATTATAGTCCGTAAGAGCATTAATAGAACTGTCGCGGAAACAGTCGTATTCGTAGTCGCATCCTTCCGTCGCACCAACGTCCTTAAAACCAATTGACCGTTTCTCACCTCTGGCCTGTCGAGAGGATGCGATTTTTTTCCATGTCCTGCGGCCCCTCAGTTGGCTCGGCTCCGTCAATAACAATCACTTCAGGATACAGTGGGGCTGCAACTGCTCTTGACGATGGGTGGCGAGCACCTCCTTCACACCAGGAAGACTCAGATAGACCTTCATTAACATTAACGGCATGCGGGGCATGGCGTAGACGCGACGAGCATCGCTAACCGACTTCTTGACTCTATCGTACCGCTTCTTTCGCGTCCTCTTTGATTTAAATGGGTTTTTTTACGCTTTCCTCTCTTGAGATGTTCCTGGTACTTCATTGGGGCTGCACGAATCGTCGTGGCAGCAACAAAACATTTCGCTTCACTTCAGGTTCGTGAGGAGGGCATGGGGCGCTGATACCCCCCTCGTGAGCAATACCACTGCCGCCAGCGGACCGCGCGGCGGCGGGGGGGGGGTTATTGTTTGTTGTTCTATTGTTTCGTTGTGAGGGACTCGGAGATTGCGCTGTACAAATCAATTATGTAGTTCTAATGGTGTGATTTTAAATATTGAGTGGGTGATATTCGTGCGTTGTCGCAATACACGACCACTTATACACCCTTTCAACCTATATAAATCAGGCGCTGCCTTTTGAGGTGCATTACTGTACCTCGATGGAAAACGTCGCGCAAAACGGATGATTTACATGGCTTTGGTAGTGCAGAATAGCCCCGGTTACACTGGGAGTTCCGGTATACTACGCCTGAAAAATGTCGAAATGGACTGCTAATTCCCACCATGCAAAAAATGTGCAAATATGTAAGTTCAAGGCAAATAACGTGTTAAAATCGTCGTACGTGTCGTACTACAATTTTAACACGTTATGCACGACGATTATCGGACATTTTTGCCATTTGCCTAGAAATTAAAGCTGATAAACATAGTTCTTGAGGTGCACAAGAGGGTGCACGTTTTCCAGTGTATTTCATCAAGTGCAATTTACACTCGGCAAGAGCAATAGCAATTTTGGCAAATTGGTTAAAATGCCTCGGGTACTTAAAATTTGAATCATCATTAGATTACAAACCTCATAAAACCTGAACGTCAAGTAAAATTCCAGCCAAGGCATCCTATAACGCACGAACCACGGCAATATCTCAACCTCATCCGCCAACTTTCGCGCCAGTTAGCAGCTTCAGCACGATCAGCCTGTCGCTCAAGTACTTTACACTCATTCACTTCGAATTTACTGCCTCCGCAACACCGCAAGTCCAAGATACCGGCAAGATACGCGTAATACGACTACGAGACCAAGCTTCGTATCGTCGAGACTACCCGCAGAAGCGGTGTGTAGGAAGCTGTGGCGGAGAGTCTGGGCGTTAAGATGAACACAGCTCGGGAGCCCCGGATGAATGACTGCCATGGATTTGCAACACAGGAAAGCAGCTCCACTGACGTAAATTGTGACCTGCCAATCAAGCACGGTTCATTATCGAGAAATCGTTGGAGCATTTCAATATGTCGTGTCAGGCTCGAGACCTGAAATTGAGCACATGGTATGCAGGCTCGGGCAATATTTGACTAACTTCAGTACCGATCACTACACGCAGGCGAAGAACGTTCTGCCGAACCTTAAGGGTACCAAGGACTTTGGACTTCAAATGCAAGTTTCTGGATCTGCTGAGGTGGAAATCCTGCGGCTAGTGGCTGCTGGATCGTCAGTCAGATAATGACTTCTTCACTATGAGCGCTTTTTGTTTGGCTCACAAAGTACACTGAAACCAGATTATGTAGTCATGGAGGAATGGGCACGTGATTTCATGTGGCTGCGGGGCCTGTGTGCTGACGATATGACATCTCGAGTCTATGGTGTGATAATACTGCGGCTCTAGCTCTGTGAAAGTGGGATCAGTCCAAAACAGGGGTGTCAATAGTCAGAATGTGATTAATTGTGCCAGTAATGTTAACCTTGGCATAATTAAGCTGAAAGTAATGAGACTCCAGAATAATGTATTTATTCCTCCAGACCTTCTCCGTTTTGAAACCATTCCTCCGAGACAATTATATACCACGAACACCAGGATATGCAGTATTTACAGTCGACTCGACACAAGCGAGAAGCGTGCCGTAGTGTTCGTGTTGCATCGCCAACATTGAGAAGAAGAGGGGCATCGAGAAGAGGGCCGACGCCAGGCAGCTCCCCATGTACGCTTCGAAAGACGCTGAACACGATTTAAGTTTAACTTTTGTGTGGGACGTCCGCTTGACACTACGATACTTGTAACCAGGTTTTGGAAATTACGCCCCGGACCAGGACTTATACCTGAAGCGCGAGTTCTTAACATCGAACTTCTATTACATGCAGTAAGGAGCGTGTTTTGTTTTGATGCTGACGAGTTGCCACTGGCTAGTTCAAGTGGGAGCGATGAAAGTTTGGGTTTGGGTATAAGTAGAAAAAAGTAGACATGGCATCTGATATTACCTTAGACCCCGCCCCGCAGTGTCATTTCGGAAGCTACATCAGAGGGTACTGGCGAAATTTGTCCAGATAGTCCAGACAATGGCAGTCAGCGTAGAGGGGGGTCTGTTATGTGGCCAGATACACCAGAGAAAAAAGTCTGCGGTCAAACTCTCATATCGCTGCAGTTCCTAACTGTCCTGGAAAATGCGAATTCGACATATGTTTGGGGACGTGTCGACAACACCGCATGGTATGTCAGCGATTCCAGAAAATACGAGTGAGGCGTCTGCCAACACTGCACGGGATGTGACCGCGTTAATTAAATGAGTGGTTGCCCGACTTGACATATACTGTAAAACCACGGCTACAAGTACGGAAATATGGGAAAAAGTTCGTGTCCAATATTTTGGAGTTCAAGATTGCAGACATTCGATAATTGGTCTATCGCGGGAGAAGGTGCTTCGCCTGGTCAATCGAACCAGAGCGGAAGAATTTGGGGGATCGATTTACGGTCCAATTGAAGGCTTCCCATTACCTCAAATTCTGAGCGACAGCGGTAATTTAAATGCTGTCAATTTTCTGCAGTTTTTCTTTTCTGACTATGATCGCGTTCTAAAACGACGTAAACACTTTCTTGGGTGGGGCCACCCAGTTCTGCGTACTATCCTCAAGCAGAAAAAATACAACTGGAAGGTACCTTATGATATGTTTCTTCCAAGCTTAAGTAGTGTGCAGTATTTCTGACATTTGACAGATGCACAGAAGGATATTATTTTATGTGCGTTTGGTTGTGCACGTCCAAGCGCTACGAAATGAGTTACCATGCTATTCAATAGGCTTTCAACCTTACTGACTTTGCAATGGAACCGGAGTTCGTGTACTGTGACTTTGAATGGGGAATGATTCGTGCATTCAAGGATCACTACCCTTTTTCAGCTACCTATTTCATTTTAAGTAATCGTGCCAAAAACAAAAATAAAAAAGTATTAGTACCGGAGAAGGAATGTAGAATTGCGATGTAGATTGTCCTTGATATGCGGATTGTTATTTCTCGGGAAAAAAATCCAGAAACTAGATGTAGCGTGGATTCAGGCCAACTTTCACCGAAGTTTGAGCAAGCCGATTTGATTGTGTCCGTCTCGAAGTGATCTCAATTTTGGAAATACTTTCATCGCACGTGGGTTTGTCGATATGTGGAGCCTTTTACGTCTGAAATGGTGAGTCGCACAATGAATCCACTGGAACGGTTTAACAGGGAGAGGAATAGTGTTTTTATGGAGCATACAATCTTGCCAAAGTTCGTGTTTGGTATTGAGAAGCTGGCTCGAAAGTGCGTATACGTCAAGGCTGAGGTTGATGTGGGGATACCCAGCAGCCAAGAAGACTTCAGATGCAAAAAAAATCAAGCACCTCGCAACCAGCTTCCAAAATGTTCGGGATTCCTCTAACTTGACCGAGGAAATGATATTCCGGCCCCCAATGCTTTCAACGGGATTCATGTCGATACATTGTTCACTTCATGAACGGCATCCACACAAACTTTGTACAAACAGAATGCCATGTTGATCACACCGTGGAGGGATTTCTCATCGGGCGGTTCAGTCGCGGGATCAGGGCCAAAACGTGTAATTCCTTGTGCGGACGCCAGTGCCAAAGATACTGTTTCACAGATTGCTCTAAAAGCGGCTTCCTGTGTAGTCGCGGCTTCTGAAGTGGATCACATGGACAACTGTGTGCACTTACGCGTCAATAACACCCGCGATCGCACCATTGTTGCAAGCTGCCTGCATTTCAAATGAAACCCCATCTTTGAAACGCTGTGGTAAGTTGCGCGAGCCTTCGATAGCTGCCCAACTTGATTTCGTAGGACGATGTCAATTGTTGAAACCAAGATAGGGCATATTGGATGCCTTCCAAACCCTCCTTATCGGCGTGTGAATGCTCTCAGGTGTTATCAGGGTAATTCCTGCGGATCCGGCGCGTTGTATTGGATAAGGGATTTTTCAAATTCTTTTTGACTCGTACGCGAGCGCTCATCGATATTACCATTCACGCTCGTTGGAAATGCTGGGTCTGGTGTCATCTCCATCTTGATACATCGGTTTTCTGAATCCAGCTTCAGCCACAATGTCTGGAGCTATCTCCCTCCATGACATCGTAATCACTTGGAATCCCCCTTTAAAAGGCCATCCTCGCGGGAGTTGCTTTGACGGGCTGCGTACCGGCGAGCATGACCGTTTCCGAGGATTTCTGCAAACCTCCAAACTGCTGTATGCACTCTCGTCACTGTAAAACTACAGGATTATTAATACGTTGGGTAGGTGAATTCTGCAACAAATCCAGGGTAAGTGAGCCTAAATCCGAAATTCAAAACTTATTATGGGGGATGAATTGTTCATATTCGAGGAACCTTCATCGTCTTTGCAACGAAATTAAGTTCTGAAAATAAACGATAAGTATACGTTGTAAACCGTTTTACTTCAAAAATTATGTTTGTCCCGCGGGTCGAGGATGTAGGTATAACACTGGAAAAGGAAGTAAATATAGCTTTGAAAGTGCTTGAAATTAGCGAGGCTACCGTAGCTTTAGCGTCAGAACAACGTTTACACAAATAGTATCAGTTAATATCGATAACTGCCGTTCTTATACAAAGAACTGGTACATACAATAACTATTTATCGACCCCAAGTGTCATTTAGTCCCTTAAACAAGGCAACTAACTCTTCAGAGGCTAAATCCAAATGTATTGCCTTTCTTAATTGTCCTAAACCTAAATGTAACGGACTTAGTATATAGCATAATAAATCCAAGTAAAATGTAATGTATGTCTCTGAGGCCATCGACGTATCTACTAAGTGTGTGACACACACAAGCTGCGACCTTCGTGTCACAAAATCAGTCGAATTCCTCTAACCGAATTCGACAAGCCTTTTATTACCCCCCCCCCCCCCCCCCCCCCCATCCATTAACCGAGTACATAATTAAATGCACATCGGATCTGTTCATGTCGGAGTTCCGACTTTCGAATTATAATGTAAAATATTATATCAAGTACGACACAAGTGCGAAACACGACCACAGCATATAGTCGTTTTCTAACCAACCTCCGACAAACACCAGCGACAACCGGAATTCTTTCCGCGGTAAAAGGCAAATTACGTGTCGGAGGGACAGTCATTAAATGGGGTATGACACGTTATGCACACTCAGTTGGCTCGTCCACAACTGCACACAGCGTGTCAGACGAATATCGTTGTAATAAAGTCCGTATGTCGTGCTGCATGAACTATTGATATGTGAACTGTAAGTCGTTGTAAACGACCCCACCAATGTCACATCCACACAACTGTTGGCTCAGAAGGAGAAGAGGATTTCGTCCGTTGCAGGGATTAAATGTGGCCGTGAATGCGCATGCGTACTAGTACTGTGTTACGAATGCTCTATGATGTTATAGTGAAGACGATTGTACCAGCACACGCGGCGGCGCATCCTTAATGAGGACCCATCTATGCAGATGGCATTTGCTCGTGCTCGGCCAGTTTGCGACTTAGTCACGAGCAAATACTAGAGGGGCGGGTGGGGTGTTGGAGAATGCCCAAAGCTATACAGTACTCGGCTGCGACCTCACCCAGTGGCAGAATGGGACAACGGACCTCTCGAGTTCTCGCACCGGTCGAGACAGCCTCCGGCCCACCATCGCCCAAGTGGCAGAAAGTGGCGGCTGTCCTCTTGCGTCCTGACAGCGGTCATCTCAGAGTGGCTGCGTCCTGACAACGGTCCTTAGTCAGCGGCTCAGACTTCAACACAGCAAAGAACAAGTGAGAGAAAGTGGTGGCTGTCCACTTACGTCCTGTCAGCGGTCCCCCGCAAATGGCTCAGAAATGGCGAATGTGACAGCGGCAGTGTTGCGACCTAACATCGGCCATGTTAGTATTAGACATATGCATTTGGAGTGTTAGGCAAGCTCGGTTACGTACTACCTGCCGGCGTTTTTTCTCTTTGGTTTTCAGTACTGTAGCCGATTGTCGAGATGTTTTGGTATAGCTTTTCATTGTCACAGTTGCCATGCCGTATTGTAAAGCGCGACTGGGAGACGCTGAATGAGCTGTGGCGAGCTCGTTGGCACAAATATACACTAGTTCACGACAAAGAAAAGTTAGACGTTATCAGCAAATAGATATCGTCCCCAAACCGAGCCGCATTTTACGTACTCGCCAACATGAGCCACGCGCAGTCACTTCGTATTCCTTCCACGCGTTCCAACCGGGGCTAGTAAACTGCAAACTTTGCATACCCTGTTCGTGCGTTTTCGCTTTGGGTCTCCAACTTCACCACGATAATCTTCTGTCTCGGTTGGCTTGTGACCAGATAGATTGAAGGTTCGTTTCGCTACTGGACAACCAGAATCAGGGGGAAGACATTGCAGCTGCAAAACATAAATGAGCAATAACACCAATATTATCAGCAGTAAAACGTACCTGTGAGAATTGTGTAAAATCCTTTTCTTTCACGGCTAGCGTGGAGAGTGGTTAAAACCTCAGCGTGAGACATGCCTCGTTTTTCCTGTATGGCATAGTGCTCGCGGTGAACAATGTAGGTATTGACCATACCTAGACCGAATAACCCTAGAAACAATCTAGTCAACGAAACATAACAGTTTAGTTGATGAGCAAGCCGTACAGAAAACTGACTCGCGTTTTGTAGTAGTTTTGAACGCGAAGGCAAATTGAACCGAGTATCGCTGTAGTCTGAGCTGATCGTGTACGTCGACCCCTCTGATGTTGTAGTGGTAGTCCTTGACAAGTTTTGGGCATCGGATATTAAGATGCCCTTCTTCAGCCCAAGTATTTCGAACTGCAACGTGCACATAAACAACAGTTAGTGGAATAGCAAAATCACTGATTGTTGTAGTCACTTACCCGTAGTAAGGCACCGGTAGGTGAGCTGATTTAGAATCCCACCACCAGCACGCAATCGTTTCTGGGACCGCCTTGAGCCGTGCCATAGTGTAGGAACTCAGTGCTGCTAAGCCGTTTTTGCAGGTTTCTTTCAGCGTGGCTGGAAATCCAACACGGCGGATTTGAATCGATCCCTCGGTGTATATTTCGTTCGCGAGTAATTCCAGCGCTAATGCAACCGACGTGTACAACAACGTCGTAGGGCTGGCGATAGCTTGGTAGTCCGGACTTGTTGTCAATGGTTTGCTTTTTAATAGATGTGCCTTTTTTCCACAATAAACTTTAAGACTGCATGGGGCAAACATATAAATTAGTCGACCATCAATTACATCCATGTAAAAAATTATTTACCGTTAACAGTACGCAGACCTTGGCAACACGTAAGGAACAACATTGTCCCCCACTTGTGTGGCTTGTTGTGCAAAAGCATCCGCGTCAAGTTGTACTTTGAGCATTCCCTCGTCAAAACACAAAATTAGTCCAGGCTTGCATCAGCGTTTGAAGGTTTTGTGTAGGGTGTCTACAATCGGGCGGATCATCCTAGCGTTGTCTGTATTTGCCATAGCGCTTCTGTCCTCGAACAAGTGAAGATGATTCATTATCGCGTCAAATCTGTTGTACACATACACACAAATACATATGCATAAATTCAGCGTTAGCACTGCTCCAAACACTATTTGGCACACCTGTTTCGAAGCACCCATGCTCCAAAAAAACAGAATTGAGCCAACGCACGATGTGCTTATATGGCTTGCCAGGTGCCGTATGGGCGGACACATTATTTGTGCGCCTAAAAGGCCAAACCCGACGGCGTATTTATGTGGTGCAAAAGCTTGTACCTGCCACAACCGCAGTCGAATGTCAGTCAACGATTCGACATATCCTGTTCTTAACCCGCACATGTCGCTGTTTATCTCTTGTTCACCATCCGCGATCAACTCGCATTTGCGCGACCTACCGATCTTTCTCATGCATCATTGGTCGCATGAAATCTTTTGGAAAAACAAAACAAAATAGGTCAATCGGCGAATCAGCGTACTGTAGGACACCACGGGTTGGACCCTTTGTACATTGCTCGATTCGGGTTGACGTTCACTTGTGACTTGAACTAAAATAATAACAACCGCATGTTTTTAGCTTTGAAAAGTTTAGATATCATAGCACAACTCCCATACCTTCTTCCCACCCTGTTGTCTCACAGGCTTTGACCTCGTTCCGTTTTTTTTGCCAGCCTGATGAGAGCATCATCAGCGTTGGTGAACCTCCTCATCTCGTCCATGTAAGCGGCCATCGCTTCACTAGCCCACTCGACACTTGGGATTGTGTCAGGCTGTTGACTTTTGTCATCCGATACTTGATTCGTCTGAATTCAGCACTGTGTATAAGCCGGGATCTCCTTCTCGGCAATTGTTAACGTTATCTGCTAGCGGTTCTGCTTGCAAGTTGATTGGAATTTCCATTTTGACACCCACGTCGTCGGCTTCACTCACAACTTATGGAGCGTAAAACCTCTTTACCATCATCATTATTTCGATCACTCAGGTCCGTATCTGATTCCAAATATGCGTCTGTTTTTTCTCGCAACGCACTACTTCGAAGTAAATCTATTACATCCCCAGCTATAGCCACCCTGATCGAGCTGGGACATTTCCGTTTCTTCGGGGCGTGTTCTGCCTCTCTTGTTCCTGTATGCACCAGGGGCAACCTCTGCGCCTTCACCACCGCGGTTACCGCTTGTAGGGATTGCCACCATGGGATTGGTGCTAGCTTTCCGACGCATCGGCTGTTTCTGGGTCGTCCTCGACGAAGGAGTAGTCTCCGCATCCCCAGCACCCTCTCGGCCGCTGTCACCGCTGGGAGGAATCGCCAACACTGCAGCCGCGCTTGACGTCTGACACCTCAGTTGTTTCGGTTGTTTCATGGTTGCCCCTCTAGCCCTGTCGCTCTCCACGTCGCTGTGTCGGCTAGACATGACGCATATGGGTATAACCTCCCCATTGGTACTTGTATAACTAACATTGCTTGTGGCTATTATTGGTATTTTCGTGGTCCACATTGGAGATAGGATAGTGTGATCAACATACCATTTGCAACAAAACGGTATTATATGATTGGGCAATTGCGGGTATCTCATGACAGACCGCTTTCTGAGGCCGCAGCCGCCACTTGCATTCACGTTTTCGCTGCTGTGTCGATGTCAGAGCTGCTTGCAGGAAACCACTGGTAGCACATAATCATAGCGGTAAGGACGCAAGAGGGAAACAGTCACTTTCTGTCATTTGTTCCCTGTTGTGCGGAAGCCAAAGCCACTTGCTGGGGACCGCTCTTAAGAGGCAACCACCGCTTTTAGGATGGCAGCGGACCGCTGTCAAGACACAAGAGAACCACTATCAGGACGCACAAGGACAGCCACAACTTGTAAAGGTGTTACTATAGATAGCTTGTGGTTTGTATTGCAGGGCATACTCGCAGTATGTGGCGAAGTGGGTGAACACTTTTCGAATAGTCGCCCAGAACGTATAGTGCGTGCCCAGGTGGAATCTGGAAGGAGAGATCCGAAAGACCTTTCCAAGTTCCAGATGCCAGCTGAGGTCAGATCCACCTTCCGGGATCCTATGGGTATCCGGAAGGCGGAGTGGCGTGTGACCTTGTGGTTATCCTCCTGAGTATCGTTTGTCTTCGTGTATCCGGTGTACCACCAGGTGAGTTACTTCCAGATGCGATTAGATCCAGAATCCAAAGTGCTAAGGCACTTTCAAATACAGTAGTCAGAGCTGGCAGGAAGAGAGACTACCTTTCCAACAGATAACCAATACAATACAGAGAGTTAATATGCAAATATGCAGCCGCTTCTTATTCTTTGTGGCTCTTGAGCGGTGGGCACTCCAAATGCCAGTCGACGGGATCTACTTCCGGAACACTGGCGCAGTTCCGGGATCCTCACAAGCGCACCACTTCCGGACAACCACTTGGTTTCCGGAAGACAATATCCAAATGGAATCTGGAATTACTATGGAGTAATCCAGAGAACACAAGCAAAATACAATTCAATCGCACAGTAGTTAATTCAAATAAGTTTCAAGGGGCCAACTACTAACAACCTCCCAAAACGCAGTTGTAATATGAAATGGGTATCCGGATATCCGGAATACCAACTGGAATATAAAATAGGAAGATCCCTTCCGGATGCGCGTCCGGATCACTTACCCAACTTGGTCTTGAGCTTTTGTGTGAGAGTCCCTCGACGATACGCGCGGTCGACGAGGCCTAGCGCTGGCTCGGCTAACTCGGAGCCCTCTTCTTGAGGCTGGTCCGCAGTGCTTTACAGTGTTCCCGGGAAAACCGTCCGGGAAACCACTTACGCCCTTGGTGGCAAATTGAACTCTCTGTTATTTATGTATAAGTCTTCTGCTAATGTTTTCTGCTAAAACATCTTGGTCTCACTATGGGAAGGACGCAGGAGTCGCGTGTCTTTGGCTCCGAACCCCATAGAATTCCGGCCGGTGCCGAACAGATCATGGCCGGTCGTCTTCGTCGGTCGGTAATCACTTGGCTTGAGTAAACGTGAATCTTCAAGCCCCACACTGGGTACAAATCAGGTCTTTCCGGATTCCAGCTGTCATCCTGATACATGTCGCCTGCCTTGGTCGGTCGTTAACCACTAGACTTCAGTATACCAGCAGCTTCAAGTGTAGCTCGATCCTGTTCCAGACGCCGCTTGTCATCCGGGTGCATGTTGATCGGCATCCAGATACATCGTGTACAGATTCTGGGAGGCCTTCAACACGTCACTGGGATTCCATACCTTGGAGCTTGTATGGGCATCTGGACTCCAGATGTCCTGACCGAAAATGGATTCTGAATGCCTGGACCCAAAGTGGCTTAAATCTCAAAACTTGATGGGAGTCCTGAAACCAAACCCCACGCTCGTCCCGTAACCATGTCCCATCGGTGTATAATCCTAGCCAATCAGCTTAGACACCGTTGAATGGCTCTGGGGGGCGGCGCCTGGACGGAAAATCTTCATTCACAGCTTCACAAGTATCTATAAATACGTGGAGCTTAAAATCTACCTCCTTTTAGTTAGTCTTCCCTCTAAACCGGGGACAGGTGAACTGTCGTTTATTAGGAGTTTGTATTATCCAAAGCAAGCTTCCGTTGTGTGACCCCCGTAAAATAAATTGTGTATTAAGCTCGGTTTAGACATTCAGAGTTCAAATGTAGGATGCCAAGATGAAAATGGCAGTGCAGAGCGGGCTCTCCAAACAATGATGGATGGAGTTTATTGTGTACTGCGAGAAGCCAACATGCCTACTAAATGGTGGCCAGAAACCCTAAATATATTGTTCATGTCACCAACCATCTGCCTATGGGTAGAGAAGACCCATACGAGCTACTACATCGGAAGAAGCCAAATTGTCTGGCTCAACGAATTTGGGGCATGACGAGCAATGCACATGCATCCATACCACCGAGCCTTTGGTGACCGAGCGTCCACAAATACAGAGATTATGGTACAAAATTATTTCACTACTGAAGATAGTAGTGTAGATTTGGAGAAAGCCAGGGTTATTCAGAATGTAGGAAGACGTTGTAGACCAGAAGTTGAAGATAACGCGACCACCACAATTGAACATAAAACTTCAACATTTTTTCACACTCCTACCAACATTCTAAATAGTGTGAGTAGAAAATGGGTTCAGTGACAGGCGGAGAATAGAACGGAAAAGAACCCATAACGTTATGCTGTTAGATTAAGTAACACCGTTAAATAAAACGTTACAACTGGTAAAACATGTATTCCCGTTCCACGATCTATAATGAGAAGGACTTCTTCGTCCAAGGCAACACGGCCGGGTGACAAGGGCCCTGACTAGGTTGACAAGAAGTAACTGGCGTGACTTAAGAATCCTTTCACGCAACTTAAGACGAGAGGAATGAAATCGATAGCAAGACTCGGAAGCTACTTAACCAAGACATGATCACTGTGTCTTGGCTGTGTGTTGAGGTGCTCTCCCAACTGCCGAGTGAATTTTGGGCCTCGGCCATCTCGATGACCAAGGTCAATTTCGTCGCCACGACAGAAGGGGCCTTGCCCAGAATCATCGGTAGCAAATCGAAAAAGGAGGTGGGAGTTTTGGGCAAGAGCCAGGCAAAACCCATCAACAATATCTGAGCCGAGGCCGACCAGAATCGAAATCCCACCGGTACAGGAGACAGAACCTGTTTCTATGGTTTCAAAATGGGACAATTTAAGCGGGACCGCCTCTCCAAGGCTAGCCGAACCGCAAAGGTGGGCCTCTATTCAGGGCGGACATAAATACGGCCCCGGGCGCAAAGAAGGTAATGAAAGCTACGGTAGCATTATCAAGGCTGTGGTGAACAACGGAAACAAACACCATGGCTCAGACGAAAGGACTAGTCTCGCGTTGGCCGAGGAGGACAAGATAATGAATGATTATCATCCCTTGATCAATGTAGGTCTCGGGCGGGGACCCAGTGTTGTAGCCAGCCAGCAGACGCAGCGTAAAAAACAACAAATCGGGTTTTTACCCAATCAGAACTACTTGATCTGGCCAAGTGTATTCGAGTGCTCTCCTCGTCGTTGGCACCACTGCGACGGCAATGGTCGGCATTTCGGTCCTGCCCATCGAAGAGGTATGGGCAGGCGATACGGTGGAGTATTACGACATGGCATTTGTCTGTGGATACGCTAGAGAGCATCGTGTCACCAAGGTTTTTGCAGTAGATCCTGATTCAGATCACGACTACCCGATCAGAATCGACACAGGCGAAATGCTCGTCTCAACAATCATGATGAAAAGGATTCGCGACAGTGTTCACGACAAGGACACATAGGGGTCAAAGTGGCGCAAACTACGGACGTTCAAGGTCGTGAAAAGCTTCTGTAGTGGAATCACACGTGCTGAGCGTCTCAATGTAGGACTTCGATCTGCTGTACGTGAAAGTTGACGTGCTGTGGCAAGAGAACGTGGTGCAACGGAGGTGTTAGACAAAGTTGAGGGCCTCACGAAATATCATGAGCGCGATAACGAGTGTGATGGCTACTACCAGGAGGATCAGCCGTACACTCAGTGGGAACAGTTGTTAGAGTCTGAATCATCTATGCAGGTGCACTTTCACAATTGCCATCTCCCCGTACCGGCACGAAGACGCTTCCGCGTGGGATTCTCGGGTCGTGCATTATATTCGTCGGGACCAACTTGCTGCTGCCATCGCGCGCCTTACCTCGACTCGTCTGTACTTGGCGCGGCTTGGACGAGTACGAGTACGACACGACGCCTGAAGAAGTGGCTGATGCATTCGTGGCTATACCCACATATTCACAGCGATTGAAAATTCGGCATCAACCCAAGCCTAAGTCGAGAAAGGTCCAATACAAATCCAAGCGTGCTGCAGTTTGAGACTCTAAGACGGTTCGCTTTGGTAAGGCAGGAATGGCCATCGAGCCGGCGAAATATTTGCAGCTGCCTACTGTGCCGGCAACACTGCGTGTTCCCCGCGCACAGCGTGTCGAGGACGAGCTGTTTTTACGCAATTGACCAACATTCTAGAAACATCATCTTGCGACCTTGCTGAATCGATACAGAAGAACTCGAACGCTGACGACATCCTCGGAGATACTTTGTCAGGCGATGATATTCCTGAGCGTTTGAATTCATTTCAGGTAGATCTGGTGCTAGGGCAAGAGGCTCGTTTCAATCCGGTTACGTGGCCTAGCGAGCTAGCTGACGTGATACGCATCACGTCATCGCTAAACCCCAAAAATGTGTCATTTAAAGACGCCGGAGAGCTAGGCATTTGTGCGTACGAAGATGTCTGAGAACGGGATACAAGTCTGAATGCAATTTCGGGCAGTACTGCACCATATCATCTTGTGCGATCCGGGTAAAGTACAAGACCACGAGGGGTAACAGTATGCAAGAGGCGCCTGGTATTCAACTTTATGAAGGCAAAATGGGTCTGGGAGTGTTTGCGTCGCTTCCGATCGAGGCGGGTGACGTCGTTGGTGAGTATTGCGATGTTTTGTGTCCGTATGATGGCGTTGTGGGGTTGCCGGCCCCCACATCAAGCATGAAAACAAACACTGGATATACTATGCTACTCATTCAGAGGTCAGTGGATGGGAAGTTCATCTACATCGAACCCGAGAAGTACGGGTCAATTGTGCGGTTTCTTAATCATTCGTCCTCGCTTAACGGCCAGTTTATTGAGCTCCGCTATCGTCGAAAGGTGAAAATCGCAGTCGTAACCTGCGACAGAATCAATGCAATGACCGGCCTATGGACCTTATGTGTGTCTGCAACGCAAAGGCCTGCCGATACAAGTTTGGGAACGCTTCTGGAGACTAGTCCCTCGCTTGGACGACCTTGCTATAGCCCTTGCAGCGCTAGGAATGCAATTGGATTTACACTTTGCGTTGTTTTCAGCATGAAGGAGCGTTCACTCGCATGGAACTGATGTAGAATTGATTCACAAAGGCAATAACGCTATGCAAATCGAAATCGAAATCGTTCTGAAGCGCTACACACCGGACACGGTTTGATAGGAGGGATATTGAACACGTTGGACGAATTTACAGAAAACCTAGCATGGAATAGATAGTAGTCGGTGTGTACTTGCTTGTTTGCGCTGCTCAAACTACTCACCATCGGTTTCCAGTGTGCTGGGCTTCTCGACAAACGCTAACTGCCTCGCGATGTCATCACTGTTACTGGATATCCAGCTCAGACTCTTGTTAAGGCGTACTTCAAGCTCATCCAGCCTCTCTATAGCAAGATCAATCGCACGTAAACTGTCAACCGACCTATCAGCAGCGGACGCGGACGCCTCGCATCGCACAAGATCAATAATTTTCCGGCGACGATTGAAAAAGCGTCTCTCATCTCCTCCACACCATTTAGTTCGAAACTTCCGCTCCAGTTCGCAAAACGCAAAACCACCACCGATACATTCATGCCACTCGGTCCACAGGTTGCGAACGCTTCGAATTCCACGACTTAATCTGTAGGTTGGCACATCAGCACTGGATGGTGTCGATGACGTGTATTCCCCGCTAGCGATTCCTGTAGGTAGTGATACAGGATTACTGGTTAAGTTGGTTGTGCTGTTTATGTTGGTTGTGCCACCAGGCACAAGCTGGACTTGCAAAAGCGCTGAGCCATTAGTCAGCGGAGCCATCACTTTCATGACGTCTGCAAGAGTTCCTTCGACAGATTTTAAATTCCGACTAATACCCGATACCACCATCTTTAAGTTCTGGTGGACACCACCGAGCTTAGCACTAAGCAGGGGCAGAGCTTTTTGTAATTGTTGTTCGGTCGGGTCGACACTGGTACGCAATGATGAATTAAGTGCATCTATATAGCTGTTGAATTCGATTGATTTGAAGACGGTGTGATTCCATATAGGGTGGGCCGGAATAATCTGCTGTAGAACGACAGCATCTTGAAGTATTACCGCACGAAGATATTGCAGCAACTGGAGGAACCACCTCCAGCTATCGACTGTTCACACACGCCCATATCCATTTTCTCCAGCCAGGATTCCACGGCTGGAAATTTCTGCTGGTGTAAACTCATCGAAAGTTCGACTGATGCTCTGGCTAGATAGAACCTGCCTCTGCTAGCGCGGAAGCGACATTAAATAGCACTTCTCCATAGCCTGGATATTCCAGCGCCTCAGGCACCGTATCTGGCATCACTAGCCCCCCCCCCCCCCCCCCCCCCCTAAGTCTGCCATTCTCGACCCGGAACCGCGACCAACATGCGTTTTCGCTCGACTGCGAAGCCCGATATGCCGTAATGCGAACGCTATTGCATCTCTATGGACTTTGTAGGACATTTCTTTCGTAGGATCTTTGCCGGTCTTAAGCAATTTGACTGGGTACCACGTCTGACTTAACCACTACACTAGATCACGTCTCCTACCTTCCAAACACTTATTGGGCCAATGTAGTTCCCGATTCCACGGAACTCTCGAAGTCCGGGAAAGGCTCACCTTAATTACTCCTCTTGACCATTCACTAGGCGAGAGCGAGATCACTCATCTTGACCATTTACCAGACGAGAGCGAGCTCAATCCTCTAGCCGTGACTGACACCTCGGTGGTGACAAGCGATAGGCTCTGTTCTACCAGTGTGGGCTTGGCCAATAAATTGACCAAGCGGTCGGCTGGACCAGTAGAGGGGATCCCATGTTCCAGCAGGACTCGATTTCTGCGGCGTAGCCAGCGTGTATTCGATCTAACTTTGCAAGTTAGAGCTCGGTTATTATCCCTTCACAGGGAATCGATGCACAGCGGTTTGCATGACGCACGGTTTCGTCACGGGATTCGCTGGCCGGCAGAGTGCCCCCACTCTAAGGAGATGAACGGAGTGCAACAATACTTACTCGACACCGCCAAGCAACATGCGTTCAGTCTCTTCTTGAGACGTAGCAGGATGCGCCTATTTGAATTTGTCATGCTTCTCCGTGGGGAGAGTCAATCAGACCCGCGCCCCAACAAAGCGTTCGAACTGCCAGATCATTTGCCTGGATGGAGCACCTACGAGCACCGTGCAGAATGGGAGGCAATCGTGCGACATGGTGTTATCCTGACATGGCAACAACAATTTGGTCCGCAACAAAACGCACCTCCTAATCACCCTTCTGCTCAACTCGGGCTCAACATGGTAGTAAAAGGCATTCGGAAGGGGCAGGATAATTCCCAGTATCTGGTGCTGGATATTGACCTCTTGGATGGCTTTGACGATGTGACGTGTAGCCCTTTTGGTGCTGTGAAAAAGGGGAACCAGGACCTAACTGTGGACGCTAGAATCATTCACGACCTCTCATTTCCTCGTGGGCGTTCCGTCAATGATAACTCTGCGGACGACACCACTATCTTGGTAAAGTATAGTGGGGCTGCGTCGCTGGCGCGTCGGGCATTAGAAGTGGAGCAGCAGGACCCAGGGACTGTGAAAATGATGACAGGAGATGTGCATGGTGCGTTTCGGAACATTCCGATAGCTGCCCGAGCAGTTGGCCGTTTTGCGGGGACGCTACCGGAGCTGGGGGTTCTCATCATTGATCTCTCGTGTCCATTTGGCTGGACAGATTCTCAAGGTCATTACTGGACTGCAGGTACAGCTATCAATCATCTGCATGCGCACTCGAGGCCGATGTGGTCTGATCAACCAGCGGGAGGCTCACTCTACTTTGACGACAAGGCATGGTGCGATGACCATATCTGTATTGAGCCTGACATCGGAACGCGGCTAACAGAGGCAAATTTGTCTCTTCGCTCGGCTATGACAGGCGTTCTTGGCCCGGAGGCCTGCAACGAGGACAAGTTTTCGACGTGGTTCAGAGTAAGGTCAGCCCTCGGGCTTACGTGGAATCTGGATTTAATGTCTCTTTCGATTCCTCCTGAGAAGATTGCGAAGGCAAGAGGCCGCCTTCAGTCGATGTTCACTACCCGTACTACAACTCGGAGGGATTTGAATAAGCTTCTTGGAAGCCTTCGCCATATTTCTACTTGTATTCTCTCGGCCAGACCATTTTTCCACAGGATAGCCGCAGTAGCCAGGCCAGCCCCACGGTTTGGCGCAGTGGCAATGTCCCAAGATGTGCAGAACGACATACGCTGGTTTTTAGCGATTCTTGACATTGATGAACTCAATTCGGTGCCTCTTGCTCGGTTCGCTTTGCGTCAGGATCCCGAAATTCACATCACAATGGATGCAAGTGGCTGGGGTCTTTGCGCGCTTTTCCCTGCCCAAAGACAATTTCTTCAGGTAGAGTTTACGGAAAGCGAGCGGGTACAAATTGCTGCAGGCAACGCTTCTGGCAACGGTGAGCTTGGCATTAATTTACGAGAGCTTATGAGCGCTGTATTTGCCACAATAGCGTGGGGTCCAATGTGGATGGCACCTACTCACCGTGAGCCGCGGCACGTGCGATTCCTAATCGATAATACTACTGCTGTTGCTTGGAGCAATCGGATGGGCAGTCGCAGCGTGAAGGCCCAATCATTACTGAGGCTACAGGCGTTGTTAGAAGTCCAATACAACTTCTACAGCTCAGCAGAACACATTTCCGGGGAAGCGAACGTCATGGCGGACGCAGGGTCCACGGTGTGGCAATCGCAGCAGATGACTGATCGTTACGAGCAATTTCTCTATTTGTTCTGTGGTAGTGTAGTCGTCATTGTATTAGCGCCTCGGTCCTCAAACTTTTTACGACATTTGTCGTCCTCTTCGTACTCAGTAAGCTGCAGTAGGAGTGTGACCGCGTCATCCCGTGGGGATGCATGATTATTTATCTTCATACGCTGTTGCTGTCTCCATAGATCTACCATGGCTACAACATAGCCATTCACAGTGAATTTGCCAATAGTTTAGTCACGTCCAGGGTTCCTTTTACGTCGCTTAGATCGGCCGATGACACTTTCTTTTAGAAAAAGGTGAAGTTTTGGTCCTGTCACCGTGTAACGAGTCAAGTCGTTGAAGGCCGGCCCTTCGGCTTCACTCCACTGCATAAATTCCACCTGTTTGTTTTTGTGTGCTCTGGATGTGTTTTGTGGTCATATTGCGGCCACTTTCGTGTACGTGCGAGACACAGATTCGTCCAGCTCAACATTCATCCGTGCTTCGTCTGCCATGGTCGTCCGGGGCAAGTGCAGGAAGGTGTGTCTGCCGGAAAAAAAAACTGTTTTTGGCGTTTTGTTTCTTGGAATGCGTCAATATAACCAATGAACGCGTAGAAGATGCCAGGACAAATAACTGTCTTATCTGACGCGACGGGGGGTGATAACTCTGCATATGTCACACAATCGCATCACCGGGTCCAGACCCCGGTTATGATAATGAGACCCGACAATGGCCTACCCGATGGGGTACTGGACGAACCGGAAGTTTAGTTATTTTCCGAAGTCGGTTTACCAGATTGCGGAGTCTGTTGCAGTCAAACAGAGACTTTTAATGCTGAGAATACTCGTGTTGCTAGTCGATGTATACGCTGACACAGTGCCATAGTTCCACAGATCAACTCCTTCCGCCAAAGAGAAAATAATGGCCACCGCGAGTGAGAATTCGGAGCGTGTCCGTAAAGCGTCGATCAAAGTCACGAGCAGTACAGAACCCAATCACGTTGGACGAAACATCTAGGGAGATCGGCTTCCGGGACATCCGTCTTGGCCGTAGTGATCTTGTCTGAGAGAGAGAGGGGTCCCTCTAACGTGAACTCTCAAACGTGTGTAGGGCCCAGCAAGCCGAGTAGAACACAGATGGCCTCCACAGTTGAAGCCGGGAACGGATAAATTGGGTAGGTTAAAAAGCGACTTCACAGTGAGAAAAAGGAATCGAAAATGATGCTACTACCTAGTTTCGTTCTTGTGCCAACGTTTCCGAGCTGTACTGTTGCAGCATGGGATCGTGAGATGCTGGGCTTCACCTATAGGGTCTTGCTGTAACTTCTTCTACTGCTGGAAATTGGATTATCCTGTCAAACGAGCACTTCGAGTACTTCAAGTCTCGTTCGCCGTTTTGGGCAGGCTTGAGTTGAATAGGCACTTGTTGGTCAGGTTTCAAATGCAAATATGATGGAGTCGAGGCAAGTTGTGTTGCATCGGGGAAGGCCGCAGTCAAAACCTTCTTTCAGTCTCCAGTAACTACTTCGGCTCACAGAGAGCAAAGGAGGACCAATCATCTCCTTTCTAGAAATGCTCCGCAGAGTCTTTCTTGGATCTGTCCTTCTCCTTCACACTCACTATCACTCACAACTGCTCCTCCTAGTAAATTGTATCTAACTGGCATGACACTAACATCAACAGCCTAACCTGTAGCCGTAACTTGTGCCCACGTGCTGTAGAAGTCTCGTAGATACTTGTACACCCTCGTTACCTGTTCGTTTTTCAATTAATTAAATAAATAAACAATTTGAAATTAATTTAAATTCGAAATGTTTTAAATACGGCTCCATAACCCTTCCTTGTCCCCTAATCAGTTGTTTTCACCTGTTGGCTCGGTTTTTCGTCTATAATTGGCGGAACCATTCCGCAGACGATTATCATTGGCCTGTTCCACTTTCGCGGGAAACTGCAGCACTCCAAATCCGAAAATCCCTTCAATTCCGCGTGACTGGCAGAAAAGAACTCGACCCCGACGGCTCCGACCGCTCCTCGCTTCCTCTCTTTACGCACTCTCAAGACCCAATGGCTGCCGAAGACGTTAAGGCCGCGGAGCCTACGCCCACTACTACCCCTGCTTCGACCGAGGAGGCTGCTGCCTCTGTGCCTACGCGCTCTCCTTCGGCTCGCAAGGCCAAGACGGCCGCTGCCGCTAAAAAGCAGGAACCCGCTGCTAAGCCGGCCCCGAAGGCCAAGAAGCCTAAGGCCAAGAAGGCCCCGGCTGCTAAGAACACGGGCGAGACCGGCCCGTCGTACTTTGATCTCATTGTGGATGCCATCAAGGAGCTAAAGGAACGCAACGGCTCCTCCCGTCAGGCTATTGCTAAGGTTGTGGAGAACAAGAAGGACAACTACGCCAGCCACCACCTGAACAAGGCCCTTCGTACGGCCGTGGACGCTGGCAAGTTCATCCAAGTTAAGGGTTCGTACAAGCTCTCACCTGAGCTGCGTAAGCCCCCGGCTTCTACCAAAAGGAGTCTTAAGGTGTCTGAAAAGTCGGCTAAGACCGTCAAGAAGGTGGCCAAGGTGGCAAAGAAGTCGCCTACTGCTAAGAAGACGGCGGCCAAGAAGGTTGCTGCTACGAAGAAGGTGGCTGCTAAGAAGGCCCCGGCCAAGAAGACGGCCGCTAAGAAGTCGCCTACGGCCAAGAAGGCCGCTGCCAAGAAGACGACCACGAAGAAGGCGGCTCCCAAGAAGGCTCCGGCCAAGAAGTCGGCTCCTAAGAAGGCCTCGCCCAAGGCGAAGAAGACGGTCAAGAAGACGGCTAAGAAGTAAATTGCTTCGATGTCTCACTGTGCTAGAATTCAAGGTCGGTGATTTATTACGGGTGCAGACGAGCTGCACCCTTCCCTCTATCCCTCGGTGTTTATTAACACCACCCTTTTGTACATCAGAAATTGTCTCTTAAGGTCACAAGAGTATTGTCATCTCTCGGTGGCGTACATTTAGATTGGAGCGTCACTTACGAAGTTTTGGACTGGCTAAATTCGTATACCGACCTGTCAAGAGCTGCTTGATGCCGTACAAGAGCTGGATCTGCAGTTTGTTGGAAGAAGACGGCCCAATTACCAACGGTGTGAAGTATTATTGCTGATGCCCCGCTTAATCGCATTTTGGCGAAAGGTGCTGCATTGTGCTGACATGTGGATCGCCAAGAATGGTTAAAAGCGTTGGACACCCGAATGAAACCACCACAAGGAGTGGTGGGGTCATGTACCGGTGGATGAAGTAGCAGTTTGCTGGTGGTCGAAACTGCTGCATGAGAAGGAGAACGAGAGAGTTTTGATACCAGCTATCCTTTCGATCTAAATGCGAACACTGGGCATTGAAGTCGTAAATGGAATCATTGGAACTCGATCACTTCCCAACTTCCCTCGCCGGACCAACAAGCCATAACATTAACAGCTTCAGTCGATGGCTCGCATTCTTTTTCGAGCTGTTGCCTCAGCGGTAGCGCTCACCGCCTCTTTGTCATCTGTGACTACCGCGCAGTATTCCAACAGCAGCAGCAGCACTGATGTTGAAGCCGGTGTGGAGGATGAAAACTTCGGCGTGGGTTGCAGTGGCGATATGGACTACCCGACAACCACCGACGACGCGACCGCGCAGCCTCGCTACGCATACCTGGTCACGAACTCGCTGGCCGATTTCATCACGCTGCACTTCAAGGACTTCAACTTGCCGGTGACCGACTACGTTCAGGTCCGCGCTGCCGACCCAGCGGCGAAAGATACTCGTGTACTGCAGTACCGTGGCAACGATACGAACGGAGCATTCTTCTCTGATGCACTTTCAGCATCGGCTGTGATCGTGGAGCTGTTCACTGATGTAACGAGTTCGGTGCAGACAGCGAACGCCTCAGAGTGCGTTGGCTTCGCTGTCGATAGCTACCAGTACTTAGGCCAGGGCTCGACTCTGAATGGATCCAAGGAGGAGGTCTGTGGAGCAGATAACAGCAGAGAAGCGCGGTGCTACTCGGGCTACACGAACGCTTTCCAAGCTTCAAATGCTGTTGCTCGCCTCCTGATCAAGAAGTCCACTGGATCCTTCTTTTGCACTGGTTGGCTTCTTGGTAGCGAGGGCCACATGGTCACCAACCACCACTGCATTTCAACTCAAGCCCACGCTAGCAACACCGAGTTCGAGTTCATGGCTGAAGGCTCAAGTTGCAGCGTTAACTGTGCCAATGCTCGTGCGTGTGTCGGCAATATCCGAGCTTCATCTGCGACGCTAATTTACGCCAACGCGGGACTCGACTATGCTCTTGTGAAGCTGCCCATCAACTTATCGAGAGATTATGGTTACTTGCGCCTCCGCCCGAACGGAGCTATGATGAACGAACGCGTCTACGTGCCGCAGCACCCCTCCGGATGGGGCAAGCGTATCGCAATGAAGACTGACGATGGCTGGGGCAGTGTCACCTCCTTGAACATGGGAGGTTGTGCGCCGAACCAGGTTGCTTACTACTTGGATACTCAGGGAGGCTCGTCGGGTTCCCCGGTCATTTCCTACTCGGACAATACCGTCGTCGCTTTACACCACTGTGGAGGTTGCCCGAACACAGCGATCAACAGCAACAATCTGATCAATGACATGCGCTGGCGCGGCATCCTCCCGGCAAACGCCTGTGCCTAAGTCTCAAGTTACGAGTTGGTGTCAGTATCAAAACTTGTTCGATGAGGACTATTCATTCATTGATAATACATTTTTTTTCCTTAGCTCTTGTGCTAAATTGAATCATGACATGATGTTTAACCTTTCGCATGATCGCTGCGGTTACTTTTGAGTGAATTTGACAATCTCGCGTCGCGTGGTATCCCAGTTTGAAGGTTTGAAACTTTGATGTACTTCGTCGCATACTGAAATGGCCAAACATTGTGTATAACCGGAGTGATGTCGGACAACACTCAGACGGCACTTTGAAATCGTTGACCTCAAGGCTACCAAGCTGCAGTATGACTCGCGTTTTTCATCAACTTGTTGTCTATACAATGGCGCTCGCAGCAACATTCGCTTCAGCACAAAATTATTTTAACAGCAGCAGTACCGACAGCGCGGGAGCAGGTGTCCAAGACGAACGCTTCGGCGTTGGGTGCGGAGGCGACATGGAATATCCACCCACCGATGAATTCACGGAACAGCCTCGATACGCCTACTTGATCACCAATCCACTGGCAGATTTCGTCTCCGTTCACTTCTCAAAGTTTAATTTGCCAGGAACCGACTACGTTCAACTGCGCGCGGCCGATCCCTATTCGAACGCGACTCAAATTCTACGATACAGAGGCAACGAAACGAACGGAGCATTTTACTCGACTGCCCTGCCGACTTCAGCTGTGATCGTGGAGCTGTTCACGTACTCCGGAGAATCCCCACAGGCCGTGAACAAGGCGGAATGTGTTGGATTCTCAGTTGATAGCTACCAGTACTTAGCGCAGGGGTCAACGCTAAGCGGATCCAAGGAAGAAGTTTGTGGGCTTGATAACAGTCGCGAAGCTTCCTGTTTTAAGTCATTCCCTGACGCTTTCCAAGCTTCTAACGCGGTGGCTCGCCTTTTGACCAAGAAACGTTTTGGTGCGTTCTTCTGTACGGGTTGGCTCATTGGAAATGAGGGTCATCTCCTTACCAACCACCACTGTATCTCAACTCAGGAGGACGCCAGCAATACGGAGTTTGAATTTGACGCCGAAGGAGCGACTTGCAGCCTCAGCTGCGCCTCTGCGCATGCATGTGGCGGTTCAATTCGTGCCACTAACGCGACGCTAATCTACGCTGATGATGAACTCGACTACGCTCTTGTCAAATTGCCAGAGAACTTGTCGCGTCAGTATGGTTATCTCCAACTTCGAGCGAGTGGAGCTGTTAAAAGCGAGCGAGTGTACCTGCCACAGCATCCGTCAGGATGGGGCAAGCGTATAGCGATGAAGACGGACAGTGGCTGGGGTACGATAACGTCGCTGCATGAGGGAGGGTGTGCGACGGACCAAGTTGCCTATTACTTGGACACACAAGGGGGCTCTTCTGGATCTCCTGTCCTATCGCGGTCAGATAATCTGGTGATTGCATTGCACCACTGCGGCGGATGCCCCAATACAGCGATCGACAGCTACAAACTGGTGAAGGACATGCGCTGGCGTGGAATTCTACCGCGTAATGCTACCGTGTAACAACCATAAAATCTCATCATTTTACCCCACTTTTCGTTCCATGTACAACCTGCTTCACCGAGAGAAATCCTGAAGCAAGATATTACTACCTCAACTAGTAAGAAGAGGCCGAGAAGTTTGCTCGTCGCAGTGCAACCGCCCAATACGTCCAGTGACTGGCTGAACCACCTCGATCCCATGGCGTTAGAACTTTCATAACTCTTGCAAAAACGGCCGGTACAGCCACAGCGCTCGGTGGGACCCTACACTGATGAGGTAACGCGGAAAACGACGCTTGATCTCGCTGTCAAGGGCTTGATTAAGCCTACACTGCACGTCCCATCCGTTGATTTTTCGTGGAGTTTTTCAACTCCCTCTTCAACGAGTACGTTGGGGGCTTTTGCAAGCGGAGATTGCAACCCAAGAAGTAAGAGGCATTCTCAAACCTTCCGTGTCAAGGTAACAGGTAACTTCAGGAGGAATGACTCGACTTCTCCACCGAGTTGTGGCTTTCGCTATTACAACGTGGGCTGCGATTGCAAACGCCCAATCCGCATCCAACAGCAGCAGCCTCCCTGCTGGTGTAGAAGATGTGAGCTTCGGGGCCGGGTGCGGTGCAACTACACCTTATCCGATGTTCACCAGCGACTCGACCGCCCAGCCGCGGTATTGGTTTAAGATCAACAATTCTCTGGCGGAGTTTGTGTCGATTCACTTCACGAACTTCAATCTGCCCAAGAATGACTACATCCAGATCCGAGCAGCCAACGCTAGTGACCGGGAGACGACAGTGTTGAAATACCGTGGCGACGATACCAGCGGAGAATTCTACTCTACTGCTCTCCAGACAAACTACGTCATCGTCGAACTCTTCACTGAGAGTACCGACCCCAATGTCGGCGCTCAGCCAGTAAACACGGCCCTGTGCATGGGATTCACCACCGATAACTACCGATTCCTGGCCCAGCCAGCCAACAACGCCTTGTCTGGGCAAGAGGAGGTGTGTGGTGCAGATGAAAGCCAGCAGGCGGTTTGCTACTCGGCTTACACGGACGCGTACAAGGCTGCAGGTGCAGTCGCGCGCCTGCTGATCCACAAGTCCACGGGCTCCTTCTTCTGCACAGGCTGGTTGGTCGGAAGCGAAGGCCACCTCATCACGAACAACCACTGCATTTCAGAGCAGGCCCACGCCAGCAATACGGAGTTCGAGTTCAACGCTCAGGGCTCCACCTGCAGTACGAATTGTAACAAGGGGATGGCATGTGGTGGCAAGGTTAGAGCTCGCTCTGCTACGCTTATTTACGCCAGTGCAGCACTCGACTACGCTCTTGTGAAGCTTCCGATCAACGTGGCGGGTGAGTACGGCTTTCTGCGTCTCCGTAAGACTGGCGCGTTGCTTTCCGAGCGCATCTACATCCCTCAGCATCCGGCAGGCTGGGGCAAGCGCATTGCCATGAAGACGGACAACGGATGGGGCAAAGTGACGTCGTTGAACACGAACGGCTGTACCCGGGAGCAGGTCGCGTACATGCTTGATACACAGGGTGGATCATCCGGTTCTCCTGTCATTGCTTGGAACGACAACGCTGTCGTGGCTCTTCACCACTGCGGTGGATGTCCCAACACGGCCATCAACAGCTACAAGCTCATCAATGATATGACGACCCGCAATATCCTCCCGAAGGATGCTGTCTACACGGCTCCTGTTGCAACGTCGGCTCCCACGCAAGCTCCTACTACCAAAACGACGGTAGACGGCACGATCAAGTCGACGGCCACATTCACGTCGGTCGATTACGTGGACTTCTCACTATCGTCGGAAGCGGGTGTGGAGCTTGACATCCTCTCAATGGAGGAGAAGCCAGGTGGCGGCTACGTGGACGTTAACGGAGACTGCAACGCTGGATACCTGGACTCTAGCGTCGTCCTCTTCAGCGTTAACACGGCTACTGGTGCAATGACTACCGTTGCAACGAATGATAATGCCCCCAATGGCTCCGGCAGCGCCGATGGATCAATCAGCACCGTCGACGCTTATCTGAACGTGAAGCTGTCCACAGGCACCTACAGATTGGCTGTGAGTGCAGCGGGACTCACTCCTACGCTCGCAGCGAACAAGCAGATGCCGCAGTCGCCAAATGTCCGTGTGTGTGACAAAGGAACCTCCAACTACGGTAACTACCGACTCACAATCAGTTCCACCGTGCCGGTGAAGGCCATTTCCCCAGGTAGCTACATCGGTTCACAGTGCAATGTCGTATCTCCGAATGCCCCGTACAGTCAATGCCCGTACCACCGCGAAGCCGCTCTTGCTTACGCTACTGGTGTTGAAGGATCCATCATTCGCAGTCAGAGTGCTGTGTCCGTCGACTACATTCGCTTCACAGTCCCCGCTTTCAGCCGAATCACAGTGGAGGTGGCGTCGTACGGTAGTTCCGACGGTACTACCTTTATGGATGTCAACGGCAACTGTGAAAGCGCGTACATTGATCCAGCAGCCTACCTCTTCCGAGCAAATTCGGCAGGTTTATCGGCCGCCGACCTCGTGAACTCTAACGACGACGATAACAACTACGTGAAGCGCACGCACTACCGCTCCTTGAGCTTCCGCGACCCGTACATGTCGTTGGCTCTACCTGCAGGAAACTACGTCCTAGTGGTGGGGCGTTATCCACTAAGTCTTGAGGATGCTATCGCTCGTACCAGTTATGCTTCAGCAGATAAGCTCACGCCTGAGTCTTGTGGCAAGAAGTCGGGACGTGGCAATTATTTGGCCATCGTGAGCTCCGCTGCTAAGCTCGACATCACCTCGCCTCGATCCTTCTCTGGCAGTCGTTGCCCCAGCGCTGTCGGCAAGCAGATCTGCACAGCGTAGGCAACTTTATCATCCCCGTCCACGCGGTGGGCGTAACACTCCGTTCTACATGTAGAACGGAGACCAGAGGTAGTGAGTCAAAATGACCCCAGCGTACACATTGTGTTCCTCCTGATCATCAATACACATTTGAGTTATTCATTTGAATTCAACTTTCTTTTCACGAATAACTAGGAAATAGTTAAGTTGGGGGTTTACATCACTCACTAGGGTACTCTTTACTTCCTTACTCACTGGTCTGGTGGGTGAGTGGCAGGTGCGAAACTCGGTTGGAGAACTTGCCCAGCACCTCGTCGTTTGGGTTTAGGTCGATACGAGTGATACTGCAGTGGCTAATGGGGGAACCCAGCTGGATAATCTCCTTTGGAACGTCGTAGCACTGCGCCATGCAGTACTGGATGAAACTTGTGTGTGCAATTACGATCTTGAAATTTTCCAGCTCGCCCTTTGGTCCACGTGCCAAACTGTCGTCTCCATCCCACCGGCAAAGGTTCTGGAACGCCATTTTGTGCATCGACTCACGGTAGTCGTAGCGATGGAAAAGATCCACATTCTTAGGCGCTCCGTCCTCTAAGAAGCAGCACTCGTACTTTTTGGCCAGCCACGGCATCGTCTCGGCGAAAACTGCAGCGGTCTCCACCGTTCGTCGCAATCCTCCGTATACCAAAGTAACACTCGGCTTTCCGTCTCCTCTCAGCTTGAACATCTTGTTCAGAGACTTGGCGGTGATCCCCGCCTGCTGCTCGCCACGCTTCGTCAGTCTTTTATCTCGGTCGCACACGCGGAAGTTGATGTTCTCCGTCTCTCCGTGACGAATAAACAGGAGACGCGTAACTCCTCGAGGACTCTGCATCTTCTTCTTCAGTGGATTTAGCACTGGCTGGATGAACTTGGGGAACAAAACGTTGTCCACTTGGTACGTGCCCTCTTTGATCTGAAACGGGGACAGAGTCGGCCGACTCATGCACTTGTGCAGCAACTGGGGCTTCAAGGGCACCCGAGCGGCAACTTGGATGGACCACCACCACAGGAACATGTCTTGCTTGCTCTGGAAGCGCAGGGTGCTGGTCTCGCTCCGGCTCTGGTACATGAAATCCACCTGCATGACGTTGTCTTTAAAGTCGAGGAATTCCAGCCGCCCACTCGCGACGGGGATCAGACTCCTCTTCTTTTGAATCGTGTCTTTGAATTTGCGAAGGACCAAAATGCCGTGGTACAGCTCCGCCCAGCACTTGCTCCAGCTGGAGATGCCCATTTTCACGCGTCGCGTCTCGACAAAGCCGCACAGAACGAAATGCTCACGTTTGGCAGCTTTTTGCACCGCGTAGTCTCGGAATCCCACAGGGAAGTCGGGACGGTCCTCACTAAAGTAGAGTTCTACCTCGTCGATGGTGTAGCGGCGTGTAGTGGACCCGTTCTGTGGTACAGCTCGGGCCAATTGGGGTGTCGGGTAGTGGGAATCTAACTGGGGGCGGCACGTCTCGAGCTCTTTGGTATTGGCGAAGCGTACGGACTTAAGGCTCTTCGTGGGCGTCTTCGGCCTCTGGTTGTCGTTAGTTTTCATGGCTGGGGCGGCGTAGGGGGCAACGGGCACGGGCATAGCGACTGAGTTCTTGCCCTCTTGGCTGTGCAGCAGACTGCAGCTTGCCAACTGACACTTTGGCAACTCTTGGCGTGCGTCGGTTCATTTGCTTTTTCGCAGACAAGTGGTAAGTAATTTAAGCTGTATACGCTGAGACGTGTATACCATACTGAAATGAAGATAAACCTTGAGCTTTTGGTCCGGACTATACTCGGACCAAAATTCCTTGAAAAATATACAGTGGTACCGCACCAAGAGAGATACTGAACCCATTTGGTTTCGGGCAGGGTGCAAGGTGCAAGTGCCTTGCTATTGCCGCCACCCCTACTTTTGCTTTCTTGCCGATGAAGGATAGACTGTGTATGGGGGACAGACGACCGCTTTTGCGTACGGGCCGCGTCTAGCGACAACCTTTTCTCAGATCGAGCATGTCGATTCGACTCGAAACGCACGGGCATATCATAGAGAGCGACCCACCAAGAAGAGCGTTTCCGACGGTAGCTGCGCGCGGTGAATATTGGTGTTTGGCAGCTGAAAGTACCGTACGGTTAGTGGAGACATATGAGCCAGCAGCCAAGGCTCGCGTGGCGACAACGCGGGTCTCCTCTCCGTCGCTCCGCAATGCCTGAGTAGCCCCTTGTGACACAGCTTGTGTCGGTCCACTTGGCGCACAAAAATGCCTTTGCTGCATTGGTAACAGCCACTTCCCTCAGTGTCACAGCATATACCGTACAGTACATGTACTGTACCAGCACTGCAATATGCTTGGGCCTTCACCAACTTGGCACTTGGCAGTGCCTGATAATGGATGGGCGCTATAAAAATATAAAATATCTGTAAGTTACTTTGAAAAAAAAACACTAGACGCCTTAGGAGTAGTAGATCCCAGTACATCTTTTGCGTGGTGCACACCACACCAAAAGTATCCAAAGCCACCAAAAACGACCATGAGCGAGAGCAAGCAGCAAGAGGCCGATGACTTTCTGCGCTCGCGACCGACAGTGACTGTGACGGCCGTGGACATTTCGCCCAACCCAGCGGCGCTGACTGACGAGCTGAATCTGGAGGTGGACTTCCACCTGGACGCCCCCGTCTCCAACGGTGTCTGGGATATCGAGGTGGGTGCTCAACACTCGCCATCAACTAAAACTCCATTCTTACTCCTCTGTTGCACTCCGTTTTGCAGTACTTGGTGGACTCAGTCACCAAGCGCCACATTATAAATATCCTTTCCACTTGCTTCTTTCTCTACCCTTTGAGATTTGTGTGACCGGGCATGAACTTTATTTTTCCTTAACCAAAACCTTGAATTATTCGATTTCTCAATGTGCACAACTGGGCCAAGTAGAAGCAACCGACTACGCTCGCGGGGACAACCACTTCCAGTTTTCGGTTTGTTCTGCAATCGTTTGAGAGCATTCGCTGGAATCTGTTTTTAAACCAGTGAAATGGAAAACAGGCACCTCAAATCAACATTTCTGGCATTCAGCCGAGCCAATTGACCAATTGCGGGCTGCTCGTCGCGGCGTTCAAGGACGACAACGGAGATATCCTCGATCTCAAACTGGTCATTCAAGTGTCGGAGCAACGTGGGGCACTTCAACGGATCATCTACAGTCCGCTGGAATAATTTGCAGCGCGGGCTATAACACAATGGAACAAGATGGAGAAATATTGTTTTCTGCTTTAAAGTTTACCTTGCTATGGTCCGTAGTATTCATTTTATCGTTTTTTTGCTTAAAGCTGTCAGGCGCTGGTAGTGCGGAGCACTGTCGAGTGGGCTTGACGTACACCACTAAGAACCTCCTTACCCTTTACCGTCTGCGTTATAGATCAAGTGGTAGCGTTAGTGTGTGTTTTTTAGGCGGTCACACTTCAAAATGGCAGCTACCTGTTCGTCCACAACGCGCTTCGTCCTTCCGAGTGCTCTAGTGAGCTTCCGAATCTCCTGCAAGTGTCGCTCTTGCTGGTCATTTGCCCAGACAAACAGATCATACTTCTCTTTTTGAATGACTGCTACCTTCTGGACAAGAATGTCCACTTCGTGATTGTAAGAGTCTCGGTCATCCTAGCGTAGTATGTCAGGTATGGGGAAGGTAAAACCATTAGAACGGTATGTACTGTACCTTGATAATTTTGGCAAAGATTTCTCGGTCAACTTGGAAACGAATCTCTTCCTGTTCAGTATTAGCTTTAGTATATTGCTACACTGAGTACACATGAATCACCTTACCTGGGCCATCTTAGCTCTTTCGATACGAAGGTTTTCTTCACTTGTCTTCACCTTTTTCTTGAAGGCGTGGCGCTCAGCTTTTGCCTTAGTAAAAATGCTGTTACTGGACTGCCTTGAGCTTCACAGTAAACTTCGCTTTAACTCACCTTCTGTAGAATAGATTGTAGAACGCGAACGTCTTGGCCAAGCTGTCCAAGGTGAGATAGCATAGGTAATTAGTATTCCTCACTTCTTGGTTTCTATAGCAGCGTACCTTTTCCCTCGATGTGTTAGCTACATAGTTCATTGCTTCCATCTTCGCAGACTGTTCAATCATTCTTTATCAGCACCTTCGGTTCATGACAAGGGCATTTCTACCACTTGTACCTCTGCTTTCTTCAATAGATTGTCAATCTGTTGAATTTCCTTCTCATCTATCACGAGTTTGCTGGATTGAATGGAACTTAGCACCAATACAGGTGCCACGAAAGATATGACCGTACTTACACTCCAGGTTTATCGCTGCGGCCTCCCTTTTCCAGAGCTTTGACTTTCTTCTTCAGAAGGGCATTCTCTGCCCGGAGTAGTAGTAGTTCGTCCTCCACAGTGATGTTTTCTAAGAAGTGGCACAACAACAGCCTAAGTTCCAGGAATTCAACAAGAAACGTTGGCAGAACGCACGAATGGACTGCTCAATCTGAGACGACATCGGGCCGCTCAAGTCAGTGTCATTCCTCTGAACTTCCTCGTCCACGTCGATGCCTTCCATTCCTAATTTTCAGCTCCACCGTGAACGACTAGAATATCCAACGTCCGTTTCAACAGCTTACAATAGATATTTGATTTTTAATCCCCATGCTCACTCCGTCGCACTATTGGTGGTAAATTATTCGATGACACTTTCTTCGCTTCAGGAACTACAGTTCCTGGCGCAGATTTTTGCAGCTTGGCGTACTTAGCTCGGCGTTCTGGGGTCATGTACCGTAAAGCTTCGGAGCTGATCTCATTTTGCTGCTGCTTCTCGGCTTCTTCACGTTCTCGTTGCTCTGTTGCCTCTAGGGCTTCCACTGCGGAGGTGATCGACATTTTTTCAAGCTTCCGGCAGACCACTTTCACCTTCCTCTTGACGAATTTAGCCAACATATCTGGAGAGAAGAGCGGGCAGTGAGTTACATCCATTTCTTCCAGCAGTCGACAGCCTTCCAGCAGCGCAGATAACGTTCTGTCACTCAATTTTTTACACGCAGCCACGTTTAATCGACGCAGAACAGAAGATTGTCCAGCAATCTCCAGCATTCCGTCGTCTGTGATGCGAACGCATCTAGACAAGTTCAGTTCTTCCAGACTCAAGTGCTTGGAGATAGCGTACAACACGCTATCCGTCAGTTCACGACAAAATGCCAGTTCTAGTGTAACAATCTTTTCACAAGAATTGACAATATCCACGATATTTGAGTCACTCAAATGTGTGCATCCAGACAAGTTCAGAGACACAAGAGCTGGACAGCAGAGCACCACTTTATGGATCCCAGCAGGAGTCATACTGGGACAATAACTGACATCAATATGCGTAATATTGATACCTCCTGCGGAGTGATCCAGCATATCGTCTAAGAGCCACAAAAGCCCTTGATCCGTTAGCTCCGTGCACGCCGAAAGATTGAGCGACTTAATGTTTTTGGATCGGTGGCCCAAATGACCGAGAGATAAATCATTCAGCCCCGAGCAACCTGAAAGATTGAGCGATTTCAGCTTTGCTAATAGATTTTTATCCACAACACCACGTCCATCGCCTTCCTGGTCAAATACGAAGATTTTATACGCCAAAGCGTCCAATTCCTCTACATTGAGAGTGTCGAGCTCCAAACAGTTGTGCGTCAGGGATCGGACTGATAGATCCGTCATGCGGTCGCATTGGCGAAGATTGACTTTTTGCAGCCCTGTACACACTTTAAGGAGTTCCAGCAACCCTTCGTCTCCAATACGGCGACACCCAGCAATGTTTAACCTCCTTAGCTTGGTGGGATTTACCAGCATCGTCGCCAGATACCTCAGTGCGTTGTTGCCAAGCTGTACGCACAGTTCCACCTCCAGAGACGCTAAACCCGGGCAAGATTTACCAATTGTCAGGAAACAGCGATCCGAAATTCTCTCGCAAAAACTCAATGAAAGCTCCTCGAGTCTGGAATTAGTCCTCACAATTGCTTCCACCCCAACGTCTCGAATCTGAGGGCAGTGGACCATTTTCAATCGGATCAATCTATTGCAATACTTCCCCACAGCAGCAAGTCCGAGATCCGTAATTAAAATACAGTACGAAATATCGAGTTCTTCGAGCTGCGAGCAGCAAAAGGCAATGCGCCTCATAGTTGCATCGGTCAAGAGAGAGCAGCGAGCCAACTGGAGTCCCGTACAGAACCTATTGTTTTTCGTAATGACGTCCATATCCTCCTCGGAAATATCCAACACGTCTTTGAGGTTTATACAGCGGATATCTTCCCCCGTCTCCCCTGATAGAATAAAGTAAATTACTGCTTTGGGGTTCTTTAAGTCCCGTAGCCATACCATATTCGTCAGTTGATCTCCGTAAAAGGTAGGAAAATCCACCAACACTTTGCAGATAATATCCGCAAAAGTCGCCACAATAGCATCTTCCTCATCGCTGTGGTCGTACCAACTCATGATATTAACCAAAGAATTAGCTGACCGGGACCCCAAGAAGAATGAAAACGGCATTCGCCCCAGTTCTTTAAGAGCCAAGCGACATTGTTCCGACTCAACAGGCTGGAAATAATCTGATTGGATTTTCAATAGATTGTGGTAGCAAAGCAAGAACAAGTCGCTGAAAATGGGTTCCCGCGGCAGATTCTTCAATACTTCAGCAATCCCATGCACATTTTCCGTCGCTACGAACGGCTTGAGACCACATCTGACCTTCTTCTTGTAAATCTCCCGCGCATGTTGGTGATCTAAGTCGTATTTAAGTGAGGCGCAGATATTCTCCGCAAATTTTTCCAACATTTTCTTGTCATCCGGCGCATACTCCAAAGCTCGAGAGAATCGACTTGCTGCCAAAGCGAACAGATGATCGGACTCGTGTGCACGATCGCGAGTTCCCATGACGTAGTGGGAGTTGATTTCGTCCCGCGTTAGCATTTTCCCATTGTAGTAGGCAACGTGAGCGATACTTCCGTGGAAAAAATACTTCCCGTCTCTCCTTCGGACGGAAGACAGACAGCCGATACGTAGCTGTCGGGCTTCTTGGTTGGTCTGCTCCTCCAATTCCCGTTGGATTTTCATATTCACCCGATCTCGCATCTCCTTAAACTCGGCGGAAACGATGAGCCACTTGGCGTCAAACTTCTCCCGGAGAATCTGCTTCTTTGCCACTGGCTCAAAATCTGTTTTTGAAGCTTTGGAGTTGTCTTTCTTCACTGTTTCAGATTTCTTGGATGGGTCTAAACCTTCATTTGCAGCTGCGTTTCGAGACAATCTCACCCGGAACTCGTGCTCGTCTAACAGCTTCGTGCTGATCGCCTTGACTTGGTTCCTACCTTCTTTCGTCGCGAAGAAAAGCTTGGTATCTCTGTCAATTTCCTTAAAACACGCTCCTTTCGCTTCATCTTCAAGATCCGCAATGTCTTGACGAGTTTTGGCCATCACCGCTTCGCGCTTTTGCAGTTCCAGATCGACGACACTCGCCACTTCCACTTCGTTTTGCAGCAAACCATCCACGTAAAACCTCAGGATCGTTCCGTCGTACGTTCCGACTAAGTGTGTCCACTTCCCTATGACCACTTGCGTTCCAAACACAAGGATGTCTATGCTCTTGACGTTGATACTGAACGCCCACACGTTCGCCTTCAAGGCGCTGATACAGAAACGTCCTAGAGTTAACACGACTCTCCTGGTGCTCTCGTGTCCGTCACATCGACACCAAACCTCCAAAGACACGTAAGAATCCACACTCTCCGGATAAAATCGCTTGTCAAACGGGAACTGGACGCAACTACGCGACGCTTTCCGAAGAATTAGCGACCGGTTCAAATCTGCGTTCATGATTGGACCTTCACCTTCGAGCGTGCAGCCAGGAAGGAATTTCCCTCGAAACTCAAGGCCTAATGAACCGAGATTTACCGGTTCAAGTGTCCCTCGACGATCACAAAGCGGCCAATAGCCACTGGGTCCATCTGACTGCAGTAGCTGTTTATAAGACGTCGCTTGCTTCACTGTCGCTTGTAGCAGAAGCAGGGATGCCATGGAGAAATACAACATCGAAACGTTGTGTTTGGTACGATAAAAGTCCCCTGAAGTCTGGATATCATCCAGAACAAACGTGTAACAATCTGGGAATTGAGCAACGCGTTCCAAACAGATACAAGTGATCGGAATCGCCATCATATCAGCCACCCGCCGTACAATGTACTCCAGTCTAGGTAAGAGATTTCTCCGTAAGTTTTGCTTATCCACTTCTGACACAGCTCTTAGCCCGAAACGAGCACGGATTCCTTCGTAAATATGAGTTTTCCAAAGTATTTCACTGCCGCTTCGACTTCCGCTGAGTAGATTTAGCGACTCAATCACAATATGTTTGTGTAGCATTGGGGTGAGTCCTGTGGAGTTCGTCTTGGCAGCTTGCCGCATGAAATGCCGCACGATGTTTTTGAATGTTCGTGCAACCATTTCTGCCAGTAGAAAACACCGGAGAGCAGACGACCGCTCTCGACACTCCCATCGCCCTCCATACACTATAACATTCTGGATTGAATCCCCCATGTGGGGGGTTGTTAGGGTGATGCAGGTTGCGTCAAAGCGGTGGCTTCGATCTCGACTTACGGCGCTTGTCTTCCCGTTAATATAAACGGGAGATCCTCTATCCAGTTCTCTCGTAAAATCTTGCGAAGTTTGGATTTCCGCAGTTGAATACTGGAGAGTAGCAGTTCCCGAAATTTGGAATAGAAACTGTGAACGTAACAGACCGAGATGGCGCATGTTAATTCCATGTCTGTGCAGTTCCTTCACGAGATCAAACTCTGGCGAATCGAAATAATCCGGTTTTGTCGATAATTTGACGGCAAATAGCGGGATAACCTCCTTGATAAGGTATTTCGTCGCTTCTTCCACGTCAAGAGCCTGTGTTTGCCAGTCTGGAGTTCGATACGTTAATGACGAGAGCGCATCAGGGGAGAGAGGGGTCTTGAAGCCTCGTACGAGCTCTGGTCGAAGTTGCCGCCACATGATACTCATACCTCGAGTGGATTGAACCAAGTGCCGAGTAACATCCGGATCTTCAGGAGGCATTGCGCGTGCGAAATTGAGGACCACGAGCTGCTTCTGGCCGTTGAGGTAGCCAAGTATGTCTCCCGCGGCATGAACGCTCTTGGACGTGAGATCCTGGTAGCCCCTGACACTGTGGCGACTGAGATTGAGTCGCCCTGCTACACTAGCGAAAGCCTCGTCCAATTCCTTGCTCTGGAAAGTCACAGTTTTGCCGCGGTTGTCGCTTCCATGCACGAGTTGCTTGGAGATACGTTGGATATCGCCGGATTCAGTCCAAGTGACCACTTCAATCGGGATTTTCGACGAACAAACGACGCGGAAGCCCTGAAAATCGACTGTGCACTGTAGTGGAACTCGAATGTTGTCGAAACTACTGAGTTCTCTCAGATAAATAGCCGAATTCCTCACTTCGTGGCCTCCAGCTTTGGCTGCGTTCTCGTGAGAGCTCTCGAATCGTCCGTGGTCGTCCGTACAGAATTTAAAAAGGATGTCATGGGCCTCGTATTTCAAGCGAGAAGTACTGCGGATGGAGTCTTTCCGTCCATCTATGGGCGACTCTTTAGTAGGGAGAATCGACTTGTCTCGTAAGGGGAGATAGAACTCTCGAACGAGCACTAAGGCGACAGCAGTCGCTGTTTCAATAAAATCCTGGCAAATTTGCAGTATTTCAGTATACTTCGCTTGGATCTGGTCGGAATCTCCCTCACTGAGGCGTAAAGCGTTCTGAAATCGTTCACTCCATCGCGTACGATGCGCTGGTAGAACAGGATACAAAGGGTTTACGCGTAATTGATTCTTTTTGGCTTCTAACAGAGCCCACTCCGCTTCTTTCCAAGCTTTCATGGCCTCAACAAGCCGCTGGTGGGCTTCCAGTGCTTTTCTGCTTCTCTGGTCCAGTGTATGCCTCTCCTTCTGCAAGAACAAACTGGTAGGATCGATAAGTTGTTCGTTATTTTCTCCATCCGGCAAATTTTCCTCACTTTCGTGACTATCAAGTTCACTTTTGTATCCCATGCGAATTAATTTCTTCTCCATCATTCGAGCATTTTCATTCGCCACTTTGTCGCTCTCCAAGGCCACCATTTGAGTCAAAATGTCTTCCTTTTCCGCTTGGATCGTATGCAAAAGTTTCTGAGTCAAGCCAAAGTCCAAGTCACTTTCCGCAATATTCACCAACGCAGCTGCAAGTTCTGCAGACCCGCGAACCATCCGGAAATGCTCGTACAGATCCGTCTCCATCGCTTCCGCGTCGTAGGAGCCTTCATGACGACGAAATGCAGATACGTAGTCGCAAATGTGGCGCTTGGACGGCAATTCCTGCAGGAATTCGGACATTTTGAAGTCCGTCATGCCCACACAAACTTGCTTTAGACGATCTTGAAGCTTAATTAACGGTGGGTCTGGGAACGCAAGGGTCATATGAAGAGAAAGCTCATCAAGAGTAAAACCAGTGGCGTACAGCTCGGACGGGAAGCGACCATGCACCATATTTTCTTTCCGTGCGTTCGTTCGGAACTCTTGAGCTGCTGCAGTTTCTTTGTCAATGAAATGTTTCTCCACTTCTTCACTTGCATCAGTCTCCGGAACTTCCAAAGGCGGATTTTCGTTAGATCCGTCTCGTTTCCGTTTCTTGGATTCAGCAATTTGTCGAGCTTTCTCTTCATTAACAGCAATCGATTCCAGCATATTCCCAACTGAAGGGGATTCCTGTTTTGCATGGACGAGTTGAGCCACCAAACCTTTTGCAATCTCTGGTTTTAGGTACTGGATGTCTGCGTGTGGTAGCAGCAAAGCCTCTTGATGTTTCAGATAACCCAGCTCTTCTTCCATTTCACGAAAGCGATTCTCCACTTCTTTTTGTGCAATTTGAACAGCTTCTTCTGTCATTAGCGCTAGAACTTGCTCTCGAGTGAAATTATTCCCTTTCGTGCGAAGTTTGACCTGTTTCATGCGGATTTTCGCTTCAAACTTCATTTTATCCACACTATGAGCAGGTTTAGCGTCTCGATCGCTCCATTCCTTCTCAACTGCTTGCCGAGCTTCCTCTAAAGCGAGACCCCGAGCGTGGTAGAACGCCTGCTTCTCTGCTGCCAATCGAGCCACTTGTCTTCCCTTCCTGGCGCGCCAACTTGTCTGTAATTTCACAGCAGAACGTACTATCACCTCCATTCGATAGTGAAGTAAATTACGGTACCCTCCATGATCCAGAGGCACAACGTTAGACAGCAGTTTGGCTCGGCGCTTGGGGAGATACTTGGAGTAATCGGTTTTAAGCGGGTCATTCTCTCCCATGGCCAAGGCTCGTTCATGAATAATTGCTTTCTTCCAGTGGGTTAACTCCTCTCGCGGCTGCATCACCTGACGAGCGAAAGCGTATTTCAAGTCGTTGACGTTGGTCAGCCCCAGTCTGTACTGGTGAATTGCACTCATATGCTGCAACACAAAGCGACTAAGTTGCTGGTATCTCCACGGAAGTCCTAATAGTTCGCAGAGATACTTGGAGCTCTGGATCGTCTCGAAACAATACTGGGTAAACTCATGCAACGTCATTCCCTGGTTCTCCATAGCCAACGTTTCATCAGGTGACAAACTGTTAATTTTCAGGAACTCTCTCTCCACAAATTTCAAGAGAAATTCTCTCGTTAAAGCTCTTGGAGGGTGAATTTCTCCAATTCGTGACAACACACTAAGAACTAAACGGATGATTTCAGCCAGAGATTCGGGCGTTAAAACTTGAATTCGTCCACTTTTCCTTGCGAAAATGTCGAAAAGAAACCCAATCTTCTGATCCACAGAGCTGCTCCCAGCACCTAATAGCATAGCGACCGCAAGCTCCACTAACTGAAAAGTGAAAACCCCATCATAGGTGGAAGCAATGGACGTATTTCCCGAATTTAAGCGGTTAAACAGCGGCACAAAGAGTTTTTCCCTGTCAAAAACCTCTTGAGCGCGCTCGAAAAGAAACTGCTCGTTCTCGTGCAGACTACAAATGCGCTCCAGTTCATTTTCCCGTGACTTTATTTGGTCTTCAGCATATAAAACTTGGGATCGGAGCTTCGCTTCTTGGCCGGGGGCTCGAAGTTTCGACGTCGTTAGGGCTGCATATTCCTCCTGAGCAGTTGCTAGAGCGCTTTTGGCCCTGTTCACTTCCCCTTCGTATCTCTCCAGCTCTTCTCCATGGAATTTCAAACGTAAATCACCCAAAGGTCCATCGATAGAGCGCACAGCAGCCACTTGCTGCATAAACTCTCCACATTCCTCTTCTGCCGCTTTCGTTCTCGAGTCAACATTCTGCTTCTGTCGCTTTAGTTCCGCGTCTTCACTTGCTTCCTGCTCTCGTGTCTTTTTGTCCTGGGCCTCCTGTGTACGGAAGAAGACATCGTTTGGGTCCAGCTCCTTCTTAGCACGATCGAAATCAGCTTGGCGTTTAGCCCAGTGCTTTTCCCGCTTCACCTGTAAATCGCTCACTTTTTGAGTCAGCGCTTGAGATTTTCCCTTTTCAGACGCCAAAGTTGCCTCCAATTTGTCCTTCTGATACTTGATTTTCATGTCAAAGATGGAGTTTTCCTTCGTTTTTGCTGCAGTTTCACTTTCGAGAGCTTCGTCCACTCGGTTTTTCTGCTTTTCGTACGTATAACCGAAAAATATCGGACTGCGTGTGGATGGATCAAATAAATCGGGCAGGGTACGCTTGATAACGCGAGGTTTCTTCAGTTTTGCTTCAATTTTCACTCGGCCATTGGGTATCTGGTCGACATCAAGAGCTTCAGTGGTGTGCTCGGCCAAATTTTCCTCCGTTAACGGTAGACCACCTCCATCATCGATTGATTCGGGTACTATCGGATGAACAAGCTCTTCATTCTCACTCTCACTCTCTGCTTCCTCTTCACTCTCATCATCATCCTCTCCGTCATCTCCCACAGCTTTAGGGGGCTCTTCAGCAGTGCCAGACACTTCTTCTTGGTCAGAATCGTCCTTCTCGTCGTTTTCTTCTCCTTCTGCTTCACTTTCATCCCCGCTGGCCGCTGAACTACTCGCACTATCATCCGTATGACCATCAAGCTCGTGTTTTGCTGGAGGAGGAAGCAAAATGTCCCCTTTATTGAACTCATCGAGCATCGACTGGGCTTGACCTTCGCGCTTCATCACAAATCCTGTACAAACTGGATGCCATTCAGCACTGGAGTGGATGCTAGAACGCACAGTCTCTTGGAAGTGAACATGAGTTACAGCTTTGATAAACAGCGGCCACTTGACGATTTCTCGAAGTTCGACGCCCTCAATAGACCCGAGAAGATGCAGCTGCAGCTCGCGTAAAACCGTGTTTTTCTCCCTCAATTCACTCTCAGCCGTGCGCTTTCTAGCCAGAAGCTCCTCTACAGGCGCAACAGAGTCTTCGTCGACTACTTCCTCCTCTTCGAAGCCTTCCAGAGGCTCAAAACTGGGAACTTCCGGCTCACTTTTCTCCACCGCAGCACTCTCGATTTCAACTTCCAATTGTGTCAGCAGCCCCTCCAGAACTGCAACTTCTCTCGAAAGTTTGTCAGCTTGTACGTGTGCATCGGATGTATCAGACAGCACTGTTTTATCGCCGTCTTCTGCCTGCTTCTTCTGGACTTTGACGAGGTCCGTGTACCAACGCAGGAACTCGGTGACTCGAACGAGGTCCCAATGTTGGCAGAACGCGAACATCTGCGACCGGTTGGCGATGTCTCCACTCGTACGCCGCACACTGGAGCTGCCAGTCGGTACTAACTGGTTCTCGAGTAGAACGCCATTGTCGCTTTGAAGCGCGTCCCCTTCCAGGAATTTCGAGACTTCGGCGCCCATTTCCCACCACAGAAATCAACACAAAGCCGCTTGTTGAAGCGGGAGAGCGAAATATCACCAATGGATCTACAATAACATGAACGCTATAGCTTCAGATGCGGGGTGACAAGTTGGCAGGCAAGGTGGAGACGTGGTCGCGCCCTTTCGGCGGATACTTTCTCGGTGGTCGACAGATGTTCATCAGCACCAAAACCTTACACGGAACGTACACTTCGAGGCACCAATCGTCGCGACTTCAGGCGGACTTTACCTAGCAAGACTTTGTACATGTAGAAGACAATATGCAGCTCCATTGCCAACAGCATCCTGCCACCAGTTGAGGGCGTTACACTGGAAAATCGCATCGAGAGTCTCGAGTCGAGACTCCGAGACCAATCCGTTCTCTGATCGCTCACGCCCACCGAAGATCGTTCGCTCCGATGTGCTGGTTGAAGGGCCTGTCATCGAGCCAGGTCAAACGTGGTCTGTATCCTTTGGTGCTCACTGGAGAATTGACCTGATCTCTTCTCCCCCCAGTGGCCAACGGGCTCCATGGCAGTGCCACTGGCAAAGAGTCCTTTGGCTTGAGGCAAATCTCGTTTCGGGCACATGAGTTACACTGCTTACAGTCTGCAGCGTGGTACTGAAGATCAAAGTTTGACCTTCTCCAAAGCGATATCCAGGTTACGAGTTTAGTGAAGCGGTTGATGCTCGCCCGGTGGACTTCACGGAGCGAGCATCAACAGCAGGACACTTCGGTTGTCTACAGCTGTACCGTTCAAGTTGTGGCACGCGCAATTCCAGCTGGAGATGACATTTCAGGATTGGAGCGTGTTGCCGACGCTGCGACTAGCCTGCGAGGAACTGGCGGAAGAGTTCACGCTTGACTTGTTCAGCTTTGAAAACCGTACGACTGCTGCGACAGCTTCGGCAGGAAATCCTCTCGCTCCAGCTGGCGGCGTAAACGCTAAAGCTTCGCGTTCGGTGGGTGCGAGTCGGAGATGCCATTCCTCATTTTCGACGGTAGAGCCCACTCCACGCCATGTTTTCGGTCCGCGCCCTCTTCATTGCCGCCACTGCTGCGCTTGTAGGATCTGCTGCTGCCAATGAGGCTGCAGACGCTGCTAAGCTGCCGGTATTCTTTTTCCACGGTGCCACGGGCAACACGACCAACGGCGCTGTGATCGAGAAGAATCTGACTGCCGAAGGTCGCGTGTACACTGCCCTCGACTTCTGCTCGAACGCGTGCTCGGTCCGTACCGCACTCTCAGAGCAGGTGCAGATGGCAATCAAGCAGATCAACGAAGTTATCGCCAAGGACACCGCAGCCTACGCGAACGGTTACCACTTCCTCGCTCACTCGCAGGGCGGCTCGGTGGCACGCGGTGTCATCGAAGAGATGGATGACCATAACGTGCACTCGTTCATTAGTATGGCTGGTGATGGCAACGGCAACTTCTTTGGTCCTCAGGCTTCAGACGCCGTGCCGCTCCAAGTTCTGCTGCAGGCTCTGGGCCCGTACGCTATTGACGCCACGGATTTCAACTTCACTAAGTACGAGGCCGACTCGGCCACGTGGAAGGGCAAGTTCCAGCGTGATCTGGTCGAGCTTGTCACCACCAACGAGGCTCTGCAAGGCAAGAGCTCCATCGCCAACATCATCATGCCTCCGCTTGAGAAGACGGCGTTGACAAACTGGCTGAGTATTGACCCGTTCCTCCCTAAGGTGAACAACCTTGAGGACTGTGGAACGGATGCGACCTGCGCGGACAACCAGAAACGCCGCAAGGCCAACTTTGTGAAACTTAAAGCTGCGCATTTCTTCGCCTCGCCCCAGGACGACGTCCAGGCGCCGTGGCAGAGTTGCGTCCTGGGCAAATACACTACGGTTGCTACGCTCGACGAGGTGGAGACCAAGTTTGCGGACTTTACTATTGTCACCATGAAGGACACAGCTGAGTACGCGGACGACCTGTACGGTCTGAAGACCCTCGACACTGCTGGGGGACTCCACATCCACGAGGTTGCCGACGTCCCGCACAACTGCTGGCTGTTCGACTACACGTCCCTCGCTACGGACGTCGCTTGCAAGCACGCCCCTGTGTACGACGCCGAGATCTACCCTCTGCTCGTGTAAGGCTGCAGTAGCAACCATTTCTATAAATCCAATAAATAAAGGAATGAATGGGATTGAGCTGGTGCCATCTAGACGCTTAACACAACTTTAATTTGGGGCGGAACATGAACTCGATACCTCCTAGAAGACAGGACCTTAATACACTAACCATCAACGATACACAGCATTTCGATGAGGTTCATCAGCAGCCCGGTAGTTGTGTTTCAATAGTATTGAATCAATACCGGTAGAGTGTCTCGCCGACTGGATGATCACGTTTCGTGATCCGGTCGTTCGGCCTCGCAATCTGCGAGAGACCGGCGGAAGAGCGTTCAATTGCTGGGCAAAATGGTCGAAGCACTGGTAAATTGCCTTGCATGTGACACCTTGGTCTACCATCGTCGCTGCGATCCCAAAGCTTCAGCTGTTGCCGTAAACGCTGAAGCCGCGTAGCCAACGGACTCACATTGTGCTTGTCACGCTCCCTATGTAGCAGTGCCGATGTGTTGCCTTGCCTGCGAGCTTGCCACTTTGCGTTTTGCACGGAAGCCCACACTCCAATGGTTTCATTCCGTTCTCTCTTCGTCGCCACCGTGGCTGCGCTCGTCGGCACCTCCGCTGCCAGTGAGGCCGCAGCTACCAAACTGCCGGTTTTCTTCTTCCACGGCGCCACGGGCAACAAGACCAACGCCGCCGTGATCGAGAAGAACCTGACTGCCGAAGGTCGCACGTACGTGGCGCTCGACTTCTGCCAGAAAGCGTGCTCGGTCCGTACCGCACTCTCAGAGCAGGTGCAGATGGCCATCAAGCAGATCCGCGGCATTGTCTCGCAGAGCGCTGCCACGTACGCGAACGGTTACCACTTCCTCGCTCACTCGCAAGGCGGTTCCGTTGCGCGCGGTGTCATCGAGGAAATGGACGACCACAACGTGCACTCGTTAATTAGCTTGGCCGATGGCGGTAACGGCAACTTCTATGGTCCCCAGGCTTCGGACGCCATGCCGCTCCAGGTTCTCCTGAAGACTCTGGGCCCGTACGCCATTGACGCCACGGATTTCAACTTCACTAAGTACGCGGCCGACTCGGCCACGTGGAAGGGCAAGTTCCAGAGCGACCTGATCCGGATCGTGAGCACCAACGAGGCTCTGCAGGCCAAGAGCTCCATCGCCAACATCATCATGCCTCCGCTTGAGAAGACGGCGTTGACAAACTGGCTGAGTATTGACCCGTTCCTCCCTAAGGTGAACAACCTTGAGGACTGTGGAACGGATGCGACCTGCGCGGACAACCAGAAACGCCGCAAGGCCAACTTTGTGAAACTTAAAGCTGCGCATTTCTTCGCCTCGCCCCAGGACGACATCAAGGCGCCGTGGCAGAGTTGCGTCCTGGGCAAATACACTACGGTTGCTACGCTCGACGAGGTGGAGACCAAGTTTGCGGACTTTACTATTGTCACCATGAAGGACACAGCTGAGTACGCGGACGACCTGTACGGTCTGAAGACCCTCGACACTGCTGGGGGACTCCACATCCACGAGGTTGCCGACGTCCCGCACAACTGCTGGCTGTTCGACTACACGTCCCTCGCTACGGACGTCGCTTGCAAGCACGCCCCTGTGTACGACGCCGAGATCTACCCTCTGCTCGTGTAAGGCTGCAGTAGCAACCATTTCTATAAATCCAATAAATAAAGGAATGAATGAGATCGAGCTGGTGCCACGAGTGAAGTTATCATATTGATGCGTTATCGGATCGGCAAAAGTCGTCATCTAGATCATTAGCTGACTTGTTGAACATTAGAATCCTGGTCGGAAAGTTTCAATCTCGTGGCATGAAGCCTTGATGAAGGACATTCTCGATTACCTGTCCCAAGGCTACCATGAATCCTCCTCCTCACCTTCTCGCCAGCATCGATCGCATCAACGCTGCTCTGGAAGACGCACTAGTACAGCCTCCACCAGCAACTGAAACTTTGCGTGTGTGCCAGGCAAAGGAGATGAATGGGACGCGTTTGTTGACAGCGAAGGATACATCGTTCAGCCCAATTTTCTGGGATGGTTTGCTGACGCTGGTGAGATCCACATCATCGAGTTTGCTGGTACTCCTCACGAGCGCTATGTGCATCACTAACTGCACTGCGTTTACTGAGGAAAATATTGATCGATGGCTCCAGTATACGTGGCCACCAGTAATTCTCAGGGGCGACGGTGGTGCCCAGACCTCAGCTATGGACCAATCCAATCAACGCCGGGATCCGTGCTTCCTCCGGGCGTTCCAATATTTGACGACTTTCAGACGATCAAAGTTGAGGTTGGAGTCTCGCAGTCGTGGGGCATGGCACCAGGACAACTCGACCACAAGGCGATATCGATATGGGCTGTGATGCCAGGCGTCGAGTACGTGCTGTGTGTAAAGTTTGATCCCGACTTTGCGAATGCAAAATACAAGTTGTACGACACACGGGCAAGTCCATTGGTGCAATTGGCTCCAGTTACAATTGTCGCGCCAAGAACTGTGGTCCACTTTGACGGACGTCGGGTCCTCGGTGTTCCGCAAGGAATCGCGCTCCCGCCATTCTTCCCGAGTACTCTGACGGCGGATTTGTACTCTCCGTTGTGGCGAGCAACGCATTGATCAGTCTTTTGCGTGCGCCAACGGCTCGGAGAAAATTACCGCAGCATACAGCAAAAACATCGTACTGAAGAAACAGCAGCGTGATTCCATTGGTAAATTGGCAATAACCCAGCGAGATCGACACTTAATCGCCGTGCTTGTCGCCCACCTCAGATTATCAGTTCGAACCGTGATGGCAAGTGGAAGGACACGCCCGTTGTCTACAGTGAATACTTCAACGTGGTGCACGCAGAGTGTGCGTGATCTTCCGGAAGATCACGTTTTGAGATCGGATCGTGTCGCCGAAAGCTCGCAATCTGCGAGAGACCGGCGGAAGAGCGTTCAATTGCTGGGCAAAATGGTCGAAGCACTGGTAAATTGCCTTGCATGTGACACCTTGGTCTACCATCGTCGCTGCGATCCCAAAGCTTCAGCTGTTGCCGTAAACGCTGAAGCCGCGTAGCCAACGGACTCACATTGTGCTTGTCACGCTCCCTATGTAGCAGTGCCGATGTGTTGCCTTGCCTGCGAGCTTGCCACTTTGCGTTTTGCACGGAAGCCCGCACTCCAATGGTTTCATTCCGTTCTCTCTTCGTCGCCACCGTGGCTGCGCTCGTCGGCACCTCCGCTGCCAGTGAGGCCGCAGCTACCAAACTGCCGGTTTTCTTCTTCCACGGCGCCACGGGCAACAAGACCAACGGCGCGGAGATCCAGGCCAGTCTTGCCGCTGAAGGCCGCACGTACGTGGCGCTCGACTTCTGCCAGAACGCGTGCTCCGTGCGCACGGCCCTCTCGGACCAGGTGCAGATGGCCATCAAGCAGATCCGCGGTATTGTCTCGCAGAGCGCTGCCACGTACGCGAACGGTTACCACTTCCTCGCTCACTCGCAAGGCGGTTCCGTTGCGCGCGGTGTCATCGAGGAAATGGACGACCACAACGTGCACTCGTTCATCAGCTTGGCCGGTGACGGCAACGGAAACTTCTTCGGTCCTCAGGCTTCGGATGCCGTGCCGCTCCAGGTTCTGCTGCAGGCTCTAGGCCCGTTCGCCATTGACAAGGCCGACTTCGACTTTGCCAAGTACGCGGCCGACTCGACGTCGTGGAAGGGCAAGTTCCAGAGCGACCTGATCCAGACTGTGACCACCAACAAGGCCCTGCAGGCCAAGAGCTCCATCGCCAACATCATCACGCCGCCGCTCGCTGACGCCGCGTTGACAACGTGGAAGAGCATTGACCCGTTCCTCCCCAAGGTCAACAACCTCGAGAACTGTGGCGCGGACGCCACGTGCAAGGCCAACCAAGCCCGTCGCAAGGTCAATTTCTCCAAGCTCAAGGCTGCGCACTTCTTCGCGTCGCCCCAGGACGACATCCAGGCCCCGTGGCAGAGCTGCATCCTCGGCAAGTACACGACCGTGGCGTCCGTGGCCGAGGTGAACTCCAAGTTCAGCTCCCTGAAGATCGTCGACATGAAGCAGACCGTCGAGTACACGCAGGACCTGTACGGCCTCAAGACCCTCGACACGTCCGGCCGCCTGCACATCCACCAGGTGCCCAACGTGCCGCACAACTGCTGGCTCATGGACTACACGTCGCTGGCCACCAAGGTGCCGTGCAAGCACCAACCCGTGTACGAAGCCCAGATCCGCCCTGTGCTGGTGTAAGTCGTCCCCTATCGACTACCGAACTCCAAATCTACCCAGTAGATAGCCACAAAATAACTAAATTCAGCTCCATGTAGCTCCACATTGTTGGTTTTGACTCTTCACGAACGAAACTAACCCAGAGGATGAATACTGGGAGCGTCTCTAGTGGTGCCCGTCGCTCTGTTCGAGCTGAAGCAAAGAAAGCGCCTTCAAATGCGTAAGTTCTTGCTGTTATAGCACCTACGTTACTGGTTGTTCACCTTTATCCGGTTGGATCAGCGTGGCAGATCGACTACGAGCAACGGAAGTACGTTTAGAGATCTCAATATTCTTGAAATGTGTTATCTTACTATGGTAATTTATTAAATTACTAATTTATAACAACAGGAGGCTCTGCGAGCTGCACAAGCTACCATTGCCCGACAGGAGAAGCGGGAGGAGGAGTTGCGCCGCCTTGTTGTATCGCACAGCATCGCCCAAGACACCACGGAAGGAAATCCGGCAGTGGAAGGTAAGTTTTGAGCCTTGGTAGCCGAGATATCGTCCGCTAACTCGACTGGTTGCAGCTAAAGTGGGCGCTCTCAAAGCTGTGCACGAACAAAAGGTGCGATCATTGATGCAGTCGGTCAACCAGCTTCAGCAGCAACTCAAAGGGCTGAAGGCTCAGGAGAAGGAGCACAGAAGATCCGCTCTGATCCAAGATCTTCGCGAGCAACAGCGCGAACAGGAGCTCATCATTGATGTCTTGAAGCAGACGCTACTGGAGAAGCTCCCTGAGTTTCAGGACTCTCCTACGCTCGTAAATGACTTAGTACTCAAGAAAACCGCTGGAAATTCAATGAAATTCCGCCCAAAATCGAGGGAGGAACTCGAGAACGAGCTCCATGCGCTTGGAAAGAACTTCCAGCGGACAGTGGAGAAACTTAAACAGGAGCAACGCAACGCAGCGTCAAAAGAGGAGAAACCGAGTGAAGAAGAAGAGGATACGAAGGAAGAGAAAGAACTCTTAAACAACGATGTTGTTGCTGCAGTTTTACCGGACGAAGCGCTGTACGAGGAGCTGGAGCAGCTTCGAGCGCAATTAGCGTCCAAGTCGGTCACCATCCACGCTCAAGCGGAAGAAATGGCGGAGATCTACGCGGAATTAGACAAATTGAGAGTGTACGTGTGGTTATTGTTCTCATTTTATTGTCGATTGCTGACCTACGCCCTAGTGTCGAGGACCAAATCGTGCGGAAGAAGCACAAAATCGCTTTGTTACGGGACCAACTGGAGCGTCGGCAAGTGGAGAATGTCGAATTGGTCCAGGAGAAAGAAGATCTGGCGGAGAAATACCTGCAGCTTCAAGAGGAGGCTCAATTTCTGCGGGATATTAGCATGGAAGATGCCGGTGCGAAAGACGAGGAACGACTACAGCAGCTTGAGCTCATTCAGAGCTTGCGTTCTCGGGAATTGGAACTCCAAGATGAACTGGAACACCAGCAGAAGAAATGGACAACTGATCGGGACACGATGCACCAACGCCTTCGTCTGTTGGAAAAGGAGAATAAACTGGCAGAGGATGAAGCTGCTCGAAGTGGAGAAGAGCTGTCTCAACTGCAACAGAAGAAAGGTTAAGTGTCTTGTAAGATTCGACCTTCAACCTCCTCTTAACTGTTTGATTCTCCAGGTGCTTTACAACAGGAAATACATGAATTGAAGATGGGAGTTCAAGAGGAGCAAGACCAGAAGCTACTTCTAGCCAGCAGAATTGAGGTGGGTCTAAATGAATTGTACCTTTCATCGTTTCACCTGACAATAATTGTTGTTCTTTTTCCAGGAACTCGAAGCAAAACTAATTCGGCTTGAGGCGCTGTCACAAGAAGAGAGAGAAGCTAACGCACGGGCAACGACGGAAAAGCTTGCAGCAATGGAAACTTTACTCGAAGAGAAGTCCCTATCCATGAAAAAGGCAGACCGGCAACTCAATGCTGCCAAACTGCTAGCTCGTCAAGCCAAAAAGGAGAAAGAGAGTCTTGTACTTCGCGTATCCAAATTAGAGGCGGATTTACATGCAGCTGGACAGAATACTGCCAACGTTTGAGAACGTAATTGAAAAAAATTATTTTCAACAAAATGATAAATTGATACATTTGCTTTTCAGCAAATGTGTTCATACTTCCGACAACATGGCCGTCTCTTCTCGATGTCGTCGTTCTTCGCGTTCTGCGTACTTGTGCTCCAGGAATGTATGCCACCGGTTTCGACCGCCTCGATAGTTATACCAGAACAAAATACCAGTGATCACAAGGACGCCAAGCCCCGATAGCGCATATCCCAAAATTGGTAAACCGGTCGTGCTCGCAGTACAAAGTTGTTCCAGTCCAAGTAACACGCCCGGGATGACCAAGTAGACCATAAAGATGAACACGATACCCACCCGTGCCCACGAGGCACTGAAATACGCGATAGACCGAGCCCAACTCATTATCGGTCTCCTCATGAACGGTACCGGATAGAAAAGTACAATGCCGAAGACGTTGAACCACAGATGCGCCAGTGCTACAGCCACCGCTTGCCTGTCACCAACTACAAGGGACGCTAGTAAAGCTGTTCCACAAGTACCGAGATTAGCGCCTACGATCAGCGGATACACCTGATCAAGCGTAAAAACTCCGAGTCCGGCCATGGGCGTCAGTGTACAAGTCACTACCGTTGACGACTGCACCACAAAAGTGATAATTGTCCCCGCGATGATGTTCACATATCCATTGAAAGCGAGCATTCGGGAGACCAAAACCTTCGTGGGACCCAAGAAAACCTTCGCGAGCATCTGAATGAACCAGATCAATGAGGCTGCGAGCATCAGGAAGCCGATCGCCACCACGATGGCACCAATTTGACCGTCACTCAGTGAACTGCCTTCGAACGCACCTCCAGACAGCAACGAGACGTCACTTGTACATTGTTTTCTGCCCGAAGTGATGTCCATAATAGACTGAGTGTCAACTCGGATCAACAGACTGGAGAAAGGCTTGACCACTGCATCCACGGGACTGGCAAAGTTCCCACCTGAGGCCTTCGCATCGGACATGAGCACTGAAAGACGCTCTAACGGGTGGAAAATAACCTCCAACGGGAACATGATGAAGACCGACCACACGTTGAACATGGTGTGCACTGTAGCTGTCTCCATGGCTCGCTGGAATCGTGATCGGGTCTGGATCTGACCGAACGCCACCATGATGCACGTGACACAAGTACCGATGTTTGCCCCCATAACGATGAAAACCCCTTGACGAATGGTCAGTCCTTGAGTCGCAACCAGCGTCACTGTGATGGACGTAATAGTACTGGAGCTGTGCAGTAGTGCCGTGGACACGAGGCCCAGAACGAGACCTGCCAAAGGGTTATTGGCGATGGTGAACGCCCCTTTCGCGTCGCAGCCCAAAGCTACAGTGAAGCCAGACTCGATGAACTTGACTGCGACCATGAAGAAGTACAGCGCGGCCAGCATCGCCACAGTGTAGAACAGCCCCAACAGGATCTTGTGCAGTAAGGAGCGCCCTGTGTACACGACGTCGTCGTCGTCGTCGTATTCGTAGAGCCCTTTGCTGTATGCGTAGTGCGGACTGCCTGTGTCTCGATTGTATTCGTACGGACTAGCCACATCGCTGGAATTGGCACTGAAGACGGAAGTTTGCAGCTTGTTGCACGTGTCGGGGGATATCAATACTACAGCCGCCATTCCTGGACCAACTTGTGGGTCTCAGTTGGCAGATTCTGCACTGAGACTGCGAAACGAGTCCACGAAAGGCCTCTACATCACGTACCGTAGTAAGTGAGCCTCTTTTGTTGGCCTCAACTCGGTCAGTTCAGTCACGAAAGTCGCCGCTAAACGAATACTTACCCCCACCGGAGATGCGCAAGAGCAGATGCAATTGACGGTCACATCGAGATGACACCAGGCGTTGGCAATTCTTGCTAACGCTAACACACTTAGGCTAAGAACAGCCACCTCCGGACGGAAATCGCAGGTGTGTCACGGGTACTTGAGTAGTACAAACTTCCACTAGAATCTAGACGAGATGCGTACCAGGAAAGTGCACAACTTTTTACTTATGACCTGAGCACACCGAATCTGGACGGTCACGTAGCTGCACTCTATTGCTGGCCTCTTGAGCCATTGCAGAGGACTTACGTGTTGCTGTGATGCGTCTCTGAAGTGTATTGTCGTTCGTAACTGAAGTGAAGAGGAAGGTGGGAGTTGAAGAAAAGAAGAAGAAAAAACTACTTGTTCATCTTGTCATATTTAATTTCCAGCCAATCACAGAACCGTTACGTGCATCAAAAAGTCTCGTCTTCTTCCTGCATCAATGTCATCGCCCGTCATCGTCGTGGACAACCTCCAGGAGGACGAAGTGCTCTCGTACCCCTTAGTCCTTCTAGAAGGACACATTACCAACCTCCACTCCAGTGGGGGTCTCTTCCTGGACGCGCGTTTGGACGACGTGCGCTCGTCTCTCTGGCCGATTTCCCCCACTGGCCACTTCAAGGCGTTCGTGTTGCTCCCGTCGCCTGGCAAGTTTGCCGTCACTCTGCAGCTCGACGGTGTCTCCCACCGCATCTTTTGCGTCGAATACCGAGCCCCCGTCACGCGTTACGTGGTCAAATTCCACTATCAGATCTGCTCGGACGCCGATGCACGCGACGGATTCGACGCTCCTCCTGGTGTTGACAATTCCAATGCTGCAGCCATCGCTAAAGTTCGGTTCAATGCCTTAATACTACAAACAGCCACCGCCGAACTCATGCATGCGGCGGGGCTTCCGCGACAGACTTTTGCCGTTCAATTGGCTCCGGACGGACTGCCTGAAGTGAATCTTCTCCGTTGTAGCTTCACCAACGCTCATGCGCGGTCGATGGACGGTCAGGAGCTCATCAAGTTCGTCCGGGAAGATATTGAGGCTGCAGGGCTTGATAACCATCCAGAGTTGGAGTTCAAACATGCTGTGGTGTTGGGCTGCTCCAGATACAACACACAGACGAGAAAAGCCGAGGGTCATACAGCACTTGGAGGAGGAAAAGTCGGCGTCTTTGGCTCTTGTGGACTGCATACGTGGCCGTCACATCTGGGAGAAATATCCACGTGTTGCTTGAATAACACGTGCATTGATCAGAGGTACTTGCTGGACGATAGCTGCTACAGAGGCACGTTCTGGGCCAATTTCTCCACTGGACTGGGTGCGATGCTGCACGAGATCGGCCATACGTTCGGCCTTGGACACTCCACCAGCGGCATCATGGCTCGTGGCTTTGACGATATGAATCGCCTTCTTTGCGTGTATGAAGCTGTCCCTCGCTCGACGCAAATGACTTTCCATCGGTCGAATCCTCAAGGGTGGATTGATTTGAACCACGCAGCGGTGTATGAAGTCACTGGGCGTGCAGGAGCCCATTGGAACTCCGCCTCAGCCCAGCTGCTTCGCCACTGTCCGTGGGTCTCAGGACACGCCAAGCCGTCGCTCGTAGGTCCTACCGTGAATTGGGACAACTCGGAGCTTGGACCCGTGGGGTTCGGCACATACAACGGAAAGCAGACTGAACTTCCAGAGCAAAACCTGTCGTCTTCTGAAGCTGATGAGATTGGCGCCGTCCTACTGGATGCTGACAAGTACATTGATCACCTGGAGACCTTTACACGCGCTCAAGTTCGAGAAATGGAAAGATTATTTGCTGCTGGCACCAAGCACTGCTTCGTACTTGCGGATGGAGAGTACATCACTCGCGTGGATATCCGAGCCATGGCTTGGATCGATGGGTTGCAGCTGCACACGAATCTGCGTTCTTCACGTTGGTATGGCGGAACTGGTGGCGATCTCCATGCGTTAAAGGCTGCGGGCGGGTGGCGCGTCAGCTCGTTCTTTGGATCCAGAGGCGATTCACATGTTGGAACTCTGGGTGTTCGCTGTGTGCCAATGTCGTCCGTACCCCCTCGTTGTTCGCTCGAGTCGAACGGAACGACCAGCACTGTTTTATCCTTTCCTCCAGCAGGAAAAGCGTTGGAAGGAGGACACAAGACGCCATTTTCCCTCACCCTCCCATCTATTGGGGCTGTCGTCGTCCAGTGTGGGAGATTCGTTGAGTCTGTGAAGATGTTGTCTCCAGAGGAAGCCGAGGCAGCTACGAGAGATCCCAAGTTCTACCGCTCAAATGAGCACGTCTTCCAGCTTTGTCGAGGTGAAAAGTTGGTCAAAATGGAGGTATGGAGTGGCCACTGGGTCGATTGCATCCGATTCACCACTACGCTACGTGTCGGGCCTTGGTTTGGCGGAGGAAGAGGTCCTCATAACAGCGTGATGGAGAGTCCAGCAGACCATCACATCTGCGGCCTTCATGGAGTTCGTGGTAAGCAGTACGTGGGTTCTGTGGGTGCTCTTTACTGTGCAGATGACAAGGTGGATTCTCTTTTTACGCAATCCGTACAGGAACTCACGAAGCCACGTCAATTCTGGATGATGAGAACTGTCCCAGTCTCGAGCCAAGTGGCAGACCATGTATCGAGTTCACCTCTAGGGATTTTAGTTGCGGTTCAACACAGCTCAGTGACGTCCGTGCAGTCCTTCAACAGTGTGGAGAGATTCGACGAATTGGTCAATCAACTCCACTCCTCACTCATCACTATGAACGCCCCGTATCAAGTGCACTGTGTGTCGTTGACACCTGGAGAAAGTCTTGTTCAAATCGACGTGAGCTTTCGTGCTAGCGATCCCTACCTGGCGATTGACGGCGTCTGCTTCCACACCACCTCGCACTGTTCGTCATGGTTTGGGAAGTACCACGAGTCGAATCTGCGATTCTTCATGGCTCCAGTTGGAACGAGTGTCATCCAACTAGCAGGAACTTACACTGACAGTATACTGACTGACCTTACCGGCGTGGTAGGCGGAGTCTCCGTCGATTCGACTCCGTTTACCCCGGACGCTCGTGTGCTAACTGATGCCGGTTCTTACGACATCCGACTGGAAGCAGCAACTCCTGAATTCGGCATCGAAACGGTGCTATTAGTCAAGAAAAACAAGGGTGACAACCTCGACAAACACGCGTGGACGTGGAAGCAGCCGGGGGTGCCGTATCCGCGTGTTTGGCGTGTGCCTATGAAGATGTTGGAAGATCAAATTCAAGACGAAGACGCCAAGCGCGCGTTATTTGACGAGTACCTTGTTGGAGCCGTCAATTCCGGTGGAGCTTCCACTAAGACAGCAGCTCCAGTTGGACAACGATATGATCCGAACAACAAGCCGTGAGATAGTCTGGTTGCTATTGCGATGACCGCAGTCCACACCGTAATCTTTATCTCTCTAATTGTCACAGGTACTTTTTTGTTGCGCTTATTCTTGATCTGACTCAGGAGGAATCACTGGAGTCGGCATACTTTCAACGAACGCCAGGGATACAGCACTCTCTCGGAAGCCATGCAGCAGGTCCCGGCACTGATCCTGGTCCAGCGCGTGGTACACGCCGTAATTCTCGTCGGCCACAACGTCAGCAACCTCGATAGATTTCTCTAGTAGCGGTCGTGCAAGCACCACCTTAGCATCCTCTGGATAATGGTTCAAGCGCATGATCGTTTTAGCAGATTCGAGCTGGATAAAGTGCAAGTTGAACACCAGAGACGGCAGACAGCGCTCCCGAATGACAGCGTCCTCTGTGGCATCATTAGAGCAGCCAATAAGCCACCCGTGCTCGAAGTGCAGCACCTCCAGTGTGGCTGCAACTGATCGCGACACGTGGAACATCAAGTCTGTCAGGTAGTCCTTCTCCTCGCTATACAGAGACAGCGCCTCTGCACCGGGGCTGTTGAGGCAGTTTCTCCACTGATCATACTGGAAGCAGGCTACAATGTACGCACGCCAGCATAGCAGCTCGCGCATGGCCCGCTCGATCTCGTCGTTCTCGCGCAGCACTTGGACGTCTCGGTTCAAGTCAAGGAGGGCGATCGAATCCTCCGGCAGGCTTTCCTCTAAGAGCTCCCTGACTGCAGCAAACTTCCCCTCGAGAAGAAACTGCCGCGTTAACATATTTGCACAAACCAGAGCTTCTGCGCGGTGTTGCGGGTAGAAGCACAAAAACTCGATCGTTTGAATTCGCCTCCTGTCGATAGCCGTCGTGGGCACATCGGAGGACACTGGCTGGCCCTTCTTCTGCTGTTCTTCTTGCGCCACCAACTGATGCTCTTCACACAGACGCTCCACAACAGACTGTAGCACCGTCGACAGCACGTCCATGCCAGCATATTCCAGAATCCGTTTAATGCAAAGTTCGCGCTCCAAGCTGTCTTCAACTGTAGCCAACATCTGCACGTAAATCTCAATTGCCCCTGGCGTAGGCAGCCGAGAGGCGTAGATTGGAACGAACTGCAGCTGTCTGTGCTTCACCAAGTGCCGGATGTATAGTTTCAAGATCATGTGGCCAGCCTGCTCGTCGAAGTGCTCACCAGTGAAGCCGGCGAACATAATGAAGTGGGCGGCAAAACGCAGGAAAAGAGAAGAAGTCTCGTCAGACTGGACGGTGACGTTGAGCTTCAGATCCCAGTTGTATGAGTCGTCCTCCGGATTGAACAGCAATGTGTCCAAGATGCTCGACACGATGAATTGAAACTTGGCTGTCACTAGCTTGGCTTGAATCTGACGGTGCGGCTGGAGGGCCTGCGTGCGGACGAGCTCACTTTGGCTACCACGCAGCTCGTCAAACAGCGTGTCGAGATCCACTTGGTAGCGCTTTAGGTACTTGGTTTTGTCCAGCAAATTCGAATAGTGGCGTAGATAGAGGGCATTGTTGCCAACAATCAGCTCCGACGACTGAGCTTTCACCTTCAGCAGTTTAAACAAGATCTCGTCCACTTGCTGCTCCGTAATACCCTGCAGATAAGCCCAACAGTGGTCTTCCCAGTTCTCGCACAGCGAGCTCTTCGTAATAACGTGAATGTTGCCACTCAAGGCAGCATAAATAAGCCCCTCATACTTCTTTGCAAGCAAACTGTTGCTCTTGGACAGTTTCCCATTGGCATCTTGCTCCGACAAGCGCCAGCACATCGTCTTCCAAAGCGCTCGGAACGGGTTTCCCCACCGTTCCACCGACAAATCTTCGCGTTCGTTGGTTTCACTGGCGCCAACAGGATTGCCTCCTGACAGGCTTGCCGCTCTCCATGACTGGCCCAAGCGGATGCACAGATCGATTGCGTCGTCCATTCGCCCCGCACGGACATACAACCACACAGACTTCATCAGCTCAGCTTCGTCCTCCAAGTCATCAGGCAAGACATTGCTGTCCCCATCGCGGACGATCGCATCAGGATCCATGCGGACTTCTTCTCCAGGGAAAATCTGCTTCTTCATCATTCGTAGCGTGCGCGATCCGCTAGCGTCGCGCTTCTCGCTCAGTTTAATGGTGTTCTCGAGCGCCATGCTCTCCAGCCACGTCTTCACTGCCTGCTGGATCTTAAACGTTTCGTTACGCGTCTCCAGCAAGCGCACAGCGTCGTCCTCCAGCATCTCGAATCGCAATTCCTCGGCCTCTGCACCCAGCAGCATCAAGCTGTCCTCACCATCCGCCATCTCTTTGTTCGCGTGGCACACTTGCCGCAGCTCAAACAGTAGTCTCCAAGTGTTGCGCTCGTCTCGCAGCTCCTTAATCTCATCCCGTAGCCGCTTCTGTGCGTGCGTGGACGCCCCACGAGCCTTACTGCTACCTGAAAGCGAGGCTTCCATCTTCTCCAGCCTGTTCTGTATCACTCCAATGTATCCACTCAGCAGTTTCTCGCAGTACAGGTCCGAATCCTCCACGTCCTTTAAGTTCTCGTAAAAGTCCGCTGCCATCTCAGCAAAAGCAGCTTCCTCCGGTCGCACATGACGTGTGAACAGGTCTCCCCTAGCTGACGGGACGGTAGTCAAAGACAGCGACTTGTTGAACGTGGCCAACTGGTTCATGACCTGATCATTAGAAGTAGCCAATTGATCCACTGTCAACGGTTGTCCTTGAGCTGCGTACACCGATGAGATGGAGGAAATGGACAGCTTTGGGTCGTTTCTTTGCGTCTTCCTGCCGTCAAACAGACCGCCGCCTCTGCCTAGGAAACTGGAATCCACTGCAGCTGCCTTAACAATGTGAATGGCGCCTTCGAAGCCCATGCCACAGTCCACAACGAGCCACGCGTCCTCCACCAACTGCCCGCCGAACATGACGCGCGCGTTCCTCGCAGAGAAGCCCAAGTCCTGAATAGAGTCACGTTTCTCGCACAGAGCGAGTTTCAGGTCTGCTATGGTTGTTAGGCGTGGATCCACGTCCACAAACTCCGTCGACTGGTCCGGGAAGACGCCCTTGACGTGTAGCAGCCCCTGGCGGACGGAAGAGCTGACTACAGGCTCCAGTAGCCGCGTGTCTTCGTCTTGTTCGTCGACCTCCACCTCCATATCGTCATCGATCCCGAATTTAGCGCTGGAGGCGGACGAGAAGTGGAAACTGTCGGAGCTCAACGCCGCAGAACTGTCGGCGCCGAAGCCCGCGCTCCGTGGAGGCCCTGGCGCGGGCGCGTCGCCTAGAGACGCTAGAAGACTCAGCGATTGGTCCGCACTGTCGATTAGGCGCTGCACTGCCGCGCTACGCCGCGCGCCGTCGCCACTGAAAGAGGAACGTCCCGCCATCGGATTCCGCCCGATCGAATAGTGAGGGAACCACTCACCAGTATCCGGACGTAACAGTTATCCGGATATACAGTGCTATGAACACCAGGTTTTAACACTTAACAGACACGTTTTTTTTTCCTTTTGACCCCATTTAACCCTTTTACATGTATATACTCGCGACGACCAAGATGCCAAAGAAGCCGCATGACCCGTCGCTTCCTTTCAAGGAGTGGACTGCAGACCAAATACGAAAGGAGTGTACGCGCAGGAAGCTACGTGTGCCAGCTAGACTGAGAAAAAAAACAGCGAATCGAGGCTTTAAAGCGTCATGATGCTGGCAAAGAAGCCTTTGCGGCTAAACCTTCTGGGGGTCGAGTGGAGGAACCTTCGTTATGGGTAACGCACTACGAAACCAGAACTGCATGTTTCGGTTGGTGAATGTAATCTTTAGCGATGAATTTGCTCTGCGGTGTAGCAGATCTGGTAAGCACACTTCTGCATTGATTTTCTATCAAGTCGTACTGTTAAATTAACCCTTATCTTGGCGATATCGCCGCACTGGATAGCAACTCGATTAACGAGAAGAGCGTGTTTTGGCAGAATGTCCAGGTGGCATTCGTGGAAGAGTGTGATGACGACGGCGAGCGAAACAAGCTCGAGTTTGACGACGTCGAATTCTTTGGGGTCAATCCTGCGGGTGCCAAGAGGAATCTCACCGCGAAAAAGTTGTTTGACATGTGGAAAGAGCTTCACAAGAACTACGTTAATGCACAAGCTCGGTTTTCGTCGTCAGGCCAGAACGAAAACGAGTTCCGGAAGTTTGTCCAAGGGCGCCGCGACGTCCTTTACCTGCGGAAATGGATTCAAGTACGTACAATCTGTTTGAACTCGCAACTTAATTTGTTTGTTTGAGCAGAGGAAGCCGAACTTGACAGCATTAAATATCCTCTTAGCCAAGAAAGTATTGGACACATCCGAGTTACAATCCGCAGTAGCAGTGTCTTCGGCCACAGTCACGCCAAATCAACGGGAACACGAAGCGTTGGAGATGACGGCCTCTGCATCCCATACCTACGTGACAAATCAACGAGCAGAAGCAAACCGCGATCAGTCCGATTATAACTTGCAGCGCCGAATGAAGCTACTGGAACTGATGGCGGAAGTTCGCCGACAACTTGCAGACGTTAACGATAAAATCGAGAGTTGAAGTGTACCGAACGACAAATACTGGAGGAAGACCGTGAGATTTTGCTGGGAGAACGTATGAGATTGATAGAACGGCTACGATCAACACAGCTGTAAGCACAGCGATTGGAAATGAAGACCTAAAGCCACTACTAACTCTGGCGAGCTATGTCATTATAACTTCATCGCTTTTCACAATAAGGGTTATTATTTTGCGTTTTGCAACAACCGATCTTTCTTGTGGTGGACATCAATGTACCCATTTGCCGGTACGGAATCAGCCCTCATCTGATGGACGTCATTAGGCCAATTGATCTCTGACCGCGACCTCCAGATCCCTCTTCCCCACGATGCAGCTCCTGATCGGCAAGAAGCCGGGCGACGAGGAGCTCAAGTGCTTCCTGGCGCTGTCTATCACCGGCACCGAATTCACTGTAGGCGCCGCGGACAAGAAGTATTCGAGCTGTGGCCCGCAACTGGCGGTCAAGCCCGACGCTGAGCTTATCTTCTCGGCCAACGCTGTGTGCCGCTTCGTGGCTGCTAACGCCAACCAACTGCAGAGCGAGGACCTGGCAGTGGACGAGTGGCTTGAGTGGGAGGCCAACACGCTCGCCCCGTGGCTGCGCGTGGCCAAGGCGGCCAGTAACAAGGACGGCGTGCTGGCTGGTCAGCTGGCTGCCATTCTGGAGGCCAAGGAGGAGGCGCGCCCCAAGAACAGCGGAGACTTGCAGTTTATCTTTGGCCAGGAGCTCTCCTTGGCCGACGTTGTGGCTGGCGTCACGCTGCGCGCGGCCTTCAAGGTTGTCAAGGAGGAGAAGGACGAGGCCGCTGTGCTCCAGACTTTCCGCAAGTACGTGGCCCAGCTTTTCGCCCGTGAAGACGTGGCCAAGGGTGTGGCCAGCATGAAGAATGCCGGAAAGACTGCTAAGAAGGGCAAGGGATCCCCTGGTGCTGCGTCCGGAGCCCCGGCCGCGGCTGTTAAGGACGTCAATCGATCCACTTTTAAGCTGGACAACAAACTGGAGCAGGGATTGACATACCACAACGTCCTGGAGGTGGTCGAGTCCGTCTTCGACGCGGCCATTAAAGCTGCGTACCCCGGCCTGGACATCCCTCCGGTTGAGGTCGCGCGCACGAACGTTAAGAACGCCAAGTTCGGCGACTACCAGTGCAACTCTGCCATGTCCATCTTCACGGCGCTTAAGGGCACGCCTAATGCCGCTCGCTCGCCGCGTGACGTTGCGAGCACCATCATTGCTGCCATGCCTGAGACCCGCTTGCTGGACCGTCTGAGTATTGCTGGCGCAGGCTTCATTAACGCCTTCCTGACCAAGGAGTTCGTGGCCGCGCGTCTGTCAAATATACTGGCCAACGGCGTGCAGCCCGCTCCGCAGAAGAAGCAGACGGTTGTCGTTGACTTTTCGTCGCCAAACATCGCCAAGGACATGCACGTCGGTCACTTGCGTTCCACGATCATCGGTGACACGATGTCCCGCATTCTCGAGTTCCAGGGCTATGACGTCAAGCGCATCAACCACGTCGGCGACTGGGGAACCCAGTTCGGCATGCTGATTTGCCACTTAACGGAGACGTTCCCGACCTGGGAAACTGAGATGCCCGATGTGACGGACCTGACCAAGCTTTACAAGGCTGCCAAGGAGCGCTTTGACGCTGACGAGGCCTTCCACGAGCGCTCTAAGGCGCAGGTGGTGCTGCTGCAGTCCGGTGATGAGAACTCCCGCAAGGTCTGGGAAACGCTGTGCGAGATCAGTCGTCGTGAGTTCCAGAAGGTGTACGACCGTCTCGGCGTGTCACTCAATGAAATGGGCGAGTCGTTCTACAACCCGATCATTCCGAGCGTGCTGGACCAGCTGCGTGCTAAGGGCCTCGTCGTAGAGAGCAACGGTGCCGAGGTGGTGTTCACCAAGGCGTTCAAGCAGCCGTTCATGCTGGTGAAGAGTGACGGCTCGTACCTGTACGACACGACGGACATTGCTGCTCTGTGGTACCGCCTGCACGAGATGAAGGCTAACCGCGTTATCTACTACACGGACTACACGCAGAAGGACCACTTCAGTCTGCTTTTCGAAGTTGGCAAGATGTCGGGCATTTACGACCCGACTAAGCAGCGCGCGGACCACGTGGGCTTTGGCACGGTGAACGACGAGTCTGGTAAGCGCTTTAAGACGCGTTCAGGTGAGACCGTGCGCTTGGTGGAGCTGCTGGACGAGGCCAAGGTGCGCATGAAGGCGCAGCTTGTGGAGCGTATTGAGGCTGGGCAGACGTCACTGCCCATGGATCAGGTGGATGCCGCCGCTGAAAAGCTCGGCTACGGTGCCGTCAAGTACTTTGACCTGCGTCAGAGCCCGACGTCCAACTACATCTTCAGCTTCGACCGCATGCTGTCCACCAACGGCGACACGGCTGTGTACCTCATGTTTGCATACGCCCGTCTGTCCTCGATCATCCGCAAGTCGGGCGTCGACATGGCTGCACTCGTGGCGCAGCAGCAGAAGGAGGGCAACGTGCTCAAGCCGGAGCACCTGACGGAGCAGGCTTTGGTTATCGAGCTGCTGCAGCTGCAGGACGTGATCGTGTTCATTAACAAGGATCTGAGCTCCAACCGGCTGTGTAGCTACCTGTACACGATCTCGGAGAAGGTGCAGACGTTCGTCACGGCGTGCCGTGTGCTGGGTAGCGAGGAACAGAGCAGCCGTCTACTGCTGTGTGACGCTACGCTGAAGGTCATGAAGACGTGCTTCTCGCTGCTGGGCATCGACCCGCTGGACCAGATCTAAGTTGTCCGTTGTGTCGGCCCATGGTATGAGTCAGTCAAGTGAGAAGCGTTTCGTTCCGCTCAAGAAACTAGGTGAGATGGCGAGGTGATGAACGAAATGAAGCTCAGTATTTGATTAGGAAATTCTAACTTGCAGGCATTTCTCCAGGACTTGCTGGTGATCGTGTGAAGGCTCTATATCTAACATGCAGACTTGGGTTCGTAGTTGTTGGACATGCAGGCAAAAGTACATCGTGAACCGCGCGGGTGATCTCTATGCGGTGGTGCTGTATTGGAGGCCCGTGTCGGTCTCCAGTACTGTGCAGTCGGACAGGATGAAACGCAGTGAGTACGCAGATAGCCGCTGCTCGCTGGACGACTCGACCGCGTCGTCCACGTCTTCATCCTCCTCCTGGCCAGCGTCATCGTCGGAAGCAGCAGCCAGCACGGCCGGGTCCATGGGACTGTCGCCCTTGTAGCTTGGTGGCGGCAATGTCGGTACGTCGGCGGGTGTGAGTTGCAGCTCGGACGGCACCTGGCCGCCGACGAGCTCCAGGTACTCCTGTGTGAGCTGCTTGATCTTCTGCTGGATGCGAGCCTTCTGCTCGGCGTCCGATACGTGCGCCATATACTTGCACAGGTGCTGGATCTTGATGAGCTTGGACGACACCTGACGGTAGGGCCACCTCTGGATCTGCTTTCGGCGGCACACGCGCTTGACAACGGCCTCGCAACTGCCGAGGCGACGCGCAGCTTCCCGCAGCGGCAAGTGGTAGTACTTCTGCAGCTCGGACAGCTCAAAGTCGGCGCTGGTGCTGGTCATGTTTGTTGGTGTGTGCTGGTGTGGATGGAGTTTGTCGAGCTACTGCAGTGGTGACTGGAGCAGTCGAGTACTGTGCTGTGGTGGATCGGAGACGTTGACGCGCTTTGAAGCAACTTGCGAAATGAAGACATACGCGGAGATGGTGGTGGCGTGCAGCTCTCGAGCAGGTGGGTGAAGCGTGTGCCGTGGAGCGGCCACACTGAAGGAGTTCGCCGCGCAGAAAGTGCGTCGTCATGAACGCGGAGCGAGAGGAGCGCCGCGCGTAGAGTACCGTTCGCGCGGTGACGAGAAATTGAAGTACGGGCTCCGCTAAGTTTCGCGTGCCAATCGATAAAGAGCAGCAGTTGCAGGACGACGGATGGATTTCTGGCTCGGCGCGGGACGACGACGTTGTGCGACGGCGGCGAAATTGTACGCCTGACCGTCGTGCAAGTACATTCGAGTTACCGATGAATCATCGGTATCGGCGATGATGAACAGACAGACAGACAACACTGCGCTGCTGCTGCTGCTGCTGGCTGGTAGCCATCCGCGACAAGCTGCGCTGGTCGTTGCAATTGAACTGATCGTGGCGTACGATCCTGCTGCAGGATTCCTGCTCCAGCCTATCTGACCGAGAGCTAGCTTCATGCCGCGGAGGCTCCGGAGCGCCACACGCGCTCCGCTCGCGACTTGCACAGCAGCTCTGCAAAATCCACCGGTGGCGGCGTCGCCGCCGTAAGCATCGTCCTGCCATGATTGTTGTGGATACTGTACGATGTGCGCGCGGTTGAGCTGTGCTATTATAGCACTGCTATGCGTTGTCGTGCGATCGTCCTGGACGCAGCCTTCAAGTGTATCGGTAGAACACGAACGGCAACTTGCGGAGAGCGACAGGCACGGCAAGTGGACATCACTGCAACTTGCAGCAAGCCTGCGAGCCACGAGCTGCTCGATGACGCAGGAAGCTGCCTATAACGAACGAAGCTCCATGCAATACCACGTGTATCTATTGGCGAACTTGGATTCCGAGACCAGATGCTGGCAATGCAACTTGCATACATGTACTGTACAGTACCATGATTGATGCATGTCAGGAGGACGGTCTCTCCTGCGACAAGCGCGGCCGACCGTTTTGAGCGCTCGTCTTCACTTCAAAGATCGTTCCAACTTCAGAGAGCTGGTTCGGGTCGTCTTTCTGGCTCGGGCCCAGCCACTTTTGGGGAACTGACGCAGATAGCCTCGCGACGGCTACCTGACCCAGAGGAATCTGGAGCTGTACGACTCCACCGAGCTGCTCCGGCCGTGGAGCTGCGCTCTTTAATGCAGATCCGATCTCGGTCGCCAATTGACGTGTTGCTCAGTCGCGCACACAACGAAGCGGTGCTGGCAACTCCAGCCACAGATTACTGGACAGCTGGACAGGAGTTGTGTAGGTTCGCGAGAGCTCTCGTAGCGATCGGCCGCCGGTTCGACCAAGGCTCAGAATTTCACGCCGGTGTCACACCTGCATGTACGGCGCTCGCACGTGCGCAGCGATGCCGACGGCGACCGTCGCAGTGGGGCCGCCACTGTGTATGTCCCGGTACAATGCAACTTAGTCCCGATCTTCTTCTGCCCCGTCCTGCGTGCACTGCAACATGCCCAGCTGCCAGGATCTCCTCGTAGACGCCGTGAAACTCGAGGCAGCCGGCGGCTAGGCTATCCGTTTAGCTGCATGCGCATGTAACGACCAAGCGACTACCAAAAGAAAACAGAGCGTTCGTTGAGTTGAGCTCTGGTTTCGATGGCGAGCGAACAAGCAACCGATTGCTCGAATCCAGCCATCCGCAGAGCTGCCAGCGACGGGGTAGCGACGAGCTACGTGCACGTTGCCGCGTCGAGCTTAAAAATTCACTGCGCATCCGAGTCGAACTGCTGGTGTGCTGCAGCACTGCTGCTGCCACCTAAGTGCAACGTGCACGCACAGCCGGTGTTTGGCTGCGGCCGTCAAACGACAAGGCGACCATTATTGAGACCAAGCTGGAGGCGCATCGCGATAAAAAGGTCTAAGCTTAGCGGCCAGTCCGTTCGCGTCGCAGGCAGACACGGCGGGCGTTCAGCGGGCAACTCGAGCTTGGAGGTTTGCCTGCGACGCCGTCTTGGCAAGACTCTTGCTGTCAGCAAATTGCTGAAACTCTCTCACTCGTGAGACGTGCCGTCGCCAAGTTGACGCTGTGCAGACTGTAGCCATTTTGCGTCGTGGTGTCGACAGTTGAGCTGAATAAGATCGGGCCAAGATTCATTGACGAGCCATCATACGGCGGCGTGCAGGACAAGCCCGCGGCATACTTCAAGTATCGTTCGTACATGATCCGCTGTGTTGCAGGCAAGAGCCAAAACACGCTGCAACGCGAAGCCATCAGCTGGCGCTGGCGTTTCTCCGTAGCAAATCCGCGTCGCGTTGAAGAGCTCGCAGAAGCAGCATACAGGCGTACAGCTACATGTACATGTACCTCCGCGACGCTTCCTCCAGCTCTACCGATCCCGCCCTGAAAGGACTCCTTTCAAAGGAGCTTCTGCTGCAGCGATGTGTAGCAGACTTTGAGTGGCCAACAGGTGCCGACGCGAACGAGGATCAAAGATTCCTGGCGGGAAGTTCCCCTTCGGAGCATTAGCAGTGGTCGTCCCCCTGTCACATCCCACAGGAGCCTGATAATTTACGATTAAAAACGATCGTTTTTACCTGCTTCCCGGTTGAATGGATTATCTGCGAGAAAACGTTCCGGGAAACTGCGCTGCTGCGGCGGATGTCGCTGCTGTCTGCTTACCGTGATTGGAAGTTGGTTGGATGGCGGCAAGGCATTCCATCCGTGAAGCAGCTTGCTATTGCTGTAGTGAGCGAGATGATGGGGCCCGTCAGGATTGTTATATGTACAATGGAAACGCCGTAGCAGCACATAAGCTTAGGCAAAGTATCGCCATCCGTAAATTATGACCGCGACGTGAAGCAATGTTTCGTGTATGCCGACAACGAGACGGTCTTTAGCCAACGGTCAAGCAAATGATGGCCTTTAGAACCCGGAGTACAGCTAGTCGAAACTGGCACATCAAGATCTTCAATGCAGTACAATTTCGGTGTTATGATGATGACTCAATGTTGAAGTGATTTGAGTCACATACACGTAAGATCCAATGCGATTCGTTCTGGGATTACACAGCTTACTCGCCCTCAACAACCAGCAGGCCTTGGAGATTGAACCTTGTAACGAAGTCTGAAGCCGCCTCCCGTTGCTACAAGAAAAGTCAATCAGGGGCAACTCCAATGTTCAGAACGACGGCAACGAGCGTACCTTGCACTTGAAAGTGGCCTGGAAGAACCTGCGTGCGAAAAGCAGCACGAACTCGCACAAGAAGAAGGTGTCAGTGCCGTACTGCGAGCCGTAGAAGTATACCTGTAGCACGCTGTCCTTCTGCTCCGCAGCCACGACATGGAAACCGTTTGCCTCCAGGTGTCTCTCCAAGTCTGTTCGGGATGGTTGATTCGCAAATGTGCACGAGAACGAGCCGCTACAGCATACAAACGTTAGGAAGAGTTTGAAGTTGGTTCAGCTATGGCTCGTACGTTGTCTCGGATTGCTTCCAGAGCTGCCAGAAGTCAGAAGCGGGTAGATTTGCGTCCGGGTCCATTAAGAAAACCGGTGAAGCGAATGGGATTTCGTGGTAGCCCTGAGACTCCACCCGTGGAGACACGTTTACAGCCTCATGGTTAGACGTGACCGACATTCGCGGTGAAGCCGGACGTGCACTTGGCTGTCGACGAGCTGAGCGCGGGGCGTCATCATCTCCTTCCATTGCTAGTTGCAATTGTGACATGGCGGCGTTGCCCTCTGCATTGAAAACGTTCTTGCGGCTTTTATTTGAGCCAGCATTGGCACTTTCTTGACGTCGGATCTTCCTCTGAGATGCAGCTCTGCTTGGAGAAGTTGGAACCGGCTGGACAGCGGCTGCACTAATACCCATATCATCGTCCGAGCTACTTGCCTCGTCATCGTAGTCACCATTCTTCTTACGAGGACGACGAATATCCGAGAGGAACTCTGCACTACGAGGTAAGAAATATTTCTGGTTAATACACACGTGAACTCAGTAGAAAAATGGACAAATGTACCCGAAGAATTCGTCTGCCTGCGATCCTTTGCGGTGGATTGTACGCAGTAGCCAAGGGGAGGTTACGAGATGCACCTTTAACAAGCGTTAGGGACTATACTGCTGTTCGGCTAGCTAGCTGACGTACCGTGACCATGACAAGAGTGGTGAGGTAAATGAGATTGGGACTGGATGATGCGATATACTGCACTTCCACTAGCCCAAAGGCTGATAGTGTAGCGATTCCCAGCCACAGAGCTGTACATACGAAGAATGAAGCAGTGAGATAACAGCATTACCACTTTGATAGAGTACCAACCTATCGCCCATGATCCGACCCCAAGGAAGAAAAACGCTCGCACGTGCATTATCAAGTGGTTCCCGTCCTCTTGAAGTTTGCGCCACTTGCCGTCAATGTAGAAGCCGTCGAAACTGAATGCCAGTGACACTGCTGCGTAGATGAAGTACAGGTTGGCCAGGGTCACATGGCCCGATACTTTGTGGAACTTGTGAATGTTCGAGTAGTAGCTTCGAATGACCTAGAACGCAGCCAATTTGAAGTTAAAACAGCAAAATCTGCTAGTTGAAATGAGTGCGCGAACTCACTCCACCGAGGGTGAAGGCGACGATCGACAGGAGGCCAATGATCACTCCGAGAATCACCAGACGACGACGAATCTTCTTGAGAATGGACCTCTTGGTGCGTTCGTATTCCTCTCTACGGATCTCCACCACCTGGGCGCCTCGCATATCGTGGCGGAAGTTCTGAAGCAACAACGTTACGGGAGTTCATGAACGTGAAAGTAGGATAAACGTACGCTAGGCCGCATCACAGACCCCGTGGCCATCGTGACGGCTTTGAGCAGTGACAGGCACGGAAATGCTCAAGCAAAGAGTGCTTAACAGCAGGTCCCTATTTTTACGGCTCAGATGAGTTTGGACAGCAATATCACATGAACGAAGAAAATGTTATCCATAGTCTATCTACAGGCCAGAAGCCCTTGATTTCTTTGCGAGAAAGAGCGGAAGTCACTTATTTCTTGGCTTCGATTATCTTCACCTTGGCCTTGCGCGTCTTCTTGGGTCGTCCAATCTGGATTTGGTTGCGCTTGTGCAGACTGTCGAAGCGATCCAGAAGAGGGTTTCCCTTGGGCTTAAGCGTCCGGAAGTTGCCTGTGAGCTCCTCCGAGAACGACACCGGCGTATCACGTTCCAGCTTGCTGCATAGTGCAAGAGAAGACGATTAGTCTCATCGTTAACCAATACCCAAAACTCATCGCACACGCCCACTTACGTATACTTTCCGGCCACGCGAACGAGCGGTTCCTCCTGCAGCTTCTGCTCCAGCTGGAGTTTCTTCAGCTCCTGCTTCTTGGCCGCTTCCTTCTCGCTCTTGACGATATCCTGGAGAATGTGGTTGGAACTGCATCATCAAATAAAATACACGCGTAATTAGTACCCAGAAAACCCGAGCCAAATTCGGCTCAACAAGTTCAACGTACGCGTTGATCTGCTTGATGATAGCCTTCTCACCACGGCGCAGGTGGTGCTCTAGCTCCATCTGCTTGTGTCGCGAGCGCTTGTTGCGCTGCGCACGCGTCACCTTCTCCGGCAGCTTGCGAGCCTTCTTGACCGAGCCGTCCTCGTTCTCCGAGTCACTGGACTCTTCTTCCGAGTCAGACGAGTCCTGCTTGATGTACTTCAACGTCTCCTCCGACATTCCCTTACTCACAGGCTCGTGCATCTGAGCCTTCTTCTCTTGCTTCTCAAGCTCGTGAGCCACAGCCTCCGCCATGACGTCCTGGTGCGAGTCGAAGTCCGGATGGTACGACTGACCGGCAGCCGCCACCTCCACAGTAGCCACCTTGTTCGAAGTAGAAGCCAGCAATTTGCGTCGTTTGGTCTTCTTAATCACCACAGGAGCCACATACTCATCCACGTGCTGGTTCTGCTCGTCCTCCTTGATGCTACCATCTTGTCCCCAGAGTCCTTTAACCTCGTTGTTCTTCTTCTTGGGCTGTTGAGTGGGCTGCTGCGTCTCCTGAAGCTTCTTGACGGCCAGAATTTCCGTCTTGTGGGCCTTGGAAGCGTCGAACTTGCGCGTGCTCGCCAGCAGCGGGTCCTTCTGCAGCTTCTCGAGCTTCTGCTTCTTGGTCAAAGGAGCCGGCTCGTCGCCGCCCTTGCTGTCCACCTGGAAGAGCTGTTGCGCCTCCACATGCTTGAGCTTCTTGTCCTCCGCGTCCTGCCGGATACTCTCCTCCACCTGCGCGCCAATGGCCTTGACGCGCTGCTGACGACGGCGCTTGCTTCCTCCCATGGTCCCCAGTGTGTCAATGTATGTCTCTTCACAACCAGTGGAGCTCAGATAGCAGTTAGATTGTGACGAAAACAGTATCATATGTATAACAGGTTACTTAAGTATCTATTACCACCGGACGAAGTATTTATCAAACATTTAACAGATATGTTAGATTCGGTGGCTGTAGCATCCAAGATAGTACACTTATTACCACCGTTCCATTACATCACCTGAGTTGTGTATAATTTCCCGACCGAAGAAGACCATGGCGTTATCTCCGAGGTACGCGCGCGTGGGGGCGGAGGAGAGCCGCGATGACCTGGCACTGGTGCGTCACGGCAGCGGCAAGTTCTCCCCGAGCGATTTACCACGTTCACAGGCGACGCAACGCAGTTTTACGACCGAGGACTTACCCAGCGCCAAGTCTTTGGTGGCCACGTCGGACGTTGTAGTGGAAACTAAGAAGCGCTCGGGCTCTGACATCTTCGAGAGCAGTCGGATGGCTATTATCAAGGGGATTCAAGGTGTGGGACTGGATAAAATGGTGAATACGATGCAGAAGGCGTTTACTCCGGACGATTCCGAGCGCGTCCTCCGAGCCGAGTGGCTGGTGGTGGAGACGGAGGAGGAACAGCTCCAGCAGCTCCAGGAGGTAGTCCACAAGCTGCAGAAGGCCTTCAAGTTCTCCAATAGACTACGCACACTGGTTAAGCTGGCCAATAGCACGTTGGCGAAGTGTGACGAGCTGGTGGAGCGCAGTCAAACGCATCTGGAGCAGTGCAACCTCATGTTCGCCCAGTGTTTCAACGAGATTGCGACCTTGACGGACTATTTGGGCAAATTGAGAGAGGCTGTGATACCTCCGCTGCAGGCCAAGGACCATAGTGGGGAGAAGAAGAACGCTCGACGAGCGGAATGGGCTCTAGCTCGCATGGCACAGAGCGCTCAGTCCATGGTGTCGGAAATGAGAGAGAGTCTGGATGAGCTGGATGATCTCACGACGGAGTGCACCAAGCTCATGGTGCAGAGTATCACGCTGCTGCATATGAGAGGCAGGTCTGCAGATTTCAGCGGCACGGGCGTGGCAGCAGGAGCGGCTGGCGTTGTAGCTGGAGCGGTCGTGGGTGTTGCTGGAGTCGTCGCTGCTCCTGCGACCAGTGGTTTGAGTGTGCCAATCTCACTTGCCGGCAAGAGTTTGTTCCTGTCTGGTATTGCAGCATTGACTCCGTCCAGTATCATGCTAAGCCGTAAGTTGCTGGGGAGGAGTTTAATTTTTTTTAGGGAAATTCTGTTTCTGACTAATTTTTTTTTCTGTTCGTGCAGGTCAAAGCCAGCAGCTTAGTGGGCTGTCATCGCTGGTGGTGAACCTCAAGTCTTGTCTGGAGATCATGGTCCAGAAACGGGAGGAGATGGCGGTGGCGTTCGCTGCTGTAGAGGGCCTTGACCTCGATATTAAACAAGCGACGGATTTCTGCCAGGACGCGATCGAGCTGGAGACTTCCATTTACGTGGGTTTGGCTCTTGGGTATACTTTTTTCTCTCGTGTGGCAGAGAAAACTGACTGAGTTCTTTGATTTCTTTGCAGGAGAGTTCGTGGGGATTCATTGAGGACATCAGCGTGAAGCTCATGACGCTCAACCAGTCGGTGGAGCTCTTCCAGGCGTCCCCCAGCATCTGGCACTTTTGCAAGTCTGAAGACGCCATGTACCAGTATCTGCTCGCCGAAGAGGAAGAAAACTGAGCACGCACACTAGTAGGACAAGTTTGGCAATGGTCCATTGTCACCAGCAAGAGACTCGTGTCTCTATACGTAAGAGGACATTCGTGGACATTTGTGTCCACCTTCATTTTGTACATGTAATTTCTCAAAATACCCACTTTTGTCAATCAACAATTGGTCTCATTTTTCCGATAGAAAAGTCCAATAGTGTAATCTGTTGCGCATGGATCTGTACGCGGACCTGCCGCTGGCCAAAGGCGCCAAGGCGTCCTCAGCCCTCGATGCAGACGGGAAGCCCAAGACCTCTTTGTCCTCTACCAGTTCAGGTCCGTTTCCCGCCCCATCTCCAGTCCGAAGCTTTTTATTCTCTAGATGAAAGCCCCATTTATTCCTCTTAAAAAAAAAAACTAACCAAATGCTGATTTTTCCCGCCTTGTAGTATGGGCCAGCACGCCGCTGATGGTGCCACAGGCAGCCAAGAACAAGGCCAACAATCGACTGCCAGCGGTGACCACCAGCGTGGGTTTTTCTGGTCATTAACGAGAGATTCTGGGAAATAATCCTAAAGTTTTTGTCGTCCCTTTATTAGAACACGTCGATGCTGCCCGCTGCATTGGCTGCAGGCAGAGGCAAAAGCCCAGTACGATCGTCTGTATCATTGGCCTTTAAGCCGGCGTCGGTGGTTAGGAGAACGGCAGCTACTCAAGTGTTCCAGAAGCAACAGGAGACCGAACCGAAGAAGGTTCGACCCGTAGGTGGAGGCCTGGGATACGTTGCAGCCACGGAGGTGAAGGTGACGCACGTACAACAGCAGAAACTGCAGGAGAAGGAGGCGGACGTAGAGGTTGAAGCAGCTGGAGGACATTTTTTCCAGGCGATGTATCGGGACGAGTATCAACCTGCTCGACCTAACAGCTATGAGGCTTACTGTAAGGAACGAGAGGACAGAAAGAAGATGGAACAAGTGAAGAAGGAGCTGGGCCGACGACAGAGGGAACAGGAAAGAGAGAGCAAACTGGAGCGCGAGCAATTGGCGAAGGATCTGGCTGAAGGTCGAGCGCCAGCTATGAAGCTGCCGGCACCTGCTGGACGCGGACGAGGCATGACGATGCCGGCGTGGATGCGCAAGAAAATGTTCGTGGTTTTGACGGAGCTTCTTGTCTCAATGGGATTGCTAAGTGTCGCTCTGTTTCAGTGAAGAAAATGCTGCAGTAGCAGCGTCACAGCCGGAGGACGAGCGTGACGTGGGTCGAGAACATGAGAATACAAGCCTGAAGGGGCAAGCGAATTTTACTGAAGGGCAGTTTGAGGATGCAGAGGAGCCACGAGGTCTTGGATTCTCGACGAGAGGTATCGGACACACTTCATCCCCTGGTGCAGTTTCGCTGTCTCGTTGTTTGAACGGTGGCCATCAAGACGCCAGGGATAAAACTCCTTCAGCGCCAATGCTGGATGAGTTTGGAAGAGAGGTGCGTCAAGAGCCAAAGCGAAAGCATGAAGATCAGCGCTACGATGATCGTAAACTGGTCTCGAGCAGCTTGGACAAGAGGGACAATGGGCGACACGAGACCAGCGAAAGCCGCCCTTCCACTGAGAAGCGACGTCGTACAAGTGGCTGGGATAGAAGGTCACCTCCTACAACTTCACTTACTAGCCGGGTGGTGCTGCTACAAGTACGAAGCGTTTGCTGAAATTGCCCCAGTCGCCTCACCCATTAACATTTGTTGTGTGTTAGAATATGGTTGGGCCAGGCGAGGTGGATGATGAATTACAGGATGAAGTAAAAGGCGAATGCTCTGAGACGTACGGTCCTGTGACGAAGTGTACGATCTACGAAGTGACTGGAAGGGTCTCAGCTGAAGAAGCAGTTCGGATTTTCGTCCAGTTCAAGAACGCAGGAGACGCTACGAAAGGTAAAATGCTGGCGTTAATTGTTCTTTCCCTTCGCAATTGCACCTTACAAATGATTTTTGATGATAAAGCGTTGACAGGGTTAAATGGAAGATTTTTTGGCGGTCGCAAGGTCAAAGCAGTGTACTACGATGAGGGCAAGTTCGATCAAACGGACCTCACTTGTCAGTAGAGAATGGTTAAGGTATTTCCAACACCAATCATGTAAATGAATGTTGGAAATGATGTTGCTGTTTTTCAGAATGTTCTGTACGACTAGGTATCATAACAGTTTGTACAGTGTGCCGAGTAGTCGCCATGGGCCGGAGGAAAATGAATTAGTCTCCGTCGATGGAAATGGCGTTGGGCGATGTCATGATCTACCCGGGATCACTCCGTGTGAGCTGTCTGTGCTAGTCAGTGTTCATAATGATGTCCTCCTTGTCGAATATTCAGTACTGCCGCGCCGTACAGTTACATGTACAAGTACAAGTTCTGCCAAGTCAGTTCGTCATCAAGTAAGTTTATCCAGTTCTGTTCGCGTTGGCTGTGGCTTCAGTGAAAGTTTGGGTTTTCGTTCTTCGTGCCATTTAGATCTTTAGTTCAGCGAAAATCGTGACAAGTACCGCTACAACTAAACGTATCGAACACTTACATTATTCATCAGGGTAATTCAGCACAACAGCTATGGAGATAACGGCAAACGACGTGTACAGCGTCAGCAACGTGTGGCAAAGTCGCGCACGGTATCGAAATCCGTCGAATGATGCGATCCCAATATTCAGCAGCAAACTCAGCAGAAGATACCCAAAGCTCAAGTACACAAGCGGTGACGGCTCGCCCATGGAGAGCGGCCCTCGCGAAATAATAGCGAGCGTGAGGGACAGCCCAATGCCGACCAGCAAATTGAACATTGGCCCCGCGAAGCAGCCTGCGAACGCCATAGTAGGGAAACCATCACGTGCGATGGCCATGTTCGATACTAAATCCCCAATGGAGTTACCCCACGCCAGAACCTGCCAATCATTTCCAGTTAGTCTTCTTCCTATTACATTTCAAACTTTTCTGAAACACACAACACTTACCGAGACCCCCAGAACGGAACTCGAAATCCCAAAGAGCTTTCCTAGCGTCTCCAAGACTGCAAGAACCTCGTTAGCGATATTCATGATCCAAATGACGGACATGACAAAGGCCAAGCAGATTAAAGGTGCCAATTGCCAGCCTTCTGGTGGTGCAAGCGATGAAGTCGTGTACTCGATAATAGCGCTGAACAGTCCACCAACCAGAACTACCGTCATCAGGAAAACGGGGTCTTCAATGCTGAAAGAAAATACCGACACGCCGAACAGAAGCATCGCGAACGGTGGACACACTACGACGAGATTTTTGTTCCAGGTATCCTCGTCCACCAACGGAATCGTTAGTCGTCGAAGAAAAACTGTGAAAACCTCAATTGGATTCCAGATGAATCGCTCAAAAACCCAGTAGAGACATCGTCCAGTACGAAGAACCATCCGCCTCCACCGCTTCGCCTGAACCTTCACACGGTCGAAAAGCGACACAGCCAAGCTGGCCTCCATAGCGAGCTGCTCATCTTCTGCGGCTTGTTCTTTCGCTTCCAACTCTTTTCGACTGATTTCCTCCTCGGACGTGTCAAAGTCTCCAATGTCCGTCTCCATGTCTCCCGTCTCAGCCGAAGGGGAAAATTCTGCGATATCGCTAAGTGTGTGATATCCGCGAGTCCAGCGTCTCGCCGAAGCCCCAAACTGCGCGCTCGTTTCCAACGACTCCCACGCAGATTTACGTCGGCGTCTTTGCCGTCTCATCCGATTCAGCGATTCCTGCATCGACCCCACACACATCGACATGGGGCGTTTTAGATGTACATCCGTGACTTCTAGCAGCGACTGACCCTCAAGTGGCCCAAGATCGTCGCTAATATGAGGCTGAGATCGTGGTGTCGGCACGGAGCTTTTGCGATACAACAAACGGTCCAAGAAGCGTGGAGACGGCTCTGACTGCTCCGAGTCCGAGAAAATATGTGAGCGGTTGAAGGTGTCGTACACTGGAATCGTCTGGCTCTTCACGTACGGCCGACGTTTCTGCTGCTCCTTCGACTGCTCCGCACGCAACGGGAACAACAATGGACTCTCTGCGGGGCTCTTTTCACTCGTCGACGACCAGTACATATCCTCCTCGTCATCCAGCACAGCATACACCGGATCTTCTGTGTGGATTCTCGACGGTAAACACCAGACGGCCAAGTACTTGTCCGAGAACACTACCAGCACGTAGACCAAGTAGATACACAAGAAGCCGACTGCTTCCAGTAGCTCCACTTTGCCGTCAAAGAACACCAGTCCAAGATACAGCACTGCAATGAAGTAGAACACTACGTCCCGGAGGAACGTGCGTGGGATCAACTGTTCCTGTCCATCTGAGACCAGCCCTACGCACGCCGTGATCACTGTCGTCACTAATAAACCACCGCCGAGAATGGACGTGACACCGATAGACGGCGTAGGAGTTGAAAAGGCCGCAATATTGGAGAAAACATCGGGCGAGCCGTTGCCGAAGCTCAGGAACGTGACGCCCGCGACGTGCGGCGGGATGCGGTACTTCTCAACAATGGCCTGCAGTACCGGACAGAAGAACTCGTCGGCCGTGGAGCTCAGTAGATACAGCAGCAGCACGAGACACAGCACGAGCGCGGCTTTTCCCAGTGCGGGCGCGTCCTGCAGCAGGGGCGAGCAGTGCACGAGGTGGTCGTAGTCGATGAAGCTGTCGCCCGTACTGGACGGACCCGAGCAGTCGTACGCGTCGACGTCATTCTCTTTGTCGTCGGTATCGGCGCCGATCGCTATTGCAGCGAGCAAAGCCAGCAGCACCAGCAGTCGCGGCCACTTGAGCATGGCGACGGCTATAAATTAGTGGAGCCGTTAGTCAGTTGGGCTCGCCCAAACAGGAATGAGGAGGGGCGTACGTACGGAGGAATACACTCACTTGATGGTGCCGTTTGTGGAGGGAATCGACTAAAGGGCGAACCCAACTGATTCAGTCTTGTGTGACAAGAGACGGGAACCAGAAAGTATCCAATCATGCTGAAGTTTAACTGAGATCTCGGATACAGACGCACCATACGCATTGGCGCCAGCCAGCATTATCTCTTCACTGAAGAGTCTTCAGTGTTGAAAGGCTCCAGCGAAATGGACAAGTTGCCAGAAGCCGAGTGCTGCGCATGCGCATGAAGAGTTGTTTTCCGCTTGCTATTCGGCACGCTCGGCGGAGCTATTATTGATAGCTACGCAGAGATCGCGAAGACAAGGACGTGCTCTTTTTGCAAGGCGCTTGAAAGTTACACTATATTGGCATGTCGCCGACGTACAGGCACTGCCGTGGTGTTGCTGAGGTTGCGGTGTTATTTTGCATGCCAGCATATTTAGCAACTGGAATGTCCGCCATGAATAATGTTGGATATTCCTTCAACCATGCGGTGCCGGAAACAATCTGTCACTCACATTCACAAGCGGTGCCGACGATCAACTTGATCCGCTGCCACGCAACTGCGAATTTCGCTAGCAATGAGCTTGAGCTAAAAAATGTTTTTTTTCCTGGCTGACTTTTCGAACGGAGCCACTACTTACAGTGTACCAGATAACCGTCGGCGTGGTCACAGGGGTGTCGTTAGCGAGGTAGTTATCTTACACTGCGTGGCAACAAGATGCACCGCACTGAAAAAGAAGGAAGCGTAAGATAGAATTTTCAGCCTCGTTAAAAAAAGTATGACAGAAAAAATATTATTTCTGTCACCGGAAACTTTGTGTGCGCCACACCTTATGACACGCGGCTGTAACTTTTGGGCTTCAAAATTGTCTACCGTCACCGATCAGCGGCGAAAGGGTACCGTTAAATACAAATCACACCACTGTCAGCACAGACCATCAGACAACATCAGATCGTCGCGCGTCGTTACAAGTCAACTGGACCCACCTGTCCTATTCTTGAGCCCACAACTGGTTTCACCCGGTCAGCGACAGCTCATTCTCCGGACGAAGAATTGCAATGGCTCATCGTCGTCATAAGGCCAAGAAGCAGTCCGTTGACACACCGGACCGCACTCCGTCCTTCTCGTTCGCTTGCGGTGGATGGCTCAAAATGTACCTGTTCGGCGTCGCCAAGGCCCTACAGGAGTTCGAGCTGGAGAAGGACGCGCGGCTCATCGGATGCTCGGCCGGTGCACTGACAGCCACCGGATTGGCCCTGCACTGCGACTTCGACGCTATCCGCGACCACGTGCTGCACAATATCGTCCCGCAGGCGCACGCGTCGTTGGCCGGTTACTTCCGAGTGCGCCCGTTCCTGCGTGACACGTTGACGCGCCATGGCGGCTTTCATCAGTTCAAGACGGTCAATGCGTCGCAGCAGCTCACAATTGTCTACACGTCGCTGTCGTCGCTGAAGTCGCGACGATCGACGACCTTCGAGTCCGCGGAGCATTTAACGGAGACTTTGTTGGCCTCGTGCTGCGCCCCACCCATCGCCGGCCTGCCCTTCAAGCTCAATGGCGAGTGGGTCATGGACGGCGGCATGTTCGACTTTCAGCCTGTATATGACAGTAAGACGGTGACTATTAGTCCGTTCTACTGCGTCGGTGCCGACATTAAGCCGTCGGTGTACGTGCCCATGTGGTGGGCCTTGATCCCTCCCGGAGTGCGTGACGTCGAGTGGTTGTTCGACTTGGGCTACGAAGACGGACTGAAATGGATTGTCAAGAACGGGCTGACCGGTGGCCGTAAGAACGTGGTTATCCCCAACAAAAGCACGGAATATGCTGGCGGATGGAACACGACGGTGGGCCGCGTAGTGGGCTACCGCGGCTGCGAGAGCCACTTCCTCGATGCCCTCTTTGTTGGACTATTCGTGTGCTTATGGAGGCCGATGGCATTCATGTGCTTGTACCTGGAGCTCTACCTGCAGGCTATCGTTTCTGGCAGCAAGGCCGTGGTCTTTGGAGCCGCGGCCAAGCTGCTAATCTCGAACATCATCATGGCCGCGTTAGCGCTTGCTTTGGCTACACTGGGTTTACAGCACACCATGTTGTTCCTGCTGGGTTTGGCAGCCACTGGGTTCTTCCTCGGTGGGATGGTGTTACTGGTTGGCGGTTTGCAGCAGGCAGGTGCAGTGGCGTCTGCGGACTGGCAGAGATGTCGTTCGTACATGCGCAGCATCACGAGTCTTTCACTCTTCCTGCACAGCATGCCAGTGATCGGCCCAAAAGTGCAGATCAAGCGGCATGAGTTTCTGCTGGAGCACTCGCTCGTGTATCGAGTGGCGATGCATTTCGTGTAGCTTCTACTACTATGTATACGTGCACCAAAGGCGATATGTATATCTAATAGAGCGCACCCAGGGAAAGCATCGATATTGAAGGTCTCCGATATTCTCCTTCTGCTCACCGTGACAACGTATTGCGATAATCTAGCAAGAAGCGTGTTGGCATTTCTTGGGTAACGGCTCGCCAGCCGTTTTACCGGATGTTGGTGATGGTAAGCTCGTCGATTTTGCAACTCGAGATCTTTTGCGACCTTTCGACCTGCAGCATAGATAGGCGGATCTCCAAAAAAAGATTTGATTTTCAATTTCTGACGTCATGAACACTACTACCACCGAACTGTGTAGGAGTTGTGTGGCTTGTTTAACGCCTAGTGAACCGAACAATGTACAAGCAGCACCGCACTTTCGGTGGCAGCAAGTGGATGTCGTCAGGAGCATTTGACCTCCTCATCATGCTCGAACTCTTCGTCGAAGAGCTCCGCTGCAATGCGCGACTCGTTCTGAGATCGACAGATTTCGTTTCCCAGTCACGCGCACAAAGCTCTAAGGCAATTCACACTCATGGCTCGCCGTCGCAACGCCAGTAGCCAAGCTACAGCCAAGCCGGAGTTCAAGGAAATGTCGTTCTCGTTCGCCTGTGGCGGCTACCTCAAGATGTACCTGTTCGGTGTGGCCAAAGCCCTGCAGGAGTTCGAGTTGGAGAAAAATGCACGACTCATTGGCTGTTCGGCCGGTGCGCTGACAGCCACGGGATTGGCGCTGCACTGCGACTTCGACGCCATCCGTGACTTCGTGCTAAACTACGTCATTCCTGGCGCACACGAGTTCCCAAGCGGGTATTTCCGCGCACGCACGTTTCTACTGGACACGTTACGGGCAGAGGGCAAACTGCACGAGTTCGAGAAGCTCAATGCCTCGCAGCAGCTCACTGTGGTCTACACGTCGCTGTCTGCACTGACATCCCGTCGGCTGACGACGTTCGACTCGCAGCAGCACTTGACCGACAGTCTCATGGCCTCGTGCTGCGCTACGCCCATTGCTGGCATGCCCTTCAGACTTGGCGGTGAGTGGGTTATGGACGGTGGCATCTTCGACTTCCAGCCGGTCTTCGACGAGAAAACGGTGACTGTGAGTGCATTCTACTGCACGGGAGCAGATATTAAACCGTCGGTGTACGTTCCAATGTGGTGGGCGATGCTGCCTCCAGGAGTGCGCGACGTCGAGTGGCTGTTTGACTTGGGGTATGAAGACGGACTCAAGTGGATCGTCAAGAACGGACTCACTGGCAACCGCAAAAAAGTTGCGATCCCGACCAAAAGTGCTGAGTACGTGAGTGAGTGGAGCACAACGATCGGCCGCGTCGTGGGTTATCGTGGATTCGAGAGCCGTGTACTGGACGCCCTTTTCATTGGGTTGTTCGTGTGTCTTTGGCGTCCACTTGCTTTCCTGTGCCTCTACCTGGAGCTGTACTTGCAGGCCATCGTTTCAGGCAGCAAGGCTGTGGTCTTCGGAGCCGCTGCTAAGCTCTTCATCTCGAACATTATTATGGCATTGCTCGCAGTGGCACTCGCCACTCAAGGCTTCCAGCACGCGCTGCTTTTCCTGCTGGGTCTCATTGTGGTTGGGCTTTTCTTAGGCGGTATGGTGTTACTGGTTGGTGGTCTGCAGCAGGCAGCGATGGCTGCCTCCGACGACTGGCAGCGCTGTCGTTCCTACATGCGCAGTATCACCAGCTTGTCACTGTTCCTGCACTGCATGCCAGTTGTGGGGTCTTCCGTACAGATCAAGCGCCACGAATTCCTGCTCCAACACTCACTAGTGTATCGCATCGCAATGTACTGCGTGTAGTCGGCATCCGACTTCAACTATTTAGCCCACGTAGCCCTACGAAGGCAAGCTATCTGCTCAATAAATACATTCTGTATTTCTTTCAATTGAATTGTTACCGATCCACTTTAACCCACGTAATCTCTTACCGCAGCGTTTGAGTTGGAGAAAAAGCTCAATTACTCGGCTGCTACATGTATCTGTGTTAGAGCTTTCGTAGCCGCCAGCATCGTGACTTAAATTTGCCGCTATCCGAGACTGCGTGCTGAAGAACGTCATCCCCAAACGCGCAATTGACCTCTAGTTTTTTTCAAGGATGCGATTTCTTGAGAGGGCAACTTGTTGCGTTTCTCGGTTGGCAACGACACACAGCAGCTCACTGAGTTCTGCATGGCGCTACTGTATCAGCGCTGACATTACGCTATTCGAGATGTAGGTGATGCCACCACATTCGGTCCAGTGATGCAAACGATCTCAGTTGGTCTCCAAACGGCGGGTATCTCGTTATGGCTGGCTTTAGCCTTACACTACACTCAACGAACGCACACGATACTTTCACACTAACCTCACCCTTCGCGCCATGCTCGCAAAATAATAAACAGATACCGGCATGACATGACGCATTGAGTGACTTCTGCCACTTCGTCATCAAAGGGCGAACTGGTTCGCGTAGACGCCTTGGAAGCCGAACGTGTTCGTGAATCGGGTGACCTGGATTGCGCCTGGCAATAAAGCCGTTGGGTGGGCCTGGTGCTTCGAGAACGGGGCGTCCTCGTAGATCGGATCGCTAACCTGCGGGTCCATGCTGACCTTGCGCAGCGTGAGGTCCGTGAAGCGCAGTAGCTTGAGCTCAAGACGGTACATGATCATCATCATGCGCAGAGCTTTATCCTCGTCGTCAAATGCAGCGATCACCGCCGTGTCCTTCCAGTTGCGACGGCGCCACGTGCGTAGAGCGCTGATCCACTGCCCCTGAGTCTCGGGCGTGGAAGCGCCCAGCACGATCCTCGTGTGTCGGAACTGCTGGATCGATCGTTCCGTGTCGTGCACCGAGCGAACGGGGATCAGCTCGACGCAGAAGCGGTTGGGCGTGAGTCCACCGTCAATGGGCTGCACCGACACTCGGTGGCGTGTGAGCGAGAACTGGCCTATCAAGCGCCCGTCCTTCTTATCGTAGTACTGCAGCAAACCTCCTTCCAGCTCGAAGTAGAGAGGGTCCTGGAGAAAAGGAATGCAAGCGAGTCAGATACTGCAACGCTGTGTAATCGAGGAGAACAATAAGTTTGACGCACCGCCTGTCGACCGAAGTCGTGTAGGAGCAAGTAGCCTTCGTAGTCGGCCATGGGCTTTCGCTGGGTAAGTCGAGAGGGCGTCGCAATGGAGAAGGAACCGGCAGTTAGGTGCGCGCCGTTCGTGCTGCCAAGCAATTTCCGTACTGCGGCCCTTTACGCGAGAACTTTCGCGCCGGCCTGTCCTGCTGGAGCACGTCCAGGGCGTTCTGGTCATCACCATCCGGGGGACGGCACCCGTTATACGGCTGTTGGCTCTGGTAAGGGACTGGATTGATGTTGAAGGCAACTTCAGTTATGCTTCATAAGAGAAATATGGCTGATCATAGGTTTTAGAACATAGGAAAAAAATCAAACCTTGTGAAAAGACTTGGAATTATGCTTGTTGAAGCACACCGACATCTCTGCATGGTAGAAGCTGGTGAGCGCTGAGCCCAACTGGAATGAACTCGACTATCTCGAGGTGAGTGCTTCGATATCGATCGATTCTAGTGGTCGGAGCGCGAACTCGCGTCGTGAATGAGGTGGTAATGGTGGTGACAAACGCGATTTCTTGGTGTGTGAGCGTGGCAGCGGGCCGCACCTCCCTAGACGGTGAATGCTTTCCTGAAAGACGACTTCCTGCAGCACAGTTTCATCTCAGGATGCGCGTCGTGCTAGCGGCAGATATATCTGCCACAATACATACCGTAATTACGGGGCAGCTGAACCGCGCGCCATCAGGGCTGCCAAGTGGCGGAGGGCCATGCCATTGCTGGTTCACGTTGTTCAGATGGCGCGGGTGGCGAGCACCACACGATGCAGTTGGCAACTTGGGGCCCAAGTTGGGCGGCTTGCAAAATGGCTGCGTGTTCCAGCTGGTCACCTTCAAGTGTATGCTGATCACCGCGGCCCAGCTGCTGGCTGCACAATGCTCTCTCAACATGCTCTGCTTCGACGACGGCGCTTGATTGTGCTCGACGCGCTATCAAGCCGGCTATTTTGCGCGCAAGCACAATCAGTGATTGTCAATCAAGCGAGCACTCGGGCATTTTCAGCCCCTGCTGGTGCAACGGAAGCTGTGGATCGACACGCCGCGTCGCCACTGGCGCAGCATAAGAAGTTCGCAAGTGTTGACCGAATGTACCGAACACGGCGGCGACGGGAAGATCAAGACGTGGTCATCGCCGCGGTCGGCATGACGTGGAGTTGCAGTTTGAGACAATGGCGAAAGGGATCCACGGGCCGGATACAGTACCGGTAGGTTACACTATGGATAATATTCCCATGGGTATAACCGTCGCCTGCAACAAAGGCCGTTGCGTTCGATTGCATCAGTCCGCTGTCGCCGCTTGTCTATCAAGGCGAAAAGAGCCTTTCGTCGCCGGCTCGCCGCATCAAGGCGGCGAGGAAGACCGTTATTTGACAAGGCGAGCACAATTGGCAGCAAACAGGGGAAAGTCGAGAACGGCGAGCGAGCATTACACACGGCGATTCAACCAATGGTGCGTCGACAGCTGCTGACCACTTCCTTTATAAAGCAATTCTGTGGCACACATACACTCGCGCCTGTACCTATTCCCAATACAAACTTCTTTTCCCTCAACCTCTGACACTACATGCGGAAAGGCTTACGCTATTTCTGCATCCAAAAGCCGCAATTCGTCGTCAAACTGAAATCCCGAGCCAAATTGCGAAATGCCTATCACATAAACCCCCTCGCTTGATCTCCGCATAGAAAATCCGCCCATGTCGATCGACACTCTCTTCCTCTTCCTTCATTTCACTTGAGCTCACTATTCAAAGCGCCTCGGGTCGGAGCTTTACGGGCCTCTATTTAAAGCAATGTGTGTGCGGCCTCCGAGTGCCGCACGCTCCGCGCGGGCCGAGCGCGCCGCCTCCAAAGCCGTCGCGACCGGCGGGTCGCGCGCCTCCATCAGCCTGCGCCCTCGCTCCTGCTCCAACGTGTCCACCGCCTCTAGCAGCTGGTCCCCCACAGGAATGAACGTGGCCTCGCGCGACACGGTCTCGGGCCGCTGGGTGGAGGACGCGGCCGCGCGCACGTGCGCCAAGTGCGAGCGAGTGTTCTCGCTCGTGAACCGCCGCCACCACTGCCGCGTGTGCGGCGAGATCTTCTGCCACGCCTGCTCGCGCACGCGCATGGTGCTGGCCACGAACCCGGGCGAGATCCCGCGCCGTCAGCGCGTGTGCGACCCGTGCGCTGCGCACGCGCACAGCAGCGCCGTGCTGTACGAGGCCGAGGAGACGTCGCTGGGCCCGCGTTTCCGCGCCAAGACGGAGATCGCAGAGGGCGCGGCCGTTACCGAGGAGCTGCTGCTGGCCAAGGAGAAACAGGAAGTCCAGACGTTCACGACGCACAAGAAACACGAAGACAGTAGCCTTAGCTTCATGCTCGCGTCGGCTGTGGGCTTTGCCGCCGCCTTCTGGTTCTTGAAGGACGAGGTGACCATGTCCAACCCTGCGATTTGGATCTTGCTGGCCGGCTTCGTTAAGAATGTGTACGAGCTGGTGGTCAGGATAAGCGCCGCCAGACAGTTCACGGACGGCGTAGCGGACATGAAGGATGCGGAGAAGGTGTTCAGCGGCATGGATTTGGACGCCACGGACGACTTGTCGACGGCCCCGACGGCCACCGACTCGTCCACGTCGGCTGTATTGGAGAAGCCGAAGGAGGACAAATACGCGCAGGTCAAGATCACGGCTGCACAGAGCGACGAACTCATCGCCAGCTCCCAAAAGTCGCTGGACAAGGTGCTGGAGCTGGCCAGCACAGACGTGACCACTGATTCTGCCTGGACGGAGGAGATTCCGACGACGGAGAACGTCGCGGTCCACTCGCGCGACGGTAAGCCGTCGCGTATCTACAAGTGTGAGGCCGAGATCCCGCTCTCCCCCGACGAGCTGTTTGACGAACTGTACACGAACCTGGAGACTAGCAACGTGTGGAACGTGACCGCTGCCGAGAGCAACGTGGTCTGCAAACTGGATGAGACGACCGATATCGTGCACCTGATCTCTGCCCCCGCTCTTGGCGGCATGATCTCTAGCCGTGACTTTGTGAATACCCGCACGTGGCGTCGCCAGGATGGAGGCGGCTACGTTATTGCTAACAGCTACGCCGGAAAGAATGTTTTGAAGACGCAGAAGGGAATCACTCGTGGTGAGAACGGCCCGACGGGCTGGGTCATCCTGCCGCACCCGACGTCTCCGTTCAAGAGCCGCCTTATCTGGATTCTCAACATGGACATCAAGGGCTACTTCCCCTCCAGCGTCATCCGCAAGGGCTCCATCAGCGAGGTCTCTTGCTTCGTGCGCAACCTGCGTCGCTACATTGCTCGCAACTCCGCAAGCGACGAACATGCCCCCGAACGTCCATCGACTACCGTGCAGTAAATTCCCATCAACAAATCAAGAAATCCAGAAAAATCAAGACCATGACGAGTAATTTCCAACTGAACTGGATGCTGGGGCAAGCGGATTGAACGCGTATGTGTCATGCATGCCAGTTCTTGACTCTGTCTAGGTTCTGTGTCTCGTGTGTTCGTTTTCTCTACAGTGGAGCTGTCGTGTTCAACGGAAAATCCGACCAATTAGCTCCGATCCACCTACAATTCAACCCTTACAAGGCCAAGCGAGGCGACAGAAGACATGAAACCCGCGACCGCCATGCCATCAACTTCATCGTGTCACCCGTGAGCTCAACGGAATGCAGCCGGGCGACGTGATACCCGACAAACTTTTACATTTTCATACCTATTTGCCTTTTCATTCTTTTGTTTTGGAACATGACGGTGATACAATAAAGAATACTACTAACTTTACCTTGCTATCTCACTGTTCATTAAGTTATGTCTACCCGTCAACGCCTACTTTGGCGTTCTTTGTGGCTTTTGTTCCCAATGCTGGAACAGCAAAAGCATTGACAACTGAGGCCAAACTGACACCTTTGGCTTGAGATGGTGGCCCTCCTGGATTCGTGTCGAGATCCCGAGCAGTATTCACAACTTCAACAGCTTCTTCTTGGTCTGTGTCAGAATCCGGTGCGGGGTTGCGGCCGGCGTATTTCATAGGAGAAGTTGGTCTACTGCTTGCATTTGCTGCAGCGCTAAATTTCGCCATAGCTTTTGATACAGCAGCGGCTGAACCAAAGGAAGCTAGAGCTTGCGTGCCAGCATTGAAGCCTGAAGCTGTTGCGGAGACATTGTTGCGATCCCAGTACCAGCCAAGCACCCGGCTAACCGTCCACTCAGGGACTTCATCATCATCCAGTTCGTCCCAGACCTTGCAGAACGCATTCCTCGTGACCAATTGGGCCCCTTCGAGTTGAATCACCACGTCAATGAGCGCGTCGACGTGGTCCTCCTTCATAGCCATGAGGAATAAAGCGTCGGTGAATCCTAACTCTCTTGAAAATTGATCTCGTTCTTCAGCGCGGTCTGCTTCTTGCTCGGAAAGACGCTCCCACGTGGACATGACGATGGCCATGAATACATTGAGCATGAGGATGCAGAAGACGACGTTGCCAGTATAAATGAAAATGGCGCTGAAAATCCCTCCCTGGTCGTAAATCGGACCCGGATCATACAGACCGAAGTTGAGCTCGAAGACCCGAAACAATGCGCGCGGGAATGTCGCCCAGTCGGTAAAATTCAAGCCATACAGCATGTGACCGGCAAACGAGTAGCCCACGATGACCGAAAAGTAGATTGGGATAAAGGACATCACTTCGGGCATTGCTCCGTACACACTGCGCATGAGTCGTCGGCCTCCTTTGGTTACTTGGAAATACTTGAGTGCGCGTGCCGTCAGTAGTAAAATATTGAAAAGATTAAGTCCCAGTAGTATTCGATCCCAAATCATGAGTGGCAACGGGTTGATATACTCGTCGAAAGACTCGAGCTTGAGCATTTTCTCGCGCGTTGCCGTTTTCTGACTGCAATATCGCCAGATAATGATGGCGATATTCACGAGGATATTCGCCCAGTCTCCGATATTATTCATCAATCCGTATCGCGCTACGTACTGCGACAGAGTTAGTTAGTCGCTTCCTTTGGCAGTAAATTGTTTCAAGAGACTTACAATTCTGTAGCTTCCTCCGGAGAGAACGCAGACATCCCAGAGCTCGAGGAGAGCAAAGTAGACGACGTGTCCGACGTAAATTACCTCCAAGATCACCCGAGCAATGTTCTTCTTGAAATAAAAGTCGTACGGCTCGAGGTTCAAAACGAGCACGTCGGAAGACGGCGTTACGCCACCAGCGAGGTTAAAATCTATCGTTAAATGTACGATCGACGTGATCCGAAGGGAGGGGTTATACAGCGCCATAACGACCGCCACCTCCTTGGTTTGCCGATCCACCCAACCGTACTGCTGCATCAAATTCGCTCTTTCCATCTCATCGACTCCATCCGTGGTGCTACGTAAGAAAAAAGTCTGGTAACCACTAACATCCGAGTCGTTGTCGGTCGAGTACGAAAACATTGCGAGTGACTGGAGCTCCGCTGTACTGGCCTTGGATCCGTTCGTGACGCCAAAATCCACTGTAGACTCGTGCTTGGTGGAGAAACACGTCTTATTCTGTAGCAGTGGCGTGTCACTATAGCAACTGGTGCCTTTGTTCTCCGAATCGCTGAAGTTGAGCGCTGCGTAGCGAGTTTGCCACAAATGAAAGCCCCCAAGGATAACTGTGTGCGATGCCAACGTGTACGCTTCGGCGCCATCACTTCCTGAATACATGATACTAAGAAATGAGTTCATGAACCAGTCCCAGAAGTCGTTAGCACTGGCGATTCCATTGAAGACGACACTCGACGATCCATGTGAGGTCATCAGCAGTTCCGTCTCGACAATATTTTGTACCACAGATCCTAATCACAAGGACGATTAGATTAGTGCAATGCAAAGAGTTTTGTGATATGCAACTCGCCACGTACGGCCGGAGATGTTTCGATCCATGAGTAGAGCTGTCAGATAAATAGAGACGAACGTGATAAACGCCAACAGCTTCCGAGACAATAACCGGAACTTCCGCTTTTCCTTGAGGTCTCGTAGTAAAAACGTCTGTGGGATACCTGTCGGTCGAGGCTTTGGTGGAGCGATAAATGATTGTGCAAAGCTCGGCAGCGCCTTCATGGCGTCCACTTGTCCGTGAAAACCCCGTCACGTTTCACAGCACTGGAGCAACAACTAAAATACCATTTCAAAGTACGTAGTACTCAACTGTTGTGCTATTCTTGATGCTGGCATGTCCACTCTCAAACCTTTTTGGAATTTGTCAGTTCTCTAGGTGCTAACCAGTAAAAGAACTAAAAGTTTGTGCTTGACCCACATCGACATCAACTCCGAGAAACGTTCACCCACGTTAGTAGCCTCCTGCTGCTTGACGCAGTTTGTCAATCCATACATCACGCTCTTGGATGTTTTGAGCACGCAGCTTGAAGACACGACCGCTGTCTGCGGCCGATGAACGCTTCTTGCTGTTCTTCTCGAATAACCCCCTTTGCAACTCGAACACATGCGCTGACTTACCAGGGGTGATGTCGAATCCTTCACCTGCATCACGAGATGGGTCTATCTTGCAGCTAAAGAACAAACCGATTAATTAAAGTGTTAGTAAGCATGCGATCAGCCAAATTTGATCATCGAGTTCAACGCACCCGGTAAGGCAAAGCTCTTTGATGATTTTTCCACGTTCGTAGTCGTCCTTCGTTTTTGCGTAGATTAAGTTGGCACCGATGAGAATGAAGTACCGTTGCTTCCAATTCTTCCGGCCAAGGGGATTGAGTACGTTGCCACCACCGCCCTGCTTGATCAGGTAGCCCTGCAGCTCAGTCACTTCCTTTTCTTGGGCTGCTTCTATGACTTTTTGTTCGGGAAGTTGAACCTAAACCATGAGGAACACTCATTACACGTCAGTTCGCAATCCTTACGCATTTTCCTAATTGCATCAACGAACCGAGACGAAAGCAGCCTCTTCAAGCAATTCCTTCTGCTTCGTCGCCATTGTGTGCATCCTGGTCAGATCGTTAATGGCCCCGACAAGCGCTTCTTTCCGTAGCTGTACAGTAATCCAAAGATTTTTGTTAAACCAATTCTGGACCGGCAGCAAATACCGCATAACTTACCGCTTGGAGTTTCGCTACTTCGACTAGCTGTCTATTGACATCTTCTTGCGCATTCATTGCCTGCTTCTGATACATTTTCTGCTTGGAGTTGAATTCTTCCACTTCCTCCTCTTTCTTCTCAATCATCTCTTCCACTACGTCCGCATCGTGCTGGCGGATTTTGTCCAGTTTCTCTGAGAACTCAGCCAGCTGCGGTCGGATAGTGTTGTGCATGAACTTGGCAAGCTCATCTTTCTGTTTTGTGGATGATATCACAATGAATGAGTAAGCAACGCGAGTTACACGCGATCAGTGCGAGATTATACCTTCACTGGCCCCTTAGCTTGGTCTGTGAACGCCGCCATCAGCTCAAACAAGTGCGTTTGGTAGTGGTGGTAAAAGCGCTGTGAAATAAATAATCCAACATCAAATTCAGTTAAGGTACATCTTTGCGCGTGAAATTGAAGCACAAACATACCTTAAATTCCGTTGACTGAAAAGAGTATCCATCATCGTCATCTTGAGGGCCCAGCACCAAGTGTGCATCGACATTTTCTGTCATTTTGGTGTGAAGCGAGGAGAGTAATGACTGGCATAGTTCTGAGGAAATGCGGTTGTTTTCCTCCTGAATCGTGGCAAATACCGACTCCACTAAGTCACGGAACAGTTTCTGAATAAAGAAGTTAGACATGACTGCCTAGCGGTAGGAGCTCGTTTCAAAGGACACAATACCTTCAACAATGTGCTAAGCTTTCCGGAACGAACTGGCATTGTGCGCAATGTTGCCTTCGCTTCACGTTTTGCAGCATCATGTACGCCACGAAGCACTTGATTTTCGCACGGTAACTACAGAGCACAGATTCCAGAATGTGAGAGGTGATGGCCATCGTTGACTCGTTCCTAGCACTTACCTCAACGATCTCCTGGTGTCCCTGGGCAGTAGCAAGAGCGGGTCTGAAACCCTTTAGATCTGAAATATCAACAATGTTGCCCAGTCTCTCAGACATGCGAAGCTTGTAGAGCTTGACAGCGTTCTCAACGACATTGAGACAGCAGTTGTGGATCGAATCCTTCCAAATCCGGCCCTTGAAAGCCTGTCGACAGCAGCCACAAAATCGATTAGAAGTCACTCTCACCCGGTCACTTTTGAGCGTTTTGGTCTATCTAACCTTGAACACGTCGTCACGATGAGCAAGCATGGAAACCACGATTGAACCGATCAGTGGGCCATTCAAAACGACACCTTTCAAATAGCGATTGTGGATGGAGTCCGTAAAGACTCGCGAGAGTTTTTCCACACGTTTTTCAAATGCTTCCGTCCCTCTCGGTGGGACAGCAAAACATCCTTGATCTGGAAACGCAGTCTCGAAAAGCTTGCTAAACCCTGCACCGGGTGAGTCTTCCGGCAATGCGGCCAAAGCATTACACAAATAGGTCTGCTCCACCTCCTGCAGCGATAATCCACTCTCCTGCACCTGTTCCTTCAACTCTCCAGTAGTGACATTCTGCAGAACCCAAAGCAGTTTCGGTGCCTGCGGAAAAGCTATCCCAACACGCAACAAAGATAATTAGTCATAGCATATGAGCTACAGCCCAGACAATTTTTAGCGTACTGTATGCAGGTGGTCCATCAGTTCCTTCAGCGTTTGATGCAAGGAACGCAAATTGATCCACAGCTGCAGGCGTCAATGGACCATCCACATGGTGCACCACCACACTACTTAATCCCGCCAGGATCGAGTACAGCAGCATATCCAACTCCTAGATAAAAAACATAGTTATATGTCAATATTCGTATAAAATAAGCCAAGAACTCATATCCTTCTCACCGTGTCGTCTCCGAATCCCGGTCGGTCCAGCACCGCCAGGTACTTGGCATTGGGGAAGTTTGCTCGCTTCACGTACAGCCACGCACGGCTGCTACATATCATCACACTTCCATAATTAAGTCATACCATAAAATATATTTATCGTATGATATGATGGTCCGTACTTCTCCTCGATATGCTCGGTCTCAAGACCCAGAAGACTCTGCACTAAAGCTGTCTTGCCGCTTCCCTTAGCTCCATGGAAGCTCACAGCCAACACAGGCTCGGCCAGTCGCTGCAAAAACGATATAGCTTCCTTCTTGATCTGCACGTGGGTCGCGCTGGTCTCGTCCGCCGTCACAGCCAGCAGTTGGCCCGAGAAGAGCAGCTCCCCCGCCATACTCGTCGAGGAATCGTAGCTAGGTACAAAATGACGTGACCAAATTAGACATTATTTGGTCATAACGTTTTGGTCCAAATTATAGTCTCGACCTTTCCGGTAAGATATTGAAGATGGAGGCGCTGCGGTTGCAGGACGGGGAGTTTGTCCGCGATCGTTACGAGGAGCTGCAAGACGCGAGGCGGCAATGGGTACAAGACGGCACTGCGGATGAGTCTACTACCGCTGACAGCAGATCTTCCTGTGAGTTGTCGGTCGAGGAGCGTCAAGAACGGGAACATCGACGGATTGTTGAGCGAGTGAAAGCGCTGGACGCCAAAGGACCGACGCCACAACTAAACAAGAAAGTGTTGGTGCTACAGGACATTTTGGAGACGTTGTATGCTGAAAATGAGGCGGATGTGACCACTGCTTTACCTTCAAATGTGGGCCTAAAGCGACTGGAGACAGACAATGCCAATGTGCGCGTCCCGCTTAAGGACCTTCCAACACCGACACAAGTGGTGCTGAGGATGTTCTTTAGGACGTGCCAATCCCTACGGGATCAATCAAAGCTCAGTGCGAATAGCCGACTGTCGGTGCAGATCGCTAACAAACTGCCGAGTATTTTGATGACGATGCCTTCGTGTGTGTTGTCACCGGGCTTAACGGATGAGGCTCCGGTTCAATTGGAAGACGGAGGTAATGTTTCAAGTGTGTTTTATCAACTGTTCCAGTTATTTGAGGAGTTACTAGGCTGGAGGAGCAATAGCTCTTGCTTATCTACAAGTGACCGAACCACAGTGATCGTAGCCTATGTGGCGCTGAGTTTGAAGTGGGGGAGGATGGGATACGTGCTGAAAGGGGTGGAATTGCTGCTGGAGAATGCAAGCGACTTTAACGGGACGAAACTGGAAGCTCTAGTACCGTTTTTTCGCGAACTTGCAGCCACTTCGACTGAACGGCCGCAGGTTGCACTCGGAGAGGAGGAGCAGCCTTGCGGATACCTGATGAGTTTTGGCAAAGGAGACCATGGGAAACTCGGTCATGGTCAGTGTGTACATTTAAGTTGCCAGGAAGGAAACTGCACGGAGAACAAGCTGGTCCCCACTATCATTGCAGCGACTGGGGATGTTCTGTTCCGCAAGATTGACTCGCTTTCGACGCACAGCATCGCTATCACGGCTAAAGGCGAGGCTATGGCTTGGGGCAATGGAGATAAATTTCGTCTGGGCCATGGATCTTCTACGAAAGAGTACACGCCACGAACGATCGAATTTCTGAGCCTGAAAGGACGCGTACGCGACCTTGCTTGTGGACTTGGACATACACTAGCACTTATGGAGTCAGGGGAACTTTTTGCTTGGGGCAATGGCTCTAATGGCCGTTTGGGGCTTGGTGATACTAACGATCGTTCTAGCCCAAGTAAAGTGGTTATTCCTACCGGTAGTTCGCCAGTAAAAGAGGCAGAAGGAGGAAGCGACATTCATAACACACCCGTATGCTTTCGACACATCTTCTGTGGCGCATCACACTCCCTGGGTATTTCTTGGGATGGCCGAGCGTATGCATGGGGAAAGAACAATCAGGGTCAATGCGGGCATGGACACACAAATGATCAGTGGACAATCCAGGAGATTGAAAGTTTTCATGACAACAAGGGCGAAGAAGAATGCGTCACTTACGCTGCTGGTGGCTGGGAACACACACTGTTTTGCACAGCTTCTGGACGCGTATATTCATGCGGCTGCGGATATAAGGACAGTCGTCGTGCTGGTATTCCACCAGTCCTTGGGCACGGTGACTGTGATCGAAGACTCAAACCCAGTCTGGTGCAGGCATTAGACGACGCCCGAGAGGAAATGACCAAAGTAGCTTGTGGGTGGGACCATTCGCTTGCGGTATCGGCTGCTGGAAATGTGTACACGTGGGGATCTGGTACAAATGGCAAGCTTGGGCACGGTGATGAAGAGAGCTTTGATATCCCTACACTTGTTCGTGGCATGGAAGGGAAACGAGTCAAAGACGCAAAAGCTGGATGCGAGCACACGGTCTTCTTGACCTATGACCACGAACTGTGGACTTGCGGACAGGGCGACAGCGGCCGACTGGGGCATGGTGATAGTCAAACACGGAAGCGACCTACGAAAATCGAGCTTTTTGCGGAGTCTGGACTAAAGCCGGTAGCCTTAGCAGTTGGGGACAAGTACAATTTAGTGCTGGTCCGAGATAGTGACACCCAATTTGAACAGGAAGGTAAGAGCGAGCTAGCCTCTACACAGAAGGCACCTCAGCGAATCTCAGGTGAACGTGTAAAGCATTCATCTACCGGTGTGCATCACGGTCGACACCGAATTGGACAAAGAAAGAAGAATCACGACCGTCACGAGATAAAGTTTGGAGCTAATTGGGTTTTGAGCACCGCTGTGCAGGCGGATCCGACTGGTGCTACTACTGTGGACCCGGATTCAGCAAGTGGCGCAGCTTTATTCATAGCTGGACATGTTGATCGCCTTGCTTCTGACTATCTTTCGGACGAGTCCGATGCCGACATAGACAAACAGCTGGAACCAATGTCGGTGACGACAAACTCGATGGCGCAGCAACTGGTTTTGCTTCCGTTTGCCGCTGACACCTCGCATGAGTCTTTGAGTGCGCTGCTTCAACTTCTGCGATGGACTTCATCTATGGAGATGAAGGAGAAGACTGTGAGATCCGAAAAGAAAGGTGGTTTTGCCGGTGGAAGTTCCTTGGGAGATCAAGAGCGAATGGCTTTAACTCTTTCGTGCTTGAGAATTTTGCAGTTGAACTTGAAAAAGTCGCTGAATATTTCACGTAGTGGTATTGCGAACCTCCCTTCCGTTTCAGTAGATTTGTTTAAGCAAATTCACGAGCTGCTGGACAGTCTGGCTGGTTTGAAGGAGGGTAACCCTGTCACCGAATCAAAGGGTTCGTATAGTTTATCTGCTGTTGAAAGCGCTATCAGCCACGAAGCTGCGTACGCACTGAAGGTAAGCCTTAGATTCACTGATGGTACTGCTTGCAAGACTAATATAAGTGTTTGCTAGATGGGATTCGGCCTGTTCTACCCAACTGGAACCTCCCGTTGTCGCTTACTCTGGGAGATTTTAGACCAATGCAAGGTGCACTCCCCTTCAATGAGAACGATTTTCCTCTCGGACCAGTTGTGCAAGGTAATGTGGCAGTGTTGGCTATCGTACACATTCTATCTACCTCGCGCTTACTTTTGTTTTAATATAAACCAGAATTCGATCATGACGGAGATATTCAGGAGTTTGCCATCGCATGGTCTATTGACCATTCAAAACGAACTGGCTGAGGATGCCCACAAGGAGAGACCCACAGGAAAGAATATATTTGACATTCAAGATCTGATGATTGCGCTACTAAAACGGAGTAGCGCGGAGGCGATCAAGAATTTGGACAATGAATCATTTGCCGACTTTACGCACGAGCCTGATTGCTTTTTACGACTACTGCATGTGCTACAAGTGCACTATTTCAGTATCGCTCATCAGTGTGCAATGAGAAAATCTCAAGTAAAGAAAACGGGTGATTCAAAGGATTCACCAAGCCAGCTGATGACGAATTCTCTTCTCAAGTACGTGGACGCATTGATGGATGAGTCGCTGACAGTACTAAAAAGGCTTCATAAGGGAAGTCGCCAGCACGAAGAGATCATCACCTGGCGTTTGAATGGGAGTTTCTTCCATACATTGTTGCCCAGTGCAATAGAGTGTTTATCGATTCTGGTGCAACCGGCGGGAATTCAGAGCAGTGTTGTGTCCTACGCCACAGACAACTTGCTATATGTGGAGCGTATTCTACCCAATCTCCATGTTATGCTGAAGATGCTAGACGAAGTGAGCTGGAAAATGCATAGCGCGGCTGATACAGGAAATCAAGTGCACGATGACACTGCCCCATCGTATCAACTCTGTTGTACTGATCAGGACCGCAATTGGTTCGTCGATCTTGGAAATGTGTGCGCAGTACTCTGTGGGAAACTTTGTTGTGAGCTCTTTCATCCAACGAGTCAAGAACTTGGCGATATCTCTCAGCGTGGAAGTTACGAGGCTCAAGTAGTGTCGGAAGGTCGATTTCTTCGAGAAAATCACGTATCTTGCGTTGCTAAAGCAAGCTCGATTAGCAAAATTCTAGAATGGGAGCGTGTGGGTGTTTTTGAGGTGGAAGACGAGCTTGTTGGCTGTGAAAGTGATCCTGGCGTCGGAGACTCACGTGATGAGGAACAACGTTTCCTACTGCAATTGTGCGACGAAGATAATTCCAGCAAGGCTGCATCATTCTGGACGTGGGTAGCTGGGAAACTCTCAGCTGTTGCAGAATTTACGGACGAACAACAGCGGCTAATGGTGCTGATTATGTGTGTGACGTCATGGCATCTAGATCTGAGCGCAGAGCTTCATTCTGTGTACAATATTTACGACAAAGGTTCTATGACGGCTGACTCGATCGAACTTCGTGGTGGGATTTGGAAAGTATTATTAATTCTGATTCACGAAGGCACAAAGATATCTTGGACATCCAGATCTATCTCCTCGGATGCTATGGAGAAAGCAACAAAAACCTCCCAGTTGTTACTGAGGTTAGAACCAAACCCAGCTCTTGTACCAGCAATTCTCCGAGGAGACCAGCACAAAGCCTCAAGTTGGGAATGCACGGGCAGTTCTCTTTCAGATATGCTTGTATTTCTGACTAAACCTCTGGATATGAGCAGCATTCAATTATTGCTCGATATGAAGGACGAAAATGCAGCTCTCTTACGAACCGGGGTGTGCGTTCTACATGATCTCCTGAGGAAGTTGACCACTTCATCCACGAAACGCTGTCTGTTGGATGAATTTGCTGCTGTTACATGTGCTGTTAAGGGAGCGAACTTGACTCCAAAACAAGGTTTTATTCTGAGGGAAACCAGCGACCAACACATCGACAAGGCCATTGAAAATCTTTTTATCCGACTAGCGCGCATTGTGTCTAGTGCCGATGCATCTTTCGAGCTGAAAAAGAAGGCGTTAATGATATGGGCGGTGCCAATAAGTGCAACGAAACGAGGCGTTTCTAGCGTGGTAGACTTAATTGCGAAATCTGGGATCATGAGCACTCTGGTCGAGTTGCTCCTCGATGAGGCAAATGTGCTGGACGCGCACAGTGATGTCAATGTTACACAACCGGTGACGGTAGAAGCCAGGCTACCCACAAAAGTGGCCCCAGTCAAAGCTCTATTGTTCGACCAAACGTGTGTCCAGGTGATTAATGTGGTAGCTTGGGAAGCCTTTTCTGCAATCGCTGTGCAGCTTAGCAAGTCGGATTATTTCGCAGAGCACAGGGCGAATATATTGTTGCGTTCGGCCGGATCAAGTCTTCATGAACGAGAGCCTTTGACTCCCCGAAATGCCTCGATGTCCCCACGAAGGCGTTTAACGCTGCCAAAGAAAATGGTCATTTCCAGTATTGACGAGATCATCGAGCAAATGGCGGATGGGCTGTATTTGATGCTGAAAGGCGCCAAAGACCGATTGGCCGTCCTGGATATCTCCTCGCGGGAGTATGAAATGCTAGTGAGGTCGGTGGAGAAAAGTGGAAAAACAGACAGTCAAATATTTCTGTTTGGAAGCCCCATTCAGACCTCTCATCCAAGCTCACATGACATCGCGGTCCCTAAATCAAATGATGTGGAAAGTAACACCAGTCTTACGTTGATGTTTTGGATTTTTGTGGAGCATACTGGTGTCGTGGTGTCCAAAGAGACCATTAGCGAGATCCATTCGAAAGACTCCTCCGTACGGATTGTTGCGTTTACTAGTCATTCCTCCACTTCAACGGATCCTACCGACATAGGTAGGGATGCTTCGTTCACTGCATTTACTCGCGATGCGTATCCTGATCACGTGTCAATTGGAATTTCAATGAGATTCGACGGGGATGAGAGTTGGCGCTCAATTCTTGTCGATGGACAACTTCCACGCGGGAAATGGGTGCAGCTTGTATTTGGTTTTCACGAGGAGGGGCCAGAGCACCTTCAGATATTTGTGGGGGCTAAACAGTCAACAGTTAACAATGGTCAACAGTCAGGAGATCTGTGTAAGAGTTTCAGCTTGGAATTCCTCCGGAAAGCGACTTCCTGGACTCGGATGACCGTGGGTGGGAATACTGATATCGATACTCTATCGAATGCTCCCGAGACTTCGCGGCTATCCGTTCTACCGAGAAAATCGCCCCATGCGTTCGCTGTTTTGGATGATGTGGTTATAACGCGTGAGGTTGTTACCGAGGAAGCTCTTGTTCGAATGCAACAAAATGGACCTGTTCTCTTCCGCTTGAAGCAACAACATCTAGCTGAAAATCACTGTGCCAATGTACTACGACTACTATGTCAGATAGTGGACTCTGAGGAGCCATCGAGTGGAGTTTTACCTGGCCTGCCATCTTCCGACCGTTGGATTACGCTATTTACTCACATTTTGCTAACCTCTTGCCACGAGCACGGTCTAGCTCAAGTGTATCTCTGCTATCTCCTTCAGAATGTTCTACCCCGAGCTGTTCCTCCCGTAGGCCATGATGTAAATACATTAGGACAAATTTTGTTTGGTGCTCACCAGATCAAAACGAGTGTGGAGGAGCTTTTTGTTGACTTGAATGGACAAAGCCGCCTGCCGTCTACCTCGACAATACGGAGACAGAACGAATGTTTATATCGGATGATGCAGCAGCACGGTATGTTGAATGGGAAATACCGAGGAAGAATTCTGTCCGACAATGGCCAATCATCCGAGGATGCACTGGTATTAAAACGAACGGCTTCTTTGCACCGTGCTGCTGCCATCCAGCTTTTCCAAAAGCTGTGTAACTCTCCTCTATGGAGAAGTCAGATGGACCAATTCATTGGGAGTGCCAGAATTATTTTCCATAGTGGGGAATCGCTGAAAAGCGCTATTCAATCAGGAGAGAGCACGGCATTTGAACTGTCTAATGTGGCTGCGGTGGTTAGCACACTCGCTGGGTATTCAGAGGAAGTTGTGAATGGTCACCGTGCTTCTGTACAGGAAGCAGCGATGCTTCCTACTGTACTTCAGTCGTGTGTGTCTCCTTTCGCATCCGTGGTTCATCTTGACGAAAGCAGTGCGAATCAAGTGGCAGCCATTCAATCTCTCTTTATGACAATGTTGACAGAAGTAACACAACAAGTACTATTTCTACCAGCCAGGGAGGAAATTCTGGATAGATGTCACAACGATGTTGCAGCAGTGAATGCTTTTGACCGTCGTATTGGAGACGTAGTCCACCAACGCACGCGTGTGCTTCGAGTTGTGATGACAAGTCTACTCCGAGAGAAAGACACAGCGACAGCCAGTACGTGGCACCATTTGTTACTTAGAGATGCTGCTGTTTGCGCCAATTTGCTCCGTATTGCGTCTTCAAATACGAAAGAATGCATCCTATCCTTGCTGGGTCCTGACGCAACAACTGCGATGAAACTTCGCCGACTGAGACTTGTCGTTAAGAAGTTGTTGGGTGGAAGTAAACATCGCAACCACGCACTTTCACCTGTGTCTGTTGCTGAGCTGGAGAGTTTGCAATGGCAATTGTGGGAGGAAACAGAGACTGGAATGTCATCTGCTGCTCGAACCCCTTGGTGGCAGCAAAGCAGCGAGAACAGAGGAAAACTCGCACTGGAGGTCGTCGGAGGAGACGTCGAACTGAGTGATCTCAAAGTCAAAGCCTTGGAGCATTTCCCGACTGTAAGATTGGCCCAAGCGAACATTTGTGCCAACAGTGGCTTGTGGTATTTTGAAGTTGTTGTTCTCACCGATGGACTCATGCAGATTGGATATATAGAAGGAGACTTCATCGCTGACCCTCTTCAAGGTCAGGGAGTGGGTGACCATGCCAATAGCTGGGCCTTTGACGGGTTTCGATGTAAAAAGTGGAATGTGAATTCCTACGACTACGGGGAGCAGTGGAAAACTGGCGATGTGGTGGGGGTTTTGCTGGATACAGAGCGCATGGAGATCAGTTACTTCCTCAATGGGAAGTGCTTGGGTGTTGCCTTTTCAGGGATCTCTATCACTGCCACCTCTCGAATGTGCCCAGCAGCCTCGTTAAATGTTCTTCAATGTGCAGAATTTAATTTCGGTACTCTTCCAACGACATCTTCGATCGAGGAAGCATCGAATGTTGGTGGGTTTAAACATTTTCCAGCTCTCGACAATGAAGATCAGGCACGTTTGCGACCGATAGTCATGGCGCTCCACATAACTAACACTGATGGTACTGCAAACGTCGATACTTCCGAGAAGCAGAAGAAGAATGACGCGTACGAAGGTTGGAATAGTAGTAGCAGTGATGGCGACACTGATGGCGAAATTACACTTGAAGGATCAGATAGTTTACCTGGGTTCTTTCGAGATGGACGTGAAACACGTACAGCTGACCCAAAATACGAGGAAAGCGAACAGCGTCGACAGGATCTGGTTGAAGGGTTAACAGGCCTCGGATTCCCTCTCGAGTGGGCCACCCAATGCGCTACCGAAGCCCGTTTACCGATGGATGAGACTGGTGCTGTCGCTTGGATCTTGGAACAAATGGAAAAGGTTGGGCTAGATGGAAGAGCATCCAGACTGCCGGGTAGTGTCAGTGTTGATGACGGCGGAGTAGAGTGTCCAAGTCTACCTGTTGCGCTGTTGCGGGCTCGAATGCAGCTGCCAAACCTTGCTACCAGTCATTCTGCTGATGGCTTGGCGGGCGAATTATCTGGTACGGAAATTCCTGCCCCTGCTGAAAGTTTGGATAGTCGAGACGATGAACCTCTAGACAACCAAATCTCAACTGTTCCTACAATTTACCAGCCAAGTGCTTCAGTCCCAGATCAGCAAAGCGTAATGGCCATTAACGCTTTCATTGAGGCAGATACAGACGCGCAGCAAAACGATGATACAACCAGTGAGGCCTTCCAACCAGGACATTATTGGCGGAAGCAGACCAATATTTTGAGTGAACTTGACGCATTACCTGACGGAGTGGACGACCTTCTTCCTCTCCGTATCGTAGTGGACACAGCATTATTTGTTGCTTACACCCGTGAAATCTTGACGACACTTTTACTGATGTCATTGAGGGGACAAGAGCAAGCAGCAGCTTACGAGATGATCCGGCCATTTCTTGCCAGTGAGGAATCTTCCGCTTGTCTCCACCGATTTATCAGGATAGTGATCGGTCTCGAAGCAACAGATGCAGCTTTTTGTATCTATGCAAAAGTCGATTCGGGGCGATCGTTAGAACTGCAGAAAGCAGTAGCCGCACTTCTAAGATACGAAGTTCGGCTTGGCAGTTGCTCAACGGAGGAGAGCTTTCCGCTTCTAAGATCCTTTTTCCAAGAGATGACGAGTCACTGTGAACGAGGAGTGAATTTTGCTCGCAGCAAACCAGCCGTTAAAAGTGATTCTATGTCTGCTCAGGCGGGAGCCGTGTGGTTCGCGTGGGTATCGGGTGTTGTGGCTGCAATTGTCGAGGAAGGGAGAGAGGAGGCTCCACTTCCAGGCCTGGTTGTTACTGCTTTCTCCAGTACTGAATTTCTAGAGAAATTAGTGGTGATCGCGTCCATATCGTCCAGCGCTAAAGCATGGCAATATGTGGCTTTCAGATTAATCGCGAGACTGTTGTCTGGGCTTAAAGCAGACGAGCGTTCGTCTGCGTTTTACGCTTCTGCTCAGCTTCCACACCTGACCGAGTTGCTTGCTCTACGATGTCGCCAAGAGATGCACAGCAAAGTTTTCTTTTCGGACGTGACGGCCGCATTGTTTGCTCTTTTGACGCGTTCGTACGCTGCTCTGTCTCGGGGCTTCGATCGACGAGATTCAGATAATCAGCATGTGAACCTTCGGGTAAACACTTATTCACCGACAAACGTGACAATATCATGGGATCAAGCCCCAAAAGTTGACGATTTAATTGATGCGTCCACAGACTCCACAGCTGTGACGGACTCTGCTATTGTGTTCCTTCACATTACTCGTTTCGGCTCTCACTTTCCTGGTTCACAAGACTCATTCAATAACGTGTTAAAAGCGTTACCATTAAAAGGCACATTTACTATTCGGAATTTGCTTCCAGATACGCAGTACCTCATTCGAGTTTCTCCTTCTCAATCTGCTGATGAAGTTTCTTCCAGTAACGCAGATACGCTTACTGATACCAACGCTTTACAAGGGGCACAAGTCGTCGTACAAACGCCTCCTGAGCCCGTGTTTGAGCTCGACAACGATACTATGGGGAAGAATCTCGTGGTTTTGGATCGAAATTTGACTGCCAAAAACACAGTCAACAAGAAATGGCACTCGGTGCGCGCTTCGGTAGCCTTTGAGGAGGGGGTTCATACATGGCAGGTACGCCTGGATACTTGTGTTTCCAAGAACATATTTATTGGCGTGTGTACTGCAGAAGCTAGTATGGAAAACTACATCGGAAGTGATGCCTATGGTTACGGGTTCCTTGCCAACAAAGCTGTTTGGCATAACAAAGCAAAGCTGCACACCTATGGGGAAATATTTAAGCAGGGCGACATTATCCAGGTCACGCTGGATTGCAACGCTAAAACTCTTGCTTTTAGCCGCAATGGCGAATATCTAGGAATTGCGGCTTCAAGTATGCGCGCGGGCATGAAGGTCAGTACAGCCAACGACGGGAACTTCAAGTGGTATCCGGCATTCTCGATGTACAACAAAGACGACAAAGTCACATTGATCCCCCCATCCGCCACTTCTACGTTCGCTATGAAGGATGGTCGCCCTCAGAACGCATCGACGATTGAACTTATCGAGGAAATGCAGGATGTGTTGGCATATCACAGACATTTAGCTGGCGAAAGTGGACAAACCAGGCTGTTTGAGGCTGCTTTTAAGGAGTTCGACGGTTGGAGACGTGGGCAGATCCTATTCCGTGAAAACGCACTTGGTCATGTGATCGGGATCGATAGGAGCAAGTCTGCCACGGGTAAATACAGATTGGCGTATGGCGACTCGGTGTTTACTTCGAAAGGACAATGCAATGTGCTTGGTGAGTATCGTCATGAGTTGTGGTATGAAATCGACGAGGCAGGAAGCCCGTCTCTCTTCGGGATACCGACATATCAGCTGGCTTCCTGGAGTTTAACTACTTGCCGGGATATGGCGGATTCTCCGGATGAGTATCCCATTCATCGTTACCACAAGAGCAAGCTGGAATTCGAGCTGGAGGACAACACTATCACTGATGCAGACTCGAGTGCGGAGCAACAGAACTTTCCTGCAGACTCCAGTGGTGACGAGGTATTTTCTTTTAATTCGTTTGTAAACGCTCAAACTCAGTGGAGCAAGAACAGCATCAAAACCGCAGAGGCTGACACGAAATTAATCGCTGACCTTGATGCGACTGCAATGTCACAAGCCTCCAGTGCTTTGTTGCTTTCGTTCGCAGACATTTCAACGTCACTGCTTTTGGAGAAAAACGACCAAGGTGGTGAAAACTGTATCGAAAATGGATCAAATCTGACCCTCGCACGCATTGGACTCCTGTTGTATGTAAACCGGCGTCTCTACAATGTTGTGCGTCTTGCGATGCCAAGAAATCTGTTCGCCACATCACTGGAAATGTCTGAAAGTCTCGAGCCGAAGAAATTATACTCAAGCAGCAGAACGAATAATTCGGAGCACCACCAGGTATCACCCGTCGCAGCTTTACTGAACTCGCCACATTGGGCACTAGATGACCCTTCAGCTTTCTCGTGGATGCCATCCTTGGCGGCTCGATTGCTGTTTTCTTCACAGAAAGAGAAACTCATTGAAGAAGAGCTACAGCAAACCAAAACAGCAAGTCGAACGCTTGATACTCTACAAGAAGTCAATGATACCGACGACGTAGGCACGGATCTACCAGTGATTAAGATCGGCTATTCACCGCTACGACCAGTTCCGTTCTGGGAGTGCAGCAGTTCATCGCTGAAGAACAAGAAGACTTATCGTCTGCCTCTTTCTAACAAGTCGTCGGTGTTTGTGCAGCTTTCGAAGCAATTAGCTGAACAAGACGGTCGCCAGTGGAGACGTGAATCCTCCCAGCCATTCGAAGCAATCCCTATCTCGCAAGCTTTTCTAGTTCAAATTGAAAAAATATTAACTGATTCAACTGGAGGTGAAAAAAATACCCAGCAAGCTGATGAAGACGACGAAGATCAGCAACTTAAGCAACCGTCTGCCATGCAGACTACGCAGTACTTAAAGATCTTCGAAAATGTAGTTCGAGAGATCCAGTCGCCTGTGTTTCCGCTGTTTGCACCCGTGATATATCCTGATGTGGTGGCAGAAGGCGAGGATCGTCGGTCGCTTCAACTTGATATCAATCAGGAATTGTTTTCGCCGTCTGCACTCGCCTATTCTCGAGTACAGAGCTCGCAGTTGTTGCTGTGGTACTTCTGCTTTGGCCAAGTGATGGGAATTGCGTGGCGAAGTAAACTCCTGCTGCCGCTGCAGTTTGTTTCGAAGCTCTTCTGGGATGAATTGGTATCTCCTGCATCAGAAAATGACTGTGGCAGTAGAGAAACTGCTATTCGTGCTGTTCGCGACGGATTATTCTCCATTGTTCCCAGTCGATGCGTTGCGCTCTTGAGTGGGAGGAACCTAAGTCTTCGAGAGCGTCTTTCAGACTTGGATGTCAGCTACGTAGCCAGACTGGAGCACCACGCCACGTACTCGGGTTGTCACCAACGTCACCATGATCTCTTCTGGTCGGTTGTAAATGCCTTCACGGCAGTCGAACGGCGTACGCTGGAGCACTTCGTGAACCCTGAACGACGTGATAGCATGAAACAAGTTGAAAAGATACCAGACACGGACAATTCTGCATGCTTCGTCCTCGAAATTTCAGACGCGTTGGCTGATGGCCGAGATCATCCAGACTCGTGCTACCCTGTAGTTGTGCCCACTGGGCCGCGTTCGAGCCGTCTCCACCTGCCAGCGTATTCCTCGGCCCAGACACTACGCCACAAGTTGCTGTTAGCAATGACCAACATCCCGTTCATGTAGAGAAAGCAGCAGACCTTATAATTCCTTTGATTTATCCAGTGTTCTTCTGAACTAAATACATGTTACAGCAATGAATCGTGCTTCGCAGAGCCAAATAAGCGCCAAGTTTCGAGTTGACTTGTTTCCGAGTGCAACTTTTGGCCACTTCACATCACTTGCCAAGCTCTAAGATCGAGCGATCAAGGGACTACCCATCTACGCAGCAGCACGCTCAAGAGGTGGCGACGTCTCTCCGTTGGCACTGTAACGAGCCTCTAGCACCGCCGGGTTGTCCATCGGGTCCTCGTCATCGACCGATAAAGCACGCGAACGACCACTGGGAACGCTGAGAACCCATCCATGGCGATAGTCCTCAAAGATCAGGAACAGAGCCAAAAACAGCACCAGAACTGCCATACCCAGGAGCATCATCATAACAGCTCGGTAGCTTCCAGTCTCATCGCGCAAGTATCCCACCATCAGGTTGCCGAATGTCGCGCCAATGGCATCAGTGATCTCTACGATGCCAAAAGCCGTACCGAAGCTCTTGCGACTCACCGAGTTGGGGATCGCAGCCATCAGGACCGTCGGCGTGAACGACAGGCAAATGGAGATCAGCAGCATTGACACGATCGGGTTGATTTCCGTGAAAATCATGAACACGTACGCCAAGACCGACAGGATGGCAGCAAGGATGATGAACAGAATACGTCCGCCGAACTGGTCGATAGCAAGTCCAATGAACGGCGCAAACACCACGAACAGGTGCGAGACGCTGCTCACTACACCAGCCTTCACAATGGAGTAGTCGTACCGCTGGAAGAGGTAGCTGGCACTGACGTTCTGGAACAGGTGGAAGACGTTGATGAAGTTGACGTGCAGCAAGGCGATGACCCAGAACATCCGCGAGAAATTCTGCACGCTCTCACACGACATCTGCTTGGCATGAGCGTGCGACTTGCGCCAGCGGTGTTTGCGGCGCTTCTTCTCGGCGTAGTCCGCGAGCCAGTGGAGGCTGGGATCTAGGGCCTCCTCGCTGATTACACGGCTCTTGACAATGCGCTTGAGGTTCAACGTGTAGCGGCACACCAAAACGCCAACAAGAGCTGAAGCAATGCATACGGCTACGCCATACCACAGAGCCTGTACGTATCCACCGAAGTAAAGAGCAATGGGGGCAACGGTGGCCTTTGCCAGCATTTTTGAGACGTTGGTCACGGCCACACTGACACCCATGGCAAAGGTGAGTTCCTTGTTCCTGAACCACGAGGCGATGAAGACGCGAGCACCGACCACAACGCTGCCTTCTCCAACGCCGAAAAAGACACGGCCGAACAGCGCCAGCCAGTAGAGCTTCAGCTGCATGCCCAGAGCAAAAATCGCCTGACCCACGCAGATCCAGGCCAGGAAGAAGCGGATGCTGCGATGGCCGCTCTTGTCCATAAGACGACCACCCAGCAGAGGGAGGAACATACTGGGCACCGACACAGCAGACAGCAGCGCACCATACATAGTGTTTGTGATAGGGAAATCCTCGTCGTCCAGCATCAGCTGCTCCAGCGACGACATGCCATTCTGTTCAGAAAATGCCAAGAAGTCAGCGAAATGTCCAATATTTTACACGCAATCAATGCGACTAACCTTAACGAAGTGGCCGCCGAACGGGATGCAGCTCATGAGAATCAGCAGGTAGAAGCGGTGCGGCGGAGACGTCGTGCGCCAGAACTGCCACGCTGGAGCGCTGTGCAGTGGCGAGCGTGGCGGAGAGAGGCCGCCGCCGTCTCCGTGGTCACTGGGCGACGGCGCGTCGTAGACCAGCGGCGTGAGCTCGGACGGCTCGGACGATGAGTTCTTCTTGGGCACCATGGACTTTGACTTGCTGGTGGCTAGATACAGTACGTCCTTTTGTCGGCAGCTCTACTTAGTGGTGATTCAGCAAAAGCGCAAGTGACCTCCGGGTGGGAGAGACCTATCAGAGCTTATGTTGCGCAATCGACCGACCGCCTGTGACGTGGTCAGCACCTTGACACTTGCGAAATGAAGATAGACGCGGTGGCTAAAGTTGGCAAAGGCAGATGTGCGGAGGCACTTGCCACTGGCAAGATGAGTGTGGCAGTTATGTATCTTGCTGCTGCCGGCGACTGGCCGCCGCCACGCGCCGTGACGGCGATCGGCGACCAGGAGTTGCCTCAGGATCGGTATTGACCACCGTGCGCTTTTTCGAACGTACCGTAGCGACCATGCAGTTGTGCAGGTGGCAGGTGACAGCGTTTGTATCAGATTGGCGTGTGGATATGCTATCAAATCTCAGAATCGCACTAAGTTGCTCAAGGCCGTCGACCAATGATCAGCATCGGTCCGAAAGGTCACATTGGAGCCTCCCGAGCCACGCGCCAAACGCCAATCAGATCTCTCCGACGGCGGTTTCTGCACCACCGACTAGTGTATCAATTGGTGACGCAACGCACTGCGGTCACTCGCTATCGCGTAAGCCCCGGATTCCGATGGTGTGGGGCGACGCCAGGCGGATTGAAGCTGCAGGCCAAGGCACGTGGCCGCCACGCTTTCAGCGACAGTCGACAGCACCGCGTTGCGGTCCGACAGCAGATTAATGCTGCAAATCCAGCGGCACGCGCCTCGAGAGGGCGCGATAACGCACGGCCTGTTCACGCCAGCAACCCCTGCCGTCGTCGGAGCTTTTCAGAGCATTGAGGATAGCTTCAGGTGCGAGTATCTTCTCTGCCGTTGAAGTCACGGCGCGCTCCACTCTGACGCCGCCTGGTCCATTGATATGCATCACGGGCGCGTGCCGGCGGCCAGTCAACGTAGCAGCTAATGAAGGTGGTCCGGTCCTCTGGCAAGCTTCCTGGGATTCATTGGCTCTGCGGGTCCGATCTTGGCGAGCGTAGACACGATTTGGTGGTGGTCATCCACTAGTCATCCACTAGTCATCCGCTAGATGACCACGAGTTGACGCTGCAGGTACGGTACGCTGTTGGCGGCACCTGTACATGTACCAAACTTTTGTGCAGGTGCTCCAGCGCATTCAGAGATTCAATCAGCGATCAGTGATTGGTTAAAATTCGCTTTCCGCAAATTGAAGTTGCAGACGGCTCGATCATCGGCGGTGGTGCTGTTGATCGTGGTGCGAGTTATGCTTGCTTTGAAGCGAAGTTACTCGCACAACGTTGTTAACAATGCTTCTGATAAACACATTATATCATAGTTTCGCACGTAAAAGAATCTGTATCATGATGAAAGCAGCGACTATAGGGCACGCACACCCAACACAATGCTCCGCTGCCTGTACGGCTTTTACGAGCACAGCTTAGGAGGTTGTGCACGTGTTCACAAAGACTGACACCACGATAGGCAACTAAAGTAGATTCCGATTTATGAGTCCACAGGGATGTTCGAACGCGCACAAGCGAATGGCGAGCGTATTCCGGTGCCAGACGATCGTCGTGCAGTGCTCTCTGCATTGGCGGATCGGCATCGTCTCTCTGGGTATGGCGACGCAAGTAGTCTAACATATAAAACAACATGTTCATTCGCCTCCGAGCAACAGCTCCGGGAGCTGAGCTCCTTCGCCCGCTGGTCGTCTTGTCTTCAAGGCTGAAGGTAACCAAAGGCAACCTTGTGTATTTGCATATTTGTATGATATAACATAGGTTCCTCTGTCCATGCATATGCGATAAGATGGGATGAGCGGTTTCAGGGCGGGTTCCTCCAAAGCGATTAACCAACCGCTCAATCCAATTTCGAGTAGAACCCACAATACCTTTCTACGAAGATTGTCGACGAATTGCTGTGATTTAAAGTACAAGTTGAAGTGGCGCCAATCACTGCCCCGCATCCTTGCCTAGCATTAGCTCTCACTGAGCCTCTCAACACAGGGTGAGCGTCGAGGACCGAGTTGGTTTATTTTTCAAGCAATGCCTATCTGTATACGAAAGGCGACTGATTGATGTGGCTGCTATATCTACACTGTGTAACGAACTCTTTCCGCTTGTTCGTCAGCGGATCGTATGGCTTACAGTGCTGTGCTGTGTCTGTCTCGCCGAGTTCTTGTTTTGCTCGCTCGCCTCCACGTACTACAAACACTCGTCGGGCTCAGTTCACCTGCGCCGGAACGTCTCCGTCCCTACTTTATATTCAAATAGAGCTTCCGCCCTTACACTCTCGTTCGCTCGCCCTCCGTCACACTCGTCCAGAGACCAACTCCTACAGCCGTCCTTGAATCCCACACTCCACGCCGTAGATACCAGCTAATGACCCGTTCCCGGTGGCCCGTCGCCAGCCGCACGTCGCGTAGTATCGCCCAAAACCCAACCGAAGTCGTTACTCACCGTCCGCTCACTCGCCCGTCCGCTTCACACTTGCTCGCCCGCTCTCACTCGTTCGCCCGTTCGTTTGCCCGCTTCTCGCTCGTCCGCTTCGGCCGCTTGTTGCTCGAGCCGCCGACTCTGTTCGTGTTCACCTCGCTTGCGCCCCAGCCGGTGAATTGAATTGTGTCTCGCTCGCTTGTGCCCTCGCTGGCAAGTTTGGTTGTGTCCTGCCTACTCGCTTGCCGGCAATTTCGGTTGTGTCATGCTCGCTTGCGCCCTCGCCGGCCAGTTCGATTGTGCCGCTCGTTCTCCAGCCATCGCTCTCGCCCGCTGCGCCCTCAGTCGTCTCTGTGGCTTGCACGTCCTGCATGCTCGTACGCCAGCTGCTCATACTGAGTCGCACCCACACAAGATCGCCTCACTTCGCCAATACATTGCACTTCAACGTCGTCCGCTACGTGCTCCTCCTCACGGCGTCCATGGCGCTCACTTCCAGCAGCCGAATCACTTGGCACGCCAGCAACTGCCGCCGCTTCGTCCAGGCTACTCGCTGTCCTGTTACAACTGGACCACTACGCAGACTGCCTCCCCTGTTGCGACTAGGTTAGAGTCAATAGCAGCAACTTGTGTTACTATTATCCTTCTCTCTGTCTTCGGCTCGATCCCAGCCACTGCTTTTCTCCGAGTTCTCCAGCTTTTCATTCTCTGCGCCGCTTCTCAACTGCGACGTGGCTCATATCCCAACATCCCCCTTATCCAAGTCTTGCAGTTGAGTCGCCCTTGCTTCATCCAGACACTTCATTCTTTAAGAAGAAGTGTTTTTTTATTAAAAGTAGATTTGCTGTGGGAGTTTTCCAGCAACAAAAAGCACTTTTGTACATGTACACTGTCCAGTTCATTTTGTCCCATACATTGGTCTCTTGATTCAAAGTCCAAAATATCGTGTCCGAGACAAAGTGCCCCATTCGTTCTCCAACCCATTTCCGCATTGAAGCATGGCGACTAAGGTTGGCGAGCGCCTGAAGGAGCTGGCGGCGTTCCTGGCGCACGCCCACGCAGTGAGTAGCGTGGAAGAGGTGTTGGGTCATCTACAGACAGAGATTACCGATGCCATGGCGCGCTCACGAGCCTCGGCACAGCAGTGCACCATCCTCTTGTTCCAGAGCGAGGAACCGCCGAGTTTGTTGCGCTTCCTGAGCGCCAGCGCTGACTTTGCGGACGATTCGCGCAAGCGGGAGGTGTCAGCAGCCAGACGCTTGGTGCTAGAGCTTCTGGAGGTCTTCCTCAAGACCTACGGGGTGCACAGATCGCTCACCAAGCAGCACGTGGTGGATATGTACAAGGACTGCCAGCAGATAGCGCGAACTGACCCGTTTAACCGCGTGAAGGCCCATGCATTGACTGTAAGGAGCGTTGCTATTGTCGAGATGTGGCTGTTTTGTATTGATGGTAGTGCTGCTGTGGTAGGTGGTGGTGAACGTGCTCAAATACGCAAAAAGTGTCCTGGCCTGCGACGATATTGAGCCCCGAGCTTATGTGGAGAAGCTGTTTTATGACATTAAGTTCTCTAAGGCGACTCAGACAGCTAAAGGGCAAATGCTGGAGGTGATTGGCTATTTAGTGGAGGCGTTTCCAAAGGAGATGGAGGAGAATGTGGCGGTGTTGCTGAGTTGGATTGAAAATGAGTTGGAGAAGCAGTTCTCGAGTAATTCGCCGGAGATGATGCTGGTCAATGGACTGCTGTTTGCACTGGCTCGGTTGTTGGAGTGTGATACAGAAAGATACAAGCGCGACGATACCCTGCGCAAGAAAATCTACTCGTGAGTTTGTGCTTGGATTGTGTGGATGAGATAACCAGCTTATTATGCTATTTTTTTTCCTTTTTGTGCTGCAGTTACGTGCTCACGGTATTTGTAACGACAGTCGGCGGTAACCTCTCGCGCTACCAGGTGACAAACTCGTCTGAAACCTTTTTGGTTAGGCACGCGCAGATATTCCAGCAAGAAATAGGCCCACATGGGTATGAGTGGTTCTCGTACATGAAGTTCTGCTGCTTGAGCGAAAACAAAACGGTAAGTGGTATGCTTTTTGGGGTTTTGAGAAAAAATATCTGATAACGCGTTCTGTTGTGCCCCTCCTCAGATTCACGAGCACGCATTTGCATGCTCGAATGCTATCTTTCTGGTGCTGAATTTGTACTTGGTGGAAGCTAAGGATGATATGCGGAAGAAATGCTTGAACAAAGTTTTGAAAGAAGTTCTACCGACTGTGAGCGATTCTGCCGCTTCTACATCAACGATGGCATTCGCTGTGCAGTGTCTTGGCTGGCTTGCTCCGTCTATCTACACTTATCTCGGGGCAAAAGGGTACGGTAAGATTGAAGAGAAGCTAAAAACATTCGGTGAATCACTTTTAGTACTGGATACGAAAGCGACCGCATGGAGATGGTCCCTTGTTTCTCAGTATGTACAGTGCATCGGACAGTTTGTGAAAGAGGTACTGTACGTCTACGCAGGATGCTGTAGTCCGTTGTATTAACAATGTGTTCATGCTGCTGATTTCAAGCGTCGGGATGTCCCACTAGACGAAGGCTATGTCCAGTTTCTAGGGGATGTCCTCTGCCATCTAATGGCAGCTTATCCTCAGTGCCTTTGGAAAGCAAAATCGATTGTGCACAAGTCAGTTTCCGCGGTCTTTGCAGCTGTATCGAATTGGACAGTGCTGGATCCTCTCGTAGATCGCTTTGTACTTCACACGCTGCTGCTGAGCATTTCTAATGTCACTGACCCGGACCAAGCGGTAAGAGTTTCGAAGTGAAAAGTTATGTGATTCATTGCAACGAATTTGACTCTCATATATTCACAACAGGTTATCTACCACCCAGACACGGGAGAGCTGGTGACAAACCTTTTATTCGACTACGAAGGATTTTGGTTGGCTTTGCTTCGCCGTCGCCCAGATGCCATTATGGAGCCTACGTCGGTACTAGTGGATCCTACAACCGGCGATGTTGATATGAAGGAGCCTACCCAAGTTGGAAGAACCCTTCAAGCAATCATCTTTGACTCAACTGTCAAGCATGCCCTTGGTATCATCCGTCAACTCAACCTTTCGTATCAGTTCGATCTGCAAACTACCAACAACGGAAAGAAGGCGACAGGATACTCGGTAAGTCGCATCACCCACTTTAGTAAGTGTATGTCTAACCATTATTTCATTTATCTGACGTTATTTTGTTTGACAATCATAGCCAACTGTACCTCGCGATCATTCGATCATGCTAAACCTGACAGAATTTGTTGAGAGGGTCATCAGTAAAGTGCCAAGATCATTGCTCCGTCCATGGGTACGTTGGTGTGCAAGGTACGTGTATGATTATTTTGATCAAGCTCTAACGTTTTGCGCGTTGTTATGCTGGTACAGATCCCCTTGATTATGCAACAAATTATTTTGTTTGCTTCCAAACTGCCATTGGTTTCAAGCTTTTATCGAATTGGAACAGTGATGGCCACGGCAATGGATGACTTGATTTTTTTCGACGAAACACTGAGCAGCAAGGGATACGGCGAGGGATTACACCTGCGCGATAATTTTGCTGTTTTTGTCCAACAAGTTTGTGCTCAGGCACGCTTTTATCAGGATGAACTGCTTTTGACGTGTTCGGAGTTTATATTGGCAGCCCCGATAGGAGTGGTAGCCATTCAAAGCATGGTTGGCATTGTACGGTCAATCTTGGAACTTGGTAGATCCTTTCTTCCTGCTGCCATTGTCGCTATGACAGCATTGGAACGTTGGCAAACGCAGTGCCCAAACGAGCTCGAAGACGTGATTTCTGAACTCACACCACTATTGTCGGCATATCTTGACCAAGAGGGGGTCAATGATGGATATTTACCTGTGAAAAATTCAGGAAAATATAAGATGAATGTGGTTTCTTACGAATCCGACCTCGCACAGCTGCAGCGACGTATACTGTTACTACTTGGGAAATGCGGCGGCAAAATATCACTGTTGATGAGCGAGCCCCCGCTGATAGTCAACGCCCATGGCAGCATGGGGAGTATTTCATCGCCTTTCTTCCGGCTAGAGCTTCAACTGAGCGAGGTGTCAATATCACTGGCGATGGACCCTATTTTATCGCATCTTGGACATTTGGCATCTCACAGTTCTGTTCGGCGTGTGAAAGCTAATGCAAGTGAAGGATATCACGCGTTGGTATGCTATTTGTGCGGAAAGACAACGACGCATCCTCATCAAGCTGGGAAGAAAACTGAGTTTTACGAATTGTGGCGTGGGGTATTTGCACGTATTGTTCGCCTAGCTACAGACCCGGAGAAGATCTGCAGGGCCCTTTTTGAGCCATTACTTTTCCAATTGCTTCGCTGGCTTGCTACGAATAGCGACACGTTTCCGTTTGAGTACGCAAGTATACTGGACGAGCTCACGAGGAGCTTGTCGGATCCGGAGACTGCTGTTCGCTCGATGTCAGCTCGATGTATTGCGGCACTTCTCTCACTTGCTCTTGAAACTTCCATGACACGGGTAAACTTTGACGATATATTCGAAAGAATTTTTTCGCTGTGTCGCCACCCTGGAGCTGTGCAGCGTAGCGGAGCTGCTGCTTCCATCAGCTATTTCCTTCGAACCGTCAACGAAGAGGATGGGGCTGTCTTGGCGAAGTTTGCCGTGCCATGCATGAAAAATCTTCTTTATGCTTTGCGTTTGTGCGATAGTGATGTTCGAAACCAAGTCGGTGGAGTTGATATATCCCGCGATGTGCTTTCAAAAGCTGTGATGAAGATTGAACGCGGAATTTGCCGCTTTCCACAGCTTTTCCTTCAAGGAAGTACTAGCGGTCGCAAGGCTGACGGCAATGGAATTTTGAAGGAAGCTACAATTTGGCTATTTCAGCAGACTGGGGCACGTGAGGTCTTATATCGTCGTCTATGCCGACGCATTTTCATGACTTTTAGCGCGCTGGTGAGTAAGTCGAGTTCCGAATGGATCCAGCAATATGCATCAGCACACGGTAGCGAATCGATTAATCGTGTGCTTGTACCGATGGGCCCACTTGCGTTAACGATGCCGGATATTACAGTTGAGTGGATGGAGCAACTGTCCGCTTCCATTGAAAGTTACGTATGGTGTGTCGAAGTGCTTGGTGATACGGCGTGGGACATTTTTGAGCTCAACTCTTCGGATCTTCGGCAAGAAAGCACGAAGCGAACGCATACTTCGGAGCTGACTGATCCAACACAACGCGGAAACCAGCATATACTCTCGTGGTCTATTGCAAACCTTTTGAAGAACAAGGGTCCTTGGGAGGACTCGTCGAAGAAATCGCGTTGGATTGGAGCGTATCTATCTGCTTTGGTGTCACTGTGTAACTCTGTCAGATCATATATGAGCAGATGCAATGTGGTGCTTCGCGATGTTGGAGACATGGATAAAGAATCATTTCGAGCTGCTTTAGTGGATAAGCTGCTTCTCGCGCTGGTTCATGAGACGAATACGCAGACACTTGATGCAAGCTTATTTGATGGAATTAAAAGTTTTTGTGCAAGCGTGGTCATGGACAGCCAAGAATGGGCTCATCAAATTCAAGTCACGGTAGAAATGTTGCTCTCAAGCATGCGTCCGTGTCTCGCTGAAGTCAACAGCGCAGAAGCTTTTGAAAAACACTCAAGAACCGTCGAATCGCTGTCCATATTCGGAAGCAAGGTAATGTGTTGTCTTTTACTACGTGCATGTACATGTAGTGCTCATTGAAGCGCAATACTGTAAACTAAGGTGTTCTTCCCCTCGCAGATCGTAAGTGCTGGGATAATCAGCTCTCCTGTGTCAGACAAATATGCGGAAATATTCGCCCTGGCAGCAAGCAAAACAATCAAGTATGGAGACGACTCGCCTCATGACCGTTTTGTCACTGTTGCAGCACTGAAAACTGCGGCTGCGTGTGGATGGAGGATTACGGATATATTTGTGAATGCTGCTGATCGACAGGTGTATGCACCAGTCTATAGTGATGTGATCCACTTTTTACCAATCCTTGTGGTCTGGCAAAGGTGCGCTAGTGACTTGGTATCGCTGTCCTTGAAAAATGACTTTGCTGTCAACGTGTTGGTTGATGGCCTTCGCCAAGTGACTAGCTTCAAAGTTTACACAGCCAAATCGGCGGAATGGGACGCGTTTACCAAAACTCTGGTGGCTAACATCAAACAGTTTGTCAAGAATTTGGAAATTGTCAAGTTTGATACCCAGCGAGCTCTTTCACTCTTGCAAGTTCTTCGGTGTTTTTTGGAGCTGTGCCAGCAATGTTCAGACAAGCTGGTGGAAGTTCTACGCACGGAGCCTATTCCGGATATTCAACATGCCATCATTGACTTGCTGAAACAGCGTGGGTGTAGCTATTTGGTGAAAGCTGACATTTTGCGAATGCTGGCATTGCTGGGACCTACTTCAATTCTAATCGAGCAAAACACAATCAAAACGACGCTGGACGCGCTGGTAGGCTTCGTTTTTGCTGAATTTCCTATTGTTTCGGTGGACGTCGCGCGTGGCTCGAAGGAGTTTGATGTGTTCCATTTGCTACTGTCGGAACTGCTGGGTGTTATTGAGCAGAGCAACTCAATTGAATACCTGAAAATCATTTATCCAAGTCTGAAGGAAGCAGATAAACATCTTTTTGAACCTGAAATCAAGCAAACACTCAGACGATTCTCGGTTGCGCTTGGTAATGGTGTACAACCTGGGGATGCACAAAGTTGTGAAAGAGTGCGTCGTCAGTTGGCAGAACTATTAGACGTGCTACTGGATCCTACGCTGGAGGTTACTATTCGTAAAACTCTTTTGGAAGAAGTGTTTACGCCCTTGATCGAGTGCCAAACGGGGGAAACGTTGCAACAGTTTTACTTGATGCAGAGCCTCACAAAAAAATCATCCATCATCAATTTACTGGCAACCTTGATTTCAACTTCAGCTGAGGTTTCATCTGGGGGAAGTCGAATTGGTGTATTTGTGGCATATTCGCTGGTGGAAATTTTGTATCGCTTGACCGACCCGGAGGTTATTCGAACTGATATCAACGCAGCTTTTCTGGGTCATAAGAATGGCAAGGGCCGGGAGTTTACAATGCTGGTGTGCAAGTGCGCAAGCAAGGTAGTGACAAAGACATATGGAGATGTTGACGATCTCGTTCGCTTTGCATGCTGTGCAGCTTACAATTGTCTACTCACTGCTGTTTCCCGGACACAAAAGCAGGAAAAGTTTTACGACCAGATTTTATTCCAACCAGCACTTTGGAGCAATATTGTGGACTTCTCTATAGAGTATGAGCTACGTGCTGAAACAGCAGCCTTTGCAACCATCCCTTTGTCAAGCTTGTCTGCAGTTTCTCTCCAAACGAGACTTGATACGAAGGCTATGGCAAACCCGAAATCCAAGCGAAACGAATCTGCTGCACTTCAATTTTTCACGGCGAGCAGCTTAAGTTTGGATACTGATACGTTGACGGCTTCAACGATGAGTGCATCTTTAGATATCAACCAAGTGGGCTCAACTTATCAACACCTCGAGATCGAATTAGACGGGTTCAATCAGCACCCGTGCATGATTCCTTTGCTCCGCGTACTAGTGCAGATGAAAGCTGACTTTGTTGGCAGTTGGGATGAAAACTCGATGCCTGGCTGGATGAAGAAGATCTTTGACGTGATCGTAGACCCATCTACAAACTTGAATGTGCGATTGTTCTTGGCGAAGGTGGTGCTGAATGTTCCGGACGTATTTACGATGTATTCATCGTCTTGGCTGTCCACTGTGATGGATTCACTACTTGACGCTAACGCAGCACAAAAGGCTCCTGAGTTCAGCTACATCTTGCGTGACTGTTGCAACCTTGTACTGAATGCTTGGAAGGATGTGCCAGTGGCATCTCTCGACACCGCAAGCCGATTTGTCAATGAGCTCATCAAACTTTGCCCGGAGCGGAATAATGTGATTCGGAACAGCAACGTCCTGCTGGTAACGGAATTGATAGCGCTTTGGAAGGACTCTGTGGACATCGATGTGGATCTCCTGGTTGCAGACATGACGTCTGACGACGACGATACGAAGATGAAATCAGCTAAACAATTTACATCCCTCCAAGTTGTCAGTGCGATGCTGAGTATTGGAGTAAATATTGAAAACCTTGGAGAAACTTTGGAAGATGGGATGCTGCTGGTTATGACAAGCAAACTTTCTTCTTTGTACACCTTAGCAGCGGAGGTTGGTGGTCTGTATCTGCAGACTAACCATCTGCAAAGCGAAGAATTCATGGTCAAGCTGCAGAATTTGATCTTCAGTTCGTACAACGACGAAGACTATGGGCGTTTTCTGGCTTTGCTTCGTAATGCTTCGATGCATCAGCCAGAGATTATTGATTCTATGATGCTACAACGTCTTGCGTTTGTGCTGCCGAAAGCTGTTTCGGTAGACGCCTGGGCTTTGCTTGCAGCTGATTGCCTGGGGTGTGCGGCTCAAAATGTCAGTGTCGTGAAGGATATATTTGCCCATGCACAGTCGGTTCTTGACCGATTCATTGCACACCGGCATGCTGGCGTACAGCTTAGCACCCTTCGAGCTGTATCAAATCTTTTGGATCATTTGACCTTGTCAGAGCTGAGTCGCCTGGTGGTGGATGCATCAGAAGGGGGCCTCGGCGTTCTTAACAATTATGAGGCCCACGAACTCTCGGAATGTCGAGGCTTGCTGTTTGGCGTGGCACAGAAACTGTTCGATAAAGATTTATCAGATCCAGTAAAAGCTAGAGTGCGATCTTGTCTTCTTCGTGGATTGTGCGATTCGGATGACCAACGGAGAAATGAAGCATTTGAATACTGGAACACCTCTACGGCGATGACGAATTCCTGCAATGATCGACTTCTTTCGATCTTCGGTCCATTGTACTCGGCAAGGTTTGCCGATAAGTGGATACTTTACGCTACCAACTTGCTTGTTGGAATGTCAAAGGAGAACAGTGAATACCAGCAACCTCTGTTTTCGAGTGCATTGGGCAGTGGGGAATTTACTGAGACGCATGTTGATGCGAGTTGGGAGGCGAAAACACAATCGATGGCACCGCTATTCTCTGTAGAAGCTGATTTATTCAGTGCACGCCAAGAACCAAGCCAACAATCGGTTGGACTTACGCTCACAGCTCCGTCGCAAGCTGATACATCTTTTGCCAGCACGATGGCGTCTCAGCTGTTTCCGTCCGTTGGAACAACATCAAGCTACAGTCAAACGTTCGGGGAATCAAATCCTGCACAGAATCAGCAGGGCCGGCAGCGATTTTCCAAATTGCGTGTTGCTGCAGATAACGCAGGGGTAAAAGATCGTTCGCACTATGACAGGAAATCGTCCAAACGCTTTTTCCAAGATCAATATGCGCTACTGAGGAAAAAGCAAGAGGCTCAGACAACCCGGGAACGAAAACAACGCCAGGGGAACGTGTCAATGAAAAGGACCTATCGCTCTGGTGAGTTTCCAGATATCCAGATTTCACAGCAAGATATTGTGGAGCCTATTATGGCCCTCTGTGAGATGCATAGTGATACGTCAAGCCTGGTGTTTGGAGCAGTGTTTTCTTCAATTGTGGCTACTCCACAATTCGAGAACTCGCGAAACATGGACGATCTGGCTGCAAGGCTGAAGGAGACGTTGACACTTTCGAAAGAGTCCTCCTCCTATGTTAGCTGCATTATTTCAGCGTATTTCGCTAGTATTGTCGGCAACTCTCGTCTGTGCGAAATACTCCCTTTGCAGCCAGTGGCGATCGGTGAAGCTGGTTTATCCAGTGGAACGTATAACCTCAGTGAGCTGGTACTCGAGGAGCAGCTGATTTATAAACTCCAGCGTATGGACTCGAACCGGAGTTTCACATCTGACGATTTTGTGGCAGCTTCCTGGGATCTGTTGCATAAGGTGCTGAGCACAGTGCACAAACGGAATTTCCTGATAGCTCTGTCGATGACAAGCAGTACCACCGAAGAATTCAAACTGGCACTCCAAGCGCAGCTTTCCGGAGACCTCCCACTTGCTGTCGCCTCATATAAGAAGGCTGAAAGTATACTGGATTCTGAAAAAGAAATTCTCGAAAGTGGCAATTCGTTCTCCACCGAGGCCGTCTCTACGCGATGTCGTTGGCAACGACTAAATTGCTTAGAGACATTAAACAACTGGGAAGCACTGAAAAGTGAGATCGCAGATGTAACCGAGAAGGACAGCGAGCTTGTGTGGAAGCAGCGTCCGCCGTACCTGGAGCAAGGTGTTGGCCATTACCTGCGTTCGTGCTTAGGCTTGTCCTTGGCTAAGCAAGAGGGCAGCAATTTGGCAAGTCTACAGAATTTCATCGAGAGTGCAACACGTGACCCGGCAAAGCAGGAACTTATTCAGTCCAGATTTCCCGTTGAAGTGTGCTTGGCGTACCTATCATCAGGTGACAAAAACCAAGCGCGTGTTTGCGTGGAAACATTTTATAGCAATTTCCTGAAAATGTGGAGACAGACTAGCCCCATGTCATCGTCCTCTCGCATGCAATTATTGCAGTCACTGTCATCGATAGTGGAGGTCGACGAGGTCCTGTCTTGCTTCGGACACGATTTTTCAGACATTTGCAAAAAGGAGCAACCGAATGTTACAGGTTTCATGGATGAATGGAAAAGGTTACCTCCCTTGACAGGTGAGGATGGTATGGTATTATGGTCGCAACACACTATGGTACAGAACACCATTGCCGGATTCCTGCTGAAGTTCGCAAAAGACCAGGGGATACTTTCTTCTGAAACACGTTCGGATATCCTGAGAAGAAAAAGCAGCACCATGCTACAGTATGCAAATGCGGCAATATCTTGCAATATTCTAGCTTTGGCATCCAAAATGCTGAAGAGCTACCGCGAGCTGTGCAATGTTCACCAGCTCCCCAAGTTGAGTGTGGAGATGGTGGAAGTGTTCGTATCACACGTGCTGAAGCTGATCGATCGTCAAGAGCATCAATCGGAAAGGAATGGCCTCAGCTCCAACGCAATTAAACTTATGACGAGGTACTACGAGACAGCCACCAAAATGTTCGATAATGTGGAGATTATGACTATGATGGAGACGGCTGATGGAAGCGATCAAGTGGCAATGGGCTATTTGGAGGCGAAGACGTTTGCAAATGCTGCTGCATTTTATGCGTTCAATGATGTCGATGACAACTTAAAAGAGGAATATTTCTCACGATCGCTTGATATGTTCAAGGTTTCATGCCAGCGCATCGACGCTTTTTCGAGCAAAGACGTGGGAGGTGGGGCATCTTCTTCTTTCTTGAGATGCCGGCTAACTTTCATCGAGTTTCTCAACGACTTGCTTTTTAAGCGGAAACTGGGGAAGCTAGGCAAGCTCGCTAATCGCAAAGTATTGACGAAGCTGCTGGCTGATAATGTATTGGGAGGCATGGCTGCTGGGGATCGTGAATGTGCCCACTATTTCCCCCAGATATGTGACGTGATATCGTCTTACCCTGACATTGTTGCTGAGTTTGAACAATATCTTCTGAAGAATGTCCCGTTGTGGACGTGTCTGCAGTGGTCAGCTCAGTTGATGGCACTGTTAACTGGGCCTATCGGTAAAACGATCGTTGTTCTCTTGGAAAAGGTTTGTTGCTGCTGATAATCTTATCTAGCGGTGTTACTTTTTAACTTCTGTTTCTTTTCTAATCTAGTTGGCCGAGAAATACCCCGTATCACTCTTCTACGACTTCATGGTTACGTGCAGATCTTCGTTGGACAAATTTAAAGTGGACTTGCAGCGTCTTCAAGTGTTATTGGCAAATCCAGTAATGGAAAAGTTCGTCACTGCCTTACGATTGTACGTCTGCCTTCGAAGTATAAGCCAAATAGCGTTCACTACTAATGAGTGCGTCTTTGGCTTGGACAGGATTCATCATCCAGAGCTCCGGTTGAAAGAGGGACTGAGAGAAGTGGCGAAACTTATAGAAGACAATCGCATCCCCGACGCACGTCGAAAGGTGGAAAGTATATGGAAGGATTGTTTTTCCCTTGAACGTCCGCTACTTGGAACCCAGATTGGCCGATACAACCGTGACTGGAGCCGAAAAGCTAAACGGGACGTGGAGAAAATTATGGGCAAGGGTGGCTCCAAGATGACTGCAAAAACGGTCAATTCTGCGCGCGAGTGGATCATGAATCAGTTCGGCGTCACGCCAGGCAAATATGGTATTACCAGAGATATGAAGGCGCATCTGGGAGATTTTGCAGATTGGCTCGAGGAATTCGATCATTCGAGCTGCTTGCTGGAACTCCCGGGGCAGTACACGTCATGTAAGTTCCATCTTTTTTCTTGCTTTAGCATCATTTTTTTTTACATGATACTTCTTTTTGGTACAGATTGGGGCCCACCCAGTCCAACAACGCATGTCCGGATCTTAAGTTTTGATTCGATGCTTGGAGTGCTAGCTTCGAAGCAATTGCCCAAGAGACTGACAGTGCATTGCAGTGATGAGAAGGACTACACTTTCCTTGTGAAAGGAGGTGAAGATTTGCGTCTCGACCAGCGAATTGAACAGCTCTTCGGCGTGATGAATCGAATTCTAGAAGCGGATCCTCGATGTCGGGACCAGAGGCTTTCTCTCGTCACCTACGACGTGATTCCAATGACACAGGAAATCGGTATCCTCGAGTGGGTTGGTGGTACCTCGACGCTAAAAGGAGTAATCGAAGCACAGCTACAGATCGACGAACGCTGCACTGATCTCAAGAGCAACAAGAGGCAGAAGCTGGAACTGTTCAATACGACGGCAGCGAAGACTTACAAGTCATTTCTGATGAAACAGCGCGGCTCGAGCTATAGCGCGAAGGTAGTTGCGCCGCGCTCGAAAGAAGTAGTGGATCAATTCGTGAAAGTCCAAGCGATGATCCCTGCCGATTTATTACGACGTCAACTGCTTGGGTTGGGCTCAAATTACGAGGCATTTTTGCTAGTTCGAGATCACTTCCTCAAGTCGCTGGCTGTATTTAGTGCCTGCTCCTACGTACTTGGCATTGGAGATCGTCATCTGGACAATTTCCTCTTTGATCTTGCGAGCGGCCGTGTTATCGGAATCGACTTTGGTGTGAGTTTCGGTTCTGGTGCAAGTGTTCTCCCGGTTCCAGAGTTGATCCCTTTCCGCTACACCAGACAAATGGACTTCGTATTCCAGCCGTACGATGGTGCGAACCTCCTTGCGCAGGAGATGCAGGCAGTGTTTGATGCGCTTCGTTCGAAGCGACAAGTAGTCGAGAGCGTGATGAACGTCTTTTTACACGAGCCGCTGTTGGATTGGCAACAGTCTACCACAACACACCAGAAGGCACTGTTTGAAGCGGCAGAAGGCGACGATCGGTCCACCTTGCCAGACAGTGATGTGGAAATGGAGGACGTAGAGGAGGTTGAGCGCACCCGTGCGTCTCGATCGAGCTCGAAATCGACGGCATCACCAGGTAAAGGTAGTGCAACCAGCGCATGGCTACCTGATGTCAAGATTGCCATTGCGCGCAGGAAGTTGGAGGGCGTGTCACCTGCATTGCTGCTGAAGGAAGAGCTGTCCCAGAATCCCAATCTGAAGCAGCACATCAAAAAGTTCCACGCGCTGGTCGACGGTGTGGGTACCGGCGAGGAAGACGCCAACGAGATGGTCGCATTGAGCTCGCTAGCGCAGGCTCAGGAGTTACTAGCGATGGCAACGGCACCGGACCTGCTTGGGCGCACGTTTCAGGGGTGGATGCCGTGGCTGTAGGCACTTCAACTTGATGAAACTTCAGCTTTACTCTGTATCGAGCACATGCGGAGACGTTAGGATAAGATCTCGAATTTTGCTCGATTTGCAACAGTAGACATTGAAACTGATAGCCTAGCTTTATTGCAGAAACTGCCTCAGTTATTTGCAGACACCGTGGCGAAATATTGTATGAAAAAATATTTTTGGGAACCTCTTTGCTATGATGCTCTGTCACTGCATTGAAAATTCACGAAATAAGAAGTCGTGGTGAAAACGTATTTACACGCAAGCACACAGCGCATCAACCAGTGCCGATTTGGAGCTGAAACTTGGTACAAACATGGGAGGCTTCATTGTCCACATTAGAGACGCGATCGTGAGGCGAAACCGCGCGTGTAGCGCGTTAACGCCCGGGGTATAACCACAAGAAAACAGGGCAAAGGTGATACTTAAACATGTTTCCGCTGGCCAATCAGAGAAGTAGGCAAGATGGTAGTTTGTTTTCGTGAGCATGAAAAATTTGAGGTAAGCGGGTTGAAACTTCCGACCTAAAAATATGGGCCGGGTTTGATTTTTTGTGATTTTGTCTCCCATGTCCCGACTTTGAAAGGTGCCTCACTGGACTAAATCACAATTGTGCCACATACAAACGTCAAGTCAAGGGGACTAACCTACCATCACTCTAAACTGTTATGTGGTGCACACAAAGCTCTACCCAAAAAACCGCCGCCTTTTCCCCACCATTCCCCGTTCCGCCCCCTTCTTCGTATTCTTCACCCCGCCCCGCGCGCGCGTGTACCCCCTGCATCTCCCTCTTCCCAGCGGACGCCCCCTGTACCCTCGTAGACCATAATGGACATCTCAGCCGCCCTCCTCAACACCCAGAGCCCCGGTACGCTTTGATACCAGCTCTCTTAGTAGTGGGCACTCCTTTTACTGACGGTATCCTTTTATTTAGACGTGGCGCTGCGCAAGCAGGCAGAGGAGTTCCTCAACAATGCGTTGCAGCAGCAGATGGGACAATTCATGGTGACGCTTGTGCAGGCCCTAGCCTCCGAGGAGTTCGCCGTGGTGGGCCGCCAGGCCGCCGGTTTGTACCTCAAGAACGTACTGGACGCGAAGGATGACGCGCTGCAGCAGCAGAAGATCAACGCCTGGATGGCAATGGACCCGTCCCTGCGCACGCAGATCAAGGACGGCTCGATCGGTGTGCTCCAGTCCAACGACCCTGTGGCGCGCCACACGAGCGCACAGCTGGTGGCCAAGATCGGCAGTATCGAGCTGCCTGCCAAGGAGTGGCCGGCACTGCTCGAATCCCTACTGCACAATGTGACCAGCGGTAACGAGGGCTGCATCCACGCTACCCTGGAGTGCCTCGGTTACCTCTGTGACGAGCTCGAGGAAGGAGCCATCGATGAACAGGACACCAACCGGATCCTCACAGCTATCGTGGATGGCATCCGCTCCGACCGACCGCCGGCTATCCGCCTTGCGGCCGTTACGGCTCTCCGTAACAGTCTGGAGTTTGTCAGCGAGAACTTCAAGCGCAAACAGGAGCGCGACCACCTCATGCAGAAGATCTGCGAAGCTACCCAGTCCCCGGACCTCCGCACCCGTGTGGTGGCCTACGAGTGCATTGCTGCCATCGCTACGTTGTACTACGAGTACCTTGCTGAGTACATGGAGACACTGTGCAAACTAACATTCGGTGCCATCACCACCGACCAGGACGAGGTGGGCCTGCAGTCGCTGGAGTTCTGGTCGTCTATGTGTGACGTGGAGCTCGACCTGATCGAGGAAATGAACTACGCCGAGCTCGAGGGACGCACAGACTTCATTCCGTGTAACTACTACGTGCAGACTGTGCTGAACAATCTCATCCCTCTGCTGACCGAGACACTGAAGAAACAGGAGGAAGACCAGGACGAGGACTCATGGAACCTTTCCATGGCCGCTGCTACGTGCCTCGCCCTCGTGGCCCAGGTGGTCGGCGACGCCTGCGTCGACATCACCATGACATTCATTACGCAGAACATCGAGAGCAACGAGTGGCGACCGAAGGAGGCCGCTATCATGGCGTTCGGATCGATTTTGGATGGACCCGAATCGGCTAAGATCGCCCCGCTTGTGCGCCAGGCTCTTGGCTTCCTCATGGGCTGCATGAAGTTTGATAACATTCTGGTGCGCGACACAACTGCTTGGACACTGGGCCGTATCTGTGAGCTGCACTACGGATGCATTAGCGGCGAGATGCTGCCGGGTCTGATGGAGCTGCTGCTTGAGGGACTGGACCAGGAGCCACGTGTATCGCACAACGTTTGCTACGCCATTCACAACATTGTGAAGGCCTTCGAGGAGTCGGAGGCTTCGGCGCACATGCTGACCCCTTACTTCAACACGTTGTTTGACAAGCTGCTCGAGACTAGCAACCGCCCGAACGCTACGGAGAGCAACTTGCGCGGATCGGCCTACGAAGCCCTGAACGTGTTGGTGCAGGCTGGAGCTGATGAGGTGAACGAGCACATTATGCTGCGCCTTCCCGTTGTGTTGGAGCGCCTGGAACAGAGCATTAAGACGCTTATTGAGAATCCGGATAGCCTCCACGACGACCAAGCTGGTCTGCAGGCATTGCTGTGCGGCGTTCTGATTGCTGCCATTCAGAAGCTGAACACTGACATTGAGCCACTCGCGGACCGCATTATGCAGGCACTGCTTCAGGTGTTCTCTACCCGCAATGCCGCGGCCGCTGAGGAGGCTTTCATGGCTGCGGGTGCCCTGGCCAATGTTGTTGGTGCCAAGTTCGAGGTCTACATGCAATACTTCGGCCCAGTGGTGCTGATGGGTCTGAAAAATAGTGAAGAGTACATGGTCTGCAGTGTTGCGGTGGGCGTCGTCGGCGACCTTTGCCGTGCTCTGGAGGGCAAGATTCTGCCGCTGTGCGACGATATCATTACTGCGCTGATTGAGATTTTGAAGAACCCGATGCTTAACCGCTCTGTGAAGCCGCCTGTTCTGTCGTGCTTCGGTGACATTGCGCTGGCCATTGAGGGCGATTACGAGCGCTACGCGGCGCCCTCGCTCCAGATGATTCTGCAAGCGGCTGGCGCGTGCGGATCTATTGCAACGGATGACGAAGAAGTGGTGGAGTACATGAACCAGCTACGCGAAAGTGTGCTCGAGGCTCTGACGGGCATTGTTCAGGGACTTGGTGCTGCCAACAAGGCTTCTATCCTGATGGAGTGCGCGCAGCAGATTGCTGCTTTCTTGGCGACACTGGCGAACGACCTTGCGACGCGATCGGATGCTGTGACGACCGGTGCGGTGGGTTTGATTGGGTACGTTGACATTTATTTCTGTTGTACCTTTAAGTTTGCCGCGCTAACTTTCTACATTTTGTGTTGTTTCGAACCTAAAGCGATATGGGCCAGTCGATGGGCAAGGCTGTGGAGACGTTATTCCATCAGCAGTTTGTGGTTCAGCTTGTGAGCGAGTGCGCTAACAATACTCAAAACCCCCAGGCTCAGCAATTGGCGGCGTGGACGCAGAAGGTGATTATGGACCTGCAGGCGAACTAAGTTGGTGACAAACGGCCTCAGTTTATCTCCTGCTCGTCTCTTTCTGTTTGCCTTCTGCAAACACGGAGGCGAGTGGCAGTAAATTTGAGGTTCGTGTGAGCAGACTATTGTTTAGTGGCCGCGAGTTTGCTGTCGCGCCCTGCTTTGCTTTATGGTGGTTGCCTTCTGCAATCACAAAAGTTGAGTTGGGTGAGTGGTTCAAGCTTGCTGGTTGGATGGCGTGCACAGATCGTTTTGCGACTGCAATTAGGACGACGTTGTGGCATGGTGGCATCTATTTATTGCGAGTGTTCAGCTAGACAGCGGATGCTGTTGATGATACATCGGCTTGCCCAGTGTTTGTGGACTCCTGTGTGTTTGTTCTCCCCTTCTGGGAGGACAGGCACGAAACAGGCCGTTCACTGAGCGCTCAGGTGCGAGTCAGTAGGAGACCCAGTAGTTTCCTTATTCCAAGAATGCAATCGCGAGAGCAGGAGATGGACTTGGTTGCATGACGCAGCTAGTTTGATCTTGATCGAATGCCTTGTTTAATTTCTCACCACTTTGTTCGAGCCGATCGCGTGTCGCTGGATCCAGTATCGAAGACCACGCGTAGACTGCGAGGGGGGGGGAGCCGATGTGGGCGGCTCCTGTGAACCGCAGCTGGTCGCTTGTTCCAGGGGAATGCGTAGACTGACGAATTGTTCGTTTGCTTTCGCAGTGGGCTGATCCAGCCGCTGGAGGACGCAGCGACTGCACTGGACGATTTGATGTTCAACCTCGCACCTGAAGCAGGTTCGTGGACTTGACAGACCCGACGTCAACGTGGCTAATTGGTGCATGAACGACAGGAAATCCAGGAGCTCATTGGGGCGATTCGCAGAGCCCCAATGAGCCTCCACGGCCGATCGCACTGCGATGGAGGTTACACGTTCCATTATCAAGCCAGCTAGAGATAATTCTTCGTGCTCATCCAGCTAGAGATCCTTGAGCTCTACGCAAGAGGTCGAGCTCTACGATGGAAGTCGACAGCACAATCGAACTAGCGTTGAAATGGACAGAGGCGAACGCGCTGCGCGCACACAATTGCGCTTCCGTATTGCTGTTGTACGGCCACATACCCGTTTACGTGGACCTCACCCTCACCCTGAACTGCGACGACGCGGCATCCTCTGACCTACTGCGCTTAGCTGCGTTAACACGGCGGGGCGTCAATGGTGTAGAGTGGGCAGCTACCGGGTCCCAGATGTCTCTTCCCGATCAAGCAAGTGAATACGACGGAAAATATCTGGCCAAGTACGGGTGCACGACTCAGAGAGCGAGCATCAGGCTCAACCACATTGTCGAGAGAGCCCAAGATATCCGTTTCCCGAATCAACATGACCTAGAACCTGTCTTTGAACTAGCGATTACCGGGATCCCTGATTACCTGCTATTGTCAATGGAGCGCGGACTTCGGAATTACCTCGGCCGAGAAGGGGTACGCCTTCGGTGGCATGCTAGAGAAGATGAGCCGTTGCCGGGGAACGCTAACGCATATACGGAGCAATTTGAACTCGTATACACTGACGAAACCGGCGATACGCTCTTCGGCTTCTACCAGAACTACGCGGCACGACTCGAATTAGGGCGACAAGCCGCTGTCCGCGAAGTTGAAAGGGAATTTCGTTTCCGGCGACGAGATATGCAAGCCCGCCGCGCTACACTTCGTCAGGACCACAAGAGAGAGATCGAGCGCACTCGTGCACAACTTCTCCGCAATGAAGACCTGGAAGGAATCCGGCTACGACAACAAGGCCTCGCAGAAAACGTTGTGCAAGACCGCCTGGATAACCTTCGCGTAAATCACGGAGGCACACTACAACGGATGAAGGAGCGGCACCGCGCTGCGATGAGTAGGATCGAAGCGGAAACGCCACACGTAAATGTACGTAGTATCCTTGAACAGCATCTCGTTGCCGCCGGGCAGATGCACTAACTAAATATACTTCCTCTTGCGTAGCACTGTTGCGCTGGACAACATTGTCGGCACGTAGCCTTCACTCGCTCAGCCGAAGTGTCAACCGCAGAGACTTGCTCGTTTCAAATTACCGGTACGAGAGACTTGCTACGGGTAATACCATCGGGTCTTCGGCCATTTTTAACCAATCACGCGAAAGGCCTAAACTAAAAAAAAAATCTCTAAATATCTGAGACGGGCGCATAAAAAACCCCGAATTACCTGTAAATCGGGGTGTAAGAAAGGGTTTTTGCCACTTTCTCAAAATCACTGAGACGGGTCCACCTTGAGACGGGCGCGACCACAGCCATTGGTGGAAAACCAAATCTTGAGACGGGCGCGACGACAGCGATTGGTGGAACCAGATTTCTAAAAATTTCTAGACCGGACTAGACTTAAATAGGCAATACCGGTATTGTATAGTTTGAATTAGGCCTTACCGGTTACAATTGCAGTCAAAATATTTTCTTTCGATTCACAATATTCACTTAGGATAACTTTTGGATGGCGTCTTCCGGCGGCATGAGCAACGCCGACTTCGCGCGCATGTTCCGCAAGGAGGAGCGCCAAGCGAGCGCCGAAGCGTCTGTAGAGACGCAACCAAATCCTTCCGCTTCTAGCTGCAATGATCACGAGTTAAACCCGATGCAGGCAGCGGCCAGGCGACGACGCCAAGAAATGGACCCAGAGGGCTCGCGTGGAGGCTCAGAGGGCGTCCCACAAGCCTCCGGTCTCGGTTTTGGCTTTGGTATTGGAGCTCCAGTGGTTAATATGTCTGGTCTGGGGTTCCGGCCAAGTTCCACGTCTGGAATTGGCCTCGGAGCTGAAGAACAGAACGCAACAGCCTCCAGACCGACCAAAACGAAGACTTATGCCTGGGAGAAGCACACAACGGGCTTCGGCACCAAGATGCTGACCAAAATGGGCTTCAAGGGTCGTCTAGGCAAGAAGGAGGACGGTGTATCCGCCACAATTGAGGTGAAGAAGCGACCAGTTCAGATGGGAATGGGCTATGGAGACTTCGTTGAGGCCAGCAACCTCAAGCAGAACCGGAAGCTGCAGAAAGAGCTAAAAGGCGAAACTGTAGAGGATGACGAGGCTGCTGGACAAGCTTCAGCTGTGGAGGACGATTCTCTGTGGAGAAAGAGGAAGGTGGTGGCTGCAGGGCGTAGGAAACACAAGCGAGCGGCAGAGTTGGCGCAAGAGGCTCAAGACAAGAAGAAGCAGAAGAGAAGTGATGTTATTGTGGACATGAGAGGCCCTTCTGTTCGAGTGCTGTCCGATGTGATGGATGCATACGCTGTGGACCCGCAGAGAGTTGAAGCTGCCAAACCAAAGTTGGGAGACGAGCTCATTTACAACGTGCGGATGGTGGTGAACCTCGCACAGGGCAAGATTTACGATTTGACGCAGAAGATCGAGACCAACAAGGAAAATATTGCGGCAATGAAGAAGGAGGCCAAGTTGGTCAAGTCGCAGCTAGATGTGGACGATGTGAGACAGCAACACGTGCAGGCTATGGTGGAACACATGAAGGCGCTGGATGTATTGCGGGAGAAAGCTCTAGGGATGCACTCGGTGGAGCCAATTTTATCGCATCTGCGCATAGTTCGACGGGAATTCCCGCTGGAATTTGACGTTCATAAGCTGCAGCAGCTCGTACCGTCTATCTGCATGCCTCCTCTCCGAGCCTTGCTGATGGGAACGGATTTACTCGACTCCAGGGCAATTGACGGTGTGGTGCTTCAATTCCAAATGATTCAAGCATTCTTGACCGAGTTGCCGTCCAAAAGTGCAGCAAAAATGCCACACCAATCTGCTAGTGTGCTTCCTGTCATTCGTGAGAAGACAATGGCAGAAGGTGACGATCTCTACAACTTTATACTGGAAGAAACGTTGTGGCCTGCAATGGTGCAGTGTGTTAACGTGGATTGGCACGCGAAGTCTGCTCCAGGTGACTGCGTTGACGTATTCCTGAAGTTTAGACCGCACATGTCAAGTGAATTTGAGGAGGCATTTTTGATTCAGTTGGTGCTTTCTCGATTGAAAAAAGAGTGCAATCGCTGGGATCCTCGATCAGACACAATCCCAATCCACGAGTGGTTGCTTCCTTGGCTGCCTTACGTCGGTTCTGCGATGAAATCCCTGTATCCGGATATTCGGTTAGCCATTGGAAAAGCCTTGAATCAGTGGCATCCATCGGACCTGTCGATCCTTGCAGTTTTGTCCCCGTGGAGAGAACTTTGGGGTGAACGCGAGTACGGCAAGTTCACCCACCGTCACATCGTCCGGAAACTAATCCGATGCTTGCATCGCGAGTTTGAGATCAACCCTGAAGATCAATCTCTGGAGGCCCTAACGTGGGTGTTGGCATGGAGAGATCATCTTCCTGAACGGCAATTCATTGCTTTGCTGGAAGGCGAGTTCTTTCCGAAGTGGCTTAAGGTGCTACGCAAGTGGGTCGGTGGCTCTCCAAATCTGACGGAGTTGAAGAAATGGTATTGCGGATGGAAGCTGCTTTTCGAGAAGAACCAGCTAGCTACAAACGAGAGATTGTTGGTCCATTTCCACGGAGCTCTTGTGCTGCTTCAGATTGCAGCTGAGGCTGTTAATTTGCCGGCTGAAAGCAGACCACCCGTGCCGGAGCTAAACGAAAGCGCTGCTGCGAACTACCAAGATGCATTAGAACAGGCTCAAGATGCGAATGTGAAGGAAACACCACTTCGAGAGGAAAAGATGTCGCCACGAAGTGTATCTTCTCGCAGCGTGAGCCTGAAGGATGTTGTTGAAAACATGGCAATCAGCCACAACCTCACCTTTCTGCCGAAGGGCCTTCACGACGGGCAGCAAGTCTACGCGTTCGGGAAGCACCAGATTATCATCGAACAAGGCGTGGTGTTTTTAAAGGAGGATTCTAAGAGTGTGTTCAAGCCCGTGGATTTACAAGAGCTTCTGTAAAAAAACACGAATAGACAAGCAACTTAAATTGCATCTTGCGTGTTCAAAAGCACTCGTACTGTTGTGGTGGGGCAGTTGTTATCGATGTCGACGTCGAGGCAGCAGTTCCACAACACTTTCTCGGTAACTCAGCGCTCTGGTATGCTGGAATTGGTTTCTTACAAGTATAAACCACATGTACAGTGTAGTAAAGTACGAAGTAGAAAGTAGGAGTTTGAAAACTTTTTTGAGACGCAAACTGAGCGGGATCCCCACTTTGTGTACATTCAAGCAATCTATGCACGTGCAGTCATTGCTAGGCAAACCTTACCAAATAACATCCGTGGTAATCTTACCCGCCTTCTTCTCGCTCTTCGTCACCTTAGAGCTGCAAGCAGTATCATCCTCCACGATGTCCGCATCCGGGTTCTCGCAAGCGGCGATCTTGAGCTCACACGGGTTCGAGTACCAGACTCCGTCGGAACCGCACACGGGTAGCTCAACGTCAGGGCAACCACTCGCGCACTTGGAACTGGGCGTAGAGCTGCCATCGTCAATGACACCGTCCGAGCCGTCCTCGTACAAGCTACCAATATCGCTGGCACTGTCAGAAGACGTCTTCGTCGCCTTCTTCGACTTCTCCGACTTCTCAGCCTTGCTGCTGCCCTTCACCATTTTCGTCGCTTTCGACGAACTTCCGTCGTCGCTCTCACTAGCAGATTCGTTGCTGGCGTCCTCATCACTCGCAGACTCGTCGCGCGGGGCACCAAATTCCTTACCGTACACACGCTTGTACTCGTCCAGGACGTTCTCCCTTGGGCCCTTGCACTTAGCAGCCTTCATGGAGCATTCGTTCGGGTACTGTACACCGTTCTCGTCCCAAACGGGGGAGAACACGGCGGGGCACAAGATGTTAGGGCAGTACGACTTGGGGGTGCCCTTGTCGGATCCGTCTTCAGAAGCCGATTCCTCCTCGCTTGAGTCATTAGACTCGGGGGCGCCCTGCAAGATATTGACCGCACCCGATGAGCTGCCATCCTCCTCGCTGGCGGATTCATCTCCAGTATCGCCATCGCGCGAGGCACCGAAAGACTTGCCGTAGAGACGCTTGTACTCCTCCAAAACGTCGACATCTTTCCTTTTGCCCTTGCACTTAGCTGCGCGCATCATGCACTCGTTCGAGTAAGTTACTCCGTTCTCATCCGTGACGGGACTCATGACGGCGAGACAGGCAAAGTTGCAAGAAGTGCCAGTGTCCTCCGACTCCGACGAATCCACCGAAGCCGAAGCGGAGTCCGACCCAGACTCGCTGGTTAACGTCGTCTGCAGGGCCGGATTACCAGCACGGACGGTGGAGACGGCGATGGCCGCGATCACGAGACCGACGGCAAATTTCATCTTTTGAGCGAGATCTTTCGTCAGCAAAATGAGAAATGATCAAGCCAGAGTGCAGTCGTTCCTCTCGCCTCCCACCAGGCAACAGCAACGAGTTGTTGCCAACGACAGGCAGCATTCGCAGAAGCATCTATGTGCCTCCCCATCCGGGATTAATTTCGCGATAAGGATCGCGCATTTTTGCTGTTCGGGATTCCGATTGAGATTGTCGGCGCCGAAATAGTAAAAAGGTGAACTCTGTTGAATGCACCGGCACCTAGCGCCGCCACTCCAAACTATTTGCTATCATCTACGTTTGCGGTAAACGCGCGGACCTGTACAATGTACATTGTATAATGCTTCGAGTACATGTACAAAGACCGATTGTCAAAGGGAGTGTGGCAATTGTACATGTAGTGTCGGCGAACCACTTCCGCTGGTAATCTTTCGTAGTCTATCCGAGACAAAGCATGAGCTGACATCCTGCTGCAGGAATTCCTGCAGTGGAAAAGTTTTGCCTCACGTCAAAGTTTGACTCAAACACATGATCACAAAGTGATTATGCTGGTATACAGACTTTTTATTTTATTTTTCTGATGCTGGCTTCTTGCATGCTGTATGCTGTCTGGCCGCGAAACGATCTGCTCGTGTGTTGAATTCTTTATGCCTGGTTTCCTGCCTCGCGGTTGTCTTAACTTCAGACTCTGAAGTCCTCCGCCTGTTACCGTGTGCTCTCATGAAGAACCTGCCTCTTCCTACAGCATAGCGCTTACCAGCGACGACTGCCAGCGTCACCACCACCACTACGACGATCATCCCAACGCGAGCTCTGACGCGGACGGCCGCCACTGCCTGAGTAAGGCGCGCTAGAGCGCTGCGCAAATGGTCCACTGCTGCTATCATTGCGCTCGTATGAAGAGGGGCGGGATTGGCTTGACGAAGGAGCGACAAGTGCCTTCATCTTGAAAAACTGCAGCGCCTGCGACAAAGTTGGCAGGATCGACGACTCAATGCGGCCGAAGAACCGGAATCCTCCCGACTTGACCTCCAAATGGCAACTACGAGGCGTTTCGCGAGCGATGTACGTGATTGAGAAGCAGCCCGGGAACTTGCTATACAAGTGAAGTGCGTACGGGATGCGCGACGGGTGCTCTTTCTTCTGCTTGATGAGGTCTTCCTCAACTGTCTCCTTCATGCCGTTCTTGTAGTGCTTGTAGTGGACCACATCGTCCACCAAACTGTTCATCGGATCCACGAAGCGCGCAATCAGCTCATCGATGTTCTCGTACTTCTCTTCCTTGATAATCAGTGTCTGACCAATACGGGCTTCCGATGGCTTGTCCTTTTCTTGGATATCGAAGTGGCGATACACGCCATCCAGCATCTTCCAGGTTAACGTGAGGTGGTCGGTTCCCAGAGTACTGGGACGAATAACCACCTCTCCAACAGGCTGCTCCCGCAGATAATGCATCGCGGCCTGGCAATTGATGTTGCGGAATAGCGGGTGCGCAATCTGGCGCTTCTTACGCCTTGACGGGTGAGTCCCTGGCACACGAGTCGCCTGTGTAAATGTCGTCTTGTCTTCCTCGACAGGGGGCTCGTTCACCAGGCGGTCAATGCGCTCCATACTATCCGTTTCAACCAACTTGCCGTTCGTGTATCGCGGGAATCGCTCCGGGTGAAAGCACATGGACATATCGATCAGCGAGCGGCGGTTGCAACCAAGCTGGAGCTCGAATCCCCCTGAACGGTCAGACTGGATCGCCAGGATCTTGGCATTAACCGTGATGCCCTTAGGGAAACCCTGAGGTCGCACATCCATCAAATAATCCGGTAATCTATCACGATGCAAACTCGAACGCATACCGCTCTGCAAGCGAACACGAACAAATTCGTCACCTGACATGTGCAGTAGCGTAGCAGGTACGATCATTCCCACGCGCAGAGTCTCACGCGTCTCACCGTTGAGCAGGAAGAAGAGATCTTCGTCCTTGGGAACCTGGTACTTTGCACGCTTGTCAAAGTAAGGGTATCGTAGCTCTCGCTTAATGTACTCAAGCGTCAGCAGCTTAGGGCCCTTCTTTTGAAGCTCCAGACGGCCAGCGTACGCGGATAGATCCAGTTCGGACAGCACGTCTTGAATTTCTGCATCTCCGAGACGGGTGTTGGGAGGAGCGTTTCGGCTTCGAATTGCAGATGCTGACTGGTACATCGTGTCTTCCACTGCGTACGAGTAGTGGTTGGGATCATACATGTCGATGGTGGAATTGTTGTTGGCATCACCACAAATCTTCACGGCCATATAGTAACTTTCAGGGTGAATTCGGGTGTCATCCAACGGGTTCAAGGGAGCTTCACGGAGTGCGTCACGCTCACGAATGCGGATGAAACCAGCACAGTTGCGGTACACGATTTTCCCCACGAACCCCTTCGAGAGCAGCTCCTGACGTCGCTCGACGTAATTTTTAGCACGGACCTTGTCCAGCACCGACGCCGCCTTCACCGGACCCAAGCCGCAAATGAACTGCAGCTGATACGAAGTGTGTTTATGGTTGGCCAGTAGGTTGATGTCAACGCCATACTTGTTAATCACCTGAACGAATACACGGTCGTACTCTTTCAAAAGGAGGTCCTTGACGAGTGAGTGCTGCATCATGTGAACGTTCAAGAAAAGCAATTCGCGCCCACGGCTAGGTTCGTTCAGCGCAACATTTCCCCACATGGCACAAAGTTCCGACGCAGGATTCCTGAGGTAGCGTCCGAGAGCAACAGCAGCACGAACGTATTCCGATTCCTCAGGGAACTCCTGATCCGCACGTTTAGAGCGGCTGTACATGTTCGGGACATCATCTTTCAGGAAAACAATGTCCAGGAAGTCATGTCCGTCTCCGTTTCCAATACGCGAAGCGTCATCACGACCCAACACACGGCGAACCTGATCAACGACGGCGCCCATGTCCATACACTTCATACCAGCCGAAACATTAATGACAACAACGTGTGTTTGTGAGTGCTCTGTCAGGAACTTCAGCAAGGTAGCTGACAGCTTATCGACCATCTTGTCATCTCTTTTGCAGTACCCTTCCGTCTTGTCCACCATTTCTCCGTTCACATCAAGAGCCACGATATGCGCAATCGAGTCCATAGTGCTCTCAACCCAGATCGAAACGATAAACGGATCCACACCGTAGGCAGGCTCATATGGACGGACCGAGAGCCGCTCCCGTAGCGCGTTTCCGCACATTTTCACGACCACATCGCGAGAAGCCACCGTCAAATCTCGCTTCACCTCGTTTTCAAACGACACAATCATAAAATTGTTGATCGCCTCCTGAAGAACAAGATGACGCTGGCTCTGCCACTCTTCATCCGAATCTTTGCTTTGAGAAAGATAGATTGGCTCCAGTGTGTCCATCAGATCTTGGGCTTTCTCGTTGATGACAGTGATCTTCAATAAGCCTTCCTTTTCAGCACGAGCAATCTTCAGCCACAAGTCGCCTGCTTCAAAAACCTCGGGGACCGGCATTTTCTCAATGTACTGCAGACCGTGGCAGTAGTGGAACTCGTCAATTTCTTCTCGGCCCTTTGCAGTTGCCTCAGTGGTCAAAACAGCGTTCTGACGGTACAGTTCACGAATGTGCTTTCGAACGTTGGGCTCAGCAGCAACCTTGCTGGCAGCAATGTGGCGGGCGCCCTTCATTACGTCATCCACGGTAGGGAATTCCTTCGTCGTGTATTTTTGGGCAAGAACACCAGGGCTCTCTTCCGGGGTGGGAACATCGCGATTTGCCTCTTCAGAATCCAGGCCGGCCACGATACCACCAAGTACGGATGCATTCATCGTAAACACCAACGACACTGGACGCAATCCTGCCTTCGTGCAGATCTGATAAAATGTGCGACGCACTGGCCGCCGGTACTTGTGATCAGACCCCTCCTTGCCCTGCCCATTTGATTCTTGCGCGTCAAGAGCAAAGAACTCTGATAAGTCCTTGTATGTCTTTTCGTCAGGAGTGCTAAATAGTTGCTCGTAGCATTTGCGCACGAAAGCCGACTCCTTGGCATTGGAAGAATCAACAACCCGCTGAATACCACCCTGGAAAGACCTTCGCTTTCGCTCCAACTTGTCCCACTTAACATCAAGGTCAAGAATCTCATACAGGTTTTCCGTGTGCAGACCCACCACTTTCCAATACTCCTTGCAGTAACGCTGGACAAAGGCTGGCTCTAGCTTCTCATCGTGATAGAATCGCAAGACGGTATCAATTGCTGACACGATCTCGCCGCGTGACGCTGCAGAGTTACGCTGGCCCCTTCGCTCGAGGTTTCTGATGATAAAATCACTGATCCACTCGGACTCTTCTGCACGGTCCTCTGCATCCGGGAACTCGCGGTTTTTGAAAAGGTACTGGTAGCGCTCTGGCAGATCGTTGTCGCGCACAGCAATGACATCCGAGGTCATCATATGCTCCTTCAGCACACTAGGCTCGAACTTTTCGAGCAGAATTGCCTTCTTCGATTTCGCACGCGTTTCAACAGGGATCTTACCGCTTGTAGCCTCCAAAAATCCATCCATGTCTCCGAAAAGCTCCTCAGCTTCTCCCATCTGGTACACTGACGGGCCCTGCATGGAAGCTGGAATAGGTTCCTGTTTCCTGCGGCGTCGCGGTCCCTCCCGTCCTTCCTCGTCATCATCCACGATGAATTCATCAATGTCGTCACTTTCGTACTCATCATTGCCAAGATAGTTGTTAGCGCGTTGCGGCGCCGAGTCCTCCTCTTCCTCGTCCGAGTCACCGAACATGCGGTAACTGAGCTCGCGCGACATGAGCCCAGAGTCGTCCTCGGTCTTTACTTTGCGGGACGATCGCCCCATGTCCTCGTCTTCGCTGTCACTATGGGTCGGCCCCGTGTCCATGCCCATGTTTTCACGCACAAGCATGAGATCCTCGTCATCGATCTCCTCCACCTTTTGTTTAAGACGCTTAAGTTTTTTCTCTTTCTTGCGGCGGCGACGACGGTGGCGAGCTGGCGATAGTGAAGCAAACACGGGGTGAGTCTCTCTCTAACGATATTCCCTTTCACGGTTTCTCCTTACCGGACTCTCCATTATCGGAGCCCTCGTCATCCTCGTCATCCACAACGAAGCCGTCGTTCTCGTACTCGTTGCGGTCCTCTCCCTCGTCGTCGTCGTCATCATCATCATCCGAGTCTGCGCCGCCCCCTGTTCCTCCGTCGTCACTCTCGGACGCCATATCTTCGATGAAAGCAGATTTAGGTTTCTGCTCGTAATAACACAAATGTGAGGGAATATTCTAATTGAGAGGGAGAGCCAACTGACGGACCTTATCCTCCTCTTCGTCATCGCTGGCAGAACGCTTAGACTGCTTTTTCTTGCTCTTGCTGCCGGAGCCGCCGCTGAGCTTGCGCTTCTTGCTACCCGACTCCTCCTTCACAGCGTCCGAATCCGAGTCAGAGACCGTGGGGGACCCGGTCCCGAACATTTCATCTGTAGAGTAAAACATAACCGACGGGTTAACGAAACGAGAGCGGGAGGGAAGGCGGCAGAACAGGGGCTCACCGTCTGACGTGGTCATGGGCGAGTTCTTGTGCTGCTACTGGCGCTGCGGTTGCTCTCTGAGCGGCGCGATCCTTCTGTCCGAGGCTGCTGGCTTCCACCCAACGACGCGCCGTCCGGTACGTTGGTTTTCCCCCTGAAGCAAGTGCCGGGGGTGGTCCACACAAAAATACACTTATGTGGTCCACCCACACCTTCTAATGTTAAATTGTTTTGTCTGTACTTGTAAAATTTAGCAAATGTTTTTTTTTATTGAAACGTCGAAAAGCTCATTCGCAGAAAATGTGTTTTTTGTGTTGAAACGTCGAAAAGCTCAATGAAGGTGCTTGTCACCATTCTGCGCGGCAGGCTACAGTGATCACGGCGTGGGTGGGGCTGGTCTCGGACGGACAGGGGTACAATTGTCGCAGTTGATCTCTTGCACATTCCTCCGCGACGTGGTGTTCTACTTCATCACAGCGCTGTCTAGAGGACTGATGTTCTTTGATGGCTGGTCTGCCACAAGCCGTTGATCATGGTGAGGAGCTCTTTGAGGCCGACAACGCGCTTCCTACTTACTCCACGTCCTAGTGACATTCTCGGACAAGTAGCCGTCTGGTGTTTTACCGCGCAGAAGTTTCGTATGCTGCGCTGGACTAGGAGAGGGCCTGAAGAGGTGTTGACCGAGCGAAAGAGTCACCACGGTGAGTACGCCCGTTGCAGTGTCAGGAAGAGAAGAAACGTCGGCCGTAGAGTACGGCCCGTACTTGAAGAGCCAAATGATCCCAGTGTACGACATATTTTACCGCTCAAATATTTCCTCGGACTTGGAACAGTCGCGCTTCTTGGACAGTTTGTTGCGCAGCAAAAGCTGTGCTCACCGCCTCGTGTTGGTGATAATCATGGACCATTTGGCGGTCAATCGCTGCTTCAAGCGTCTAAAACGGTTCCGTGTGGGGCCAATGCAGCTATCGCTGCATCGGATGAGGCGGCAAAGACGCTGGACTCGCGGATATCATGCACGTAACGATATCGAAGCGTTTTCCCCTGCAGCCGAGACGTGGAGACGGAAGTTGTAGACGAATTCTTCGCATCTCAACAGAAGAGGAGGAGACCAATCGAGAAAGAGTTGGAAGCGGAAGTTGAAGCCACAGAAGATGAACAGCTTGCCGTGGAGGCCAGCTTGACTGCGTTGTTTTTCGTACCGTGTGAAAGGCCAAAAGTCCAAGCGATGGAGTCGGTCACTCGTTTTGGACGGAAGCCGTGAGGGTGTTTTGAGCAGGTTGTTACAGTGTTTCCTCGGGACTGACTCCCTATTGTTGGACGAGGAGAAATCTTGTCGTAGCGTATTCACCATTCGCGACTGTTCTATTCCGGGGTGTTTTCTTTCAGCGTCGGTGGTTCTGGTTGGTGGAATGTTTAGCTCCATGCACTACATCGCCGCTCTTACCATCAGGATCGGCTTGGCTTTTATCCTTCTCGCGATTTGCAAATGAATATCCTGCCTTGAGAAGTGCTCTCTGGTATTTGGAGCTCTTTGGTATTTGGAGCTCTTTGGTATTTGGAGCTCGAAAATAAAGATTCGCGACTCTTCAGTACACAAAGCGCCAAGAGATGACATCCAAGATGTACAAGCCCCGCAGCACAATGAGCTACTGCCGCCTCTTCTCCCTACTATGCATGTGGCTGTCGTGGACTGCTGCCGTCATTGCCCAGAGCGCGTCGCCCAAGCTCATGTGGTGCGCCAGCCCGCTCACACCAGCGGTTCTCGAGTCCCCCACGGACACGTGGGTGGATATCCCTGATACTCGCGTCGCGGTGGAGCTCCTGAACGAGGCTGTGGTGATGATTTCGTACGATGTGGCAGTCTCTCACGTCACAGATTTCCAGCCCGAAGGCGTCCAAATCACTCAAGTGAGCGAGCTGTCCTTCCGTGTGGCGGTGGACGGCTTTCCGTACCGCCAATCGGCCACAACAGTTGATGACCGAGAGCCACTAGTTGTTATTGCGAGTGGACACTTGATACTCGAAATTCCTCGTGGACAACACGACGTCAAGCTGCAATGGCGTAAGCGCGGCACGCACGTGCTCAAGTGGGCGGTGACTAGTGACATCCTGGACGGGTTTGCTGGTGGACGCAGTCTAACGGTGTCGGCTCAACACCGCTTCATTTGGTACACTCAGCCTACCACAGCTGCGTCGCTTATGTCTGTGAATAAGTGGGAGGCTGTGCCTGGAATGAGTCTTAATTTTCGTCTTTCAGAACCAGCAACGGTGCGGTTCTTCTTCCAGTTTCCCGCTCGGCCTGAACTGGTTCAGTACTCTCGTGGTTCGTTTTTTTCTCTACATTTGGTCTTGCTTTGCTTTGCTAGTCCATCGCGTGTTCGCTGACTATGCGTTGTAAATGACTGGGAACAGACACGGCAGCGTACGATGAAATTGAGGCAGTTCTTGAGATAAATGGGCTTCGCTACCGAGAAACAGGGTCTTATGGAATTGTGGAGGGATCCAGAAAGTCGACTGTACAGCTACAGGGAAGCATTATTATGGATCTGATACCAGGAGAGTTCAGTGCGGTGCTGTACTGGAAGTCACCCCAGGGCTCGAGTCGTCCGTGGTTTTCAACGCCTAATGCGCTAGATGGTTTTGCCATGGGACGGGTGCTAGCGGCTGTAGGCGAATGGAGCATGGATTCGATGTCCGTGTACCATTTGGAACGATATAAGCCTACGTCAGTCGGCGAATGGTCGGATGTTGGAGATTCTGTACTTCAGTTCACACTGCCCAAGGCAACGCAAGTCTCGTTGAGCTACAATTTACCACTCTCGCAAAGTGACAACCCCCAGTTTGTTAGCTGGACAGAAGACTCGTGGGATCGTGTGGAGACCAGGTTAATAATTGATGGGATTGCGTACCGGCATATGTCGTCTCTGGTGGATGGAAGCGTTCGTGGAATTAAAAATGCGAGGGCAAGTATGGTGCTCCCACTCGCTGGAGGCAGCCACTCAGCCAGACTACAGTGGAAAAATGTGGATGGAAGTCAGTGGCGTGCAGTGTCGTTTATCACGGACCAAACCTCTTCTTATGCGTCCATATTTATCAGTGTCAACACTTGGAACAACGATCCAAAGATCATCGCACCGACTATCGTTTCTGGGGAGGAAGATAAAACTGTGGAAATTGTGGGCATTTCTATCTCCGATACAGATAGTGAAATGGCTCTTGACTATGAAGTGACTGTCACCATGTCCGTAAGAAACGGTGTGCTATCACTTGACCCGACGCCAGGAATCACGTTTAGTTCAGGTAATGGAGATCGCAACGAGTACTTGCTTTTCAGTGGGACACTCAGTAGTGTCAACACATATTTGGCTCGCATGTGGTATCGAAGCTACTTGAACTGGTACGGTGAAGATGAACTCCGTATAAAGGTTGTTGACCAAGGTGTTACGGGGTTTACGGCGGCTACCATGGACGAAAGTTCCGTTGTGATACGCATAGCATCTGTCAATGACCCACCGCAACTAAGTGTTCCGAGTACCCAGTTCTTGCTTGAAGACCAGCAAATTAGCATATTTGGCGTCCGAGTTTATGACGTCGACCCTGCTTTTGCTCATAGCAACTCGACTTTTGAGGTGCAATTATTTGTGCTAAGTGGCGTGATTGGTTTGGGATCGACAAGCGGAGTCGAAATGATCGAGGGTGATGGAGTTGCAGATCAGCTCCTTCGCTTCCGCGGTGAGCTACAGGCAATCAATTCGGCATTATTTGAGATTAAATATCGACCCGACAAAGATTTTAACACAAAGCAGCACGTGGAGCGGCTTGGAATACGCGTACGAGATTTCAACTACCTTGACAACACTGTCACGGATGCCTTCAAAACGATTTCAATCGAAGTCCAGAGCGTCGATGATCCCATTTTGATTGTGCCTTTAGAGCTATTTACAATTACCGTTCGAGGATATGCCATCAAGCTACTTGGTGAATCGAAAACCCCTGATTTGGTACATGCCCAGTTGTTGACGATGACACCTGTCGGAGAAATACAACTCTCAACACCAAGCAGCTCGTTCCCAGCGGGTGTAACGAAGCTCCCTGCCGGTGACCAACCATCGAGTTCAGTTAATCTTAGCGGTCCTTTGGCTGGCGTCAGTGGCATTTTGCAGTCGGTTATTTTCACTCGAGCTCCTTCGTTTTACGGGTACGAAGTCGTTTTTATCCGGTTAAGTATTGGGCCAGAATTTTCAATGGTGGAAGATTCGACGATCCAGCTCAACTTATACAGCAACAGCTCCGAGCATTGGTCAATTTCTAATGTAGCGCCTTCTCGTGGAAAACGTGAAGGTGGAACCACCGTGTCTGTGACGGGAAAAGGTTTTCAAGAATGGCCCGACGAAGAATTATGGTGTCGATTTGGTAGGAGCCCGCTCGTACCAGCCACTGTGGGGTCTGATATACTTCTAAATTGTGTATCACCTTCAGCGAGCGCTGAACTTCCCAAACGCACATTTCTCATGGTGACCAATGGGAATAACTTTTACTCTAATCCTATTCCGTACGTGTACGAGGAAAGCTGGAAGGTGAACTCTGCTTCTCCGTCAGGAGGCCCCAGGTCTGGTGGAACTACTGTATTGATTCAGGGCGAGGCCTTCCCTCTAGATACAGCCTTGCTGTGCATGTTTGGAAAGGAAAGGTCTACTGCACGAGTTCTATCACCATCCACCGTGTTGTGCCAGGCACCAATGGTGACGAAAGACACAGCCGACGTAAATTTACGATTAACCACCAACAGCCAAGATTTCTCACAGCCGTTCGTGTTCAGTTATCGAGGTAAGCTCTTAGAATGTACATGTAGTAAGGTGTTGTGGAATGCTAACTGTCAGTGTTAGATTCGCCGGAAATTCACGCTGTCAATCCACCATACGGAAGCTCGAGTGGGGGTGATATAATTGCAATTACCGGGACCAACTTTTTTGCAGATCCGAAAGCGAACTGCGTATTTAATGGGACCATCGCCACTACAGTGTCTTTCAAGTCCTCGGACTTAGTCACGTGCCAGTCCCCTGCGATTGAAAATATCGACGTAGTTAAACCACTCGGCATTACCGTTGCTGTAGTATTTGACGGAGTCCAGTATCAGTCACCTGAAAACTTCAGCGTTTACGGTAAGTCTATCACGAAAATCTTCTACGACTTGACTGCTAACGTTTTTGTTTTCATTCAGCTCGACCCACGGTCTCCAGTGTTAGCCCCACGTTTATCACTGGTAGTGGCGACCTGCTGACCGTGAGTGGGTCTCAGTATCAAAACCTAAGTTCCCTATCGTGTCATTTCAGCAACGGCGGGTCAAGTGCTGTAGTCTCAGCAACTTTTGTGAGTCCCTCCATTGTACAATGCCGCGTTCCTGCGCTCTCTCGCCCAAGTGCTTGGATTGGACTTCTCGTATCGCTCAGTGAAGCAAGCAGCCAGCTACGTTTGTCGCTCAATTCTTTTTATCTGCTCCGGTATGCTCCTCTTCCGTTGATTATATCGGCCGCCCCACTCACGCTGCTACGGATAGGAAATTCTCCTATTACTATCCATGGTCTTGGAATGATGGACTTTCACAATCTACGGTGTAATTTTGTTGGTGCTGGATCGACTCAAGTGAAGATATTATCACCCACGTCAGCCGAATGTGCCACTCCGTTTCTACTTACAAAGGACACGCTTTCGCACCAAGTCCTGCAAGTGGAAAGTATTCTTTCACAGAAAACTATTATGACTGCTTATGAATATGTGGTGATGGATCCGATTAAGGTACAAACTGTGGTGCCTTCGCTGGGTTTAGTGAGTGGAAGAACAATCATGACGATTTTCACAGACAGCAAGGTTTTGCGAGGTGTGGAAGAATACTCGGTATTGAATTGTAACATTGGAGGGGCCCTTATACCAGCCACTGTATTGAACGATACCGCTCTCACGTGCCGAAGCCCGGCGGTCTACAAACCAATGACAGTACCTGTGGAAATTTGGGTCAGTAAAGCTGCGGGAAACGTGGTCCATTATGCAGCATCATTTACTTACGTTGCTGCAATTAGAATGGAAGAAGTGATTCCGTCTCGTGTTAGCAGTGCCGGCGGGGTCATGCTTTATGTCACCACAACTGACCTCGTTGTCCAAGGTCTGAGCTGCTTGTTTGGATCAATTGTTGTATCAGCTGACGTTGTCGCAGAGCGAGCAATCTCTTGTATATCTCCACCGCACACAGACACGTCTGTGTTACTTCGGTTGGTAAATGGTGAAGGTACTATCATGTCTGAAAACGCACTGGTACTGAACTTTTACTCCTACCCAGATATCGTATCCATTTCTCCATCGAACGGGATCGTGTTTCCAAAATCAACAATTGGGGTTGAGATGGACAGTTTGTCCTCTGCTCAAAGTGTGGAGTGTGTATTACGACGTATCAATGATGACAATTCAGCTATTTTAGCTGCCGATATTGTCTCCTCTACGTCAGCAAAGTGCCGAATCCCAACTGATACGTTCGTGCCGCCGGCAAAATTAATCCTCTCAGTTGCTGTCGACAATGTTACTGTGGTTGATCAAATGGAGCTATACCTGGTGCCGAGTTTGACGGTGAAATCCATTTCGCCTACCCTTGGGATTGTTGGAGCAAGTAACTTAGTTCGTGTTGAGTTGGAGCCGATTGGCCTCGTACTACCACACTATCTGTGCTCATTCGGTGGGATACTCGCACCAGGTAAAGTCGACAAAGCAGCTAACGGATCCGTTATTGAGTTTTATTCACCAGTTTCGAATTTTACCATGGAAGTCTCAATAACTATCTCTGCAAACGGAGTTGACTTTTTCGAGGCGGAGAGCATTGACGCGCGGGTATTTTACTTTGTACGGCAACCGTCAGTCTACTCGTTCTGGCCGCAGGTAGGAACTGCTCAGGGGGGAACGAAGATATTTTTGAGAGGCGACGATTTCAGGGAGGAATCGCAGCTTACTTGTATCTTCAACGGAGATATAGTGGTAGCGACGTGGCTCAATGACACTCACATATCGTGCATTACACCCGCAGATGAACATGAGCAAGAGTTTGCGAGCTTGACTATCTCAGATGTTGATGGTAGTTTTCGAGTCAACATGGAACGGAAGTTTAAATACGCGCAAGCTATTCAGGTTACGGCTTTGTCTCCGCCAATGATTCCAAGAAACTTTGAAGGAGTGATACGCGTTTTTGGGAAGTACTTCCCTCCCTCTTCGTCGTGGAAGTGCCGGGTGAACTCAGTTAACGAGTCGGGTGACTGGGTTTCACCTACCGAGGTTTTGTGTCCTATTTCTCCGAAGTCACTTCGAGATGGTAATGCAACAGTTGCCATCAGCCTTAATGGTCAGGAGTGGAGTACGGCGTTACCAGCTACTGTCACCTCGAATTTCACAGTGACTTCTGTAGTACCTCGGATTATTTCGTGTAGTGGTGTGGAGCAGGTACAAATCTTTGGTACTGGTTTCTCCAATACCTCTCGAATGGGATGTTTCTTCGGTCAGATACTTGTGCCTGCGTCATACGTAAGTGATATCGAGGTGACGTGCCAACCACCTTTTCTCACGCGTGATGCAGTGGTTGAAGTGTCTCTAAGTGGATTTGATGGATTTATTGCTCATGGAACTGCCCTTGTGTCGTGTCGGAGCACACCCTCGATTGAACGCATCCAACCTGCCAGTGCTATCTCTACTGGCGGCACAACGGTGACTGTTTTTATGCTTGATCCAGTGGTTGTACAAAACGTGGAAGAGATTCGATGCTGCTATGGCCAACACGTATGCTCGCCTGGAGTGATGGTAAACACATCGGGCATACACTGTGTTACTCCAATTATGGAGTCGGGGCCCAGCTCTCTAAAAGTCGTAGTGGGAACAGCTCTCGAAGGCTCTGTTAACTCTACAGAGGTGGCCTTTTATTTCCTACCTGAACCCATCTTTTCCAACGTTCTCCCAAGACGACCGTTGCTATCATCAAAACTAACTGTATCCTTATACGGCAACAATTTCGTTAGTTCTGGCAGATTTGAATGCATCTTGCGTACTTCCTATGGTGATCTGCACTTACCCGCTCAATGGCTGTCCGACGCGGTAATAATTTGCTCAGCTTTAGAGGAGGAAGAGATCAACTCCGTAAGTACTCCAGCTGACGCACAAGTTCTGCTTTCATACCATGGACACGATGAGATCGAGACTGGGTTTAACATCACATTACTTCGTCCACCAGAAGTGCAACAAATAGTTCAGTTTGCACCAACGCTTGGCAGTGACTCCCAGTTATCACTATCATTAATCGGTCTAAGGTATGACGCTGGTTTAAGGCTTCTGTGCAAGTTCGAGTCTCTGGAAAAGTCGATGGCGATACCAGCTCAAGTTGTGAATTCGACATTAATGCAATGTGAAGTTCCGCCATGGAATATGGACAATGAACCTACCCAAATAAGTTTGTGGTCGCCAGATATCGGACAGATCAGTGAAAACCAAGATGTTTTGATAAAAAACGACGACGGGGGTAACGCTTGGTGGAGATTGGAGCCAAATGTTGGATCAAAGCAACTTGGGAGCGCTGTGCAACTTGAATTACATGGGTTTGATATTGATACATCCAACTGGAGTTGCTGCTTCGCTGAGGTGTGGTGTTCACGTGCATATCAGTCACAATCGGGAGGGGCCTGGATGGTGAATATTCCGACTATGAACGTAACAGGATTGGTTTCCGTTTCGTTAAAGGAGGAAACCAGTGGTACTTTTAACAGTCAGATGGTGTGGTTCATTGTCGTTGATCCTCCTAAAGTATGGCAGATATCCCCAAGGAAGGGAAGTGCTGATGGTGGTGATATAGTCTCTGTTCAAGGCGACAATTTCTTGTACGTAGCGGGTTTACGTTGTCGATTTGGAAATCTTTTAGTCACGCCGTTTTCTGTGTATAATAACCGGTTACTGTGTGTTACTCCACCTCAAAATACTGTCACAAACCAGCACGTGCGCTTTGATCTTGTTTATCCAGATGAAAATGGCAGCGACGGGGTGGTGAATAGTATCGGAAATCTGCAATTTGAGCACATTGTTGTTCCCGAGGTTGCGAATGTATCAGCGATATATGATGGTGCTGGAAAGTTAAGCTTGGCGATCAAAGGATCTCATTTTACCGATGAGTCAACTTTGGTATGTCGTGTTGGTTTTGACGTGATTGCGGCTCGCGTGGTGGAGCCGGATACAGTTATCTGCTCTACCTATAATACGTATATTCATGATTTAGAGCTCTCTGTATCAGTTTCAAATGATGGTGAGCTCTTTTCAGCAGCCACGTCGGTTGTAATACGAGCAAGGCCACCTCTCCTCACTCAATTATATCCGATGTGCGGATCGATTTTGGATAACACTAGCATTCTGCTACTCGGAGACAATTTCTTGGACGAATCTCTTGAGTGCATTTTCGGATGGGATGATAGTCAGTACCGTACAGACGCGCAGATTGTTAATGAATCTTGTGCGCGATGTACAGCACCTCCATGGAGCCCAGACAGCTCAAGAGAACTTCCAGTTTCACTTAAACCCAAGTCCGGCTTAGCACGAAGCAACACCCTTTTGTATCGTTACGTACCAGAGGTAGTGATTTCTTCTGTGGAACCGAGCCGTGCTGTTGTTGGTACTGCCACGAGAATTTCAATCAGAGGAGGGCCCTTTGCGTTTAGAAATGAAGCCAAGTGTGTTTTCCAGCCGAGCCGATTGAATGAGTCTGCAATTGTTTTCAGCACAACTTGGAGATCGTCTTACGAAATGGAGTGTATCTTGCCGTATGATGTGTCGGCTGGAATCTATAGCGTCGGTATTGCTCAAAATGGAGTCAATGCCGTATTTGGAGAACTTCCAATCGAATTGGTTGAGATGCTTGATGTCACAGTGGCTAGTCCTATCCGTGGGCCATTACAAGGAAATACGGTCATTGAATTTGAAGGACGCCACTTCACCTCTGGGATGTCTTGCTGCTTTGACAATTCATGCGTTCCCCTTCTGGCATTCAATGAATCAACTGCAAAATGCCAGACCCCTCCTCACGTTGTTGGATTTGTTCTGGTTGTGATCTATTCTAACGAGATAGGACACCTTTCAACTGGTATCATTTTCGAGTTTGTCGAATCAGCACGGATGGACACGCTCATCCCTCCATTCATTATTGTTGGCACCAGACAGCCTAAAGCTATTGTTCTGGCGGGAGCAAATATCAACTCGGAGTTTGCTCTAGGCTGCCGTTTCGGAGATCTTACCAGCACCGCTTTACCCGTACTAGCACGAAATAGTACGAGTGCGACGTGTCCTGTCCCCTTCATCCCGGAGAAAATGTATGGAACAGTAGTTGAGTTGGAAATTGTGGAGATGAGCAACACGTCTGTTCAAACTATCACTAGAAACTACGTCGAGCTGGTTGAACTTTCGGTAATTTCGAAGGTTCTTCCTCAAGAATCGATCGACAATGAGAATATGGTATTTGAGATTCATGGTAAATTTTTGTTCGCATCGGAACAGACAAAGTGCGAATTCAAGTGTGCAAATGGTGCTGCTTGGATTGTTCACACCGGAGTTCTTACATTTTCGACAAATACTCTCGCGCAATGCAAGTTTTCTGGAATGCTTCCCGCTGGTTCCTGCCAGGTCTCTTTGTCTCGAAGTGGTATTCCAATATCGACTAATAATGTGGAGATTTTAGTCCGAAATTCCGTACTCGTTCGTCGTGTTTCACCCTCTTTCAGCACAACAATTGGAGGAACACTTGTGGTCATCGAAGGATCAGGCTTTCCAGACGCAATCGAACCATTTTGTCATTTTGGAAAACGGAGTGTTCGAGCTGCACTAATATCTAACGACACTGTTACTTGCACAACACCAGTTATGATAAGGCTAAACACTACCCGAAGTGTAGATATGTGGATTTCATTTGGTGGGCTGGAGTCGTTGGTGCAATCGTTCAAGTTCTATCCACCTATTTCCATCGTAAATGCGAAGCCAGGCTTTGGTCCTGTGGGGGGCAGTACACTTATACGAGTTGAAGGGATGAACATTCTACCAGATCTTGATATCGAGTGCCTTTTCGATGGAATCACTGCTGTTGTTCCCGATGAAGTTGAGCATGGCGCCGTGTGGTGTACAGTGCCACTGATGGGGATAGGACTACACACTCTGGAGCTCGTTATCGATGGCACCGACCGAGTCTCGAATAACTTTGTGCACTTTCGAAGTGTTCCTCGTGAGCAGGTCTTTGATGTTGATCCTTCTCGTGGAATCCAAACTACAACAGTTGAGAGAAAAATACGGGTAACTGGCGAACATTTCATTGATTCAACAAGTCTAACCTGCGTTTTTGGTGACGTCAAAGCGCCGGCGACTGATTTCCTGTCGCCAGAGCAAGTCGAGTGCGTGGTGCCATTTACGAGATTGGGATTGAACTCTGTTCGAGTATCAAATAACGGTGTGGACTTCTCGAAATCTTCGGCAACGTACGAAGTGTTGCCAAGAATGTCAATCGCGTCTATTTCACCTCACGAGGGATCATTTCTGGGAGGTGCTATTGTGACACTATCCGGAGTATTTGGCAATTACGAAGGCATTCAGTGCGTATTTGGAGAGAAGGAAGCAGCGGCTCGGCTCGTCAATATGTCAGCCATTGAGTGCGTCGCCCCACCCTCGACGTTTGGTGAACTCGTCAATATCAGTGCTCGCGTCTACAATACCCTTGCCCACATTGAGGAAAATGTAAACGTCCAATTTGCTTATGTACTGGGTCCTGTGGTGACGAGCATTACACCTTTAACGATATCACAGACAACAGCATTGACAAATGTGTCGTTAATTGGAGCAGGATTAAACCTTGTCGACCTTATTGGCTGCCAATTCTCGAGTCAACCAGCGTCTCACTTCTATTACGAATCTGATAATGCGTGGTGCACTTTTGACGCTCAGTTCACGGGGAGATTCGAGTTGACACTTCTGCTAAAGAAAAACAACCTCGGAAATATTGTAACCCGTCAAAGCGTCGAAGTTATACCAGCGATTAAGCCGGTAGATGCTTCACCAGTTCAATTTGATGAGAGAGGTGGAGCAGAGACTATTATATCGGCATCAAACATCGTTCCCGGAGCAAAATCGCTTCGGTGTTTGTTTGGAACTATTGTGGTCGAGGCTTTAGCTTTATCCGCCTCTCAAATACGCTGTACGACGCCGGCAATGCGTCCCGGGACAATTTCACTGAGACTAAGCCAGGATGAGTTTTCCTGGTCCGAGGAGGCACTGAATATTGACGTTTTCACAACGCCAACGCTACTGAAAGCCTATCCGAATCGCTCCGCTGCTGTAGGAGGCGCAAGTATCGTTGTCTATGGAACAAATCTCCGATCTCTCCCGAGTATGAAATGTGTTTTTGGTACTGTGAAGACCCCTGCGATATGGGTTAACACGTCTGTGGTGGAATGTATTACGCCTTCACTCGTTTCTCCTGGTACAGTCTCCCTTGGACTTACCTTGAACAGCGTTGAGATGAGCAGTAACACAGTTGCTGTGCAGTTTTATGAGTTACCGAGCGGCCTTCGTTTCGGATATATTACAGAATTTTACGAAGGCATCTGGATTGCAAAAGTTATGGGAAGAAACATTTTTTTGCTTGATTCATATGAATGCCACTTCGACGGCAAACCTTCGTCAGGAATGGTGCAAAACGTAACACTTACGGGAATGGAGTGCGTTTCGAATCCACAAGTCGTACTAAGCCAACCAGATATGTTGACAATGTCGCTCCAAGGAGAAGTTCTACTGCGGCATAATGTAAGCCAGAACCCGGGGTGTCCTAGTTCTCTATACGGACCTTCAACAAACTTGATTCGGCCTGGGCAAAGCCACGTCATCTTACTTTCTGGATATCGATTCCACCCCTCAATGGAACTTGTCTGTAATATCGGCTCGACGGGTGTCCCGGGCATCGTAATGTCAGACACATCGATAAAGTGTTCTCTGCCACCTAAAATACCAGGCAACTACACGCTTGGGATAGCATGCGGGCCTGATTCGAAATTACTGGCCATTTTCCCGATAGAATACGCAAAAGCACCACAAATTGAGACGGTTGAGCCTAAGGTGGTCCCAATACGTGGTTCTTTTGATGTGGACCTATTCGCAACGAACTTCACTCGGGATGACCCCATTTATTGCGTTTTTGGTTCCTCTTCAATGCGCGTACCAGCGTCTTTCATCTCCCCATACCAAGCAAAATGCGTATCACGTTCAAATTGGCTGGCTGGTGAAGTTTTTTTGACGGTAGCTCTTGAGACTTTCTCAGGGCTGACTCAGATCTTATACCAATCTCCGTTCACATTTGTTGATACTATTCCCGGATCAGCAAAACTGAATCCAGATTTCGGTTCTGTTGCCGGAGGTTATCCAATAAGTATCGATTGGAATAACTCGTGGAGAAATTTGGAAAATTGCAGTTGTAAGTTTGTGGGGGAGGATACAGAAGTTCCTGGTACAATTGATGGATCAACCTTTGCGAACTTCAGCTGTAATGCGCCACTATTAAAGCCTGGGTTGTACTCGGTGTCATTCTCACCGAATGGACGAGACTTCGTTTCGCCGAATACTTTGTTTAGTGCACACTTACCTGTCGAAGTGGAAAGTGTGAGTCCGCCCTACGCTGTATCATCCCGGAAAATGAAGCTAACAATTTTGGGAAAAGGTTTCCAGCGCTGGATGCGCTTGAGCTGCGGATTTATGGGTAAAACAGATCTGGATTGGGTTTCAACCAACGCCGAGTACGTGTCGGATACAGAGTTAAAATGTGATGCGCCCAGTCACGCACCAACAACTGGAAAGTTTCAGCTGCTGCCAATAACGTCGCTGTTGGATTCAGAAATGACTCTCCCTTTCGAGTACAATCCAGAGGTTGTTATCTATTCAATGCACCCCCAGAATGGCACCACGATCGGTGGGACCGTTGTTGAAATAGTTGGCCAAGGTTTTTCAGATAATCTGGACATTAAGTGTCGCATTCAGACTGAAATCGCACCTGCAACGGTCGTGAATTCGACTATGATCCGCTGTCGGACCCCTGCTTCTCGAGCTATGACGGTTGCTGTACAATTTTTCATTGGAGATAAAAACATCCTGGAGGAGTACTTCATGTTCACGTATATGGCCGAGCCCGATAATACCAATGCAGTGGAATCTATCAGTCCGGACGTATCTGATATGATCAGGTTGGAAGAGCAGTCGCTTGTCACCTATGACCAAGCTCGAAAGCGCGAACCTACGCCTACGATTCGTTTTATTGAGCCCACGTCCGGTTGGCTTCGCGGTGGTACGATAGTTGTGGTACATGGGTCAAGAATGGTATTTTCGCAACGAATCGAATGCGTTTTCGGAAATGTGACAGTAAACGCCACATTATTGTCAAAGGAAAAGCTCGAGTGTATATCTTCCCCCTTCACGAAGGCAGGGCGTCACAACTTTCTCATACGCTCTGAAGGTAAACAATGGGACGTGGTAACTCCTCTTTGGTTTGATGTCTTTTCGGTCCCTAACATTCGCTCATTGGAGCCGACATATGGTAACGTTGACGGTGGAACAAACGTTGTAGTGAACGGGATCTTCTCGAATATTCAGAACCAAACGAATGCTACTCTCTTTTGCTCGTTTGGAGATATCGGGTTTGCCCCAGCGCGATTTAGGAACAATAATGAACTGGAATGCACATCACCTCGTGCAGTGGACCCAATCGCCGTGGAAATGGGCTTGTTCTTCACAGTGGAGGATAAACTTTCGTTTCCCTATACGTTTCACTATGTAGCGGCACCAGAATTTATATCACTTTCCCCATCGATTGTCAGCGAATTTACCGGGGGGTTTGTGACGATATCTGGCAACGGGTTTCATGAATCGCGGGCGGCATTTTGCAGTTACAGTTATAAGCCGGAAATCCCCCATGAGTTGGTTTTCGTCAGTAGTGTTGAGCTTCGCTGTCGTCTACCACAGTTGAAACCTGGCCTCCAATCGGTTAGTATTAGCCTATACGGAGATGTTGTCTCCCCCACTGGTCTCTCATTGACAGTCAAGGCTAAACCGACGTTGCTAAGTATGTTTCCTCAAACGGATAGTGTTTACGGAGGCGCAATGGTGGAATTTACGGGTATCAATCTGTATTTTACTTCTTCGCTTCGTTGCTTGTTCGGAACGGTATGGACACCCGCAGCACTGCGAGATAAAAGAATAACGTGCACTATCCCACCATCACCGTCCCTGTCTCGTGGTTCTCGGGTAAACGTTTCTCTGATAAGTGATGGAGCTGAATACACCGCCGAGATATTCGAATTAGTGTATGCACTAGCACCGCAAATTTCGACCGTGGAAGTTGGATCCCAAAATATAAAGTTGTGTGGGAGTTTTCCTGAAAATTCGTCTCCTTATTTCATGAGACTTGACACTTTTAGTGACGATACGGACACAATTCAAGCTGTTACTGTCAGTGCTGGAGAAATTCTAAACAGTTCGTGCCAAATCTTTCAAGTTGGAGTTAAAACGGACGATTGTGTTTCTGGATGCGCTCTCAAATTGTCCGTCAACAACCAGAGTTTTATAGACACCGGAAAACATGTCCGTCTGTCTCCACTGGCTCGTATAACCAGTGTATCACCTTTATTTGGATCTTTCCGGGGCGAAGAGGTCATTCGAATTGAGGCCACGAATCTGGACCCGTTTGCACCATTGTACTGCATGTTTGCTAACCGTATTCGAACAAAGGCAACTCTGATCAACAAGCAGTATGCGGAATGCGAGACACCATCCCATTCAGCAGGAACTGTAGCCCTGGAAGTTGTGATGATGAATGAGAAAGGAGATTATAATACCTTGAGGACATTTAAGTTCGTATTCGTTGGAGCAATGGAAATCACTCATGCTTCTCCGCTGATAGGTCTGTCTCGGGGTGGAAGTTATGTGCATATACGCGGAAAGGGATTCGTTAATCATCGTGCGCTTCGGTGCAAGTTTGGTGAGCGTTTTGTTCGAGCAACATACATCAACAGTTCGTATCTGGATTGCGCTAGTCCTCCCGTCTTTAAAAGTCAAATGGACGTGCCGCTGTCTGTATGGTTGGGGTACACGACTACACCTTCCAGTGTGACTTTCTCCTATATCAACACACCACTCTTTCAAAGAATTGAGCCATCGAGCGGGATGTTCAATAAGGAGCATTCCGTCAGGTTAGTTGGCTCTGGTTTCGTCCGAGAGATCACAAGCTGTCGGTTTGGGAAGAGTGCCCCCAACATTCCAGCAGTATTTGTGTCAAGTAGCGAACTAATTTGCGCTGTTCAAATCAATTCAACGAGTGAACCGGGGGTGATGAGAAAGTTATCCATTGGGGTTAGCATCAATGGAGAGGCATACTTCGAGACCGGATTGAGCTTTACCGTTTTTGAGCCCGTGATATTGACTGGAGCTATTCCAGATGCGACAATTCCTACACTCACTCGTCGGATCGAGCTCGAAAGCCTTGGCGTGTACCCAACCCGTGACTGGGAGTGCGCGTTTCCCGACGTAAACTTGACCACGAAAGGAAAGATTATCTCCTGGACAAAAGTTTCTTGTCTGACGCCTGCTGCTCGATTGATTCGTGGAAGAACGCTTCGTATTCAGCTCTGGAATAATGGTATCATGTACTCGGTAAATACTATCCAAGTCGATATACTGAAAAGGCCTGAAATATTCCACTTCAGCCCACAATCTACAGGTATATACACGCCCGCCGCTTCTAGCAAAGACATCGTTGACTACGTCTTGATTACTGGAACGAACTTCGTGCCGTTTCGGCGTATCGATTGCAAATTTGGTTCTCTGGGTTCCTTAGGAACGTTCATTAGTTTTTCTCAAGTCAAATGCAAAATTCCACTAGCGCGTACTACGAGCCGTGTTGCACTCAAAGTTTCCTTAAACGGAGTGGACTTCGTAACTGCATCCCAGGCGTTCGAGTTCCTCCAGAATTTCAAAATTGACCGTATTTCTCCTAGTAATGGTGCAGTGGGGGGAGGCACCGCTGTACACGTCTTTGGTGGTGAATTTGTACCGAACGAGGTAATTTTGTGTCACTTTGGAGGCTATGAGAATGCTCAATATGCAGTGATCGTTTCTTCAACCGAAATCATTTGCACTACCCCAAGCGTCTCTAAAATGGCGAAGGTTGATATTCGTATTTGGTCGTTGACACGTCAACTTGCTGGAAACCTGCCCAATTCCTTTACGTACACGAAGAAACCCGTGATTTCAATTGTATCGCCAACTGAAGCGTTAGAAAAAACAGAAACACTCTTTGATGTCTACGGCCGTGGATTTATGTACTCTCCGCTACTTGGTTGTAATTTTGGAAGCAATCCGACGAATGTGAAGACAATTGGAAAAACGACTCATGCGATTTGGGTTTCGTCCACTCATATTAAATGTTTCTCGCCACCTACGAACACGTCGGTAGGAGAGATTCAAGTTGGCGTGACAAATAATGGCGTTGACTTTGTGTATGCGAATTCAAGAGCAACAATTCATTTTCGAACTCGGTTCGATGTCGCAGAAATTCATCCCACGACAGGGAGTACTGGTGGCGGCACTGCAGTTGTCATCAGAGGAAAACATTTCGATGAAGCTATACGGTATTGGTGTCGATTTGGTGAAAGTCTGGAGCCTATGAGCGGTACAGTTGTAAACAGTGGGGAATTGATCTGCGTCAGTCCATCATTTGCGTTCAACACAGGTGCGGTTGAAATTTTCCTTTCTGTTAATGGCCGTGACTTCGTGTCAACGCAGCGAGTTTTCAGCTACCGAGTGCAACCCCACGTTTTTAAGATATCTCCCACCAAAGGCACAATGGAAGGATCAACTATGGTTTCTATCAATGGCTCTGGATTCTTTTCAGGTGGTTCTTTATGTCGATTTGGAGATACGATCGTCCAGGCGTACGTTCAGTCGGACTCGGAAATGGTGTGTGTTACACCTTCTAATCGCTTCGCTGAAGCAGTGCCGATAGAGGTGTCGCTTAACAATGGTGTAGACTTTACTCAGAATGGCGTGCTATACTCCTACACGTTGAAACCACGGATCCGGCAAGTGACTCCTGTGTCTGGACCAGCAACCGGAGGGACGTTGGTTCAAATTACAGGACTTAACCTGTACGCATCAAAACGTACGCAGTGCTGCTTTGGAGATCGTTACCACTGCGTAAACGGGTGGCTTCTCCATGCTACGGTGATCGAGTGCGTGACTCCTCCATCGGCAACAAGACTCTCGGTGACTAGAGCTGGTTCCAGGCGAGTTCCGATACTTTTGGCTTTAAATGGGCAGGATTTTACCACCCTCAGGATGCAGTTCGAATACGTTCTCGACGTTTCAATTGAAGAAATACTTCCAGCCTTCGGTGACGTTGAGGGAGGCACGAAGGTTTATCTCCGTGGACGCCATTTGCGTTATTCGTCCTTACTGGAATGTCGCTTTGGAAATATTCGGACACCCGCAACGTATTGGAATGATTCGATGATATCCTGCGAAGCTCCGGCTCATCCAGAAGGAAATACAAGTCTTGCCGTTTCGTTAAACGGACAAGACTTCTCATTGGCACCTTCAAATTTCACGTTTATTCGTCTCCCCTCGGTATATACTCTAATACCGAGCACTGGGCCTTTACGAGGAGGTAATTCAATTCGATTCAGTGGGAGTTCTTTCGTAGACACCACAACACTGAAATGTCAGTTTTCGCTCGATGGGGATACAATTGTAGAGACGGTGGCTACGTTTGAATCAACCACCGAAATACAATGCACAGCTCCCCCTTCCAAACATTCTGGAAAGGTGTCAATTTCTCTGTTTGTGAATGGAATTTCGGCCCCCAGACTGCTGAACTTAGAGTTCTTCTACTACGACGATATAGTACTAAACGCATTGGAGCCGTGGTTTTGTGATAATAACGATGGGTGCGGTCTCATAATATTCGGCGAACATTTCAGACGAGATGGAGAACTCGAGTGCTGCTTTCAGGCTTCTGGGCAGGAACCGAAATGCGTTGAAGCAGAATTTATAACTAATTCGCGACTCAGCTGCTTGTCTCCACGTGTGCAGCGTGTCGGTTCTGTCAACGTCACCGTCAGATCTCATGGGGTTGATTCCTCAAGCCAATCGCTCGTTCTAGAGGTCCATCACCCTCTCGTGATTGATACGATATTCCCGTCGGCTGGGACGTTTCGTGGTGGTACGAAGATTCAAATTTCGGGCTGGCACTTTATGTTCACCCCACAACTTTCCTGTTGCTTCGATGATACGCTGGTTCCAGCCACGTTTATCAATTCATCGATGGTTGAATGCTCCACCCCTTACCTTGGGACGGACTCTGCGTTGCTGAGAGTCAGTACTAACGGCCAAGACTGCATAGATGGTGGGGCTAACAAGAGCTTTGAATTTCGATTCCCGCCTTCCGTTAGTCGAATTTCTCCCAGTATTGGCTCCAGACTGGGTGGAACGGCGGTTTTACTACAAGGTGCTCACTTCAAAGCGAACGAATCGACTTGTTTCTTCGGAACTTCCCAGGCAACTGAGTCCGAGGTGTTGTCGGACACTGAGATGAAGTGTACAAGTCCTCCTCAAAGCAGTCCACAAAGGCTTCAAGTGGTTGTAGCTGACAACAATCTGGATTACTCTACAAACCCCGTTTTCTTTACGTTTGTCGCTGCGGAAGAGGTGAAGGCTGTATCCCCTGTTCGACTTCCTGCTATTAAAGGCGGTAAGATCACAGTGACCACTGAAAATGCACGCAATAGTGTCGACTTAAGCTGCTTCTTCGATGATATCGCTGTTCCCGCAATTTACGAATCTCGTCATCGTGTTCACTGTTTAACGCCAAGATTAACTCCAGGGTTTTACAATCTGTACGTATCGAATGATGGGAAGTTGAAGTCTGAGAGTTATGGGGTCCTTCGGCTTGTGGGGCCTCCTTTAATCGCATCAGTTGCTCCTCTGGTCGGTGAAATGGGTGGTGGGGAGTTGGTTACCTTCGTCGGTTCTCGGCTTGATCTCGTATCACACTGTCGTTTTGGAGACGTCTACGCTTCCGCGTATGTTGAGAGTCCGAACCGGCTACAGTGTGAATCTCCGAGGCAAGAATACTTTGGAGATGTTTTGGTTAAACTATGGGACCGAGGAGCGGAAATTCCATCGCAAGAGATTATGTTTACCTACTTGAGCCCAGAGCAAGCAACGAAGCGCCGATCTAGCCACTTGAGCCCAGTGCAAGAAACGAGCCGCCGGTTGACCTTGGTGGAGAAGGAAGACAAGCCTCTTCCGGTCCCTACGATCCTGTCAGTTAATCCTTCTGAAGCTCCTATCATCGGCGGGACGTTGGTCATTGCACGCGGGGTGAACTTCTCGAACTCATTGGAACTAGTGTGTCGATTTGGCTCCTCTGTCATTGGAGCGAGATATCATTCTTCTGAGCAAATTGCATGCACAACGCCTCGGCTCCAGCCAAACTGGTATACTTTCCAGGTTTCGAATGATGGACGTGCGTTTTCCAATAGCCCCACTAGTATCACGGTGTATACTGATAGTTTTGTGGAGTACATTTCACCCACCCATGGACCTCAGACTGGTGGGACTGCCGTGACAATATACGGACTGAATTTCCGAAAGAGCTCGAACTTGCGCTGTAAATTTGGAGACCTCGAGGCTGTTCAAGTGGTAAAATACGTATCTTCCTCCGAAGTTATTTGCATTTCACCTCCTCAACGTGATATGACCTCTGTCGTTCGAGTTTCAGTGACGAACAACAACGACATCCTCACCCTCAATCCGGTATTTTTCACTTACACGACGGCTGCGGACATAGTGGCTATCACACCAAAGTTTGGAAGTGTCTCTGGAGGAACAGAAGTGTTAGTTCGATGCTACAATCTCGATATAAGTGTCGTAAAGTGCCGAATTGGTGGAATTATCTCCGTTGGAGAAGTCTTAGCTTCGAATGCGGTAAAATGTGTAACACCCGCGGTAAATCAGCCAGGCAAGCAACAGATTCAAGTAAGCACCAACGGGTTTGACTTCACATCTACAAACATGTTCTTCGAGTACGTGGATGATATCGAAATTTACGAATTGACCCCCAACTTGGGGCCGAGCATCGATGCTAACACCGTCATGACTGTTCGAGGAACGGGATTCGTTAATTCAGTGGATCTTGCTTGTATCATTCGTTCGTCAAAGATTCCCGCTACATTCGTCAATCCAAGTTTAATTTCGTGTGCGGTGCCCCGTAGCTCCCCTGGCCGAGTGACCGTCCGCGTCACAAACAATGGCGTGGATGCATCACGCAGCTCCGCTACGTATTTGTTCGTGAAGGATATCTCGGTGTCGCGATTATTTCCGACAAAAGGTCTGAAAGAAGGAGGAACTGTTGTCTTTTTCCAGGGTAGAAACTTCATGAACCACACGCTGTTGAGTTGTCGATTTGGGGAGTCTCTGAGTCCAGCGACTTATCTCTCTGATTCTGCTGTAACTTGTGTTTCACCGAGACAACTTGTTGACTTACGAGCCACGAAAGGTATCGTTTCAGTAGAATTAACCACTAACCAAGTGGACTTCACGAACAGTGGCTTGCAGTTCATCTACCTACAGAACTGTCCAAGCTCCCAATTCTGCTCAAATGGAAATACCCAACCTTGTCCCAATGGAACGATCTGTGACTCCCATTCTAGTACCAACTTTTCACTATGTGCACCTGGAACATTCCAACCGAGACAAAACCAAGTCAAATGTTTGCCTTGTCCAATTGGTTTCTACTGTCCAGATCATGGCATGTCAAAGCCTTTATTGTGTCGCGCTGGAATGGTTTGCGATGAACACGGACTGCGTACACCAGTAAAACCGTGTCCGTCGGGTCATTATTGCCGCAAGGGGACCAAAACCGCTGATATTCGCGACTTTGTCTCGAATTCGGAATACGCCATTGATACTGAGACTCAGTTGACGACATTCATCGAGAGTTCTCGAACGTGGGCTTTAATACCTCGAGTAGCGCCGGCCATTGGCAGTCGACGAATCGATCATCCTCCAAGCTTAGCGGACTGTGAGTCTCGCCTTTGTGTGGAAAACATCCAAGAAAGCAGCGCTCTTTTACTGGCAGAACGACCGTATTCCTGTCCAATTGGTACTTTTTGTCGACGTGGTGTCGCCGTTCAGCAAGTACAGGCTGCGAATTACAGTACACCGCAGAAATGTTATCCAGGATTCTTCTGTCCCCGTGGTTCCTCGACACCAGAAGGTAAGGGACCGTGTCCGACTGGTCATTATTGCCCTAACGACGTAGATGCTATCGTCTGTCCTGCTGGCCAATACTGTCCAGGAGTGGGGAACCTTCGACCGAGAGATTGCGACCCAGGAACATTCAATCCGTCCTTGAAGCAGTCGAATTGTACGCTATGTCCAACAGGTCACATTTGTCCTCAGCCAAAGATGCTGTCGCCAGTTATGTGTCCCGCTGGTTTTGTCTGCATTTCTACTGGATTAGCAGCGCCTGCTCTGCTCTGCCCTGCAGGTTATATCTGCGGTGAAGGGACTCGAACACTGGATGCATCAGCTGTTAACCCGTTCCGACCTATGCCGTGTCCGAAGGGAACTTACTGTCTCGGGGGTGTAGCACACAACACTACAATTGACTGGGTTCCAAGTCGGCCTGAAGGTGCTGTAGCCCCTCAAAGATGTACGGAAGGCACGTATTGCCAAGAAGCAACGCCAACACTATCCGGGACTGGCGTCTGTTACGCTGGACATTATTGTCCGCCAGGCTCAAATGCGCCAAAACAGGCCCCCGTCGGAAGTTTCGCTGGTACCACCGGGTCTGTAGCTGCAACAATGTGCTTTCCAGGGACCTACACACCTCTAAAAGCAACAGTGAAGTGTGAAATTTGTCCAGCAGGCCATAGCTGCCCTGGGTTTGGCACATACATTCCTTCCTTGTGTCCAAAAGGAACGTACCGGTCGTTGGCCGACAGTATCACGTGCAGAGCTTGTCCTGAAGGCACTTGGTCTCCTCACACAGGCTTGACGGATATTTCTTACTGTGAAATTTGCCCAGCCGGTCGAGTGTGTGGAAGTTCTGGTATGTTTACGATGTCGTCCAGTTTACCCTGTGCTGCTGGACATGTGTGTGGAGAGGGGACGAACCGACGAGCGCAGTTCGATCACTTGTGCCCTGCAGGTCACTACTGCTCCACGTCGACTTCTATTGATGAACAGTACATGAATGTGTGCGAGCAAGGCAACATTTGTGTCCGCGGCACGAAAACTACTGAGAAGAACAAGAGCAAATGTCCAGATGGCAAGTTCTGTCCCCTTGGTACTGCTAACACCAGTAGCATTTACGTTAATTGCCCAAGCAACACTTGGTCAGCTTCCAGTCAGGATGAATTAATTGACTGCAGTATTCGAGCGGTGCCCATTTGCGATAAACTACCGGAGAAACAATACTATCCGCAGTTCCACTACGATTTCCAAGGCAGTGAAGTGCGTTTCGACTCGACAGTGGAGACCAGCCGCACTGGTGAAGTGGAGGTGGTGGACATCATTTATCCAGTGAACGAGTCTTCGTCTGTTCCGTTCTGGACGAACGACACGATCGACACGATCCGAGTTTGTCCACCTAAATTGAGTAAGAAAGGAGGAGTGCTGCTGACCGTAATTGGTCGCAATTTCCAAGATACTGGTCGACTAGTGTGCAAGTTCCAACTACCGAAATCTTCCTTCTCTCAGTTATCTCCGGCGTTTTACGTCAGCAACACTCGAGTTACGTGCAGATCTCCGCCATTTATCGGCGATGATACAGCTGCAACTGGGACGTCTTTCTCCCAAACCGTTCGCGTGAGTGTCTCGAACTACGGGGTGCACTTTTCCACTACCACTGCTACCTTTAACTTCCTCTCGACCAAGGATGCCGCTGCATTGAACATGGAGAAGCTTATGACGACCTGTTTGAAGAGGATAGAGGCGGAAGAAGGATTTCGGAACGATGACAAGGCGTGGTTCCCTCTTACTGGTCTGGGGAAGGCGAAACTCTCGTTTGATTTCCGCCATCTGCCTGCAACGCTGGTCTACGACGAGCACTACAAGATCGCGATTTTTGTGAGGAATAGCTCGTGTGAGGACCAAACATGCGACTCCCGAGGCGTTGTTCTTCCTAGTGGGCCAGACATTGAGACTTCTCCGTGTTACCGTCCAGTAGAGTTACCACGTTGGTTCCTTTCTTCTGCAGTGGACAAGAACGACTTGCTGAACATCACTCTACTTGCGTTAGAAGATATCACTTTCAAGGTGGAAATCCACATCATGTACGGTTTGTACGCATCCGTCGGCCCTTCTTTCGTGAACTCAACAACGGTCAAGTTAAAGACGCCCAGTCGAAGTAATGTTACTCAAGGTGTGGATGCTGATCTGCGACCGCTTTCACGCTCCATTTCGTACGAGGCTGAGCTGGTACCTCGAGACTACACGTTCCTCATCACTTACTTCGGCGGGGATGGCGACTACACGTCTCCTCCGCTGAATCTGCCGCCCAAATACAAGTCTTACGAGCGTGGTCGGGTGCTGCTATCTCATAACGTGAGCAGTGCAGCCAGTAACATTCCACTTGTGGTGGACCCGTACGATGACGTTAAAACAGACACTTCTTACTGGCTCATGCCGTACGGATCGGCGGCGTTGACACATGAGCATGTGCTCAAATACCGGGAGACGTTCCAAGAAATGTATCTGGACCAGACCGGGTCTCAGTACCTCTTCAAATTCGACAAGGTGGTGCTTTCGTATCTGCCGTTCCACTCGAACTGCATGGAATATGACTCGTATGTGCCTCTGTTCGATCTCTTTGAGAGTGATCAGTGCCAACTTCCAGCTACAACGTCGGAAACTGGGAAGTACGGGAAGGCGTGGTGGCGACGAGCCTTCCCACCTCTACCTAACCAGGACGATATCCGTTCTGTTGGTCCATTAGACGTCGGAAAGGAACCAACAGCTGATATTTGTATGATGGATCTCCAGTGTAACTTCGAAGAAGACCTCCCGACGGCGGATGTGACTCCACGATGGTTCGAACAATCGACAGGCACAGTGCTGTATTATCTACTACGTGAGCCAGCGACACTAGCAGATTATCTCCGTGGTGGTGGCTATTACGACGAGATTCTGAGTGAATTTGGGTCGGACTATTTCATCCCCGTCACTGTGGACAGCTCTGCTTCTAGTGCACTGGAAGGAGACTGCTCCTCGCTCTGCTTCCCCCGTTCAGTGACGTTGAACATCGCTTACTATCAGCTGGATGACCACGTCAAGCGGATTATTATGGCTACTATAGTCTACGACAATTACGATCGCGATTCAAGCAGCAATGCGTACACTTTCAGTGTGAACTTGCATCCACTCAACTACTTCGGACTGGTTATCCAATTCGCCTTCGAGAAGCAAGTGTTCGTCGGTCTTTTCATTGTATTAGGCAGTATGATGACTGTCGGAGCTCTTGTTTTCTGGATTGTGGTCCGAATTACCTCGTACTTACAGTCGCCGCCACGTTTCCGCTTCTGGGCCGTATTTGCGCTCATTGCGCCTCCTCCTTCTGTTGGGGTGGCCATGGCATCTTTACCGATTTTTTCGGTGGTATGCAGCTTTTACGTTCTACTAAATGGAGATTTGTTCCTTAGCCACAGTGGGTACTGGTTGACGGACAACATCGTGGCTCACTACATCAACACCAAGATTGACCCTGATACCGTGAAAACGACCCGAAAAGGACGAATCGGTCTCTGCTTCATTGGGTTTGGCTTGTATCTCGTTGTTTTGGGCACTCGCATCTTCCTCCCGAAGCCAATTGCGATCTCCGAGAAGGTTATGGCCGAGCAGAATGATCGAGAGGCTCAAGAGCGCAATATCTGGTGGCCGACGCAGTGGAAACGAGCTAATATGATTTTTTATTCCATTGTGCTCGGGCTATTTCTCGTTTTAATGCTGGAGTTTTCGTTCTGGAGTTCGTTTGGAGACTACATGTTCTACGTCATCGTAGCTCAAGAGATCATTAACGCAATTATGGAAGGATGGATCGAGTCCCAGTTAAAGGAGGCTCTGCTAATGGCCCCTCTCATCTCTGCCCTCAGTCTCATCGGTGGAATTATGACGTTTGGTGCCACGGATTTCGGAGATTTCGTGCTGGGAAACACGTTGGATTTCGGTATGATGCTGCTGATGCGAGTGTATGGAGACACAGTCATCGAGGCGGTCGCTGATTTCATTAAAGAAGTGCTTAAGTACAGCTGGACGAAGATGAAAGTTGTTGGACGGGGGATTCTTCTTCTATTCAGAAGTTTCACACGTTCTACAGCCGCAGTACTAGCGGATGCAGACGCACAGAAGAAAAAGAAAGAAGGTGCTGGTGAAAAGAAAGAGGGAGAAGGTGAAGGTGCCGAGACGGTGGAGCCAATTATCGACTTTTACGCGATGGCGTCCATGGAGAGACTGGCGCTGTTTTACCAGCCTGTGTTGATCCTCATTATGATGTTCTTCCGGGAGGAAGTGATGCTCCCCATCCTGTACAACATCCGCGAGAAAGACATGGAGATTTACCTCTGGTACTCACTTATTATTTTGTTTTTCCAGCTCGTGATCGAAGTGTTTGTACTAAACGTGGTCGAGATCTTCCAAGGCTGGAAACTTTACGACTACCTAGTCTACTGCCGCTACCGTTTCCTGCAACGCGAGCAACGCTGGAAAGGACTGGAGCCCAATCTCGATGAATGTATCGATGAAGGACTGCGGACTCTGGACCAAATGTGCTTCTCGTCACAGTTTTTCATGATGTGTACGATTCATATCACAGGGATCGTCTTCTTCGTTGTCGGGATTGAGATCATGGCACGTGCGAGCTACAACATGTTCGGAGACCCAGCCATGCCGCTACTACTCGCTTTCGTACTCGCCGTCTCGATGTTCGTCCGTTCCCTAGTGATGTTTCTAGCTGTGCGGCTCGAGATCTGGAAGATTAAACATGAGAACACGGCGTGGCTTGCAGCTCCAGATGAAGATGACGAGTTTGGAGTGCCGCGTTGGGACGAGCTGGAGAAGATTAAAGGCGCGTCACACGAAGCTTACCTTATGAACCAACGCATCACGTCCGATACGTTCCGTAACAAGTTCCTCAACTACAATCGCTCGTGGCTCGTGAACCAACTGCCGTCGATCCTCACTCCACGCACATTACGTCGTGCTAGACCGTATCTGTTAGCGCAATTCGCCAAGATCCTCGACAGTCTCAACCCTCAAGTGTCCGACGACGAGGAAGAGGACGACGGACGCCCGCGCTTCGGTCCCGTTACGTTGTCTGCTCCTTCACGTAGCATTATCCGCCTTTGGCTGGCTAGGGCGAGGAGGATCTTGCGTCTAAAGACTGTGGTGCAGCCGCTGATCCAACAAGCTCGCAAGAGCGAGTGCGAAATGTGTCTGTCACGGCGTCAGCTTCAAGTGGAGATGTCCATTCCGATTGAAGTACTCGGGGACAAGTTCGAGAGCCAAAATCTGGCCGAAGAGTTCGACGCTGTAGCTTGGAAAGAATTTTTCGCCAAGCACCAGAAGTTCAAAACGCTCTGTCTGAACTGTATCGTCCACCTTAAAACCACCGGTCAACTTGGTGATCTGCGTGGACTTGGTCGTCCTGACTTTGGGCCAGGGGATGAAGGCTGGGGGCCTGCACCGCTGAATGCCGCGTCCTATGCGCTGTTGCAGAAATGGTATCGAAAGGCTCAAGACCGCGTCTTCGGTAAGAGTGGGAAGCGTCGACAGCAACTGGACGTGAGCGATGACGAAGAAGAAGCTCTGCAGCATCGTTTTGAATGGACTCGCCAGCCGGTGGCGCTCAATGCTGCGTCCACGGCGTTGGCACGGAAGTGGTTGATTGCTGCACGCCAGAAGCTCCGTGAACCAGGTCGCGTACGTGACCAGTTGCCGACGAACTTGACTGCTATTCACCCGTCAGTGCGAGGCGGTGCCACACCCGTTCCTAAGCCGGCTATGAAGATGGGAGCTGCTGGTGGAGAGGCCGTCAAGGCGTCCAAAATGCGTCGCAAATGAGTCAATTCCTACAGAAAAACAGCAAGACACAGATATATATCCAAAATGCATTTTTCTATAAGGAATCCGCTTGAACGTAACTTGGAGCATGTCAACGCCTTAGGTGACCTTCTTAGACAAGTTCTTGAAGCCCACACCAAGACACGAGAGCAGCACAGTCTTGGTCTCCGGGTCAGGCTTGATTTTGAACGTGATGCCGAAGAAATCGCGCAAATGACGAAGACACTCAATGCTGTACAGTGTGAGCTTACCGAAACGCACCTTGGCCACGTCCTCAGGTCCTAGCGCCATTAACAGCAACACTAGCGCCTGGTTGGTCGAGTCCACGCATCCTCCCTTCTGGATCTCTTCGCACAAGGCGTGCGAGGCTCTCGTGGCCACATCTTCCGGCAGATCACCAGGCTCGGCAGCCGCTTCAGCGCCTAAGAACACTCCAGTCGTCGTTTCCGCCACTATACTCAGTGCGAAACCGGGGGATTGTCCAGACTCAGCGCCTTTGTAATGGTCCGAGTAGATGTACACGTCAGGCAGCAGCTTGTTGAACAGCCCGCGACTGGCCTCCACGATGCGGTTGGACGTCTGCGGACTCACGCGCGTGCTGTAGGCCACGCCACGCACGCGTTTGATGAAACCTTCGTCCACCAGGTGGACAGCCTTGAGCTCTCTCACCAAAGGACACCGGAAAATAACCTGTCCACCTCCGAGGGGCGGAGCACCGCGCTTCTTGACCACAAAGTCGAGACCCTCGTCCAGTCCAAAGTGTCGCAGCAAAGGCAGCGTAGTGGCTTTGAAATTGTCCACCGAGCTGTCCACGTGGTCGTTGGTGATGCCGTCCAGTGTCGCATGCAGCGGCAGCTTCGCGAACGGTGCAAGAGCCACCAGAACCTCCAGAAACCAGCCCACAGAGCGTCCGACGCCGCAGTCGTGAGTCACGCGGCCGCCCAATACGAGTCCTGGCTGATACTTGAGCTTGGTACCGGTTTCGTTGATCTCCAAGTGGCTGCCACTGGTCACGCGGTCGACTAGACGCAATAGACTGGCCTCGAAAGGCGCCAGACCGGGGTTCTCGTCCTCCGAGCGGATGTCATCGATGATGAGCGGACGGCCGCTGAGCGTTGCGCATACGATACGTTGGCGGAAGTGTGCGCAGCCCTGGAAGCGCAGCACGTTGGAGCGCCGCGAGGTCGAAGCGCGAGGAGCCATGAGTTGTGATACACTGCACTGTGTGACGCTTGCGATGACTGGTTTGGAAGAGGTTGGTCTATTTGACATTTTGGTTCTGTGTGGACTATTTGGGACAAAAAATTGAGTATATTGGACGTTTGTATGGGGACACAATTGTGATTTAGTCCTGAAAGCATCTGACAAAATCTAGTACCCCCCGAGATTCTCGAGACTGGAACATCTCATATCCCCAAGTTGGGGACCCCAACACTTCACCTGGAACCGTCAGTTATCATCTCTCTGCGTACGTTTGTCAGCACAGAGCGGCAGATGTGGGTAGCTGGCAGCCTGGCACCGTGTGGTTCTTCCGGTGGGATGCCGCAGATGCTGGATCATCGTCAAACTCTCGGTCGCAGTCGTTCATCCCCAATTTCGTTCGTTACGACGTCAGCAATGTGAGAGCCGTTGTATACAACTTGCAGTCCATGTCTTGGGATTCCCATTGGGGATGCGTGGCCTTTGCAAAGTTTGCAATGCAAACAGGGTACATGCATGAAATGTGCAAGGATATGCTCTTGATTCTGGCGTCACGAGATTAACTGTGGCTGTTACCAGTGCAGCCTGTTGAAGTTGTCTAGACCAGCTCATGAAATGCAAGCTTCGAGGCTTCGTGTGGGTGGCGAGTGGGGAAGCCTACTGAAATGCAGCATACCATAACGGCGCATGCGTGGCACTTCAACGAGCTCTGCCCAATCATTTATCGACCGGTCTTTTTTTTTACCAAGCGTAGCTTCCGGTGATGGAGGGTGCAACGGCGGCATCAACTGCCTGACCACGAGATCTGCAGCTCTGCAGCAGAGTCAGCTTAGCTTATGTAGCGCTGGTCACCAGCATGCTGCTGGTACATGTACATGTAGGCCGTTGCTGCCTGTACGCTGAAGGTGTCCACCCAGACGTGCATTTCCCCCTCGTCTCTCAATTCCTTTCTCTTTTGTTTCTCCAGTCGCTGCCTGTCCTGCGTTCGTTTCGCCGTCCGATCCCTTTGCTTGCTTGGCCGCCTGTTTGAAGAGGGCGCTAGCACGCAACAGCGCGCATAGCTGGTTCGTGGATCACATAAAATCGAAGCGGCGCCTGCGATCTTGCGTCCTTCACTCCGCCATTGGCGTCCAAGACCCCAAGGCACACGATCTCCTGCCATGCTGAACAAGAAGAAGCTCTCTACAGTGGCCTCTCAAGTGGCAAATGCCAAGACGCATTCACCACGTGTAGCTTCTCCTCCGTCGACCAAGTCCGCCGCTTTTTCGTCTACAGACCAGAGCGTAGCACGTCGTCAACGCGCTTTAACCCCCGAGCAGCTCGAGCAATTGGCGGCAGAACTGCGAGACCAAGTGATAGCCACGCGCCCGGAGCTGCTGCCTCTTTTGGGCCCTCGACCGGATCTGACGCGGCTCTGGAACCTGCAAAACCCGCTGGACGCCGTAGCCTTCAGTGCTCAGCTGCAGGACCGACTGCTGTGTCTGCCCGAGCTCAACCGCAACTCGCCATGCTACACTGCGCGTGATCTGGTGCTGCTGTACACGAAGCTCAAGTACCTCGAGACGTTTTCCCAGGCGGAATTGTCCGCTTACGCCAATGCTGTGGCGTCTTCTGCCTCGCCCCTTGAAGCGGCGTCCGTAACGCGTATCCGACAGGAAGAGCTGCGCGTCGTGCGGCAATTGGCCACAGTGGCCAACACCACCGAATTGTTCTCAAGACTCGCAACGCTGCTGCACATTCCGTGCCATGGTGACGCGTGGATCGAAATCGTCAAGTTTGCAGCCCATGCGCTGCCATTTGCGGAGCAGACGGAGTCTCTACTGGTGCGTGGCTCGGACGACAGATCCGCGCTGTGTCCACTGACCAAGACCAACAATTATAATGCATCTACGATCCCGTTCGCGACGGATGTGGCACGCGGGAGCTGCACGTGCTCCAGTATTTCGCTCGAGGCGTTCGAACGCTGCGAGAGATTGCGACAGGAGCTACTACTGAACTCGCTATCAATCAACCCCAACGCCAAGAGCTCCAGTGCTTTATTCAATACCAAGATGCGAGCAATTCGGACGCGTTTGGCCGGTTGTCTGGGTGTGTCGGACTTGGTACACGACGATCAACTAAGGATTTTACTGTCACCGTCCGGGACAGATGCGGAGCTGCTGGCTACGGTCGCAGGTCTTGCGAGACTGTACTCGGGACTGGGTGAAGAGGAGAATTTGCCCGGTGGTGTCGGACCGGAACAGTGCAAGGTCACCAGCATCATCACGGCTGGAGGCGAGATTGGACGTGGGTCGAATATTGCTTCGAGTGGCAAGCATTTCAGCAATTTGACGCCAAGTGGAGAGGCCGGGGCAGCCGGAGAGCCACTGCGTAGGTTCCCGACCGACCTCGTGGATGTGGTGACGATGCCAGCTCGGGATGATAATGGGGAGATTAACCGTATCGACGGTGATATTGATGACTTAGTACATGAGCGTCTGGATCGTGGAGGAGGTGTTGTCCTGCTGCACGTGGTAGTCGGGGCCAAGACGGGTTATGCCTGTCCTTCGATGCCCTTGATCGATGCTTTGGCTGTGCAATACCCGAATCGCCTGCTGGTTGTGGTAGACGCTTGTCAGATGCGTGTGGACAGATCACTGTACCGAGAATGGGCCGCCAAGGGCTACGTGGTGCTCACTACGGGCTCTAAATTTTTCGGAGGATCCCCCTTCTGTGGTGCTGTGCTCATGCCCATGCGCTCTGTGTACGAGATGGAAGCCGCGGCGGTCGAACGTCACTCTGAATTGGCAGTTCCTCTCGGTTTGGAAGACTATTTCTCAAGATATAATATGCCCGAAAGTATGCGCAACATCCGAGAGAGGCTGGGGACGAACATGAACGTTGGCTTACTGTTGCGTTGGGAGACTGCTCTCGTCAACATGGAGCCGTTCTGCCGTATCCCTCCTAAGGACATTACAGCTATTTGCAAGTTGTACATGAGCTCGTGCAGATCAAAGATGCAGTCTGAGTGGGGGCACATGGTCGAACTCTTGGCTCCCCCGGAACCTACTGAGAATGACGATACCAGTACGGTGACACCCATGGACACGATTATCTCGTTCAAGGTGCGCGATGACAGTGGCGATTTTCTCGATATGACAGCTCTCAAGGCGCTTCATACACTGCTTTCGAAGGATGTCTCGAGTGCTTTACCGGATGATGCCCTGGCCAAGAAACGTTGCCTATTAGGGCAGCCAGTGTCTCTCGGCAAAAGTGGAGCTATCATTCGAATCGCTATGGGAGCAGATATGGTGAATGACATGTACGTTCGAGGCAAGGGTGAAAGCGACTACGCAGCAGCCATGGAACCTTTATCGCAGGATGACGATGATATCCTGAACAAGATCGCGTTGATTCTGCGGCATTGGAAGCTGCTTCACCAGAAATACATTGAAGAGTGCATTCAACCAGCGCCACTGGAGCCTCTCAAGCCTCTCAGCGACTGGGACTTTAGTGTCAAGGATGACCAGGTCGCTCGGGTGGTCCAGCACATGGTGGCAGAGCGTGTACTGGCGGACGAAGAGCAACCAGAGGAAGAAACAAAGCTGGCTGTCGTTTACGATCTGGACTCCATTGACATGGCCTTCCAGGCGTTATTGACCTCGTTCCCAGTGCACTTTGAGCACCGTTTCGCTATGAAATCGTGTCCACTCGCGTTCTTCATTAAGCGGGCGATTGAAAATGACGTCGGTCTCGAGTGTGCGTCGATTGTGGAAGTGAAGCATGCCCTACGTTTGGGCTGCCCACCGCATCGTATTGTGTTCGACAGTCCATGTAAGACGCGACGTGATCTACAGTTCGCCATTAACGCTGGTGTGGAGGTTAACGCTGATAATTTCGACGAGCTCGACATCATCCGTGAACATGCCGAGGCGATCTTCCAGTCCAGTTTCCCGGAATGCACCCCACGTTACGCTGGCAATTTGCCTCGCATCGGACTGCGTATCAACCCATTGCTTGGAGCAGGTACCAACTCTTGCCTTAGCGTTTCCACAGTGCAGTCCAAGTTCGGCGTGCCACTAACTCTGGAGAACCGTGCCAAGATCATCGCCTTCTTCTGTGCGAACCCGTGGATGACTGGACTGCACGCACACGTTGGCTCCCAGGGCTGTTCGCTTGAGATGCTGTCACAAGGAGCTGTTTGTTTGAATGAATTGGCGAACGAAATCGATACAGCAGCTGGCACAAGTCGCATCAAGGTGCTCAACATTGGTGGCGGCTTGTCGACCAACTTTGACAACGAGGGTGTCTCGCCGAGTTTTGCTGAGTACGTGGAAGTTCTTCGTCGTGAAGCTCCGCAGTTGTTTGAGCGCACAGGTCGCACCATTCTGACCGAATTCGGAAGCAGTATCAGCTCCAAGACTGGCTGGGTAGTCAGCGAAGTGGAATACGTGAAGGCCCACCCGCAGGTTGATGGTGACGATCTCACTCAGACTGCCATTATTCACGCCGGATCGGATCTATTCCTTCGCGCATGCTACCGTCCTGATCTCTTTTCCCGCCGAATGTCTGTCTACGAGTACGTATCTTTCTGTTGGCTATTCATGCTGCTAGTTTCATGCTCTAACCTTTCTACGTTTTGCTTTGGAATGGCAGCTCCACTGGTATGATCTCCGAGGCTCCGATATCAGTGCAAAACGTGGCAGGACCGCTGTGTTTCGGAGGCGACATGGTTGGTCGACGTGTGGAGCTCCCCACCATCTCACGCGGTGATTTTGTGGTCGTTCATGACACTGGAGCGAACTCCATGTCGATGTTCAGTCGACACTGCAGCCGACCAGCACCTGCGGTCTATGGCTACCGCTCAAGCGAAGACCAGATTTCAATGCAGCTACTTAAGCCAGCAGAAACTCCAGAGCAAGTCATGAGCTTTTGGGGGTAGTTCTTTAGAATTGTACTTATCGCTGAGGAAGTGTAGACTTAGTTACAGTTTGAAAGCACTTTTTTGTTGTCTTATCACTGCTCGAATCTGCTAGCCATCAACTTTATATCTGTGGTTTCTGAGAGCGCAATTTCGCCACGAGAGTTTGGATTTTACCGTCTTTAAGTCGGACGAGCTGCTCGAGCTTCTGCACTTTCATCTCCAAGATCTGGACAGTCTCTCGAAGCTCTGCGATCACGCTGTCCTTCTCAGCCAGTTCTTGGCGTGCATGTTCACCTTTCGAAACTTCACTGTTTGGCGTGTAAGATTTCCCAATGGAATCCATCGGGTGCACAGGTGCGGCTGGAGGCTCCATGAATCGACTAACCTCGTCTCCATCTTGCAAAGTCAAATCACGAATTGGCGTTGAAAGATCACCAAACTTATCCACCGGAGTTTGCATTGCCCGACTGCTTCCTCCGATAGGGCTTCCGTTGGCTACAGTACCAGCTATTGCAGAATTGGAAGAGACAACACTGCTCGCATCGTCGGAAGCGTCATTCATTTCCCCTGATGTTTGAGGCACTGGCGAAGAAGATGTTCGTTTCTCGTGGTAGTTCGCAATCTATCAACAAAAATACAGTCAGTCCTGTCTAGGTAAGCGTAGAAATCAATTGCTACAGCACTGCATACCTTAATCTGAAGTTTCACTAGCAAATGCTCAATTGCTCCAGATTGACACTGTACCAGGTCGTCAATATCTTCCTTCGACAACGAAATGTGAAGCCTCCTGAACACTTTTCCTGCAAAATCCAAGATATTCACAAGTATCAGATCCAAATCCCTGCTAAGGGTTACTACAGTCTTCCTCACGATTGAGCGTGCTCCAATTGTACTGCTTCTGCTTAATCGAGTTGGCTGCGCTGTAGTTGTGCATCTGCACGAGCTTCGGGAAGTAAAATGCCACGACTTCAGCCGCCAAGATTCCGTCACTAAAGTCACGAGAAATGCATTTCTTGGGCCGCGACAGGGGAATTTCATCGATCCAGGCGTACACGCGTTGCAGTGTCTCGTCATCGAGTGGCAGATCCATCATCGCTCTTCTCCCTTCACCTTAAACACCACTAGCTCGTACACTCAACAATGCTTCCAGCCAAATGCTACGTGAAAAGACGCCAACCGTTTTCAATCAAGCTCAAAAACTCTATTGCACGTTGGTCTTGGAAAACTCCTCATCCCAAAATTATTCAACCCCCAAGACGACGTAGAGCTGCTTCACTCATTAACTTGCGTTTGTGTCCGTTGACACAATCCGTCGAGCAGTACTTGAACTCTAAACGGGTGAATGGAGACTTGCCCGCGTACTTGCCACAGAAATCGCAAGCCAAACCTGCTGCGATCTTCCGCTCTAGCTCTTCCTGGCGTTCAACCTCGACCCGTTTCTGCTCGGCTGCTTCCTTCTTCTGTTGCTTCTTCCGTTCGCGTGCCCGCTTTCGCTTCTCAGCCTCTTTTTCCTTCTTGCGTTGTTCCATCTCACTGGTGAGACCCTCTGGAATTTGCGCCGTTGCGTAGTCCCACGCATCCGGGTGCTCGCCCATGTATCGGCGGAACGCATTGCGGGTCTCTTTCGAGCTGCATAGAAAGTAGGGCGGTCGGTTGTGAAGGTCCAACAACGATGGGTTGGCTCCTTGTTCCAGCAGATACTCCACAATAGAGACTGCGTTGTTCGCAGCAGCGTGATGAAGGGCAGTCATAAACTTGGCGTCGACTTCGTTCACCTGAACGTCCTTTTCTTCAGAACTCGACAACAGCGCCTTGATACCACTCGAGTCGTCGTCCTTCACCAGCTGAATAATCTGAGGCACCTCTTCCTCCTCTTCCTCGTTGTCCTCCTTTGGGGTATCCGCCTTCACCTCTGTCTCTGGTATCAGATCACAGGGTTGTTTCTTCTTTTTCTTCTTCGATTTCTTGGCGCTATCGGTTGGAGACTGAGTTTCTGCTTCAAGTGGTGAGAAGCGGACACTGCTAAGGTCGGAGCGCACACGGCACACTTCTTCAAACGTCGGTCGGAACGTAGCAAAAGGAATTCGCTTTAACCTCTTGTCATCTGTAGCACAAACACATTAGCATCACACCAACTACAATATCGACTGTATCAACGTACCCGACTGCAGCACCGCGTTCTTCGCTGGGAAGAACGTCGAGCGGTCGGTCTTGCCACTAGACAAAAAGATGAGCTCTGCGTCCTTCAGCACATCCTTCCACTCATTCAGCAGCGCTGACACATCCTGCTTCAACGCTGCTTCATTGTACCGTCTCAATGTAGCACCTGCTGACTTTGCTTTGCCACTAGCATCGCTCGCTGACTGCGCTCCACCCTGCTTCCTTCTGGTTGTGTACCTCTGGAACGTCTTGTGACACAGCGCCTTGTCTTTCTCAAAAACTGCACCAGCAAAGCGTCCACTACGCAGCAGAAAGACCGCCCACCGGAACTTCGAGGAGCAGATCGCATCCAGTGAAGTGTATGGGTTAAATTCCTCCTCCTCCGCATTGGGAAAGATGTTCTTGAACACTTTAAAGACGCTCGTGCCGTCCGAGAACTCCACCACTGGTTCCGTCGTCGTAGCAACCTTCTCCTCTTCCTCTGAGTCAGAAGATGAAGAAACATATTCCCGGTCCTCCTGGTTCTTCTCCTGATTCTTCTTCTCTTGATACTGCAGAGCCTCCTCCTCCGACAGACTCGACAGCCCCTTGGCTCGTCTCTTTAGATTCACGCAGTGCGCCGCTGACTTAAAGTGCGCATATTGCTCGTCCAACGACTCGAAACTTGCCACGTCACATGTTCCGCAACGAAGACCAACACTCTTGCGCTCTTCCAGAGTCGCTGTCTGCAATCTTAAAGCTGTGGTTGCCACGTCGGCGCTCTCATGTGGCCGCTCGAACTGCCGCGAGCTTCCAGCTACAGCTCGTACTGTCCATGAAGAGGTCTGGGCGGGCGTGAGGTCGCTCAGAGCGATACGCCCAAACGTTGCAGCAGGCTTCGTCATCCAGTTGGAAGATGCGGAAATGACTGCCAAATTGGCTGACGAGAAACATCGTTGTGAGTGTTGGTCAACATGAAATGTACCCAAAACATGCTGTAAGATAGGTCGCTTGTCTTACAGCAGTTTTAGCCATAACCGCTGCCAAAGTGAAGAAGAGCGCATAGTGAAGGTCATAGTAAAGATGCCGTCCCTGGAGCAGCGCAAGAGGGCGGCGGCGTGCGGCACGGGCTTCAACGTGCGTCTGTGGTGCAATACCGACCCGTGTGGCATCGTCTGCGCCGTCATCTCCTGGTTTCTGGTGCTCTACGCTGAATGCACCGTCGTGGTAAGTGACGAAACGCGTCTAGCATGTCGACATTTGTTGTCTAACGCCACTGTTGTTTCTCTTCTGTAGGGTGTCGTAGTGTACCCTTGGATGGGTTTATCGCCTCTAGGACTGCTGCATATCACCATCTTCACGGGGCTTTGCTTCCTGGCCCTCGTATCGCACGGAAAAGGTGGATTTGAGGCTCTTAACCCCTTAGTTCCCTTAAAGCCTGGAAGAGGGAGAAAGATCCATTGACACTAATATTATTCCGACTTTAATGCGCATTTCTAGCTATGCTGACGGACCCTGGAGCAGTTCCAGAGTCGGCGCTGCCGCTGGCATTGGCTAACGCATCAAAGGACGAGATTGCGAGGTGCGAACAATGGAAGTTTCGGACGGGGATATGTTGCTAATTATTTTGGTGCTGTAGGCTGGAAGAACAGAGATACAGGACATGTCGTCGGTGCCGCCAGTTTAAGCCAGGGAGAGCGCATCACTGCTCGATCTGTGACCGCTGCGTCATCAAGATGGATCACCACTGCCCATGGGTGAACAACTGTGTGGGTCTGGGCAACCACAAGTTCTTCCTGCTCTTCATCTTCTACGTCTTCGTGCTGTCTGCTTACGCACTTACGCTCGTGTTCTTCCGTTACGCCAAGTGCATCAACGAATCGTACGTGGCAAATTGGCAGGCTGGAATTTCAAGAAGAGTTGAATTTTAACTTGCCGTTGTTGTGTGCTTTTGACTTTAGATGCCCAACATACGGAGCTATCCGAGTTGTGTGCTTGATCCTGGAGGCTGTTCTGTTTGGCCTCTTTACCATGTGCATGATGTGCGACCAGTACAGTGTCATCACGACGGGAACTACCCAAATTGACCGCCTGAAGGGCGAGACTGCTGACAACCTCGGTCTGCGCGAAGTGTTCGGCGGATCGGATTGCAGATTTTCGTTGCATTGGCTTCTCCCAGTCAATATCTGGTTCCCAACGTAAGGGCACCTAGGGTGTGTATTGTACCAAAGTCGCTCACATGTCCTTTTCTGATGCTGTACAGGTCGGTTAAGAACCAGGTGCTGGGCTACGTGCTCGAGCACGAGCTAATTTTCTCCGAGGACGAAGCCTCGGAAATGGACACTTTCCTTGACGACGACAGCGTGTCCGACACTGCCATTACCATGACCACGGAGACGCTGGAAGGCGGCTGGTCTGTGGAAAAACGAGTGCCGGCCAGTGAGGCTGCTGAAGTCGTGTAGGGGGAAGTATCAGTTCGTATAGTAATAAGCCCTGCATTGAGCACTACTTCGAAGTACAATGTAGTGTCATGTACGGGATACTGGTGCACTTGCATGCGTTGTCATCGCCAGCAGCAGCAGACCAAGCCGCTTTTTCTTCCCTAATGCACTCACTTTCCCCATTACGTACCTGGTCATGTCGCGCTTGAGCCAGATCACTTTCTTCCTCTGTCGAAGAAGCACCCACCGAGGAAATTCCGCCATCCTCGAATCCTAATGGTGTTGAAGCGCATTACTTCGAACAAGATCGATCTCCCGATGGGGTTCCCGCAAAATCTCGAGATCGGTCTGGTATGATACCTGCATGCAAATGGATCCACAAGCTAAAGCATGAACACAAGAGAAAGCTTTCTTGTTTATCGATCATAACACACAAACAATACCCAACAGCTAATATGAAGTGGACCTTGGGGAAGGTGGGTATATCTTTCAAGCAAGATACGTGGGCTGGTGAGAGGCGAAGACTACTAGGCTAGCTGACTGGGTCTCTACTGCTACCCACCCAACCCAAAGCCAATGGATCCTCCTCTTTCTCCTTGCAATTACTTAGGCGAGGACTCCAGCCTCCTTGAGCGCACGATGCGCATTGCACGCGTGCTTCTTGAGTCGCGGGTCCTCAATCTTCTGCCACTCCTGCACCAGCTCCAGGACACGCCCAGCGCTCTCGGACTTGGCAAGTTCATCGTGATACAACGGACAGAGAGTCTCTACCACGTGAAGACTCTCTCGCTGCACCTCTGGCTTGACGTCGGTGCCTCCAGCAGCGCAATCCACGATAAACTGCCAGCCATCGGACTGAATAAATGCTTGACGGCACTGCGGGTGATCGCAGAGCTGTGCGAGCGCAGCGCTCACTAATCGGGACACGTTGGAGTTCTTGGATTGTCCAAGGGAAACGAGCTGCGGCACGATGCCGGCCATACCGGAGCGAGTCTCCTCGGCGGTGGACATGGAGATGGCACCGAGCACGCCCTGCATCTGAGCGTCGGCGTACTTGCTCTCCAGCAGACCCTTGAGAGCCGAGACGCCGTCTTGGATGCTCTCAGGGGACAGCGGCAGCTTCGGCAGCGGCTTGGTGGCGGCGCGCTTGACGCCGTTCGTCGAGGGGGTCTTCTCGCTAAGCAGCTGGCTACGGCGGAACAGATACTTGAGCTCGTGGTACAGATGCATAAGCGCGGTGATGTCTCCTTCCCGACGCTGCACTTCGACGACGTACTCCTCCTTCTGGGTCTTAAAGACGACGATGTTAAGGCTGACGCGCTGGGCGCCTCCGTTGCGACGGTACTCGACCTTCCACTTGCACTTGTCAGCATTGAACTCGAAGTCCGTGTCCAGCTCGCAGAGCTTGATGCCTACGACGCCACACACACGCTGGGTGGCCTCGAGCTTCACGTGGAAGTGCGTGTGCATCTCAAGGCGGAAGGGGGCAGGCGGGAGGTCGCGCGGCGTCACGTTCACGTACTTGGTGCGGTCCACGCGCATGCCGAACGACGGAGAGGACCCGGCAGCCTCGGGCTTCTTGGAGACACCCGCGGGTTTCTTAGACGCCATGTTGAACGCCATGGGGCCGGGGAAGGCGCTGCCCAGCGTGTCGAGCGGAGACCGCGGGTGTGCACCAATCATACCGAAGTCCGGTGGCGCGGTCCCAACGGCCATGGACCGGTACTGAAGGCGGTCGGCTTGGTCGTTGGGCGTAATGGTGCGGAACAGAGGCTTCTCCTCCTGCTTCTGCTCGTCCTTGTCCTGGCGAGGGCTACTCATGGCGCTGGTTCTCGCTCTCTGTCCTGGGGGGCGTTGCAACTTGCGTCCTAAAGGGGAGATCTGCGAATGAGCCCTCGGTAGAGGGGCGGCTATGGTCTGAAACTCCAGATCAATTTAGAGAGGTTCCTGCCAATTGCAAATTCATAGAATATCACTCCATTCAACTTGATACTTTGGCTCTAACTTGACCACTCAGTGAGCTCAAGTAAGCGCCGATCGAGCTGGCTTCGATGCATACATCGAATACACGTACATGTTGATGAGTCTAGAGTCCAGACTCTGGCATGCGGCATGCAGCGTACCGCCCTGTCGACGGGGTTTCGCCCAATATGCGAACAATATACATTTAAAGAGGTTTCAGCTGGAACAGCCGAAGCCACATGGGATGGGCCTCCGTTCTTGTCTTGTTCGACGAACGTTTTCCAGCCTGTCAAATAGCATATGCTATGTGATAGGCTTGAATCCTCGGAACCCGGCTGCTGCAGCAGCAGAATCAGAATCAGACGAGTTCGCATCAGACGAGCTTGACACCGTTCAAAATACCTTCTATTTTTAATATCGTACGACTCCATCGTATGCATAAGATTTCCAAAAAAGTATAAACGTGATAGAAATTCCTGATATGGGAGACGCCGCCGGGCGCCAGCCAAAGCGAATGTGGCACCGAGACTTGGCTCGAACATGGAAGGCGTAGCAGTGAACCTGCCAGTCTTGTCTTCGCGCGCGACCGGGGTATAAGCACTAGGAGTCGGTACAAGGGTGATAATCTTGACGGGTTTGAGCAACAGCCGGATTCCGAGAAATTGTGTATCACGAACTACAAAGCTTATCATATAGCATATACATGCGGTTGATGGGTTTGGGCAACAGATGGGTAATGTTTTCCGTACTCTACTGTATACTAGACGGTACCTAATTGACGCCAGGTGATCCCAAGCTAAATCAAAAGCTTTCAAAGCGATGGAAAAGCCCCACAACTAGCTGCTATGGTCTTCTTCCCTCTGGAGCCCAGATCACTAGCTGTGAGAGGCGTCGATTCATCAGCAGCCGACAAAGGTGACGGCCGTGTGCCCGACGGATTGTCATCGCTGGCCAGCGTCTCTCGACAAGCTCTGCTGATTTATATTAGCGTGCGTTGGCGGCGCGAGCCCGACCAGAACTCGCTGCAGAGTCGTTGCAGTTGCTGAGCGGTTTCCCTCCATTTCGGTCGGCTAGTCCAGCTGCAGCGGAAGCGTCGGAGAAGCGGACGGCTGGCGAAAAACTGGAGGCAACGCCAGTGAATTTTGAGCAGATGGAGGCACTTGGTGACTGGGGCAAATCAAGTTCAAGTCGTATCTTGCGGGCTTGTTGATGGCTCAAGTCCACCGGCGCAGCTACGTGCATTAGCTGCGAGCTAAAAGGATTTTTGGCTGCTTCTTCCGTCAAAAGGAGCCACGAATGGTTTGGTGTTATGCGAAGCACAAACATCTGCCCTGGGAGTATTAGCACACGACGTGGCTCAAAGGTCCATCGGCCACTGATCGCAGCGCCTAATGGCCGAATTGAGACACGACTTCAGAATCATTGTCATTGACAATTTGTCAATGCTACCTATCAAGGTCCTTGGCCGGCTTAGATCCTTTCACTGAGTTGATACACTTGCGTTGCAGCGCAGCACAGCACGTGAGCAGTCTCGCAGTTGAAGAGCAACTGCTTAACTTAGCTGTCCGTTATGCCCAGTACTATTTGGGGCTCGCTCCTGTGATTCACCGCCTCTTGGTGTGTTTGAGCACTTGGAATTGGAATCGTACGCTCGCGTTGTTGTGCGAGGATGATGGCTCGAAATTCCAACGTAGGGTCCCCCAGGTCGATCACCAGTGTAAGTCGCTGCAGCTCCGGGAAAAGGTCGGTCGTGTACTGTGTGAATAGTAATGAGAGCCCTGTCAGAACCATCAGCCAGCACAGAATTGGTGAAGCGGGGGTTGCCAAGCTGTTCACCGCCAAACGGATGCTGATGGCTGTATGGATGTCAGTCGGACTCATACCGTTGCTACTGCAAGCCAGAAGCTACTTGAAATTCGTCACCCCTCACAAAATCTCGCAAGACGTGATCGTCCCAACTACAGCTACGGAGCACACAGCAGACATGGAGAACTTATGTCCGATGGAAGGGCTGGTCATTGCAGGTGCATGGTGGAACGTTGCAGTCACACATTACTACGAACTAGAGGAAAGCCGAGTTTGCCATTTCGTCGTACCGCAGTATAATATCCACGGCAACTACGTTTGGGGAAGTGAGTTAATAGCACCTTCGGATACAGCGCCATCTAGTTGCGCGGAGAACTCATACTACTTGGAGTATTACTTCTACCACGGGAGCATTGGGTACTACGCCTTTTATGAAGAAGCTGTCGGAACGCTGTGTGCTGACGATAATATCGGCTACGTGCTTGTTCGAGGTCTTGGGACGTACGACAGCAACGGGTCGAATTTAGCGAACAATATCGGCGACTCAAGTTACAGGAAGTCCTACTGGTACGGCTTATTTGGTTCTCTGTGGATCGTGTATCGCTCTATTCTACTTCGCCGGAGCTACATCTCATGTCAACGCTATGGGCGACGATGCGATCATTTACACGAGCCGATGCTGTTTAAAGACGCGGTTGTGTTTGTGCAAGAGAGCATGAGACTTTCAGCACACGGGGCAAGAAACTACCATCGAGCTGCATTGGTATATTTGTTGGTGGAGGGTTTGATGAGCGACTTGTTCATGCTCATTGCGCAAGACGGACTTTTAGCCAAGGTGCAGTACATTTCTCTTGGATACAATTTGTCCGGTGTGCTGTCGATGCTGTTCGAGATGGTTGAAGCCATGAATTGGATGGGGGAGAAACTACGCTGTCTAGTTAAGCGGTTGCTTTTCAACTATGAGACTGCTCTTCTCGGTGAGCTCGCGTGCTCCGCGGCAATGCAGTTTTATCTAACAGGTCTAAACAAATCCAGCCTCAAAGGGTCCAAGCCAGTTGCTGAGGCGGTGTCGTACTACGTATGGAGCCTAGTCGGCCACGGTATCATTGTGCTTGGAATCGTATTTGTGATCACCTCAATTCGCTCATTAGGCGCTGTCATCAGTGTGCGATGGACCTTTGGCTCCTTCGCATTATTGCTGACGCCGTGCTGTGTTGATACTGCCATCGGGTCACGATGTAAGATGATTCTGTTGAGTGGGTACGTGTGGGAAGATGGAAAACTTTGCTATAAGGCTGAAACGCTGAAGGCTTTCGGTGTTCTAAAGATTGTGGAGGAGGATGGCACGTCATTCATCGCAATTCACCGGCTTCACTGGACGTCAATTCCGTCCGGCGACTTGATGATTTTTGGTGAGTTGCATGGTCCTAATGTGACACAATGCAGCGAACGCCCGTGCCATGGCGCCGTGGGTATGGTTGGGAGTACGCTAGGTGGGCCTCCAGGCTTAAACTCTCCAAGTAGGGCGGTTGTGAAGAAGCACATATCGATTGAGCCACCTCAATGTACTAGTAGCTAATACTACTACAATGGTAAGTTGGAAACCATGCGTCGGTGTGCGGGATGAATTGGCACACATAATCCGACGCACGTTATTAATAGTACTACGAGGTAGTACTATTAATGATGAACCAAGCCAGGGGCCGCAAAACCAAGACGAACGTCCACAGTTTATCTCCGCACTGGGCAGCGGCACTGGACCTCAATGACGAGGATATTAGGGGTATGATACTGTAGTCAATGTCCGCAGCCGAAACAATTTTTTTTGCTCGCAATCGGAAAAATGTTTATTGACAATTGGATTTTTGGGAACCATTGCGCTATCGCAAATAATGCTGGCTCGCAACCAGCACTATGCTGCCATCATAAGTTATGATTCATAACGATAGGCGACGCTGGGATCTTCGGCTAAAAAAGCGAGCTGTTGCTGCGGACATTGACTGTCCTCAGAACAAGCGGTGCTTCTTTCCAACCAATGTAGCCGCCTTTACGACTCGTAGACAACAAAACGATCTCAAAGGAAGAAACGACCAACGGAGGTACAATTGCAATGCAGCCTGCAATGCAATTCGCAGTGCAGCACCCGAGTTCTCCGGAGAAGGGCGTCGAAGAGCAACCGCCTAACTTTGCTGTCCGTTATGCCAAGTACTATTTGGGGCTCGCTCCTGTGATTCACCGTCTGCTTTGTTTGATCACTTGGAATTGGAATCGTACCTGCAGTCACGCACGCTTGCCTCGTTGCGCAAGGATGATGGCTCGAAATTCCAATGTAAGGTCCTTCATGTCGACCCTCAGTGTTAGTCGCTACAGCTCTAGGAAAAGATCTGTCGTGTACTGCGTGGATACTAATGAGCCTGCCAGAACAACCAGCCAGCCCAGCCACGAAGAGGAAGAAGGGGTTGCCAAGCTGTTCACCGCCAAACGGATGCTGATGGCTGTATGGATGTCAGTCGGACTCATACCGTTGCTACTGCAAGCCAGAAGCTACTTGAAATTCGTCACCCCTCACAAAATCTCGCAAGACGTGATCGTCCCAACTACAGCTACGGAGCACACAGCAGACATGGAGAACTTATGTCCGATGGAAGGGCTGGTCATTGCAGGTGCATGGTGGAACGTTGCAGTCACACATTACTACGAACTAGAGGAAAGCCGAGTTTGCCATTTCGTCGTACCGCAGTATAATATCCACGGCAACTACGTTTGGGGAAGTGAGTTAATAGCACCTTCGGATACAGCGCCATCTAGTTGCGCGGAGAACTCATACTACTTGGAGTATTACTTCTACCACGGGAGCATTGGGTACTACGCCTTTTATGAAGAAGCTGTCGGAACGCTGTGTGCTGACGATAATATCGGCTACGTGCTTGTTCGAGGTCTTGGGACGTACGACAGCAACGGGTCGAATTTAGCGAACAATATCGGCGACTCAAGTTACAGGAAGTCCTACTGGTACGGCTTATTTGGTTCTCTGTGGATCGTGTATCGCTCTATTCTACTTCGCCGGAGCTACATCTCATGTCAACGCTATGGGCGACGATGCGATCATTTACACGAGCCGATGCTGTTTAAAGACGCGGTTGTGTTTGTGCAAGAGAGCATGAGACTTTCAGCACACGGGGCAAGAAACTACCATCGAGCTGCATTGGTATATTTGTTGGTGGAGGGTTTGATGAGCGACTTGTTCATGCTCATTGCGCAAGACGGACTTTTAGCCAAGGTGCAGTACATTTCTCTTGGATACAATTTGTCCGGTGTGCTGTCGATGCTGTTCGAGATGGTTGAAGCCATGAATTGGATGGGGGAGAAACTACGCTGTCTAGTTAAGCGGTTGCTTTTCAACTATGAGACTGCTCTTCTCGGTGAGCTCGCGTGCTCCGCGGCAATGCAGTTTTATCTAACAGGTCTAAACAAATCCAGCCTCAAAGGGTCCAAGCCAGTTGCTGAGGCGGTGTCGTACTACGTATGGAGCCTAGTCGGCCACGGTATCATTGTGCTTGGAATCGTATTTGTGATCACCTCAATTCGCTCATTAGGCGCTGTCATCAGTGTGCGATGGACCTTTGGCTCCTTCGCATTATTGCTGACGCCGTGCTGTGTTGATACTGCCATCGGGTCACGATGTAAGATGATTCTGTTGAGTGGGTACGTGTGGGAAGATGGAAAACTTTGCTATAAGGCTGAAACGCTGAAGGCTTTCGGTGTTCTAAAGATTGTGGAGGAGGATGGCACGTCATTCATCGCAATTCACCGGCTTCACTGGACGTCAATTCCGTCCGGCGACTTGATGATTTTTGGTGAGTTGCATGGTCCTAATGTGACACAATGCAGCGAACGCCCGTGCCATGGCGCCGTGGGTATGGTTGGGAGTACGCTAGGTGGGCCTCCAGGCTTAAACTCTCCAAGTAGGGCGGTTGTGAAGAAGCACATATCGATTGAGCCACCTCAATGTACTAGTAGCTAATACTACTACAATGGTAAGTTGGAAACCATGCGTCGGTGTGCGGGATGAATTGGCACACATAATCCGACGCACGTTATTAATAGTACTACGAGGTAGTACTATTAATGATGAACCAAGCCAGGGGCCGCAAAACCAAGACGAACGTCCACAGTTTATCTCCGCACTGGGCAGCGGCACTGGACCTCAATGACGAGGATATTAGGGGTATGATACTGTAGTCAATGTCCGCAGCCGAAACAATTTTTTTTGCTCGCAATCGGAAAAATGTTTATTGACAATTGGATTTTTGGGAACCATTGCGCTATCGCAAATAATGCTGGCTCGCAACCAGCACTATGCTGCCATCATAAGTTATGATTCATAACGATAGGCGACGCTGGGATCTTCGGCTAAAAAAGCGAGCTGTTGCTGCGGACATTGACTGTCCTCAGAACAAGCGGTGCTTCTTTCCAACCAATGTAGCCGCCTTTACGACTCGTAGACAACAAAACGATCTCAAAGGAAGAAACGACCAACGGAGGTACAATTGCAATGCAGCCTGCAATGCAATTCGCAGTGCAGCACCCGAGTTCTCCGGAGAAGGGCGTCGAAGAGCAACCGCCTAACTTTGCTGTCCGTTATGCCAAGTACTATTTGGGGCTCGCTCCTGTGATTCACCGTCTGCTTTGTTTGATCACTTGGAATTGGAATCGTACCTGCAGTCACGCACGCTTGCCTCGTTGCGCAAGGATGATGGCTCGAAATTCCAATGTAAGGTCCTTCATGTCGACCCTCAGTGTTAGTCGCTACAGCTCTAGGAAAAGATCTGTCGTGTACTGCGTGGATACTAATGAGCCTGCCAGAACAACCAGCCAGCCCAGCCACGAAGAGGAAGAAGGGGTTGCCAAGCTGTTCACCGCCAAACGGATGCTGATGGCTGTATGGATGTCAGTCGGACTCATACCGTTGCTACTGCAAGCCAGAAGCTACTTGAAATTCGTCACCCTCACAAAATCTCGCAAGACGTGATCGTCCCAACTACAGCTACGGAGCACACAGCAGACATGGAGAACTTATGTCCGATGGAAGGGCTGGTCATTGCAGGTGCATGGTGGAACGTTGCAGTCACACATTACTACGAACTAGAGGAAAGCCGAGTTTGCCATTTCGTCGTACCGCAGTATAATATCCACGGCAACTACGTTTGGGGAAGTGAGTTAATAGCACCTTCGGATACAGCGCCATCTAGTTGCGCGGAGAACTCATACTACTTGGAGTATTACTTCTACCACGGGAGCATTGGGTACTACGCCTTTTATGAAGAAGCTGTCGGAACGCTGTGTGCTGACGATAATATCGGCTACGTGCTTGTTCGAGGTCTTGGGACGTACGACAGCAACGGGTCGAATTTAGCGAACAATATCGGCGACTCAAGTTACAGGAAGTCCTACTGGTACGGCTTATTTGGTTCTCTGTGGATCGTGTATCGCTCTATTCTACTTCGCCGGAGCTACATCTCATGTCAACGCTATGGGCGACGATGCGATCATTTACACGAGCCGATGCTGTTTAAAGACGCGGTTGTGTTTGTGCAAGAGAGCATGAGACTTTCAGCACACGGGGCAAGAAACTACCATCGAGCTGCATTGGTATATTTGTTGGTGGAGGGTTTGATGAGCGACTTGTTCATGCTCATTGCGCAAGACGGACTTTTAGCCAAGGTGCAGTACATTTCTCTTGGATACAATTTGTCCGGTGTGCTGTCGATGCTGTTCGAGATGGTTGAAGCCATGAATTGGATGGGGGAGAAACTACGCTGTCTAGTTAAGCGGTTGCTTTTCAACTATGAGACTGCTCTTCTCGGTGAGCTCGCGTGCTCCGCGGCAATGCAGTTTTATCTAACAGGTCTAAACAAATCCAGCCTCAAAGGGTCCAAGCCAGTTGCTGAGGCGGTGTCGTACTACGTATGGAGCCTAGTCGGCCACGGTATCATTGTGCTTGGAATCGTATTTGTGATCACCTCAATTCGCTCATTAGGCGCTGTCATCAGTGTGCGATGGACCTTTGGCTCCTTCGCATTATTGCTGACGCCGTGCTGTGTTGATACTGCCATCGGGTCACGATGTAAGATGATTCTGTTGAGTGGGTACGTGTGGGAAGATGGAAAACTTTGCTATAAGGCTGAAACGCTGAAGGCTTTCGGTGTTCTAAAGATTGTGGAGGAGGATGGCACGTCATTCATCGCAATTCACCGGCTTCACTGGACGTCAATTCCGTCCGGCGACTTGATGATTTTTGGTGAGTTGCATGGTCCTAATGTGACACAATGCAGCGAACGCCCGTGCCATGGCGCCGTGGGTATGGTTGGGAGTACGCTAGGTGGGCCTCCAGGCTTAAACTCTCCAAGTAGGGCGGTTGTGAAGAAGCACATATCGATTGAGCCACCTCAATGTACTAGTAGCTAATACTACTACAATGGTAAGTTGGAAACCATGCGTCGGTGTGCGGGATGAATTGGCACACATAATCCGACGCACGTTATTAATAGTACTACGAGGTAGTACTATTAATGATGAACCAAGCCAGGGGCCGCAAAACCAAGACGAACGTCCACAGTTTATCTCCGCACTGGGCAGCGGCACTGGACCTCAATGACGAGGATATTAGGGGTATGATACTGTAGTCAATGTCCGCAGCCGAAACAATTTTTTTTGCTCGCAATCGGAAAAATGTTTATTGACAATTGGATTTTTGGGAACCATTGCGCTATCGCAAATAATGCTGGCTCGCAACCAGCACTATGCTGCCATCATAAGTTATGATTCATAACGATAGGCGACGCTGGGATCTTCGGCTAAAAAAGCGAGCTGTTGCTGCGGACATTGACTGTCCTCAGAACAAGCGGTGCTTCTTTCCAACCAATGTAGCCGCCTTTACGACTCGTAGACAACAAAACGATCTCAAAGGAAGAAACGACCAACGGAGGTACAATTGCAATGCAGCCTGCAATGCAATTCGCAGTGCAGCACCCGAGTTCTCCGGAGAAGGGCGTCGAAGAGCAACCGCCTAACTTTGCTGTCCGTTATGCCAAGTACTATTTGGGGCTCGCTCCTGTGATTCACCGTCTGCTTTGTTTGATCACTTGGAATTGGAATCGTACCTGCAGTCACGCACGCTTGCCTCGTTGCGCAAGGATGATGGCTCGAAATTCCAATGTAAGGTCCTTCATGTCGACCCTCAGTGTTAGTCGCTACAGCTCTAGGAAAAGATCTGTCGTGTACTGCGTGGATACTAATGAGCCTGCCAGAACAACCAGCCAGCCCAGCCACGAAGAGGAAGAAGGGGTTGCCAAGCTGTTCACCGCCAAACGGATGCTGATGGCTGTATGGATGTCAGTCGGACTCATACCGTTGCTACTGCAAGCCAGAAGCTACTTGAAATTCGTCACCCTCACAAAATCTCGCAAGACGTGATCGTCCCAACTACAGCTACGGAGCACACAGCAGACATGGAGAACTTATGTCCGATGGAAGGGCTGGTCATTGCAGGTGCATGGTGGAACGTTGCAGTCACACATTACTACGAACTAGAGGAAAGCCGAGTTTGCCATTTCGTCGTACCGCAGTATAATATCCACGGCAACTACGTTTGGGGAAGTGAGTTAATAGCACCTTCGGATACAGCGCCATCTAGTTGCGCGGAGAACTCATACTACTTGGAGTATTACTTCTACCACGGGAGCATTGGGTACTACGCCTTTTATGAAGAAGCTGTCGGAACGCTGTGTGCTGACGATAATATCGGCTACGTGCTTGTTCGAGGTCTTGGGACGTACGACAGCAACGGGTCGAATTTAGCGAACAATATCGGCGACTCAAGTTACAGGAAGTCCTACTGGTACGGCTTATTTGGTTCTCTGTGGATCGTGTATCGCTCTATTCTACTTCGCCGGAGCTACATCTCATGTCAACGCTATGGGCGACGATGCGATCATTTACACGAGCCGATGCTGTTTAAAGACGCGGTTGTGTTTGTGCAAGAGAGCATGAGACTTTCAGCACACGGGGCAAGAAACTACCATCGAGCTGCATTGGTATATTTGTTGGTGGAGGGTTTGATGAGCGACTTGTTCATGCTCATTGCGCAAGACGGACTTTTAGCCAAGGTGCAGTACATTTCTCTTGGATACAATTTGTCCGGTGTGCTGTCGATGCTGTTCGAGATGGTTGAAGCCATGAATTGGATGGGGGAGAAACTACGCTGTCTAGTTAAGCGGTTGCTTTTCAACTATGAGACTGCTCTTCTCGGTGAGCTCGCGTGCTCCGCGGCAATGCAGTTTTATCTAACAGGTCTAAACAAATCCAGCCTCAAAGGGTCCAAGCCAGTTGCTGAGGCGGTGTCGTACTACGTATGGAGCCTAGTCGGCCACGGTATCATTGTGCTTGGAATCGTATTTGTGATCACCTCAATTCGCTCATTAGGCGCTGTCATCAGTGTGCGATGGACCTTTGGCTCCTTCGCATTATTGCTGACGCCGTGCTGTGTTGATACTGCCATCGGGTCACGATGTAAGATGATTCTGTTGAGTGGGTACGTGTGGGAAGATGGAAAACTTTGCTATAAGGCTGAAACGCTGAAGGCTTTCGGTGTTCTAAAGATTGTGGAGGAGGATGGCACGTCATTCATCGCAATTCACCGGCTTCACTGGACGTCAATTCCGTCCGGCGACTTGATGATTTTTGGTGAGTTGCATGGTCCTAATGTGACACAATGCAGCGAACGCCCGTGCCATGGCGCCGTGGGTATGGTTGGGAGTACGCTAGGTGGGCCTCCAGGCTTAAACTCTCCAAGTAGGGCGGCGTTGGAGGAACGCATGTCGGTTGAGCCACGTCGAGGTAGCTAATACTACGACATGTAGACTGCAGCAAGAGTACTAGTGTTACACGAGAAATGAGGAAGTCATTGATGCTTATGTAGTTTTGTTACTTAAGTAGTAAGCACGTCTTTTGCTGCATGTAGTTGTTTAAAAACTTTGCAAAACTACCACAATTTGCGGTTTCATTTTGGGAACTTATTGCGTCAAGGATGGAGCTTGGCTCTACCCAAAGCGAAGGACCAGCTCTACCATCAAAGAAGCGCTCACGAGTCAGCAGTATAACTGAAGTACCAGGCGTACTGTACGATGTGGTGATCGCGCGACGAATGCTCATGATTGTGTGGTTGACTGTGGGAATAGTTCCATTGCTGCTCCAAGGACGAAGCTATTGGAGATTCGTGACGCCGCATAAACTGACAGAATATCTCGTGGTTCCTGATGAAGTTCAACGAGAGGTGAGCAGTATTGAGGCTATTTGTCTTGTTGAAGGAATGTTCGTCTCTCATGCGTGGTGGAATATTGATATCACGCATTATTATTCGGTTGGGCAACGTCGGATCTGCCACTTTGTGATTCCGCAGTACAACATCCATGGAGCGTACATTTTGGGCACTGAGAAAGTGGAGCCGTTCTCAACAACGCCCGAAAGCTGCGCGAACAATAGTTTTTACTTTGAGCATTACTTTTATCATGACAGCTTAGGCTACTATGCATTCTACGAAGAAGGAGTGGGCACATTCTGCAGGATCGACAAGACCGCGTACGTTCGTGTTCGGGGTGTGGGTACATTGGATATGAACATTGCGAGGCTAGCAAATGATAAAGATGACTTTGGATATCGATGTTCGTACTGGTACGGTTTATTTGGCGCAGTGTGGATCTCCTACCGCACCATGATGCTCCGCAAGAGCTACATTTTGTGCAAACAATACGGAAGAAGATGCGATCGCATGAATGAAAAACTGCGACGCAAAAACGCAGTCGTGTTCATGCAGGAATGTATGCGTCTTTCAGCCCACGGGACGACAAACTACCACCGACTCATGATGATGTATCTACTAGTTGAAGGCCTCATGAGCGATCTGTTTTTGTTGATTGCGCAGGATGGGATACTATCGAGGCTTCAGTATCTCTCGCTAGGGTACAATTTGGCTGGGGTTCTCTCGATGCTATTTGAAATATTGGAGAGTATGCACTGGATAAGGGAAAACACTCGACTACTTCGGTTGTTAGTCAGCTATTACAGGGGAACTTTAAGAAGCTTTATGCCCTACCCTGCAATATCCAAGTCCGTCTTGGGTGGAGATTTTCTCGTCTCCACGATTTGTTTCTTACCTTTTAAATTCATCGATGTGCCCCAAACCCAGTACCTCGCTTGTGAGTAAGTTGACCATGTTGATAGCAGCATTCACATCTCTGTCCCAGAATGTAGCGCTGCATTCCTCGTGCTCGCAGCGCAAGACTCCGTAGCACTTCTTCATGTCATACTGGATCTGTGCGCGGTTTCTGGGAAGCACCACACCCTTGCACTTCCGTCGCTTCGGGAGCATCGTGTCGACAGCGTATCGGACGCTTGAGAGCTCCTGGTGGCATTGCGAGCAGAGCTTGCTCGTCCTGAACTCATCCATGGAAACCATCATTGCTCGCTTCTGAAGCGCCTGTTTCAACCCCTTGACTGGGATCGATGCGTGCCCCCTGATGCCATTGCGTCGGCTCTAGTCTCCGAACGCGACGCAAGTGCGGTTGCTGACAACCGGTACAATGCGCTTTGCGAGCGCATCGACAGTCACACGAGCCATGCGCTTCCTGAAGAATTTCCACTTGAGGAATGGACGGTCTGCAGAAAAGTGAAGCAGGAATTCAACGTTGCTCCAGAAGAACTGCAACCGATCTAGATACGTGTGGTAGGTAGAAGTCTTGAACGAAGGCATGTTGTCGATGACATCTCTGTATTCGGGGCTTCGTTTCTTTAGTCCCTCGTTCCACGACTGAAAGCGCTTGAACCCTGCCAGGTGATGGTACTCGCGGGCGGACACCTGCACAATCTCTCTGTCGTTTTGGCGCACAGGGTCTTTAAATCGTCGGATCCAACGAGGGCGTTTGCCCCTGCGACCTGGCATGCGCTGTCCTCCTCCTCGACGACGCCGCCGACGTCTCTGACGGTGTCTGCCTGCGTTCAGTCGGAAGACCTCCCGCACAGCTGTACAGACGGACCGCATACCGGGGTCCAGTCCGATGACAATATCGGGGACATATCCAACCGGAATCACCGGAGCGTCTGAGGGTGCCTTGTCTTCTTGTTTTAGCTTGTAAAGCAGGATCGAGGCACCGTATCCGTCCGATGTCACTTGGTTAGCAAATAGACGACTTGCATGGTCGTACTTGTCTTCCACGGAAAGTTCATCAAATGCCACCTTGGTTAGCGGGCTCTGCGACGTCCTCGTCTTGAATCTAGCAATGTCAAAGGCTGCACGCAGCATAGCCCACCGATTCGCTTGAAACGAATGTACCGTGAGCACAGTACCCGGGGCGTACGAATGGTATCCCTCGACGCGTAGCATGATGCGGGAGTAGAATCCTGCTAAAGTGGACCCGTTGATTTTGATATGCGCCGCCGAGTACGAGGTGGGCACGGGAAAAACGTGAGAACGCTCGTACGTCCTCAGCGTTAGGCGTCGCAGCCATCTTTCCTTCCACCACGCTTTGAAATTCCCAGATTAGTCGAACGTAGAACCCCAGACCATTCTCTTTGACGTGATTAGCCCACAGGATCCACTGTTCACCCCACGGAGTTCCTGCTGGGGTAAGCACGTCGTGCATCTGTAGTGCCTCCACAATATCCGTTTCGTCAGTGTTGAAGCATGCACGCATGATGTCTTTCACGAGAGCCTTCCCCTCCTTTGACTGCTCACCACCGTCATTCGAACCGAGACCTCCGAAGGTGATCTGCACGTAGAGCCGCAGTCGCTTAATGAAATGCTGACTTATCATGACGATCGCGTTAACATCCATCTGAGAAGCGAGCTCGGCCTTTAACTCTGTGTATCCAGGTTGATGTCGTATTTCATCGAGTCCAGACTGCTGCCGCTGCGACTTGTACACTTTAATGGACTACCATAAGTCAGGATTCTTGGGCTCGATGAAATGCGTATATGAAGTAGTTACCAGTCCAGTAAAACAATGGCCGTAGAATGTGACGTCGGAATAGTCAGGGAGTTCGATCCCGTTCTCGAGACACCGCAGCGAATGGAGGTTCACCAGGTGCCAGGTCTCCATCTGGACTCGTCTCATTATGAGGGCGGAGCGGCGGATCTCATCGCAGAGATGTGGATCGTTGCAGATAGATTGCAGACGACAGGTCACGCTGGTGTAAGTTCGGTCTTTAGCGAACGCCTTCTCCTTTAGAGTCCCGTCAGACTTTCTCCGCACCTTCCTGACGTCCTGCTTCGCGCTTTGAAGCGCGGACGTCTTCGATGCCATCGCGGCTTGAAAGATGCTTTAGAGAGTAGCGGAGGCCGACAGTAGAGGTTGGAAGTAGCGAAGGCCCTTGGGTTCGGCTTGGTAAGTTGGAAAGTGATTGAGAGGCCTTAAGAAAAGAAAAACAAACTACGTGCTATGGCCCTGGACGTCCCTCTGCTACAGTCTTAGAGCGCCTTCGGCCGCTAGGTCTACGCATGTTCTTGTACCCAAACCAGTGATGGCACCAGACCATCGAATCCTCAACAATGACCCTAGACACGCCTTATTTGTACTGTTGTCATTTGTTTGCGGCTGATGACCTTAGCGGAGGTGGGACTGATTCTGGTAGCGCTAGGGTGAAGCCCTGTGGGCTGCCGACCAGCAATTCATTTTGTCTAAGTTACTAATTGACTGAAACAGTGAGCCTGCTCACAACTACACATTCTTGTATGGCACTCGCCATGATTGGCCCAGTCAAGCTTCACCTGAGCCCAGTTGTACTCTACACCTTAGTCGATCCATTCAGAGTGTCGTTGAACTGTGGACAGAATATACCCGAGGCATTGGCGGTCATTTATCAGTTCAAGAAGCCGAAGAGCGGTTTGGAAAAAAATGGCGAGCTGATCCAACGGAAAATCGATTCTTCTCACGGCGAAAGGCCTTTTACGACGCAATCATGCTGTATGCATCAAAACAACGTGTCTCGCCTGATAAAGCTGCGGTTGCTCTTGAGGAGAAACGGCAACAAGACGGTCAATCACTCAATTATTTCGGAAAGCATGCGCGTCAACATGCCCAAGAGATGCCAGATGCACTGTAACTCGACCGCCTTCCACTGTAACTCGACCGCCTTTCATTGTAACCGGACTGCTTTGCATTGTAACCGGACTGCTTTGGGTTGTAACCGGACCGCCGTTTTGAGTACGCCACTACGCATTCCAGATTTTGCCCTGCTTAATACACGCCAGTAGTAATGGAGAAGCGCGAGTGTGCACAAGTCGGAATCTCTGAAAAACTGGCCAAGCTCAAGCGTTGGCGAGATCATTCTGAATGGTCCACCAGAGCAGAGGCTAAAGAGCTTGGAGTGCCACGGGGTACGTTACTAGGCTGGAAGAAGGAGCTGTGGACCAAGCTAGACTATGCTGAATTTGCTGAGGCAATCGACGGTCGAATTAGGGCTAAAACCTGTAAACCGCAGCGGAAGTTGGCGTCGTACGAGCTGCAGATTCTTGAGTATCATGACACCTGTCTACGAGAAGATGGAAAAGTCGTTCATGGCGACTTGGTGAAGTATGGGCGAACAATTCCTGAATTTGCAATCCGTAATGATGGGACGCAACTGTCCTGGATATCTCGGTTCATGGTGAGGTATAAGACGGAGTCGTCCGATCGACCAATCCCAGCAGATGGTGATGGCAGTGATAATTGTTTTGGTGATTCAGTCCAGAATAAAGACGAAAAAGCGTCCTCAGATGAGGAGAAGGCACCAGCAGAGGAGGAGAATGCGCCCCTGAAGAAAAAAGAAGGAGAAGAAGGCGTCCCTGAAGAAAAAGAAGGTACTCCCGGGCCACTGGAAGAGAAGCAAATGCCCCCCAGAGGAGAAGAAAGTGCCCCCGGAGGAGAAGAAAGTACCCCCGGAGGAGAAGACGCCACTGGAAAAGAAGAAAGTGGCCCCGGAGGAGAAGAAGGCATCCCCGGTGAAGAAGACGTCACTGGAAGAGAAGGAACAGCAGAAGAACCCTCCGCACAGGGAGCCCCAGCTGCACAATCCCCGAAAAAGAACTTCCAGCAGAAAGGAGAATGGACACCCAAAACCACTTTCTTCAAATATACGTCCCCGCACATCCAGAAGGAAAGTGCCCCTGAAGAGCCCGCCCATCAAGAAAACGTCGGATGATGAATGGGATGACTTCGTCACAAAATCAAGTCAGAGAAGGGCACTCCGAAAACGAAGACAAAATGGTACTTTATTCACGGCAGTCCACAAAATAGTCCGGGATGGCGCTAGCGACGAAATTATTCGGATTCCGATTGACCAAGAAGACTTGGATAGCTGGGGACCAGATCAGTGGATTACCAGTGCTGCCATAGATTGTCTCGTGTATCTACACATGCATAGAGTGGCAGGGCTGGTGTACCCCCTGGGAAGTCTCTTTTACTCTGAGATTGAGAGCGCGTACGGTAAATTCGTCGACGGAGAAGAATTGCCTGAGAAGACGACAGGAGCGTTCGACTGGCACGCGCACCGATACATATTGCTGCCAATCACCGGGGAGGATCACTACAGCTTCGTGATCATCGAGCACCCTCGACACCCAGAAAAAGCAATTTTGTATCATGTGAATTCTTATCGTGGGCTACATGCATCTGCTGATGTGTTTGCTGTTCTTAAGTGGTTCCTCGCGGACGAGAGGAAGAAAAAGAAGATGGAGTCCGTCAGTTCCGACCCGCAGAGCTTCTCGTACTTCACAAAACCACGCCAGTCCAACGACCAAGACTGTGGCGTTTACATGCTGCGATACATGGACAAGGTCGCAAGCTACATAACACAGAACGAGCCAGCTACTTTGCTGGATAGCATCGAAGGTCTAGTAAACGGGAAGTTTTCGGCTTCTCATGCGAGGAGAAAACGGGAGCTGCTACATGAGGCTTTGCAAGCCGATATTGTTGAAGAACACGTTGTCGAGTAGTTGCTTATATGCTTAAGCGAGGTTCAAAGTTAACTTTGTGTGGAGTATTGTGTACCAGACGACTGCGACGTATGCCGACCTTGCCGCTGCTGCCGCCATCGCCGACGACGACGACGTGCAGGCAACGACCTACCGACATCCACACCTGGACGACCGCGTCAACACTACTGCTACATATACAATTGCGTATGTGCCGCGTCATCAGCGGCATTTCATCATCAAGCACCAATGGTTGGTGCTGCGGAGCTGGAGCGTGCTGCCCGAAGAGCACGCTCCCTGTGAGGCAAGTAGAACTAGGAAATAGGCCTGAGGAGCTGCTTGTTTTAATGAACTCACTTCGCAACTTACTTTCAAGCGCACAAACGTCATAATTTGTTGATCATTGATTCGTTCGGACATCGTGTGGAGCCCTGCAGTGAACGACTGTGTGTACTGGTCGAATAAGTTTGTTTGATCGAGTTCTAGGTGGTGATCTCAATCAATCGGAATCGCCGCGGAATCGTATCATTCGCGTTGACAACCGAGTTGCAGCAGGCCTTCAGCCTCTTAGCGTTTTGCCTTCGTACAAAACTCTAACAACAACTGCTTTTAAATCAAAGGCTAGGCATCCAGCACGCATTGGTAGGCAAAACAGCTATCAAAAAAACTAACATGTATTCCCCACAAAGATACTTCAACAGTAACTAGTCTGAACCAGCATAATGGATCAGCACCATGCTGCACGCAATAATGGAGATGCCACAGAAGAAGGATAGCACAAAGTACTTGCCCTTGGGGTCGAATCGGTAGGCTCCTGGTAGCAGTTCTTTCGCAGCAATACACACCAGCATACCAGCCACCACAGCATATAGAGTTGCTCGCAGAGCGTAGCTCAGGCCACCCGATACAGCTGCCCAGCCAACAGCAGCACCCATCGGTTGTGCAATACCACTGATAGCAGTCCACTTGAACGCTTGGAGCTTGCTTCCCGTAGAGTAGTACACAGGCGCAGCAATTGCCACACCTTCGGGCAGATTGTGCAAAATAATTCCAACCGAGAGAATGATTCCAGTCTCCATCCCTTGCAAAGATGAAACGAAGAGCGCTAGACCCTCGGGGAAATTGTGAATGGCGATAGCGATTCCTGTCATCATCCCAGCTTGCCGGTACTGCTCCTTTTGTCGCTGCGCCGCAGCCAACAGTTTGGCGTCCTCATCAGTGCCCGTCTCGAGCAGGTTCATGTCACGACACGATTCCATTACGCATGGCGAAGTATTAGCGCTCGCCACCTCGATATCCTCCTCTTTCTCGTTTTGTTGATCCCAGTACGAGCCTTTCTTCTCCACGGTCATGTGAACAATGTACTCTACTGGAAGAATGCAAGCCATACCGAATAGGAATGCTCCCATGGTGGTGAGCCAGGCATTGCCTGCACACGTGTTGTCACATACACCCATACTTGCTGAGGTTGCTCCCGTTTCGTATGCCTCTGGGTCGGCAGTTCCGCCAGTAGTATATGCAGCTCTGTAGAACGTGACAGCTTCCATCCACAGGTCGGCAAACGCGATGAAAATCATGACACCAGCAGACAGTGCAAACGCCACTGAGAGCGATCGTGGATTGCCTAGGAACATGAGCTTTTCCACTGAAATCACAAGGATGGACATTGATGTAGCGATGGCTCCAAGAACACTCATGCCCATAGCAGACACGATCACCGACGTCGTGATTTCGTTGTTGGTGGAGGTCGATCCATCGTCATTCGGTGCGTCGTCGTCACCATCCGTGAGCCGAAACAGACTCATCATGTTGTTTTCTTCGTGTTCGAGCATGTGGCAGTGCGCTACATAAGGCTCCGAGGTGTCAAAACCGTAGTCGGTTGGGTCACGATCACTGCCCTCAACGAGAAACTCGTCTGGAGTGCAAGCAACGTAGCAGATCTGGGTCACCGTCGTAGAGGCACGGTTCAATCCTGCACTCGGAATGACCACCACATCTTTGAGCGCGTTAGTGTCGACCTCATCTTCACTAGCGCCACACTGTGCATTCACAAGGTGCCAGTGAAATGGGTGCGGATCATCCGTCGGGTTCTGAAAATGCCATTTCTCCACTTTTCCTTTTGTGCAAGCAAGCGTGTTCTTGATGGTGGTAGAGTTGATCTCCATACCACGATACCGAATCAAACTCTTTGTCGGGCAGTTAGTTGACACGTCCATCTCGCCAAGGAGAACCGAGCGGTTCTTGCCACCAAGTTCTTGATACAGTTTTTTCAGGTCCTTGCGCTTCACCAGCGTAGGTGGCAAGGTGCGCGCTGTCATGGTGTCCGTCTTCAGACTTTCAGCCACACGGAACTGCATCACTCGGGCATCGTACGTCGTGGTGACAGCAACCGTCGGAATGTCGACAATGTCGTACGTTGTGCCGTCCTCATCGTCTGTGAAATCGCAGAACAATTCCACCCGCTCGAAAGGATAGATCACCAATTGCGACGGTACTTCCTCGGGCACCTGCACAAACCCAGAATCCTTGGCGATGAGTTTGCATTGACTAGCAAAAGGCACGGTCAAATTGTAATGACGAGCATTTGCGCCATTAGTGATCCGGAGGCGAACCTGGGCCGGTGGTACATCGACAAATGGCATGACGACACCGTTCACTGTGTTCACTGCACCGTACGACTCAGGTACCCAGCGCGTGATACCGGTCTGGCAGTTGTCGTCCGAGTACATCAAAGCACCCGTCTCGTTGATCAACCGGTCAGCGATCATGATAGGGATGTCAGTCTCCACGTCCACGTTGATCTTGGCCTCCGCATCGGCGTCGTTGACGATATAGACCCCCATGAGTCCCGCCCAGGCATTCAATCTTGTGAGCCCGTTGGCGTGGTCATGATACAGTTTGGTAGACGCAGACTGGTTGTTGAGGTACACGAACTTCTGCGACTGGTTGCTGTAAATCGTTCTCGTTGGCAGGCCGTCGTACTTGGCTGGTGATTCCAGTCCGTGGACATGCACGACAGTCGGCACACCACAATACGGATAGCAGTGCGATTCAGCGATAGCAATACTCGTCTCCACGTAGTCGTCAAGAAGATGTGGTGCTGGCAACTCGTTGAACCAGGTGACCGAAATGGGGACGCCTCGAGCGACCTTGATCGTTGGACCAGGGAACGTCGGCGTGGCGTTCTTAAGCGCATAACCGTAAATGTCACCCGATACTGAACCGCCCTCCGTCCAATTGTGCGAGGCGCGACCAATCTGCATCTCGATGTCGCCGCCGCCTGTCATGTCGATCACTTCGGGGATCACCAGTGCGCTGGTGTATGCGTCCCATTCGCTTTTTAGATTGACGAGCGCATCGACCGCACTTGAAGCGAGCGTAAGTGATAGAACCGAGGCAAGCACCCGCATCTTCGTCGTCTCTGGCATCCGGCGCACGTCGAGAAATGGACGTTACGCTAGCAACGATATAGAGGCAGTCGCTGCGGGCCACACATGTCAGCACTTGGATGGGCCAATTGAGCCTCAGCGGCGGCGAAACTGCGATATTAGGCGGCGAGAGGCACGCCGCTCGGGACTATGGTCGGAACAAGGCCACTTTGCGTGCGTATCTGCCCAATAAGCACCAATGGTGTCGGTCGCGCTGGCATTCTCCGAGCAGAAGCTGCCCAGCGAAGCTGGCTTAGTATACATAGATGTATACAAACAAACAAATATACCTGTATAGATGTATATCCGTGTCAAAATTACCACGGAAGGGCTTAACTGAAGGCACCTCTCGCCCCAGGGCGTTTTTTTTTCGGAAACGTTGGAGGCCAGGATTTAGGCTTTTTATGTGTTAAAACTCCTCAAATTTCTTAGCCTTGAAGCCTTCTGAGCTGGGGAATCTACATCAGGAATGAGTATGCGTCGTGGAAACTGTCTAAAGGTGTCTTCCTCGTTCCCGTTGCCCTCACGCAGCAAAAGTTAGACTTCCAATTTCCCGTACTTAAGACGAAACTTGCAGTGTTTTTCAAGGATTTTTCCAGGATTTTTCCAGGATTATACCAGGATTATGGCCAGGATTCGCACTTAAGTGAGAATAGTTGAGTACTTTTTCTGAAAATAATCCTGGCGTGCAACACCCGCCTTTTTTTTCATTCTTTTAAAGTATACTTTTTATTCATGTCCATTTCGATTGCTTTTCATTTTTAATTGACTACTTTCCATTTTAATAGATTTTTTTCATTCATGAAGGTGTTATTGCATTTATTGGATAAAATGCAAAGCAAATGTGCGAGTTACTTGGTCCCTAGTTCGTAGCGCCCGAAGCACTCACATACGTCTAGCCTTATGTCGCTCAGTGCCCACCACAATACAATACGCATAGCTAATGTACGAGTTACTCGTTCCCTAGTTCGTAACGCCCTAAGCGCTCACATACGTCTAGCCTTTTGTCGTCCACTGCCACACCACCGTGTTCTTCTGGTGTGCTGTTCATATGCAAAGATTACGCCACGATGTTGTGCCCCATCTGAAAAGAGAAGTTGATTGCTCGGGCCAGAGGCTCAACTTCCAGTGTTGTTACCTCGTCTCGGTCTTCGTACTTGATCTCCCAGAAGCGCTTCCCCCCACGAGAGAAAGGTGGCTTGATCCAACCGACATACGTTCTCTGGGACTCTTCATCATCTTCCTCAGTGACCGTTTCCTCGATTAGCACGCTCCAGTTAATTACACTGGCGGTTTTTTTAACGAGTCGTCTCACCAGAGCTTCAACAGAGTATTGCGTAGTGCGCACACCATACCGCTGCAGGCATTTTGTCTTCTTTCTTGGCCTTCCAGGTGGTTTTCTAGTCGGCAGTTCTCGGAGCATGACTTTCAGGTCAAGATTGTCGACGAGGTGAAGGCATGCCAACACGTGTGAGCGCAACCACCCGGTGTGGTAGAAGTCTTTGCAGTCGCATTTGAATTTGTGCCGAATCGTATCGATCTCCTCCAAAGACCACGATGGAGAGTTCCAATCATGTTCATACGGGAGCCGATCCAAAATCGTTACCACATGAAGAGAGAGGTGACGGAGTTGGATCTTGTTGACCACCTCATTGTCTTCCAACATACCGCGAAGTGAGTTGGCGTACATTTTGCAACGTCGGCTGGTCACTTTAAGGCCTTCCGCGTTTTCGTCCTGGACGAGGTAGTGGGTCTGGTTGAAATAGTACTCCTCGATATTGCGAATGAAATGGCGAGTTTTACGCTTGTGTGGGGGGTAGTGGTTGTCGTCGTCGCATAGTAGAAGTGCATCTTGAAGCAATTCTGCCGAAACAGGACCAGCAGCAAAATGTTCGATGGGCCCCGACCCAATTTCCATTGCGCATTCAACGAGAATTCTTGGTAATGTCGAAGCTAGGACGTGACCAGTAGAAGCTCGGAGCTGGTTCACTGCGACCGTTTTAATCGCATTATGGTGCGATTCGATCGGGTTTTGATTAGGAACGATTTCAGGAATCCCGCTGGATGTACAGTACCATATATCCCACGACTCCATGAGATACTCGTCAATCAGCCAATCCGCGTATTCGCCTTCACCGATGTCACTCCAGTTCTGAGTAACAAGCTCAGACAGGACTTCAAACTGTTCTTTGGATCTGCATACGCTCCGATAGTCGAGCTGCGGTTTGATAATTCCGTTGTATCGCTCGCGAATCTCAAGTATTCCTCGTTTTTTGCGTGCGTTTCGATCGAGGTGTGGCCAACAGTCAAGAAGCTCGATATCCGGCCACTCTTCTCGAAATGCATTCACAATTGCTGTTGAATGGTCCAACGATCCAAATTGTATATTCAACGTAACGCGGAAGATAGCTTTACATCGGACCTTGCAAACGGAAAACAGTTTGGCATAAGCTGATGAGGTCTCAGTTCGCACAAACATGAAGGCCAACGGGTAGAACTTCTGTTGATACTTGTGAAAGGCGGTGTACCTCAACTCAAACGTCCCGAATGAAATCAGCGTCCACCCTCCAAAGTGAAGTTTGTACGTGCCATCGGTCGATTCGAGTGCCTCTCCTCCTTCTTGGCCACTCATCATGCGAGCCCCCGTGCGAAACAGCTTCCGTGAAGTGATAATGATACCAAGCGAAACTTCCCCATTCTCCAGTGTGTCGGTGAAGGTGTCCAGCATTAGAAGTTCATTTTGAACCTCAAAGGGCTGTCTTGCAAAGCGTACAACATCGCGATCTGGATTGTACGTCCTGTTGCTGAAAAAGGTTGTCGTGTCCGTACATATTCGAGGTGTCGCCCACACCATGACATCAGCGTAAGTAGAGATGTCAAAATCACCCCGTTGATGCAGTCTATGAGCCCGATATTTCAGCTGAGAGACAGTTGGCAGCAAAGATAACACTTGATCCCATTTGCTGTACCTCATCTGGAGCGTGTTCAGACACTTCTTCGGGCCTTGACCTCCCAAAGTAAGTTGTCGATTTCTTCAAGTAGTGGCTTGTGTATACCAGTTCGTTGCATCCCCTGAGGTGCAGAAGCAGTCGTGTGAACTCCACTACGGCACAGTCGGAACTTTCCGTCAGAATCCCTCGTGATGCGAGCCTCAGCAGTGCAATCAACATGGGAGGTACACCGATATCGTTTGGTAACACTGTTGTTGTTGTGGAGGGCGTATCGCGCATTCTCAATGCCATCAAGAACCCCTCGCGCTTCTTTAAGTGTGTCAAAGCGAACCGGGTGAGCCAACGTTCCATCTACGGGTACGTGCGAAGTTGATGACAGCAAATTCGTGTCCCCTTGTGTAGCAGTCGGCTCTGCCGTCGAGCCGTCGGAACTGGATCCGCTTTCGTCCTCCTTGTCGTACTCATATTCGCTGTCACTCCCATCGAGGGAAGAAAGGTTGAGTTCGTGGTCCTCTGGTCTTCTAGTCGCCGTTTCGCTTTCACTACTCCATTGCCGCCGTCGCAAAACCCCCCTTTGTTGCGTAATTGTCCCGGCGAAGTCCTCGCTACCGCTTGAGTTCGGGTCGTTAACGGTACCCGGTCTAGGTGATGCCATGGCCGAACGGCGTTCCCTATCTGAGGACAAGGCTACTTGGTGAACCGGCGATGAAATGACAAGACGTCTGGCGAAGTTGTAGAGGTTGGTGAGTAGTAGCTGTAGTTGTAGGATGGAAAGGCCTCGAAGCAAATTGGAAAGTGAGCAAGAAGAAGTACGAAGGCTTTCGGGAGCTCCTGAATGCACAACTTAAAAGGTTCAGTTGATTCTAGCTCTATACCATCAACGACGACAGGCGTATGCACCTGTTGGATGAAGAACAACGTGAAGAACAATGGATGCCTACCAAAACTGAATTAAACTCGACATATCGTGAATGTCTAAATTTGTATCTAAATATAAATTGTGTAGAGGTCGATAAATGTGAGAGGTCGCCCGATATGTCGGGTCAGTTACAAGAAAAGGGCAATCATACTAAAAGCAAGACTAAGTTTATAACGGCATGGCGCGACGATGGAGACGAAAAAATCGTCTAACGAGGTATAAGTTGTATTAAATATACTTATGCAGGCGATTTATTAAGTTTTGGTAGGCGTCCAATGTCGAACAGCACAATGGACAGTCAAAGAAACAAAGTATAAAACAGAAAGACTGCAAGAGCAAAAAACAATTTTCGCCACACGTTAAAAAAAGCTATGTTCGTTTTTAGAATGGTTCAGAAAGAAACTGTAACTAAATTCTGAACGCAAACGTTTATTTTTGGAAAGTTTAAAACAGTACAGATTGCTGAATGTAATCGTAGCCTATACTAGATTATGAACCTACTCAGCATCATCCGTCAAGTCGTACGGGTCATTCGGGGAACCATCCCCAGGGAGTAGAAAACGGACGCGCGGTGACGTCGACCCGCTGTCGTGGTCGGCGTACGTGTCGAGTTGATCGTGAAGGTAGCGCACCAGATCGCGGAAGAACTCGACGTCGTCTTCGGCGGAGAGCAGCGCCTCGGATCTCTCACTGCGGCGTTCCCGGCTGGCGCGCAGTTGCAGACGTGCCTCGTCCAGCATGTTGGCGAGGTCGGCGGCGGGGGGAGAGGTCGAGGTGGCTCATAGCGAATTGAATTGTGGCTATGCTGCTCGCATTTGCCAAGTAAATCAATACAGTGTATTTCGTTACATCTTCTTTAGTTAATCCTTCTGTCTTCCTCTTTGTCATGGGTTCGGGTGCTCATTTGAAGTTGGAAGGTGCAGGTTGTAGCAAGTTGAGTTGTAGTATAGAGCTATTCACTTCAGTAAGCAAGGTTCGGGTGTAGCTGGTTGTTTGATATTGTAGAGAGCAATAAGTACGGAAGAGAATGAAAATAATCTATCGAGAATGAAATTGAGCTGTACTGAATAGAAAGTAGCCCCCATAAATGAAAAGTAACCTCGAAAGAATGAAAAAACGTTTTTTTGCTCTCGCCCTGTGCTGATTGAGTTGTTGAGGTTGCGTACAATTAAGGCGCCGGAAGGCAGACGCTCGAACGCCGTCACTATATGCACGGAAAAGCGGGGACTGACAGCCAAGTATCACTGCTTGTTAGCTGGTCCCTTGGCACACTTAAACGCCTAAATTGTCAGGCTCAGATAGCGGAAACGCAATTTCAGCAGTACTTCCCACTTGTTAGGCAGTGAAATCCACTGGTGTCTCCACCGGTAAAGGATTCAAAACCGGCCATGATGAAAACTCCACAATTGTAAATGTCATCTTGCACGCCCAACTCTGAGACGAAAGTCTGGAAACGGAAGCGTTTCCCGACTTGAGGCTTGAGAATACGAGTCAGCTTTTTCGCAACGTTCCGGATGCACTCTTGGTCCGAGCAAATAAGGGGTCGTACAGCTTCACGTCACCTGAGGCCATGTCTATCATTATCCCTCCCCAGTGTAAGCCTGCAATATTGTCAGGAATAACCACCTTTTTACCGGTAGTAGCCATTAATCTTACCTTCAGAGCACTGTTGTCGCTCCTCATACACGCATCAACCTCGGCCGGGTCGACGTTGACAACATCTGGGCGATTCTTAAAAAGGGAATACATGATAGCATTTAGCGATACGTCACCGAGAGGTCCGTTCGCAGTAATATCTAGACATTCAATCTTATTATTGGGTAAGTACTGTACAATTATTCAAGTCATGCATAACTAGTAGAAGCCAACGTGCCTCAAGAACAGCGGGATACTTTGTAGACACTCGATTAGGATGCATAGAGGACCGTCATTCTCGGTAAGTGGTACCTGCTGAGCCCAGGAAATGGCCATTTCCACCATTTTGAGGCTGGAGGTCGCTCTGTGCCCTCTTTCATGATAGATAGTGGCACATGTGAAAACACCGAGACCTTGCACCTCCACTACCACCATATCTTCACCGAGCACCTTGTGTTCCTCATGTAGCGTTGTCACCGCCTTCCTGAATGGTCCGCATGGGCAGCAAGTACGAGGTCTTCTGGTCGTCGAATTTCAGCCGAATTTGGCACGGCAGTAATACTGTGCACCACGATTTTGGCCAATCCATCTACCACGAATTTCCGTGGCTCTAAAGCTGCAGATATGGCTCCGTATATCAGTTTACCATGTAAACGCTTCCTCGCCGAAAGTAACGAGATATGATTTTATGACAAAATCAAAATATCGTCGTCTCATTCTTTTCCAAACGTGCCTCCGCCCTCACATACTTCCACAGCGTCTTCTGGCCCCTTGTTCTCCTCATCGCTGCGCTCGCTTGCACCTTTGCCTTGCTCGCCCAACTCGTCACCTTCCTTTGTCGTCTTCGGTCACCGGATGTGAAGGTCTGGCGTTGGCCAAAATGGAATGCCGACGCTTGACAAAACGCTGAACACAACTCTGCTGAGCATACTTGCCCATAGCTGCAAACTCCGGTATCGCACTCTCACCATACCGGAGGACATCAATGGGGCGCACAGTTTGCCCATCGCGTATGCGGCTGTTGTAGAAATCTTCCAGGCAAGGCTCGAAGGACTTCCCTTTGGCGCTCATGGTCGTCACTCTTCATGCGGACGTGTGTAGCTGCATCCGGAGGTGGTTCGCGAAAGAATGAAAGAGTAGAGTCGGAAAGGTCTTTACGCCAGCCAATGAGCGTGCTTTTCGAAACATTTAATTCTCTTGCCGCTTGTGACGGCCCCCACTCGTCTCTATGCTGCTGCCATATCCGCAGCTTGCGGATACGCTCAGCGATCGGTGTCTGAGTCTTTGTACTCACGGAAAGCGAGACGCTTGTTCAGGAATGAACAACAATCCTATCGGTAATGTGTAAAATAGTGAACCGGTCCGTCATATGCTAACCGGTTCAATGTAGATATTCGTGCGTAGACGACCAGTCGGTTCTACTAGCATATTTAGTCTAAGACGACCGGTCGACTTAACTTGAATATTCTGTGAAAGGCAACCCGTCGAGTTAACTTTCCGAGTCTATGTGCGCGTCACTAAACTTGAGGACCCCAAGAACTTGGTAATATTCAAGGTTAGACGACCGGTCGGCTTACTTTGAATGTCACTTCTTTGTCAACCCTTGTTCATAATCTTAATCTTTCCCACAACTCTAAAACTCATGAATATTCCTTTTAAGTCGACCGGTCGTCTTAGAATGAATAGTTGGTCTACCCATGTTCATTCACTGCCTGGAGATTTGTTTTGAATATTCAACGTAAGTCGTCTTATAATGAATATTGGTTTGAGAATTTTCTCTCATTCACTATGCTTGAGACTACTCATGAATATTCATCCGAAATCGACCGGTCGTCTTATTATGAAATTTCATATTATAAGTAGCTAGCGATACTTGAAGCTTTTTTCAATCATGACGAGTGCCATACAAGAATGTGTAGATGTGAGCAGGTCCACTGTTTCATTCAAATAGTAACTTAGACAAAATGAATTGTTGGTCGAGTAAGTGACAACGCACAGCGCAGCCTACTAGGCTTCACCGTAGCGCTAGCTACTTATAATATGAAATTTCATAATAAGACGACCGGTCGATTTCGGATGAATATTCATGAGTAGTCTCAAGCATAGTGAATGAGAGAAAATTCTCAAACCAATATTCATTATAAGACGACTTACGTTGAATATTCAAAACAAATCTCCAGGCAGTGAATGAACATGGGTAGACCAACTATTCATTCTAAGACGACCGGTCGACTTAAAAGGAATATTCATGAGTTTTAGAGTTGTGGGAAAGATTAAGATTATGAACAAGGGTTGACAAAGAAGTGACATTCAAAGTAAGCCGACCGGTCGTCTAACCTTGAATATTACCAAGTTCTTGGGGTCCTCAAGTTTAGTGACGCGCACATAGACTCGGAAAGTTAACTCGACGGGTTGCCTTTCACAGAATATTCAAGTTAAGTCGACCGGTCGTCTTAGACTAAATATGCTAGTAGAACCGACTGGTCGTCTACGCACGAATATCTACATTGAACCGGTTAGCATATGACGGACCGGTTCACTATTTTACACATTACCGATAGGATTGTTGTTCATTCCTGAACAAGCGTCTCGCTTTCCGTGAGTACAAAGACTCAGACACCGATCGCTGAGCGTATCCGCAAGCTGCGGATATGGCAGCAGCATAGAGACGAGTGGGGGCCGTCACAAGCGGCAAGAGAATTAAATGTTTCGAAAAGCACGCTCATTGGCTGGCGTAAAGACCTTTCCGACTCTACTCTTTCATTCTTTCGCGAACCACCTCCGGATGCAGCTACACACGTCCGCATGAAGAGTGACGACCATGAGCGCCAAAGGGAAGTCCTTCGAGCCTTGCCTGGAAGATTTCTACAACAGCCGCATACGCGATGGGCAAACTGTGCGCCCCATTGATGTCCTCCGGTATGGTGAGAGTGCGATACCGGAGTTTGCAGCTATGGGCAAGTATGCTCAGCAGAGTTGTGTTCAGCGTTTTGTCAAGCGTCGGCATTCCATTTTGGCCAACGCCAGACCTTCACATCCGGTGACCGAAGACGACAAAGGAAGGTGACGAGTTGGGCGAGCAAGGCAAAGGTGCAAGCGAGCGCAGCGATGAGGAGAACAAGGGGCCAGAAGACGCTGTGGAAGTATGTGAGGGCGGAGGCACGTTTGGAAAAGAATGAGACGACGATATTTTGATTTTGTCATAAAATCATATCTCGTTACTTTCGGCGAGGAAGCGTTTACATGGTAAACTGATATACGGAGCCATATCTGCAGCTTTAGAGCCACGGAAATTCGTGGTAGATGGATTGGCCAAAATCGTGGTGCACAGTATTACTGCCGTGCCAAATTCGGCTGAAATTCGACGACCAGAAGACCTCGTACTTGCTGCCCATGCGGACCATTCAGGAAGGCGGTGACAACGCTACATGAGGAACACAAGGTGCTCGGTGAAGATATGGTGGTAGTGGAGGTGCAAGGTCTCGGTGTTTTCACATGTGCCACTATCTATCATGAAAAGAGGGCACAGAGCGACCTCCAGCCTCAAAATGGTGGAAATGGCCATTTCCTGGGCTCAGCAGGTACCACTTACCGAGAATGACGGTCCTCTATGCATCCTAATCGAGTGTCTACAAAGTATCCCGCTGTTCTTGAGGCACGTTGGCTTCTACTAGTTATGCATGACTTGAATAATTGTACAGTACTTACCCAATAATAAGATTGAATGTCTAGATATTACTGCGAACGGACCTCTCGGTGACGTATCGCTAAATGCTATCATGTATTCCCTTTTTAAGAATCGCCCAGATGTTGTCAACGTCGACCCGGCCGAGGTTGATGCGTGTATGAGGAGCGACAACAGTGCTCTGAAGGTAAGATTAATGGCTACTACCGGTAAAAGGTGGTTATTCCTGACAATATTGCAGGCTTACACTGGGGAGGGATAATGATAGACATGGCCTCAGGTGACGTGAAGCTGTACGACCCCTTATTTGCTCGGACCAAGAGTGCATCCGGAACGTTGCGAAAAAGCTGACTCGTATTCTCAAGCCTCAAGTCGGGAAACGCTTCCGTTTCCAGACTTTCGTCTCAGAGTTGGGCGTGCAAGATGACATTTACAATTGTGGAGTTTTCATCATGGCCGGTTTTGAATCCTTTACCGGTGGAGACACCAGTGGATTTCACTGCCTAACAAGTGGGAAGTACTGCTGAAATTGCGTTTCCGCTATCTGAGCCTGACAATTTAGGCGTTTAAGTGTGCCAAGGGACCAGCTAACAAGCAGTGATACTTGGCTGTCAGTCCCCGCTTTTCCGTGCATATAGTGACGGTGTTTGAGCGTCTGTCAGTGGACTACAGACGCAAGCGCAAGCTTGCTGGCTTCACTATCTACCAGTCGCCAGGTGGCTTCGGCTGTGGTAGAGCAGTCTTCACCTTCGTTATGGTGAGATTGTTGTCTTTGGAGTGGTTAAAAGATTGTCTGACTTTGGAATCGTTATGCTTTACTAAAGGGTATCCGTGGGTCGCGCATGAGTAGCCACTTTTTAAATAATCTTGGTAAATGTAGTCTGTACCTCGTGCCGCTCGACCAAACACCAACACGAGTGCAGCTAGGCCCTAAGGTAGACCTTTTTTTGACATTGCATCTCTGATGCCACGTTCGTTCACTAAGGTTTTGTAAACAGTATCCCGTCGCTTCCGCTGAACCTCGTGAGCTGCTCGAGTCTAGCCTAGATCCTGCCTTTGGAGTACATGTAGCAGCCCTCGGAGCTGTCTTGGCATTATGGAGCAGCTGTCTTGATCCAGGTCTTACGATGAGCAGCTTCAATACGGGCACGGCGATCGTTCAGAGAAGCTGAATCCTCTGAAGGTTGCAAGCCAATTCCGAACATTAATTGCGATAGCGAGCGTATTTGCCCAATAAGCACCAATGGTGTCGGTCGCGCTGGCATTGCGAAGCTGCGCTCTTGCTTTTTATACACATGCGTATAGAAACACACAAATATACATGTATAGATGCATATTTCATGCCAAAATTACCACGGAAGTGCTTCACTGAAGGCACTTCTCGCCCTGTGCAGATTGAGTTGTTGAGGCTGCGTCCAATCAAGGCGCCGGCATTTTAAATAGCTCGCAATGCGTCTCTCTCATCTGCCGGCGCAGTCACATTCTAACAGTCGGCTGAGAGCTCGGACGGTTTTGCCTCGTGTAAACTGCTCGGGCGGACGGGGAGAGCAAGCAAGATGTCCGAGTCGGAGCACAAGAGCCCACGGGTGACGAAGGAGAAGCGCAAGAAGCAGTCTTCCGCCACCGTTGCGGTTGTCAACACCGCAAACGAAGAGCCCGCAGCGTACTCTGGAGAGCAGCACTCGTTCGGTCGGAATACCGATGCTGGCACCGATAAGGTTCACCGCCGGTCGTCTGGTGCCCACCACCAAAATCAGGATCCGCCAGAAGAGAGTAACACCAAGCCACAAGAGGACAAGGAGTTTGATTTTGTTTCTCCCCGAACAAACGCCAAGGCTGGTCCACGGTATGATGCCATTGCCGTGCTAGTCGTTATGTCTTTCAAGGTGCTGGTGGCGCCGATCATCCTGGTTGCGATCTGCGTCAACTCGCCATACTTGCAGTCCCCTTACGTCTTCCGCGCTGCTAGTGAGAGTTTTCTGGGCTACGAAAAGCTCGACCCCGATGTCACCTTCGATTGCCCGAACTGCGGCGTCTCATGCAAGCGATCCGTGCTCCAACTCGCTCAATTCAAGCAAGATCCAATGATGGGAAAGCCAGCTTACGGCAGTTTACGCACCGACACTTTCGAAGACTACAATGAAACCTTGAGTGCAGCAGCACAAGCTCTAATTGATGAGCTTGATGGCGCTAATGCTGTCTGCGGCGATGGAACTTCAGATTGGGACGACTCTCTCACCTTTATTTCGGCTGATCCGAAGCTGATCGTGAAGGCGGTCAGTGTGCTAGGACTGCCGGTATCTAATGACATGGTTGCTGAGGTTACAGCAGCAGTTACGAGTAGCTGCAGCTCGCGCTGGACGATTGAATCTCGGTTGAAGACGTTCATGTTCCAGCCCATTCCGCACATTAACGAGTTTTCGTCCATTCTTGCAGCGGACCTAACTATTTTCCCGGAAGCACTGTCTTGCCGCAAGGTAGTGACCTACGACACCGATACCGTGCTAACGCGCGCGTTCGTGTCTGAAGGTCTGGATCAAACCAGAAATGCCCCCACGACATTACGTTTATTCCCGTACAATTTCCCCTGTGTTATCAATACGGTCGCAAGAGCGGTGGCCCCTGTTAGTGACGCGGAATCAACTGATGTCATCGTCCAACCAATGCTTCGTGGCTACTACGGCGGCTGCTTCGTGCATCTCGTTAACACGTCTGGTATTTACATCGACGAAAACTGTGAGATCAGTTCACTTTGGATTGACTACGGTTTGATGCTTCAAGCTCCAGACGATATTCCATTGTGTAGTACGGAAGGTATCTGCGTGCACAACTACTACAACTCGCAGTGGGAGTGGGCCTCGACCGAGGACGGAGTGAAGATTGTCATGAGTCACAACACCATCCGTTCGCGCTACGCTGACAAGGTCGAAATGAGTGTGCTTCCAGGCATTGTGATCATGCAAATTCTATTGATGAGTATGCTCAGCATGTACCAAGTGATGAGCCAGAAGCAGTCGGTGCTTCTGAGTCAAATTTGGGCTTACCGTTGCCAGAATGGTCGCATGCAGGCCATGTACCTGCTTCAGATTGCCTACCACTTGTATCGCGAGTCCGATACGTACTACTTGGCTCTCGGCACGGGTACAATGTCGGTCGAGTGTGTGTGGAACCTCACATTCTGCGTGATGGCTTTCTCGTACAGTTTTGTGAACATCGTAAAAAGCCGCACGGGTGAGCAGCAGCTCGATCGCCACTTCCGTCTCTCATGGGAAATGGTTCTACTAATCGTCACCGCTATTGTCGCCAACATGCTCATTTCGATTCGCTACACCAGTCTAAGCTACATCTTCGACATGAACTCGAAGACCTTACTCCGATCGAGCAGTGAAGGTGCCGACGTCTGTAAGCTCACGGATTCGTGCATTGTCTTCAGTATCAATATCGCTGTGGTGATCGCTGCGTTTGCAATGGTGGTGTGGGGAATAACCGCTTCAGTCGCTTACGTCCTGCGAACCCGTCACGACCCCCACCCTATCCAGGACATCATGTCGTGGTTAATCTCGTGGAAGGTTGCGTTTGAAGTCACTCTTCGCCCGCCACCCAAGCCCAAGGCAAAGACTCTCAACCATGGGGCTTCTGTGGTGAATTTGACCGACGCGACATCGTTCGAGTGCTATTGCATCGGTGAGCATTTCCGCTTCATGTTCAACGACTGTGAAGACATTTCTCACGTGAAAAAGAACAACCTCCGCGTCCCTACTGCTGAGGCCGTACTGTTATCTGGCTTCGTGTACCGCGGGAAGTTCTTGTATCGTGCCGATGACATCATTTTGCTGCTCTTTACACGATTCGCACCAAACTTCATCCTGAGAACATTCAACGTTCTGATCGTGCGTTGGGACGTGAATCCAACGACGTATTCAGTGTCCAGACCCACAGTCTGTTTGTGGACTGAGGTAGGCACTGACTGGCGGAACAAAACCAAACCGTTCCCATCGGCTTAGTGCAGATAGGCAAGTATGAAGCACTATAGGCAGATTTCTTTTCTAACTTGGATAAATAACTTTCATAATCTAAGTTGAAGTTGCATCCAGCATGGTTGAAGTGACCATCACTCTTTTCCGCACTCGGTTAGGTTTTTCCCTCACTCTCCAAGCTGCCGACAAGAAATTAAGTGGGCAATGGCAGACACCCACGTTGAGCTCGATGAAGGCGCGGTGAAGCAGCCGCGGTACGCAGTACCGACTCCAAATGGAGCTGCGGGGCTCGCCTCTCATCGCAGCAGTCTCCTGTCGAGTAATGGTGGATCAAGAGGATCAGTATCCACTGAGATTGAGCCCAGATCGTCGTTCCTCATCGCTGCAGTGGCGGAAAACCGCGCACGTGAAATAGGTATTACGTGCATGATTGATCGAATTAGCTTTTGTCTGACGTTTTATTGTCCAGGGATATGTGCCATCGACTTGGCATCGCCCTATGAGTTGCTGCTGTGGACAGTGATTGACACACACTCCTACGTGGATACGATCTCACTGCTTCAAGCTTACCAAGTAGGACAAACACAGTGTAAAGATCTTGACACTCGGCTCTGACGTTTGATACTGTACATGCTGTTGCCGTGTAGCCTGTAGAGATTCTCGTCGTTGAGACAGCTAAGTCTCGCAAAATCAACGACGTAATCTCTAAGCGACTTGCGGGTTCGAACTGCCGAATACTACCACTCGCGCGCAAATACTTCGAGTGAGCTCACTGAATGTGTTCAGCCGTTGCGTACGATATCCTGCTGTCTACAGTACTAACAACTTTAATTCTCTTACAGCCAGACGAAAGGAGCGGAAGATATTAAACGCGTGATGGCAAACAACGTTGATATTAACATTGGACGCGTACGTTCTCCCGTCATTATATGACTTTAAAACCTTTCTGACAGTCTCTTGGACAGAACTACGTTACCATGGCATCAGTAGCGTGTGTGATCAAGTACACTGAGTATATTCAAGGTGTATACATCGCACAGAACTCGATGAAGGTGGTTTTTGCTAACTATTCGTTCGACAGTAGCGTACTTCGGAGTAATTGCTAGCTTAATCCCTTGGTTCTTTACAGGTCGTGCTAAGTCCATCAACGCGCAAACTCCTTATGGACCAAGCAACTGTCTCTGCATTGGAGTTGGTTCAAGGCACGCGAGGAAAAGACAGCAGCCAGGTAAATTTCGTAGTATAATCTTACAGCAACGTGTTCTCACGATGCAATCCTCGTTTGTAAGTCTCTGTGCAAGATGTTGAACAACACGCAGACCTCAGCTGGAAACCGATTACTAAGATCGACGGTAGGGATGTAAGAAGCTAAGGAAAATACTGTCGAGGCTGATAAAAGCAATGCATTTTTTTAGATGTTGCAGCCACCATGCCACATTAAAACGATGTAAGTTACTTGTTGCCAGAGGTTTTGCTCTTGTTCCTCACAACTCATATGTGGCAAATGCTCCAGCGAAGCGCGACACGATGTTGTCGAGATTTTTCTTGACAACCCCGCTTGGGTTTTTGATGTTATTGAAGAGCTGCGTGAATTTGTTGATCTCGATCGCCTGCTGGTACGTTAACCCCTTGGTTCACTCGAGGGTAAAGGTACTTAAAAGTGAGGACTTTTTTGCTTTCTGAAGAGCCAACTAGTTTTCATCCCAAAAGTTATCACTCCTCGGGGTTCGAGAATCGCGATAGGCAGTATGATCGCTCTCAAGCACACGCTGGAATGTTTGCCAAAGCTGGTGGCATGCCTAGAAACGACTTCAGTAAACCTGGATCAACCGTGTCTTCTTCTCGATTCCATCATTCAAAGGTACGCCAAGTTTTGATCGCGTATTTGCGTAACCCCCAGCAGCTGATGTGAAAGCCCCAGTCTACGAGATGAGCAATTCACAGAAATTAAGGCAGACATCGAGCGAGTCGTGAACGAAAGGTGACCATACTGCTGGACATAATCACTTCCACTGGTTCTAAACCACTTTTTAAAATAGGGCGAAAATATGCAGATCAGCAGCGCAGAAGCGCATTCAAGAATGTTTTGCTGTACGTGCAGGCGTTGATGGCATGCTCGATGTTGCACGACGAACATACCTAGACACGATCGAAAAAATCCATGAAGTGGTGCACAAGTACAAGGAAACCCTTGGGATACCTATTCGGTTGAATTACACGTAAGCTAGCTTCCCCCACATATTCCTTGTTTCTACATGTATTGATCTCATATAAAACTTCGTAAAATTTATCTGTATACAGAGCAAGAAGAGGATACCACTTTGCTGTTCCTGTCAACGCAAAATATTTACCTGCAAGCTTCATTGAGAGAGTGGCAACTAAAACGGGTAGGACCTACTAATACACGAAAAGCACCTACCGGGTAGATGCTTTTCGTGTATTGTGGAGGGCAGCTATATATTTATTCTTCTGAACTGTGCCTACTGCAGTGATTTGCTGTTCTACGAAAACGCTAGTTTCCCTCAATTTGAGGCTCAACGAAGCCCTCAGCGCGGTCTACAAGCTATCCAACGATGTTATTCAACAGCTTCTCGATAAGATCCGTCCTCGAGCTACAGCCATGCACGCAATGGTTGAAAGTGTCGCTTTGCTCGACATGCTGATCAGGTACACCAGTATTACACTTTGCATGGTTGGGTAGGTACTGAGATATAATTTTCCGTACAGCTTTGTGAACGTTGTAGCCCTTTCACCACCCGACCATCCATGTAAGACAACCGTAGCTGAATTTTGTGTTTAAGATGTTGCATATCTTCTAACGTGTACTGTATGTGTGTAGACACGAAACCTACTGTTAGCCAGCATGGCAATTTGGTTATCAAAAAGGGTCGGCATCCCCTCGTTGAAAACGTTCTGAAAGACCGAGCGTACATTCCTAGCGACACGGTGCGAGCATTGCGGTGTTAATCTCTTGTTTTGTAACTCATGCCAATTTCTATGAACAGTTTTTTGATCCACTGAGCACCTTCCACAGTAAGAACTTGTTGAGTTGGGGCTATAATTTCCCTGTATGTGTGGTTAACATTTTGTGGCACAGTTATCACCGGTCCGAACTGCGCAGGCAAGTCAACGTATCTGCGTGCAACGGCACTTATAGTCATTATGGCACAGATGGGATGCTATGTGCCTGCTTCCGAGGCTTTCATTCCTATTCGCGATCGGATCTGTACCAGGTTCGGGACGTCAGACGACATGGAGGAAAATGCCAGCTCATTTGCTGTCGAAATGACTGAAATGGCATTCATCCTTGAAACGTGCACGTCAAGATCGTTGGTACTGATTGATGAATTGGGTCGAGGCACAGCCAATGACGAAGGCGCTGCTCTTGCTTGGAGTATCGGAGAGGAAATCATTCATCGAGGCCCGTACACCTGCTTCGCGACACATTATCACCAGCTTAACCGTCTTGCGCGACTGTATCCTCGCTGCCGGTGCTATCACATGGGAACTGGATCAAATACCGTACGTGTTGCTCCTGAAATTAGGTTTGAATATGTCTAACCAGCAGTTGTCAGAATTCCGCACACTTTCGTTTCGTGTTAAAAGATGGACCCTTCCCATGCGTTGGCATGTATGGCATCAAAACAGCAGCGCAGTGCGGGATGCCAGCAGAAGTGATCCGTGAAGCAGAGCACACCTACAAGAAGCTGAGAGATGCCCGTGAGGCAGATGAGAAATCGATCGATCAGACCTCAACAGCCAATGGCCCCATCGCGATGAACAAAAATCTTCTTCACCACTTATACGCGCTTCGATGCGCTGACCTAGACTATGCAGGTATTCGAGCTCAGTGCTAGGATTGAATCGGGTGCTGTCGTATTAACATTACACGCCACGCATTTTTCAGGTCTTCGACATCAACTACAGCACCTTCGAACTCGGTTTCTTGCTCCAACCGGTGAAGAAAACTAGTTTGCAGACGCATACCGACTTCATTGCTCTTCCCCCGCAAATACACATTTCTTGGAACTGGTAAAACAATCACAGTGTCGGCTTAGAGTGTCTTGCATGGTGTATCTCAGCTCTAAGTGGTGTTGGATGTGACAGTGGCGCGCGCATCCAATGCAAACTACATCAAGCTGACACGGCCCGCACCGATAAACAATGCGGAAACTGTCTGATGTCAAAGTTTCATACTCCGGTAACCAGCAGCAGGTACTTTCAGCTGGATTAATAACAACGAACATGTCAGCTTGAATGTGTTACGAGTGTTATAACTGCCCAGCCTACCTGCGCTACCCCCAAATGGTCGAGACTTCTCACACTCAATGGCTAGTTATCACGTGCCATACAAATAAAACGTAACATTAAAAGTTTGCATGACAGTGAAAGGGCATGTTTGGGCCTACCTCGATCACCCCAGACAAATGTACGACCTCTTCCCGCACGGGCACTGATCAGAGTTAACTTGGACAGGTCAATCTTTGAGAATTCAACATCATAATGTAAGCTCGACTGGGGTTGAAGGGTATTTGGCATGCCATTGACGCACGTACTTTGATAGGGTACAATATAGAAGTGCTGGATGCGTCAGGGTCGGGTACATCATATTCACCATGGATTCCTTGGCCCCATACCCAAAGCTGTCTTGCGTCAGATATTGCTAACGAGTGCCGTTGTCCAGCATCGATAAAGCGAATGTTTTCGTAACGGATCTCATCGACAGATAGAGGAATAAATGTGTCCCATGTGTCGCGATGGCCTGTGAAATTCATCTTGTCAGAGCCTTGTCAAACATTTCATTGCCAATGACCAGCGCACCTAACTGGCCGTAGCAGCCACATCCCCACGACCACACGCATACACCTTGAGGCATTTCTATCGCAACAGTATTGAAGCTTTGTTAGCGGTACATACGTTGTTGTTGAACATGTTTCCTGCAATACCTGATGTTGCTAGGTTGTGAGCTCCACCAGCGACAACAGTAATGACTTTCTGCACAAAAGTGTGTCAGAATTCTCTAATGGATATTGGCGGAAATGTTGACTCACTCTTCCGCGGAAGAAGTTGATCCGGGTTGGTTTAAACCGCGTTATTTCGTCGTTGTGACCAAGCCGTCTGCAAAATTAAAACAGGTTAGCTAACATAACACTTCTATTTGCTAAGACCATTAACAAAAGTATACCCGTTCTTTCCCAGCCCCCAAGAGTAGATTTGTCGATTGAAGAAAGTTTCACCAGTCATGACGATTGAGTGCTCATCACCAGCTGAAACATGAACAACATTGAGACCATCGAGGCTTGTGATTCTGGAGGGGGACAAACGAGGGTTTGTGTCTCCTACCAAGTGTTAGTACAAAGTCGTCGTCACCAGTATGATACTGTCTTCTGCTTACCCAGGCCTAATTTCCCACTGCTGCCATCTCCAAAAGCGTAGACACCATCCAGTTCTGTAAGAACGAGGACATGATGTAAACCAGCACTCACACCAGTCACTCTCATCGAGTTGAAAATTTTCAAAACGCGAGGAACGGAAGATGACTCAGTGTCTCCATGCCCTAGTATCCCGTAATCGCCTCGGCCCCACGAAAGAACTGATACAAAAAAAAAGAATACAGCCCACGGTGAGTAGTAAATAGGGTCTCAACAAAACCAATGCATCATACGATTGTTAACAGCAGCAGCATTCATAGCATAGTCCAGCTTAGCTTGGGAGGACATTCTCCGAAGCGAATGTGCCCGACCTTGGGCCACCCTCTCGATCGATGTGAGCCGCCCTCGATTTCGCTGTTTTTCTTTTGAAGCTGGTCGCTGGGGTGAATCAGGAATTGGCAGCACTGGATCCGAGTAAGTTAGACTCATACAGCAAAGAATTCTTCAAAACGAATGCAAATAAAACGAACCAACAAGAGCAAACGATGCAAATCCACTTGCGGCAATAACTTTCACGCACCCACCGGCTTCAGTCATTCCAATTTCCACTTTGGCTGGAGTAGATCTGCTTGTAGTTGAAAGATCACTGACTCCTAGTGCACCGTAGGTGTTGTCGCCACTTGCAAACACAGCAGCAGACTCTACAATACATGCATAATTTTCAATGATTTCCCTCCAGATTCTCGTTCAGGCCCTACCGCTGAGCATAAGCGTGTGATATTTTCCCGAAGATACCTGCAGCAAAGGTAAATAACTTGTCACCATGAAGCATCTATTAGCACGAACTTACGGCAACGAATTTAGCATCCCGTTCGATAGTCCAAACTCGCCCCTTGGAGTCGTGAACTCGGATTTTTTCCTTGATAGAGGGCGTTTGTGTTGGCCCGATTGTTGTGACTGAATCTTCCGAGTAAAGACACTGACGTTCTGCATTTCCCCACGTGTACTGCTGCCATTCGTCTCTTGGCCCCACAATTGCAGTGTTGATGTCTCCAATTCTCCATTCCTGCTTCCGATGAAGAAGACAATCGAGACAAAAGCAACCGGTTTGCCCGACAACATGACGGATTTCCTATTCATCAAAGTTTTAGTAGTCCATGAGCTGCACCGGAACCATAGCAAAACCTTACGCGTGCAGCTATCGCGCGCTGAGCTGCCACCTTGACCTCAGCAGAAAAGTCCTGGCGACAGTCTTCAATTTTACTTTGATCACGGATCCTACGCTTCAAGATCGCGTGGAACGCGTCCAAATCTGTTGGCAGCGCCATTGCAAAATGAAAAGACGCGACTATTCTGCGAACTCCACAGGTGTGGACACACCTATTCATCATTCACGCCACATCATTTCATATTATGGCTGAATGCCGAACACCTCAATTTCTGGGGACTGAATCGTTGCGGGATCGGCGCAGTGATCACCACCGGAATACTTAGCAGTGAGTTCTCGATAACTTCATTCGCGTCTTCGTCAAACTTTTCCGTGTCCATGATAAACCGCGCCGAAACAGTTGAGGTCGGAGTGTCAGCATTGGCAGAGAGCTACAGTAGGTATGAAACAGGTCAGGTCTAACCACTGCATCATGGTACACAGGGCGTTCTTACCGGAAGCTTGACCTTAATAAGATTTCTCGTAGCTTGAAGGAGCATCGCGTTATGCTCCTCGCCATTAGCACCGAAAGGTGGATCATCGTCGATGAATGCATCTGCGAGATTCGGGTCTTCATACGGCCCGACAATAATTGGGGACAAGTCTTGCAGTACAACCTACAGAGCACCAGTTAGCTCTTGCTTTTGGGAGACAATAGGGCGAATATAGGCGATGACAGGATATATAACAGCGTACCTGTCCGTTCTCAGGGCTTTCGTCACTACCATCAGAAGACGTCGGTGCAGAGCGGAAAGTAATGCGAATAGCATCATCCAGTGGGTTTTCCACGAGCACAACGCATTCAACGCTACCAGTGCCTTCAACACGGTAGGGTAGTCGCTGGAACGTAACAACGGGCACGTACTGCGCTGCCAAGTTGGCCTTCTTAAACCACGATGCCGACACAGGCAGTGAGCTGTCTCCACTCATCGGACTGATCTGAGGTTTCACAAGGATACCCGCTGTACCACGTTCAATTGATTCGACACATCGCCACGTACGCTTCACTCGCAGCAGTGGTCGAGAAGGGAAGAGCTTATCAGCGTCACGAGACTGATCCAGCGGATTCAGCAATCTCTGATGCAGCGTCGATACCTCACCCATATCACTTTTCTGAGCGAGTTTCTCCAGCGTCTGCCGAGTCTTCTCCAGTGTATCTTCACCCCACGACGTCCCTTGGGTCTGCATTGTGGCAAGCTGCTTCGAGAGCTCGGGCCACTGATGTTCGCGTCTTTGCTCTCTCAGCCACTTCTCCTTCTCCTGCACCTTGGCCAGCACCTGGTCGTACTTCCAGCCTCCCATCTCCGCCATCCTCTGCAGTCTGAACTTCTTCATCTGATGTTCACGCTGCAGCTCCTTCATGGAGTCGGCGAGCAGCTGGAGCGAGCTACTGCGTCCAAACGGAGCTCCAGAACTTGACGACAGACCTGCAGTTGAGCCTCCACTGTTCGAGGAACTTGACAGTATCGAATAATGCGACTGCAACACCTGGAAAACATCCTCGTGTGCTGCTTGACGCTCCCGGGTGATGGCAGTCATGACCAAAGCGTCCGGATCGTCGTCCGATAGCCCTATCTCCAGAGAATCCCAGCGACAATGCGAACACAGGAAGAAGAAACGCTGTTTGCTTTCGTGGAAGGCAGTGGACAACGTCGTCTCGCACGTGGGGCAGCTGAAGCAGCGGCTCGAGCGGTTCTGGTACATGGACGCCTCCTTCGAGGGCAGGTTCACAAGAAGATTCCCGCAGTAATAGGACTCGAACTCCTCCACGCTGCAGCGCGGCAGTCGGCACACCAACTTGTCACAAGTCTCACTGTAGAACAGAGAGCTCACAGGGGCCAAGTGTCCACATTTGCATGCGTAGCGCACGCACACGGCGTCGCCCTCAGATGTCATCCTTTGCTGCAGCTACCGAAATCACTTTAGTGACATGTTCGAGCTAGAAAATTAATGTTGCACTAATGAATTTGGAATATTGCAATGTTGCACCAAGCCCCGCGCCAAAAGCCCAAAGACATACAAAACGTGATCCCAAGGGGGCGATGAATGAAGGCAAGCCGAAGACGCTGTCGTCGTCGTTCCTGTGCTCTCCAATCCCCAAGGACCCGTCCCAAGTCTTCTTTGTGGACGACAATCGCCCTTTGCAGGTCTGTCTTACGACAAAGCCCGTATTTCTTGCCTTGTGTGGCCATAACTAAACGCTGTACTGTACCACCATCGATACAGTCTAAAGGCGGATCAAGTGTCAGCTTCCTGGACGACATGAACACTCCAAACAAGAACAGCAGCAGCTTCTCACCTGAGTATGTGCGACAACTCCAGGAGCGCGTCAGGGAACTGGAGACGGAGCGTCGAGAAGGTGTGGGTGACTATTGTACAGTATACTATTACTGCGACTGGAGACTGACCGCGTCTTGGGCTACAGCAAAGCAGGATGATGAGGCCGAAACTGAGAGGAACAACAAGCGCCAACGTCTTGAGATCGAGAGCATTGCAGTCTCAAAGGTGGGACTAGAAAGAGTCTGCTCTTTGGTGGATATTGAGGCTGATAGGGATGATACTGTACTTTGTTAGAACGAGGAGCTGAAGCGGGAGACGCAAATGCTGAAGATTCAGCTGGAAACTAATGTGCAGCGTCATCAGATCGAATTGAAGGAGAGAGATCTACAGATGGACCAACTCCGTCGTCAGCTTAAGTTTGCAGTGATGGAAGAGGAGGAGACACTGAAGGAGCTGAAGACAGTCACGAATGAGCACTCAGCTGAGAAGCTAGAGTTAGAGAAGAAAGTGGTGGAGTTGGAAGCTCAGCTGGATCTTGTCGAGGGAAAGTTGAACGAGTGGAAGGAAAAGGCCCTCGAAGCTACTAGTCAACTTCGCACGCAGTCGAGGCAGTCAGCGATGAAGGTGGGCGTGGTGGCAGCACTCGCAAGGTTACAGTTTATGGCGGCTAATTCGTGTGTGTGTTTTTATTATGGATTACTACGACAGATTCAACTCTTGCAGGATGAACTGGAGGCAGCTCAAGACTCATCGTCGACATCGTCTCAGGTTAGTTCACACCATTTTTATAGCATCAGCTTTTCTATATATTTATTCATGGCAATGTTCCTCAGAGCGAGGATAATATCTTTGAATCGAAGATTCGTTTGCTAGAATCCCAGCTGAAGGAGAAAAGTATGGAAGCTGAGCACGCAGCTTCAAGCCTTCACAGTGCTCACGAGACGCTGGAAAATGCCCGTGAAGTGCGTGAGTTAAACGAGCAGATCATGCAATTGCAATCGACAGAGCGGAAGCTCAAGGCTGAGGTGGGTTAGTTATGTTGTTGATTGTTGCATTTTGTAAATGGCTAACGGTCTGTGGTACATGGCGCAGTTGGTAGACTTGATTGAGGCGTCTCGCTCTTCTTCAATTCTACAGGAAAAGCTATACCAGACGACCCAAAAACTACAGCAGAGTGAAGAACGGAACTCTCAGTCACTCAAACGCATTGTAAGTTGTGAGCCGTGCAGCTTTTTCGATACCCATCTAACATCTTTTCGCCAACAGGAGAGCGCGATGCTTGTGGAAGAGGCACACAAACAGTTCTATGACTACTTCGAGACGATCGTGAAGGAAGCCAAGTGTACGTTGAGCTTTCGGTTTCGTTTCGATTCTCGACATCGTGGTAATTAATTGTTTTCGTTCCATCACAGGTGGTGTTTCGTTAGAAGATCTGAAAAACCGGCCGGCGGCGGCGGTGATCGAACTGTACAAAGCACGCCAAAACGCCTTTGAAATTCTTTTTGAGCAAAAGAGCAATGTGGAGATTCAACGTCGGCGGCTTGAGAAGCAATGTGAAAAGCTTCAAAGCGACTTGATCACGTCTGGCAACAACTGCGCGAAGCTTGAAATGCGGTTGGCTGAGATTCAGCAAAAGATGAATGGGTCCAACGATGTCATCACACATTTGCGCAAGGTGAATGGGGAGCTGGTCGAGATTCTTGAAACGTACGGCAAGGATCCTGATGACCAGGAATCGAATGAGCTCTCGACGAAGCGTGTTGCCCTGCTGGAGTCCTCGCTGAAGCAGTCGCAGGAGTTGATTAAGGGGATGGAATCTACACAAAAATCTATGGCAACGCCTGCCGCTGTCAAGAAATACGAGGCTCGCATCGAGCGATTGGAGAAGGCGTTGGCCGATGCCAAGCAGGAAAATGGAAACTTGACGAAGCATCTTGAAAAGACCGAGATGGAGCTGGCCATCTTTGAGAAACGTTTAGGCCGAGGTGAATTCAACGTTGAGACAACGAAAATTGTGCACTTGGCTGTTAACCCAACTCGCGAATTGCTTCAAAGCAAGGCGAAGTCTGGTGACATTGAGAAGCTACGGCAAGAGAATGAGGCGCTGCGGGCGAGGCTCAACAAGCTCACAGACGGTGAAGAAATTGAGGTACCGGTAAGTCATATACATGTAGATGTTTCTGCCTATTGCATTATGAGCTGACGAACTATTTGTTTATTTGTGCAGTCTGCGAATGCCCCTCCTGAAGATAAGCTGACAACCACAACGGCGTACGACACAGTCGAGGGTCTCAAGAAGCTTAATCAGCGCTTAAAACAGGTACGCAGAGGCAATTGCTGTGCTGGTTTTATACTCTCCTTCTTACTGGGAGTTCTGGCGCTTATAGGTGTTCGGAGACCAAATCCGGCAATACAGAGAGGCCGTGTATTTACTGACAGGATATAAGGTGGACTTGAAGAAGAGCAACGGCATGGAGCTGCTTCGCCTGCGCTCCGTGTACGCCGAGCACGAAGACGACGAGCTGCTGGTGCGGATGGAGGCCAATGGGTCGTTGGAGTTGCTGGACAGTGAATTCTGCTCGCAGATCAACCAGCGTGTGTTCGCGTACCTGACGGCATGTCGGTCGTTCCCTGCCTTCTTGTCCACACTAACGCTGCACCTGTTCGAGAAGCAGACCTTCCAGGGCAATTAGCAGCTGAACATCGTTAAAACACTTGCACAAGTGCTCAATATCACTACATGCCTTACCAAATACCACATTCCCTTGGCTTTTCCTCAAATCCTTTGACTTGCATGCATCAAAATGCCTTGGCCACGTCAGTGCCAGCTGCAGTCTGACTGAAAAGGTAAACACGGGATTGGATGTCAAGTCTAGCATCCCGATGCAAATATGTGCACCACACCAACGTTTCCTTGAAGTTCCACAACGTGCCGCTTATGGATCCCACCACAATCGATTTCGACTCCGTCTGCAGAAGCCTCTTCTCTCTTTCTCTCCGCCAATTCCAATGCTAAGTCTCGCCCGTGGGAAGCAGCTCCAGCCATCGCGTGTGCTGACTCAACTGTCACGTCGCCGCATGTCTGTGGCGTCTGGTCGACTCGCGCAGTTCCCGTTCCTGGCGGAACTGGGCCTCAAGGAGGAGAACCACGGCGTGTACAACGGCAAGTGGTTCGGCAACGGCGACGTATACACGTCCGTGAGCCCCGTGAACGGTCGGGCGATTGCCAGTGTGCGTGCTGGAAACAAGGCGGACTACAAGGAGGTGGTGGCTGCCATGGACGACGCCAAGCCGAGCTGGTGCGACCTGCCAGCCCCGGAACGCGGCGAGATCGTACGTCAGATTGGAGAAGAGCTACGCAACAAACGTGATGCTCTGGGCAAGCTTATCGCACTGGAAATGGGCAAGATCTACGTGGAGGTGAGGCTCTAAAGGCTGTTTTTGGGATGATAGGGGAGGTCTAACGCTTCTGTTGCTATTTGTTTTAGGGTGTCGGTGAGGTGCAAGAGGCTATTGATATTTGCGACTTCGCGGTGGGACTTAGCCGCACGCTGAATGGCTCGGTGATCCCGTCCGAACGGCCTGGTCACTTCATGATGGAACGCTACAACCCCCTCAAGGGCCACGTGGGCATCGTCACGGCCTTCAACTTCCCCTGTGCGGTTCTGTTCTGGAACGCAGCATTGAGTCTCGTTTGTGGCAACACTCAGATCTGGAAGCCATCGGAGTCGCTGTCCTTGACGTCGGTGGCTTGCACCAAAATCATTGCTGATGTGCTGGAGCGCAACGGACATTCTGGTGCGATTGCCTCGTTGATCTGTGGAAGCGGCGCCGAAGTGGGCGAAGCGATGCTGCACGACAAGCGCATGGAGTTGGTTTCTTTCACTGGATCTACCAAGGTTGGCCGCCACGTTAACGAAGTGGTGTCATCTCGCTTTGGCAAGACCATCCTGGAGCTCGGTGGTAACAATGCCATGATTGTGGACAAGGACGCAGATCTGGAAATGGCGCTGCGTGCGACGCTGTTCTCTGCTGTGGGAACAGCCGGCCAGCGATGCACGTCACTCCGCCGACTTTTCCTCCACGAAGATATCCACGATGAGTTCCTCCAGCGCCTGGTGTCTGCGTACCAGAATGTGAAGATTGGCGACCCGCTGAAGGATGGCGTTCTGTGTGGACCGCTGCACAACTCTCAGGCTGTGAAGAACTACCTGGACGGTATCGATTCCATCAAGACGCAGGGAGGCAAGGTAAGTGCGGTAGTACTGCAAATAAGGCTACTGAGGCTACTGCTGTGTTCTTACGGCTGTTTCTGTTTGTTGTATAGATCTTGACTGGTGGTAAGAAGATCGAAGGTGAGGGACACTTCGTAGAGCCCACCATTGTTTCCATTGCCCACGATGCTGAGATCGTCCAAAAAGAAATCTTCGCGCCGATCCTCTATGCGCTGAAGTTTAAGACACTCGAGGAGGCGATCGAGAAGAACAACGCTGTCCCACAAGGTCTGTCGTCGTCCCTGTTCACGAAGAACCAGGCAGCAATTTTCAAGTGGACTGGTCCCTTGGGATCGGACTGCGGTATCGTCAACATCAACATTGGACCCAGCGGTGCTGAGATCGGTGGAGCGTTCGGAGGTGAAAAGGAGACCGGAGGTGGCCGCGAGTCTGGCAGTGACGCGTGGAAGCAGTACATGCGCCGCTCGACGTGCACAATCAACTACAGCAAGGAACTTCCACTTGCGCAAGGAATTGACTTCAGTTAAGCGCTTAGGCAAACTGCAGCAGATACATAGTGTCGGGTTTGTAAAATCCGCATAGCCAACAATACAATTGCGTTGTTCTACATGTACTCACGAGTGTCTTTCAAGAGAGCTCAAAGCCCTCTGCGTTGGTAATCGCGAACGTAATCTTCTCGACCAGCGTTTCAAAGCTGGTATACTCGGGTAGTACAAGCTGATTGAAGCACGTATGTGTTCGTGGCAGTGCTTGTGGATCGAGGTCAGACTTGGTCAGGTTTAACGGTGGCTCAAACCCGTCCAGAGGAATCTTGTTCGTACCAGTCATAAACTTCAGAAACTGCCCACGTAACTCTGTTGTAAACTCGCGCAAAGCTTGCCACAACCAGAGCACAACCTGTGCGTGCTCGTCGTAGCCACCTTGAAAAACTGTACAGGAACGAAGCTCTTCCACATCGATCGTTGGCTTTCCGTTCACTAGCATTTTCAACTCCGCCAAATTGAAAACTTTAATAGCAGATAGAGGAATGAGAGTGGTAACACCTTGGACCAAAGCGTCCATCTGTGCTTGGGCTCCAAACTGGGTCCGCCACTGCACCACAAGGTCGACATATTCTTGCTTGTTGACGTCTGTGACGGGGATATCCCTGCCGTTCTCCTTTAGATCCACGACCACGGGCTTCTTCCCAGCTCCCTCCATTTCTACACTAAACGTCTCGTCAATCACGTCTTCGATGTCATTTTCAAGCATCCACACCAACGATTTATGGTACTGTGCATCCATTTGGTGAAGATCGTCCATGCCGGTAGGCAGTTGAAGCAAACGTTTGTAGAAAACATCACACAACGGCAGATCCAGCGTTTGTCGGTCAAAGACTGCCTTTGCAATGAATTTACCTAGAAACTTGAACTGCTGCACAAAGTTTGGGACTTGAGACGACGAAATATCCACTGCAAACAGTCCTTCATCGCAGAGTTTAAAGAGCCGTCGATCTTTGTGCGTGGCGAGCTTTGACACTTGCAGAAACCAATCTTTTGATAGCCCACCAGAGTCAATTCCTGGCTCATTCTCGAAGGAAATCTTGGGCTTCGCGACCAAATTTGCCTTTGTAAGAGCTTGGAAGTACTTTTGTGTCCCCTCAAGCATAGACTCTCGTTGAAGTTCGATTTTCATAATACTGCCAAAGTTGAGACCTTGCAAGCTTTGCCGAACCTCGCGGTGAAAACGAAATCGCTTGCGCCTAAAAACCATTTCAGGAGTTTCTTCAACGTTTATCAAGCCTTTCTCCTCCCGGACGACAGCAAGTTCCGGAGGTTCTTCGGTCACTCGTTGACTTGTGAACTTGTTAAAGTAGAAGACTTGCTCTGTTTTGGGGTCCCAGCATTGCACCCAGCGATCGTATGCTGCTTTCTTCTCTGCGCTCGTAAGTTCCACGATTTCAGGTTTGCCATAAGCCATAGTTTTGACAACTTTACTCTCAACGAATCCAGTAGCTCCCACAATATTTGACGCTTGAATACGAAACGTGTACGTTGTTTTTGGAGAGAGGTTCCCAACAACGAAACCAGTTCCAGGACCTTCGTATACTTGTAAGAAAGATGATTGTTGGGTTCCACCACTTTCTCGCATCTCGAGTGAATAAATCACTGGCGGGGCCCCATTTGCCTCCACAGGGAACCAAAAGACACTTGCATACGTATTCGACACCGCGCCCGCAATGGGTTGACGAGGAATGTCTGGAGGTCCCGGTAGTGTCCAGAAAATCTCACTTGCTTCGCTGTAATCATTCCATCCTCCAGGATTTCGAGCTCGAACCCGGAATTCAAACGGAGTATGACACCGCATACCGCTCAAGCTGACGTGTTTCCAAGCCGTAACTACTGCTAGTCCCGCCCATACAGTGCTGAGGCTGTCAGCTCGACGATACTGAACTTCATATCGATCAACCGTCGAGTCCATCGACTTCTTCCATTTCACAACTAGCTCTGTTTGCTGCGCTTCCACTAATCTGGGCGGCTTTAACACGGGCGGAACCTGTTTGTTTGCCGCAAAGTCCATGATGTTTGAGGCTGAGATTTTGTACGGAGTCGCAGACTCGTTCGCGTTCGCCTTGGGCGTGCTACCTGCCTCCGATACAAACACGTTGCCGTCCTCGTCGACTGCTGCACCCACAGGGTATCGGACAGCGCTCGCCCCACCTCCTCTTCGCTTGATTTCTGCCTCATCCACTGTGATCCAGAGGTAAGACTGGCCGGCCTTGGGACTGGAGATCGGATACTTTTGCGTCTGCACCGTCACTGGTGCGTACGGGAAGAGATTCTCCACGACGTGAGCCACCGCCGCCTTCTGCTTCTGAGCAGCCTCTTCCTCTCTATGCAGCGGAAGTACATATCCAAGCAATCAAGGTAAGAAATAATCTGAAAGGATAAAAATAAAAAGCTACAGACAAACCTCTTGGCTTCCAGCTCTTCTTGGAGATCGAGCTGATCGTCAGTCGGAGCTGGGACTACAACACGTGAATTGCCCGGAGAAGACGGCGCAAATACGGCCTTGGTGGTCGTCGATGTCTCGACAGGAACCTTGCGCAGGGCACCGCCCATTGTTGTAGTGCACGGAAGTTGAAGTGCGTGAGAATGGCTACAAAAACTCACACGGGTTCAGAAATTAGACTTTTCGTCACATATAAATGCCAAGTCAAGTGATTTGATTTCAGAAATATTGAACCCGCGCACCTGCCCAATCACCACCAGAAAAGTGAGCAGCTACGTAAGCATCTCAGCTTGTCATTCCTGGATCTGCCTCCAAGTGCCCAAGACCTACTCCAAATTCTCTCAAGAATGAGCTGCTGCCCCGTGACCGCTGAGCCTGCGCGCGACGCTGCCGACCACATCGGCGTCATGAAGAAGTCTGGCAACACCAACATCTACGTGACGGGCCCTGCCTCCTCCAAGGCTGGTGTCATCGCCTACCCGGACATTTACGGCCTCGACAGCGGCCGCACCAAGGCTGACGCTGACACGCTGGGCAAGCTCGGCTACACTGTCGTGGTCGTGGACCTTGCGGACGGCGACTACCTGAACGACACGAACGGACTCGTGGACTGGTTTAAGAAGTACACGTTCGCTGAGCACTTCGGCCCGCGCATTCAGGACGCCATCAACTACCTCAAGGGCGAGGCGGGTGTCGAGCGCATCATCAGCTACGGCATGTGCTGGGGCTCGTGGGTGGGCGCTACGCAGACCACGCAGGCCGACCCGGTCGTGCTGGGCCACGTGTCTTTCCACCCCACGTGGATCGTGGAGAACCTGCTCAAGGGCGACGGCGCGGTGGACAAGCTCGCCGAGGCCGTCAAGGTGCCGCAGCTGCTCATGGCCGCTGGCGACGACCCGGACTTTGTCAAGCCCGACGGCAGCGTGGACAAGATCATCAAGGCTCGCGCCGACATCGGCGCCAAGTCGGACGTGCTGCTATTCGCCGATCAGAACCACGGCTGGGTGCACCGCGGCGACATGGACAACGCCGCTACCAAGACGGCCGTCATGAAGGCGTGGCACGCCGCCGTCAAGTTCATCCAGACCAACTGCCCCGTGTAAACTGCTCGTACGGGTATTTCACTCGAATCGATCAAAGGTGGCGCCTACTTCTGAAGGACATGTACTACTGTACACGTAGTACATGCGATCGTAGCCATCTGCAGCCGCTGCACGTGTAAAGGATCCACTTCGGGCGTCTTTGCTGAAGCAGATGCCGCAATATCCCATCGTATGCTAGCGATCTTCGATGTTCATTTCAGAAATATCAAGTTTAGGATACAAAATCAAAAATCACCGAATCTGAGTCCCACAATTTTAGCTCATTTGCCAAGTTGCACTGCAACCGACACGTATCCAATGCTGAAGCCCACGACGCTCGTCCGCGCACTACGCTCGCGCTCCCACCTCGGCGCTGTACAGGCGACCAGTATCCACTCTGCACGCGTAGCTGGCCAGCGCGCTTCGTCCTCGCGGGACTCTTTCAAGCGGACAGCGGCACTGGCTGTGGCTGGCGCAACATTGGCTGCTGTGGGGCTGTCGGCTGGTCTGACGGACGCAGCACTTAGCGAGGACCACCACGAGTTCGTCAACTGGTCGGCCACGCACGAGTGCCGCCCTAAGAATTTCCACGTGCCTGAGACGGTGGACGAGGTGCAGAAACTGCTGAAAACGTACCATGACAAGAACCAGAAGCTGCGATGCATGGGCGCCGGCGTGTCCCCAAATGGCTTGGGCTTCTCGGGCAGAGCGCCTGGTAAAGCTGACGTCAACGAGGCGCTCATGACTCTGGCGTTGTTCGACAAAATCCTCAAGGTGGACAAGGAGACGTTCCAGGTGACTGTCGAGACAGGAATGATCGTCGGAGAGCTGCTGGACAAGCTGCGTACTTACGGCATGACCATGCAGAACGTGGCGTCCATCCGTGACCAACAGGTGGGTGGAATCTGCCAGGCTGGATGCCACGGAACGGGTGCCGGCATCCCTCCCATTGACGACCAGATCGTCGAGATGGAGATCGTGACCCCAGCCAAGGGCAAGATGACGCTCAGCGCCACGCAGAACCCGGAGCTCTTCGAGCTGGCTAAGTGTGGTTTGGGAGCGCTCGGTGTGGTGACGAAGGTTACTCTGCAGTGCGTGCCCATGCACAAGTTGATCGAGAAGACCACCGTGATGACACTGGATGAGATCCGCAAGAACCACAACCGATGGCTCGTCGAGTTCCAGCACTTGCGCTACATGTGGATCCCGTACACGGATGCTGTGGTAGTGGTGCAGTGCCGTCGTGCTCAGGCTGACGAGCCGCTCAACGAGAAGCGCTTCCCGCCAGTGCAGAATAGCGACAAGGTGCGCATGGAGGCCCCCCGCAAGCTGTACCTAGAGCTCACCAAGGGCAACCCGGAGCCTGATTATCTCGACTGGAGCTTCACCAAGATGCGTGACAAATTGCTGGAGATCAACCCGCTCGACAAGCAGCACGTCATTCGTGTGAACGAGGTGGAGAAGCAGTTCTGGAAGCTGAGCGAAGGTTACCGGGTCGCGTACTCGGACGACATAATCGGCTTTGACTGTGGTGGCCAACAGCTCGTAGAGGAGGTGTCGTTCCCGACTGCTGGCACGCTGGATCTGGACTTCATGGAGAAGCTTCTGAAGCGCATTGACAACGAGGACATCCCGGCGCACTCACCAATCGAGCAGCGCTGGTCGGCCCGCAGCACTTCCTTGATGAGTCCTGCGTCGTCCTCCAACCCCAACCAGATCTTCTCGTGGGTGGGTGTTATCCTTTATTTGCCAACGGCGGAGAAGAAGGCCCGCACGGCCATCAGGAACCGCTTCATGGAGTTCTACGCTATGTACCGCGACTTCATGGAGCCGTACGGAGCGACGGAGCACTGGGCGAAGATCGAGTGGCCGGAGGATGCCACCGAGCGCCAGAAAATGCGCGAGCGTCTGCAAAAGAGATACCCGCTCGACAAGTTCAAGAAGGCTCGCGATGAGCTTGACCCTCACCACATTCTTTCCAACCACATTGTGGACGAGATGTGCGCCTAAATCAACTGTGTGAAGACCTCTGCTCCGACTAACATGTGAACAATAAGAGCAGCACTTTCATGTTGAATAACCAGTATCGGCTTAGTTGTTTCTCTTGGTGGAGATGAAGTTGAATACCTGCTCAAATTGATCAGCAGGCAAATATCCCAACCATGCTGCCACGAAGTACTGACTGAACTTCGCTTCACTCGCCGAAATCCCCTTCAGGAGCTCGAGCTGATGCAGCAAACGCAGAAATGAGAGCTCCAACTGTGTCCGAATGGCTGGCCATGCAGAAAGCGTATCAAAATGCAGTTCACGTGCAGCCGACACCAAAAAGCACAGCCATTGAATGCAAAACAAGGTCCTGGACAGTGATCCACTGGATGCCGTAATGGCTTGATCATGAGCTGCTACTGCATGGTTGAGAGATTCCAGTACCAGCAAGTTTGACTGTGTGTCTTGCTGGATGTTGGCTGCACCTGAAAGACCCCAGCATTTTGCAACGTAGCGCATTACCCAGTGGGTCGACACCAGTTGACACGGGATGTGCTCGATAATTTCCGGATTCTCAGTGAGTTTGCCGATAGCCCATTGGGGAATCGTAAGCTTTTCCTCTTGGGAATTCTCTGCTGGTTCATACTTCAGCAGGAACGGAACGATATTGCATAGCAAAACTCGGAAGAAAACACTTCCACACTCAAGCATCATCTCTGCCACGGCAGATTCTATCAGAAGGCTGCCTTTGATGGTTTCGTCAATAGATTCTGCTTCACAAAACTCAAAATTCGCAATGGTGTCGAGAAGTCTCCACGTTTCGGACTTCGTAGACTCCACAGACACATTTTCGGACAGTACAGAATCCCACAACAATCCCCAGAGCAGCGCTTGAATAGCGGAAATCACATTTGGCAACGGCAGGGCAACTGCTTCGCCCGTTTGCATGTAAGCTTCAACTGCAGCCACATCTTCCAACCCTTTGCAGAGTTCTTCGTTGCCAAGTTCGCCATTAAAGAGACTAATCAATGTCCACACTGACGAGGTAAGCGGGTTATTCAACTGCTCCAGTCTGATCGTCGATGCAGGGTCAGGCATCAACTCCATCGTATTCTTGAGTAGCAAAAGCAACCTCTCACGTATGAGAGCCCCGACTTTCGGGTCGTTAGCGTTAGCAGAATCCAGTGCTCCGAAAGCTAGATTGAACGACATTTGTATGGTGGCAGACTCAATCTCCACACCAGCAGTGACAGCCACAAAACGCTGGAATAGCTGCTGGATCATTGTAAGCAAATTCAGCTGCATCTCCACACTTTGATTGGGGCAACACCAAACAGGATTTATGAGCGCATCGATAAGCTTCGAGACAGTCAACAGTGAAGCGCCTCGCTTTGACGACGTAGAGCCGTCGATCCCAACAAGAGACAGTAGGAATGATAGCACGTTGGGACTTTCTCGGTCGAAGCTACTCTGGTCCCTTGAGATATCAAGTACAGTCTGCTGCAATTCAAGCTCAAACAAAGATCCACTTCCGTCTTCAATTGGATCGTGCCATTCCAGTAGCAGCGGAGAGGCTCGCAATACCTTAAAGCACAAAGCGTAATGTAGTACACCAGTCTGAGCCCCACGAATGCACTCGTGAATAACTTGTCTGGGACAGAAGGCAGATAGAATGACTAAAGATGCAGCATGATCCATGTCTTGGTCTTTACCCGCGAGTTGATTGAGCACTCGTTTTAATCTCCGTCCAAATTCAGCTATTTTCACAGACTCGCAATGATCTATAAAGCAGCACTTCAAACGCATTTGCATGCCCAGAAGGAACGATACCTGAATTGACATGGTATCAATGCGTTTTATCGCCGAAAGTTCAATAAAAACTTTTTCAAGAATGTCACTCGATACCACCAGCTCTTCCCCTGAGGAGAAGCAAATACTCGAGAGCTGTTCAGCAGCCGACAGTTCAATATCTTCGTCAATCATTTGTGTTTCGTGATCTAAAATATCGTTCACTCCGGGCGGAGCATCACGAGCCTCCACTTTCAGATATCCCTCCAAGTTCATCACCAGCGCCACGTCAAAAGCAAACGATGGGCCATTAGTATCCTGAGATTCCGCAATTGGTTCGGTCTTAATTTCGATGAACTCAACTATCTGTTCCGCGATATCCCACAACCCAGCGGCAACTTCCTCTTCATCCAGCCTTACATCAGAAATTGAACCTCGCACAGCCGCCAACTCCACCTTTTGCACCGAAATAACCTGCTCCGCTTCATTCATTAGCACCCGGCCACTTCGCGAATTGAAAGCGCGAGGATCCAGCACATTCGACAGCTCAAGAAATGTCGTCCATGCTTCTGCATCATCTTTCATCTCGGACTTGTCGAGTTTTCGTAAAACACACCACGCTTTGCTCTTCTTAAATACTCCGTCTTCCATCTTCCCCACAATCTTAGCCATTCGTCGCTTTCGGCTCGCAAAATCTTGATCACATCCAGTAGCTCGAAGAAGTGTCAGTGTCAGCAATGCATCAAGCACCGGCGTCAACAACTCCAGCCCTCTCGACGTAAAATACGGATGCATACAAGCAGAAACCAGTATTTGAATATTTTCCGCTGCATCAGCAGCTTGAAGCTGCAACAACCAAGTCAGAAGTTGCTCCTCCAGTCGATTGGCCACCACCTGCAGCACGAATTCCTTTGCAGCATCAACTGATCCCCTCGAACCCTCCCATTTGCACCGCGCAAGGATAAAGATCTCCTCGTCCGTGTATTCGTTGTCCGAGCCCCAATATCGTCGGATATCGGCCACGGCGTCAGCAACGTCCTCCGTCTCCATTGCCAGTAGATTTGTCGGGCTGCCGCGTCAAGCAGACTCTCGTCGCTGTAGCGCATTGTGAGTTTGAGGACTATACAGCACACCAATTTGAGTCCGATGCAAACTTCAAGTGAATTTTGACGGTTTGGTCCGATGTCCCGGCTATGAAAGTTACCTTTCTAGTCCAAATCACAATGTCGCCACTTACAAACTTCAAGTCAACGGGACTAAACCCCCTGTCCCAGGCAGTCCCGGCTGTGTCCAAAACCCGGCCAATCAGAGACGTCTCTATTCTGATTGGCTCCTGAATAGTAATATTGCGATAACAATATTAAAATTGGCTCCCGAATCCAAAACTTGAGATAGACATATTAAAATTGAGATACCATTTAGCCGCTATACTTTAGGGGTTAACCCTTTAGCGATCACACCAGTTGGTCGTCGTTGTGTTCGTGCTTTCTGCGTGCTTTCTTCATGTAGCGAGCTCGTAGCAACTGGTAGCATTGTCGCGCCTCGGCGTCTGGAAGATCAGGGTCGACTTTGAGCAATGCGATGGCGTTTTGGTCTTCCATCAAGTCGTTCTGCCGTTTGAGCTCTTCCACAAGCGCTGCAGTCAGCCCGAACTGCTGTGGTAGTTGCTGGTTTGAAGTATGGCTGAACGGTGCTGCATCTGCTCGCCGTTTGCGACGCGAATGATCAACGGACTCGCCCACACCTGACGCAGCCACAGCAACCGCCGCCGCTGCTGCGATAGAAGCTCTAGCACCATGTTGACGGGGCGGGGAAGCTGTAGCACCAGTAGTCTCGTTGCCCGTTGGGGCCATTTCGTCCTCGCTGCACGCCGACGGCGACCGTACTGCAGCAGGACTCTCCTCCGTCGCCAAGGCGTTCATAAGCTCCACTGGATTATTAGTAGAGTTGGTAAATAGCTGCAGCCACTTGTTGGCGTAGCGTAGCTGTCTCCAGCAGGTTTCGAAGGTGAACTTGGTGCCGTATAGGCGCCGGAAGACGTCCTTGGCGTCATCGATCCACTGCTGCTCCGACAAAAGCGCCACCGTAGCGGCATCACCAGGCTCTCTATTCTCCTCCGCCTGCTTAATACCCTTGCTCTGAATCTCGTTGAAGATAGCTGCGAACTTCTGCGAGTCGCGGTTGATGCGACTCCATCGGACTTTGAGCCCTGTCAGCGGCCGCTCCACCGCCGTCTCCATCTCCTGGTGGAACATACCGCGCACCACATTCCAGAAATCGGACGACTTCTGGTCGTTGACGTTAAGCCACACGCGGCACAGCGTCGAGTCTTCGGTTGACGTCCAGTTGGTCTTCTTGCCCATTCCTCCTGGCGCTTTAGAAACGTTTCTTAAAATGGCTTCGTTAAAGTCCGAATTGGTTGAATTCGCAATAGAGAACTGCTACTGCGACATATTTGCCTATCATTTCAGATGGCAAACCGTGCGTGGCAGGTAGCGGCAGCAACCGCCGCGCTAGCGGCTGTGCCGCTTGTGTGCTGGCAGTACCAACGATACATGTACGTTGTATGGATTGCATTGCAGCTGGGTACAAATTGCCACGGCAGCACGTGCCCAAATGACCTTAATTTCGTTGTTTTAACATTTAATGACACGTTTGGCTTGACGTGTGGCGTTCATTGACCCAGAGTGCTGAAGGAGCGTCAAGAGGCCATGAAGCTGCTACGTAAAGTGGAACTCATTGCGACGGAAGTGTCGGTGCGTCTGATGCACCTGGAATCGCAAGCGAAGGAGCTGGTGGAGTATGAGGCGAAGAAGGAAGCTGGCCAGACCGAGGAGGAGGACCTAGCTGTCAACTCCACGTTGAATTCCTGTAAGTTGGTGTCGTATGGATTTCTTTTTGCAGTACTTGCGCGTTGGTTTGACGGCGCAGTGTTTTGGGCTAATGGTTGTGATCTTTTTTCGTGCAGACTACCATTTTGACTCGCAAGGCAACAAGCTCAAGACGAAATGGGATTCGTACGACGTGGATGCTGAGCTGGAACGTCTCGAAAAAGAGGAACATGGTGAGGGAGTCACAGAGTCCCCGCCTGCATCTAAGAAGCCCGTGCGGAAGGCACCGCAGACCACCAGGTCGAAGGCTCTGGCCGCTTCGCAAGGCATCGAACACGAATTTGAAGCTGTCTTATCCTTTTTGGACGACATCCGCGGAGACGACGAGGTGAAGCAACTACGCAAGGCCATCGCTAACAAGGTCACGAAGGAGTACTTCGCTCGCATCGACGCTATCCAAGCTATGCTTGCCTAATGTAGCAGTAGTTTCAGCTGCATTAAACCGATCCTTTTTGTCATTTACATAAAAACGAGTAAAACCCGTTTTGACTACCTGTTAAAGTTGCTACCTGCATCCATATCGAGTTTAAATTCTTACCTCCACCCAATAGCAAAGACAAACAGCATGGGACGCAGCTCGAGTCCTCGGCGTCGCTATCGGTCTCCGTCGCCCCGACGAGGCCGAAGCCGGAGCCGCAGCGCCCATAGAAGCTCAAGACGCCACCGCAGTCGTAGCAGCACTCGGCGCTCTCCTTCTCGCTCGCGTTCTCCTCGTCGAGGGCGCCAAACATCGTCAACTTCCCGCGGAGATCGCGAGCCCATGGGGCGTTATGGTCCTTCCAGTGGCTCCAGCGAGCATTACAGCCGCTCACGTGGGTCAAGGAGCTCAGGTGGTCGATACAGGTGCAGTGACCAGACCGATGACTTCTTCGAGGAGAGGAAAAGACAACGAGAAGCTATTGACTTCAGCATCTGGGCGAGTATTCCAAGCCCTCCGCCCATGAAGAAGAAGATCAAGAAGGAGAAGAAGAGGGAACCTACTCCGTCTCCGTCCAGGTCCAGATCTAGATCAGCTTCCAGATCGCCGGCCAGGTCTAGATCCCGATCCAGATCTAGATCATACAGCGACTCGGAGGTTTCAAGCTCTGACAGTGAAGAAGACCGACGTCGACGTGGGAAGAAAAAATCCAAGTCGAGGCATCGATCCCGCAGCAAGAAGAGCTCTAAGAAGAGCAAAAAGCACAAGAAGGAGAGCAAAAGTAGACGTAAAAGACATCGACGCTCCTACAGTGCCAGTGAGAGTGAAGACAGCCGAGGTGGCAGCGAATCCGATGCGTCAGCGGCTTCTGACAGGAAGAAAAGGACAACGAGCATCGACAGCCGAGACAGCAGAAGCTACTTCGATGAGAACGAGAAGATGGAAACGGAAAAGTTTAAAGAGGCGGTGCAGGGCGTACGCCACCAAGAGGAAGACGAGGAAGAGATCGGTCCCAAACCTCTGGTAGCAGCAGCTGATGAGACGGCAGCTGCTCCATCGACAAACTACGGTAAGGCGCTGCTTCCTGGTGAAGGTGCTGCTATCGCGCAGTTCGTGCAGAAGAACATGCGTATCCCACGACGTGGCGAAGTGGGCTGGAACGGTGAGGAGATCGAAAATCTGGAGAATCTGGGCTACGTGATGAGCGGAAGTCGTCATAAGCGCATGAATGCCGTCCGTATCCGGAAGGAGAACCAAGTCTACACAGCTGAGGAGAAGCGCGCGCTGGCGCTCATTAACTTTGAGGAGAAACAACAGCGCGAGAATGCCATCATGAACGATTTCAAGGAAATGCTCACCGAACGACTTACAAAGAAGCATGGCTCCCGACTTGTGGAAGATATGGAGTCTGCAGCGAAGGATTAGATCATTGGGAAGCTACTTGCCTAGGTAGTCGACTGTCATTTTAGATGGGCTTGCTAAGGCTAATGCAAATGTTGCTGTGGATCTCTTCGAGATTATACAATATAAGTACCGAAGTTGCAGTATATAAATGTTTGAACGAGTGTATCATCTAGGTCACGACTGATCCATGGTTGATCATATCCTCCGTCTCGTCGGCTGCGATATCCTTGAATTCGATATGTGTGTGTGTGCGAGGGTAGGTACCCTTGGGAGTATATTCTAAACACAGCGAAGTCGATACGGTATCGGTCAGAAAATTTAATGCATGTACGTCTTTGTCTGTAAATTACTTACCAGAGACCCGCGAGCTTTTACTTGCGATAACATCGCCACCCAATGCTCTATCAAACAGGCTTACAACACCGGAGCTCAGACGTTCACCACAAGGCACGACATCCGTATCTGACACGGCACCGGCAACGTAAAGATAATGATGTGGGATAGCTCTCCATCGCAGCTTCGTGTAGACAATAAATTCGTTGTCGTCTTCTTCGACCATTCTTAAAAGTCCAAATGCTTTTAAAGTGCTCACTTTGTAGAACAATTGCTCGTTCTCCCAGATGTATCCCCCCAACAAAACCAGCTTGCATCGTACCCCCAGCGTAGCATCCACACTGCACGGCGTTATAAAAACTTTTAAAGTGCGGAATTTCCACAGCACGAACGAGATGGCACCCAATGAGCGAGTGCAAACGATAATGAATACACAACCTAACGCAATAACACCGTGGCCCACCAAGCTCATCACGTAGTAAGAGACTTCTTTTGCCTCAGACTCGGTGTTCCGAAGACTCGATCGGTTTAACACCGTTAAATAGTACTGCATCAGAGCAGAGGTGATAAGCTCCCCAATCATCGCGGTCTCGTAGTTGAACAGCAACCTCTTTAATCCCGCACGTAGGGTTTCCTTCATCCAGTGCATCGCCTCAACCATTTCAAAAAGCATCGACATGATCCCAGCCAAGTTGTACCCCAGAGAAATACACTGAATACGACCGACAAAGCCTTCTTGTGTAATGAGAAGGAACAGGTCGCTCATAAGACCCTGGTCGACTAGTAAGAAGAGTAGAACGCCGCGTTGGTAGTTCCGAGCCCCATGCGCCGACAGCCTCATGCTTTCTTGAACGTACACGACTGCATTCTGGAACCGAACGGGTTCCGAGAATTTCTCACAAAGTCTAGCAAAGCGTTTGCAGGCGATATAGCTCCTTCGAAGGACCCAGCAACGAATAACGATCAATGTAGAACCAGTGAATGCATACCAATACGATCGTTGGTACCCGATACGACCTTTATCGTGGGCTAGCGAAGCTCCGTTAATGTCTAGAGTTCCAACACCTTTCATGATGTCGTAGGCAACGTTATCCAGAGCGCAGAACGTGCCTTCACCTTCAGCATAGAAAGAGTAGTAGCCAATGCTCCCGTGGTAAAAGTAATTAGCGAATCTGTAGCTGTGCTGTTTGCAGCTTGCTGGGGTAGTGCGATAAGGCTCCACCGTTGTATTTCCCAGAAAATAATTACCGTGGAGGTTGTATTGTGGCATGAGGTAGTGGCAAAGCACGCCATCCTTCACATAATAGTAGTGTGTTGGTGCGACGTTCCAATATGCACCAGCCATGAACAATTCGTTTACAGGACACATCTTGTGCAGATCAGTCGTGACTTCTACGCCGCTGACTGGAGTGAGCAATTCCTGTGAAACCTTGTGTGGCGTCACAAATTGCACGTAACCTTTAATCTGAAGAAACAGAGGGCCCAAACCGACAACTATCCAGAGCAGAACAAACATTCTCGTCGCGGAAATCTTGGGGCCGTCGAGCTTGCCGGTTGCAGACCGAACCTTACTCGCAGCATATTTGTCAAGCCCCATCGCGTGGGAGACCTGCGTCTTGCAATGAGAAAAACTGAAGTGCTGAAGTCACTTCACACAAATTTATCCCGTCACGTAGGAAACCACTATACATCCGCTATTCCAGAATTATGCTGAGCTCACGGAAAGTATTTTTTATTGTCACTTTCTTCTTCAAAATACTTTTTTTATTTTATTCGCAGTTCGAATGTTTTTTTTTTGGATGTCATTAAGCAACATTCGCGCTACATTTTATGTACTCTATCCAAAGCGGATGTCATTAGGTCACATTCATACAACACCAGCAATATCATAGTCATACGGCATCTGCAAATTGCAAGTACAGTACCTAATCATACGGCGCCTGCACCAATTACAGTACATTTCATTCGTCATTCATAGGCTACCCGGAGCACGCTCCGGGTGGAGAACACAGGTCGTCCGTGACAATAGTGCGTGTAACTAGTTGAGCTTGAAGTACTAGTCTAAGCATGAATATGAGTTTGAATCAGAGTCTGCCAGTAGAGGGCCTCTACTAGAGGCACTTTGATTAGTATACTCAGTAGAAGTAGAGTTTCAAGAGCGACAAACGATTAAGTACTTAGTAGAAATAAATTTGTTCACACAAGTTCTACTTAGTACTAAGCAGATAGAAATTACCCGTACAATTGCAGTCAACCTATCTGCGTATGCTGTACTACCGCGCTAGAACCATCTGAATGCGGCTGATTGCTCTGCATGCACAGTAGTTACTTTTCTTCTTTATTGTTTTCAGTTATGGACTGCTCATTATTTCACCCCCAGTTGAAAACACTGGCTCTTGAAAGGTACAATCTAGTCACAATACACTGCATTGAATCCAGAACTTGATGGTAAAGCAGTTTCCCATTCTCTCGGAATCAACAACAGATATTGATATCTCCACACAGAGCTTGGGCATTGCAGCATAATTCTGAGTCATTATCTTGGGTGCACAGCAACAGCGTCAGATTTGGATCTATGTGCTGCACTCGGCCTTCAGATGTACTGGAGATGGGCTTTCCTTAAAAGAAGTCATCGCGATATTGTGTTGTTTGTTAACCTCCAGTCGATAATACAAAAACAGACCATGGGCAGCTTTAACCAGAATTTTACTGGATAGTAGAATTAAAATACTTGACGGAGAAAGTTTCTACTTAGTACTTCGTAGAAACCTATAAAGCAACCCGTGAAACAACTAAGTACTACAGAAAAGTACTTCTACAATAGTACTTATTCAACTGCGCAGACTCTGCGTTTGATATTACATGTCGATACAGTACTTGTGGCGTGACTACACGGACATGTACATGTAGTGAGCTGTTATCCTTTTTTATGATATCAAGTCCACTTCTTGTACAAGGTATACTGGTAAATAGGGAGCTACATTATCAGCTGCCAACTACCAAGCCGGAATCCTAGCAATAGTACTATCACTTTACACCTCACTATAGTCTCTTTACGAATCATGTAGTACTTCAGAGAATCGCAGCATAACAACAATACAGCAGTAAGCTTGAGATATCAATATACTACAATTTGAAGTACATGTAGTACACGTAGTAGTAAACGTACTGTTTGAAAAAAGAGGTGGCTACCAAAATAATATCAACTGTTGTCGACTGCACTTATTATACAATCTGTGGAGATCATGACATGAGTGGCAGTTTAAGAAAATGCTTTCTGAAGCGCAAACGTTTGTTCATACTGTATAATATACGATAACATATTATGTACCAAGTGTAGTAGTAAATATTGTATTTCTGATTCAACTGAGGAGGTATTGAGTAGTGTCAGCAGTATTCAGTGAAAATCTACTCTGGAGTACTATTCATATCAAGTTTTTGAGGTAGTAGTCATATTCATAACATACCAGGGAATACGGTATCCTTATGCATAGTACTCTGGCCGCTCTGGACACGGGAAGCAATTTTAATGACTCATATTTATACTAATGGCCACAGAAAATGTAAGCATGCAGTAGCAGCACTATACCCCCACTAGTACAGCATCGCAGTATGACTAACGTTACTAAACGACATCCACTGTAAAGATTACGATACTGTACTGTACATGACAAGAATAAATAGTAGTTGTAGTAGTAGTAGTAGGAATAGATGTACTATTTGACAGTAGAACAAATACCGGTACCGTGATTCTGGTGCGTCTGAGTTCTTCACTGTATATGCACTTAGTACTTCGAAGTAGTAAATAATATTCCAACTTGGGATTACTGTACTGTCCCAACAGAATAGTATTTACTACTATAGCATTAAGATTTACTACAGTATAATGCATTTACTACAGTATTTGAAGTGACTCAGAAGTGCTGTACCCACTTTGGTACCCACTGGGGTACCCGGTTTTAGTAAGTTACAGTATTGGCGATCGGAGCACAGCTCTTACGACCTGTGAATTCCGCATCAGTAGACTCTGAGACGGTGGCGGGAGTAAGTCTGGGACCTGTTTGACATCGCGCATAACCTTTTGTCGGTCCATATTTTAAAGGTGGTGAGTCTCAATATCCCGTCTTGAAGTGACATTTGTGTCGCTCTTCTCGCTTCCTGGTTACTCTGTCGCTATGTACCTTCATCCTAGCTACTTTGTCGCTGTGTATACCTTCAACCTCTCGCTGGTAATAAAATGAAACTACTGGGTATCGTCTTCATGTTCATGAGAGACCATTTCGAGTGTCTCCGCTTGCCACGTGCTACAATATGCAGTGCAACACCAGTCACTTCGATTGCGCTGTAGAGTAAATGTTTTTTTAGCGGATAATATTCCGGTTAAAAGCGGTATCAGCAGGTACAGTGGCTATTTCAACTCCACACGCCTTCACACATTAGCGAAACGATGATACGAGCGCTGCGAAAAAGATCTGATAAAGAAGTATTATCAGTTCTTACCTAGAGAAACCTACTGCAACTATGCAAAAATCATGAACATGTTCAAGGGGAGACTCTACACTCCATGGTGGTCGTAGAATGGCAGTCTCCGATTGCTATTGTGAACAAACCGCAGCAAACCTATCTTCTTGTCTCTCGTGTAGTATCACGGTATGCGTTTGCTACGCTTGTGCCGTTTACACCAGAATTGGCTCGGTGGTCGAAACCTCCGACCGTTGCTCTGGAAGAAGAAACTCGATTACAGGCACTTTCCGCAAATACGTTAGCTAAGCTACACAGAGAACATAATCTCTAATCATCATTTGTTTTGGTTTCCGGCAACATGCAAAAACTGGGTAAAAAGAAAACTCTTCTTATTCTTCGAACTGCGAACCCCCCGGGTCCATCACCCGGGTCCCAATTAAAGTACAACAGAGATGGACGTCACTCTTCCCATGCTGCGTGAGGAACAACTAAAACGGTCACAGTAACAAGCACATTAGATTCATCGTAGATGAAGAGAAATCTGTAAAACAGCGTATCCATTTTACCTGAGATCCGCTGATAGCTTACATTGCCACCAAGCATGCGACTGAAGAAGGAAATGGTACCATCGCTTGGACGTTCATCACAAGGTACAACAGTTGAGCTGGACAGAACTCCAATCACGACTAAATCCTCTCGCGGTACAGCAAACCAATGAAGCCGGTGCAGAGCGAGATACTCTTTTCCATCTTTTTCAATCACTTTTCGCAGTCCAAATGCTCTTAATGTGCTTAGCTTGTAGTACAGCTTCCCATTCTCCCAGACATAACCACCCAGCACGATCAGCTTGCTTCGAACACCCAAGACGGTATCGACGCAACAAGGAGCCGTCAATGGCGCCACTGAGCCAAACTTCCACCTCACAAATCCAACTGCGCCAATTACCCTGGATAGGATGATAACAAGAACACATACGATGACAATGATGCCGTGTCCAGCTAAGCTCATGATGTAGTAGGAAGCTACGTCGGCTTCGGGCTGCCATTCCTTGAGGTTTGATCGATTTAAACCCGAAACGAGATACTGCATAGCGGCTGAACACAAAAGTTCGCCCACTAAAACCGTCTCGTGATTGAATAATACACGCCTGAAGAAGCAGCGGTTCCTCTCGCTAAGCCAATGCATCGTTTCGATCATTTCAAAAAGCATCGACATGATCCCTGCCAAGTTGTACCCCAATGAGATGCATTGAATACGACCCATCATCCCCTCTTGCGTTGTAAGCAGGAACAAATCACTCATCAGCCCTTCCACCAACAAATAGGCCAGTCCCATGCGCTGGAAATTCGTTGCTCCGTGTGCTGACAGCCGCATACTTTCTTGAACGAACACCATGGCATCCTGAAGACCCATTCTCTTACTTATACTGTCACTAGTCCTTGCAAATCGAGTACAGGACACGAAACTCCGCCTCAAGATCCAGCACCGGACAATAATCCATGTTGCCCCTGCAGTAGTGTACCAATACGATCTGCGATAGCCAATTCCTCCTCCGTCCTTAGCAAGCGGTGGCCCATTAATATCAAAAGTTCCAAGACCACCTACTAGAACGTATGCAACGCCGTACTTGGGACAGTAAGTTCCTTTTACTTCTCCGTAGAGAGAATAGTACCCGATACTTCCGTGGTAAAAGTAATGTTGAAATGGGTAACTATCTCCAGCACAATCTGACGGACTTGTCGGGAACGGGTCGGTAGTCTGGTTGCCCACGAAGTAGTTGCCGTGTACGTTGTACTGAGGGATCACGTAGTGGCACAGGAAGCCATCTTCGAGGTGGAAATAATGCGTTGGCATCAAATTCCAATACACCCCAGCCGCGTACCATTCCTTAACTGGACAAAAAACCCAGATATTCGTTGTATTCTTAATTCCATCTTCCGGATCAACTAAGCGCGCAGTGATCTTGTGTGGAGTCACGAACTTGGCGTAACTTCGAATCTGCAGGCTCATTGGTAACACTCCCATCACAAGCCAAACCACCACCAACATGTTCTTCGTAGAAATTTGCACACCTGGTGCTACTGCTGTCGCCCGTAGATCTGGACCCGACCCATGCCTGGGAATAGTACTTACCTTCATCTTGGTCATCGTCGGTGCTTTTTGGCTCAGCTGCATCATCACCACACGTAAAATTACTCTGCGAATGGCAAAGCAGAAGTAATACTAAGTGGTACAGTACGCGTGATGGCCTTTTGGTCTATAAACAGCAAGAAACGACACTAACCCAACTGAATGTTACAGAAGCACCAGCTAGAACGTTGTTATCAATACTTCGAAGTATATTTTTGTAGTCAAAGGCAGGAGGACGGTGGGCTGAGAAACTGCCGACAGCACAATATTGTACTTCTGTGAAGTAAGCTTTAGCATGTTAGAAACAATCTAGTGCTGAAGAAGATCGAATCACTCAAACGTTGGCAGGTAAATACATTGAATACTTATCACAGGAAAGTACTTTGTTTCAAAATTTCCAGCGTCCTCAACGAAACGATTCCAAGATGCCGGGACGAGATCCTTTAGTCGGCAGTGGAGCTCGAGGACTACTCACTCGTAGAGTAGAGGGGGGTTGTGGGCAGCTCACCTTAATGGTAGCTGGCGCGAGAGCGACTTTATTATCAAACGCGCCATGGATCCACCGGTTGCTTCCAGTATTTCCAACAACCCCGCCCAAAACTTGAGTAAACGAGCTCACAACTCCAGAGCAGAGTCTTTCGGAACTCGGTTGGACTTTTCTCCCATTCACTGCACCAATCACAAACAAATCACGCCGCGGAATTGCGATCCAGTAGAGTTTATGGAGCACTAAAAACTCATTCCCAGATTCTTCAACCATCCTCATCATTCCGAAGGCTTTTAACGTTGCGAGTTTGTAGTACAGTTTGCCGTTTTCGTACGTGTACCCGCCTAACACCACCAATTTCCCACGGATTCCCAGAGTCGAGTCCACAGAGCACGGCGTAATTAACACAGCAAAGCAACCATACTTTATCCGCATGTAAATGATCGCTCCGAGCGATCGAACAGTGACGAGTACTAACACGCAGCCCAAAACGATGACTCCATGCCCAACCAAACTCCACACGTAAGGAGAAACTAGTCTCGAGACCGAATCGGAATGTTTGAATCCTTTCGAGCGATTCAGTGCCGTAAGATAATGCTGCATTGCAGCGGCACAAATGCACTCGCCAAGAAGCATCGTTTCGTAGTTAAATAGTAGCCTCTTAATCAAACATCGTAGCCACTCCTTCATCCAATGCATGGTTTCGATCATTTCAAATAGCATCGACATCACCCCCGATAAATTGTAGCCCAATGAAATGTACTGCAACCGCCCCACAAATCCTTCCTGTGCTATGAGCAAGAACAGATCACCCATGAGGCCTTCCACTAGCAGATACAACAGCGCCAGTCGGTGGTAATTTCTTGCATCATAAGCAGACAACCTCATGCTTTCTTGAACGTACACCACAGCGTCATTCAGTCGAAGCCTTTCAGACATCCGATCACATCTCTTTCCATACCGTTTGCACGAGATATAACTCCTCCGAAGCATTAAGACGCGATAAGCTATCCATATTGAGCCACTGAGGCCGTACCAGTAAGAGTCGCGATATTCGGTGCTGCCTTGATCATAAGCCAGTGCAGGTCCATTGCTATCATACGTCCCCAAGCCTTCGACTAAAACGTATGCAGTTCGGTCATTTACACAGTAAGTCCCTTTTGCTTCTTCGTAAAATGCGAAATATCCAATACTTCCGTGGTAAAAATAATGAGAAAATGGGAAACTCTCGTCTGCACAGCTTGGTGGTGTTGTGATAGATGCGTTGGTTGTGTTGTTTCCAAGGTAATAATTGCCATGAATGTTGTACTGTGGAACAGTGAAATGACAGAGAAGACCATTGTCAGCCGGGTAGTAATGGGCAGGAACGACATTCCACCAGATCCCTGCGATAAATAATCCTTCAACAGGACAGTGCTGCAGTAGATCCGAGTTCTCGTGCACGCAGGTGTCGGGAGGTAAAAGACTCCTAGAAATCTTGTGCGGGGTCACGAACCGAACGTAGCTTCTCGCCTGGAGCACCAAAGGAGTCACACCAATGCTCATCCACACTAGGAACAGCAGTCGCTGCGCCGAGATCGGAATTCCGCTGCGGGCACCGAGCTGCGGCCCTCCGATCACCAGGCTGCTGTCCAAGCTGCGAACTTTCTTCATGTTGCACGAAGACCAAAAGCTGCACCGAAGCTCTTCCGCAAACTTATTGCGGATCAGCGAAACCAACGTTCATCACACTATGAATACATGTACCTCGTCACTCAGTGGTTGATACTTTTAGCAGTGGCTTGGAAGTCGCGTCCACAGCCAAAATGAAGACCGAGGTCGAAGTGCATAACTTGTGCATGGAGGTGACAACTCTGCGTTAGATGAGACCATTGGCCAAACACGCCATCGCCTTTGCGGTGATCTTGCCTCCGCGGACCGCGTCACGAGCTTCTGTGCAGGGACGATGGGGAATGAACCGATGCGGACCACATAGGTTCAATCCCCACCACATTGTGGTGGTCATTCCGAGTGCAGGATTGAACCGTGCCTCTACGACGGTGACCCAGATCTGCTACGTTGCTTGCACTCCAGACGAGTTTCTCGTTGAGGGCAGTGATCGTGACCCAACCGACTACGGTTTTGACACCTCGGAGCCTTATGTAGCGCACTGCCACATGCTCGAACACGAAGAAAACAACATGATGAGTCTGTTTCGGCTCACGGATGGTGACGACGACGCACCGAATGACGATGGCTCGACCTCCACCAACAACGAAATCACGACGTCGGTGATCGTGTCTGCTATGGGCATGAGTGTTCTTGGAGCCATCGCTACATCAATGTCCATCCTTGTGATTTCAGTGGAAAAGCTCATGTTCCTAGGCAATCCACGATCGCTCTCAGTGGCGTTTGCACTGTCTGCTGGTGTCATGATTTTCATCGCGTTTGCCGACCTGTGGATGGAAGCTGTCACGTTCTACAGAGCTGCATATACTACTGGCGGAACTGCCGACCCAGAGGCATACGAAACGGGAGCAACCTCAGCAAGTATGGGTGTATGTGACAACACGTGTGCAGGCAATGCCTGGCTCACCACCATGGGAGCATTCCTATTCGGTATGGCTTGCATTCTTCCAGTAGAGTACATTGTTCACATGACCGTGGAGAAGAAAGGCTCGTACTGGGATCAACAAAACGAGAAAGAGGAGGATATCGAGGTGGCGAGCGCTAATACTTCGCCATGCGTAATGGAATCGCGTCGTGACATGAACCTGCTCGAGACGGGCACTGATGAGGACGCCAAACTGTTGGCTGCGGCGCAGCGACAAAAGGAGCAGTACCGGCAAGCTGGCATGATGACAGGAATCGCTATCGCCATTCACAATTTCCCCGAGGGTCTAGCGCTCTTCGTTTCATCTTTGCAAGGGATGGAGACTGGAATCATTCTCTCGGTTGGAATTATTTTGCACAATCTGCCCGAAGGTGTGGCAATTGCTGCGCCTGTGTACTACTCTACGGGAAGCAAGCTCCAAGCGTTCAAGTGGACTGCTATCAGTGGTATTGCACAACCGATGGGTGCTGCTGTTGGCTGGGCAGCTGTATCGGGTGGCCTGAGCTACGCTCTGCGAGCAACTCTATATGCTGTGGTGGCTGGTATGCTGGTGTGTATTGCTGCGAAAGAACTGCTACCAGGAGCCTACCGATTCGACCCCAAGGGCAAGTACTTTGTGCTATCCTTCTTCTGTGGCATCTCCATTATTGCGTGCAGCATGGTGCTGATCCATTATGCTGGTTCAGACTAGTTACTGTTGAAGTATCTTTGTGGGGAATACATGTTAGTTTTTTTGATAGCTGTTTTGTCTACCAATGCGTGCTGGAAGCAGTTGTTGTTGGAATTTTGTACGAAGGCAAAACGATAAGAGGCTGAGGGCCTGGTGCAACTCGGTTGTCAACGCGAATGATACGATTTCGTGGCGATTCCGATTGATTAATTGTAAAGCAGAACCACTCCAAAGGCAACAAACTCACCATGAAGAAGGTGAAGACTACTCTACCACAGCCGAAGACACCTGGCGACCTGTAGATTGTGAATCCGTGCTTGCTCTTGCGTTCGTAGTCCGCCGACGGACGCTTAAACCCCTAAATTGCCAGGCTCAGGTAGCGGAAACGCAATTTCAACAGTACTTCCGCCTTGTTAGGCCCGTGAAAACCACTGGTTTCTCCACCGGTAAAGGATTCGAAACCGGCCATGATGAAAACTCCACAATTGTAAATGTCATCTTGCACGCCCAACTCAGAGACGAAAGTCTGGAAACGGAAGCGTTTCCCGACTTGAGGCTTGAGAATACGCGTCAGCTTTCTCGCAACGTTCCGGATGCACTCTTGGTCCGAGGAAATAAGGGGGTCGTACAGCTTCACGTCACCTGAGGCCGTGTCTAGCATGACCCCTCCCCAGTGTAATCCTGCAATATTGACAGGAATAACCACCTTTTTACCGGCAGCAGTCGTTAATCTCGCCTTCAAGGCACTGCTGTCGCTCCTCATGCACGTATCAACCACGGCCGGGTCGACGTAGACAACATCTGGTCGATTCTTAAACAGGGAACACATGATAGCATTTAGCGATGCGTCACCGAGAGGTCCGTTCGCAGTAATATCTAGACATTCAATCTTATTATTGGGTAAGTACTGTACAATTATTCAAGTCATGCATAACTAGTAGAAGCCAACGTGCCTCAAGAACAGCGGGATACTTTGTAGACACTCGATTAGGATGCATAGAGGACCGTCATTCTCGGTAAGTGGTACCTGCTGAGCCCAGGAAATGGCCATTTCCACCATTTTGAGGCTGGAGATCGCTCTGTGCCCTCTTTTCATGATAGATAGTGGCACATGTGAAAACACCGAGACCTTGCACCTCCACTACCACCATATCTTCACCGAACCCCTTGCGTCCCTCTTGTAGCGTTGTCACTGCGGCCCTGCACTCTGGATAGTTCGCACGGGCAGCAAGCAGGACAGGTCTTTTGGCCGTCGAATTTCAGCTGAATTGGTCATTGCAGTAATATTGTGCACCACAATTTTGGCCAATCGCTCCACCACGAATTCCCGTGGCTCTAAAGCTGCGGATATGGCTCCATATACAGGTTTGCCATGTAGACGCTTCCTCACGGAAAGTAACGAGATAGGAATCCATGCTAAAATCGAAATACTGTCGCCTCTTTCTTCTGCAATCGTCCCTCCGCCCTCACACACTTCCACAGCGTCTTCCGGCTCCTTGTTCTCCTCATCGCTAGCATGCACCTTCGCCGGGAGAAACTAACGAGCGAAAAAAAATCTTCGCTCGATAAGAGAAAGTACCAGCATGACAGATGTAATCAGAACAATCCTTCTTCAAAGAAGAATCTTTCTTCAACGCCTCATTCAATTTTTTTCCTTCCAGTTGATAGTAGCTCATGCGGTGGTGCCCTGGGCTCGACTGAGGCGTGTCGCCGAGGGACGAAGGGGTTGCCATTGCGTAGCGATCTATCAACTGCAAGGAAAGTAAACGCCGACATTTCCAGAGCTACAAGTAAGTATATTAAATTTTTTTTGTCGAAATTCAATTATCAAATTTATGCATTTACTAATCTAACGACCTTAAGCCAGCAAACCCCCATGACCGCGCGGGGATGACCACATCTTCGAACGTGAACATTTCAGGGGTTGAAATCAATGCTTGTGTCAAATTGCCAGGAGAGAGTGCTTGCAATGAGCCAATTGCAGGCAACAAGTTATCTGAAAACCTGTAGTCATTGACGCGTACTTCAGGTAGGTTTGCGCGCGGAGGAGACGCGGGATAGTTTTGATCTACACGTTCACTCAAAATGGCTTCTTGACTGGTGCCGAAAATGCCTTGATTTGCACGATGACTTTGACGTGAACGCCTCACGAGTGCTCGAATTGCGGCTGGCTCCTCAATGCGTGGCACCCTTGCTACGTCACTAAATCGCCGGATATGCCAATGCTTGTCGAAATGAGCTGGTGACAGCTTTAAGGATCCATTTGACTCGATAATTGCCGTGAGTTCGTGCAAACAGGGCCTTCCATGAACAGAACGAAAAGACCCAGTACACGTCGATCGCTGCAGTTGGTTAAACACAATTTTCTCAGCTTCTTCCCACAGTGCATTCGTCGCATTCAACGCCCATATTGTGATGACTCGGACCACAGCAGAATATCTGGTGGCTTGCAGTTTGTACGGTGTTATAGTTGCGTTCCGCTCAACAAGCAAACTGTGCGCTCTAGCCGAGGTTTGCCACCACGGTAACAACTTCTGGAATACGGTGTAGAGATCACCCCTCGAATTTGGTAGCCACTGTTTGCACTTAGCATGCGTCCCTTCCACTGCCGAAGTAGTCTGATACCCATAATAAGTATATGTCTGCGTCCAACACTTGACTATAGAGGTTTTATATTTCCACCAGTGGCGGTCTAGATAGGTAGCAAGTACACTGCTCATCGCCGCCATTTCAGCCCTCTTTTCCTCGAATTCGGTCTCCGTCTCAGCATTGACAGCGGTGTAATATAGTGCCATGAACGCGTCGGTTTGCCAAGTGTTCCCAAACTTATCCTGGCCTGGGGCTGGATGCTCAACCGCTACTTGTCCGAAAATCTGGCGTGTTTTGCTGAGCACGTTGCGGTTCATGTGCCACAGACAAATTAAAACAGGTTGATGTGGGAAAACACGAGCCAGTGCGTTCCGACATGCCTAATCGCGGTCAGCAACGAAACGTTTTGGTCGCTCGATGTGGTGCTTTTCGAGAAACTCGACCAACGTTGATAGGTCCCATTTAAAATCGCCTTCCCCTTCGCCTAGAAGCCAGCATTGCCCGATCGGAAGAGTTGTATTCATGCCAGTCATGGAGATAATATTCAGCAGAGGTAAGTTGTATCGGTTGGTCTTGTATGTACAATCCAAGATTAATACATCGGTGTGACTTGTGTACTGTGCTGTGGTATCCGGATGAGCCCAAAACAAGTTCAGGATCTCGTTGGTGTTGGGATTCACTGTGTGCCGATAGAAGAACTTGTGACGTTGAAATTCTTCGAAAAGAGCCTCTGTAGGTGTACGTTTGGACAAGTCTTGGTTACGCGTAGCTTGTCTGCTATTGGCGAGATCCTTCGGGGTGATCATTGAAGCTGCGTCGGCGGCTAGAATACTGCGCGCATGTTAGCAACCTGGACACCAGCGGAGGCTTGGGCGCGGACGAAGGCTTCCACGCTTTCAACAGGAGCCCGCGCCATGGTTGTAGACGCTCGACGCCGATGAGCGGAGTGAATACGTGCATCTTGAGCAGGTAAATGATTGTGCAGACCACTGCCATTCTTGTGGTGAACAATGGCCCACTTTTCATTGGGCTTGGACTTGTCTATGGCGCATAATTTGATCTTCATGGGGCAGCCGATCCGCTTGGACCCTCGCATGTTCTCACTCTCTCCGAATCGACTAAGCGGCCTGTGTTCTTTGGTCTCCCTGCTCTGTCGCATTTGTAATACTGCGTGTACATAATCTTTCCAGGTAGATATGCTGCCGTCAGCTTCGACACGCTGAAGCCGTTCCGAAGTGTCAAATCATGAAGGGCCGTTTCTGCTGCGGCGAAGCTTGCATATACACATTCAGGTGGTGGAGGAATGGTGTATGTATCAACTGAGCCGGAGGTTTGGACAAGGTCATTAATGTCGCCAATGTCAGTTTCCATAGTGAACCAGTGTCGTTGTGGTAAGAAGGGAACTGTCATGAAAGTGTGAAGAAAAACCTTTGAAGGAAACCACCATGAAACCACTCGTAGGAGATGCTATTATTATCTTTCTTCTTTAAAATTGTTTTTAAAATAGATCTTTACTTACTTGTACATCTGTCATGCTGGTACTTTCTCTTATCGAGCGAAGATTTTGTTTTCGCTCGTTAGTTTCTCCCACCTTCGCCCTGCTCGCCCCTCTCGTCACCTCCCTGGTCGTCATCCATCATCGGATGTGAAGGCCTTTCATTGGCCAAAATGGATTTCTGGCGCTTGGCGAAACGCTGAACACAACTCTGCTGTGCATACTTGCCCATAGCTGCGAACTCGGGTATCGCACTCTCGCCATACCGGAGGGCGTCAACGGGGCGCACAGTTTGCCCATCACGCATGCGGCTGTTGTAGAAATCTTCCAGGAGAACCTTGAAGGGCTTCCCTTTGCGCTCTTGGTCGTCACCTCTCGTTTTGCGCACGCGTGTAGCTGCATCCGGAGGTGGTTCATGAATGAATGAAAGGGTAGAGTCGGAAAGGTCTTTGCGCCAGCCAATGAGCGTGCTTTTCGAAACATTCAATTCTCTCGCCGCTTGCGACGGCCCCCACTCATCGCGATGCTACTGCCATATCCGCAGCTTGCGGATACGCTCAGCGATCGGTGTCTGAGTCTTTGTACTCACGGAAAGCGAGACGCTTGTTCAGGAATGAACAATGAACCTATCAATAAAGTGTAAATTGTGAACCGGTCCGTCGTAACCGGTTCAATGTAGAAATTCGTGCGTAGACGACCAGTCAATTCTATTTAGTTTAAGACAACCGGTCGACTTACCTTGAATATTCAGTGAAAGACAACCAGTCGAGTTAAGTTGAATATTCTTTCCAAGTCTAATCCTACATGTGCTGTATGTGCGCGTCAAAAAACTTGATGACCGCAAGATCTTGGACATATTCAAAGTAAGACGACCAGTCGGCTTACTTTGAATATTCATTCTTAGACAACTAGCCGGCAAGTAATGAAGCGTAAGACGCCAGCGACCGTACGACCGGTCGTCTTACCTTGAATATCCATTCTTTGTCAACCCTGTATACACTATTGTTGATCTCTCACACAACGCTAAAACTCGTCAATATTCTTTCTAAGACGACCGGTCGACTTAAAAACTATATTCAAAGTAAGACGACCGGTCGACTTAGAATGAATATTTGGTTTACCCATATTCATTCAGTGCCTGGAGAAGTTTTTTTGTATATTCTACGTAATACAACCAGTCGTCGTATGGTGAGAATTCTCTTTCATTCACTATGCTTGCGACTACTCATGAATATTCATTCTAAGTCGGCCGGTAGTCTTACTTTGAATATTCTTGAGTAGCTAGCGATACTTGAAGTTTTTTCCAATCATGGCGAGTGCCATACAAGAATGTGTAGTTGTGAGCAGGCTCACTGTTTCAGTCAATTAGTAACTTAGACAAAATGAATTGCTGGTCGGCAGCCCACAGGGCTTCACCCTAGCGCTACCAGAATCAGTCCCACCTCCGCTAAGGTCATCAGCCGCAAACAAATGACAACAGTACAAATAAGGCGTGTCTAGGGTCATTGTTGAGGATTCGATGGTCTGGTGCCATCACTGGTTTGGGTACAAGAACATGCGTAGACCTAGCGGCCGAAGGCGCTCTAAGACTGTAGCAGAGGGATGTCCAGGGCCATAGCACGTAGTTTGTTTTTCTTTTCTTAAGGCCTCTCAATCACTTTCCAACTTACCAAGCCGAACCCAAGGGCCTTCGCTACTTCCAACCTCTACTGTCGGCCTCCACTACTCTCTAAAGCATCTTTCAAGCCGCGATGGCATCGAAGACGTCCGCGCTTCAAAGCGCGAAGCAGGACGTCAGGAAGGTGCGGAGAAAGTCTGACGGGACTCTAAAGGAGAAGGCGTTCGCTAAAGACCGAACTTACACCAGCGTGACCTGTCGTCTGCAATCTATCTGCAACGATCCACATCTCTGCGATGAGATCCGCCGCTCCGCCCTCATAATGAGACGAGTCCAGATGGAGACCTGGCACCTGGTGAACCTCCATTCGCTGCGGTGTCTCGAGAACGGGATCGAACTCCCTGACTATTCCGACGTCACATTCTACGCCCATTGTTTTACTGGACTGGTAACTACTTCATATACGCATTTCATCGAGCCCAAGAATCCTGACTTATGGTAGTCCATTAAAGTGTACAAGTCGCAGCGGCAGCAGTCTGGACTCGATGAAATACGACATCAACCTGGATACACAGAGTTAAAGGCCGAGCTCGCTTCTCAGATGGATGTTAACGCGATCGTCATGATAAGCCAGCATTTCATTAAGCGACTGCGGCTCTACGTGCAGATCACCTTCGGAGGTCTCGGTTCGAATGACGGTGGTGAGCAGTCAAAGGAGGGGAAGGCTCTCGTGAAAGACATCATGCGTGCATGCTTCAACACTGACGAAACGGATATTGTGGAGGCACTACAGATGCACGACGTGCTTACCCCAGCAGGAACTCCGTGGGGTGAACAGTGGATCCTGTGGGCTAATCACGTCAAAGAGAATGGTCTGGGGTTCTACGTTCGACTAATCTGGGAATTTCAAAGCGTGGTGGAAGGAAAGATGGCTGCGACGCCTAACGCTAAGGACGTACGAGCGTTCTCACGTTTTTCCCGTGCCCACCTCGTACTCGGCGGCGCATATCAAAATCAACGGGTCCACTTTAGCAGGGTTCTACTCCCGCATCATGCTACGCGTCGAGGGATACCATTCGTACGCCCCGGGTACTGTGCTCACGGTACATTCGTTTCAAGCGAATCGGTGGGCTATGCTGCGTGCAGCCTTCGACATTGCTAGATTCAAGACGAGGACGTCGCAGAGCCCGCTAACCAAGGTGGCATTTGATGAACTTTCCGTGGAAGACAAGTACGACCATGCAAGTCGTCTATTTGCTAACCAAGTGACATCGGACGGATACGGTGCCTCGATCCTGTTTTACAAGCTAAAACAAGAAGACAAGGCACCCTCAGACGCTCCGGTGATTTCGGTTGGATATGTCCCCGATATTGTCATCGGACTGGACCCCGGTATGCGGTCCGTCTGTACAGCTGTGCGGGAGGTCTTCCGACTGAACGCAGGCAGACACCGTCAGAGACGTCGGCGGCGTCGTCGAGGAGGAGGACAGCGCATGCCAGGTCGCAGGGGCAAACGCCCTCGTTGGATCCGACGATTTAAAGACCCTGTGCGCCAAAACGACAGAGAGATTGTGCAGGTGTCCGCCCGCGAGTACCATCACATGGCAGGGCTCAAGCGCTTCCAGTCGTGGAACGAGGGACTAAAGAAACGAAGCCCCGAATACAGAGATGTCATCGACAACATGCCTTCGTTCAAGACTTCTAGCTACCACACGTATCTAGATCGGTTGCAGTTCTTCTGGAGCAACGTTGAATTCCTGCTTCGCTTTTCTGCAGACCGTCCATTCCTCAAGTGGAAATTCTTCAGGAAGCGCATGGCTCGTGTGACTGTCGATGCGCTCGCAAAGCGCATTGTACCGGTTGTCAGCAACCGCACTTGCGTCGCGTTCGGAGACTGGAGCCGACGCAATGGCATCAGGGGGCATGCATCGAGCCCAGTCAAGGGGTTGAAACAGGCGCTTCAGAAGCGAGCAATGGTGGTTTCCATGGATGAGTTCAGGACGAGCAAGCTCTGCTCGCAATGCCACCAGGAGCTCTCAAGCGTCCGATACACTATTGATGGAAGGTATGAATCTTGGTTGAGGAGAAGGGAGAGTCGCTACTCGGGACTTGACCGGAGCGAGGACACTTGACCACTTGAGGGGAAGAAGGAAGATTCAAAAGTGATTGATTGGTTGGACCTTACACTGTTTCCACTACCTAGTCTGCATCCAATCATTTGGTGCGTCCAATCATCCTACTCGTCTAATCATCGGTGGCGTAAACGACTTACCGTAATCATCGCGGGATCGTATTGGACCGGTTCGGGTTAACCGGTTAATGGGTACAACGGGTACACAGTACCCAAAACCAGTAATCCTCAATAGACCCCCTCAATGCGAACACGCGTGGATGCCGAGAGTAGCCGACAGGTCCATGTGACGAGGTCCCGGGAGCGCCTTCGTCATGATGTCCGCCAGCATCACAGAAGTCTCGCAATACTCGAGCGTCACTTCACCACGCTATACTTCGTCGCGGATGTGGTGGTACTTGATGTCGATATGCTTGGCGCGACCGTGGTTCACTGGGTTCTTCGTCATCTTGATGCACGACTGGTTGTCTTCGCGAATTTTGAGCTCGGGTCCCGTCTCGTTGGTAGCCGCCAAAATTTCGCACAGCAGGCAAAGAATCCACTTGCCTTCTTGGATCGCCAGACTGAGCGCGATGTATTCCGCCTCGCTCGTAGACAGCGAAACACTTGATTGCTTGTTGCTGCCCCAACTCAAAGGCGCACCCACCAGCATGAACGTGTAGCCGGAAGTCGACTTGTGGTCCGCGAGGTCCCCAGCCCAGTCCGCGTCCGAGTATCCACGAAAGTTGATGTCTTCACCCGGTTTGAAACAGATTCCGTGCGTCTTCGTGCCTTGCAGGTAGCGAAAGATACGTTTGACCGCAACCCAGTGTTCCTCTTGGGGGTTCTCCATGAAGCGCGACACATAGCCAACGGCGTACGCGATATCCGGACGCGTGGCAGTCATAAGATGCATCAGGGCACCCACAGCTTCGCGAAACGGAGCGTTCACCTTGGTCGCAGCATCACTTGGAATTAGTCTAGTGCTCATGTCGACGGGACTCACCACAGCCTTGAACTCGTCCATGCCGAAGCGCTTAAGAATGTCGTCCACATACCGCCGCTGGCACATCGTCACACTGCCGTCCGGGCCGTCGACCAACTCGATCCCAAGCACAAACGCGCACTTGCCGCTGTCAGTCATTTCGAAGCGTGTCTAGAGATCGTTCTTCGTGCGTGAGATCAGCTCGGGTGAACTTCCGGTGATCAATACATCGTCCACGTAGACCAGCACGAGAACACAGTGGCCATCAACAACCTTGATGTAGAAGCATGGGTCGAAGGCCGAAACTTGAAAGCCGATCGAGCACACGAATTCGTTGAAGGTCTCGTTCCACACGCGCGAAGCTTGCTTGAGACCGTAGATCGCTTTCACCAATTCCAGGCAGTCAACGTCACCGTCGAGATCAACACCTTCGGGGACCGCGCAGAAAACCAGCTCCTTCATTATCCCGTACAGGAAGGCAGTCACCACGTCGAGTTGATCGAGAGGCCATCCGTAGTACTTGGCGAGTGCGATCACCATGCGCAGCGTCACATACTTGACCACCGGCGAGAACGTCTCGGTGTAGTCGATGCCGTACTTCTGCTTGAAGCCCTTGGCTATGAGGCACGCCTTCTACTTCTCGATTGATCCGTCCGCTTTGCGCTTAATCTTGAATACCCACTTGGTACCGATGGCGCGTTGTCCGTTGGGTAACTTGGCAGCACGAAACACACCACGAAGTCGCATCGACTTAAGCTCCGCACGAATCGCCTTGCGCCAGTGCACTTGGTCAGGACCGTTCACCGTTTCTTCAAATGTCGACGGCTCCGATATATCCACCGCTGCTTCGACTGAGTTGGCACTTGCACGCCAAAATACAGGGGAAGTCGACTCTTCATCTTCATCCTTTTCCTCTGCATCTGCTCGGTGTGGAGAGGAGTCGTTCGGCGCACTTGCTTCTTCCAGTCCAGGTCGATGACGCACAGCTCGTGGTTTTCTGGCAGTTTCATCTTCGTCTCTCGGGTGGTTCTTGCGCTTCCCTGTCTGCTTGTACTCCGTCTGGCGGGAACCGTCATTGTCGATGTCGAGCGAGTCAAAGTCCAGGTCGTCGACATCTTCATCGGAAACCGGCGGTGAAAGTCCAAAGGTCGATTCATCGAAGTTGACATCGCGACTGATAATCACCTGCCCCGCCTCGATGTCATAAACTCGATACGCTTTGGATACTTCTTCGTAACCCAGGAACAGTCCGGCGCGAGCCTTAGGATCCCACTTGAGTCGCTTTTCCTTCGAAGTCAGAATGTACGTCCGACAGTCGAATACACGCATGTGTTTCACACTCGGCTTGGACTTGTACATGATCTCGAACGGAGTTTTGTGCTCGATCTTGGGTGACGGCAGGCGGTTCTTCACGCAGATGGCCGTCATCGCCGCTTCAGCCCAGAAACACTTGTCCAGCTTGGCGTGATGCAGCATGCTGCGGCCGATCGTGACAATAGTTCGGATAGCTCGCTCTGCTGTGCCGTTCGTCTGGTGCGCGTACGGGACCGTGGTTTGCTGCTCGATGCCTTCGTCTTCGTAGAAATCCTTGAGCGAGTTTGGCGCAAATTCCCGTGCTCCGTCGTGCCGCACAAACTTGACCTTCTTGCCAAACTGCTTCTGCACCTTCATGATGTACGACTTGATGCAATCTTCGCTTTACGACTTGGCGCGCAGGCAGAAACCCTTCATGCACCCGCTGGCTTCGTCCACGACCAGTAGCAAATATTTGCTGCCACCAAGTGAGGTTTTCTCCATGGGTCCGCAAATGTAGAAGTGGAGCAACTCGAAGGTGTCGTAGCGACGCTTGTCACGGTTGCTTGGAAACGGTTTTTGGATCATCTTCCCTTGCTGGCAACCGCGACACAGGCTCGGTCCGCTCGTCTTGGAAGGTGCCTTCGCGTCCCTGATCATATTGTTGTCGACCATTTTTCGAAGCACTTCGACCGGAGCGTGGCCCATGCGCGCATGCAGGTCGACAGTCTTGCCACTTGTCGCCGCATTTGCTGATCGATAAGGCGTGCGAAGCCAGTAAAGCCCTTCCACGAGATCCGCCGTCGCCACCACTTGATTCGAGTCTTTGCGCGAAACGTGCATCTCAGAGCCGTCATAAACGACTTGGAACTTGTCATGCTTGTTGATCTGCGGCACTGAAAGCAGAGTTTTGCTCATGTTCGGCACGTACAGCGCGTCCTTGATCTCGATCTCGCGCTCGTCGCCGTTGGGAAGGACCCCTTTTTCCACGATAGTCCCCACACCCGTAATAGCCGCCTTGTTACCATCGGCCACCGAAAGCTCGCCTTCGTTTCGCACGATCCAATTCGCGAACTTGGCCTTGTCGTTGCAAATGTGGTGCGTTGCGCCGCTGCCGACCGCCCACATCCCGAGCATAGCCTTGCCCGTAGGAATACCACACTCCAGGGAAATCGCGAACGCCACTCGATCAACGCCGTAGTTGTAGTTGTTGTCGTCGTTTTGCCACTGGGTGTTGTTTGCCCCGCGTCCACGGCCGTTGCCGCCGAGTCTTGGGCCCCGATTCTCGTCCTTTTGCTTGGTCCAGCACTTGTCCACCGTGTGCCCCAATTTTTCGCAGTACGTACACTGGCGAGGTTCACGGTTGGTGCTGAACGCCTTGGCCGCGTCTTCACTCTTCACCGTCGCCTTCTTCTCGCCTTGCCGCTTGATGTGCTCGTTCGTAAGCACCTTCACGACGTCTTGCGACCGCAGTTCAGCGCTGCTCATCTCCAAGTTCAGCACGACGTTCTCGTAGCTCTTGCGGAGACTGCGCAACAAGCAGATCGCAACGTCCTCATCCTCCATCTTGGCGCCGATGCTGCTGATCTTGGCGCTGATGTTGAGGACCTCGTTGCAATGATGCAAGACATTCCCGCCTTCCGACATCTCCATGCTGAAGAGTTGGCGCTTCAGGTAGATGCGCCCCGCCTTCTGCGAACCACCATACAGCGTCTTCAGGCGCGTCCACGCAGCCTACGCTTCCTCGCAGTTGTCGACCACGTGGTGGTAATCGGCATCCATGTGGAGTAGGATCAGCCCGAATGCGATGTTGCTCGACTTGGCGTAGTCATCCTTGAGCCGCGAGTCCGTGAAGCTTGGTGTCGTCTCGCGGTTCACCACGTGCCACACAGACTTGGTCAGGAACACGCCACGCATATAGCGGCCCCCCGTCGCGTAGTTGTCACCGTTGAACTTGTCGATGGTGACGTTGGTTGAGGCGTCTTGGGCGGAGGACATGGTGCTTCGGCTCATAACCTGATGGAAGGTATGGATCTTGGTTGAGGAGAAGGGAGAGTCGCTACTCGGGACTTGACCGGAGCGAGGACACTTGACCACTTGAGGGGAAGAAGGAAGATTCAAAAGTGATTGATTGGTTGGACCTTACACTGTTTCCACTACCTAGTCTGCATCCAATCATTTGGTGCGTCCAATCATCCTACTCGTCTAATCATCGGTGGCGTAAACGACTTACCGTAATCATCGCGGGATCGTATTGGACCGGTTCGGGTTAACCGGTTAATGGGTACAACGGGTACACAGTACCCAAAACCAGTAAACCTCATTAGCTATCGACACGATGCTCCCAAAGCGACGGAAGTGCAAGGGTGTGGTGCTTCCCCGGAACCGCGCACAGATCCAGTATGACATGAAGAAGTGCTACGGAGTCTTGCGCTGCGAGCACGAGGAATGCAGCGCTAACTTCTGGGACAGAGATGCGAATGCTGCTATCAACATGGTCAACTTACTCAAGAGCGAGGTACTGGGTTTGGGGCGCATCGACGAATTTAAAAGGTAAGAAACAAATCGTGGAGACGAGAAAATCTCCACCCAAGACGGACTTGGATATTGCAGGGTAGGGCCTAAAGCTTCTTAATGTAATAGTGTTCGGAAAGACGCCCCCTCCTCCGTGCTCTACAAGGTGCGTACTCCTTCACGCAGTTCCAGTGCGATCGCAATGCTAATTGTACGTGTATTGCACTATAGTCGCTGCACACGAATCTGCCCACGTCCATTATGCAGCTCAAGGACTTTCCGTTTCAAGCGGGGGTTCCCAGCTATCCTTCGCACGCTGATGTACTGGAATATCTCCAAAACTACGCCAAACACTTCGGTGTCGATGAGTTTGTCCGCACAAATACCAAAGTGACGACCGTGTCGAAGGTTGGAGACCAGTGGAAGATCAGCGTCGAGTCAAAGGACAAGGGTGCGTACGAAGAGGAATTTGACCGCTTGGTGGTGGCGAATGGCCACTTCAACAAGGCTTGGCAAGCTCCGATCACAGGCATCGAGAACTTCCCGGGTGTTGTCTCGCACGCACGCTCCTACCGAACACCGGAACCTTACCAGAACAAGCGTGTTCTCGTTATCGGCCGCGGACCTTCGGGTCAGGATATTTCTCTGGAACTGGCTGCAGCTGGGGTGAAGGAAGTGTTCGTTGCTGCCCTCGACTACGACCCGAGCGCTGACGACAAGAAGGACAAGCGTATCCTCAAGTCTACGGTCGACTACATTGCTGAGGATGGCACGGTGATGTTCACAGTCGATCCCAGCTCCGGATGAGATTCTCCACTGCACGGGTTACTTGTACACGGTGAACGATTTCTTCCCGGCTGGATTGTTGTTCCCCAAGACGGTGACCTCCAACACTGTGAGTGATGAAGTGGCGGAGGATTTGGGTAGTGCCACTACCGCTGGAACTGCTGTGGCTCCGGTGTACAAGCACTTGTTCTCGATCGAGGACCCGACTGCCGCTTTCATCGGTCTCCCGTTCTCGAACCTGCCGTTCTTGTGCTTTGAGCTGCAGTCCAAGTGGGTAGCTCGTGTGCTTGACGGTTCGGTGACACTTCCGTCCAAGGAGGAGATGTATGAGGACTTCTACGAGACGGTCCGGCCAGGAAACTGCACTCGCTCAGTGGCCTTCAGAAGGACTATTTTACGTAAGTTTCAATGCGTTGCTCATTGATATGCGCCTTGTACTGATGATGTGCATTGTTTCATGCGTATCCAGTGAGGCTGGAGCTTTTTCAGGCACCGTCGTCGACGAGAACATCCACGAAATGTACGAAGATGCCGCCTATCTGCGCGTGAACTTCCCACACGACTTCCGATCGGCTGATTTCAGTCTGGATCCTGCTACCGGCAAGTGGACGCGTCGTCACAAGGCTGAAGCTGATCTGGTCAAGGTGTTCAATTAGAGAGCGAAACGGTCTTGCGCGCATGTGACCCGTAGTAGAACGGCTCCTATCCGTGTCTAGAATCAGCCTCTTCATGTCATCCAAACGAGGTAGTGATCTCCACGAGAGTATCGAGTTTTAGCCGTTTGATCGTGGACCAAATCTTTGTTTTTTTTATTCCAACACGAACTAGGGCTCGACATTCCATCCAAACGACTCAAACGACTCGCTTGACATCGATAAGGAGCGTCTTGGTGACCAAGTAGGCGTTGAATCTCCATCAAGCAGCCCCCACGTCATCTGACTGGTGTCATTCGTACCCCCTGTAGAGTCTGAGGCTGGAGTAAGCGTGTCTAGAATGTTGTATCTCGCGATATCATTAGGCTTGTGTCTCTGCACAAACTCCTGACATGGTCGACAAACGTGCACGCGCTTCTTCCTGATCAACAGCTTGTTCTTCTTCGGATGTCGATCCAGTACTTTAAATACCAGTTCTTCACGACAGTTCGAGCACACAAGTGCAAGGCAAAGCACGCAGCTTCTCTGGTCACTACTCCGACCACGAATGGTCCGTCCGAAAGCCACCGAACACAAGGAACAATTCACTGAGAGCCCCGACAGATCGTTTGCCGCTCCTCGTCGCCTCGCACTTTTCATATTGGCAATACACCACTGCAGTTTCTTGTGCTCCGCTAGTATAGGCGACCTGAAAAAGCCCAGCAACGACTGCCACGTCGTGCTGATAATGAAGGATTCCATGAGGTTGCCCATCGACTCCACGTACTGCTGGAGATAAACATCCACATGTCCGTCTTCTTGTTGCCGATACAACGCACCAAACATAAACTTCCCTCGAATCATAGGTTTTGGCAGTGGAGGACACTGCAATAGCGGTGCTGGTTGCAATAAATCGTATCCAATGCGTTCTCCACCCGCTGTCGTAATGACTCCACTGGCCGAGAGCAGCACGAAATCTCGAGGCTTGACTACTTTACTCACCAACCACGGTAATCGACTCGCCATGTAAAAAATCGACAGGTTCTGGAACGGTTGATCATCGGTCGGTCCGACGAGCCTCGCGAGCATTGCACCACCTATTTCCTGGTTCCCCAGAGTCGACACGCGGACTTTCAGCGCTTCGAACGTCGGAATGGACATCCCGTACATGACCTCATCTAGTGAAGCAGGAATAGTACCGACCATCAGGAGCACAGTGGGGTCCTCCCAGTTGTCTACCGGTAGGTGCAGGTCTGTCCGAACGTGGCGAATACGCTCCGAATACAGCGATGCATTCTCCTGCGTCTTCTGCAGCTTCCAGCGCGCACTGTCGAGGTTCGCGTGGTGGCGAGGCGTGACGCCAGCCAGTCGTTCGTCGTAACTGTGCAGCGTGCGCTCCAGCAATTGCAGACTGAGGTTATGGCATTCCTCCTGCTCCTCGAACGTCAATTGGAGCGGAGGGAATGGAGACTGGTCCAGTAGCAAATTGTCCTCCTCTGCCATGTTGTTTTAGTGTCGATTTGGGAAAACTGACACGTTCTGAACTTATTTAGGCAACATTGATTTAGAAAGCCCTACCGTAAACTGTCAGTTTAGTACGATGACGAACTTCCTGTCCCAGAAAAAAACTCGCGACAAAGTTTTCCTGTATCCACACGGTACGAAAAAGACCCAAAAGCTTTTGATAAGGTTAGCTTGTCGTTCGTGACATCCCTTTAATAAGGATCGGCATTCCATCCGAATATCTCAAACGACTCACTTGACATCGACAGGGACCGCGTTGGCGACCACGTCGGCATGGAATCGCTGTAAAGCAAGCCCCACGTTTGTCCGACATCTCCATCGCCAGTAGAATCCGAAGCAGGGGTGAGCTTATCCAGGATGCTGTGCTTCGCGATATCTGCCGCCTTGTGTCTTTGGACGAACTCCACACACGGTAGGCAAATGTACACCTCCCGCTTCTTCACCAACACCTTTTTCTTCCTGGGATGATGTTCCAGCTCCCTCAAAACTTGTTCCTCACGACAGCTCGAGCATACAGGTGCTAGGCATAGAATGCAGCTCTTTTGATCGCTGCTGCGACTTCGAACAGATCGTCCAAAAGCCACAGAGCATAGAGAGCAATTGATCGAGTTGCCTGAAAGTTGATTCGCCAGTCCCCTCCGCCTCGCGCTTTTCATGTTAGCAATGCACCACCTCAACTTCTTTTGCTCCGCGAGCATAGGCGTGTTGAAAAAGCCCAAAAGCCCCTGCCACGTGGCGGTGATGACAAAGGAGTCGAACACGTTGCCCATAGCCTCCAGATACTGCTGCATGTACACATCCACGCTGCCGTCTTCCTTTTGTCGGTACAGCGCCCCCAGCATGAATTTCCCGCGAATCATAGGCTTTGGCAACGGCGGGCATTGGGGTAACGGAGCCGGCTGTAGAAGGTCATATCCAATTCGTTCCCCTTCCGCTGTTGTAATGATCCCTGAGGCCGATAAAGTCAAGAAGTCCCGAGGTTTCACCACCTTCTTCACAAGCCACGGCAGTTGACTCGCCCAGTAAAAGATGGACAAGCTCTGGAAAGGCTTCTCGTCCGTCGGTCCAACAAGTCTCGCGAGCATTGCACCTCCGATATTCATGTTCCCGAGGGTCGCCACTCGGACTTTGAACGCTTCAAACGTCGGGATCGAAATTCCGAGCATGACTTCGTCCAGTGGCGCCGGGATATTACCGACCATCATGAGCACGGTGGGGTCTGCCCAACTGTCTTCGGGTAGATCCAGATCCGTCCGAACGCGTCGGATACGTTCCGAGTACATTGACGCATTCTCCTGGGTCTTCTGCAGCTTCCATCGGGCACTGTCCAGATTCGCGTGATGTCCTGGGGTGATGCCTGCCAGCCGCTCGTCGTAGCTGTGCAGCGTGCGCTCCAGCAATTGCAGACTGAGGTCGTGGCAATGCTGCTGCTCTTCGAACGTCAGCTGTAGCGGTGGAAACGGAGACTGGTCCGGCAGCAGATTGTCATCCTCGGGCATGGCTTTTGCTTGTCTTGACACGTTCTGAACTCATTTTTGAAAAGTTTGAAAAACTTTTTGACAACCTAAAATTTACAGTTCGTTTTCAGATCAAGTGACACGCATAAATGGAAGCTTCTGATTGGGTAGAGAGCTTTTGCCAGTCGTGCGTCACCTTTAGCCGCAGGTATCAGTTAGGAATTGGCGCAATGTCAATCAAGTCGCAGAGCGTCCGAGTGGGAATCGTTGGGGGAGGCGCCGCTGGCATCAGTACGTTGATAATGCAATAACGAGCAGGGGAAATTCTGCATACTGAACTAATTTGGGGTTGCATCAATGTGAAGTCGCGGCCAAGTGCCTCCGCGACGTTGGGCACGAGGTGGTTGTCTTCGAGAAGGCTGGCAATGTAGGCGGTGTGTGGAAGTACGATGATGCGGTGGACGCCCCTTCCTCGGTGCTGTACAAGTCGCTGCACACGAACTTGCCCACTGCCATTATGCAGCTCAAGGAGTTCCCCTTTCAGACGGGAGTGCCCAGTTTCCCGTCGCACGCGGACGTGTTGACGTACCTGCAGAACTACTCGAAGCACTACGAGGTGGACAAGTTTGTGCGTCTCAACTCATCGGCAACGAGTCTGACTAAGGTAGAGGGGCAATGGAAGATCGGTGTGTCTTCGAAGGAGAAGGGGGACTACGAGGAGTTGTTCGACCGCGTCGTGGTCTGCAACGGCCACTTCTCCAAGCCCTCCCTGGCGCCGATTAAGGGCATTGAGCATTACAAGGGTGTGGTGTCGCACTCTCGAGCTTATCGCACGCCGGAACCGTTCAAGCGGAAGGTACGAGCACGTTTCCAGATGTATTTTACTGTCTTTCGCCGCTAATGTGTGGGATGTGCATTTTTTGCTGCAGCGTGTTGTGGTGATCGGCCGTGGACCATCAGGCCAAGATATTTCCCTTGAGCTTGCGAGGAACGGCGCTGCTGAAGTGATCGTTGCGACCTTGGACTACGATCCGAATGCGGTTGATCTCGAGGATCCGCGCGTTCTGAAACCTGCAATTGACTACATCGCTGAAGATGGTTCAGTGGTGTTCACCGATGGCTCTGTGATAGCTTCGCCTGACGAGATCATGCATTGTACCGGGTATCTGTACACAGTGAAGGACCTGTTCCCATCTGAGCTGCTATTTCCTCGAGCTTTCGTCCAGCCGAATGGCTTGAAGGATGAGATTGCCGCGGACCTGGTGCAATCCACGACAAACAGAAGCGCTGTGGCCCCTGTGTACAAGCAGTTGTTTGCCATCGAAGACCCTACAGCTGCCTTTATTGGCCTTCCGTTCAGTAACTTGCCGTTCCTTTGTTTCCAGCTTCAAGCTCGTTGGATTGCGCGTGTGTTCGATGGGTCTGTGTTCCTTCCTTCAAAGGAGGACATGTACGAAGACTTTTTCGCCTACCTTGGCACTCTGAAAGATGGCGTGAGGAAGTTGCACCAGTTGGGAGCGCGTCAAAAAGACTACTTCACGGAGCTGGCTGCCCTCTCAAAATTTGAAGTCGACGAAGAAATTCACGAGATTTACGAAGACGCTCGCTTCCTCCGCCAAAATTTCCCGTACACCTATCGGACTGCTGAGTACCGCCAAGATGAAGTGACCGGGAAGTGGGTCCGTCGCATCAAGTCCAGTGACTCTCCTTCTGAGCTTGTGGAGGAGTTTTCGGGCTAATCATCGTAACGACCCCTTGGCCGGAATACAACTCGACCTACAGCAGGGTAGTAGAGTGACTCTTTTACACATCCACCTTTTTGCTAAACGTACTACTGCTAGTAGTTTTATTGGTTTTGGCTGAAATGTGTTAGGGACTATGAATTGGAGGCTTGGTGGTTGTTAAATTGTGACTCGGCGCTTCCAGCCCACATCCTCAAGAAGCTGGCACCTCCATGGCGGCGCTGCGTGTGATCCTCGCGTGAAGTTATACGGTGTTCCCGTTCCTGTAGTCTGTCAAGGTAGCAGAACCGTTCGTCAGCGGCTTTGCGAACGTTAGCGCGCGACTTCCAGTCCTTTAGCCGTTCTGTTTGGGCATGAGTGTCTTCAAACTCTTGGGCTAACGTTTGCGTTCGCTCATATCGTGCAGTGCGTCGTGCACGACGAGTGTCTTCCTCCGTTGTGGTAGTGGGTTTTCCAGGTCGCATCATTAGGAACGAGTCATTCACCTCGTCAGTTTTTGCGGACGGCGGTGCACGATGTAGAGGACTGTAGGCCTCGTGGCTTGTGGTTAGAAAGCGCTCTTGTGGTGACAGATACAGCCCTGTATCAGTACTCGTGCCGTTGCCTCCTACACCAACACGACTCCAGTCTGTGCGTTCACGGCGTCGATGATAAAACCGATCAGGGGAAACTGGAGAGAGAACTGTCACAATGGGACCTACAGGTCCGCAAGATGTTGCTGGCCGACGATCAATCTCCAGTTGAAGTGATGACTGTGCGGAGGACAAAGACGGCTTATCGTCTTGGCCTTTTCCCCTGCGAGCAGGAGAAACGGCAGCGTTGCTGGAGTTGAAAATTGCACCAGTTCGTTTACAGAGCTGCTCCGGAAGACAGGTTCCAGCGCTTATTTCTCGATTATTTGGAGTGCCTGGGGGTTCTTCTTTCTCAAACATGACGCTTTTTCGCAGAGCAAATACCGGATCAACTTCTTCGCGGGGTGTAAGCTCCACTGTACGCTTGACGTGTAAGGCTGCAAGTTCTTTCTTACGTGCATTATCAGTCAAATTGGTGGCCACATCACGCTCGCCGACGGCAAAATAATGCACAAATTCGCGTAAGCTGATCTGTTCGTCCCCGTTTCGGTCCATAAGTTGTAACATTTCACGCATCTCACTCGTTGGTATCGCATCTTCCATCTGCAGATATCCTCGCCCCAGTGCGTACTCCACCTCACTATAAGACAGGAAGCCGTCGTTATCCGAATCTACATTCTTGAAAGCGTAGGCAAGAAGCTGTTCAGGCTTCCCCCCACGCACGCCAATTGCTGTACCATGTTTACTACGAAGTTCATCGGTCACTTGTTTGCGTAGTTGGTTCATACGCCTCCGAGAACGTGGTGATAACTCTAGTGGGGTGCGATACTTGATTGCCATCGACGAACTCGGATCATGCATGCCAGAAAGGTCTTTCACTGGACTAAACGCGCTAATACCTGGAGCACGAGTTTCACCGGCACACGGCGAGAACATTTGCACGAATTCTTGGAACGCCACCGTGTTGTCTCCATTGATGTCTGCCGTTCTGTACAACACCCGCGTCTCGTCGGGTGTCAGGTCCACCTCGGCAGCCTCCACCATATCGTGAAAGCGCTGGGCTGAAATCATGCCGTTGCCGTCGTTGTCGAATGCTCGAAAAACGGCTCTCATCGAGCCGTACTTCTCCATAAACACATCGTACAGCTTTGCTCGATTGTGTGCCAGTAGTATCTTCCGTTTGTTGGAGGAACTACTCATCTGTGAAGCATTGCCAACTGCTACAGGGTTTGCAGTCGAATCTTCTTGAACATTGTTTCCAACTTGCAGACTGGGGCATTCTGCTAACGTTGTTTTATTAATCAGAGGCGGCATTTCACTGAAGCCCCGATGCTCCTCAGCGCTTCTACTGCCGTTGGCTGGGCTTGGAGAATTCAATCGTCGGACTCCTGTTCGTAGAACAAGAGGCATTCCTTTGCCTGATTCGCTAGATCGGTTGTTAGCTGGATTCCGACGAAGCGGCGATTCAAGAGAAGCATTAATCGCAGCAATGTTTGTCTCGCTGACACGAGTAGCAGCAGCAGAGATACTTGGCTCGGGAAGTGTAGGACTAGGCTGACTGTAACCATCGTCGAAGGAATTGCCCTTTGACAAGTTTGTTGTTCCAACCTGGAGACGCTTCCGCTGTCCGCGATATTGTGCAGGGCTTCCAGAACCTCCTATTGCAGCCGCACCTACAGACATGGAGCCGGTGTCTTTCGGCGATCTCAAGCCATCTACTGGGCATCGGAAGTTGTTGCGCTGCAATGGAACCGACATGGCTCCTTCAAAACACTTTTTGCTGATACTTTTGACACGTGACTTGACTCTTCCACAACGAAGTACCACCTAAAAATACAAGACAATTCGTCGCAAGGCGGGAGCTAAATTAGACGTTCATACGTGACTGACCTTTGCCGGTTGGTTCGCTCTTCACTTCTTGGCCATATATATCTTCTGATCTTGTGCCGGCAAAAGTTATCACTTTGGTCAAAAACCATGTCCTTTATGTTTTCATCTTGGTCACAGTTAAGTTGTCGTAGTCACTGCAGCAGACTTGCCAGGTCGTTTTCGTTTACGCTTTTGTGGCGTCTTCTGTTGGTTAGTCGAAGATCGTATCACAACGCCGTGTCGTCGTTGGGCGAGCATTCTCGAAGCAGCCGTTGATTGCTTTGCGTGGCGATGGGGGAACGATCGCTCTAAGTCTCTCGCAAGATTTTGATCGTATCTAACTCGAACTCGGTGAGAACGAGTGGGGCCAACCGAGCAGGGTCGGGAGCCGTCCGCAACACCGCGGGGCAATATGCGTCCTTCACTGGCCGCGATCCATTCAACGGTGTCCTCAGACCACAATGAGAAGCGCATAAGCAAAAACTTCGTGATCCCAAGCTTGTCTTCCGAGTAGGTTTCCACGACTTCGCCATAGTTCCAGCAGCCGTTCCGATCGAGGACGTCTACTACGTCACCAACGCTAAGTCCAAGAGCAAACTCCACCGAAGCTGCTACGGCAAGCGAGCAATTGCTAGCGATATCGTGACGGACACTATACGCAATCATGTCATGAGGAGCGCTGTTTAGCTGTGACGACCGGGGCTGACGAGCTGGAGCAGTACCAGGAAGCACAGCGAGATCCACACTTGGTTCCTCTGGCGGGCACAACTGCAAAAATACATCTTCCAGTTCTCGCGCTGCAGCAGCTTCACCCTCTAGGATTGGTGCACATTGAATGCTGCACCTTGCTCTTTCGTACACGAGCTGAGCAGTCCGCCAATTATATATGGATAGTGGTATCAATTTTCTCAGCGAGGCATCGAGTGCCTGAGAGATTTCATCCTCTTCCACACAATCGCCAAATGATGGAAGTCCACCAGTAATTTCACTGTTGGAAATGGTAGCACGAAGTCGACCACGCGAGTTGTCACCAGTGCCCTCGTCATCTCCATCACTCGGGTCAGTTAGTTCATCTGTCTGCTGGAGTTGTAGTTGGTACTGCTGCTGGCGATGTCGCTCCATTTCCTCTTTCCAGTGAGCTGGAACTTGAGTGCGATTTACAGAAGCTGGATGCACGACTGAATAGCCTGGTTCTTCATTCTTGCGCAGCTTCCAAAGTCCCAGCGATGCCGGATGCAACTGACGCGTAGGTAAACTAGGCAGAACTTCTTCGTCAAATACAACTTCAGCCGTCACACTCTCGTCCACGTCTCCACTAGCATCTTGCTGTTGTCTCTCTGGAGTAGGAGGCGTAGACGGGGTCAACTTGGTCTCGTACAACTTCACTCGATCCTCTAGACGACCTCGGAACTCCTGGAATAGGTCATCATCGTATCCATACACTAGGTCACGGTGAGATACGAGCAACGAACTTTCCGCGTCGCTCGCACCCTTGCGCTTCTTTTTCATTTTCAGCACTTGCTTTTTGACTGGAGTTTCCCCCATTGAGCTGTCGCGTTTTTGATGTTCAAGATAATCTCTTTCCTCCCAAACATCATGATAATTACGCCCCCGACGAATGGGAATATCCACATGAGCCGTCGAGGCGCCTGAAGCATCAGAGAGCATAGCCTCTAATATTGCACGCTTACTCTCCATCCCCAACGTGCGTTTCCAGGCACTTGGATTGGCAGCAATAAAATCAGCATTGTCCTTGCGCCATCGAACCAAATTTTCCAGGTCATGTTGCCCTATAGGATCAAAGTAAGAGTCAACCTCCTCCCATCGCCAGGGTTCACCTTCAGACGTCGACGGGTACAAATGCGAAGCGTCCGCATCAGGATACACTGGAGACGGAGGTGGATTGCTGCCAGGGTCAATTTCAACCCCGTTTTCAGAAGCATGCCCGTTGACAGCAATGCTGAGCTTGTCTTCTAGCGCTGGTGACGCGACTTCACAGATCTGGGTCTGCTTTGCTTTAGTTGCTGTTTTACTGCGTGGAGCCGAGTAACTTAATTTCTTCTTGCGTCTCCTTCTCCCATTGGCACGACTCACTGAATCTGGTGCCGTCGAATCCTCTGCTGTCACCGACGCAGGCGTCGTGGGGGCTGAAACTTCTGGCGTTGCTGGTGCTGGCACTTCCGACACTACAGCAACGGCAGCACGGATATCGGGAGATGCCGGAGCCTGGGACGCTGGTTGCACTGTGCTCTTGGTCCTACGAAGCGGTGACTCAGGTTGTGTTGCCTCAACGCTTCCATCACTCGAGAAAGGGCAAAGCTCAATTGGCACTTCGTCCCCCGGAAACACCATTTCAACACCAGAGATATAGACAGCAGACGACGTCACTGGTGACGAAGCTACTTCTTCTGTCGCGGATGCTGCAATAGTCGTACTCTCTTCTCGTCTATCCTTATCAGCTTTGCTGGTCGACCCATTGGGTGCTGATTCCGCGCTTTCCTGCGTCCGTTTCTCATCTTTCAAGTGTCCATTTTCCTTCACAGTTTCTGCATTCCCTTCCTCTTCCTTTTGGACATCCTGCGTTCCCTCATTCGAAGCATCAACAGCAGTATTCACCTGCGAATCTCGCTCAATCTCGGTGTTCTGCGCTCTTCTTCGCTTTTTAGTAGGGCTGGCGCTGTCCCATTTGTCCACGACGACGTATTCAGCGTCAGAGCGACGGCTGCTTCCCTTCTGCGTATGTTTCAAGGTCTTCTGCACCTCTGTAGACGAGTTATTCGTGCCCACAGACTCCGCCGGCCCCTCAGTGGCCGAACTCGCAACGTCTCTGTGCCTCTGTACGCTGCTCATAACCGGCAAAACTTTCTTCCAGCGCTGCGGAGAGCGCTCTCTTCCACTCGTAGAACTGGCTGCGCCCGTCGTGCTGCTGGCGCTCGGAGCTGGGGCCTCAAAGCGCGCCGCGTCTTCCTGCCGTTGCACCTTCGCTTTTTGGTCGTGAGGGGCTCGAGCTTTTCTGATGAGCATAGTTTAACCAAGTCAAATGATCAGATACTTCCATTGAATCAAGCCACTTAACTTCAGCTAAGTACGAATCTAAAGCAGATCCACTACGTCTGACTTGGCCTTCTTGCTTGTTGAAGTGGAATCGTCTTGCGCTCTGTTGCGCTTGTGCGAGGGGACGTCCACCGGCTCCACCACTTCGAAGAAATCGTCGTCCTCGTCTTCCTCTGCGCTAGAGGCAGCAGCCAACTTGAGCGCCGCTTGTTTGGCTTCTTCAGACTTGAGATCCGCTGCCAGCTCGGCGACGTCACCACCAAGCACGAACAGCTCCGTCGCGTCCTCTCCGAACTCTTCTTCATCGCGATGCAGCACGCGGATGTTGCACCGGAAGTCCTGCGAGAAGTCCTCGATCGACACAGTCGTTTCGTGGTGAATGCCCTTGCCAGGCAGATCCGAGAGCTTCTTCTCCAAGTTCACAGCCAGACTCGTCTCAGCGTCCTCGCCTTCCTCGTAGATCGTGTTGGCACCGATCGAAACAGTGGGCTCGTTCACGCCTAACTTCTTCTTCAGCACTTTTTCCACCAGGTCGCGCAGAAGCATCTTGCTAGTGTCAACAGCCAACTCCACGGTGTGTTTAGAACACACGTAGCATTCCGGGTTGGGCTTCTCGAGAGCGCTCGGCTGAAGCAGCACACCACGAGCGTTCCAAGACCGGTTACAGTGCGTGTACTTACACGCTTCACCTACCGGCTTCGCTGCTTGTATAATACGGAACGCTTCCAGCACTTGGAAACCCGCCACGATGGCGTTCGTGGTGGCAATAGCTGGAATGATGTTACCGGCAATACCCTTGCAGCTGTACAGAGATTCCATCGTAATAGAGAATACAGACGCTCTCAGGTTTGCAGCGGCAGTAACAAATTCCATGGCGGTGGCATCATCCTTGTCGAACTCGTAGCTACCGAGGTTGGCACGAGACTGCTCACTACTCAGGATGCGGACAATACACGTGATGAAGCGTGTCACACACTCCGAAACGCTCCACACGTCACGATCGCTCCAAACTTTCCCGTTATCGGCCTGATTCTTTGCTGTAGCGTCATTGAGGTTAATCGCCTGCACAATATCCGATCCGACAATGTCCTCCAGCACCAGCGGTTCCGGCCGCTTAGCAGCTCCCTTGTACGTCTTCATCTCCAATCTCTTCTTAATTTCGAGCTCAAACAGACCGCGGAAGACTCCGCATGCATACTCCTGCAGTTTCGTGACATCGTCGAGCTTCATGTCTGGCGCACGCGTGCAGAGATCCATGAAGGCTGACTTGTCCTCGTTGGTCGGATCCTCCCACAGCATCGAGTCCTCCGTCTTGCCAAACAGCAACTTGTAGCACTCCTTGGCCCACACGATGCAGTGCACCATCTTCTCAGGTGTACTACGAATAGTGCAAATTGGGTACTGCTTCTGCGTGACCTTAGGTGTGCACTCGTAGCACTCAGTCTCGCCCTTCTTGATGACGGAGACTTGGCCCAGGTATCCCGTGGTGCCGCTCTCAATTAGCGGCGTGTTGGTGGCCAGACAAAGGCGATTCACATGCTTACGAGCGTCCACATTGTCCAGTGCATTAAGTACGAGCGCGAACTGCTGGAAGTATTCGAGTCCGAATTGACTGCTCTTGATGTTGCCGTGATGCGCGGTAATCTTGGCCCTGGGGTTAAAACTTGTTGCGATTTCCTTCGCCACCAGCGACTTGGATTGACCCACGTGATGCGAGCGGAACAAGAACTGGCGGTTCAGGTTCGACACGTCGATGGTGTCCAGGTCGATGAGCTCAATGTCCTCGAAGCCGCTCAGCACCAGGTTCTTCAGCAGCTCGCAGCCGATGCCGCCGGCTCCCACCACCAGAATACGCGCGCTCTGTACCTTGCTGCGCAGATCCTCGCCCTGTCGAATGAAGATCAGCATCAATAAAGGTTAGTTACAGCCTTAACGCGTCCATTTACGCTGCGCAGGCAACGCACCAAGACCGTCGCCATGCTTCCCGCCATAGGTCTCGTCTTCGTTTTTGACAACACCGGATCTTTACCGACCGTACCGGTTCGTCACGGTATTGAGCACCTTCTTTAAAAGCCGCTACGTTTTGTACCAAAACCCGCGGTATACTACGAACAAGTTGTTTTGGAAATTCCCCCTTGAAAGAAGAAGGGCGGCAAAGTCCACCTGATCCGCTTGGCTAGCGCTCTTTGTGTACGTTTCCTCCCCTCCCTGCATACTCCTGTCCGTCCGTCCGGACAGCACAACGTCCGCCCTTCCTCGCAGGTAAAAGAGAGCCGTATTTCGCCCCCGTTTTATCCCAGGATCGGACGCTAAACGGCTCTGCCTCCATCGCCCCGCAGTTCAGACAAGGTATATAGGTATCTACTGGTACAACAGCATGGAGGCCAAGCAGGACGCGCTGGTGGAAGTGATTCGCGCCATCATCGGGCCCCACGACGTCTCGCGCGACCGCATCCTGGCGCTACTGGCACAGGCAAACAACGACCCGAACAAAGCCGTGGACTTATATTTCCAGTCGGAAGCGGCTAATGGCGCCCAATTCAAGGTCAACGACGTGGAGGGCTCTGACGAGGAGGACGGAGATGACATGGCTTGGGCCGAGACACCCGCACTCCCCCGTCAAGCGGTGGCTATCGACGACGACACGTCTGCTGAGTGGACACCGACGGCTGAGGAGCTTAGTGGTCTTTTGGGCGGAGAAGTCAAGCGAGAAACCATTCTAAGTCTGCTCAGCCGCACTGACAATGATCTGAACAAAGCTGTGGAGATCTACTTCTCTGAGAACGGAGCAGACGCCGAATTTGACGAAGGGAGCGACGAGGACGACGAAGATGTTGCTGCTGCAGCTAAAACGCCACTGCCACACACGCCAAAGAGCAATGAGAACGGGACAGAGCCTCCTCCGTCACCTTCAAGGACAGTTGCGCCACCGTCGGGAGCTGCTAAGTCTCCACAGACACCGTCTCAATCGTCAACAGCGCTGCCACAGACTCCGTCGGCGCTGACGTCGATCGAGTCGCATCAGTTGACGCCGCTGTCGTCGCCGGCTGCTAAGGACACCGGTACGGTGGCCACCGAGGAGGCAAAACCTGTGGAAAAGGCACAAACAGAAGAGGAGCTGCTGAATGGGCCTGGGACGTATGAAGTGGTTATGTCGAGCAGTAATTTCCGTTGGCAGATTGGCAATGTGTTTGGACGTGCAGTGGTGCAGCAAGTGCAACCTGGTGGGCCTGCAGCACTTGCTGGTATCCAGAAGTCCGACGTGTTGCTTTCATTCCGTGAAACGGTGTTGAACGAGGAAAATTGTGCTGCGGTTGTACAGCAGTTGTCCAAAGAGGTGGGTTTGCTGCTTTCAATTGTTTTACGAACCGTTGTTGTTCCCTTATTAACCATGATTATGATTTGTGCATCTCTAGCGCGTTCTTGTTCCTTCAGCTCTTCGCTTCCGTCGCGCCACCGACGCCCATACCCTTCAACACTCTGCACCAAAGGTAAATGGTGTGTCCTCCGCTGGTGCATCTGCAAAATCACTTGAGCGAGACAGCGATGGCGATGTAGTAATGACGTCGACGGATGGCGATGCCGTTGCTAAGGGGCCTGTGGATCCTAAGTACGGTCTTCAAGTTTTGTGCCAAGCTGTGGAATCTATGCAGGATGCTGTGGCTGGCCCTTCAGCTGTGGAGTTGAAGGCATTGGTTGACCTACTTCTGAATTCAGAATTTAGTTTGGACCGCGCTGTGAACACATTCCTGACCGAGGACCGCATTGTAAGTGACTTCCGTGGCATAATTGGCTTTGACTGGGATCCCGAACAACCCATTTCGACTGTAATGGGTGGCAATAAGACCTACGCGGCGTCAATTCCCGCAGGGCCGCTGGGACTTACAGTTGAAAATATTCTGGAGCGAACGATCGTTGTGGACATTAAATCTGGAGGTGCTGCTGAACGTGCAAATGTAAAGCGATCAAGCTGGCTCGTTGGGCTGAATGGCCAGCAAGTAACAGGACTAACTCACAAGGAAACGCTACGCTTAATTGAGACTGCTACGCGACCGCTGCAGCTTCAGCTCGTTCCTGTGCCCTCGGATGACTACAAGGCACTCCGTAGACAGCTGTCAATGAACATTCGTCAGCAGAAAACGGAACGCCCGATCCCTGAGCAGGACAGAATGTCGTTCCGTGTTTTCCAGCTGAAGATTCATCAGGGAGTACTGGCCTTCCCCAAACTCGTGACCAAGGCACTCTTCCAGTACCTTAGCACCGAGGAATACCACCCACCCACAATGGATCTGCAATACCCGAACCCGCTGGACAGGTTACTGCCGGCAAGTGAAGCGTGGGACGCTGCTTTATTGGAGGATATTGAGAACATGGAGGAGGAACGTACCGGCGAGATGTGTGCTGAGCGCAGATTTTTGCTGAACCTGTTCGCTTCTATTCACGACTATGACGATAAGGGTGAAAGCACCGTCATCAGGACTATTCAATTCCTTGGGTGGCTCGCGGTGCGCACGGCAAAAATGCAACAGTTTGTGGATGCAAAGGAGCCAACGTCTGACCGAGTTGGCAGACGCCATCGCTACGAATTGTTACTTGCGGTGGTACTCCATGTACTCGAGAGTTTGTCGATCATCGAAAATCATGCTACGTGGGATGTGATGGTGAATGCGCTGAAGATGCTACTCCTGTCATTATCGAGTGTCGATGTGGATAAGTTGTTGGTGCCCATGTTCGCGCGTCTCAGCATCAGCTCAAGCCCCACAGCAAGAATCGTTCCTGTGGCGCTTCTTTCAATGGTCTACCCACATGTGTGTGGAGATGTACGCGTGCAGCTGCGCGGTATGCTTGACCGTATGTGCAATGACGACAATCCGCTGGTGCGTCGCGCTGTGACTTCTGTAATTGGCGACCTGGCGTTAGCAGGCGGCTCAGAAATGGCTTCTTGGACGGTTCAGCTACTGGAGAAATCGACAGCAGATAGCCACGACATCGTTCGTATATTCGCTGTGAAAGGCTGCATTACACTGGCCACTACCCTGCGCCGTCTACTTCTTGAAGATAAGAACATGTCACGAGAAGAGGCTGAGCAGGCTCTACGCTTGCTGTATTGCCAAATGGTGCCTATGGTGAACACATATACGTCAGATACGTCGTGGCAAGTGCGGTTGGAAACTGCGCGCACTCTTCCTTCATTCTGTCGAGCTTTCGGTGCAGAGTACACGGACGTCTTTGTGGATCATTTTGTGTCGATGGTTGGTGATCCTACTGTAGAAGTTCGTCGCGCCTGTGCAGAAGGCGCTTTCCTTCTTGGCGAGGCTCTTAGAGACATCGCTTTGCAGCAAACGTCGGCCTCAAAGCCGGACAGCTCGACTGCGGGAGAAGAAGATGAGAAATCTAATGGCGTGCCACCTACCGAGAACCCCGAGTTTGTGGTTGCTGCCCAAGAGAAATTTGTGCGCAGCGTACTGCCAGCGACGTATTCGTTGTCGACCGATGTGTCGGTGGCAGTGAAGCTGTCTTTGGCTCAGTCTGTTGGGCGCTCACTGCAGTTTATCGGCAGCAACTATTACGATGATTTGGTCCCGATTTTCACTCAGTTCCTGGACGAGAGCCAAGACGCTACTGTCCGAGCTTCCTTACTGGAAGAGATGGCGCGCTACTGTGACAGCTCCTCGGATACTGTGACCGCCATGATTTTCTCGGCTATCCAGGCTCTGCGTACATCTGTACAATGGCGAGTCCGTGTAAAGTTTGTTCATTGTGTGGCTGCGTGGGCTGAGCGTGCTGATGGCGCAGCACTTCCTGGCGACTTTGCGGATGCGTGCTTGGAGCTCTTGGGTGATGCGGTTAACGAAGTCCGCGCAGTTGTGTGCGACAAGCTTCCTTCGCTTGGGAAGTCATTAGGTAGTGAGTGGGTGGCTGAGAAGTGTGTGCCTCGTGTGTCCGTGTGCCTTCAATCCACATTTCATGGACGGCTTACGGGGTTGCTAGCAGTGGAGCTCCTTGCTCCCGAACTGCAGAAGATGGACAAGTTAAGGAACGTCATCGAGACGGTGCTTGACCAGTGCACATCCAAGACGGCAAACCTGCGTTTCCGGGCGCTGCGCACTCTTGCGCTGATTGTGCCAATGCTGAACGAGCCAACGACCACTGAAAGCACTCTAGAGATTGTCCGTCCTCTAGCCCGCGCGGAGTCGGAAGCTGACCCGGATGTACGCGAAGCTGCTGAAGCCACGCAGGCGGTGCTGGAAGCCGCGCTGAACTAGTGAATTAACTAGCCGTAACGCCCGAATTAATTCTCCTTATGAGATTCTGCCTCAAAAGTGCGATCCGGCAAAACCCTTTTAGATACCTAACGTTCTTATGGTGCCAAAAACTCTTTTCCATCAACGTTCATGGACGAGCGTCTCATTTCCGTTCTAGCGAGGAATGAGCCAAGTTCCAGAAGTTCGTCCACTGCCCACGAGCCGAGTGGACTGGCTGGATCGTGTGCGCTTTCGCTCACGTCCGGAAAGGAAGATTTCTATTGAATCCGATCACGCTTCACACTCGGAAGACGAAAACCGTTCAAGCTTCAAGAGCGTACAGCTGACACCTACGAAGCCAATCGCTCTAAGGGATGCAGTTATCACTTGGCTATCCAAGTATTGCGTCGTGATGGTTTATTTCTCGGTTTCGTTAGCACTGCTGGTACTTCTGGTATACTTGAGTTTCTTCGCAACATCCATGGAAGATGGAAGTGAACCTGATTTCCTTAGCTGCCGCTCGTGGGGCTTCGGAACATCTTGCGGCATGTGGGGTGTGGATTGTCGACCGTTTGAATCGGAGTGGAGAGCTTTCAGGTGCCCCACACGTTGCACTTTAGGTTCGTTCACATTTAGCTGTTAAACCAATGCCTTTGGCGATTCATTCATGCCTGTTGGTTGTGTAGATCAACATTCGTCCATGGCGGTATTTGGATCAAGTCCGTACAGGTACTGTAAGAACTACTTGTCAAATATTTGAAATGGTCACTAATTACTCCGATGCAGAGCGGATTCGAGAATCTGTCGAGCAGCCGCCCATGCTGGTGTTGTTGGACCCAATGGCGGATGTGCATTCTACCGTTTTGCAGGTACGTTGTCGTCAGATTTGTGTGGGTCATCTACACGTCCTAACAACAATCGTGCAGGTGCTGCTGATGCGTTTTACTCGTCTACAGCGAATGGAGTGACAACAAAGGAATTCCTATCGTGGTTTCCTAAGACGATCGAGTTTAAAAAAGGATCGAGTACTTACTGTAGTGATCTTTCTTGGTGGATCCTTATTGTGGGGTTTATCGCCACGGCAGGTTTCGGTTTGCTGCCACATGTAAGGCCCGCTGTCATGTTTTATCTGCTAGTGGTCTGGGGTTTCTTCTATGCGAGACTTGTTGGGCAACCTTCCAGCCAAGACTATGCTGGCATCATAATTAATTCGTATGGAGAAGTGATGATTCTCTTAGCTACATGCAGTTTGATATATCAAACTGCAGCATCAAGTACGTTTCGCGGATGGAAGTCGCGAACGCTAGTGCGGCGGTTTGTAATGTGGACACTATGCTACGTCGTGCCATTCCACGTCATGATCAACATGAATCTCATCGGATATCTTCCGTGGCTTAATATTGATCTCGGTGGATACGAAGAAGCGCATGTTAATGCAGGCACGTACATTGTATTTACTTTGGTGGGAATTATGGCGGTCGTTTTAGCTTTCCAAGTGTTCAGGAGTATATACCGCGGTGGAAAGTGGAAAAAGTATGTGGCGATGTACGTTGCAGTGGGAATTGCGGTGCTCGTGTCTTGGTCACTGTTTCCGTCAACGAAATTCCACTTTCATCACACGATGTTTGGAGCTTTCGTTCTCCCTCTCACTGCCTCCCCCACAGTGGCTGCTGCATTCTCCCAGTCTATAGCTCTAGGAAGTTTTATACAAGGCTACTCGAGGTGGGGATGGCACTCGTACCTCGATACGATTCGTACGTACAGTACTTTGAAAAAGATCTTCACTGTTCAAATACTTGGTTGTCGCTAACATTTTTTTTCCACAGCCACGTACATGACAATTGAAGTTCCCGAAAACGAGCCAAACACAACAAATGTGAGTTCATCTGGAGTTACAGTGTGGTGGGAACCTCTCGAGTCGGTCCAGGCATACTCACTTCGACTTAACCGAGTCGAGGTATACCGTGGTCTCGACACCTCCGCAGTCATCTCCAATCTCAAACCTAACATTACCTACTTTGTCGGTGTAGCCGGTGTCGCGAGCTGGGGTACCGATGGTCGAGTTGGTCCTCTGTCGAATTTCACGACGCTCGAAGTCTAATAAAACATCAATCATGGAGAACGAATTCCAATTCTACATTAATTTTTCAAATATGTTTCAAATAGGACGTTATACAAATATTGATTTAGAGCTTAGAATCAGATATTTTGGACTCAGAAATTGCTTATTGGCTAACGAAAACATTGGGAATGGAGTCGTCTTGCGCACTTCGGGTCTGCATTGCGCAACTTCACAGTTCTGCAGTGACGTATGACATGCAAACGCGTATCTACCGAGTGGGTCACGCACACTTCAACCGCGTACAAGTGGTGGGGGTACTGGTGAAGCGGAATGACGTGCAGCTGAAACTTGGTTCGTGGAAACGTAAAACTTTGCACTTCACCAAACTAAATGATTTTTTGGATATTGTAGACGATGGCACAGGATTGTTGGATGTCAGGTTTGCACCAAATGACTGTGGATCTAGTCTTCAAGAACTGCGATTGGGTGCATTGGTGGGTCTACTGAGTTGCTGGCTTAACAAATCTAGGCATTTCTAACACTTGTGGGTCCAGGTGGAATGCGTGGGGGGTCTTGAGGAGCCATGGCCACCGTCGGATTTGACGCGTAGCCGACGCTGGATGAATGGAATGCAGTAGGTTGTCTAAGAATGTGGATACTAGAATTTTAGACTAACTGACGACTTTGCTGTTCAGTGCTCGTGAAGCTCATGATCGCAATCTGGAGACACTGAGGATGCTCGAAGTCATGCATTTGTACGTACTGCTGTCGTGTGCTCGTGCCAGTTGTGGAACTTATATTTCCTTTGATGTTGTAAAAGATTCACAAACGATTATGCAGTTCCACATTCTTCGCCGACTCAGCTTGAACTGCTCTCATTCCCACCAATAGACGCGAATGGTGGTGCTGAAGAGAGTGCTGTGCATAGTTCCAAGCAGGATTCGGTCCCTGTTCAACATCATACCAATGGCCATCGTCAAGTTAGCCCTCCTGGTGCTAGGGGTCCAGCTCTAATCGAGAAACCGTGGGGCCAGCGAAGTGCTGGTGCTCTTGATACAGATACTAGCCTGCCTCCTGGTGACTACCAGTTTTCGCTTCCAGACAGAGACCAACAGCTTATTGAGGAAGGGTCAAAGTCTCTTGAAATTCGGTACGTTTCTATTAGACCTGGATAAATACTGGAATTGCTTGCTCTTACAATTTGAATGTGCCTACAGATTGAACGACGCCCCGTACTCGATCATTCGTGTGAACGACCGAATCACAATCAACGGCAAAACAGCAACCACCGTCGCAGCAGTCCGAAAGTACGCAACACTCCAATCCGTTCTGGAATCTGAAAATATGAGTGCATTATTCCCGCAAAATCCTTTTGTGGGGGCTGGAGGGTTCAATGTGGCAGCCGCAGCGGAGCGCCATTATCGTCGGTTCTTCAGTGCCGAGGAAGAACAACACTACGGCCTCGTAGTTTTCCAACTAGCTGTAAGCGCACCAAAGTCTCAAGAAGATTGGAGCGGTGCGTTATATGCTTAAACGATGTTTGTCGGAGAGACGAGTGTCTAACTTTTTGTTGTTTTGCTACCGGCAGCGCTGATTCTTCGACAACTGGAGGCAAAACGCGATGTTGGGTGCTCGGTAGCTGATCTGCGTTTTGCCTTCCCATCTCTCACAATGGACCAGATCACGGAGATTCTTACGAATGTAAGCTTTTGCTATGTGAAATCATCGCCATTGACGGATGCTAACAACGTTTTATTTTCCTACCGGGTAGTTGCAATGGGATGCGTTGGTCGTTTATACGAACGACAAATATCGCCTAGTTTGACCAAGATAATGCAGTTGGAAGAAGAGTGAAAGTGAAGTGGTCCAATGCATTTTACGTTATCAGCTGTATTATTGTTACTTCGAGTTGCGATTCTGAAGCCATGGGTGGTTGGCTGCATCCTCCAAGCTCATACGATTGCTCGGTTTCCGTTGAAGTAGTCCAGCAATGAAATTCTTAGCGCTTTCTGACACAAGTGGAGTTGGTGGGAAATGGTAGTCAGCGAGTCCAATTCGCCTATACATCTCCATTTGGTTTTCGCACTTGAACGGCGTTATACCAACCAATAGCTCATACGCAAGCACACCCAGACTCCACGAGTCTGTCCGATAGTCATAAGACTCCCCCATCACCATTTCTGGGCTCAGATAATCGGGAGTCCCGCAGAATGTCTTACGATGATTGTACGGCCTAGGTGCATACACCGACCAACCGAAGTCAGCAAGCTTAATGGTTTTGTTGTATCCAAGTAGCAAATTCTCTGGCTGTAAACATGACCGACACCATCAGATTTGCACGACAACAGTATAATTGCTATAACGGTTGAGCTTACCTTGATATCACGATGAATCACGCCACAACTGTGGCAGTGCTTTAGAGCTTTAACCACTTGAGCCACATAGTGCGCAGCCACAGCGTCGGAAAAGAATTTCTCCTTAGCCAACTCCTTGAAGAGCTCCCCGTAAGGCGCATATTCGAGGACCAGATATACACATGCTTCGTCGTAAAAGTAGCCGTACATATGGAGGACGTTCGGGTGGCGAAGACGGACCTGAATCTCGACCTCACGCTTGAGATTGCTTGTGCCACCATCACGCGTCAGTGGGGACTTGAATAAAACCTGCAACGACTCATCGTCAGCAATGGGCTTTGTAACAATGTCAATACTACAACTATAGGCACTTACCTTGAGAGCGACAGTAGCGTTTGAGCTCTTCTCCCTTGCCAAATACACATTTCCGAATTTGCCTTGACCCAAGTTCTTCGTCACTATAAAGTCACTCATTGTGAACTTGGTGTTTCCTGCTAACCGTTCGCTCAAAGATTGCGCTGGCTTCGAATTGTCAAGCGAATTGCGACCGGAAATGCTCTTACGTGATGCTGGCAACTCAATGCTAGCTCTTGTTAGTTGCTGTGCTGGAACACGTTCGGGAAAAACAAGTTTGCGATCTGGCCGGGGACTCTCCACCTTGCTCTTTGCATCGTTGGCATTGTCTGTAGATTCGACTTCCTCCTTTACTCGCAGTGCAAGAATCGACAACGATTTTTGCCGCTGTTCGTCCTTTAATTCCTCCTCTTTTGTCGTCTGTGGCACTCGAAGTGCTACTCCGATACTTCCAAGCGAAATAGTTTCCCTCGATGAGGCATATTCCTCCTTCACACTTGCGTCTTTATACGGAGTCGCCGCCTGTTTAGATCCAGTACTTTCATCGCTCTTTCTCCGTTTTGCCAGTACACTAACACGTCGAGGACCCGGCACAATATCAGGCGTCGCGCCATCCGTATCACCATCCATGCCTCCGTCATCACTCTCATGTTGCAGCAGCCTCGTGGGTGTCAATATTCGTTGTGCACCGCCCGCTAACGACGGCACGTTGGAGCTTGGTGAAATGTAACTCCTTCTCCGGCGCTTCTTGCTAGTGGATTCGCCATCACTGCCCAAACTGACGTCGTCTGCGGCTCTATCTGTCTCTGTAGTGCTGCTGGGTTTGGCTGGCGTCTTATATAGCAGCTTCGGTTCTTTATCCAGCTCGTCAATAGGCTCCAACGGCGCTGGCTCACGCGAGACTCGACGTGCTACAACGACCTTCAATGGCTTTGCTGTTTCCCTTTCTTTCTGTATCACCCGTGTGCGCACTGGGGCTCCTTGTGTAGTTCTATAGTCAGACGTATGAGGAAGGTTCTAACGTTTGGAAAACCGCATTGTCGCTTTTGAGAGCCAAAGTAAGGGGAATTTACCTGTGCGAGAGCACGCGACCTGCACGCTGAGTGGTCCTGGCGGGTGCCTGCGCGCTCAGCTGCTTTTGGCGTCGCTTCTCGTCGCGCCATTGCTCCAGCGCGCGCCGCCGACTGTCCGCCATCGCGGCAAAGATGTTGATGTGCGAGCGCGCGAAATTTGAACTTTTTTGCGCGCGCTGGCTGAAAGTTAAACTCAATATTTATGTCTAATCTTAACACAAATATCAATTTTACGTTTTTTGTCGTAGTGTTAAAGTTCGTATTGTGTTTCATCAAAATTGCTATTGTAAAACGTTTGACAAATTTGTCAAGAATTTTGGTTCATGAAGGGATCAGTTTGACTTCTTGGATATTTGACAAATCCAATGGACAAAGTTTATAACGGTTCGTACTGACACGACCACGCAGGGTCCTTGCAGGAAAACAGTACATTCATTTGAGAATTCACTGATAATTGAACGAGCTGGATTAATTGTGCTGCACACCTTGGCCTAGAGACGCGACTTCGACGTGAGCTCACGGGTGATCTCGTCACGGATCGGACGCAACAACTCGTGCAGCGCCACCTTGTCGGACGAGTGGTTCAGAGGATCGTGCTGCGCAGACTCGTACAGAGCCTCGTACACGTTCCCATCGTAGCGACCCAAGGTCGAGTTCAACGAGTGATCCGAGAAGTTGAAGCCGTCCACAAGCGTCACAGCGTGTGGACGGATGAGCTTGAGTAGGTCCTCGATATTGTCCCGGATGATCGGCATCTCGTCGGGGAAGACGCATCCGCTCTCCATGAACTCGCCGGCGGTGGCTTCCAACTGCGTAAGTGCGAAGAGCTTGCATAGCAGCTGAAGTACTGGTTGGGTCTCAGCTGACGCAGTGCGGACAGACTCCGCGAAGTTGCTCACCAACAGGAGGAAGGTGTACGCGTTTGATAACTTGTAACAGTGCATCGAATTGTTCTGGATACCGGCCGCAATAGAGTGCTCAGAAGCAACTTTTTTCACAAGTCCACGAAGGGAATGGAGGAAGCGTTGCTGGAAAACGTCCACGTACGTTTCAAGCTGGAGCCATTGTTGTTTGCTTCGAGGTTGAGCACGCGAAGGTTTTCCGATATTCGCGATGAATTGCATCGCCGAAGGAAGACGGCCATTTGATTGATACTGTCCGTGGATTTTCAGTAACGCGCGCGCCGTCTAATCACAACAAGCTGGTGTTAGTACATTTCTCACCTACGTTGCCAGTGAAACTTATCTTACCTGTTGGCAGAGGACAAAATTTTCACCTTCTGCAGTCACCATTTGAAGGATATCACCAAGAAGAACGGGAAGACCTACAGAAATGAGAGAGAAATAATAGTAAGTAGGACGCAATGTTGCTAACTTTCATGCAGGGTGAGCTTACCGCTGGACACGAGGAATCCATGGCCACCGCATGCCTACGAGCAACATCAAGACTCATGTGAGCATACCGGTTCACACAGTCGAAGAGATCATTTGACGTACTCTGCGGCAAGTTTCAATGCCATTGCATGCAATTTCCGATGTGAGCACCTTTAGCCCGCAGCTCATAGCATGACCCACAACGAGCATGCTCGGATCTCCTTGCTTGATCTGATCAGCAAGTTGCAACGAAAACGCATCCACTTGGTTACCTATTGAAATCAGCAATATTAGTCAATGATGAATAGGAAATTGTCACCGAAGAAAAGCTTACCTGTCAGTGTGATGGCATACGCCGCTGCAAGCAGTGGGAACAATCGGTATTGCTGCGTCTGGTAATCCAGCACACTCAGCTCTTCTTTCGAGTCCGGGTTGTTGGCATCGTAGCCCTGGCGACGAACTCCGGAGTAGCGGATAGTGATCGTGCTGGCTTTGGCCAGTGCCAACCCGCTCGAACGAATGTACGACATCCGGGTCTGCAGCATGGTGAAGTACAATACTTCCTGCGGGACATCAGAATTCTTCATGTACTTGCCTCCACGCGTCACGGTCGCAACACGCATCCCCATTTGGTCTCGTGGGATTCTCACTTTGTCAAACGTGCAATACCCGTTGTCGACGTTGTTAAAGCCGATTTTCGGACCGATGTCGCCCAACGTCACGCCAGGCATCGCGTCGTGCGACTCCAAGTCACGCAGCTGCACCATGAAGTTGTGCACGCCGTAGTCCTTCCCTCCCAGCAGCAATCGCGCGTACACCACCCCGAAATTGGCCGTACGAGCCAGCGCTCCAGGCCACCACTTCATCGACGTCAGTGTGGGCGAGTGGATCTCGAACTCGTCGGTGGCGGGGATGTACGTGGCAGTAGTCTCGAGTCCACGGACATTGGATCCATGGCCGAGCTCAGTTTGAGCGTAGCATCCGACCATACGCCACTGCTTGGCCATTTGCATCCACTTTGACTGTTGTTCATCGGTGAACAATAGGCCCAGGTTCTTAAAGAACATCCCTGTGTGGAGGGCGGTAGAAGACGGACAACCGGTGAAGCCTTGCAGGATCACGTGGAGCAGGGCCGTATCTTCTTCACTGAGATTGTTGCGGTGTGCAATGATCTCCGCTTTACCCGCCATCTGGGTTGCGCGTTTGTACTGTTCTCCACGAGTGAGGTAGTACATCTTTTCATGGTTAAACACGGGGTCTTGGACCAGTAGCTGCTCCAGTCTCTCAAGCTTCTCCACGTGGCTCTTGCTCTGGTGCAGAACGTAAGCCAGCTCCCTCGAAGACATGCGACTCTTGCAACGCTCAGCCTCCAACGGGGACGACATGAGGATAGAGCAGTTATGGATGGGGTTCGAGGGTGCAAATCACAGCGCAAATCAAGAAATGAACCGTCAGTCTCAAGGTCCTGAAGTTCGGGTCTGGTGGTTGCGAGAAAGCTCTGTTGACTCGACACTTGTTTCAGTTGAAGTTTGCAATTGTGACTTGGGCAATGTATTGACAAAGTTGAAGTTGATCTAACAATTGGCACATTGACACGCGAAAGTGAAACCTTTTGCAACCTGCACCGAGAAACCATTTAAAAAACGTTTGATTATTTTTTAGGAAACTCAAATATGCATTCCTACTAGCGTTAGTAGTAAGGATTAGGTTGCTCAGCTATGTATCGTTTCCATAGTCTTCCGCTTACAAACGCGACTGCGAGATTTCGTCACGGATCGGACGCAACAACTCGTGCAGCGCCACCTTGTCGGACGAGTGGTTCAGAGGATCGTGCTGCGCAGACTCGTACAGAGCCTCGTACACGTTCCCATCGTAGCGACCCAAGGTCGAGTTCAACGTGTGATCCGAGAAGTTGAAGCCGTCCACAAGCGTCACAGCGTGTGGACGGATGAGCTTGAGTAGGTCCTCGATATTGTCTCGGATGATCGGCATCTCGTCGGGGAAGACGCATCCGCTCTCCATGAACTCGCCGGCGGTGGCTTCCAACTGCGTAAGTGCGAAGAGGTGGCACAGGAGACGCACAACATTCAGGATTGACGGGGACGACAGGAATTCCGAAGTTAGCGACGACGGAGCTTGAACAGCCTCAGCAAAGGTCTTGACAATCACCAGGCTGGCGTACGAGTTGGTCAGCTTCAACGTGTCCATCGAGTTGTTTTGCAGGCCAGCAGTGACTGAGGTCTCTGTCGAAATCTTGTGCACGTATGAGCGCAGCTGGTGCAGGAAACGTTGCTCGAAAGCTTCCACGTAATTTTGCGGGTCAAGCCACTGCTGTTTGGTACGAGGGGTTGCATTCGATAGCTTGTCGATGTTTGCGAGGAATGCCATAGGCTTCGGGACCTTGCCGGTTTTCTTATACGAGGTCAGGATCTTCAGCAAAGCGCGGGCAGTCTACCAGTTCAAAGCAGATACAAGAGTGGATTTGAGCAATCACACATACCGAAAACTAGGAAGATATCCACATACCTGGATGGAAAGAACCAGGTTGTCACCTTCAGTAGTGACAGTCTGCACGGCGTCTCCCAACAAGATCTGCGCAAAGACAACAACAAATTAGCCTGGCCGCTAACCAAATTTGAATCATCATTGGTGGCCTAGTACCGGCAAGCCTGCAGAACCAAACACATATCCTGTGAGTATCATCCTTGTATAACGAACTGTTTAATGTTGTCTTACCACTTGAAAGTAGGTAGCCATGTCCTCCGCAAGCCTAAAGTACACACAGACATTCACAAAAGACGTTAGAGGCAGATCTCATGCAAATGCAGCGGACGTAATATTCCAACCGTACCCGACGAGCGGTCTCAATACCAGCAGTTGCAAGATCCGTCGTGAGAACCTTGAGCCCACAGCTCATGACGTGACCAACAGTGAGTAGGCTCACATCACCGCGTTTGGTTTGCTCGGACAATAAAGCGGCGAAGTCGTCCACACGGTTTCCTACAGAAACATTTCAGTTAATTAATTGAAGTAACAACCATTGTAGTAAGCAATATAACGAATGAACATACCCGTCAACACGATAGCGTACGCGGCGGCAAGAAGCGGGAACAGACGGTACTGCTGCGTCTGGTAGTCGAGCACGCTCAGTTCCTCCTTGCACTTTAAGTTGTTGGCATCGTAACCTTGTTGACGAACCGCCGAGTACCGGATAGTGATCGTGCATGCCTTGGCCAAGTTGATACCGGCAGAACGGATAAATACCATGCGTGTCTGCAGCATGGTGAAATACACCACCTCTTGCGGAACACCCGCGTTTTTCACGTAGTTGCCTTCGCGTGTCACGGTCGCGAACCTCACTCCCATATTCAGACGTGGAATACGGACACGATTAAACTTGCAGTACCCGTTGTCGACGTTGTTAAAGCCGATTTTCGGACCGATGTCGCCCAACGTCACGCCAGGCATCGCGTCGTGCGACTCCAAGTCACGCAGCTGCACCATGAAGTTGTGCACGCCGTAGTCCTTCCCTCCCAGCAGCAATCGCGCGTACACCACCCCGAAATTGGCCGTACGAGCCAGCGCTCCAGGCCACCACTTCATCGACGTCAGTGTGGGCGAGTGGATCTCGAACTCGTCGGTGGCGGGGATGTACGTGGCAGTAGTCTCGAGTCCACGGACATTGGATCCATGGCCGAGCTCAGTTTGAGCGTAGCATCCGACCATACGCCACTGCTTGGCCATTTGCATCCATTGTGTCTGCTGTGCATCAGTAAACAGCAGTCCCAAATTCTTGATGAACATGAGCGTGTGCAGCGTCGTGGATGCCGAGCAGCTCGTGATACCCTGGAAAATGAGACGCAGTTGTTCTGTGTCCTCCTCACTCAGGCGGTTTCGACGCGCCAAGATCTCCACTCTGGCCGACATCTGCATGGCACGCTTGTACTGTTCTCCACGTGTGAGGTAGTTCATCTTTTCATGGTTGAACACGGGGTCTTGGACCAGCAGCTGCTCCAGACGTTCTTGTTGCTCCACCTTGTGCTTGCTCTTGTGCAACACGAAGGCGAGCTCGCGTGCGGGAACGGGGCTTCCCTTGCGCTCAGTGTCCAGGCGGTTGGTTGGCATAGTGGGGCGCGGAGAGACGAAGACGTGCTTTACTCGGCCAATTCGGAAATGGCAACTTCTCCTTTAAAGCTGCGTGTTGACTTGACATGATATCATAAAAGGGACATATGTTGAATCTGTGACGTGTGAAAATCTTTTTTTTTTGCAGTATTCAATTTTCGTAAACCGACATAGGATACGGAAAATGTTTTTAAATGAAGTTGCTAAGGTGAAGAGGACAAGAAATCGATACTAGCGCCATTGCATCTTGCTGTATGTATTACTTCGAAGTACTTCTTTTAAATTACATGTACAGTAGTAGGCTACTTACTACAAGTACTTATCATGTTTAGCAAGTTGCTACATCCTGGCTGCATGGACATGCTCGGTCTTCCCGTCGGAAACGATGTTACAGGTTGAAGGCAAGTTTGTTGACAAGACACTCGACGTGGGTTTGACGTGGCTTGTGGGTTATCTGCAAGCACCTCATGCACTCCTTGCCTAGGATTGCACATGTAGGCTACAATGTAGCTGCCCAATATTGGGGCTCATGGAAAATGGGGATTGATAAGATACGAATTTACTGCTCTGAGACGATTTCTATGGTTACAGTGCTCAGTTGAACTCCATCAGCTCCTGGGCATCTAGTGTGCGTTCCCGCAGCTTCTTGGACGACTTCTTCGAATATGTAGATCGAGGATACGCCGAATAGTTGTAGACACTGGCCAGTCCGCTCTCCTCTTCGTCGTCACCTGCTATGCTTTTTGAGCACGACAAATCACCGAGGTTGTCGTGCGGACCCCCACCTAGCTGAGGAAGGTAGCGCGGCAATGTTTGCTGCGAGAGCAGGACTTGTCGTGATACGGGTCGAACCGTAGCGATACCGACTCCAGCCGGAAGTCCCCCACTTGTCGATGACGTCGAGTCGCCGCTGTACGATGTCTTCTTCTTGCTGCCTCCTGGCTTTGGGAGATGGTTACTGCCTTTCTTGCGGTTCTTTCGACGTCCGCTTAAGGTGCTGATAGGGCCGCAATCATCGTCTTTCGGTGCCGCGGAATCGCTCGATGGCCACAACGCAGTCACCGAAATGTCTTCAACCGAATCCGTCAGTTTCTTCAAGCTACTGCTGCTCGTTGAATGGCCACTCCTTTCTTCCTTCCGACTTCGCCTGCTCCCTGATCTCCGTTTGTCCTTCGTTAGCGGCGGGTTCTTCTCTTCTGCCTTGGTTGTTCCACGGCTCGACATCCAGCTTTTGCTTCGAGCAGTGTCGTACGCCTCGGATGGCCAGCGAGTTGTAGCATCATCGTCTGCTGTCATGGATCCTCCTGGTTGCTGTTTCTCGCTGAGATTGAATAGTAAAGGTTTGAGTTCTGGAGCTGCAGCTGTGACGGAGCTCACGGGGTCGACCGTAGCAGAATACGATAGTCCTTCAAAGTAAGGGTGCTTCAGACACTCTTCGCTTGTAAACCGATCCTCCGGGCATAACTGAATGGCACCTTCTAGAAAATTGATGGCCTTCTTGGACACCCGGCCGCAATACCGTCGATATAGAGTTTCAGGTACTTTCACTTCAGGGATCTTCAGTCCCGAGAACCGAGGGTTTGTTGCAAAAAGTTCCATGTGCCTCTTTTGAAGTGGCCCGAGCATCTTCTGGATCAAATACAGCTGATCGATCTCACTTTCCCCTGGAAACATCGGCTGGCCTTCGATGAGCTCCCCCATAATACACCCGATCGCCCAGATATCCACGGATCTTGAATACTTAGTATCCCCAAGAAGTAGCTCTGGAGCACGATACCATCGGGTGGCGACGTACTCTGTCAACTCACAAGAGTTCCCATTACTAGGGAGAGACCGTGCAAAGCCAAAGTCGCACAAACGCAGTGAGTGCTCGCTGTTTGACGTATTCACGAGCAGGTTTTCTGGCTTGATGTCACGATGTATAACGTTGTTTGTGTGGCAATAATGAATTGCACAGCACAACTGAAAAATGTACGATCGCACGAGCTCGCTGTCAACACCGTTCGGCTTGTCTTCAAGTACCTCCAGCAGATTCTTCTCCACGTATTCGAACACAAGATATAGTCGACCTTTCCGCCGGAAAGCCTCCTTCAGTCCAACGATGTTTCCGTGTTTGAGGAAACGCAGCATTTTCACTTCGCGTAGCGTTGTCTTGCGCACCATTGGGTCGTCGTCCTCGTTCTCTTTGAACTTCTTGATAGCCACCGTCTCATTCGTCTCTTTGTTGTGGCACTTGAGCACTACGCCATAAGCGCCCTCTCCTATCACACCAAGCACTTCGTACTTGTTCATCGCTACAGTCAGCGGAGACTTGCACTAGCGCAAGGCTAAACAAGTTACGATCCATTGTCACTCAGCAGCGTCGCTTTTAGAACGCTGGCAAAACAGCAAAAATAACACGGGAGCAGCTGGTCCGTTTCAGCGTCAGCCTTCTTGTTGTGTTCTTCAACGCTAAAAGTGCATTCATGATGCGCTTCTGAGCCGCGCTTAACCCTTAATTCAATCAAGCTGCACTTACATCATGTGTATTCCGGTCGGGTTCAGTGGCAATGTGCTGGTGATCGGTGAAAATCCACTTGCGGCACGATCACCCGAGGTGTCATCTCAGCTTTCACTTCTGTCTCGCTAATTGCACGGGCCCTTGTCTGCTGCTTCTTGCCCAGAGGCTTTCCACCCAGGCAACGTTGCGCTCAAATATCTATCCATCAACGTCTCCCATCTGCGCTTCTTATAGCCATTAACATTCCCACACAAGAACGTGAACATTGCGCGGTGGGGATCGTTCGGGTCCTCAGGTGGTATAGGCAAAATAGTAGGTGGAGGACCAGGAAACTTCGGAGGGAGCGCCAGTGTTCCCTTTCTTTTTCGCTCATGGTGTTCGACAACCTGAGCGAGGTGTGATACCGTTGCCATCGCTTTCATCTTGCTGTCTAATCCTCCAACAGATGCCTCCACGTGAAGTTTATCCTCAAGCGTCGTAGCAAAGTGTACTTTGTACATTGGCTTCCCATGCTTGGAATTTGCTTTCACAGCCAGCCGAATCTGCGGGGTAGAAGGCGCTGCCACCACTTCATTGCTGGGCTGGTTCATCTTATTATTGACCGGTTGTTGCTTCTTCAGGCGGCGTTTTTTGCTCGGATGCTCCTTACTCGGACTGCTGGGAGTTTGGCCTTCCGTACTTTTAGGCATTCCAATCCTCGGCGGCGATCCTGTGCTACCGGTCAATATGAACAGCGGTACAACAATAGAACTTCGAATCCATCTCAATAATTCTTTGCCATGCGCCATCACATCGAAGTGTGTTGACTGTGTCGATACAAACTCCCGCAGAATCAAATCGGATAGTTTGTCCCTCAGCATCGAATCCTTTTCCACCAGCGATGCAACTCTGTTCGTCGGGTCAGATGACGAAAAAGGATGTTGACGGTCAAAGAGCTGCCAGTTGAAACCCACAAGAAGCTCTCGAGAAAATGCTTGGACGCTTGCTTCCGTTGGAGGACACAGTGCTTGCTGCTGCACAACGGTATCTTCCACGATCTGTGTCATATACTCCTCCATAACGATACTAGCTGCAACCGCAGCCGAGTCTTCAAATGTTCCGATAAGTTCTCCAACGTTTGCTGCCTTGACACTTGCCATATATACCAGAAAATCCAACGTATCCTGTTCATCATAAACAAAACTTAGTTCCAAACTTGCGCTTGTAGAGTTGTACATGTATACGTACATCACGGGGCATCGCAGCATCTCGGTCTGATAATAACCAAACACAAAGCCAATCAGCTACTGGACAAGCCCGCAACCGACTATAGTTGAGTGCAAAGGGTACGTACCTATTCCGTATGTGATATTTTCAAGTCCACGGACGATTTCACTTTGAATTGCATCACTTTTGATCTGTTTCACACACGAAATGTTGTTAATATATACTTATACAGTGCGTGGTGATCAACCCGGGTCGTTAAACAGAATCCATAGGAATACACTTACCGCAGCACTAGTCCTTCGACTGATCCGTCCACCTCGAGGCTCAATAGTCTCCAGCAGGGAGCATCCTTCAGATCGAAGCAAGGGGTGGTATGAGGCCGGAAAGTTTCCGTTTCCGTTAGAAGAATGAACCATGCTCCTGATCATCGTCCGTGGAATGACACTTTCTGTCCTGGGAGGGAGCACTTCTGAGCCTGGTCCGTCGTCCACGCCATCATCGAAGTCACTAACTAGCCCATCGTCGTCCTGAACCGTGGTGATCTTATTGATGCGATAGATGTTGTCACACGACGGAAACCCTGCCGCTCTTCTTATCCGTCGCGCGCGTTCCATTTCGTGTCGTGCTTTAGCCTCATTTTCCTTGGTAGCAGCATCTTCTCCAAGTCGATTTTCAAGCATAAAACAACTGCACAGCATTTCTTCTTCCTCCTCTGTCAGCTTCACTTCAAGTTCCGGGTGTCTCTTTGTCCACAAGATTTGCTGATGAAGGACACAGCGACAATGACTGAAGAAGCCGTGAGGCTGGCGACAACCATGGCAGAGCTTGCAACGCGCTGTCGGATCCGTCAGCGAGCAACTGCAGGCTCTTGACTCGTGGCACACAGCACGGCGATGGCGTCCAGTTAATCCACAGACGCAATGGAGCTCCACACATCTGCTGCAGGACGCACACGATTCAGAACTGGAGCATCCGCAGCGAGGATAAGCCCGCGGCTCTGGTTGTCGACCAATAGGGACAACAACTGGGGCAGGCCTTTCCTCCAGTTCAATGCCGTTGTTGCGGATGTGCCAAGCCAAGTAAGCCATGCGCTCAACGCCTGGTTTCTTGGCTAAGAATTCCTCTTGGTTCATCCCCCTGGGCCAGGCGAAGTTTTGTGGTACCGTTGGCTCTGGTGGTGGCGGCTCCTCAATCCTGGGTCTCTCCCTGTAGTTGCGCAGAAACTCCTGGCGCTCCTCCTTCGTCTTCTTGGAAAAAAATTCTCTTCGGTCTGGACCCTTAAGCCTGCACCACGCGTTGATTTTCTTCTTCTTGTAGAATGCCGGGTTGGGTGATGGGGTGACAGGCTTTGGGAGCTGGTATCCGTACCGCTGGCAAAAGCGAATGAGGTAGTTTTTGCGCTCAAGCCCCCGCTTCAGAGAGTAATACGCCCTGACGTTGAAGCCCTTGGGAAACCGCTTCGAGGAAGCCCACTTTGCCCTCTTCCGCCGCTGTTTAAAGGCGGGTGGAGGTGCTCCGACTGCTTCTGCAGCAGCAGTCGGTACTTCAGTCGGTAGCGTGTCGGCCTCCATTGGTGCGTCGACCGGCGCTTCTACAGCATCCGCCGAGACTTCGGCCATCGGCGTGTCTGTCTCCATTCGTGTTGTGCGTGAGAGAAAAAAAAAAAGCACTTTTGTTTTATGTATGCCACACCACTTTCTTCCAGCGCAAAATTTACTGGGAAATTACATTTGTTCACTGAAGATGGAGAACGTGAAGCGAGGCAAGCTCAAGCTCAAGAACGGCAGCAAGCTCAAGGTGGCGTCCAAGCACAAGCACAAGAAGAACAAGAAGGCGTCAAAGCGCCGGGAAGAAGAAGAGCGGCGCCATGAGCACGACAAGAGCGAGGATTTGGAGGTGACCACGGACGATATGACCCCAGCACAGCGTCGACACGCTGAGCATCAGAAGAAGAGGGTGAGTTCTGTCGTAGATAATGTAGTAGGTATGCAGTTGTACTTATGTATTTATGTTGTCAGGAGCAAGAGGAGATCGAAAAGTTGGCGTCCAAAACGTACAGAGAGCGCATGGAAGAACTCAACCAGCACCTTGGCAGTCTCACAGAACATCACGACGTGCCTCGTGTATCGGCCGCAGGAAATGGTTAAGCAGGCACTTGCGAGATCTCTATAGATCTCTGCGTAATGTACGATCGAATGGATATTCACATACTGCTTCATTGGCGACAAGCATCGTATTTTTTATCTTAACCTCACTACTGCTGTCCTCCTTCTTCATGTGCACATTGATTTAATTGACCGAGCTATTCATTGTCTTCATCGTCATCCGACGCAAGTGCATTATACGCGATGCACTGCTGGTTTGTGGACCAGTTGCGTTGTCTTGGATCACCGCAGGAGAAATACAGCTCGCACAAGTGAGTGCTAGTGCTGTGGCAGCCCATCGGAGACGATTTCTTGCAACGAATTTCCTGGACCAAGCCGCCGAGCTCGTCAACCTGTGGAACGATATCCTTCCTGGGCTTCATAGTCAATACATAGTCGCGAACGTCTTGAGAAGTGATGTCAAAGCGCCCCAACGAGTAAAGTAGCCCAGGTCCTGAAAATGACACGGCACTCGTCTTGGTCTTAGCCCCAATCATTGCTGCGATAGCGCCGCCTAGACTGTGCCCAGTGATGACAAGGTTATTTCCCACACGGGCACGTGTATCTACGGCATGATTCAGCACGTCAGTATACACGGGTGACGGCATCACACTTGAGATAAGACGCATGGACAGCATTTTCACCACGAATGCGCGAGGCAACTGCTTCAGGAAAGGGATGAACACGTTCACAGCTTGCATCACGCATACACCAAACCAAAAGTGCATATCTTCCAGAGCATCCGTCGCAGATGCTGTACCTCTCACCGCGATGACAGTCATGTTGACTGCAGGATAGTAAATCTCCATCCAAGATTGTCCGTCAGTGCTCTCGTTATTGCGGGCCACGTATTCCCAGTCCTGCAACTCGGTTCCATTGAACCGATTGTCGAGAGCAGATTTCTGGATGTCCGTGGTAGTACCATACGCGGCGTCGGCCACCAGGGCTAGATCCAACACAGAGAGTCCTTGGTAGTTGATGCTGCAAGCCGCGTATTCGGACGTATCATCAAAGCTAATCACCTTTCCATTAATGGTGACCGAAGCTGCAGCGCCATGGGTTGTTTTGAGCTCGTTTGATACCAACGCGGTCGAGTTGTCAAACTTTCCCAGCTTAAAAGCGCCACCGGATACAAACGTGCCGATGATAAACGACGACGAGAAGAAAATGAGTGAGACAACCACGAAAGCCGAAATGAACTTCCGAAACGCACGGCCGAAAATCTGAGGGAATCGCCTTTGCACCACGGAGCTGAGAGCAATGAGGCATATACCCATGATTGGCCAGCCGATCAGAAAGGTTTTCAGTGATAGCAACGCAGATCCGACAACGAGAAGTAGTAAAATTGCGGCGCGGACATTGAGAGACAAGTTGTGCCATGGGTTGCGCGAACGCGCCCATGCTCGGAACTCCTTCATTTGCTTCAGACGTGAAACATACACTGACGCAGCGTGAGATCGTCCAGTGTCCGCGCCAGATTCAACACCAGTGCTTGCAGCAGTAGAGGAAATCTGATCGGAGCTTCCAGCAACTGCAATCAGAATAGTGACTTCATCGACAGGCGTCTTGCGGCGTTTCTTATCGTCCTTCTTTGACTTGTTGAAACAGATCCAGCCAGTAGGATGCAACGCCACACCGACGTGGTGGACGAAGCGGAAGCCAACGTCCAACAGCCAGAGGTGCTCGGCACGCTTTTTACGTTCAAGAGAGCTGACTGCTCGACGCATGATACGCCTTCTCCTACGGTAGTTGCTCACAATGACGCGCATCTTTCCATTACGGCTGCTCCAAAAGTGTGCGATCATCCACAGCACCAGATACCCACCGACGCACCAGAATCCCATTTGCACGTAAGCCAAGAACGCGTCCGACATTGACCAACTTGTCACGAACTTGAGAATCATTGAAGCAGCCGTCACAACTTCGAAAACCACGGGGCACACAATGTCCACAATGAGAAAAGTCGACAGATCAATAGCTGGGCCTTCGTCCTGCACCTTCTTGATGAGAAGAGTAGTCTTTACTGCTGCCTGGATGCGCTTCCATCGGTCCTTAGCTGTTCTTTTCTGAGGGCCTTCGCCTACTCTCGCTTCTGTCGCTTCCACCACAGTTTTTTGCTTTTCCGCAGCCGCTTTCTTGCGTTCCCAGGCTTCATCCTCTTCTTCCTTATCATCATCCAAGAACGGATCGTCCTTGGCTGTCAGTAGTAACGACCCTCTTGGACGTAGTTTCCCAGGGACTGCACTTGTCCGACTCCTTCGCAACTCGCCCCCCTGCGCCTCAAGTTCTTCAGACACGTGGTCGTCAGATTCTTCGGGCTCCACCAAATCTGCTTTATGACGAAGGTAGTGGATCACAACAGCCAACGCCAGTCGAAAATTCGGCAGCGAGCCGTCCGACTTATTAAGTGCATCCACAAAGAGTCTCGAGGCCTCTTCGAAGATGTAGGACAGGAAGAAGAGTGCCACCGGCAGCAGTATCAATGAGATCACAGCTCGCACAGTGTAGTACTCATCATACTTAGCGCTAGGCAGGAAAATAGCGAAGAAAATCTCCATCAGCAGCGTGAACGAGAACATGAGCACCATCATGACCACCAGAAACGACAGGTAGCCGAACCGCACTTGGCACAGCGTGCGGTAGAAGCGCCACTTGCCGGACGCTTGGCTGTAGGCATGCAGCTCCTCTTCACGCCCTTGGGCTGTGGCTAGAACGCGGTCCTTGTGCTTGTACGCATGCAGTAAGCGGTCCGAATAGCCGACGGCGGCGTCTCGTAAATGAACGTTGCGTCTGTTCGGAGGACTGGACGCCGCATCGAACTGGCCGCCGTGGACATCTACCGAGACGGAGGACGTGCGGCCCAGACGGTCCGCCTCCAGTATGGGTACGTCTCCGCCTCGGCCAGGTCGAGACGTCATCGGAAAGCTCTAATTGCCAATGGGTTGGCAAGTCCCGGTGTGGCGACAACGCTTGACGGTGCTGCGCTGATAGAGAGCTCGTTTCCCGTGCGTGGGTGCAAGGCCGCGACTATCATGATATCTGTCTATTCTCGTAATTTTCTGTTATCCTAGGATTAGTTTTGCAAATGATTATCATTCAACCCTCTCGGATTTGTTCCTGTGAAAAACGCTATATGCCACATCAAATTCACTTATTTTTTGCCGTACAGCAGGACGATTGTGCGCGGCGAGAGCATGACGCGGGGCAAGGCGACGGCCTACGTGCAGCTGCCGGAGCTGGATGGACACTCGCGCAAGGTATACGCGCTGGGCTTCAACTGTGATGGCTCCATGCTGGCCTCGGGCTCCAACGACCGCAGTATCCGCATCTGGGACCCTTCCACTGTACGTCAATTTCTCTCGCCTTGGATTGTCTCCAGCCAAGTACTCATACATTTATCTATGTGATACATGTAGGACCGGGAGCTTATGAACCTACGTGGCCACTCGGACTCGATCCTTTCGTTGGCATGGGACCCCACGACGCCACACCGCTTAGCTAGTACTGGGGCTGACAAGACTGTGCGCTTTTGGGACACCAAGACTGGCCGTATCGTCAACAGTGTATCTCTGCCTAGTGACGCTGTGAATATCGCTTACAGCCACGACGCTAAATACGTCGTAGTGGGCAACCTGGACGGTATCACGCTAATCGACACGCGCAGGGCACGTGTGGTGCGGCGAGTGGTGAACCCTTTCGAGTCGTATGAGATGCAGTTCAGTAAGACAGGCTTCCTGTTCGTGGCGGCTGGTCATGCTGCTGGGTTTGGCACATTTGAGATCATGCGAGTAGTAACCGAGAAGAAGAGCAACCCCAACCTAGAAAGCGCGCACAAGGTGAGCAGCACTGGTTATCAAATCGTGATGTCTTAGCTGGGACTTACGAACGTGTGTTTTGCTGGTGGTGTGTACTAGGTTATGGCACACGCTGGAAGCTGTTTTTGCTTGGACTTTCATCCGTCTGGAAGGTATGATTACGTAGGAATTATTCCCTTGCTTGCACCAGTTTAACGTTGTGTTTAAATCCCGCAGATTCTTGGCTCTGGGCGGTCTGGACTCGCTGGTGAGCGTCTGGGACCTAGAGGAGCTATATTGCGTCAAGACGTTTGTGGTCACAACGTACGTATTTATATGAATCCCCCCATTTGTAGCGACAGAAGATGGAGTTCACTGACGAAATTATTTGCACCGGTTACATGCAGAGCGAGCATTCGACTTGTTCGCTTTAGTCACGATGGCAAGTATATAGCGGTTGGCATGGATGAACCGAACTTGGTCGTGGTGAACGTAGAAAGCGGCGAGAAGGTCGTCAACCTGCAGCTCCAGAACAACGTTCAGTACTTGAGCTGGCACCCGAACAAGAACGTGCTGGCCTATGTTGGCGACAAGGCTTCAAGTGACAAGAACTCCAACCGCGACGGTGTTATCAAAATGATTGAGATGAAGGATTAACGTTGGCCAAGTCATACGAGAGTGTCATGCGAAAAAAAGGATAGTCGCAGCAGCACCAGAAGAAAGGAAATATTTCACCCGCGTCTGAGTTCTGAAAATGAAGCTGTGTTGAAGTGGGCATCGCTCTCATGTACCAGTTCCTGGCAGTAACGAGGTCGTGAGTTGACGCACGTAGGCTTGCATTTGAAGTCGCGCTCGGGCAACTCCTAAGTAGCAGCTGCACTGCTTCACGGTGCCGGTATCACCCAATTCCTGGGCTAACCGATGAGCCTGATCGAACGCCCGCTCTGCCTTCTCGTACTCTGCGCGTCGACTTGCAAGATGACCAAGCTGAATCCATGCAAAGGTCTCAGCCGGTCGATCGTTGACTGACTGAATGAGCTGCATGTGCTGATTAATGCATGCAATCGCTGTGTCCAGGTCGTTCTGACGGCTTGCCAGTAGTCCCAAGTTGCCGACGGCAAGGCTCTGACCGTACGCGCTGTTCAACTGGATAGCCAAGCGAAGCGCCTCCTGATAGTAGTGAGCAGCTTCGTTCGGCCGGTCTAAAGAACCGAGCGTCAGTCCCATATTCAGGTGCGCTACGAATTTGCCAGCATCATCTGCCACTTCCAGATGCTTTTGATGGTACACTAACGCGTTTTGCAGGTTGCGATTCTGCGGATCCACGAATTTGCCAGTGTAGCTGTAATCTTTCTTGGAGGAAGACAGAAGCTGGTAGTTGACACCGATGCAGTTGGCAGCGAGCCCCATGAACAATTTGTTCTGCGTGCTTTCGCTAATTGAAAGCACGAACAGGTAGCAATCGATGGCTTTAGAATAGTCCTCGACGTTGTCATGAAGGATCCCGAGACTGAATAGCGCATCATTTATGGTTAGCCAACCTGGTAGTCACGGTCTAAAGGCGAGCACTCTTACCACAAGTAGGCAGTGCACTCGGCGTCGTGTCGCCCCGCGCGCTTACTCGATTCCCCTAACATTGAATACTCCTTGATTTGCTTGGAGGAGACTGCCCTGCCACGGTTTTTCAGTTTCTGCGAGGAGCAGCAGCTCAGCTTGGCCTCCACTTGTGCACCGTTGTCAAACGACGAGCGTATATGGGTCTTCAGCTTGCGGAGTGCCGTTGCATGGGGTGAAAATACCGTCTTCTGGATGCGTTCCTCTCTGGTTTGAGGAAAGTTTCTCTCAGGTGTTTTGATCTGGCGTGAGGAAGCAACGTCACATGCATGAAAATATGCTCATCTACAATGCCAAAATATGCATATTCACGCACGCTTTCCGGGGCATCAATTCGTTGCGGGAAATCCACTTGCGGCGTAGCTTCGGCGAGCTGTGTGCCTTCACGTGAATTCACTGTCGTCACATTCGAGTTGATACTGGAATAACAACGAGCGTCAATAGAAAACACTGTAACTCAAGACAACTCCTACTGTGTATCACATACAATGCATCAAACGCCCTATTCTGCGGGGACTTTGGCGGGGAGCGTGTCGGCGACCTCGCCATGTTGTCTCTTGCTCAAGAGTCGTTTTTCTGTTGAAGTTCTTTAAGTTGCACATAATACAGCAACATAAACTTGACAAGCAACATAACTGTGCTGGTAAATGTCGCTGCCCATTAGCCTTCTGGAAGCTTCACGACCAGGGATTGGTAGCAGAATGCGAATTAGTACTAATAGTACTAAATCAATATAGTATTATTACTTTAGTAGTTAGTAGATTGGTGCAACTGCAGCGTTTAGTAATAAGCCAAATTCAAAAGATGCGATTAGTAGTAAAAAAACTGCTAAATCTTAGATCCACTTCGAGCAGCATTTCCGGGATTTCGCCATCCAGCCAGGCTACAGTGTTAGACGCAGCGCCAGACCCCGGGCTTGAACTTGAAGCGGAGCCAGGGCAAAACTCAGAGAATGACATTCCTGCTTTCATTACGCACCATTTTCAGCGTGGAAAAGACTCTGTTTGGCAGGTCATTCACCAACTAGACAATCCAGTCAAGCATCTCAATTCTATCTACACTCACATATGTATGATTTGCGCTGGCGACGATAAGAAAACATGGAAGCAAGCGCTTTGCCGGGTGGCTTCGACTGCAAATGCCAAGTCGCACATGTACCGAAAGTATGTTGACCATGAGATCGGTGAGCAAGAGCGCGAGCTTCATGAGGGGCGTATCAACCGTTTGCATCGCATCCGACGACGAGCTGGATCTCTTGTGCGGCGAGCAGGTATCAGTCCAATCGGAACAACACCTGACCGATTCTGCGCTAAATGCGGACGCCGAAGCACTGGCTTGATCTACGCGTCGAATGGGTGTGCTTCGTGAAGGACCAATATGCCGAGGACGCCGAAAAGCGCTCTGCCATCTGAGAACGAGGAACAAAGTGGATGAGAGTGTCTGGAACGCCAAAGAGCTTTGTAAGCATGTGGACGTCTGTGTATGGCAGAGCAACAGCTTATTCTGCACCAACCGGCGAGTGCATGGTGAATTAGTACTAACGGAATCAGCGTTAGCTGTTTTGATTTTGCTGCCTTATAGTATTATCACAAAATTAGCAGTTCATCAGGTTAGGCTCCAATAGTATTATCATTTTTAGGCCAAAATCCCAACTGCTACCAATCCCTGTTCACGACTGCAATGGTGGCTACCAAGAGCGACCCGAACTGCGTGGAACCGGTGTGCGCCGACAAGATGGACTTCTTCAAGAGCGCTGTAGGAAAGAAGACCACGAAGACGGCGGCGAAGCCCACGGCAGTTGCTGACTGTCCCTTGGATCGCCAGGAGCTGGGCAACGCCACTTGGGGACTGGTGCGTGCGGATTTATAGCGATATTAACGACTTGCAATGGCCTTACACTTGCTGGATGATTGTGCAAATATTGCAGCTGCATTCGATGGGCATTTATTACCCGGACAAGCCGTCCCCCGAGTACCAGGCGAAGGCCAAGACGTTCGTCGAGGCGTTGGCACTCATGTACCCGTGCGTACACTGTGCTGATGATTTCCAAAAGGAGATCGCCAAGTCTCCTCCACGGTGAGTCATAAGAGTAGTATAACCCTGTAAGTATTGCGGTTGGTGTCTGGCTTTAACGGTTGCGGTTTTACAGGGTGGAGTCGCGGACGACGTTCTCCATGTGGCTGTGCGAGCAGCACAACATTGTGAACCGCAAGATCCACAAGCCTGTGTTTGAATGTACGATGGAGAACCTGGAGGAGCGATGGCGGAAAGGCAAGCCGGCGTGTTGGGGCGAAGATGGTGACGAGGAATCAGCCAAGGAGGCTTTAGGCTAAAGAGCCAAGGACGACATCACTAGTGTCACGGCAAAAGTAGAAGTACGTACATGTACTTCGAAGTTAGAAGTAAGTAAAACGATAGTTGTGTACATGGAGCATTGTCATCTGCCTCCGAGCTGTGAACAATGTTACAGCACAAAGTTAAACTTGGAACAGTTGTGCCTCTGTCACTTGCTCTAGTTCGATTTCTCGAGGCAAGTGGAGTCGACATTGTTACAACTCTTCGTGCTTTTCTTCGTTTGTCTTGGCTTGAGGACATACTTCAGTACAAGCAAACTGCAGTTAGTAGCTGCTCGCAATGGAAGTGCAGCGCAGAAACGTTTACCTTGCAGCACGCCACCGCACATCCGCTCCTTGGCCGGAGTAAAGTCATCGAAGAACGTGCGCGTCAACTCGTCCTCGTATTCACCAACAAAATCATTGCACTATAGTAATGAATAAGCAACCAGAAGTTGTAACGTCACCGTATCTACATGACATGTTGAGAATGAAACGTACCGCGGTGCTGAGCATTCGTTTGGTCTTGTGGCTGCTGCCAGGAAGCTCCAGCGGGACCTGTTCGCAGACGTCGTCCAGCACCTCCAAGATGCGAGCCTATCAGGCGGGCAACAGATACTTCAAACTATTGAAACACTGATACAGACAATATCAGCAAAATACCTCGCTACGTGAGTACTTGATCTGCTTCTTCTCCTCACTGATGCGGAAGACGACGTCCATGTCGTGATCATACTGGAGGTAGATGTAATATCATTTTAAAGTGAGTACCATGTAGTGTTTGGCAACTCGCAAGTACACTCGAACTGACCTGTGTGTTGTTCAGCTGCGTTTCAATCTCAAACACGATGGACTTGCAGACTGCGCGCCAGATAACGATTAATACACAATTAGTTTTAGTCATAGCCACGCGAAGTACCACACAAGTAATAATGCATGTACGCACTGCAGCAGGACGCAGGCTGGCTTTCGCCGTCGCAGTCGAGTTGCCTGTGGCCAGCGGCGTTGAAGCGCTTGGCGTGGTTCCATCTGCAGCATCAAAAACAGGTTTGCACCATTACCGAACATCAAAACCCCGCAAGTGTATCAATATACGCAACTGTCGTACCGGTCGGTCCATCCAAGCGCTGAAGGCAGCAAGGTCGCTGCCGCGAGTGCCAACGCCGCCACCTTCACCATCGTCGTCCAGTCTGAGTATGAGTCAGTCACGCCTGCTGTCTACTTTAGGCCAATCGCGCTCTTTCCCTTCACAATCTGATTTCGATCGGACATATCTTCTTTGTTAGGTATTCTAGAAACACGCCGGACGTGTACCACGTGGAAGCGCCTGGTCTATGTTCATAGAATTGCTTAAATAGTACTGTTTTCTGTAATTCCTAGCGATTTACGGTAATTTTTACCCGCTTTTAAATCCATGGAAAGATCGCGCCAAGCGGCTGTTCATGCATTTCAACGCGTCAACCAATCGAAGCTCATTATCGCTTTTACCCGCAAGATCTCAAGTCGATGAAGACAAGACGCCGATCGTCGCTGCTGCTGCTCCTTGTGGCCGTAGCCCTGTGCTACAGCGCGCTATCCACGGGCAGTGCCCATGCCGAAGTGTCCACGGGCTCGGACGACGTGCTGGGGTGCGTCAGTTGGTCGCATTTCTCTCTAAAACTAGGGAACTAACGTTTTGTGGCCTTGTCTCGGTTAATGAATAGAAGAAGCACGCCGAATCTTCTGGTGGACGAGCTGGACGATGAGCCGATGACCGGTGGTGAGACATTCGCGTTCCAAGCCGAGGTCTCGCGCCTTATGGACATCCTCATCAACTCCCTGTACCGTACCAAGGAGATCTTCCTACGTGAACTGATCTCCAACGCCTCGGACGCGTTGGACAAGATCCGCTTCCTGGCGCTGTCCAATAATGAGCTGCTGGGCAAGCTGCGTGACCTCGAGATACGCATCAGCTTCGACAAGGACGCACACACACTCACCATCCGCGACACGGGTGTCGGTATGACCAAGGACGACCTCGTCAACAACCTCGGCACGGTCGCCAAGTCTGGAACTGCCAATTTCGTGGAGGCCATGCAAGCCAGCGCCGGCGACAGCAGCCTCATCGGGCAGTTCGGTGTCGGCTTTTACTCCGTCTACCTCGTCGCCGACCGTGTGCGCGTCGTGAGCAAGAACAACGATGACGACCAGTACATCTGGGAGTCTGACGCCAACGCGTCCTTCACGATCACCAAGGATCCCCGCGGCGACACTCTTGGTCGTGGTACCGAAATCACACTGTTCCTCAAGCCGGACGCTACTGAGTTCCAGGACCAGGACAAGCTCAAGAGTCTCGTGGGGCACTACAGCGAGTTCATCACGTTTCCTATCTATGTGAACGCGAGCTCGACCGAGACATACGAGGTGGAAGAAGAACCCGTGGATGTCGAGGAGTCCGCTGAAGATGAGAAAGATGCTGAGAAAACCAGTGAGGAGGACGAAGAACTGGAGGCCGTGGAGGAAGACGAGGAGACGAAAGCCCCCAAGACACGCACGGAGACCCGTACCGTGTGGAACTGGGAGCGCGTCAACGAGGTCAAGGCTATCTGGACACGCTCCAAGGATGATATCAGCGACGAGGAGTACGAGAGTTTCTATCACTCGCTGCAGAAGACTGACATTACGGACCCTCTGACGTGGATCCACTTCAAGGCGGAGGGCGAGATTGAGTTCAAGTCGATTCTGTACGTGCCTGGTCAGGCTCCTCGTGACCTGTACACGCGTTTTGAGAACCAGAAGGCTGACATTAAGCTGTACGTCCGCAAGGTGCTCATCACTGACGACTTCGATGACTTCTTGCCGCGTTACCTGAACTTCATCGCTGGTGTTGTGGACTCGGACGACTTGCCGATCAACGTCTCGCGTGAAACGTTGCAGGAGAACAAGATCCTGCGCGTTATCCGCAAAAAGCTGGTCCGCAAGGTTTTGGAAATGCTGCGCAAGTTGTCTGAGAATGACGAAGAAGATGACGACGAGGAAGACGAAGAAGAGGCAGAGGCAGAGGCGGACGCTTCGACCGATGCAGAGTCCGACGCTAAGAAGGAATCGGATGAGGCTGCAGAGGGGGGAGAAGAGGAGGGAGAGGAAGAAGACGGAAATGCCACGTACAACAAGTTCTGGGAGGAATTCGGCAAGAACATCAAACTTGGTGTCATGGACGATGCTGCCAACCGCGGCAAGTTAGTGAAGTTGTTGCGCTTTGTAACGAGCGAGAGCGACGGCAAGTGGACCTCGCTAGAGCAATACGTGGACCGCATGAAGGACTGGCAGGACTCGATCTACTACATCGCTGCTGAGAATGCCGAGGCATGCGAGAAGTCCCCATTCATGGAAAAAATGCGCGCAAAGGGCCTCGAGGTACTTTACTTTGTGGATGCCCTGGACGAGTACATGGTCTCGCACATGTCGGAGTATGACGGCAGGAAGCTTGTGTCCATTACCAAGGAAGGCATCAAGTTCGGCGACGAGGACGAATCGCTCACGAAGAAACGCGAGCAGTTGTACGCCGACAAGTATGTTGCACTCACAACCGCTTTGAAAACGCTTTACGGAGACAAGATTTCTCGTGTGACGATGTCACAGCGCGTGGTGGACTCGCCTGCCGTCATGGTGACCTCACAGTGGGGCTACTCTGCTAACATGCAGCGCATCATGAAGGCGCAGACCTTTGCCAGTGGTGAGAAGAATTCACCGATGTATGGCGCTGGGTCTGCAATTTTGGAGCTGAATCCTCGCCACCCGATAGTGTCCAAGCTGAATGAGCTTATGCTGAGCGACTCTGAAAAGAAAGAAACCCAGGATCTCGCCTGGTTGCTTTACGACACGGCCCTCATCAACTCGGGCTTTGACATGGCGGACACCAACCACTTCTCGGAACGCGTGCACCGTATTATGAAGAGCAGCATGGGCATCGAAAGTATGGAACTGGAACCGGAGATCGAGGTCCCTGAAGAGGAGCCGGAAGTAGATGAAGAAGAGGCAGAGGACCTGGATGAATCTGAGGAAAGCCCGCAGACCGACGATGCTGAGGCAACAGAGGAACCAGATGAACCTGTTGTCGATGAAAAAGATGAACTGTGATGAGGTGTGAGGGACTGAACTAACTTCGAGACCATAAAGCACGGTCATTTACCACAGATTCTTGCGTTTGTACGAACGAGGTGGGGTTGAATACTTATATGCAGGGGCTACTGGTTAAGACTAAAGCCGCCGCCTACGAATCGATTTGCGGCTGCAATTGCTAGCTGCCGCTGTTGTTCAGCAGGGCTTGGTCGACTAGATTTACTGCTATTGTTATTCGGGATGTTCGGTAGTTGGGTTTGCTGGGATTGCTGCTGGTTCCGCGAAGCCAACACCATAGGCTGTTTATCTTTCATCTTCGCCTCGAGCTTCTTCTTGTAGTATTTGCGCTTGAATTCGTGCAGTTCACGAGCCAGCCGCTCGATCTCGAACTTCAGTTCGTGCTCCTTGGCTTGGAACATATTCTGTTCGCTTAACAAGCTCTTGAGCTGCTTCTCCTTCTCTCGAACGACCTGTTGATACCAACTCAACTGCTCTGCAACTTCAGGTCCCGGCTGCCGTGCTAGAATTGCCTTGAGCTCTTGGTACAGTTTCTCCTTCTCTTGATTTACGAGTTCTTTCTCGACGACTTCTTCAGTCTTCTGAATAAGCCGCTTCTGTAGCGTCTGAATCTTCTGTAGCAACTCGTACGTTGCCGGGTCACTTCCTTCTAGTTTGCGCCACCGATGGACATTCATGGGGTTTTCTAATTCTTCTGACAAAGCTTTCACCTTCGTTTTTTCCTGGAGCAACTCGCGCTGGAGATGGTAAACTTCTCGCTTCAACTCATCAGCTTGACCCACTTGGTGTTTGGCAATGTACAGCTCCCGCTTGAGGTCTGTCACCTTCAGCTTGAGCACGCGAATATCTTGTAAGCGCTCTTGGTATTGAGCTTCACCTTTGCTTAAAGTGGACTGTTGAATCTTCAGTTTCTCGTACAGAAGCGCAAGCTCGTCATTTCGTCGTATAAGTTGAGTACCAAGAATATCGCGCTCGTTAATGACCTGGTCGTACTCTTTACGCTGCTCCAGAGCTTCATCATCCATTCGCCTGATAAGAGTGCTGAGCTTGCGGACTTCAGCGTCTTGGTTGTTGATAGTTTCTTCATTCGCAGCCAAAAGTGCCCGCAAACGAGCAAGCTCGCTCTTGTGCTGTTCCTTTTGCTTCTCTACCTTTTGATGATCGAAGTGCTCCTTGACCAATGCCACGTCTTTGGCAGCAACTTCCTCTTTGAGCTGCTCAATCTGGTGAGTCAGGATCTTAAACTTGCGCTTCATCTCAGCGATTTCATCCTGCGACTCGATAAGGTTCTTGCTGTAAAGGTTGCGTTCGCTACGAACAGCCTCATAAAGCTGTTGTTGCTGCTTCAGCTTCGTCTCGCCCTCATGGACTTTCTTCTGCAGGTCGTGGTTCCTCATCTCCTTCAATTTCGCCTCTTCCTCAGCCTGCAAATACAGTTTACGCTGTTCTGCAGCCTCCATGCCATACTTTTCGCGTTCCTTCTCGAGCTGGTAGATCAGCTTACGTTGTTTTGAGGCTTCAAGCTTGAAGCCTGCTAACTCCTGTTCCAAGTTCTTGGCTACGCGCTCATTTGTCTTGATCTCGTCGTGTGCGCGTCGAACTTTGCCCTCTGCCTTTAAAGTCTGCTTCACTTGCATTGCCTTCTCTCGTTCTAGTGCCTCCAACTCGGTACGTGTGTGATCCTCGTTAATCTTGTCCAAGTCCAGGTCATGCTGCATGCTCTTGATTTGAGTTTGCAGCACAATTTTTGCAGTGTGTTCACCTTCGAGCTTCTCTTCAAGTTGTTGCAGTAGCCGTTTTTCCTTGTCCAGCTTGCGCTCCACAGTGCCCTTCTCCAGCTTCACGCGGTGGATTTCGTCATGTCGGGCCTTCAGCTCGTTCTCCAGGTTGCGTCGCTCTACTTCAAGCTGCATCGTCTTATCGTTCTGTTCGTTGAGTAGATCCGTGAGCTTCTGCGTACGTCCGAATAGCGTCTCGTAGTCTCGCACATACTTGTCCATCGTACCACGAGCCTCAACGAGCTGCTTCTCGAGTGCTCCAACGTGGGTCTGCAAACGGGTAAGCTCTGTGGCGCCCTGTGCTTGCTCCGTGGTCTTCTTCTCCAGCTTATTCTTCACGTCTTTGATTTCTTTCTCCAGACGTTCCTTTCGTCGCATCTCACGCTCCTGCTCCGCAGCCTTCATGGCGAGTTGATCCTTCAGAGTTTGGATATCGCTCTTCTGCATGGCAGTGAGGGTGTCCATGTCACCCAGGCGGCGATGCAGCTCTTGTATCCGTTCATGATCCTTCTTGGCATTGATTTCGTGCTCCTCATTAGCGCGCATTAGCTCTTCCTTGGCACGCATAACCTCCTTCAGCATACTCTCTTGGCCAGCGCTCAGCCCACTGCCTTGCTCCACAAGACGACCAAGATTGACAATCTCGTCCTTGAGCTGTTGAATGGTCTCTTTGGCACGCAGTTCCTTCTCGTGGGAAGCGTCTACCATTTTCCAAGCTTTCTCCATTTCCTTCTTCAACGACGCAATGCTAGCTTGATCCTCCTGCGAAAGCTTGAGAGCTGTCTGCACCTTGGCTGCATTGTTGATAATCTCCGCATTCAGCTCGCGACACTTCTTGATGAGCTTCTTCTCCTGCCCATTGGACTTTTTCAAAGCTCGGTACAATTTCTCGTACTCAAGTCGAAAGCGTTCCAAGCTTTTGTCACCTTCCAGCTCGGCCAACACTTCCTGGAAGTCGCTTTCCAATGCTTCTAGTGATGTAGCCTCCATCCCTGCATCATCTCCGAGCAACTTCCCATCAGACGACGATGTTTCGGGTCCTGTCTCGTCTTGATCCCTGCCGCTCATAGCTGCTGCAGTCCTTAGGTCGGCCAATACACACAAGGTACTTCCTAATTGCTGTTGTTTCTGAGCTGGACTCGACGTGTCGTTTCTTCCCAAGTATAGCATCGTACTTCCAGACACCTTGCCATTTTCGGACACTGGTATCCTCTTATTTATAGGGGAGCTGGATGATGAAAAAATGGTAGCGACCTCCAGAGTCTGCTAATCTTGTTGACTTCCAGATCCATAACGGCAAACAAACGTGAGTGGGCATGGCAAAGGAAGGGAAAGGCTACTAATACGTGTGGATTGACAAGTTGTCGGGATAACTGGTCTCGGCTTCACAGTGAACTTCACTGGGAACTCAGCGGCTACTGTTGCACTTCCCAGATTTCCGCGAAGAGCTCAATAACATCGCCGAGGCGCATACGCTGCGGCAAGTCGAAAGTCCGGCGCACCGACGACAATCCGTCGAATAGCAAATGAGCAGGTACCGGAGGTGGGCGCGGCGGGCTGAAACAAGAATAAACAAGCAGCAAGATAAGTACGCAAGACTCACAAATCTTTTAACCAACCGTGAGACGTACCGCGTTTGTGTGGCCGTAAGCCAGGCCGTGCGCGATTCCTGCCATGTGCGCAGACCCACGTTGAGGAAAGGCCCGTTGCGGCCCTGGGGCCACCACGGGTCAGTATCGCTGGTAGCCGCAGACACCTGAAAACGATGCAGGTGCTGCACAAGCCAGTCCAGAATCTCGGAAATTGCCTGCGTTGCCGCGTCTTCATCCGTGATGTTGGAGAACGCGAAGCCGCTATGCTGGTTCACGAACAGCGAGGCTTTCAGCGCCGTGGCCGCACGCGGATTGGCTGCACACGAGCTCAACAGTGTCTGGTACTGCATTAATACAAAAAGTAAAAAAAAAGTATCAGCTACAGATCTTCATATCCGAGTCAGACTTCAACGTACAGCTTCAGATGCAGCGTAGGGAGATTTCTCGCCAAGTTGCAGTAATAGAGGGATAGTAGGAGGCTCTGCTGTATCCTTTCCATCGCCTTCTCCAATAGGTTTCCACGGCACGAGACCCTTGGGACACATGGCGACCACGCAGTCCATTGCAGCGGACTTTTCCATAGCCACCTTAACAGCCAGATCAGCGCCCGCCCCCACTCCACAGAGCCCCACACGTTGAATATCGTGCTTCTGCTTCAGATAGAGCGCAGCCTGCTGCAGGATAGTCACGTGCTCCTGCGTAACGGTCTCGACAGGCGTCTTACCCTCCTGAAACAGATCCAATACCAGCACCTTATAGCCTTGTTCCGCCAGCTTATCCGCAAAGGAAATGGTCGTGAGTCCAAACCGCTCAGTAGCTCCAGCTCCTGCAGCGAACGCGCGGCTAACGCGACTTTGCTCGGCTACGAACACGACTCCAGTGACCACGCGACCAATGTGGGAGGCTGGAGAGACGAAGTACGCGTCCTGCAGACGCCCCTCCAGCGTCGAGGCGGCGGTCGACGGCTCTGAGACATGCAGGGGCGAGTGGTCCAGCGGGAACTGCAGCGTGGAGCCCGCCCCGGAGTACACGAAGCGCGGACGAACGATACCGGAGACGCTCATGTGGCTGTGCTAGAAGTAGGTTTTGGCTCTCCCCTAGTGTTTTTGGCTGTTCCATAACGATAATTAGCTAACGTGTTATGTTCGAAAATCTAACATTGCACGACACGTCACTCGTTGCTGATTGAGGGTTTGTGACAGCGCACAATCAGACGGTTGCAGCTTTAGGGGTTCTCGAGAAGTTGATGGTAAGTCGCTGCCATTATCGAACAGGCCACGCGTTGGATCGAGCAGAACAGCTTGGAGCAGTATGAGCGCCGAAGACACCCCAAAGACGGACGCTGCGTCCACGGTACGCTTCCTCTTCCTCTTTACATACTTCCACAACCAGTTGCACCTTCATATCTGCTCTAAGAGTCGAGATATGATGTGAGACGTGCCTTCAAAGCGACAAAACTGACGTATATACCCCTCCATTGCTACTGCAGACGGCAGACAAGCCCTGGGAGACGGAGAAGGGCGTCCGCAAGATGGCTGACTTACTGCGTGGACGCAAGGGTATGCCCTCTCGCCACGCTGTGGAGCTGGGCAAGCGTGTCGAGTACTTCCGTGGCGACCGTTTAGCCACGTTCCTGCTGGCCAGCCCCATGGCCAAGAAGTATTTCCCGGAGCTCAAGACCAAGGAAGACGTGATTTCAGTGGGTCGCGCACTGGTGCAGAACAGCTACATCCACCGCTCGGAGCGTGATGCGAAGAACAAGAAGATCCTAAAGCCTACGCCCAAGCAGGACTTCACGCCCGAGGGATACTACACATGGATGTACGAGGGATCGAAGACGCTCCGCAACATCATGACGGCGTTGCTGATCATTGGCTTCTTGACCATTACCTGCTTCCCCATTTGGCCACAGTGGGCCAAGGTGGCGCTCTGGTATATGTCCGTGACTTTCCTTATCTTCATTGCGATCTTCGTGGTGGTGCGTCTCTTCATCTTCTTCATTCTCTGGATGGTCGGCTACGAGTACTGGCTGCTGCCCAACATCTTCGATGACAACCTGTCGGTAGCGGACTCGTTCGTGCCGCTCTACTCGCTGCGCTCGACAGACCCCTCTGAGCGTATTTACCGCATTGTTGGATTGGTTGCCTTCGCATGTTTCTGCGTGTGGGTGAAGAACCAGCCGACGGACTTCGACGATTACATGGAGCTGACCAAGCAGTTCACGGACGATATTTACAGTGGCAAGCTTCTGAGTGATATGTCGCAGAAGGACCAGGACAACATTGACGGTGTGAAGGTTCCGGACCTCGAGGACCTTCTCAAGGACGACGACGATGAGGACGAGGACCAGGACGCCAAGTTCGCCAAGATCTTAGAAGAAGAGGACGCGAAATTCTCGGAAGCGACCGACGATGACGAGGATGAAGTGGTAGACCGGGACTTGTAGACGGCACCCTAGTAGGCAGACTAATTGACTGACGGATACAAAACACCGTAATTTTCAGCTTAGCACTTATCAATTTGTCAGCATGTAGATGAAAATCTCGCATGCTTCATGTACACACGTATATGCTCCCAGTTTCGTCGGGCACACAATATTTGAGGCCCCTAGTTCCACGGAGACAAGGTGACCTCATCGTACACGACCCCATTACGGTTCAGGATGAATTGAACGCCCATGGACTCCTCAGTCGAATCGATGCGCAGATAGCCCCAGTCGTTTAGGTGACTTACACTCCACTCGCCCAGTTTGTCCGAGAATCCTTCTTTCTCCAAACCAGCTCCAGCAGAACCAATGACGATGTGAACTGGTCCCTTACCGTCCTCGGTGCACTTGCCATTGCGAACAGCACAGCTGCGCTCGTACGAGTGCTGGTGCCCCACCAACATCAGATTCACTTTGTAAGCCCACAGCAAGTCCTCCACTTCGTCGCGGAAATGCTGGGCCACTCTGTAGTCGGCCTCCTCGCCTTCTTGAGTTGTGTACATCATTCGGTGTGACGTTAAGACTATCCACGGTGTCTTCTTTCGGTCCACATTCTTCAAATCGTTCTCCAGCCACTTGTACTGCTTCGACCCACGCGTCCAGTCGTGCTCTGATGAAATTTGAATGACATGGATACCACCGTTGTCAAAAGAGTACCAGTAGATCCCATTGCCGTTGGCTGGGGCGTCCCAACGGTAAAACATCGGAACTGAACATTCGCCAGAAGAGTCCTCGCCGTAGTTAGCCCACTCCGGGTGGAAATCCATTCGGCCATCTTTGCCCGTAGCCCCACTGGGGTCGTTCACGCCGCCCGTCGTGTAGTCATACTCATGGTTGCCGATGCTAACCATGTAGGGGACTCTGGTAGCGTACGGCTCAATCAGGTGAAAGAACTCGTCCCACATGTGGCCGTGGCCACGGGCATAGCTGATGTCACCGAAGTGGAGGAGGAAGCTGTCGTAGCCGTCCATCACATCTTGATAAGAGCGCACAGCCGTTGAGGTCGCTGCAGGTGCAGGATCCACGCCCATGTCAGCATAAGCGATGAACTTGGCGCTCTTCACGGACCTATCTGGGCGACTCATGAATGAGTAAACCGCGCTCCATCCGTCCTTCTCACTGCCAAACTTGTAGAAGTATCTTGTCCCTAGCTTCAGTCCCTTCAAGATGACCCGGTGCATGTTGCCTGGATCACGGAACCATTGCTGGCTAGTGAGGTTTGCCGGCCGGTCGCACAACTGAGCAGCAGTGTATGTCTTGGATTTGCCATCAGCTTGCTTGCTCAGAACATTAGGGTCGAGTCCGTACTTGACCACTGGCGTCTCACGTGACGCCGAGTTGAACATCACCGACATCTCGTCGACATGTTCAGTAAAGGCGATGTGTCCTTGCTTGGGGGCAGTGAAGGCATCAACCATGCCTACCTCCAGCTTGGCAATGGGGGCAAAGACGTTGCCTTTGGGCTGGAAGTTGAAGTACTCGACCGTGTAGTTGCATCGCATCATGTACAGCGAGGAGAAGCGGATGAAGTTCGGCAGTTCAGGGCCGTCTGCTCCCGGTCCATTGGCCTCAGTGATGCCAATCTTGACCAAGAAGTCCTTGTCGTGAGCCTTGGAGCCACAGCTGAGCCCCACAAAGTCCGTCTGATGCGGACGCTTCACGCCGCTCCAGGAGATCACCAAGTCCTCACCGTCTCTTAGCAGTGGCGGCGTTGCAGCCAGCTTTACGCCGTAAAGATTATCGGCAACATTATACGTGTCAACGGTGTGCAGGAAGCCGGACTTGTCGTCGCGCTTGACGTCCCAGACGTTGTCTTCATAGTGGACGATGGGACGCGGATCCCTCTCCAGTGCGTCCCGCAGAGTGTCTGCGTATCTGTAGCTCAGTGGTGGCTTCACCGCCTGCACGACGACAGCCAACAGAGCAGGGAGCAGCAACAAAGGTGCGACCATCACGGCGGTTGCAGCAGGTTCTTCTCTCCAGTCGCTTTCCACGGCGCCGATCCGCTTATGTCAGTTCAACTTGCGTCCCATTTTCTCATGCAGTAATAAATTCTTATTGGTTGAAAACATTTTTTTCTTTCCAACCAATTGTAGCCGAGATTTCTTTGACTCCATCACAAATACCGGACGACTTATCCACCATGGGCATGAACTTCTGGCACTCGACGCACTAGTACGTGGGGATGTATAACGTAGAAGAAGAAGTGTGATATGTTAGTGAGGCTGACGACTATTTCTTTTACCAAACGCAGCCTGTACTGGATGAAGGATGCGACCAAGGGCGACCTGCGCAAGAGGAACCCGTTGGACCGCAAGCACCTGACGGACGACGAGATCGACAGCATCCATCTCGCCAACATCGCGCGTAGGTAACTTCATTCCCCTCTGATGCTACATCCAGGAGTTTGAGTGTGTGACGTTATGTCCTCTAGTGCTGGAGGAGATTGGGCCCCGCTTGAGAGTTCGCCAGATCATTATTTATACGGCAATCATCTTCTATCGCCGTTTCTACCAGACGTAAGGCTGTTGCGACCAAGAAAAAGCAGCGACATGGAAGTTGACTGCTGTTATTACGTGCTGTTACAGGCAGAGCTTCGTGAACTTTGACCCGCACTTGGTGGTTGGAACGGTGTTTTTCCTCGCCTCCAAGGTGGAGGAAAGTCAGTTATCATTGACGACTGTCGCCTCGGTTCTTCATCATTACACCACATGTAAGAACGAAATAGCCGCTCGCAAACATATTTCAGCATTGATGGTTCTTACTTTTGTGGTTGCCATGCGAACGCGATAGCTGGGGTCGATGAAGACGAGTCCATGTACACTTTTCAAGACAAGGATATCCTCGAGTGCGAGTTTTACGTGATCGAGGCGCTGCAGTTCGACTTGATCTTGCACCACCCGTTCCCGTCGCTCCTCCAGTACGGTGGTCATTTGCATCCTTTTCATTCTTTGTTTGGTATTAATTTGCCCTTTTCTCTCGCAGATTTTTGGATGAATTTGAAATTCATGAAGAATGCCTACAGCTCGCGTGGTGAGTGTTGTTTTCTTCTTTTCTCTACGCTATAACTAGAGTCTGCACTATTGATCTGGTTGAACTAATTTGTCCGAGTTACGTCTGTGGTATCACAGGCAACTCGTGCAATATTCCTATCGCACGGACATCATCCTTCTGTACCCTCCGTTCATGGTGGCGTACGCAGCTGCCTATATCTCATGCCGGGATGCAGGTTATGATGCCGCGCAAGTGTTTGCCACTGTAAACATCAAGAAAGACCTGCTACTGAAGATTGTTGGCGAGTTCCAGGAGGCTGTAGAGGATGAAAAGAAACTGTACGCAGTGCAAGCGCCGGCTTTGGAGAAGTTAGAGGAGATCATCCCCGACGCAACTGCCGCTGAGGTGGAGGCTACTCCCAGTGCACCGGCGGAAAAATGAGCTTGAGATGCAGAGAAGACCAAGAAACCTGATAAAATGAAGTGCCTCAAGTCCTTCTTTGGATTTAACAGCTTGAAGTACGTGACTGCTTCTTCGTTCATGGTTACAGTTGAAAACCAAATACGACCTACGTGAAGTTGATGCTGATTTACTCGCGCTATTTTGATTTTGATGCATTGACTTGCTGCAGTTATTGTCTGTAAACCTCATGCCCCGTGCGATCCTGAATTTACAAGCGAATACCCCATGGCCACAGGTCCCACTAAAAAACTGTATCGTTTCACCAATCGCTCCCCGTGCGCGAATCCCGGTGGTGCCCACGTTGTGTAGTGTTCGGCGAACACTGTTCGCAGCCTGAGGATTCGTTGCCTGTATGTAGTACATACAGGCTGTAGCACCTCGCAATTCGCGCCGTTTGGCACAAAGACACCTAGCGCCTCTTCGAACCCACGGGGGTACATGACCTCTTTCCCACCCTAAAACATACAGGCTGTAGCCAACACCGGTGAGGTGATACATATTCATGACGGACTCCGTGCAGCTTCAAGCTGCCAGCTTGTGCGTGTTGATTCAACGGTTGATAGGGAAGGAGTGAGCAAACCAGCATGTTCTTAAGACGGTATATTTAGACAAACCGCTGTTCGAAAGCAAGGATCAGTGAGCCAGGCATGACGTCGGATCTCAGACCAGCTACAAATGAGTGTATCCCCAGCACCTTGTACCCAACGACTTGCTGGAACGAGGAACACGGCAAGTTGCCGTCGGCATGTAAGAATGAAATCCAGTTGAACTTGAATTGATTTCCAGTGGGATGGTGAGTTGTGTGTTCATATCGCTTGAACATGAAGATCGACTGCCACGTCCGCAGCAAGTTTGGCGGCGATGTACAGCACCTCGTGGTGCCGCCATCGGGTGCCCATCGACACAGGCGGAGTGGAGAGCCTCTCTCAGCAGTTCTATCCCGTCCTGTACTGTAATGTCATCGGCATACAGTAAACATGAGGTCCACCCTGCACTAACATCGGGCAATGCAAAGTACAGTGTTCAATGCAGTGGCGGCCGCGAAAGCAATTTCTCGGGCCCAATTTCAAGTGTTTTCCTCGCAACTTTGCATACAGTTTGGCGTTGTGTCTTCGTCAGCGCAAAACTGCACTCACTCAAATCCGCAGTCTTGATCGACGATCAATGATCGTGCCTGTGCTGCGGGGCTTTGCGGCAGACGTGTGGGCGCAAGGTGCCTTCGCAGATAACTCGTCGTTAGAGCCCAGCCGCGCTTCAAACTTTGTCACAGGCATGGCTACGCAGTGGCAGCGCACCCGGAGGCACACAAGCTGCCAAGGCATGCAAGCCGCTACAGTCCTGTACCAGCAGGATATCGGCGCCGATTCGGCGGACATTCTTGCCAAAACGGCGCGCTGTACCACAAGAAACCTAGAGTCCATCCCCATTTTGGTTGAACCTACGTGCGATGGTTGCGCACGGACCCCAGACAAGAGACATGCGATTTTCCAGGACATCATGTCTCACGTCAAATTCAAAACCTCTGAACGTAGGCCCCCTTCGAAAGCGTTTAATTGTAAATGGAGGGTACAAATTTTCGCGGAAACGCAAAAGAAATTGCTCCGATCCGTCTTTATTTTGCAAAGTCAGCAGATGTCCGAACCAGCGCCGCCGGTTTGGCCGTTCACTCTCGTATCGGCGTCTCCAGTGGAACTGGAACGGCTCAAGACGCCGCAAAGTTCAAGTTGTTCGCGAAAGCGGCTGGGCAGGACCCACCCGGCGTCTCTGCCTTCATTCTCCGTCTTCCCCTTGCAGTGACGGACTGATCTCGGTATTAAAAAGCAGCAGCCATGGTCATGCAGAGCGTCCTTGCCGGGACGCCGCAGAGCGTGCTGCACACGACCATCGCGCACGTTTCGAAGCCGTCGGCCTCTGGCGCGCACACGTACACGCAGTTCCTCGTGAGTGTGTCGGACGAGCGCTCGCCAGGTCTCAACTGGACGGTCTACCGCCGCTACTCGGAGTTCCGCAACTTTAAGCTCGCGCTCGAAGAGGCCATCAAGCGAGGCGACATGTGTGCGCACTGCGCCATCATGTCCAAGCGCACCTGCTTCGTGCTCTTCCCCCACCGCCGACTCTTCGGCAACCTACGCGAGAAGACGCTTGAGGCACGCCGCATCGGACTTAACGCATTCCTCGACGCCGTCGCCAAGCACGCGCGCACGTGTCGAGAGAGCATGACGTGCCAGACGCGGCCGCTCATGGACAAGTTCCTTATGGTCAACGACATGCGCTACACGTATTTGAACGTCGACATGACGGAAGCAGATCGATTCAGCAAAGTGTCCACAGGAGAGAAGAACGTCTCGATGAGTGGGCTTTCACACCGTTCTTCATCAATGGTGAGCCGCACCGATCGATTGAGCGGCTATTCGGACTATCGCGAGGAGGCTGTGCGAAGCTGTACCGATGAATGGACACACACGGGCAGTGAAGACCTACTCAACCCGGAGCCTGATTCGAAGGTAGATCAGCCTCAGGAGGAGGCCTTGCCACCACAGGACACCTTACAGGAAAACAACCAGCAGGACATGAGCGGTTTAGCAGTGAAGCGCAAGACGATGCCGAACCTGCTGTCCTACTCAAACGGCCGGCGTTCGCGCACGGGCTCGTGGAATGACACTAATGCGTTGTCGTCAGCCCGACAGAGTCTTAATGCAGAACATGAGCGCTCTACCTACAAGCAACCGCCGCCGAGCTCGTCCACGTCCCGTCATTCCGACCCTGGACTCGCTCGCAATGAGCTGCTAAACTTCACCCGTGGCAGCTTTTCGGGGGGAGGCCCACACCGCGCTGAAGGCAGACCACGCTCGCGCAAGGTGCACCTGTCGTCGGCCGCCAAGCGCGTAAAGAAGCTAGAGGAGGCGGAAGCTCGCTTCTCTGTTCAGTCGCAAACCCGGAAGCCCAAGTGCCTTCCGCGACTGGCGCCGATCCCCGAGTAGAGTGTTAGCTAGTTGCGCTTTGTGCGCTTTTGTTAGGCCTCCACCCAGCCAAGCCCGCCGATGTCGAAGGCGAAGCTTGCCGTGTACAGTTTTTTTATCTATCGCAACCATAACTTACAAACAAAGAGATCATCGTGAGCTTGTACAAGGAATGCATCTGAGTGAAGCAAGCTAACAAGAGATTCTTTGGTCACTCGAGAGTCTTTAGACCCTTTAGTAAAGAAACCCCTCAAATCACATTTTTGGATTAACCAAGGCAACCGAGCCGATCAAGCAACGATTACAAAGGAGAAAATGGACGATCCGACTGCCAAGATCTGCGCGAACGTGCTGGTAACTGTGCCGACATTGTTGGTAGCGGTGAAGAGAATGTTGGAGATGACGTCAATAGAAGAAGCGGGTGAGGTCGTGAAGAGCGAGGCCAAAAGACAACGGGTTGACGTGTTGGAATGGAAGTGGATGAAAAATCCGCGAACAGTTTTCCTCGACCATTATCACATGTTCTGTGATCGCGCGACAGAGCAACTTCTAGCCATCCACAAGAGCAAATACTATCATGCACTGAAGGGTTATGGAATGGAATTGGAAATCCCTATTGTCGACAATGTCTTTGGCCTTGGGAAATCCACGTTCGGTCAGAATTACATTCGGATATGCCGCGAAAAATGGCCAGGTCCAGCTGCAGCGGATGCAGTAGAGTTTTTTGCCAGTGCTACGTGCCTGCCACACGATGCACATTATCCTTCCCACGGGTTTCCTGTTGACCGAAAACCATCACGAGAACATCAAAAAATGAGAAGAAAATGATTAAACTTATTTGTCATTTCTTCGATCTGAAACGTGAGGCCAGGCCTCAAGCTCTCGACCAACAACTTGTGAAATCCATGAAGTCATCGTGGGAGCTTTTGGAGAAGCTGACTGCAGAAGTTGATCCGCTGTTCATCGTGTTGGACGAGATTGGAAATGCTTTTAACGGCTCGGGTGTTGACGACTTCGACAAGTGGAAACAATTCCTGAATTTTTGTGACTTGATTCTCGAGATTTGGTTGTTAATACCGAAGGTGTTTTTCCTGATTGCCGGCCGTGCTTCGTTCCTCAGCTATGCCAGTAGAAGACCGAAGATAGTGAAAAAGCCGATTATTATGAGCCCTGTCGAGTTACGACGACTCAGTCTTCATCCCATTCAACGCGCTGCAATTGAGGAAATTATCAGCAAGACGTTTGTTGATGAAGCCGAAATGAAAACTATTAAGAACCACTTTCGTCTTGACGATGAACAAGTGACCGAGGTTGCTGATCATCTCTTCTACATCACGTTTGGCCACCCACGATCGTTGCTCAAAGCATTTAAAAAGTGTCATTCCTATGACGAACTGGTCGCGTATGGTGATTCTGCTGTGCGTGACTGCATCGACTGGTCCGACTTCGCTGAGCACATGCTGAGTTATGCTAACCCGCTTGAGAAGATGATGTCTCTTGCGATCGAATCGGAACCAGTCAACTTGATGTAAGTCTGGAAAGACAAGAGTGGCAAAGAAATCTCGTACGAATCTATTGCCAATATCTTTGGTATCGCGTGGGAAGGAACAGTAAAGAGTGCAACGCTGTACATGTCGTCGTATCTCCAGCAACTGAGTTTGGTCTTCCTCTATCCACTGATAGAGTATCTGGATAAAGTTACAAGCCACCGAGTATCGCCCAATTATCCGGCCGTTTTTAAATGGGCTTGTTTGAAGCGCTTCCAAGAACTCTTTGACAAGAATTCACAAGGTTGTCCGCACAACGTGCTCCCCGAGTTTTTCACTGAGCAGCAGCAATTTGGGATGTGCACTGAGGTACACTTTGCCAAACGCATCTGGCCATTGCTAAGGATCACAAAGAGCTGGAACTCGAATTCATCGCGTGACATACAGACCGCGTCTCCGGAGAAGTGGTCGATTTTGCTGACGAACATTGACGGTGTTCTTGCAGATGCGTACCGTTTGAAACCTCGTCCGAAGCCAACGTCCTCAACCGCTCTCTTGGTGACGACGATCCAGAAGAAGAAGAAGTTGATGGTCGGCCTTTCAGTTAAACTGTATACGCCGGGTGCATTCTTCGGAAAGGCCCAGTTGGAAGACGAGTTCAAACTATTCAACAGGATGTTCGACACCTATGCGGGGATGTTCGACACCTCGGACGACTGGCTAAACGTTCTGGTTGTGTGTTCGACACATTTTTCAGACGGCTTGAAAGAGGAGTTTGAAGCAACGGGTACCGAGGGAAAGACGATTGTCCGGAACTCGGTCGTTCACTCCACTGAAGGTTTCCCCAATATCCACGAGGTCATTCTGCTGAATTTGTCCACGCCTGAACAGCGTGCAAAGTTTCTTGGCATCCAAGACGAAGCGCTTCAGAAGTCGTTGGAGAGCATAATCGAGAAAGCAGAAGCAGCCGAGTACAGGTGGAGCCGCTAGGTTTAGTGAAGTCAAATGTTACATGTACATGTAGTGAGCCTTTCCAATTTCTCAAAGCTCCGTTTTTCTAGCAAATGATTTTCGTCTTGGTACAAGTTGGAAAGTTCCCGATATCAATGACTGCCATCGATTGTTCACAAGCCAGCTGAGCGACATCTAAAATGGCGTATTTTGTATTTTGGTAAGCAAGCAAGGTTGAAGTGGAATGTAATTTTCTGAGACCGTCTACATCCACGCACGGCAGACACTTATCCGGTGATCACCCGCACGCCGCCCAGTGATGCGATGGTGTGCGCGAAGTCGTAGTTGGGCTGCTTGATGAACATGAGGTTCTTGGGCTGGTTGTACTTGCGTGAGACCCACTCGACCATGGCGGGACCAAACGGGCCCTCAACGCTCAGGAAGTTAAGCTTGATCTTCAGGTAGACATGGTCGAACATGGAAACCGTCTCCTTGAACCCCTCGGGCACGGTCGTGCCGCGCGGGTGGCAGTGTACGATGAACAGCGTGTGCGTCTGCTCGTTGGTGCGCACGTACAAAATGGCCTTGTTGATGATGTTCAAGTTCGGCGTCTTGCAGAAGAAGAACACGGCCGGCTCGTTGATCTCACGGATAAACCGCGCGATCGTCTGCCCCCCGCGGGCACCCGTGCGCAGCGATTGGGTCTCATCCTCAGCGTTGCTGCGTTGAGACGGGCACAATTGACGCATGCAGTAGAGACACATCCGCAGTAGGAAGGTGCGCTCGAACATGATGTACACCAGCGATAGCACCGCAATGAAGTAGAGCGAGAAGTACGTCAGGATCGTCGGGTCACCAAGTAGGTTGCCCATGAACGTGGTCACCACCATCGACACGCCCAGAACACAGCTCCACCAGGGCGCGATCACCGTGCGCGGAATCTCGGCGCGCTTGAACTTCAGCAGCATACAGCCGATGCCGAACAATGTCATGAGTCCCAAGAAGGCATAGGTGTATACACCCGATAGTGTCTCCGTGTCGCCGTGCAAGATCAGCACTAGGCTCGTCGCCACCATGAAGTAGCCAATGATGATGAAGTGGTTCGTTCCACGAGCTTTGTTCACATGAAGCAGGAACTCCGGCACCACGCGGTCACTGGCCAGTCGACGCACCAGACCAACAACTCCGACGTACGCGGTCAGCACAGCACCTGACAGCACGATAAATGCATCTAGAGCTACAATAAGCTGCATGTTCTCGCCCGCAACCTTCAACCCCATCTCAGCCAACACGGTGTTCTTCTTGTCGACGATGCCGCCGGGGCCATCTAGGGGCAGCACACCAAGTGAAAGCAACGAAATCAAAGGATTGAAGATCGCAACACCCCACCACATGTTCTAACAACAGGCACAAGTTAGATGAAATCATCCACAGCGATTCAAACCAAACGTACCCGCAGAGTCTTGGGGAAAACACCGTCAGCCTGTTCCTCCACAAATTGCGAGGACGTCTCAAAGCCAGAGATACCTAGCATAGCGGTCGATGTGCCGAAGAAGATCGCCGTGAAGAAGTTCCCCGACATGATGTCTCCCGCGAGGTTGATGTCGGGGAAGCCCGTGTCGAAGTTCGCCCACAGAGTCTGAAAGTCGTCCTTCACGACATACATGGCAGATAGCACGCAGAGTACCACCAGCGTCGTAGCGTGGGCAATGAAGATCACAAGAGCCACAACAGCACTCTCCGTGATGCCGATGAGACTCAGCATAGCAAAAATGAACAGCAATCCGATTGTAGCCGGCACGATCTCCAGCGACGGAACGTGTGAAGCCAAGTAGTTGCAGGCCGACGTTCCAGACACCACCCCCGTGGCAATATATGACAGGATCGCCAGTGATGCGGCCATAGCAGCCACTCTCTTGGACGTGGTGTTGAGCAGAACGTTGTATGAGCCTCCGTTAAGTGGTACGGCGTTCAGCACCTCGCCGTAGATGAACCGGTACAGGTACAAGATGCCAGCCACAATGGCAAGAGCCACGGGCGCCAGTTTGCCAGCTTTAGACGCCACGAGCCCCGACACGTACAGGCAACTGGACAAGATATCGTTCCCGCAGATGGCAGTGGCCAGCCACTCCGAGAGCTTCGTGTGGTCCATGGACAGGTGCGCCTGGATGTCGTTCAGTTCGCTGTCGCTCGCCACCGTCGAAGAGTTGTCTCCCCAGCCTGGAAACTCCCAGCCCTTCAGTGCGTTGGTATCTTTGTTCACATGTAGCATTAGCGGACTTAGTGGCGGGTTGCTGGCGTCGATACCCAGTCGCACGTGGGCAGGGACGGCTCCGTAGCCGGCGGGGTGCTTCGCGTGCTTGTCGTTGTCGGCCATGGGCGTAGATCTGAGTTGGATTGGCGGCACAGAAGGAGGGACAAGTAGACCGGCGGCGCTTAGGACGCAGAACTGCAACTGATCCTTTGACGGTTGGCAAGATTTGCTTTGTGGTTACCGATCTTGTACCGGTACATTACTGGAGATTGTGAGGCCATGCTGCGCTGACGACGATGTTTTTGCGTCAAGCTCAGTGCGGCGCGAGTTCAAACGGACAATTGATGAGCCACAAGTGAGCAAGTACATGTACACTAAGCGTTATCCAGACTTGCTACATGTTCTCGTCTCCACAGATTTGCTGTGAAAAGGAGCGCATACGGGTTACACCTACAGGTCGTTTAGCTGCTTGACGTTATTGCGCAAAAGCTCTTCGTCCGCACCGGAAAACTGTTTGAAAGCGATCAAGCAGAAACCACGAGTCAACAAGTGCACGTGTAACATCTTCAGCGTGAAATCTTACTGAGAGCGACTGCTGGAACTTGCCGTCCTTAAAGTAGAAGAACGTGGGCATCGACTACCAGGTTGAAAAAGCATCGCAAAATTAGTAAGCAGCGACCTTATTCCATGGAAAGCATTGCTAATACTCACGCGTACGCCAGCCTTCGAGGTGGTGTCGTTCAATTCATCCACATCCAGCTTGGCAAAGTCGATGTCCTCATACACAGAACTGACCATAACAAAATCCTCTACATCAGACACATCGCCAATCTCCCCAAGCAACAGCGGCCCTCCTACCTCAACTCGTCGTAGATAGGGCCGATCATCTTGCAGGGTGGACACCACTTGGCCGTGAAGTACACGATCGCTTTACGCCCCGTTCCTTCCTGCAGAGATCATTGTCAGTATCCACTACAATGTACTAGACACTCCAGTAACCCTCACATACCGTGGCAATCTGCGTGTAAGCCTCATCCGACCCGAGGATCTTCACGCGACTGCGTGCACTCGTGGACAACGCGCGGCTGGGCTGCAGCACGCGCAGACTTGCTCGGGACGTTAGCACCTTGCGCAGCATCTTCGACCTCAAACCAAAACTGATGAACTACCGGCATGGATACCGGTTTAACCGACATGTCGTGCGTCATCCGTGGGTTAACTCGGTGGGCGAACGGCTCTAAAGTATCTTTGTGTCATTTTTCATCTCAGATGGAGGGCCCCGAGGCGAGCCGCGATGACCGCATGGCCACGCAGGCAGGACGACGCGCCGAGCTGCAGAAGCTCTCGAGTGAGGAGGGCGAGTGGACGCTGTACCGTACTCTGTGCCAGTTCCGACTGGGCTACTTCTCGTTCTTGGTGCTCATGTGCATCCTCATGTTCAGCGTCACGTTCCTCATGGAGATTTTCTTCGCCATCTTCTTACCCAGCGCACGCATGGACCCGTACTTCACTGTGCGAGCTATTGTGCTGCTGGCCTTCTTGCCATTCGCGCTGATTTTCCTCTCCTACTGCTTCGAAGAGTCCAGTCGCTTATTCCTGGACGCTATTGACACTCGGGAAGGCAGTCTGGCCAACTTCCGTCTCTCGCTCTGTGTGTGCATCCACTACTTGCGTCACTGGCGCGAGATGCCTGACGATCGACTGGACAGGGAGCAGTTCGACGCGTTCCGAGGTGATGACGAGGATCAAGAAGCCTGGGCTCGCTTTATCAGCTGGATCACTGCAGGACCGAGATACGTGCTGAGTACCATCTACACGAACGACCCATTTAATGACAAGAACAAGGAATCCGAAGATGAAAAGAGATACGAGCTAGAGCTGCTATTCCAGAGACAGCAGAGCGAAGAATCAGGCCACAAACACAGCAGCCGATTCCTACGTCACCGGAGCAGCAGTAGCAGCAGCAGCAGCGACTCTAGCAACTCACCTTCAGCTCGATGGAAACGAGCGCTTCAAGCTGCGAGCACGACGGTCATGTTCAACACGACGCACTTCGACGGGCCACCGCTGGACTTTTCCACTCTCGTCATCACGGACGTGCTGTGTCCCTTTGTCTTCGAACTGATCACGATGTGGACGTTCCTGGTATCGCTGGTTGCAAACATGTCTCCACTGGCAGCTTTCCTTGACTACATCCAGTGCGGCTTCTACATGCAGGCAGTCTACTTAGGCATCTGGATGATCTGCCACTTTTGCAGTGCGCGAAACCAAAAGATGAGAGAGTTCGTGAGCAACTACCGACGCCGCTACCGTGACATGCAGCGCGAGTTACTTGAAATGGAAAATGAGAAGCGCGCCGAACACCTTTGGTTGGTGAGCATCGGCTTTCGTGCGGTGGAGCAGTTCCAAACCAGCTTCTTTACATTTGTGGAGGCCAGTTATGAATGTGGCGGCCGACTGAGAGAAAGATGCTGTCCTTGCAGATCGGAAGCAGCAAATGAGACGTCGTCAACTACAGAAGAGAGGCAATCGCTTCAATCTGGTGATGAAGTACAGTACACGCAAGCAGCTGAAGGCTCATGTGATCCTGTTACAGATGCCAACGAGACCCAGGAAGCGTTGGAAGGCAAGCAGCGCATACACAAAATTGGAGAACACATCCGCGAGTTGAATCTGTGGTCAAAGTTTTCGTACGACCGTCGACTTCGGATTTTGTGCCCGATTGTCATTATCAGTGCGATGATATCGTTCTACACCTTCTACCTTGGCTGGGGAATCATGGGTATCTGCCTCATTCTGCTCGGTGATACGATTCAAGCCAAATTCCCTCAGGTACGTACGTCGTTTCCTAGTTTCCAAATGCTCGATGTGGGCAACTACTGATGTTTTGCTGCGTAGATTTTCGGGCTTACGTTCAAGTCTTTCATCACCTTTTTCGTCATTCTATCGTTCGTGTTCTTCTCGTCCACGTGGGCGATCGGAACTTTCGTCCAAGGCGGTGATTTCCTCGTACTTCCTCCAACTCCCGAGTCTCTTGCTGCCTCTCCCCCTCCATTTGCTATGAAGCCAACCAAGTCGCATGCGCATTGGACGAAGGTTGCAGAGTATCCCGTATGCGCATTAGACTTGGCATCGCTGGATATCGTTGATTTTGCCCTCATTGCAGACTCGATCTACGGCTGGAATACGGCGGTTCAAGTGAAGTCGTTTACCCAACGCTTTAACGGCACAGAACTTGGCGACTGGCAATACGTATCACGCAACAATGAAGACGCAGGCCATCAAGTGTGGACGGAGCTCTATTTCCCCACGATTAACATGACTGTCATCGCTGTTCGAGGAACTGCTACAGCTACGGACGCGCTTGAAGATCTCCACTACTGGTTCGGAGTATCTGTCATGCAGGCGGCAAATATCTTCATCCCTTTCCTGAAGCAACTTCCCAGCCAATTTGTCGTCGAGATGCTGTCTATGAACTTCCTTCGAGCTGTCATGCCGCCCCCAGTGTACTCGGAGCTACTGGATCATGTGACAGTTGTTCGGAAACGCGTCGGCGGAGACCGTCTCGTTCTCACTGGCCACAGTTTGGGCGGAGCGATGGCAGCAATGGTCGGCGCGAAGACGCACACTCCAGCTATATCGTTCTCTGGACCTGGACTGCTGTACTCCCGTGGTCGATTCGACGTGGACGACGAATCTATCCGCGACTACGTAATGACTGTAAAGCCTCGCCGCGACATCGTTCCGCAGGTGGACGAACTGGGCGGCATGGTTCAAGAGATTGAATGCCGACGGGACAACCCTCTTGCCTGTCATAGTACTGTCACGCACATGTGCGAGCTATACGCTGCATGCGGCGACAAACGGAAGCGAGACTGGTCCAAGGCGACGCAATGCCAAGAGTATTTTCACGGCAATTAAAACGTTAGAAATGGCTACACTGTATACAGTGTACAAGTATTATCCTGTATGATTAAAATCGATGCTAAAGTCATAGTATTCAGGATAATCACTTATCATGTACCTTACAGTATAACACTTATCACGTACCATACAGTATAACACTTATCACGTATCATACAGTATAATTGATATCATATATTCTACAGTATAACGGTGGTAATTCTGCGGTGTTGTAAAGTATACACTTATGTTGTATTAGAATGTATACCAAACCCGTCAAGACTTGTACCGACTCCATGTGCTTATACTGCGCTCGCGCGCGCTGTACACGCGCGTCTCCGCCGCGAAGACAAGACTGGTAGGTTCGCACCGACGTCTTTCATGTCCAGAGCCGGGTTTCAGCGCCGGATTCGCTCTGGCTGGCGCTCAGCGGCATTTCCCATTTCGGGAATTTCTATCACTTTGATAAAATTTGTCATTTCTTATATCGTGAGACTGTATAGGAAATAGCAGTTGGCTGGAGCTGGCCCCGTCACTGAGAGCGTGTGATATATTATCATAAATAGCAGGTGGAAGCAGAAACGACATCAAGAGCTGTTGTGCTGCGTGACATGAAGGAGGCCGATCTGGACGGGGCTGTGGTGGTTACGACACCCCAGGAGGTGGCGCTCAGCGATATGCGCAAGGAGCTCAACTGCTGGCGCAAGACCAACATCAACGTGTTGGGCGTCGTGGAGAACATGAGCGGCGTGCAGCGTCCGCTTGGAGACGTGAAGTTCGTTGCTGCTGATGGAAACGACCAGACGTCTGCAGTCATGAAGGTCTCCTAGTTCCGTGTTTGACTGAGACGACGGGGCCGATGGGAAGAGAATCTGGTGCTGGGCTTGAGGCAGGCTCAGGAGCTGGAAGTCGGAGAGGCGCAATGTGCAACGTCAGAGGCAGTCCTGCTGCAGGATGCAGCTGGTCCAGTGGCGGGAGTAGTGAGATGCGGGAACTGGTAGTCGGTAGTGGAGCTGGGGCAGGGAGAACGAAATCCGGAAACTCTGCACGAGTCTGGGGGTCATAATTCAGAAGCTGTCGTGGAGCCTGCTGATCGTCCGCTGGAGCATGCGGTTCTGGTTGTGTCCGAACGGGTGTCGGTGCTTGAACAGGAGCTTCGCGGTGCTCATCCTGGGGTAGAAGACCTTGGCTGAGAATTGGATTCTCGATACTGTTCGGGCGGTCACTGATTTTCCTTGATGTCGGTACAGGGTAGACGAAGCGTAGCGCGCAAACCACGTCGTGAACAAGAGGCAGACATTTCGCGTTGAAAGCGAAGTGCTCGTAGGATCGGCCTTGGTAGTCGGAAACCGCAATTCGAGAAAATCCAAGATTTGTCAGTTTGGCCTTCAACAGAATTTCGGCGTCTTTGTCTTCTCGATGGGCGAGTTCCAAGCCGAATTCATGCTATATCGTAAGACAAAACATGCTTTTCTGTGGGGCCGTAAGACAAAGTGTCTTACAAAGGCCGTGCAGTTGCACGGCGAAGCTCTGGATGTTTCCTTTACTTCAGTACATGTATAAGTCAACTACAGTACTTCATACAAGCTTGAGAAGAGAAGATCGAGGAGCCGATGAACGTAGATTTAGCGAGGCCGTATTTGCTTTGTGGAATCAAATGAATATCATAGTGCGAGAGCAGGACGCTGAGTACAACGTGCCTACGTTTTAGACCTTTGCGAGCTCGAAACGGACCTATCCGCTGCAGCAGTCGCATCGGCGAAGCCAACGAGTCTGCAGCTTTGGTCTTCGCTTCAGCACAGGGTGTTGACTTCTCCGGCCCTTTGGACCCCACGAGGCAGTACTGGATGTGATCGAAGCTGTGATCGTGCGGGGTCGTCACCCGGCAATTCACCGCCCCGGCCAAAACGTGAGCGCCGCCTAAAGTCGTTCCGGTGGTTCTCAGTGACCCAGATCTTCTCCACAAGAACCTGACGGCTGCTTCCTCGGCACGTATATGTTGTAGCGCAGCTTCACAAACTCGGCAAACTCACGCTTCTCCTGGTAGTCCGATTCCTGTATTCCTGTAGGCCGGAGGTTAGTCTGTGAAGGGGAGCTGGATGAACGCGTCGGCTACGGCCAACGAACGGCGTGCGGTTAAGTTGCGCGACGTAGGCATACGGATTCTGAGTCTTCACTTCGATTCAGATCTTTCTCGACGCAGATCTTCTCTGGCGCTTGGCGGCTTCATTCAACTCTACGTGGTCGATGGCCTTGAGGAAGCCCAACGCGTGACGTAGCGTGTAGCACTCCATTAGGATCTTGTACTCGTCCGGTATGCGGGGTTGATGCAGTGCTCGCCCGAGTGCTACTGGCTTTAACCGCTAAACAAAATTGTACTCAGGGGAGATGGCGGCATAGTTGTCCGCCAGCACCCTGCAAGTCGACGGCCACGTACGCAGGCCATATCGGAAGGGTACGCTGTAGCCGCTCGTGACGATCATCTCCAGGTCGGGGTAGTTCTAGAGGGCCCACTCCAATCAATTGAGCTGGAACTGATAAGTTGTACTTGTCGCCGCCACACTGGAAGGGTAGTAGCAGCCTCGTCATATCCAAATTCTCCGCAAGGAAGACCTGGAAGAACTATGTCGAATTGAACGCAAACATCGTCGTGGTTTCCGTGTAAGGTGCATAACCTTAGTCGCAGGCTATGACTACACGGAAACCAGTAGTACGACTCGTAGCCGCCGGAGAAGATTAGAAATTCGCATAGTTCATGGAGGACGCTTTTGTCGTCACGTGTCGTCACTGGAGGCACCATGATAGCAAACAGCACCGACCCGCTCGCCCTCAACTGCAATATGCAGTCACAGCTTCACAACCTGGGTGTCCTCCATCGCCGTCGCTGCAACCTCAGCCGGAAGATCTCGCACTACCGCAACGGTGCCCTGGATCTCAGCGTCCTCGATCACAAGTTTCTCGCTTTCAGGTGTCTCCACGGCCTTGACCCCCTTGGTCGTGAAGCCGCCGTACTCGTTGATCCACCTGCTCATGCTCGCTGTTGTCGGCGCCGCCTCAGCGGCAATATCAATCCTGTATGCCTGCGGGTTCTTCAAGTCGCAGGCATCCGGAAGAACGGCGGAAGCGCTCTCAATCACGTCCAGGACCACGCCCTCACCTCCGACGAACTGCTCGACGTTGAAGTGGGGTGAAGACGTTCATCACCTACGAGCATATGCCCAGGATCTCCGGCTACCGTCTTACCGCGCACCAGGGCCCTAAGCGCTCTAATCAAAGGAAAGGTTTAGTTTTCGGGATACCATTACCTCGATTTGTGGGCCCATTCGTATACAACGCCCACCAAGCTGCAACACCTGCTAAGGCATGTAGTAACAGCACCTGGATGGAGTCAATTGTGCGCCACTCAATCGATGGTTGGTCGTTGTGAGAGAGGCCACGTTCGATACGACCAATAGCACAATTCAAAATCTCTGTAGAGTCACAAGCATGTCTCCCATACGCACCAGCTACAGCTTACACTTCAAGTTGAACGTCGTTGGCCAATACAAACCTAAAGTTGCCGGCTGCGGCTTCCACGCGCTTGCCAAAAAGCATGGACTATCGTCACCGTCGCTGGTACGCGCTTGGTACAAACAACGCGTACAGCTTAGCGAAGCGTCGCGGAATCGCCAAGTCGCCACACGCTCGATCCGAAGGATGCCAGGAACGGGTCGCAAAGCCACGCATCAGGACCTTGAGCAGAAGCTTCACCAGTGGATTGTCGAAAGAAACAACAAAGGCTTGCGAGTGAAGGACAAATATATACAGCTTCAAGCCATCAACTTTCACAGCACAGAAGCCGAGAATGCCAATCGGCAGGATCAACCAGCATTTTGTGCGTCTTCTGGCTGGTTGGATCGCTTCAAGAAGCGTTTCAACCTTGTTTCTAGACGACAAACAACAACAAGGAATCTTCCAGATGACGCAGCAGCAATTAGCCTCAAGTTCATACATGACGCTCAACATCTCATCGAACAGCACAACATACAGCCGTGTAATGTTATCTCAACATGGACCAGGTCCCCCGCTATTTCGAAACCGAGCCAAAGTCGACCATAACAACGAAAGGGTCACGGGAGGTGTTGCTGCGTAAAGGGGGTCCAGCCACAAGCGTTTTACCGCAACATTTGCCATCACTGGCGATGGACAGATTCTACGACCGCATTTGCTGTTCTCCAAGTTGAAGAACAAGCCCGCGTGCCCGCCCGGGGTCATGGTAGATGTCAATGCTACCGGTATGTGGAGTGATGAAATTTTGCTCGGCCACGCGAAGGAGGTTATTTGTAGCAGGAGTGAGACAGCTTTTTACCGACAGCCTGTGCTATACATCATCGACTCCTACGCGGCGCACGTCAAGTTGTTCAACGAGCAGCATCTACGCAGATACAATATATTTGTGTTGCTTGTCCGTCCCAACCTTACGAACCTATGCCAGCCCCTCGACGTTGCAGTAAACAGAAGCTTCCAGGCATTTTACCGCGATCAGTACGACGTCTATATTGGCCAAGCTCTACAGGACACAACGCTTCAGACTCGTGCCGGCAATCCTAAAGTTCCCAGTTACAAGCTTGTAGCAGATTGGGTGCTACAATGGACAGCAAGCAAACGTAGAGACCAGATCGCAGCATCCTTTCAGCTTTGTGGCCTCGTGGCAAGGTCGGCTTTCGATGAGGAAAAGCTACATCCTCCTCTAAGAGATCTACTCAGCGGCACTATCAGCACGGAAGAATGGCACCAACGATACCAGCGCCTTCTGGATGAAAATGATGACAGAGAAGAGCTGTGTATTGCAGCGCCGGAATGGTACCTGCCAGATGACATCCGCACGAGTCTTTTTTGCTGTTTGAGGCACAGTCTTGGAGCCACTATTGGAGCCACTATTGGAGACTACGTCGGTGTTTTGACACGGTACATGGAGTCTCTCCAAGATCTGGATGGCTTATTTGACGACTCGTATTTAGAGGGGCTAAGAGGTGGCGACGTATCACCAGGGGGGGCTGGAGCTTTTTGCTGCATCGAAAATGCACTGTTGCGATATTGAAGTGACGACACTCGGCGAAGATTGCAAGGTAATCGGCTCTTTCACCTACACAGTTGATAATGCTATCCAGACCATACATATCGCTCGTTTAGGTCCATATTTCACCTTGAAGGTTAACGGGATGCATCTATAATACAGTTTGATGTTCGTCATTGCCTTAGTCTTCTCGTTGAAGGAGCTCCCTTGTTTACAACGCCTAGGTGCTATACAGGAATACAACACCTAGTGTGCTTTCTATTTTATTTGAATGCATAGGGCCCTGGTGCGCGGTAAGACGGTAGTCTGATTCCTATCACAGATGCATTGTTGCTCGAATGTCGTTTGGGGCCGCCTGGGTGAACATTCACTAAAATTAGAATATCTGAGCAGGTTATAACATTTTGGAATCTGTTTATAGAGTATTTTGTATTACTCGTACAACTTATGACAACTCTATAAAAACAAAAATAAATTCAGCAAGGGAATAGACCACCTTCAGATCTCTGTCAAACTCTGGATATAAATATCCAGAGAACTTTTGGCCATCAATAGAAATATCATTCAGCTTTTGACTTTACTTCGCTATGATTGGCAAATATCGAAAATGACGCACAAAACGTAAGACAATTTGTCGTACTCACGTGTGATTGGCTGAAAACACCCAAATTGTGTTTGGTGTCGCTGGTATTTCACTTCAACTATCTTCAAACTGAACTGCCGGCTACTCATGCACTGCGTGCAACACCGCTTCTTCGGCTCACGAGTGTATGGCTGCGCCTCAAAGAGCAGCTTGTACGTGACGATTCCTCTGGCTTACGGCTACCAGTATTCCACACCAGGTGGTTATGTTTGGACATGAAGAGAATATACAGACCGTTGTGCGCGGACTATCGGAAACGCTGGCATCACGAATTATGCGACTGTTATCAGGATAGAAGGAAAAGTAGTTTTCGGCAGTGGCAGCACCTAACAGCAACTTGAAAGTAAAATGCGTAGGGTGCTGGGAGGAAGACACCAACTTACGGAACATGGCTACACTACGCACTCTATCAGCGTCGTCCACAACCGTTCACTTCTGGCAGCGTGACGGTGAGTTGTACATTCTGCCGGAATCATTTGAGTTCTCCAGAGTTGACGTCGTACACGCTTTGCATCTTTGGTGGTTTGGTATTGAAGATGCAGGGCAGCCTCCGATCGATGACTGTGCAGTGCACAGTGTGCACAAGTGATCTATCAACACGAAAGAAACGACAGAGACTATCAGACAAAGAAAAAGGAAGAAGCACCGTTAACCGCTTCAATGAAGTTTGTTACCTTGCTCTGCAGTGTTCGAATGCCGAGCATGATATAAAGCTCTCCCTGGTTTGCATACAGCTCTTAACAGAAGTAAGGGGACGGACGATGTGCTAGTATAGTTGACATTCAAAACATGAAGGTCAAAGCAAACTCACCAGGCTGGTGATCCAGCGTTGCATTCGGCAATCTGTTCGCCTTCATGAATACGCGCTATTTTATCCAATCAGGAACCGTTGTGCAAAATGTCGTACGACTGTCTTACGAAAGCTCGACACAAGTAAAAGAAATTCCACAGGTCCACCCTTTGTCCTGTCGGTGCATTGTGGATCGCGAATCGTTCCGCCATTTTGGCAGCCCTCTCTATCTTCATAAGGAAAAAGAGGCCATCGTAATCTCCGTTGTTGAAACACTGCATTAGTCCGCAGTGTAGAACGTAAACTCCTCGTGTTCCAGGAGGGGGTAGCTGGTAACACACGCCAGCAACGAAAGGGCCTCGATGAACCGCGTACTGCCAGTTTGAATCACTTGTCGACAATTCCGGGGTATAAACATCACGGAACCAATCCCCCAGTAAGCTCTTCAATCAATTTAACATGCACTCGTACTTAAACGCATGTTCAAGTCGTAGGAACACCTTCCCGTTCCGTCCCATGTATTCACGATGAAAATTCGTTGAGTTCAACACTGCTCTCGAATCAACCTCGTCAACAAACAGTAGTTCACCATTGAAATGTTTTTCGATAACTTGTGTCAAACCTCGTGGCCTCCGAAAAACCTTCTCTTTCAAAGAATCCCAAGGGATAAACGGCAGGCCTCCGTAGAATTGAATCTCTGGAAATAACTGCTCGTATTGACGTTGTAATGGGTCTACTTAGACCCACTAGGTGGCGTACACGTGCGCTTACGTGTATGAGGAAGCGTGCAATTAGTTTAGACTTAACTTAATTATACTTACTTCAGTAAGTATAAATAAACCAAATATAAGCAATTAAACTGCAAAAATACCGTAAAATGAGAAGTGTTATTGAATATGGCAAAATCCAATTATCGAGCCTCCTAAATCTGTTTATCTATTTCAAAAGGGTCTGCCAACTTGTGGTTGGCAGAACCCCTACCCTTGTGTCACACACTGATTGGTAGAAATCCATACGTTTCTACCAATAACATGCGTAAATGCATGCGAGCCAACCATCAAGGTGGCCCGCCCATGTAGCTATTGGTGTGCCCACACACCAATGCTGGAGGTTCCTTTCCAACCTGTAACAGTTAATGTATCGGGACCGATACGTCAATCGACAGAACTTGACCAGACCGTCAAGTCCCAGAGAGAAACCCGAGTTCATTCCAAGATGAACTCGCCAACGCCAACGTCCTCGTCCGCAGCCGCGGACGCGCAAGCCTCTCCTGCCGCCTCTGCGGCAGGAACAACAGCGGCAGTGCCTGCTAGCACTGCTGCTTCCAGTCATACGAGAGAGGGTAACCTCTTTCTCGGTCAATACTATGCTCTCCAGAAGGAGAAGCATGCAGCGAAGCCCAGCTACGCTGTCGACCCCAGAGAACTCTTTGGGGACGAGGAGGATCTCATCGATTATGAGGAAGATCCTGAAGAGGGCGAGCTTGAAGACAAAGCTCCTGCCCCCGTGTCTTCTTCTGAAGACACGCATGACCCACCCTTGGGATCTCGACGTCCCCGTGAAGAGGCTCCGGACGCTTCCAGTTCGAAGCGTCCGCGTAGCGACGATGAAGCGTCCCCGATGTCGAGGGCGCTCATCTCTCCGCGCACTGATCCTCCGCCAGTGCGCGCACCCTGGATGCCTTCCGAGGCTGAGATCCAGGAGCGGTTCGGTGCTAGTTGCCCACCGAGCCCGATCCTGTTGTATCACGACAACAGGGTCATTGACGACGAAGTCGCCAAGAACACGGTCTTTGAGTCCCCGACTCAAAGACGCGACTATTACATCGGACTCTTCCATGAGCTCCGATACTTCAGCGCGAAGAAGACTTCACGCAAGAGCAAAGTGCCAGAGTGGCAGGCACTTTGTCAGTCGTGGAACGCCTTTGTTGATAACTTCAACAAGGCTCCGAAAGCCTATCGCGAGCGTGTTGACAATGCTCGCGAACGCTACTACACCTACACCGTTCGCGGTAGGTGTGAACGCCTCCATGGTCTATGTATGGAAGCGGGAATTCCCTGCGCCGTGCCCTTTGGCACGAGCTGCCCGTGCTGCCTGCCGATGGCAGCACGCCTCTCTGAAAGTGATCTTACGGGGTACACGTCGGTGCATGTACCCGATCACATCAAGGAGATCCGTACTCGTATTGAGCCACGCGAAGCTCCGAGTGCTGTGGCTGACCGCAGCACTCCTCGTACAGGGCTTAACCCTGCAAGTTATGGCGGGCTTCGTACGCCCTCACCATTTCCGGAACGTCCTCCATTAGGGCGTTCCGTGGTTCCCATGAATCTCGATGGGGAGGAAATCCTCTCCAACGAATTCGAAAACGACGACTTTGATGGGTCGTCGTCGTATGATCCACGATCCGCTCAACTATCCAGCGGATCGCTCCTCTCGCGTCACGCAACGGCGGCGGAGGGGGTGGGAACACTCCCTGCGTATGTTCAACGCTATGACCATCACGATCGTGCCCTGCACCATCGGGTTGCTGCTCTTGAGCACTCCCAGAGCGCTGAGATAGCGTCTCTGCGTCAAGAGGTGAGGAACCTTCGTGCTGACGCCGTTGAGGCGGCTCAGACGGCCTCAAACCTCTCGCCCAGCCTCGGGTCGAGGCTGAACTTGTATGCCGAGCGTCTCCGCAAGCTCAAGGAGGCCTTCCAGGCCTCCCAGGCGAGTCATCAACCCTAGATGACTCGTGCTGCACGTACGGCTTCAACCACCCGACGTAGAACGTCGGATGGAGCCTCATGCTGGACGGTATGTCCAGCCGGTACGCGTTGCCGTGCCGTTCCAGTATTGTGAACGATCCAATGAATCTTGGAGCAAGCTTGCTCCAAAGTCAGACACTGCATGTTTAGGCAGGTTTTGAGTAGCTAACAAAACCAATGAACCCTTTTTGAATTCATTCATGTTGCCCCTGCCAACATTACCAGCGTTCAGCTTCTGTCGATCGACAGAAGCTGCGATAGCGTCTTGCACAAACCGTATCACGGCTTGTCTTCGCTGGACGAAGTCTAGCGCGTTCGAGCTGAATCCTTTCAGCTCGTCGTCTTCGTCCGCAGCAGTCCCTGCCTGCGCGCCATCACTCCCTATGTATGAGCCCGGCACAGACATCGCACGTCCGTTCCTACTCGAACGAGACGCTGCACGCGTCACCGCAGCTGATAGTGTGCTATCAGCTGTATTCTGCGGTTGTTAAGACGAAACCGTAGATCCTCCCCCACTTAAGGAGGAAGCTACCCCGCCGAACATGCTCGGCAAACGTGGATGCCTCATGGCGTCCACGTAGAACGGTGTTTGCCCAGTCGAGGCATGCACCGAGTTGTTGATGGCAAACTCTGCCATCGGCAAGCACTCGCTCCAATGCGGGAACGAGTGAGCGCAGCTCTTCAGCGCGTCACCCAGTACACGGTTGACGCGTTCGGTCTGTCCGTCCGTCTGCGGATGACCCGCAGTCGACATTGACAACTGTGAACCAAGAAGTGTAAACACTTCTTGCCAGAACCGCGCTGTGAAGCGTGGATCACGGTCCGACACAATATCGAGCGACATGCCATGGTGGTTGAACACCATGTCAACAAACAGTCGCGCAGTCTGCGCGGCTGTAACAGTAGTCGGGACGGCAGCAAGATGGACCATCTTGCTGAATCGGTCCACAAAGACAACGATGCCCGTCCTCGGCTTGCTGTCAGGCGGAAGACCGAAGACAAAGTCCAAGGACATGGACTGCCAACACTCCGACGGAGTCGGAAGTGACTGAAGAGGAGCCTGCGAGAACGGCGCAGGCTTCACGCGTTGACAAACCTCGCAAGCACGGACGTACTTGCGCACCCACTTGTACTGGTGGTGCCAGTAGAAGTCACGCGTGAGAAGAGTGTATGTCTTCTGCCGTAAGGGCATCGTGATACTCAAACATGATCCTCAATCGTAGATCATGATCATTCGGGACGACAATGCGGACCGCATTGTCGTCTACTGCACTGTACAGCAGTAGCCCTTCGTGTGCACGATACCGATGTACACGAGACCGAAGATGAGGGGTTAGCTTCCGACGCGCCGCGTCAGAAGGTGCTGCGAGGTACTCCAGCAGCCCCTTCGCGTCTGCATCTCTTGCATACGCGCTTTCACGTCGTCAAGTAACGTTGACGACGGAACACTTGTCCTCACGACGTCAACAGCGTTGACGTCGACCGTCTCCGCATAGTCAGGTCGACGCGATAACGCGTCGGCCACTACGTTGAGTCTTCCGGGTTTGTACTCAACCCGGAAGTTGTACTCCGCGAAGAAGGACAAGCATCTCGCCATACGTTGCGAGATGTGCGGCGACTTAATCGCCGTCCGCAGTGATGCGTGGTCGGTGTAGACCACGAACGGTCTACTCCCAAGTAGATACACTCGGAACTTTGCAAGTGCATACTTCATGGCAAGGAGCTCCTTGTCATGTACGGGATAGTTACGCTCAGCTGGCTTCAGCTGACGCGATTGATAGTAGACCACACGATCACGCCCCTCGTGATCGTGCTGCATCAACGCGCATCCGATTGCAAAGTCGGATGCGTCACACACTACGTGGAATGGACGATCTTGGTCAGCCACTGCCAAGATCGGCGCCTCAGTCAAGCCCTGCTTGACTGCATCAAATGCCCCTTGGCACTCGGTGGTCCAACTCCACTCAGCTTCTTTATTAAGAAGCTGCGCCAGCGGGTGAATCTTGCCCGCGTAGTTCTCCACGTACTTGAACAAGTACGTGGCGAGCCCAAGGAACTGCCTCAGTTCCTTCACATTGGATGGCGTGGGCCATTCATTGATCACTCTGACCTTCTCTGGGTCAGGGCGCACGCCGTCCTTTCCGACGAGACACCCCAGCACGGGTATCTCGCTCGCCCCGAAGATACACTTCTTCAGGTTCGCGTAGAGCTTATGTTTCCTCATAAGCTCTAGCAGCTTCCGGAGATGCACCCTGTGCATCTCAACGTCCGTCTTACCATTCACAGCCCGGCTGTGGACGAACACGTCGTCGAAGTAGCTCGGTGCGAAGTCGCGCATCGAGCGCAATAGATGTGTCACGCATCTATTGAATGTCGCAGGGGCATTCTTAAGTCCCTGCGGCATGACGAGCCACTCCCAAAGCATACCGCTTGGAGTGCTTGCCGCCGTGAGAGGTATATCCCTCTCACGCATGAGGATTTGGTAGAATCCATCACGTAGATCTAGAGCACTGAAGATAGTGCTCAAGGCCATCGAATCGATGATCACATCTTTTCGCGGTATCGGCGTCTGCGCCGGTATCGGCGCAAGCCACAGAAGCTGCGCGAGTCTCAGTCCGGGACTGAGACGGGTGTATCTGCCGGGCAGACACCGAGTGTCGAGGCGTTGAACGTCTTGACACGTACTGGTACTGGATTACAGTACCAGAAGATGCGGTTAGAGAATCCGCCGACGTGTGCGTCGGCGTTGACCGCACTTCCAACTATGAGTTGGAAGCGCTTGGACTTGTACGATGGACGCATCGAACAAATTTGCATCCTCTCAGACGTTGAGAGGGTGGAACGCGAGGCCGAAGAGCTGAAGCAGCTCGTCGTCGATGGGATCACTGAGGGAGATGACCCCCTCAGTGCGAAGACCAAGAAGCAGCACTTCGAGGAGCAGAGTTGGGACTCGTTGAGGTCGAGTCCCTACTACGACATTCTGCGGGAGTACAAGGATGTACTCCCTGACGAGATTCCTTCGGAGCTTCCGAAGGATAAGGGCGTACAGCACGAGATTGATCTCGTGCCGGGCACGAAGTACTGTGTCACGCGGCAGTGGCCACTGCCGCGCGAACAGGTGCAAGCGATCGACGACTTCTTTGAAAGTCGTCGTGTTGCAGGTCAATGCGGGAATCAAAGTCCCCGCACAGTGCCCCGACGTTCTGTGTCAAGAAGCCACAGGGCGGCTGGCGCATCGTTCATGTGTACAACAAGTTGAACAATGTGACGTGAAGTTCTTCCCTGGAGCACGGCTCCAGGTGCTCCGCGTCCAAGGGCCTTCGCCTTGGACAGGTCGTTATCACAATAGTCGTCAGCGGATGTCTTCCGCTGACTCGCACAATCAAGCCCGGCTTGTGTGCCGCTCATCGCGTGCAGCACTGCTGCACGTCAGCACGCAGTTTGTTCTGGTGCTGGACGTTTGCAACCGCCAGCACCTCCTGCCGCGTCGTTAGTTCCCGGAACTAACGCGCCTCCATCAACTCCCGGAGCTGATGGATCAAATGCATCACCAGCTCCCGGAGCTGATGTGCCTTCACTAGTTCCCTGAACTAGTGGTCCTTTGATTGTGACGTCGACTCCATGAGTCGACGCACCCGCGCCTGTGGCGTCAGCTCCCGGAGCTGGCGCACGTCTATCGGTTCCCTGAATCGGAATTCTATTGGCTTCGTCAGCTCCCGGAGCTGACGCGACGTCGTCGGCGCGACCCTTGGAGGCTTGAAGTACCTCCAACGATACCGGTACTGATACTGGTATCAGACCATCATTCAAGTGACCTTCACTCAGATGATCATGAATCAGATGATCATCATTCAGATGACCTTCACTCACGTGACCCTTGTTCAAGTGATCACTCAGGCGACCCTTCGGCTCAGACTCAGATTTCTGAGTCAAAACACATTTTCTCTCAACGACTCCCGGAGTCGTCAAGGGTCGCCGGCGGCGATCGGAGGCAGTGGCGGCTGCTGCTGCCTCAGCTGGGGAGTCGCATGCACCGGCAGGTGCATGCGCGGCACTGACAGGGCTATCGCTCTCTGTCGCGCCCATGCTGTTGAAGCGTACAAGCGTACGCTTCTCCCAGTTGATCACCGGGTCATGCCGTGCAAGCCACGGCGTGCCTAACACCAAGTCGAACTTATCGTCTAGATCCAAGACGATAAGATCTTCCACAAACACCCTTCGTTTGTATGAGAAGCGCACACGGACTACGCGCTTCTCAGTCCTTACGGTGGCACCTGTTGCCAGCCGTACCTCCAACACACCGCGAGGTGTGTCGGCCTCTTCGAAGTCAAGCCTTCGAAGGCTCTTCTGTCGAACAAAGTTGTTCGACGCGCCCGAGTCCACTAGGGCACGAAGAGAGTCAACTCTCTTCGACATAACATCCAGGATGACAAGACTTGGCTCGTCATCTTGCTTCTTGCAGCGAGAAACCTTCTCGCTGGGGGCAGCAGTCCTCATTGACGCGTGTCCAAGCTCGACACGCGCGACTGCATTACCAGTAGGACGCCCCGCGCCTACTGGTCCTTGGCGTTTTTTTGAACGCCCGCCACGATACTGTGTATTGCGGCGCTGACCCCCTTGCACAGTCGCTGTGCATTCGCGTGCATAGTGACCGATGTTACTGCACTTGTAACATCGTACCTTACCACCATTACGCTGCTGTTGACCAGCAGTCGTAGCGCTCGAGAGGTCCATAGGCTCTGGACCTCCCGTCCTTGCTGCAGGACGCGCCGGCCTCGGCGCGTTCGCATGGAGTTTAGCCTGACGCCGGCTAAACTCTTCTTGCATAGCAAGACTGATGGCTTCTTCGAGAGTATTCGGATACTCTCGGAAGAGGTACGTCTTGACGGGACCGTCCTTCAGTCCCTTCATGAACGTGACGACCTTGGTCGCCTCGTCGACCGGGTTGGCCACTATGTTCGATACCAAGTATCGAGCACGCTGGGCATAGGTATGCACGTCATCCTTGCCCTGCTCCAGATCGAGGAACTCCGCCCTCGATCTGAACTCGTTCTTCGGGGGATCAAACACAAGCTTGAGCTCCTCCTTAAACACCTCGTACGTGCTGAAGCACGTAGGATCCGAGAGTCGGCGCCCATAGGCCCAACTCTTCGCTCGTCCGCCAAGACACGACATGGCAAACGCAACTTTCGACAGCGGGTCGACGATGCGTCGAGCCGTAACGGCAGTGTCGAGTTCGACAAGCCAACGAAGGAGGGTCTCATCCTCCTTCCTCGTGTAGGTACTCACGTGGAGCTTCGACGACTCCACGCGCGGCTTCGGGGAAGCCATCGAGGCAACAACATCGCGTTGCTCCTTAACAATGTACCCCAGAGCAACCCCGTGTTGCTGTGTCGGCGATAGCGTACGAAGCATCGTCGCTACCGCCGCCTCTCCAATGACTCGCGAGAGTCATTGGAGAGCCTCCCACTCTGGGTCTGACAGGTGGGCACAGTCCGTGCGCGTCACGGACATGTTTGGGGTCCCCGCGGACCCCTCATCCATGGGGAGGTTCTCAACCCCACGTTCGTATGACTCCATACGAACGAACTGCAGTCCGTCGTGGGACGGACTACAAAGTGCTACCAGGTGTAATAGGTCTACTTAGACCCACTAGGTGTGTATGAGGAAGCGTGCAATTAGTTTAGACTTAACTTAATTATACTTACTTCAGTAAGTATAAATAAACCAAATATAAGCAATTAAACTGCAAAAATACCGTAAAATGAGAAGTGTTATTGAATATGGCAAAATCCAATTATCGAGCCTCCTAAATCTGTTTATCTATTTCAAAAGGGTCTGCCAACTTGTGGTTGGCAGAACCCCTACCCTTGTGTCACACACTGATTGGTAGAAATCCATACGTTTCTACCAATAACATGCGTAAATGCATGCGAGCCAACCATCGAGGTGGCCCGCCCATGTAGCTATTGGTGTGCCCACACACCAATGCTGGAGGTTCCTTTCCAACCTCTAACAGTTATCTTAACTGTTAGAGTTACAAGTGGCTACTGCCACTTGACGTTACAGACGTAGAGTGCTGAGGTGGCAAAAAAGGTTTTTCCATTAGATTTTTGCTCGGTTTAAACTAAAAAAACCTGTCCGTCCTGAACCGTCTTGCATCTAATGAGTGTTTTACTGTATTATTTTCTTTAGTAATACGTATCGATGTACATGTACGTCACCACGGACGAGATGGTCATCCCCGCCTGAGGGTGCGCACTGTAGGTAGAGCGCTGCTGCCGAAGGAGTAGCGACTGAGGAAGGCCAGCTAGGCACGAGAACACAGGAGCACACTTACTTGCCCACGGAAAGAATGGGATTGAGGAGGAGAAAACCTCGTAGGTGACAACCCCCTCTTGGTTAAACTATACTATACTAAGCTCAGTATGACCGTGAGTCAATCCTCCAACGGTGTGACCCATACTGAACCACAGTCAACCTGTGGAGTTCTGTCAAACAGCGGAACTCGATCTGCAACTAGCATTCCTGACACCGCCAACAGAAGCAAGACCCACGCGCAAGATGTATACAACGTTTTTTTTATTCCGTTGTGAGTCACAACTTGTGGTCTCAAACAGTGGCTCGCCATAAAGCATTCAATGCAGGTCGCTGTTGTCGCCGGTGACCCACTCCATCACCGTTCATGTTCGAGTTGATCCACCAATCCCTTCACTGAGGTGGCGCTGACATCACCAGAAGATCTACAGCGCACGTGTCCTCCGTAGTAGAACCTTCACCGAGGCAGCAACGCCCTCGTAGCTCTGCTTCTCTTCCGCGTGTTGCGTACAGTAGTTGATTGACGCGTAACGCAGAGTCTGAGGGTCTGCGTCGCAGACCCTGATGCCGGCTGCGCTCGTGCTGATAATGTCAGGTTGGAACGTCAGTGAAGCTAGCTCCAGCAGGTTTCAACCAATTGTAGCTGTACAGGCAAACTTGTAGTCTCCAATAGATGTATCCACAGGAAAGGGACGATAGCCGTCGGACACTCCAGGCAATCGGACAAGAGGAAGTCAGCAGCGAAGAGAAAATAGCGAGACCGCCTCCCTCCAGAACTTCGATCCCAGGAGCAGGAGTAGTGCATACCGTGGCCAGATTTTTGTCGTCGCATGGGCTGATACGCTGGAAGCTGGGGTCGAATACGTCTGCCTCGTCATCCACATTGGTCGATGTAGACTCTACATTGTAGAGTCAATGGGTCGATGTTGGCCCAACAATGTTGGGGCTGTCGCTCCGGGCAATTCAGCGCGCACTTCAAGCAGTCATCCCTGGATAGCAGAGCTTGTTCCACGACTCCACCATCGCGCCACGATGCACGTGGAATCTTGTACATGACGTCCACGTGAACAGCGTTAGCTTCGTCCAAGGTTTTAGAAAGTAGAAGCAGCCGGTGTCGCCGTCGAGTTTCTTGCCACAGTTCGTCGATAATGACGAGATTCACATCGACGCATACGCACTGGAAAATCGCTAGCCCCGCACCATTTGTAGCAGCCCGTTGTTGCTGCGCGTTTGCGTCATTTGACGGAACGCGAGGCCATTGCTCCTTGCTTTTCGTCGGAAGAATTTTTCTGTTTAGAAAAAAAAGCTATTTTTAATCGGTCACAAAACCCATAGTCGTCCGTAGTTTAGCGTTAATGTCTTCCGAACAGCCTCCTTAGCTGATTGGCTCAAATTCTAGGTAAAAAGCTACACATGTCTACTGCCTGATATAATTATGCGTTATCTACAAAAGTATGAGTTTCTGCTGTTGCCCAAAAGTGCTTTCGCCATTCTAATATCGCTGCAAAATATTTATTGGGTCTTTTGTAGCTCTACCTACCTACACATGTCTATTCCTAGGTAAGGTTGCACGAGCAATCTACAGAATTTCACTGGGTTTTATGGGTGTTTTTGTTATTCAGTCTAAAACTAAAAAAAAAAACCGGTAGGTGACCTAACGCAAAAAGTAAAAGGGGTTAACACTTGCATCGTCAGAGGTAACACATGTCACTGACAGAGGTGGTGGCTGTTCTTTGTGTAGTGTACTCTACAAAATCTGCCCCCATGAGCTCTGCAGCGCGCGAGGAAGTGGCGACGGAGGTGGCGCCCCCATCCACCGGTGAAGCTCCAGTCTACCGCATAGAACTACAGCCGCGACCGCACGTGACCTTTGATGAGAGCGTCGTGGACAACGAGCACCTCGGACGCAGACGCTCCAACAGTACGTCGATCAAGTGGAGAACCTGAGACGTATTTCCTGTTACCGGTAACTAACGTGGCTACCTATGCTGTAGAATGCTGCATCTTTCACAAGAAGAGGGAGTTTGGTGAAAGCTCCAGTGAAAGTGGAGACGACTCAGACAGTTCAGACAGCGACGGTGAGCACAAACACAAGCATCACGCACACGACTGCAAGCACAAGGTTCGGCGCCGTATGAAGCCGAAGAAGCGTGCGCCGTCGCCGTCTTCTTCCGACGAAGAGAAGAAGCCTGCGCCATCTCAAATGACAAGATAAAAAGGAGGTTTAAAGTATTCATATGCTACGTAGTACACGCGTGTGAACTCTGCCAAGAAAGAACCAAGTCAACTGCGGGTGGCACTTGTGTATTCGGGCGTGAGCTGTGGTTAACTTGCCAGCAGCATTGCGGTCGAGAAGCACTCCCACGCTATATGCATTGCGGACAGGAACGATCGAAGTAACACAGACCGTTTGCACGAGTCTTGTACTACTGCTATGACGCAGCGGTGATTTACTGGGTGGTGCTCGCTGGTGTCGCTGGTGTCTCCTCCACTTTCGCCTGCAGCGGCTCCCCTTTCGCTTTGTTCTCCACTTTCGCCTCAATATCAGACACCTCGGACTCCTGCAGCGCAGCATTATCAGTTCCATTATTCTGATGAAATGTAGTACGTGCATCCCTCTCTTACCTGGCTTTGATCGACAATCAGCATGCAGTCGATGATCGCGCGCGAGTTCAGCAGCGAGTTGTCCCATAAGTTTAGCAAATGGAGCAAAAAGTTGTGGCGCAATCCATGGTCCAAGAGCCTGTAAATTAAGAAAGAAAAAAGTCAATTAACTGCTCGAGACCGATCAAAACACTCTTCGTTCGCACCATTTCCCGTGTTTCCGAGCGAACATGCGGCATGACGACGCTACCATGAAATCCGCCAGAATCCTAAGCACACAGGAAACAAGAAGTCAGAATAACCTCAACATGGACGCAGATCCTTGCAAGCTGCACATACTTGAATTCCTTCACATGGCGGTTCCACTTCTTCATAAATTCCTTCTCTTCAAGCGAAACGTCTTCAAACTCGTCCAATAACTGCGCCACAAATTGAAGCATAACACCAGTCAGATGCAAACCACCACGTCAACAGTTCTCATTGTCACCAGTTTAGACGTACCCGCTCGCTCTGCTTCGTGATCCACGTCTCGTCAACGTCGTCATCACTATCATAGTTCTTTTCGTGGTCCAATACCACAGCTCCTGTTCGAGAGTGGAAATATTGGCGCTGGAGGAGGGGCGCGTAAAACTCCTGCGGCTGCTCTTGCGAGAGCTCGTCCATTTCATCAAACTCTTGCATCAAGCCTTCAATGGTCTCCACCGTCTGAGAGCCATAGGGACCGTACTTCTTGCCAGACATATGGGTAAAGTGGTGCTCAAAACGGCTTGGCTCCTCATTCGGGAACATCTCAAGCTCCGATAAAGCCGAACGACGCCCAGAGCTGCCTCTTCGCGACTGATGTTCTTGCATTACCATCACATAAATGTGTGGGATATTATCATGCCCAACCTACAAAAAAAACATGTAGAGCATGTTTAGTTGATTGATTGAGCATGGTAATGGACATCGCTGGAAAAAAAACTCACCGTTGCTTGGAAACGGAAGCGGTCGTGGGAAGACACCAAATGAGCCACGAGACCACGTAAGGATCCAGCGAACATGTTGCACCACGCGCACGAGTACTCTGCACGCTTTTCGCTCATCCTCCGCAGCATCGAATGATAGAGGAAGTGAAACCACACCTGAGAAAAAAGAACACGGAGAGAACCAACATAACGTAAGTTACGATCAGGAATACGGCCATGCCGTCTTGTAGTGAAAGCATAGCGTACCCCTGAACACGGCTCGCTATCAGCAGAGGTGACATCGCGTTTTGGGACTGCCAACGCGAAGTTATCGTCGTTTTGCTTGCTCTCGCCTTGGATTTTTAACTTCGCTTCGCAGATACTTGCAAGACGCTGCATCTTCTTCGTCTTGGGCAGTGGATCCCACGTAATGCGGAACTCGCACTTGACACCTGCACATTAAACGGAGTTATCGCGTCAATAAGTACCAATGTCACGTCCACCTTCTACTTTGCCAATTTGAACACGCACCACCATGAACGGAAGATGCAATCGCAGGTAGTTCCACGGTAACGTATCCCACACGACGTCTCGCCACGTTGAGCCGCAGTAGATTGCCAAAGAGGGGCTTCCGACCGTTGGCACCCGTCGAAAGCAAGTCCTTCCCCATCACAGTCTTCGCCACCGACGGCGCTGCGAACTTGAAGGCTGACTGAGCAGCAATCGTCTCGCCAACATCACTGATTTCCACCACTTGAAACGACGCGACGCAGATATCCGCGTTCAGCTTCAGGAACTCCTTGGGCAGCGTAAGATCTTTGGAGCAGGGCACAGGGATCAAGCACGTGGCCAGCAACGTGAACTGGTTGTCGTCGAACTTCTTACCCTTAGCTGTGAAAAGCGAAATCAGCACTCCTGGTCGTTGATGCTGGCTCTTAAAGGACTCCATAGTGTCGGGCGTCATTCCAATCTTGAAATCTCGCAGTGTGGCCCCAGCCAGCGCCGTCTTGGTCTGTTGTGGCTTTGGTTTATCTCCTTTGATCTCCTTCTTCTGCTCCTTCTGCATCCATGTCGGATCTAATCGGTAGCTCAATGTCCGTGGCAAGAACAAGGGACTTTGCAGGTGCTTCACCTCCAGAAGCTTATACAGCGCCGTGAGTCCGTGGTACGTCTCAGCGAACTCCTCCTCCATGTGCTCCTGGCGCACCTTCGTGCGACGCTCCTTGGTCAGCGGCATCTTGCGCTCGTGGCTCTCATCGCGTTTCCGTTTGCTGCCCATGTCCGCCATCCTACTCTGATCTCCTTGGTGGCGCGAAAGCTCTCAAATGCGGGCAGCCATCCCCTGCGCGCATTTCAAATATCCCATTTGACAGGAATATTACGTTTCTTAGTTCTATCTGATTCTGATTCTGTCGTTTCAGGATCTTTTTCTCTTCAGTCGGCCATCATGACGGTATCCAGCAGTAGCGACGGCATCGCGGGCGTCACGACGGCTTCTGTACCTGTAGAATCGACTGCAGATGCGTCCACACTGCGTACATTCGCAGTGATTTTGTGCAGCGAGTGCCAGTACTTGGAGTTTCCTGGCTGCGACGTGCATGGAGCGTTGTACACGCAACAGTTGACGGACGCGGACGGGAAGCTGCACGCCAAATGTCCAAGCTGCACAGCGGCCACCAACAATGCACGGCCTTTTCGAGACGGATGTCGCCGCTGCAAGGCGACTACGACTGTTGCCATGTGGAATTGTTCATTACAGGAGATCCAGCAGGCCATGGAAGCTTTTCCTGTTTCGACGGAGGAGGTCGAACACACTGTCATTAGCTGTGAGTGCTGTCTAAGTGCAATTTTCCCACGTGCCAGGGAGGTGCTGACCACACGCACAGCAATCGAACCCTTGGCCGCGGCAAGTGGGAAGCCTCTCAAAGTGGCCAACTTCCAGTTGAGTATGCCACACGTGGACGGATGTCTGAGGAAGGGCATGCCACTACAAGCGGTAGCTGTGCAGCTACCAAAGAGTGAACTGAAGTTTGTAGTGGAAAGAATTCCCAAGTGTCCGTTGGCGCAGAGACTCACAGGTAAACCACAGTACCGATCCCGAAAGGTGGAGCACATCACCCAGCAGAACCATCTGCACCAGGTGAGGAGGTTGACTTTATTCTAAGAAGGTGATGCAAGGTATGGCAGCTAACGATTGCTGGGAGTAGGTTGCTATTCGGTTGTTATCAACCGTTATTGAGGCTTTCGATCCAGATTCGCCTGCTGCAGTGCAGCCACTTCGACAGGTTTGTTTGAAACAATTACTTCAAGATAGTATTTTGTAAAGAAAAGAAACGTAACACGTTCGTCATTGTGCTACTAGGTCGTGACAATGCTTGAAAGGATGGAACCACTCGCCTTGTTTCCGGAGTGGTCGCCACCTCGTCAACTTTCCCAGGAAATTGTGATCCCAAAGGAAATTTTGTCAAGTTCGGTTTTCGATGAGCAGCATGCAACCTCCAAGTACGTTGCCTTTCTTGGTGAATGTCTGGATCCAGAAGTGCTAACATCATGAGTATTATGCTTATGACATACAGCATCCTGGAAAATAATGCGAAGTCATGGAGATCAGCGATCAAGGGGTCAGACGAGTGGATTGTCTGTCAGTTCAGCGCCGCTGTCACACTGTCATCAATTGAGCTGAAATGGCAAGCAGATTTTGTCCCAAAACATTTTTCTCTCAGTATCTCGAGAGATGGCATGTCGTACGAAACGGTGGCAATTGTGATGGAGCCTAATACTTACAGTCAGATCCTTGTGCCGAAGGTTCGTCGAATAGCTATTTGTCTTTTTTGTGCGGCATGGAAGACTAACTTCATACCATTATGTCGCAGGGAACCATGGTGACCTCCATAAAAGTTACGATGTTTTGTTCTGGTGTTGCCGGTGCGTTAATACTGTCCAATTCTAATGTGTGGCGAAGAGAACCCTTCTGACGTCCAACTGAATCGCTGGCACAGGTGAATCATTTGGTCTTGAGTCAATCATGTGCAACGAAGCACCTTTAAACAATGTACACACCCCGACTTACGAGCTGTTACGGGGTATCCAGCAATGGCTCATTGATGCTGCCGTATCTCCGTTACCAGAAGTCCGAGATCTTGCGCTTCAAGCTTTGCAGAAACTACTGCTAGCATCAGGCTCCCTCTGTGGGCTCCTTCAGCTAGCAACGTGTCTCGTGCTTAATGCGCGGGATGCAGCGGCGTGTGTGCCTGGTGGTATTGATTTCCAGTCTTGGAATCAAATGGACGTGCTTTCCGAAGACGGGCAGTTGTCTGCGCAATCGTTTGTGAAAGCGTTGGCGGCGTCAATTCAGCGTGTTGTGATCGGAGACTGCTCACAAGCAGACCAGCAATCGGTTCTCGACAAGCGTCTCATTGAAAACTTGTTCTTGATGCACGAAGAAACACACGCTATTGAAGATACTTCATCTTCCGAGGTAAGATAATTAAGCTAGCTAGCTGTCCTTCATTCATCAATCAACTAACGGTCGTCATACCGTGCAGAATGCTACCGGTGGTGCTAGCTCGTCATCTTCACTAGTGATTCTTCTGGCTGGACGTCCAACTTTTGTTAGCTCAATCAAGCGCAGATCACAGGTTGGTGTACATTGTACATTCAGACGAAAGCTTCTGTACTACCGATTCGTGCTAACGAAACATTGTCGTGCTTGTAGCTGGGGGTGGTAATTTTGTACATGCTAAGCGAACTGTCAGCGTGGCAAATGAAACGAATGCAGAAGGCGGAAGAGTTTACCGGGAAAAGAGAACTCGAACTAATGCAGCTGGAAGAACCTTTCTCGATGGAGATTTGCCCAGATTTCTTCGCTATTTCGCACCGATTGCTTGTCAGTGTGCTGGCACGTTGGTTACCAAGTGTCCAACAACAAAGTAAAACGGATGTTCGACCAGAAGAGGGCGAAGAAAAAGAAAGTGGCGCTTCATTAAATGGGAATCGCAACATCCAGGATGTGTACGATACCCTAGCTTCGTCATTTCGGGATTTCTATTCAAATGTTGAGAAGCAAGTGAATCCGAGCAGCGAGGAATACCCAGGTCACTTGAAGTTCTCACCTGATGGGCTATGCGTCGCAGTACTGGAGATTGTCACGTCAAATCTTCGACGTTTGGTACTCTCCAGGATTGATCCAGTTGAAATTGGAATTACACCTCCTTCGGTTTACAACGAAGATGATTTATTGTCAGCGCCCCCAGCTTTAAATCCCACCGTATCCTCGCTGGAGCAGTTGATATCGCTTGGTACAAAACGGAGTGATGCGTTCTTCCCCGTGTCATTGAAAGCTGCTGCTGCCATGGAGGTTGGAACCGAAGCTTTTTATCCGTCGGCTCATCAACGAACGAAAGTGTTGGCGTCTCGTATGGGCAAAGGAGCGACGCTGGAGGTGCAAGTGCGTTGGCCTGTTCAAGAGCGCGACCAAGAAGACCCGCGCTACGAGAGGCTTATTCTCATGCTCCAGTTCGAGTGTATCAAGCTGGGATTCCGACACGCCATCCGAGGCAGTTGGTTCTTTTTCATGCACTTAGTCGTGGAGGTTCCTTCGGATCGCGACACGGAGGAAGTTCTCACGCAACACTTCGCGCCGTGTATTCAGCGTGCGGGCTTCTCATCGTGGCAAGTGGCTGCAGGTGCACAGGAACTCTCGATTAATCTGCAGCGGCATCTCCATTGGAACCGTGTGGAAAAGATGTCCCAGGACTCGGGGGCCGGATGGATCCGCGTGTACCCCGCAGACGTTGCAGTTTATGACGAAGTACTGACCGATGTCGAGGGCTTTCTCACAGAACACGGCAAATACAAGACGATGACTGCGCGCCCCTAGCGCTTGTAGCAAAATGTCTCCCACGTTAATAAAGTCAATTGAATAGACTATGCTGAGGAAATGTTGATCTGTTACTCCGAGCTAGATTCCTCGCGCGACGAGTGTAACAACTGCCTTGTCCGTAACCGAGTAGGCGAAGAGGGAAGTAGCAACCTTGCCTACAACCTTGGGTGTGAACGTTACCATCACTTCAATAAACTTCCGAGGCTCGATCGTAGTCGTCGAGTAAGCACACGAGAAAGGTTCCTGCAGGTCTTGCAAGAAGACTGTCATTGGTGCCTTCGATCCATTGCACACGTACACTGGTACTTCGTGCGACTCGCCAACGTTGCAGCACCCAAACTCAACAGCCCTGGCATGGAAGTACAGTCCCCGCCGCTTTCCGCGCTTGGTGTAGTAAAACGAATCAGTCTGCGAAGAGAGCTGGTGCCTTGATCGTGCAATCTCGTCAAACGGTGGGAGCATTTGAATCACCCGTTGATCCACCACAACACTCACTTCTCGCAAATAATCTTTGCCGACCCGAACTGTTAGCGAACCGAACCAATTCTCAGCTCGAGGAGACGGATTGGCGCTACTGCTTTCACCATCGCGCTGATGGAGAAACGGTTGTGATATCGGCAACACCGATACGAGGACTTCAGATGCTGGCTGAATCATACCAGTGGCAGGTCGCACCCTAAGGTTTTCTAGAGCTCGAACTTTAAACGGTAATGCTTGAGCTGTGCTGTTTGACAATCGAAGCTTCGCTTTCCTGATCACCGTGTCACCACTTTTATTCCGGACTCGATCAAACCGAATAAACGTGGGTGTGACGTCCACTCTGTCAACTGACGCGCTTGCCTGCAATTCCTGGACACGCTCATTAGCAGTAGTTCCATCGCGCTGTTGTGTTCTAGCATTTCTTGGGGCCTCCAGTTCCATTCGACGCTTCACACTTGCCTCGATAACCACTTCGTATGGGTGGAACAGCGACTCAATTCCGACTCCTCTAAACTGAAAAATGCCTGATACTGCCCCCACGTATCGTGCGTTGAAGGTTACGTGGAATGCACTCGAAGCCTTAGGCCCTAGCTCCAATACCGCTGGAGACACACTGAACTGCTGGCATCCAGTGCTAAGCGGAAGAAGCGAGACACAAACTCTTCCAACCAAATTGCTCCCGTTCGTGAAAACAATATCCTCCGTCATAATATCGCCAACGGAACAAAGAAATCTTCGACATCGACGAGGAATCTGAGCAAACTATCGGGTAAGACACTGGGGGATAACAACCTTTGCGCAAAATAAACTTACCATCGCCGTTTCCATCGTCACTTGGAGATTATTGCGCTCCAGCTAGCACACAACCCACATAAGAATTGATGAATAAATTGCATGGCATAAAGTATTTTACTTACCACACCAAGAGCCCTGTTCGAAGGCACAGCATGGCGTTGAATAGCCGCTACACTGTGCTTGTGCTGTCGGTCATCCACCTGCATTTTAATCGAGACACTTCGCCTCGGTTGGGAGTCTTCAGTGTATCGAAAACGGGCCTTCACATCAGTACCATCCGAGTCGGAATCCACATATCGATCTTGTGTGGTTTTGATATTGGTTCGATCTCCATTGTAGGTGCACCCTTCGAAGTCATCAGTACTGGAATCTGCGAATGACCCCTTAAGATCGTTTCCATCGCCACCAATACTGTTAGCGTTTGACCGAGCCACTTCATTCCGGAATTGATTCTGAGAGGCAGGTACTCCAGCTAGTGATTCGTCTAGCGTCGCCGAGGTTGCCCGGGATTTAGGGCCTTCCGACCTCTTCGAACTAGAGCGACTGAAGCCCTTACGAGATGGTTGATGCGCTTTGCTGAAGCTCTTTCCTGAATTGTCTTCACTTCGATCATGTGTTGTGGCGAAGTCTGCACCATCACATGTTTGCGTATGGGATACCTTTAAAGGCCGGTTGCGGAATTCGACTGACTGTTGACTCCGAGACGCCGACGCAGAGTCAGTGTTAGATGGGCATGGAACTTCACGAATCGTGCCAAGCTCTGGTGTTTCTTGAGATCTACTTCGCCTCACACCATTTGCAGTCTGCCGACAAGATTCAGTGCCATTAGGAAGCTGCTCAAGCTCTCGGCTCCGGCGACTCATATCGTCATCAATTTGGGAAATAGAAACGTCCTCCCCCCAACTGTCCGTTGTTCTTGACAGCGGTAGCATCGATTCCAGTGGGCGCTCAAATTCACGAACAAACTCACGCACATCCTCAGGCATCTCGATTCCTAGTGGATCCTTTGTCAGAGGTGATGACGCTAAGCGGATCGAGTTGTCAATGAGGGCGTCAATTTCGTGCAGCGATTCTTGAATCACACTGGGGCCTCTCTGCAACGCGGCCACATACTCTGGAGCTGGATCTTCAGGTATTTCAGTGTCAGGAGGTGACCGTGACCTTTTTGTCACCGTCTTCGCCTCCCCAGCATGGTCCATAAAAGAATGGTTCGACTCGTTGTCAACGGGTCTTCCACCGGCGCTTCTAAACCGACTCTTCTCCTGTAAGTGGTCAAATCAGCCATCAGCGCAGCTCTAGAGTTTTACCAAGGCTGCAGGATAAAATACATGCTACAAACCTGTAGGTACTTCAACGAGTTTGGCGTGTACATAAGCTTTGCACTGTCGAAGTGGACATCATAGCCCGATGAAATTGCTGTATCTGATCCTGAAAGCCCTGAATTGCGGTCAAAGCGGTCATGAAGCGCGACACCCTGGCTCGGATCAGTAGGTGATAACTGCTGCTGTTTCGGAGTGCACATCCCAGACTCTCCAACTCCATCCTCTGCATCAAACTGAACAGGGATTAATAACCATAACTTAAGGATGTAGCAACAATTGATGCTTCTGTTGACTTCTTACCAATGGGCCATCGACATTCCTTGGAGATGAGAGCTCCACATGATCCAGATTGCGGGATTTCCTCTCAAAGAAGTCACTCTTCCGGCCACTGGAGCTCACTTGGTCCCAATGGTCCTCCCCTAAAGCCTCAACATCTTCAGAGAAACTGTCATCTCCTCCCAGTTCGTTTTTCTTCAGAAATGTAGCTGTTCTCGGCATCAACAAGTCACAGAAATCAAAGCAACATCCAATTAGTCACCTATGTGTGCAGCAGCCTTGTAATGAGCTGCACCAACGCACCAGCGTCCACGAACTCGTCGTCAGTTGGCAACTTCGGTGGTTCCTGCATCTGTTCTGCAAATTCTAATGGCGCAAACGCAGCCATTGCCGGAAGGTCGAAGCTGTCACCAGGTTCCTCTGTAAATTGACGATCTACAGTCACTGTCTGTTCCTCGTAGCGCTCCGTCTGCGCGTTTTCTCTCTCGATGGCCGAAATGAAGCTAATCTCGTCGCCCACGTCGCTACTTCGACGCCGCTGTTCCTTCTGGCGGCGTAGACGGCTCTGCTGCTTCTGCTCCTCCCAACGCTCCAGATATGACGCCATTTGAGTGCGTGGCGGCGTCTCCATGACCAGGCAATGGACCTCGCTTCGACGTCAGTTGCAGTAAAAATGCCCGCGCGCAATGAAAAATTAAAACTTTTTGAACTTTTGAAAACAAAAATGCTTTTTATAAACATAAATTTTATGTGCAACACATCAAGCACTGAAAGCACATAAACGATCCAGTCTGCCTGGACCTTCGCGTGTTTTTCAACTTGCCTTGTTTATGTCCGATACAAACCCCAAGTGTTCTTTCGTGACGTCACAAGTCACAGATTCCTGTGGTGGATGGCAGCCGAGCGATCAAGCTGAGCAGCTTACGCCGGCGACCACAAGTGAACGAGCGACCAGGAAGCGGCATGGCGTCCGACTCTAAGGCAGCGGTGCCCGCACCATTGGATGTTAAGACTTCGATGACACCTGCGGTGGTACCTTCGCAGCCACCGGCAGCGGCTACCAGCGTGCGCGTGCCTTCCAGCAACTTCACTTATCGACACTTCTTGGGCGGCGCGGTCGGTGGTATGACAGCCGCGCTCATCACGTCCCCGCTAGAGGTGGTCAAGACGCGATTGCAGATTCGTGGTGGAAGGTTGGTTATGCAGTAGTTGGGCGTAGTTTTGGCATTGAATTGACGGTTTGTCTTGATCTTGCAGCGGATCCTTTGGCACTCAAACGACGTTCGGCGTCATGCGCTCCATTGGACGCAGTGGTGCGTGCTTTCTGGTCTTGTTAATTAACCAGGAGAGCACTGGTTTCTCACTATTTCTTTGCTGCTGCTGCAGAGTCGGTTTTTGGGCTTTGGAGAGGCATTACTCCCACGCTGATTGGAGTTATCCCGGCGCGTGCCATCTACTTCGGCTCGTATTCGACGTTCAAGGACAAGTTCACTGGATATGGGTTGAACGGGCGTCTGTACAACTTCCTGTCTGCTGCCGGGGCTGGATCCATCTCGGCGACCCTGTGCTGCCCCATTTGGGTCGTCAAGACGCGGCTGCAGCTCATGCCGGCACACTCGAGGGCTGCTACAGCTGCTGCGACGCGTCAGAATATAGTATCGGTGGGCTTTGCGGAGGTGGAAACAGCAGTGGCGAAGGCTAGGCCGCAGTTCTCGAGTGTGCGTCAAGTGGCGTGGGATATGTATAGGAAAGAAGGCCCGCGAGCTTTCTTCCGTGGCTTGTCGGCCTCGTACTGGGGCATCTCGGAAAGTGCCATTCAGTTTGCATTGTACGAAGAGTGCAAAGATCACATTGAGGAGCCGACGAACCTCAAGTATTTCCTGACTGCTGGAGCGTGTAAACTGCTTGCATCCGTGTGCACGTACCCTCACGAGGTGTGTATCTTGTCTATTGTCTTACTATACCCGCTTTTGCACTTATCGAAGCGATTGTTTTGACTGATCAGGTTGTGCGGACAAGAATGCGGGACCAGCGCGCGCCGTTGGATTCTAAGGAACTCAAGTACGTTGTGCCTCTGCTGTGCATGTTGTTGCCGTCTGCTGACATTTCGTCGCGTTTTGTGGCACAGGTATAAATCAATGATCCAGTCGATCATCAAGATATACAAGGAGGAGGGGCGACGCGGTCTGTACTCGGGCATGCCGGCGCACTTGATGCGTGTTGTTCCGAACGCAGCGATTTTGTTCATGGTGGTGGAGGTGATCGCCAACCAGGAGTAAGTCTTCTCCTCCACTCTAGATTCCGCCCCGTCCTCCTCCGATGCCGATTTGCTGTAGTGGATAGAAGACGGAAATGTCGGGGCGCTGTAGTTAGGACCCACTACCAGCAAGTGCATGCTATACAGCATGCACTTCACTTCATTAACTTCCCATAGTGGCAAATATGCTCGAGTAAACTTTTGTAAAACTTCCCAGCCAGCCAAAACAGGCAACTTCAACTTTTGTTCCTAAAAGAATGTATTTTCAACCAATCAGCACCCACCAATAAATTCCACTGGTTCGTAGGCATCGATCAAGGTCTGTAGCTCTTCATTCCTGTATAAGTCCGCCCCGAGGCATATCCCTGCAGCATCTACAGACAGCCATGGCGTCGCTGGAGGCCCAAATCAAGAAGCAAGTGGAGTTCTACTTCTCCGACAGCAACTTCCGTCGCGACCGCTTCCTGCGCGAAGAGACCAAGAAGCACGAGGGCGGTTTTGTGCCTTTCAGCGTGCTCTTCACCTTCAAGAAGCTGGCGGCGCTCACCGTGGACGGCGCTGTGTTGCAGGCCGCCATTGCTGACTCGGACGTCGTGGAGCTAAATGAGGCCAAGAACGGGCTGCGTCGCAAGAACGCGCTGCCCGACAAGGACGACGGCCCCGAGCGCAATATCGTGCTGGCTGGTCTGGGCAAGTCTCTGCCCACTGTTGACGAGATCAAGGAGGGCCTGAAGCCTCTGAACGTGGAGCTGCTTTATATTGACCGCAAGAGCTTCCGCCGCAACTTCTCCGGTGTGGTCCACGTGGAGCTCAAGGAAAAGGACGCCGTGCAGCGTGCCGTGGACACGGCTTCATCGCTGAGCATCAATGGCTACGTGCCCAACATCATCTCAATGGTGGACTACCAGAAGCTCTCAAACGATGACAAGGTGGAGTTTGACAAGGCCACCAACGCCATGCTCGTGGCCAAGGATGTGCCTGCCAAGCCCGTGACCTTCTTCCTGGACGAACTGCTGCCCATCTGGAAGGACGACGCCAAGCTGCGTGCCCGCGTGCGTTACTTTGAGGAGTCCAAGGAGCTTTACCTGCTCTACTCGCAGGTGGCTTTCGCTGAGAAGGTGCTGAAGCAGCTCTCCGAGTCTCCCATTTCCGTGGACGAGAAGAAGCTCGCATTCGAACTGGTTACGGACAAGGAGGCCATTAAGGCTCGCCCTCGCCGCCCTGACAACGAGAAGGATGACAAGAACGCCAACAAGAAGCGCAGACGCGAGGATGAAAAGGTGATTCACATTTCCAACATCGGTCATCGCACACGCATGGACGACATCAAGCAGCTCATTGCCACTGTCATTGACCCGTCCGCTCATTCGCCCTACGTGGAATACGACGGCCTGGACACGGCTTCGTTCAAGGTTAGCCTTGCTGAAGCCACTTCGCTGTTTGAGAAGTTCTCTGCTCTTGAAAACCCGGAGCTGGGCGGCAAGAAGGTGTCGTTCCACCTTCTGGATGTGGATGAGGAGCTGAAGGTGGACGTTCAGTACGACGAGGGTCTGATTGTGCGTTTTGATGGCGTTGAAGGCGAAGTTTCTCGTGACGATATCAAAAACACCATCAACGAGAAGCTTGGCGACAAGGCCGCAGACGGCGCCGGCGTTGCTTTCATCCAGTACCAGATTAACGACAAGGATGGCTACCTCCGCGTCACTACCGCTGAGCTTGCTAAGGAGGTCGTTGGCATGTTCGGTGACGAAGGTCTTGAGGTGAATGGTGTGAAGATTCCGAAGGCCGCTATCATTGAGGGCGATGAGGAAAAGAAGTTCTGGGAGGACGCTCGCTCCGCCCGCTACAAGCGCTTCAAGCAGGCGCGTTCGAACCGCAACCAGCAGCGCGGAGGACGAGGCGGCCGTGGTGGCCGTGGTGGTCGAGGTGGCCGTGGTGGCCGGGGTCGTCGCCACTAAATGTAGATAGTGAGCACATACGTCTGTCTGAGCACAGGAATGGGTTCGATAGATGCGACTTCCTCCTGCGCACTTTTGCACAAGTTAGGCGTGTTTGAGAGACGTATCTCCGAGGAAAGGAGACAATCTGGGCCTCTACATTCCCTGAGATGAAAAAATAAATATATTGTAAGACCCGCTTTCATCAACTCAAAATGGTCTACATGTAGTCAAAGATTCGTGCGTTGTTAGCTCACTTGTCACGTGCCAGGTAAGATGTTCCATCGTTGATTTTGACGTTGTTGTCAACACCAGAACTCAGTTGGTGAATCAAAGCCTGGAGTTTCGCTTGCTTCCCGACTTCGTTTGTCTGCTCGGACGAAATCAATGCAGAATTGTGTTAGGCAATCAAAAATGAGTACCAGAAAGCTTCAGCACTTTACCAAGTGGCGGATCTCGTCTTCGCGCTTACGCAGGGCCTCGTCCCTCGACTCAACCAAAAGCCGCTGCTCAGCTCCTTGGATTTCCAGCATAGCCATATCACTTTCGAGTTTACGATGAGCTTTCCGGAGATCATCAAGGTCCCGACTAACAGCTCGACGCTTTTCCCGCTCGTCCTCTAGAACATTTTTGCTAACTGTAGCAGCGTCATCGAGCTTGGCCATCTGTTACGAAGTTGGAAATGACTGTAAAACCTCGACACACTCTCAGTAAATGCCTTCTATCGCTCACCTTTCGCTCCAACTGATCTGCAAGCTCCTTCTTCTCCTGCAATCGAGACTGCATCGAAATGTTGTGCGATTCAAGGTTTGCCATCTCATCTCGTATCGTGTCCACTTCGCTCTCGATGCTCTTCTTTTCGTCGGCAAGAGCTTTGTGGGCTTTCGACAGCAGCACGAGTTCCTTGTACGTATTCTCATTTGTTAGTTTCTGCTCGTTTAGTTCATCCTCCAGTCGCTGTACAACAGTAAATGAAAATTATGCACAACACAACCACTTAGTCCACTGCTAGCTTATCACTCCATCTCCAAAACGTACCCTTGCTTCATCTTGAGCCGCCTCCAGCTCTTCTCGCTGGGCTGTGTAGTCCCCTGAAATGGTAGCCATTTCTTCGCGTAGCTCTTCCAGCTCTTTTTCACGGAGCTTCATCTCTTCGATTGCAACTGAATGGGTTTGTGCTATTTCCTCAATTCGGATCTCCAGCACTTGCACCTTGCGCTTGAGTTCGCTGTTCTCATCTTCTAGAATTCCACGCTTAACGCGGCTTTCTTGCAGAAGTGATTCGCGCTGTTGAAGAGAACTGATCTTCTTGTTCATGTGTTGCCCCATACTTTCGCATTGCATCGTAACTTCGCGTAGTTTTGCTTCATACGCATCCTGCATTTTCTGAATTGCATCATCTTTTTGACGAATTTGATCGGAAAACTTGGCTCCTATATCTTTCAAGGCCTGGTCTTGCTGTGCCTTGAGCTCATCTTGAAGGTGAAGCATTTGTTGCATTTCAGTTTGCAGCTTTTCAACTGTCTTCGCACTGACGTCAGCGTTCGCTTGAAGCGAGGTAATTGTCGACTGCAAGCTGTCGCTTGCGTCCCCAACACGTTGGCTGAAACCAACAATTCCTTCAGCCAGTCCGAGAGCATGAAAGCGTTTGTTTCCAGACCCAGAAAGCGACTGGGTCAGCAGCATCAGCGCCTCGACCACGATTTCTTTGTTAGAACGGTTGAACAGCGCAGCTCCTAGTACTGTCGATACTTCAGATGTCTGCAGGAATTGATTCATTGCGCGTTTATTTTTCTCGGCCATGCCTTCATCAGCCATCAGGCTCGAGAGAAGGCTCTGTACATGTACAGACAACGTAACGTTATGACAAAAAACAGATATGAAACTTGGATGATCCTTACCACTAGGTGAATTGACAGTTGAGGGTGGAAGCTGATCAAGTCTTGGGGTTCGACGGAGCCAACGAGAGCAGACTCGACTTGAATTAGCGTTGCACTCTATCGGCAATCGCACACAGAGGTTGGTTGGTAAGTCCAATAAAATGTATGACATTCTTCACACATACCTGATTGAGACTGATAGTTTCAACACATAACAGGCGTATCGTGGGCAATTCGCTCAATTTGGCAAGAAGATGGCACACATCCACGCTATGAAGATACTCATCAGAATTGCTCAGAGCCTCGCTGTCTTCAGCACTTTGCACAACTGTGGTGGCGTCAGTAATGCACCGTATCATTCCAGCAACGATAGAATTTAACCGCTCTGCATCAGCCGAAGACTCAAAAAGGCTGCGAATCGAGCGAATATCGTCGCCGATCACCTTCAAAATTAGTCGCGCGGTCGTTGTAGCAGCCAACTTCGACGGATGAAGTGTAGCTTGCAAAACACGGTATAGAATATCTTGATCGGATAAGCTCTTGACCAGCATTTTCCGGAAAACGTGGCTCAACTGGACAATGGAAGAGAGGAAGTGCGCAGCAACCACAATCTGCTCGACTTCGCCGTTCAGATTGATCGTCATGAAGCAATTATCAATCGTAGGGGCAATCTTCGGGTACTGCTCTAGCAACTCCAAGATTTCATGGCGGTCGGCAAGATCACACAGTAAGTCGACACTTACCATCTGCAACAAGGAGCGTCGGTCGAGAATCGTGGGCGAGTCTGACATGTTCTCATCAGAAGATCCGTGCCAGGATCCGTCCAGAACCGAAAATACCAATGCAAACGCTTGATCCACGTTCTTCTCGCTGAAGAGTTTACTTCCCATTGGCTCTGAAAGCACGAGCCGTGCTAGAATAGACATACTGAACACCAACAACTCCGCGTCCTCAGTGCTGTTGAGCAAGATCGTCAACGAGCGGTAGAAATCTTTGATCTTCTTCATCTCCTTGGCGTAAATCCTGACGCCAGCGCTAAGCTTGATCATTTCTGCCAGCACGAGTAGCTGCAGCCTGAGTCCTGTGTCGTTCTCGCAGCCATTCCGTAGGGCTGAGACTGAGATGCTCTCCACGAGCCACTGCAACAGTTTGCAGAGCGCATGAGACGGGTATCCTATAGCCGTCTTCCTTGTAAACAGGTAGCAGAGCTCCAGTAATTGCAGTGAGTCTTCTGGGGCCTGTTGGGTCTGCGTCAGCTGCGAGTACTGTGTGTCCTGCACCTCCAAAGCCTTGTGCGAAGCTGCAACATCCAGCAGATGCTCCGCCAACGTGTCCAGCAGCTGCAGACACAGCGAAGTGTGGTTGGCAGCGAAGAATTCGTTGTGTGCCGAGAGTTTCCGCGCTGATCTGTAGAGATCTGAGGCTGTAGAGGCATTTGGGGACGAGAGATAACCGTCCACTGCCACCAGCAGAGCTGCTCTACCGGGCTTCTTACTGCGCTTCTCGATGGTCGCTCGGCGGCTGTAGATGCCAGAGAAGGACGAGGCGAAGGAGGTAAAGGTTGCATCACCCTCCGAGTCGTCCATGGCCCCAAGGTTGGCAACCAGGAAGAGCAACGCCGAAGCCGTTACGAAGCCAAGTCACACTTTGTAATGTAATATTTGTTTGTCAATATTCGTTCCAGAAAATTGCCTGAAATAAAACAATTTTTGGAATAAAATCCATGTTCGGTAGTCGCGCAGGTGTTGCTGGATGGCGTTTGGCGTTGGGCGTTGAAAGAGCTCTGGTTTGGTCGCCCATGGCACAAATGTATCAATAATGGAGCCTGCAGATGCTCTTCATTAACAAGAGATCAGAAAAGGAAAACACCGTGCAAAATTGCCTTCCCAAGTTGTGAATGAGCCGTGTGCACAGCCTGGCTTAGGAGTCCTGACTCACAAGCTGATCTAACTCAGATCTTGTCGACTCTCTGGCAAAGTGACTGCTGTGCAACTCAGTCACCTTGGATGCAGGTTGCAGTCCAAATGGGATATTTATCAAAACACCAAACAAACACATCACCATTTATCAAAACACCAAACATTTACAAAAACACGCAGTCATTTGTCAAAATAAAATATTCATATTACTACTGCAATGGCGCCTCTGTTTTAACCAATAATATAAATATTTTATTTTGACAAATGACTGCGTGTTTTTGTAAATGTTTGGTGTTTTGATAAATGGTGATGTGTTTGTTTGGTGTTTTGATAAATATCCGTCCAAATGGCAAGACTCTTGACTCAAGATCCTCGTGCCAAGGTTACTAAACAAGTGTACCTTGCACAAACCTGCTTGTCTATTATGAAGTACATGTACGTGTAGTGCATGTGCCGTACTACCGTGGCCTAGACACCGATTTACCAGGTGGTCTGCATCGCCGGGATGTCACTTCAACTGGAATTTCAAGCTTGAGACACCGGATTGGTAAACTTGCAAATCCAGCCAATCAGATGCCTGAATCGCTCGCATCATCGATCGTACCACTGATTACCAAACGGTCTGCTTGGGGCTCCACTTCACTTCACTGACGTCACTTTCGAATCCGCCGGCCAAGCAGCAAGCGCATCCGACCAAGTATCAAACGACTTTAGTCTCACACACCACCACAGTCATGACGAGCAAGAACACGTGGGCCGTCTCCGAGAAGGGCACGTTCGTGCGTGACGCCAGCAAGTTCCGCAACTGGATCGAGCCCAACGCCGACGCCGAGTTCCCTGCGGAGGCCAACCGCTACCATCTTTACATTTCGCTAGCCTGTCCATGGGCCCACCGTACGTTGATCACGCTCTACGCAAAGGGATTGCAGGACGTTATTGGCCTCTCCATTGTGCACCCGGTGTTCCAGCGCACGCGGCCCAACGACCCCGAAGACCAGCACATGAGCTGGGCATTCGCGGACCCTAAGCAGACCCCGTGGCTTGCTGGTCCGTCGGGTCTCGGCCAATATTCGTCCGAGGGCGCCATCCCGGACACTATTAACGACGCGAAGTACGTGCGCGACCTGTATGAGATGTGCTCCAAGGGCAACACGCGCTACACGGTGCCCGTTCTGTGGGACAAGGTCAAGAAGACCATCGTCTCGAACGAATCTTCGGACATCATTCGCATCTTCAACTCGTCGTTCGACACCATTGTGCCGTCTAAGGTGGATCTGTACCCGGCCAAATACCGCGAACAGATCAACGAGATCAACGAGTGGGTCTACAACGACATCAACAATGGCGTCTACAAGTGCGGCTTCTCGAACACGCAGATCGCGTACGACGAGGCTGTGACCAAACTGTTCGAGAGCTTGGACCGCGTGGAGGAGATCCTGTCCAAGCAGCGCTTCCTCGTGGGTGACGTCTTCACTGAGGCGGATGTTCGTCTGTTCACGACGCTGATTCGCTTCGACGAAGTCTACCACGTGCACTTCAAGACGAACAAGAAAATGATCAAGGAGTATCCGAATCTGCTCAACGTACGTGGTGACTGATGAGTTTCTTTTTGTTCAATTGATCTAACTGTAGTTGTGGTGTCTTATGCAGTACACGCGTGATATCTTCCAGTTCCCGCCCGTGGTCAAGTCCATCGACAGCAAAATCCTGATGCAGCACATCAAGTTCCACTACTATGGTTCGCACACCCACCTCAACACGTTCGGGATTGTCCCAGCCGGCCCGAACACCGACTTCGCCGCGAAGCATGACCGCGACCGCTTTCCGAGCGCTACGCTCCCCGAGTTCCCTGTTAACAGCAACTGAGTGGAAGCGAACAGAAAGTGAGTGGTGCATTGCGTGCGATTCATAAGCATCGGTTTTCTTAAGCTCAACAACACGAACAAGCTTGCATTACCACGAGTTTTCATGTACATTGAGAGTTAACCATCAGCTGGGCCCACCTCTTTGCTCTATGATCAAGGTTACTTATCGCTCGAGTAGACAGCAACCACAGAATCAGTAGCGCCGGCAGCCAGGAAGAGCCGATGCGGATGGAACGCTAAACACGAAACGGGGCCAATTCGCTCGCCAAGAAAGCCTTCGTGGTAGCAGATGAGCGCCAACTGCTCGCCGTCACTCCGGAACACCTTAATGAACTGGTTGTGTGACCCGCTTGCAAACACTGGGGCGTAGTCGTGAACAGCGAGAGCAGTCATTGGCGACCGATGCGCTTCTAGAGACTTGACACTGTTCTTCGGGTAACGCATGTCCCAAAACTTCAACTCGCCGGTCACAGATCCCGTTAACAGCTCGTTGCGACCCGCGTAAATGTGCGTTTGTACCACCCACGATGTGTGCTCCTTCATGCTCGTTTTGACTGCGTAGTCAGGTCTGCTACGTGAGTCGAAGATTCGCAAAGTTCCATCTCCAAATCCAGCCACCAGCATCCCCGGCATATTTTCATCGCTGGCCATGCTGGTGATGCACGAGTCCGTTTGGGTAGAAAGCGCGACGGTGCATTTTTCTTGACGCAAATCCCACCCACGGAGCATACTTGAGTTCCCGCCTGCATACATCATGCCAGCATCTTGCTGCCAGTTCATCACAAGACCCGATCCACGCGTGCCTGGTACCAGATCAGGTACAGCAACGAACGCTGATAATAGTTTAGGACTGTTCATCGACGGGTGAGGTGTGTGCAAGCCGTGGTAGATCTTGATCACACCGTCATCGGAGCCGCAGGTCAAAAGACTCTCCTCTGTTTCATTGATCCAGTTCAAAGACGTCAAACGCGATCTACGGGTGGAAACAATCGCATACAAAGGCATTAGCAGGCTCGAACATTCAAATAACGCACGCAATAATACACTTACCCGGGTGGATTTTTGTTCCCAAAGCTCAGCACCTTCGTCTCCGTTTCCTCGAAGTTGTACAGTGAAATTTGGTCTTTCTCGTCCGCGACAAGCAGCATTGTCTCGTACGGATGGAAAAGCAGCAATGATGTCATCTCCGCATCATTATTCAGCACAGCACGCTGACGAAGGTTCAGCGTGAAGTCCTTCACTTCTTGTTGATCATCAAGCGCTGAAATCCGGCGGGCGGCATCATACTCGGCTGGGGAATAGGGGGGTGCGTTGTGAGGGCTAGCATCACGCAAGCCTAAACCAGTTCTCTGCATAGCGGGAGATTTTGACGAGCTTCTAGGCGAAGCAAAACCTGGTGCAAGCTTCATGGCTGCACCTCGAATACGATTGAAGCGTCGGTAGCGTTCCCACCTCTCAGCCCCCTTCTCACTTAGCGGGTCCTCGTCCTCCTGCACAGGCTCCAGGATCGGGTCATTGAAATGGGCTTTGTGCCGTTCATAGCACGTCGACACAAGCGTGGGCGGGAAGTCATCATTCCGACCATAACGTTCCAGTGGAGGAGGCACGTGTACTGGATAGCCTCCCAAGCCTCCCTCACTTGGTAGACCATTGTTAGGTACCATGTTGTATCCACCTGCCATTTGAGAAGGAACTTGGCCAAGATATTGTCCGTGAACCATGTTACTGCCCGTGCTCATAGGAGGGGGTGTAGCGACCTGACCTTCAGCAGCACTCAGCCCTTGCTGAAACTTGTTTTGATACTGCTGGAAGTTGCCCACCGATACAGCTGACCGTAGTCCCTTCGGAGCAGGAGCAGCGGTCTGCATGTGCGTGTTTACCACGTGAGTATTTATCACGTGCGTATTTACCGCGTGCATATTTCCCGCGTGCATGTTAACTGAGTGCGAATGTTCGGCGTTTTCCGGCGCATAAGCTGCGTTTTCAGATGATGCACCAAATCCTCCCTCATTTTGCTGAGACTGAATGAAAGCCAACCCAGGCACTGAGCCTTCTCGTCGAAGCTGAGACGCAGCACCAGGACTCCTTTCAGTACGCATGACCGATGAGTTGTCAGGATTTGCACTGCGCGGCGGAGAAGCCAACACACTTCCCGTCTGACTATTTTCGCGTAATTGTTCTTGCTCAGACGCCAAGATGCTTGCGTTCACGAAGCTGACGATCGCTTTGACGGCATCCACCACATGTGGGAACGGGTCCCTCGATTGCATCTCTTTCAGCATGTGCCAAATTTGAGCATAGTGTTTGGCATCCTCTCCGATCTCGTCAAGTAGCTCCTCATCCACAAATACGTCTCCGCCCTGGAAGTTCGTATCGCAACCACTTTCCAGCGAGTTCGGTGCGTCATTACCGCCCTGAAAATTCACTCCAACTGATGAAGATCCGTGATCGGAAGGAGAAGAAGCTGGAGCGCTCACCGGCTGATTCTTAAAGTGCTTGGCTACTGACTCAAAACGGGGTTGGTGGTAGTTGTGCAGGATAACATTTGCCAGGGCCAACACACTCTCACGACGTACCAGCGGAGATCCATCACGGCAACCCCGCAGCAGTTCCAAGGCCACAACAATGTCATCGTGAGCTCGCTGACGGAGGAAATCTTCTAAGCGGCTCATATCAACCTGCTTTCCGCTTGCGTTGGGGTCGCATTGGAAGCCAACTAGTGTGCTAAAGGCGTAGGCAGCAGCAGCACGTACTTCTGGGCGATCATCACGGAGTTTAGTACCAAGTATCCGAGGCACCTTGTCTTCGACCGCGATGCGCTTTGCATCGTCAAAGTTTTCCCACAACTTGGCCAGACACAAGCAAACCCACTTTCGCACTTCCTCATCCGGATCCTGAAGCAGATTAATGCAAATCTTGTGCAAATACTGCGGTAAGCAGCTCTTTTGACCCGGCAGGTAGTTGTTGCAAATCACAGAAATAATGAAGGCCGCCATGACCTTCTGTTCAGCAGGCATCAGGCTGCTTGCAGCGCTATATGCACTCTGGTTGCCCCCACCATTGTGGAGCCCAGCAGCTAAGTGCGAAATGAAGTAGGAGTGTCCATCGTCTTTTACAAGATCAACTTGGCAACTTGAGTCCAGAGCCAGAATCTTTGCCCAGATGAAGACAAGAACTTGGCGAAGCTCACTAGCTGGAGACTGCAGCAATTTCAGCACATACGGGAAAATTCCAACCGAAAGTGCCAGGTTCACAGCCCAAGGACCAAGATCAAGGAACTTCTTGAGCAACACGAGCGCACGAAGACGATGAACCTGGCTTAGAAGCACTTGCAAAACCATTGGTAGCTGCTGGGGTGGCGGCTTCTCCGAAGATCCGAATTGCAGCCATACTTCGAACGCTGTGAGCTGCTCCGCGAAGAATCGAGACGGTTGGAAGCTCATATCAACGTTTGGGTATGGGTTTGAGAGCTTGTACAGTTGATTTAGGCACACTTCCGCCGCCAGGTCCCACGAACGCCACAGGGAGTGGTGGTTTGTAGGTGGTAAAGCTGGAAGCGAGCACGGCGAGCAACCTTCAGACTTCATAATGCGTTCCGCCAACAGGAAGTTGCGAAAGAGCGACGCCACAAGTAAATCCTGTCGGAAAAGCTTCTGGAACAACTCGCGAGGAAGCATGTTCCACGCGATGGTATCGGTAATAGCCGTGAATATCCAGTTCAATTCACCCAGAGGTGTCTTCCTGTCAGTTAACTTCCCGGGGATACGTTCAATGAAACTGGCATCTAGATGTGCCATCGAGAGCTCGTTCTGCGAGATAAACCACCGTAGCGCGACAGTAATTGGGGTCGTCAAGCAAGATGTAAACACGTCTGCACAAAGGTCCGGGTTCATCGGTAGTAATTCATCCGCAGCACAAGCAGCCAGTACAATCGCTTCATTAGCAGACGGGCTTCCATTTCGTCCGTGAGTTTGCGCCGGGGTCGTCGGAGGAGACGTGAAATGACTAAGCAGAACTCCCGCTGCTGAGCAGTCGAACACATAGATCGATGGCGTACCGACCCACGACTGCAAGTCGTACACTAACAGCGGGATGTACTGCGTGTAGCTCTTGTTAAACACCCACACCTCTCCGTTCTGCGTCGGTCGAGGAACCCCGTGTCCATTGTAGTGAAACAGCACTCGGTCGTGCTTTGCCAGTCTTCGTCGATTCACACACAGATCTCGGATCTTCTCCACCGTCGGATCCAAGCTCTGCTTATAGCGTGCACGCGGCTGCCAGCGTTCGTACTGGGACTGCAGCGTGTTACCGATCGTCTCAAGGGCCTTCTTGGCTGGCATGGAGAACGGGTCCACCCAGCACTCTTTGCGAGCACAGGGAGTAGATTTCTCCACGTCTGGCGGGTCCGTTCCGATATTGAGACACAGCACAAGCGCCACATCCATCGTCTTCATGCGCTCACGCATGCGCCACGGCACAATGTCCATCGGCTTGGATGACTCGCTCTCTTTATCAGCACTTTTTCTCTTCTCTGCATCTTGAGCGAAGCGTAACCCTCCCGCGCGCTCGTTCTGACGACTCGCATTCATATTGAGAGGATCGTAAACGTTGTTAGCAGTCGTAACCCGCGGAGACGCGAACGCTGGGGACTGCGACGTCACTGCCATGGCTTAAAACTGTCGTATCGTAGGACCCCGAGCACGTGAGAGCGCAAGAAGCGCGTCGTCCGGTTGCCAAGACACGAGCAAAGCAGATGAAGCTATTTGCACAAGACGTAGAGAAGGGAGACGCCCGCTAGCAGCTCGGGATTGACGCAGCTCCCAGGTGCGACCTTGCCACCTTCTCTGTGGCTAAAAGTGTGCGTACTTAACGCGTCGATGCGAACTTAAGACTAGAGTTTGTGCATGAGTTGCGATCGCCCTTCTAAGCGCCGGAAGATCAGCATGGAGAACGCCGCGGTGCGTGCTCTCAGCGCTGTGTGTCAAACAGCAAAGCGGGTTTATAACCAGACTAAACGGTTTGCTATTGCGTGTGCTGGTTGGTGTTGCAGTACGAGTTCCACCAGATTCAGGACGAGGTCAAGAAGATCACCCAAGAGGTCCGAATGTCATCATAATGCAGACTCTTACGTGTATCGCCCTACTAAGTTGTGCTGCCCATGCAGATTCCGGAGAAGGTTCTGGCTGGGCACAATTACCACGCAGCGGACGTGCATCAGTGGACGACGGACATCTCATCGCAGTGTCTGAAGGATCTCAAGGGTGTGGCAAACGGCTCGGCAGGATTCAAATATATTGGTACGTTGGTGCAGCAGCGATGCTGCAGTGATGGATGTTTGCAATGACGTTAAATAGTTACGGGCAAAATTGAGTGAGTACGCAAGCTAACAAATGCCCCGATGGGCTGACACAGTGAACTGTACGATCCTACAGAAGCGGAATGCCGGCTATCACACCAACTCGTCGTGCTTCTGGGACGCTGAACGCGATGGTGAGTGCTGACTGGTGAGATGATTGCATGGGCGTTGTCGTGACTGAAACGACGTGGTTGTCTTCATGGGTTCCAGGCAGTGTATCGATCCGATGGGAGAACGCGACCATGACCTGCGTGCTCACGGTCTACTGCGTCAGTCTTCAGTAGTTTCATCCGTTGATGATTGAGAAAGTGGCACCAATCCGCTGCTACTTGTGTGCGCGGGGCTTCATAGTGACGTGGGCTTTATATCTCCATCGAGAGGTTTGACGTATCCACCGACAAGTTCGTGATGTCCATAGAGAAGTTCACATCCATGGACATGCTCGTAAAATCTACCATAATCGACTCCCCTTGCCGTTTTTCTGGATGCCGTCTCTTGGAACCTAGGCGGCGACCGAAGATGACAGTATCGATCACGTTACGACGGAAGCGATCTGCATACGGAATAGGCTTCATACACGAGATCCCCTTCGCGTCGCGGCACTGAAGACGGACGCGAACCCACCTCTCGAGGCTTTTCTTGAAAGACCACGGGGTCAGAATATCAATAATGCCCATATTTACGACACAGGCGTCTGCAGAGAATGTCGTTAGGTTTCCTCTGGGGCGGCTTAGTCCTTGGAGAGTAGCGCCGTTGGGACTTATCGACTCCAAGTAACCTGCCTCGTCACTGCTGTTCCCACCAACAAATAATTTACCCTTCACAGTAGGCCCACCACTGCGTGAAAGCACTGTTCCACCTCCACTAGACGAGGAAAACGACTTGTGACGGCTCAATCCAATCACCAAGCTGTAGTCCATCGAATTCATTCGCTGCAGGAACTCCGTATCAGCGTACAACTGGCTGCCTAGCTGTTCGGCTACGTCAGTAGGAAGGCCGAGCCGGCGACACGACCAGTTCAGATCTTTTCCCACAACAAACTCTGTATGACCAAAGCCAGCATTTGGGTTTTGAGAGCACACCTCCTCTGACATACCCACCACGAAATCGTGACCGCAGAATTTGCACACACGCTGAGTTCCACTGGGCGAGTCGCCACGGTGACGACCAACCCACGCTCCTTTGAGATCGTAAAGCTCATCAATGTTCACGCTTGGGTTGTTCAGAATGTTCGTCAGTACGATGAACAAAACAGAGTGGTGCTCCATCACCAGCTCGTGACACCCCACATATCGACAGAGATAACTGTTCGGGTTGCGACGGAGATGAGCCATGTACTGAGGCAGGATGTACAGGAGATACTTTTGCTCGGCTGGTGAGCACGTTTTGAGGATGAAAGTCTGGTCGCCAGTGTAATAAAGGAAGGATCCGCTCTTTCCTTCGCTGAAACGCTCCCGCGTGCTCCCCTTGAACGATTGAATGTAGCTTTCACGAGTGATACCGGACATGCGTCGAATCTCATGAAAGACCTCAGGTTCGAAGTCACGGAAGATTGCTTTCTGGCCGGAAGTAGCACCGTCTAGCTCGAATGACAAGACACTGGGTGTCTGCGATACAGCTCCAAGCCGTAGCTGCCACGGGAAAATACCTGACCGCTGCGTGAAGGAAAATATCGACTCGACGTTTGGGTTGATGCTCTCGTTCTCTGGAATTCCCTGGGCGCTGCTCGCGCCTAACTGGATGCCCTTGGTAGCAAAGTACAAGATTTCGCGACGTAGCACCCACGAGGCGTCGTACACCTTGAAGTAGTCGTCCCAGTTGCGTTGCCGCCACAGTTTAAATGTCTTCAGTATACCCATGGACTTGGTCCAAAGTATGGCGCTGCCCGTGCCCAAAAAGGCGATCGCCAATCTCCCTAAGAATCGAAGAGCTTTCTCACCTGTTGAGTTTGTAGCGACCACATTGCGATGCCGCAAGATATAGGGGATCGTCACGACCATCCAAAGAGAAAAGCTCCAGAACAAGAAGCTGCGCATAGAATCCAGATTCGTGCGCGTTTTCGAGTTCCCGCCCATCGTGAGTCGAACACGTTTCGTGGCGAGGATGTAGCAACCGATGCTAACGCAGTACCCAGCACACACCGGAATGAAGAAGATCTCCAACAAAATGAACTCCCCATCGTCGATGCCACCGTTGTATTCAGCCGCGTACCAGCAGTATCCGTACGAGCCGACTCTGCCCGTGCCTAACTGCCATGCCACGATCGTGACGGCTATGCTTATAACCCATACGACCACGTGGTAGATCGGGTTGAGCCACCTTGACGACCGGAAAGGGAACTTGGTGGTGAAGTAAAAGTTGAATGCGAGCGCGAAGAAGTACAGTTCGTGCGAGAACAGCGCTAGCTGGATCACGGGGGCCGTCGTGCAGCAGATGCCGTAGGTCGATGACGTTTGGGCCAGTACAGTGCCGTGGAAGAGCATTCCCATGAGCGCCACCCACACGAGCAGCGACGAGTGCTGCTTGCGCACAGGCGGGAAGAGGAGGTACGTGGTGAGGATGAATGCGAAGCCCAGCAATGACAGCGCGTTCACGACTGTAGAAATGGCCACAGCTCCGGAGAATTCGGTTTCAAGCTGCACGTAGCCATCGTTGCTGCCACTACCGCTGGAGACGGCGGCCAGCAGCCGACGGCCGAACAGGTTGGTGTTGTCTCTCGTGCTGTCCACGCTGGAGCCCGCCGACGCGTTCTCCGACGTCTCGGGGATGCACACCGCCATTGCCCCTCGCTCTGCTGTGTGGCGTCACTTGGCTGAGGGCCTGCGGAGGCCGGACTCGAGGCAGAACAAGCTCCGCCGTCCAGAGGTGGCGAGATGAATGCTGTGTGGCTCGATGGACTGTGGCGAAAATGTCCTCGCGCATAGCCGCTGCGCAAAGAGAGACGGTCAGGATTTGCGTCGTAGAAAGGACTTTGAGACGCTTTTCGACCAGTGATATTGCGACACAGGCATTAGCTAACTGGGAGAAGACCTATCCCGTGTAATTTGGTGATGAGTGCGGTGACCCACATAGACTTGGTTTTTGTAAGGGCGTAAAGTTCGATTTTCGGGTACGGTAGCCGATCTTCGGTTGACCGTCAACATGCATCGCTGTACCTTTCGCGATGTCGACATTTGCGTCGATGGTCTGTACATGTAGGGCCTGCATTATACGATATCGTGCACTGCAGACCCTACACAGTTCATGTAGGCTAGTGTAGACCAAGCACAACCGTGTTGCCTTGGTGACCGTCGATTGCAGCTGTCAAATGTGACTTTGGAACCGCGCCAGAAGATCGTTTTCGAAGTTGGTTCACTGCAGTGTACGCAAGTCTCACCTCGAAGCGAGGTCTGCATGGCAGACAGACGCTGCTGACATAAGCCAGCACTGCCAGTTACATCCACTGGATGGCCGAGTCAGCGACGGCAATGCAGTTTGGAGGAAGTCCACTTGAGCTGAGCTGTAGCATTCCCGCAAAAGCAGTCCTAGCCGGATCTGCAAAAAGTTATTAGCACAACCGTGCGCAGTAGAGCAATAAGCAGAGAGCGTGTGCAGTGCGCGTGCCAACAAGCGCTGTAGCCGAGCGTCTAAGGTCGACGCCACAAGTGGACAACGAGCATGATCAAAAAGGTTTTTGAAAAACTTCAAGTTGTCGACCACAAAAGACGCACTTAGCATAACCGTATTTAGCAGAGCACCGTACTTAGCAGTCAAATGTGTCCCACACCAGATTTCGCTGACGAGAGCAGACACGCACTACCGAAGTGCACCCGATCCCCCGTAAGTTGCCCTCCCCCGACCATGAGCGCGCTGGTGACCGTGGCCACGTGCAACCTGAACCAGTGGGCGCTGGACTTCGATGGCAACCTAGAGCGAATCCTCGAGTCCATTCGTGTGGCCAAGGAGCGCGGCGCTCGCTACCGCGTTGGCCCTGAGCTGGAGGTTTGCGGCTACGGCTGCGAGGACCATTTCCTGGAGCAAGACACGTTCTTCCACTGCTGGCAGTCGATCGAGACCATCCTGCGCTCCGATGCGACCAACGACATTCTCTGCGATATCGGTATGCCCGTGATGCACAACGGTGTGCGCTACAACTGCCGCGTCTACTGCATAAACCAGCGCATCCTGTTCATCCGCCCCAAGCTCTTCCTGGCCGACGACGGCAACTACCGTGAGAAGCGCTGGTTCACCACGTGGAAGCCCCACCTCGAGAAGGGTCAGTCGCGTGGTCTTGACAAGTTCGTGCTTCCTGCCAGTTTGCAGAAGCTGACGGGTGCCGTTCACGTGCCATTCGGTCATGGCGCCGTGTCCACGCTCGACACGTCGTGCGCGTCTGAGACGTGTGAAGAGGTCTTCACGCCCGACAGTCCGCACATTAACCTCTGTCTGGCGGGAGTGGAGATCATTGGCAACGGCTCGGGTTCGCACCACCAACTTCGTAAGCTCCACCAGCGTATGGACCTCATCAGAGGTGCCACCACTAAGAGCGGAGGTGTGTACCTGTATGCCAATCAGCAGGGCTGTGATGGTGGTCGTTTGTACTTCGATGGCTGCGCTGTTATTGTCGTGAATGGACAAGTGGTCGCTCAGGGCTCGCAGTTCTCGGTCAAGGACGTGGAAGTGGTCACGGCTACGGTGGACCTCGAAGACGTGCGGTCGTACCGGGGATCTGTCAGTAGTCGTAGTGAACAGGCTAGTTCACTGGACACTGTGATTCCCAAGATCGACATCAACTTCAGTCTGTGTCACGACGACACGTCGATTGCCCAGCCCACGGCCCCCATTGATGTGCATTACCACGTGCCGGAGGAAGAGATAGCGCTTGGACCAGCGTGCTGGATGTGGGATTACCTGCGTCGTAGTGGAGGTAGCGGCTTCTTCTTGCCCCTTTCTGGCGGTGCGGATTCGTCGTCTGTGGCTGCCATCGTTGGCGTCATGTGCCACCTTGTTGTCGATGCTGCTAACAAAGGTGACCCGCAGGTAATCAAGGACGTTCAGCGTATCATGGGCACGACGGACCAAACGTACGAGCCTTTGAAGGCTTCTGATCTGGCGTCGCACGTTCTTCACACTACTTACATGGGCACGAAGAACAGCTCAGCTGCCACCAAGAAGCGTGCTGCGACTCTCGCAAGCGAACTCGGATGCTACCACCTCAACATGGGCATGGACATGATGGTCGACGCTGTTGTCAAGACTTTCTCGCTTCTGACAGGCAAAACCCCTCAGTACCTGTCGCGAGGAGGTACCTTGCAGGAGGATTTAGCACTCCAGAACATTCAGGCCCGTCTTCGCATGGTGATGGCTTACCTGCTCGCCCAACTTTTGCCGTGGGTGCGCTCGAAAACGGGTTTCCTGCTCGTGCTCAGCTCTGGCAACGTCGATGAAGCGCTGCGCGGCTACATGACCAAGTATGATTGCAGCAGTGGCGACATTAATCCAATTGGCGCTGTGTCTAAGGGCGACCTCAAGAAGCTTCTTCGCTGGGCAGCCGTCAATTACAACTACCCCGCTTTGCAGACTGTTGAGGAGGCCCCTCCGACTGCAGAGCTCCGTCCCACTGATGAGAATGCTGGCGAGGATGCTGACCACTCGCAGCTAGATGAGGAGGACATGGGGATGACATACGACGAGCTGGGTTTCTTCGGTCGTCTACGAAAGATTGACCGGTGCGGTCCCTACTGGATGTTCCGCAAGCTCACGAACCTGTGGAGTCACCTGGCGCCGACCGAAGTGGCCGCGAAGGTCAAGCGATTCTTCTTCTATTATTCGGTTAACCGCCACAAGATGACTACACTGACTCCGTCTTACCACGCCGAGAACTACTCGCCAGACGACAACCGGTTTGACTTGCGCCCGTTCCTTTACAACGCGCGTTGGACTCGCCAGTTCAGCTCCATCGACACGCTTGCTGCGAAGCTGGAGGAGAAGAAGGAACAGTAGTCCTTTTGTTCAGGTCAAAATTGCGGGTTGCTTGCTTGCTGCTGTCGCGATAGCGTCGTTGATGTCCTTGATGTCATCGCCATCGATAACTAGACTAGCAATAGTAGGTAGCGTCATCGTGTTGATCGGAGACTGAGGGTTAGAGAGGATTTCCTTAATGCTGTCCTGGCGGCAAAATGAAAATCCTCGAAACAAGTTGTTGTGTTCGTCGATAACCGCATCGCAAAGGAGGTCCGAAGCTGGCATATCCGTGAACTTCTTGTCGAAATTACTCGTATCTGCTTCATCAGAAACACTGGGCACCTTGGGTGGGGGGACGCGAAGGGTTTCCATCTTCTTCCAGTCTACCGACTGCATTCACAAGAAGATTTTGTTAGCTATTCCACTCAACCTGTAGTACTTCGAAGTACTTCAAGAAGTAAAGGATTTTGTACCTTGAAAAATGGGTGGCGTTTTAGCGCTTGCACCCCCTTCACCACGAACATGGACGACTTGCCGCTACCAAGTCTCTTGCTCACATTACGCTCTAATAGGGCCTTGATTAGCGAGTGAGCTTCGCCTGAGAGCCATCTCGGCAATTGAATCTACATGTACATACAAACGCAATATTATCGTCAGCTCGTTTACACTGAATTGCAAAACACTGAGAACAACCTTGGCAGAAATAATCTTTTTGTGCAGATCTGCCGGGTTTTTCGATCTAAATGGTGGATTTCCGGTCAACATTTCAAACGCAAGAGCACCAAGAGACCACCAGTCCACAGCCTGATCAATCAAAGAAGACAGTAAGAAAAATGCTAGTGCCAACAAAAATTACCCATCTGCAATTTCCACGCTGTACCGAATCATATCCCTTGCCAAGGAGCATCTCTGGGGCCATGTATTCCTTGGTACCGCATACGGTCAACAATTCCTGGCCATCGACGTACTCTTTCGCCAGTCCGAAGTCGGTCAATTTGATGTGACCTTCGGCTGAGATAAGGACGTTTTCAGGCTTCAGATCGCTGGAGATATCAAACTGCATTAGAGCTGCGCTATAGAATCCCATAGTTCACAGCGAAAGAGAGCAAACCGGTGGATAATGCCGTGTTTATGGAGGTGCTCTAAAGCAAGAACCATTTCGGCCAGGTAAAAGCGCACAGCATCCTACAGAATACAAGTCAGGTAAACATTAATCATTTTAAACTGTGAAGTGATAGCAATATACATGTACGTGTAGTACCTCAGTGAAGGTGCCCTCCTCTTTCAGGTAAGAAAACAGCTCTCCACCGGATTGGTATTCCATCACAAGATAAACCTATGACCAACGACACAAGATTAGACGTACTAAAAGCTCGGGCATTCACAGGCACTTTACCTTTGATTCTGTTTGAAAAGCATAATTCAGCCCAATCACAAAGGGGTGGCGAATCTATCACAACGATAGATTGGGTTTGGTTACCAAATATCACAAGTCCAGGTACCTCAACAAATGAGTTCAACCTTGGTCATAACGTCACGCTCGGTCTTCATGTAATGGACGCTGTCCATATCGATGACAAACTGTTTACTGATGATCTGGGGCACGTAGCAGCAGTGTGAACGAGAAGATCATAAAATAATACTTCGAAGTAACTTTTCGCCGAATACCTTCATCGCGTGCACCATTCCAGTGGAAGAGTGTCGAACCAATAGCACCTACATACAAAGAGTATACACCGCTTTCACAATCTCCGATCACCACCCATCGCCCACCCTGTTGAAAGCCAGATTCACCTTTCCGAACGCGCCCTGCCCGATGACACTCAGCAGTTGAAAGTCCACCAGACTCGCAATTTTTTTGTCGCCTGGGGGTCGGATCCTGCAAGTTAAAAAAAAAAATCACCTCCCCGTTATCCGTTTGTAATTAGAGTACCAAGTCGTATCAAAAGTCAACTTGCAGCAGCGTTTCTGGCTCGCCTCCGAGATCGACAGGCTCCTTCCCATTGCGGAAGCATTCCTTACATACTGGACGCGGTAGGTGTCGTTGTCCGCCATGAAACCTGCAGTAAAAGCGCAGGTGTTAGCGCTACAGTACTGCCATCTTGTTGTGAATAGGAGGGTACGATGTCCGCACTTGTTAAAGCCTTTGGTAACGCAGCAAGCAGCGCAGAGAGGCATCGTCACCAGGTTCAAGTGTTCTGCTCGAGTTCTTTGATACGAGTCGTCTACAAATCGCAATTTTAGCCAATAAAAACGGTTCCATAGTAAGATTGGTTGATATTTTTCAACTTCAACAGCGGCAACTTCGTGTATTTTCGATGGGTTATTGCGCTTTTATTTATGGCGCTCCAGGCTACGGGTGGAGGTGAAACGAACTCCTCCTTTCTAAAACGGAAACCTCCGCGTGCGCAGCAGTAGGGAAAGCCACTCCTCTGTCAATTCCTGGGCCAGTAGGTCACCAGATGCAACTGTGCTAGAACTTGTGCTCCGTAGCTTCCTCTAAACAAGACCTGACCAAGCAGTAAAACATTTTGGCTGAGCATCAACTAGTAGTTTTCGCAGTATGCCCGATCTCACATCGGTCCAGCCACTCCCGATGTCGCCGGTGAAGCCTCGAAAGAGCAACCAGAGCACAGCAACGTCCAGCATCAGCAAGGTCGCACCTTCGTCTCCTTACGGCATCACACTGGACGAGCTCCGGAAGCTTAATCAAGATCAAATGACGGATGCAAACCTTGAGGAGCTGGCACGGATCGGAGGAGTCACTACCTTGGCGACGCTACTGTGTGTAAATCTTGAGCAGGGTTTACCACGGAGTGAGATCGACACAAACTTCACGGTGCGACGGGAATTATTTGGTCAGAACGTCTTCACAGATGCGCCTATGAAGGGGTTATTTCGGCTTTTTGTCGAGAGTTTTCAGGATACGACGCTGATCATCCTGATCATCGCTGCTATTGCTTCAATGGTTACGGGGTACTTGGAGCATCCCGAGACAGGGTGGAGTGAAGGAGTTGCAATTTTATTCGGTGTGACGCTGGTAGCTGTCGTGACGTCCATCAACAATTACACCAAAGAAAAGCAATTTCGAGCGCTGAGTGCGAAGAACGACGACGTGTTGGTAAAGGTCCTGCGGGATGGGAAGCCTGACCAAGTTCCAGTTGGAGAAATATCCGTGGGTGAAGTGATTATTCTGGAAACAGGAGACAAAGTTCCTGCGGATGCTGTGTTGGTGAATGGGAGCGACCTCAAATGCAACGAGTCCAGTCTGACTGGGGAGCCTGAAGACGTCAGCAAGATCCACAAAAAGGACCCCTTTTTGCTCTCGAGTTGCCTTGTAGCAAGCGGTCGCGGTGAGTGTCTTGTGATCGCTGTCGGTGCTGAGAGTCGCTGGGGAAAAATCAAGTCGAAGCTAGTCCGTGAACAAAAGGCTACACCTCTCATGGAAAAGTTGGAAGAAATGGCCAAACATATTGGGTACGTGGGAATGTCCTTCTCCGTCGCCACCATTGTAGCGATGATCATCATTTACTCCACGTCGGACGACAAGAAACTGGAATACTCCTGGCCGTCTTACATTCTCCACACCTTTCTCATTGGTGTGACGATCATCGTCGTCGCAATTCCAGAAGGACTTCCCTTAGCTGTGACGATTTCACTGTCATATTCCACTAAGAAGATGCTCCGGGACAATAACCTCATCCGCGTGTTGGCAGCTTGCGAAACGATGGGAAACGTCACCAGTATCTGCTCCGACAAGACCGGAACTCTCACCGAAAACAAGATGACTGTGGTGCAGGGGTGGGTCCTCGGTAAGCTTTTTAAAGACGAGTTTGCACAAGCCGATCGAGCGCGATTTTCAGTGAATTCAAAGGCCCTTGATGCGCTTGCAGCCAACATTGCGGTAAACACTAGCGCGTATCTTAAAGACGTCGGTGGTGTCCCACAAGTACAGGGCAACAAGACGGAAGGTGCGGTGTTGTTGTGGATGAACAAGCTAAACTTTCCTATTATGGACATCCGTCGAGACAATTTTCAGGTCGCTCGTGGTGACAGATTGTTCCCCTTTTCATCAGAAAAGAAATCCATGGCTGTCATTGTCAAACAAAACGATGGTGGCCATCGTCTGTACTCCAAAGGGGCCGCAGAAGTGATTCTAGCGCGGGCAACCAAGTACATTGACATTGACGGCCATGTCCAGGATCTGAATTCGAAGAAGCGCGACGAGTTGAACAACATCATTAGGCAAATGGCTGAATCCGCGCTACGAACGATTTGTATTGGCCACCGTGTCTTCGCAAATGGAGAACTGCCACAAGACTTGCAATCTCTTCCTGATGCACCGGACCAGGAGCTCATTGTCAACGCCATTTTCGGTATTCAGGACCCACTTCGACCGGATGTGACTAATGCCATTAGAGATTGCAAGCGTGCTGGGATCATGGTGCGTATGGTCACGGGAGATAATGTTCACACGGCTTCGGCTATTGCAAAACAGTGTGGCATTATGACTGAGGACGGTATCGCTCTTGAAGGCCCCGCGTTTCGAGCGATGAGCGTGGAAGAGGTGAGCAAACTGATACCTCGGCTTCAGGTATTGGCGCGATCGTCCCCAGACGATAAATTCCGTCTTGTGAATTTGCTGAAAGACCGATCGGAGGTCGTAGGTGTGACTGGTGATGGCACCAATGATGCGCCGGCTTTAAGAACTGCAGACGTCGGGATGGCGATGGGAATTACAGGCACCGACCTTGCCAAAGAAGCATCGGATATCATTATCATGGATGATAAATTCTCATCTATTCGAAAGGCAGTTCTGTGGGGACGCTGTGTCTATGACAACATTCGAAAGTTCCTGCAATTCCAACTGACAGTGAATATTGTGGCGCTCGTGGTTACTTTTGTGAGTGCTGTTACCGGGAAAGAACCTCCACTCAATTCGGTTATGATGCTCTGGATTAATCTCATTATGGACACTATGGGAGCATTGGCACTTGGTACGGAAGCCCCCACTGAAGCTCTTCTCGATCGCCGACCTTACAAAAAGACTGCAAAGCTCTTGGGGAGGTGCATGCTGAAGAATATCATCGTCCAGTCTGCTTTCCAGTTGCTCTTGGTATTCCTGCTTCTCATTTACGGCGCGGAACAATTTGGCTATCATGATGGAAATAAATGCATCAAGTATGAATACTCGGTGAAGTCGAGTTTTCCTACTCTCAGCAGTGATACCTGCGTCACAGTAAATGGCGATACGTGTTGGAGTTTAACTTGTGACGACTACACAAAGAACTCCTCTTCTGTACTGGATTACCCTGTGGCTTGTCTGGATGATAGCTGTTCAGCCTATGACTATAGGCACTACACGCTTATTTTCAACACCTTCGTGTTTTGCCAACTCTTCAACGAGTTTAACGCGCGGAAGACAAACAACGACTGGCGCGTTTTCAATGGGTTAGTGGCCAACCCACTCTTCATCACGATCATTTTTATCACGCTATTCGTCCAAGTGCTGCTCGCCGAGCTCGGTGGCGACTTTATCAAAACGAGCAGTATTTCATTTACGCACTGGCTTGTCTGTATTGGTTTAGGGGCCCTATCACTTCCTGTTGGTACGAATTGATCTTTGTATCTTGTTTACACGGCTACCTTTGCTAATTATTGTTCAATTCTTTGCAGGTGTATTAATGCGCTTGATCCCTGTGCAAGAATCCCCAGATGCATTTGCGAATCCAAACGACATCTCACAGTGTTGACTTGCTACGTGCTATTCATCACGGCTTAGTCCACCACACAGCACATACCATCCAGTAACGAAGTGGACTTGCTAGTTCACACGCACATGCTACGAGGCTACCGAATGGAAGCCTATCGGGCAGAAAGCTTCGCACCAAGACGAAGACGTTATGCGCTGTCGATGTGACAGGAAGCAATTACTGTGCTATTTGCTGAGGGTGGAGACAAGATGTAGTTCATTTCAAAAAATATTAGTATACCCGATCAACACACAAAGTGCGTACCAATAACTTTTATGACTATAGAAAAGCCCTCAGCTCATTGCCAGCATCTCCTTGCCGTTGCTGACTGGCATTTTCGTCATTTTCGTCTTGAGATGGACTGTGATTCACTGGTACATTCTCTTTGCCTTCACTTGAGATATCCTTGACGTAGAAAAACATATAGCACGATTCCTGGCTTCGGTATGCTTGCAACGCATAGTCTTCGGAGATCTGTAGGCAGATAAGTAATGTTTAGACCGCAACAAGTATATGACGTAGACAATAGCGTATTCGTACCATAGACTCATGCGTATCATTCCGACGGATCCATTGGCCCTCAGCATTGCACACATCGGCAACGTAATGTCCCTCGTCGATGCTCTTACCGAGGTGGTGGATAATACTCTATGAGAAGTGCAAATACAAATTAGAACATCGCAATAGGGGAGCAAAGAGCGTGGTTGCGTACCTTTAGGATATAACGGGATTCACTTCCTGATCGAGTAGTGTTGTTGATTGAATGGGTCGGATCAATCACGGCAGGAGGGACAATAGGGTCACATCTCTTGAACAAAGCACCAGTACGAGGGTTTACCTCGAAACGTTTCAGGTGGAAAACGAGAACCGACGGCAGCGATTTAACCTGGTACGCCGATTCCGCCTCCTTCCCATCTTTGCACTTCTCACAAGTCAACTCCAGCACCTCCGTTTCGAACTGTTTCTGGATCAGTGATTCCAGTTCAATCGTTGGTGGTCTTGTTGACAACCCAGGAGTAGGAATTGACGGTGACGTCACTGATTTCATCACGGTGTCCACGGTTTTGTTAGGAGACTGTGCAGGCTCCACAAACTTTTCCCGGTAACTGCACGAAGCTTTTGGGCAGCAATAGTAGCGCTCGTTAGCCTCCCCTGCTGACACAGGGGAGAGATTACAAAAGCACTGGCGTACAGGAGACGGGGGTTCTTGCGGTTCCTGCTCGGCTGTGGGCTCTGGCTCGGGACTGGGGTAGTAAGGCAGATCCAGGGAGAAATCGTAAAATGTTTCGGTCTGCTTCCGGCTGTACCCACACTTCCGACAGGTCAACGTGCGGTTCAATTCTGCTCGGAAGCATTTTGCTGGTGGCAGCCGACAGATGAGATCCAGATCAGCATTAGACGAGTTTTTCTCATTATCTTCCTTCGCCTTGGGACCGTTGCGGAAGAAATTTAAGAGGCTGCTCTTCTGTACTTGAGGGGATGACTTGGTATCTTCTTGAACCTTCGCCGTGACTTCATGAACCATTTGCACAAGCTCTTTCTCAAACTCTGTCACTAAGTTCAGCAAAAACTCGTGAGCATCTTGCTGAAAGTGGCTAAAATAAATAAATAAAAGTGGTTAGTATCAGAATTTCGCAACAATACGAGGGTAACAGCACGTACGTCGCGAAGATGGGGTTCTTCTTTCCCATTACATTCTTGAGCGGTTCAGGGTTGATCGACGTATCGCTGCCATTGATAACCAGTTGAAACAACTGGCTTAAGGTGTACTGCAGCGGAAGATGTTTAACGTCTCCGCTAGTGCGCCAATTGTCGAAAATGATCTTGAGTTGCTCCATTTTCTTGACCCTCACACTCGGCTGAGGTTGCTTCCGGATAATCTTCAGCAGGTTTTCCTCATCTTGTACACCACGCACAAAATCAGGAAGAGCTGCAAGAGCCTGCACAATAGCGTTCATGTAGCAGTAGTTGCCCAGATTGAGCAATCCGTGCGTGCTCCTTTGAGTTCCATCTCCAGGCGAATCGTTTCCACTCGGGTTCGCCGCATCAGTCTTACTGTCCGCTTGTTCCGTTTCCTCAGCAGCAGACTCCATCGACATATCCAGTGATCGAACAGTAGGATCTGGTGAACCTATCTTGAAAAGGTTCGAGGCCATTTTCTTGTGGACGTGTGTCTCTGCTTCCTTGAGACTTGACTCGTCATCTAGCATCAGTTGAAGAGAGCGAACTTGCTTGCTAATTGATCCGGTGATCGATTTCCGACGAGACTTTTCACCAGAACTACCGCCAGAGCCATCGGATCTGCTCATTCTCCGGCTCTCCGGTGTGTGACTGCTGTGGCGTTTCAGATCCGGTGGTGTTGGTCCACTGCGGAGCTTCAGCGATAGGACTGGACTGAGCCACTCACGCGCAGGGGACCGCGGTGGTGTCTTCGAGTGTTCTTTTCCTGCACTCGAAGGACTTAGCGAAAGCCGCGCTTTCTTCCGGAATGGGGAGCGAAACGGCGACCTTAACGGAGAAGTGAGCGATGAAGACCCTTTCGTAGACACTGGTAGTGGCGGTGGGAGTGTCAACTGTGGCGTTCGTTGAGGCGTTCCAATGTCCGCCAGAGGGCTGCGCTTGGGTGTCATGGGCGGCTTCTTGGTTGGGCTAAGCAGCGGTGGCGGACTCTTCATTGGGCTCTTTAGAGTGTTGACGGGTGTGAAGCCCATGACTTGACTGAGCTGTTTGCGGATCTTCCGCTTCTTCTTGCGGATCTCCACGCTGACATTTCCATCCACCTGATCCTTCAGGTTGGCGTAGAACTGCTTGCCCGCGGTGTCTAGTGCGATGGTAAAGATAAAGCGCCGCTTGCCGTTCTCCACGCGTACAGTGCGCACAGGTGCAGAGTCCAGTGTCGAGTCCTTGTGGGATAGTACGCCCTTGCCCACCCAAAGAACAGCGTCGCCGCTCACGAGACGCGCGTTCCCCATTTCCTTTCGTAGTACGAGGTCGGTCTGGAGCGTGCTACGGTCGATCTCTCCGTCTTCGCGGGTGATCTCCAACACCACGTTCTTCACGCACTGCAACGGAACAGAAGAGGGAGGGTCAGTGAGACGCAGAGAGATGGCAAGCCTGGTGGGTTGGTGCACGTACCTGGATCGGAAGGTCCGCCATGGCCGCGTTGAGTTTAGGCGGAACGAAGCGAAGTCAGAAGCAAGTTGAGTCGCGAGGTTTTGGCGGGGAAGCGCTTTTGGCGGGAAGGATAGGCCAATCAATTGTCTCTGTCTCCTAAGACCTTATTCTGACCAATCATATTTCACGGATACTCATGGATACAGTAAATGTTCAGGAAGCTCACTTCAACTTGTTGGGACAACACTACGGCTAGCACATTCACGACACTGATGGCCACTTTCTTCTCTCGGTTCGGAGAAAATGGTGCTTCGACCTATACCACGACCGTTTGCGGTCTATGGCCACGGCAGAAACCTCCGGCTTGGCTGCTTTTGGTGCAGCCTTTTGCACGGCACCTCTTTCCACCTGTCATTAGCAAGATACTCGTTAGCTATTCAGCCAAATAATCAAAAAGCGGGTTAACCTCAATACCTCCGTGGCTCTTGCAGAGTCCGCGAGACTGGGCAGAGTTTTTGCATCCTTCGCTGGAGCATCGTTTGCCTGTGTAGCGTTAGCCTCCATAGATCGGTCTCTACAATAAAAAATGCAAGAACGTACCTCCACCGTGAGCAATGCAAAAACCACCTCCTTGGTCACTGCGGGCGCACCCTGGATGGGTGCATCGCTTGCCACCACCGTGACGCTTGCATAGTCCTCTCGATCGAGCACCTTTCGTGCAACCTGGAATCATGCAGTCCTTCGACTTTCTCGCTGACTTGCATTGACGTCTACCTGGAGTAGAAGTAGCACGTGCTGATCGACCGCTCCACGACGCACGCTTACGTCGAGTATGAGACTTCAGTTGTTGAGGAGGTTCAAACTTGAGCGATCGGCTTGTCGAACGCGAAGTTGGGTCATCTGCGTTTCGTTTCGAGGCCGAACTGCAGCGTTTTGTAGGTCGCTTCATTTCCACCGGTTGTTCAGCAACAGGGTAGTTGTCAGGGAAATGGGCGCGGTTGTGTTCCATCACCGATTGATGACGAGGAAACTGCTCGCGCAAACCTGGACGTCGCGACACGTTATCTGCGTACATGTACAATACGACAGAATGAAAACAAGCACATGCACGGTATGAATTTAACGAGAATGAGAATCATTTTAGCAGTACGTACGCTGTGGCCCCATGACCGGCTTGGAAAGGGTCGGTGGATTCGCAGAAGATAGGGTATTCAGTGGCGGTAATATAGGTATCGCTGGGCTGTCGACAAACTCTCTGCCTGTAAGTTCCAGCTCTTGATTGCCTTCCATCCGGGACTGCTGCTCGATGCATTCATCGATATCTGGACTGACGTATTCCAAACACTCTGTCTGATCAAGCAGCTCGGCCCACTCGAGAGAGTTGAGCCTTTCTCAACACCAGTAAGTGCATCACCGTGAAATTTTAGCAAGTGATGATTTGTCCTGAGTTCTACGCCTAGAAAAGCACGAGCGTACCGGCGTTCACTATAAGTGACTGCGGCTGCTTCAGGCACGACGGCCTGTCCGAGCGGGAACGGGGTCCATGGGAAAAAGTTGTTGTGGCGGCTTGGGGTCATTCCGGTCCTGGGTTGTAACGAATTACCGTGCTGCTGAGCCTGCATCACCTCAGAGATTTTTTCTTGCTTGACATGTGCAGTTAGTGCTGGAGATTGCGTCGCTGGATTCGCCTTTTCCTCCTCCTTCATGGTTGGTGAACTGTCTTCTCAAGTGAAGAATTGCAAAGTGAGAGCACACGCATCCCAAGTCCACCCTCCATCTCAAACCTCTTTGCGTGCCGAGAAAGGCTGTGTCTTATCCAAAGCACAAGCGTTTGACCTTGCTGCGGACGTCGTCTTTTCTCGAGTTGTGTAGGATACTCGAGCGCTTTCAACCAGCAAAGTACGACACGAAGGTGAGAACGAGCGAAGGGAATTGAGTGAGAAAGGCCGGCACGCATGCTCTCAAGCTGCGAGTGCGTGAACCTCCAGACTTCGACGACGAGGAAGGGCGGCCGCAGCAGCTTGTGTCTGTGAGCTCACACACACACGAGGCCTTTCTCGGAGTGATAGTCACCCAAAGTTGAAGTTGTGTCCGCCACTCCACTTTGTCGGAGTGATGGTCGCTGAAAGTTGAAGTTATGGCTACACACCGCCGCTTTGAATTGTTTTCTGCTTGTTTTGCCTCTAGTTCATGCTACTAGCAGCGGAGCTCGTGCTGATGTGAACAAACAATGGCAATGCCTTCGACAGTGATAGCTCTTGTATCACGAGGGTTCACGTGAGTTACTTCACTGAGGAATTCCAGCATTTCCGTCTGCAATGAGCACTTGACCCGAGCATACCATTTAAGCGGTCCAGATCTTCGTCGTCGATTTTCTTGTGGCATTACCCTCGCTATAGTTGTAACCTAAGGACAACAAACCAGAAGAAAACCAGTGGAATCCACTGCATTTCCGTTGTCTTCTTGGCAGAAAGTGGAAGAGACTGCAAAATTGAGCTCACCAGCCCGTAGTGTGTACAGTCATAATTGTTTCAGTGAGCACCCGGACAACAATGCTTTTTATCCCGCTGATGGCGGTTCCAGAAACAACGTTTTAAACATTTGTCATTCGATTTCGTGTGGATCCAAATAGGGTTTGATATTCACTAATGAAGTACCAATTCACGTAAAACAGATTTAAGCAAACCCTCTGGAGCGAAGCACCACCTGTCTAAGCTTTAGCAGCTTCCCGTGACTCCGATGTCTGAAAGCTTCACAGTCGACAGACCAACCCAGCTACGCATCGCATTCACTATCGACAAGTCACGGTGCACGCGAGTGTATTTCCCCCCAGCGAAGTTCTCGACGGTGTAGCCGCACGATCCAGCTCGGAATGCCTTCTCGTATGGTACGCTGGCCGTGCACGTCTGGCCTTGAGACGAATCAAATCCACTACAGTCCGAGTAACCATCGGGGAACCCAGCGGCTCCATTAGAGAACCACGTATACGAGCTCAACACCACCTTAACCTGCCAGTCGGCATCGGTACGAGAGAACAGCTTGACCTCGAAAGACCGGTGCTTGGCGACGTCCTTATCCTTGATGAGTACAGATCCGGAATCGCTCATATCGCGAGACGACGAACCCTCATTCTGCTGGTCGTGATCATCGTTCTGGATCACGAAGCGAGAAGCTGGCAAAATCCAGGAGCCGCAAATTGGGAACTCCTTCGGGTAATCTGACGACCAAATCTTCAGTTTCGCGATATCGGAAGCGGAGATGCCATTTGCAGCGTACTGTGCGTCCAGACCTTGGTAGAAGTTGTAGCCTGAACCAGCATTACATGCAAGAAGACTGGCCTCGCCCCCCAATATCACTTCACCCCACGATAAAAAGTCATCGGGGAAACTTCCGCCCATGTACTTGTTCAAAAGTCCAAAAATCGCACCCGCGTCAACAGGTCCAATGTGCTTCAATGCATCCAGCCGAAGCCCGCTGAAGCCAACGCCGAGAAGGTCTACAAAGTACTGAGCGATGCGCTCACGAACGTAGGTCTTCTGTGTGTTCAAATCCGTCAGACCCGTGAGCCAACCCGTTTCAAGTTGAAGAGGGTTGGTCCACGAACTCATGGTACGCTCGCAGTGGAAGTCTGTGGGTCCAAACGGAACAGCGGGAAATTCAAGTGCAGGTCGAGCATTGGTGTAAGCATTCACGCCGTACGTGAAGCTGTGCGTGTAGTAGGGGGATTTCTTTGAGCTTGACTTGGCACCCCACGTGACACAGGAGCCACCGCTACTGTAGCGATGCGAGAGCACATCGTTTCCTCCACCAGACATGTGGTTCACTACCGCATCAGCATATACCCGCACTCCGTTAGCTCGACACGTTTGAATCATGGCCCTCAGTTGTTTTCTCGTTCCGAGACGTGAGTGCAAACGGTAGCTCACAGGTTGATAAACGAAGTACCAGGGGTTCCGCTGGCCACTTTGAGGCCACGCATCGGTCAGCACAGATTCTTGCGGCGGATTGATCTTTACGCCCATATATCCAGCTTTTCCCAGGAAATCAGAGCACTCTTGAGCGATGTCATCGTACGGCCACCCGAACAAGTCGACAATAGCACCTTTCTGCCCTCCCTTCATGCCGCTGGGCTGATTCACAGCGTTATTCTGCCAGACGAAATTAACGGGATCCAGCGCCAATTCCCACGATTCACTTCCGTCGGTGCACGTAACAACAATGATTAGATCGTCTTTCAGCGAGTTCGTAACTTCGTACGTCGGGGACGTCGACTTGGCGCCATTAAAGCTGTACGAACATGCAGCTGATGCAACGCGTAGGTAAGTTCGCACGGTGACGGTAGCAGAAGTCCGAGCGGATCCGTACACGACGTGGGCGTATCCGGTGAGCGATCGGTAGTCTTGGTGTTCACTGGACCATCCACTGGCGTTGCGTGGCGGGGTTTGCCACTTTCTCTGGTCATCTGCAGCAGGAAGCTCAGTCTGCGTGGAGCTGGAGCATGAATCAAGACCATTGTAGTTAGAGCAGCTACCAGATGGGGTAGGTGTTGCTGTCGTCGGTACAGGAGCACTGGTGGGGCTAGCAGTAGCTGTCGGGCTAGGAGATGCTGTCGTCGGTGCCGGTGTAGATGTCTTCGTTGCTGCTGGCACACTCACAGTGCTCATGACAATCCACCGCCCCGCAGTGGTAGCCTTGTAGTTGGCATTGCCATTATTGTCCCAAACACCGTTACCGTTGTTGAAGACAAACTCAAGAGAGGTCTGCGGGGCAGCGATGTCGTATTGGAACCAGCCAGCAGATGCCGGATACACCGAGCTGGTACTGGCAGTCATGAGCTTTCCAGGAGAAGTAGTCCACGACGATCCAGTGTTGTAGTGGATATAGGGAGCCGACCAGCCAGTTTGAAAGAAGACGTGCAGACCAGTGCCATCGCTTGCTGCCGTTAGAACGGCTGCAGACGGTGGTGCACTGATGGAGCTCGTGACTTGCCACGTTCCAGCAACAGAGATCTTGTAGTTGGCGTTCCCGTTGTTGTCCCAGACGCCGTTGCCGTTGTTGAACACGAACTCGAGAGATGCCGTTGAGGTTGGAAAATCGTAGCGAAACCAACCCAGAGCAGTGGGGAAGTTGGTCGAGTCGTTGCTTTTGGTCATGGCAACGCCCGGAGAAGTTGTCCAGCCAGACCCAGTGTTGTAGTGGATGTAAGGCACCGTCCACCCCGTTCGGAAGAAAATGTGAAAGCCTGTGCCATCACTGGCTTTGGCCAGCGTTTGAGCATCGACAAACCCCGTTAACAGGAGTGCCATCAAAATGGTGATAACCCCCTTCATCGAAGTTGCGGCCATGGCGTATCACTTGCAGTCGGGATTTACCAGGAGGTGTTTTTGATGCTGGAGATCTTCTTGGGGCCTGGCGAATTGAAAAGTGATGGACAGGGTAAAACGAAAGCCGCCATTCCGTTTCCTTCGAGGCTGTAGGTGCAGCAGCCTAGCATTTGTAGCACAAGGGCCTGGATGACAGACAGGGAATGCTGTCCGACTGCAGCTGGTTTTGATCACTTGATTCATTCCTCGTGCTGCTGAGGCTTGCACGTCAACTCTAACTTTGCTCTTGGGTCTCTCAAGTTGAGAATGAAAGACACACGAAGCAGAAGTTGTCGTTTTCCCAGGTTGAAGTGCTGGTCGCATGAATGCGCGTACAATAGCCAGCTTCTGTTCCCTCTATCATCAAGTAAGATGATCACGAACACCGGGAGTTAACTAGTGCTAATGGCGCTACTACATGTAGCGCTACGTCAAGGTGCTTCACAGCCAAAGTAATCACCTCGTCTCGATGTCTCGGCTCACCAGTGATCCCCATTTCACGTTTTGTTCACAGCGACTCCAGCGGCAATCGCCATGTCAATCACTGGACAGGGGCTTGTGGATTACGCCTGGACTCCAGGCCCTGGAGAGCTAACATCGACACGGCGCCAAGCAACAGACAAGCTGCCACTGCCGTCTCTGGATTTGAGTCCCCCTCCCACCAGGTTCAAGCTAGCAATTTGAACAGTGCCACTACAACTGCCGCATCACGCACGCCAACTCATGACGGGCCAGGACTGGCTTGCGAGCTGGAAGGCCCGAACCTCGCAGTTCTTAGTTTTTGAGTACTATTGCGAGTTCTACTCGAAGTTTCCAGGGCCCGTTGCCAAACGGGCCCGCAAACCGCTGAGCTTCAATTCACTTGAATTCACTATCTGGTCCCATCAAGAGCGGAAGCGTACTTAACTGAATTCTTATTTATCGGCTTGGTCGAATTCTAAACATCTTGAATATTGTATTGGTGTAAAAAGCGAACTTTTCTCCTAATATTAGGCAAGCACAGATTATCGTAGGTTAGGTTGTCGTTAACCGCGACTTACTTCCCTACTGCGCACAATGGCGAATAGCTGCCCGCCATTCTGCTGGCTTTGTGGTAAGCTTCGCTTTTAGCGCTTAATGGTGGTTTTAGTGCCCAGAGTATTGAGCTGCAAAATTATGCTAATTTTCGATTGACGTGTCGCAATCGGGAATTAAATCATCGAAAATAAAGCATCAGCCGCCATTTTGGCTGCAAAGCACAATAGTATCATACATGTATTCCAAGTTGGAATACATGTATGATACTATTGGAATTTCCAACCCGAGGGGACATGTGTCGTGTTAGAACAACCGAAAAGGAATTAAGGTAATCAAAGGGAGTTAGGGTTACGAGGATGGATGTCATGGCTCTCAAATCATAAAAACGTGTATTGTTTGAGTGACTAAAGCCGTTCAACACGTAAAAACGACTGATGCGTTCACAGTTTTTGACTCGTAGAACTCATATACACGGTTAGACCGAGCCGAGGAGATAAAACCAATGGGTCGTGCATGCGTGCTTATAAGCGAAGGTGACATTTCGCTTGGGTTCGCCGAGTTTCATTTCAGTTAGTTCCTGTGTAGCTAGTAGTTTACACAGCCTACTATTTCGTACTGCCGAGATCCCAGAAGCTGCAGCTGAGCTTGTCATTATTGACTACCTCGCTGGCGCTCAAGATTTGCCAGTCCACTCTCAGAGCATACCGCTCGGAGTACTAACTGCAGCTAGCGGTATATCTTGTACTCGCATGAGCAACTGATAGTATCCACCGACCAAGTCAAGGGCACTGTACATCATACAGCTGTACAATCAATAGCTGTACAATATACAGTGCCCACGACTTGGTTGATGGATACTATTATGAGTAAGAGTAGCGTTCAGCTTGTTAAAGGCATGAACAATGCGCCACTTGCCGTTCGGCTTTCTGACACAGAATGTAGCCGTAGAGTGCGGAGACTTGCCCTTTAGGATCGCCGATCCACTGGGTGCGTTGAGTGCCTTCTACGGTTGGAAGTCTGACCGTCAAAGGCTCTGTGTCTCTAATACAGAGCCTTTGACTCTAAGTGCTGTGAGCAAGCTGTCTACGGAAGAAGAAGGCGTGGGTATTGTTACTGAATTGCAATCGCTACAGTTCAACGTGAACAGCTTGATATCTGAAAAGGAAGCCCTTATGAAGGTGCACTTGGACGAAATGGAAGAAATAACATATACCGCTGACGATCTGCAGTCGTTAAGAGACGAGGTGAGTGCGTTAGTATCCGAGAAGGACCACCTTACTGGAACATATTCAGCAGAGCGTTTTCAGCTCGAAAAGGCTTCTAGCCGTGGCGTCAGAGGAAGACGTTTACTCAAAGAGTATCAGTTAGTATCGATAACTACCGTTCTTATACAAAGGACAAGTACAAGTCCGTACAATAACTAGTTACGGGCTCCAAGAGTCCCTTAGACCCTTAAACAAGGTAACTAACTCTTCAGATGCTAAATCTCAACTGTGTTCCACTTTAATCTTTATCGCCCATTGAGCCTAAGCGTGGGATCGAAATCTTACGCGTAGGATCAGCTTCAATGGTGGATTTATACGCCTTAGTGTAGAATTGGCACACAGAATTATGTCGTGACCAAGTGAACGCATCAATCAACAACATACTTAGTTTTAGGCCCAAACGGAAGCTCAATAGCGCCGAAATTGCATCCTACATATCGAGTACGATTTATCCCCCCCCCCTCTCTCTCTCCAAATTGTTGATGAGCCGTAATCAGTTTTCCATCTTAAGTCAGGGTAAGAAATAGCGGGGCTTCCTCCAAGAAATGAACGAAATATATTGACTTCAGAATTTTGAGTGCTTGGTTTTGCTGGGACTGTGCTTTTCTTTTGCGCTCTCAAATCTGGTACATCCTCATTGTCAATTACGAAGTGGTTTTCGCGTCGTGCGCGTTTCCAGTGCCCGTGTTGCTATCAACAACAGTAAGGTCCGAAAGTTTGGCTTGGACTTGGCAGCAATCGCCAAACACGTTCATCTTCTTTGGCTGCAACAGCACAAGATCACCTTCTTTGGGTAGTCCAGGAGTGGAGGGAACAATGTCGAAAAGGGTACCGGTGATCATTAGTGCGTTTGCCGCGTATGGGTTCCAGGCTTGCATATCAATTTGATCCTGTTATTATATCGGACGTTAGTAAAAATCAAATTAAATAAAAACATTTCATCCCATACTTTGTTTTGTTCCTCAGCCGAGTCTTCAATAGCCGGGTCGGAGAAATACAGACGGAGGACGTTAAACCCGTTTTTCGTCTTTTCTGGCTTGATCAAAATTAGCTGGCCGCGGATTTTGATCGCAGAAGTAGCTGCGGTAGAAGCGTAGCGTTGGCCGTTTGGCTCAGTCACCATGTTTTCTTGTATGTATGAACGAAGGTCTAACAGCATAACTATGGGTTAGTATCAACAACAACATAGTATATGTACAAACGTATTAATACATGAGTCTGTACCATCGGCGTTCTCAATGACGGTGGAGTCCATAGCAATCTGCGCTTCCTTCTGTTGTTGCAGACGCAGCTTCTTCAGTGGCGATTCTTTCACTTTTGGCTTTTCGGTGGCGGAACGTTTCTTCGTCATCTTCGCTGTCTGGGTTCAATGTGAGAATGAAGGTGGCACAGGGAGAAGGGAGGCGGGATGAAACGTGATTTATAGTTTGTTTTGTGTATTGAATAGGAAAGGCGATATATATATTGGGACGGTCAATTTGACTATGTTTTTAGCAGCACCTATTATTCATATCAAACTGTCACATTGAATATCATTTCCTGACGGGTGCGTTCTGTTTTAGCACGATTTACGGCAATGGATGCAGAGGAAAAGCGATACCGTCATCGTCTTGCAGCACAGAGATATCGAGAAAACCAATCCGAAGCAGCACGCGCTGAACGATTGAAGAAGCAGCGGGAGTACGCAAGGGCTAAATGGCAACAATTGGCTATGAGTAACCGAAACAGTATGGTTATGCCGTTAAATGCGACGGTGAGGCCGCCGTTACGACCAATTCCGGATTCAACCAAGCAAGCTGTGCTCAAGCGTCTACAAAAGGCACTAGGCGCTGATGGTCTAAACGAATCCGTTTGTGCCGTGTGTGATAGGCTTGTTCTATCCCGCCAGTGCCAACGTATGGATCCGACTAATCAAACGTGGATTGATCGCCTAAAAAGATTGCTGGACAGTGAAACTGAAAATTCCCCGAAGCTTGGAGAACAATATGAGTGTGCCGTTATCTCGCCTGAATTAAGTGGCATTTTGTTATCACCGCGCGGAATTACGACAGCAAATGGTTCCGTGGGTGTCACAGTATGTTCCGAGTGTGATACCAGTCTTTGTTTGGATAAAGTTCCGAAGTATTCTATCAAGAACGGGTTTTTCATTGGTGAGCTGCCCGCTATTTTTGCAGATACCTCATTGGTAGAACGATATATGGTACAACCAGTGAGTACAATAGCCATTACGCGCGTGATGCGTGGTGGTGCGCATCGGGCGCTAAGATCTCATTTGTCTCGCATTTGACGCTTCTCCCGGACCTCCGGCATCACTACTTCCTCGGCGAATAGGTGAAATGGGGAGTTATCGTGTCGTTCTTGCTGGGCCATTTACAGACGTGCAGCACGCAAAAGCTCGAAAAATGCATCAGGTTCGCCGCAAGAGAGTAGAAGAATTGTTGGAGTTTTTTCGGCTAAACAATAGCTTCTTTGATGGAATCCCGGTGGACTTGAGTGAGTTGGAATCGGAGCGATTTATAGCAGATCAGCTATTTTATGAATCGGCAACCTCCAGTATAGCTCGTGATATCGGCCATGATCATGAACGCGCCACAGAGGACCCAGATGAAAGTTATTCTGACGAAGATGCATTAATCGAACGAAGAATGGTGTTTCCAGAGGATGGAAGAGAGGCTGATGTCTCTGAGGTTCGAGTTGGTTCTGAAGTGGAGATGGGTTCACATGGCGCAAAAGAACCCCAGTTTTTGGTACGCCATTCTTCTCGTTTTGCCCAAGCCGATGGAGACTTGCTTGCTAAAATGTTTTCTAATCTATTTCCTTTCGGACGTGGCCACCCTGGTGAAAACAGGAGAGTTCCTGTGTCGTTGCTCGCTTGTGTGCAGTACTACTGCTCTTTAAGCGCGCGTGCCTTTGCTGAAGACGAATTGTTTACTTTGGTTACGTTTGATCGTATTTCGATGAAAACATGTATCTACATCTGGGGCTGCGATGTAAGCGAAATTCCGGTGCTTATGATGGATATTCCGATATATCGACAGATGAACTGGCTGAAGCCCTACGTGAGAACGAACGGAGACGCCAAGGACGTGTCTCGGTTTCGCGAGATCATTCACCTGCGATGAGGTTCTTAAGGAGCGTTGAGTTAAGCGAAACGGATGTTTGGGGGAGTGATGGCGAACGGGATCGGTGCAGGCGGAGGGCGTTTGCTTACCAAGCCCGTTTTGGCCAACCGGCACTTTTTGTCACCCTAACGCCCAATGTAGCAGGATCGTTCGTTCTAGCCCACTACACAGGAATTGCTTCGGTTGAGTCACTCTTTGATGCCCCATTGGCAACAATTCCTGATCGGGGATCTCTCAGATCAGCAGCGTTTAAAAATGACGTTGCCTCCGCGCGGTTGTTCATGAGGAACGTGGACGCATTTATTGAACATGTATTAGGCGTTCATCCCGATCACATGCAGCACAAGCCATTTGACGGGCGTTTTGGCCCCGTTAAAGCGTATTTTGGTATGGTGGAGACTCAGGGTGGTGGAACACTGCACGCCCACGTTTTAGTACGGCTGTTGGCAGCACCACCAAATTCAGCAATCTTCAAGAGTTTGGTTCAAGAGCGTGGACAGGAATTCTTGAAAGAAATTGAAGGTTTCGCGGATAGCATTGTAACAACAGATTTTCCAGTCTATTGAAACCAGCACTTGCCGATTTTGTGGACATTCTTATTCGGCGCTGAGAACAATTGACATACTGGAGAGCGCGCGGATGAAGCCCAAAGAAGAAGCTGATTGCAGTGAACATACCCTACTGGAATGTGGTAATTGTCTGACAAAGGTGAGCTCGCAACACGTTGTACGTCAAGTATTACTGCAGAACCGGCCACCAAGCTGGCCACCACCAATGAGGACACTTACTCGTACCGAATTCGACGAAAAAGCCGCATCTGAAGCCAAAGCTAGGGGTGGACTTGGTGCTGCAAAACTGCACATCTACGAACGAGAACGTACAATGGCCACTGTACCGTTTGAAGAAGACTTCTATGGTTGTTTTCTTGCGTCTATTAACAACGAGCGATGAGGTTACACTGACGAAGCAACTAAACGTGATGAATTCGCAAGGATGGTCGAGATGATGCCGCCGTCTCTAGATGATCTAAGATGGGGAAGCGGTGCCTTCAAGTTCATGGTTGCCATGCTTGTTTTTATTTTGAACTTGCATTGGTGGAATCACGCATCGAGTTGCTTTAAACGATCTCGTATATCGGCCCAGGGTTATTGCCGATATGGTTTTCCTCGTGATCGTGTGAATCACACATCGTTCACAGCAAAAGGTGTGCAATTGCGACGCCTTCCTGCTTCTGAGTATGTGAATGGATTTAATGAGGTGATGATGGCAACTTTCAAGTCGAACCATGACGTGCAAGTACTGATTGGAGGTGAATCTGTATTGGATCGGATATATTACTGTTGTAAGTACGTAACGAAGCAGCAGCAGCAAGTGGATTCGGTCACCGCAGTAGCGCTTGCAGCGCTAAGGCGTCGAGAGGAGAAAGAGGCCTGCAGTAGAGCTGCTGATAGGGATCAGAACAATCGTAGTTTGAATCGACAACGTGTGGCTAGTCTGACATACGCTTTGACAAGTAGACGCGAGATTGCTGGTCCATTAGCTGCGCTTTTCTTGCTCCAGCAGTCATGTTGCTATCAAAGCACTCCCTGTACGATACTCCCGCTTCTGGAAATTTTGAAGGAGTTATTTGGAGCTGAAAGTCACGCTTGTGAGTTAGTTGGTGTTCAACCTGGCCAAGATATTCAATCTGTGGTGAGTTCCAATACGTACAGATCGGCGTCAGCTTTGGATGACTATCGTTGGAGACCTAGGGCACTGGAACAAGTTAACTTGTACGAGTTTACAATGGGATTCTTTAGACGAGTGCGAAGTGGAGTTTCAAAGGAAGATGCAATCTTTTTGAGTGAGCATCCTCTCCATTGTACACACAGTATTGGGAGGCATCGATCCCCGGTTGTTCCTGTGGTAACCGGTATTCGAATGCCCTGCGTGAATGATATGTCGCCGATGGACGTCGTGGTTAAGCGCTGCAAAGTTAGCATGGTCATATTTGAACCGTTTCGAGCACCGACAGACTTACTTTGTGATTTTGACAATGACAACGCTTGGGCAGATGCATATTCTGCACGGGAACCTACGCGGTCTGAGTTTGTGAAAGAAATTATGAACAACATGGAAGACTATTTCCACGCGCAAGAAAAAGCGATTGCGGTGGCTGAAATATCGGACTCAGACGGTGTGTCTGATGATGGACTCGGCAATGTTGATGAAATTGATACACTCACGGGTGCTGTTGATTTTTCGGAAACGCCTGATGCCTGTTTAAGCCCTGGGGATGCCGGGCTGGTAGATCCTGACCATTTGTGGGCTAGTGGCACTATTTCTGACACAGATATGTTAAATCCAGCGATATATCCAAGCGCGCAGCAGCAATGTGAAGTGATTGATGTCATTATCCAGAATAATTTACTGTTATCGAGTGCTCAGTTCACGGCGGATAAATCCCGAGATATTCAACGTTAAGTACAAGTTGGAGATACCTTGGATAGTGACAGTGGATCCATTACGCTTGAAGAGCTCCGAGGTTGGGTTAATAGTGATGCTACAGATGACGATCTTGTGCAGGAAAACCGGCATGAAGTTGAACAGCCGACAGAAGTGATTGAACTCCTCTCCGAGGCGCTTCGTCCCGAAAATATGGAGTGGAGACCAAACGAAAGGTGTCCTGTTTCAGAGAGGGTTGAGCCCTACGCTTCACTTCAATCAATTTCGCGAGCCAAATCACTGAATGAACGACAACATATCGCATTTTGTATTGCCGGAAAAGCTCTGTTAAAACGATTCTACGAACAAGAACTTGCCAAAGAAACTGGTCACAACAATGGATATTCTTCAAAGGAATATGAGGCTTGTATACAGCGGGACCAACTATTGATGTTTTTGAGTGGAGCTGGTGGTACGGGAAAAACTCGAGTAATTGACGCGATTTCGTTGCTTTGTTCTAGTTGGCATCGCGAAAGCGCGATGACGAAGGCTGCTCTCACAGGGAAAGCTGCAACTCTTATTGGCGGCCGTGCATTAGCAAGTTTTCTGTTTCGCCTCAAACACGCGATTAAACGGAGGGAATTTTTCGAGCTTGATCTTCTTGCGATTGATGAAATTTCAATGATGACGAAGCGGGATTGGATTTTGCTGGACAGACTGCTGCGTCGATACAAGAAGCTCATGAACATTCCTTTTGGTGGTGTACATATAATTCTCGTTGGCGACTTTCTTCAGATGCCACCAGTAGGCTCGGACTCCATTTACATTGACCCAAGTACTAAGCGGAACCCTAGTATCACGGATATTGCCGGCTTTGATCTTTGGAGAAGATTTACTACTGTTGTGATTTTGGAAGAATCCATGAGATTTCAAAGCGATCCGGAATGGGGTGAAGATTGTCGGCATGCTCGGTTAGGTGAATGGACCCCTGCGTTTATTCGACTCATTAACAGCAGGATGGTGGACAAGTTTCCTGAGTTTGATACTGATGAAAGAAAAAGTGTTTTCGTGACACCTGAAAACGCAACACGCTTATTCATCAACAATGCATTTGTCCGGGCAGCGGCTAATTTACTTCCGCCAGATCGATTTCCGATTCGAGTCGTTGCTGACTTTAAAAATGCGCTTAATGGACTCAGTCACGCCGATGTTCAAACGATTATGGAGCTTCCAGATAAAATATTTGGTCGACTTGCACCATACATTGACCTGATTTCTGGAATGCCTGTACAAGTAACCCAAAATGTTGCCACGGGTAAAGGTGTTGCCAATGGCACACTTGGTACACTGGAATATGTTCACTTCCCACTCGGAACTACATTCAACTTGGCCAGGGATAGCCAAGCAGATCTAGTGATTCAAGTCCCAAGCTGCGCTCCTGATTATGCTATTCTACGTGTTCAAAGGGGTGATACTGCACTGCCAATACGACCTGGAATGTCATCCGATCTGTTTCCTGTTTTTTTTTCAACACGGAAGCTTACAAGGAAAGTAGTATTTCACTACCGCGAACGCCAAATGGACAACCACGCAAACTGGTAGTAAAAATCCGTCAACTACCTTTTATGTGTGCTGCAGGGTCTACTATTTACAAGATCCAAGGCGAGACTCTGGAATCAATGGTTGTGGTAGCCTGGAAGTCCAATCTTCCCATCGTCAACAAACCCCAGCAAGTTTACCTCATTGTTTCGCGAGTTACGTCTAGGGACGCGTTCTTAACTCTTACTCCAATTACCGAAGAATTGGCGGCTTGGGCACACCCTCCAGTTAATGCTTTAAAGGAAGAGAACCGTTTACTTCAACTGAGCGCCAACACAATAGCACAATGGCAACGATAAATGCTTGAGCAGGCAACAAGCAACATACTTTGATACTTCAGCAAATAATAGTTGCTTGATAAAAATCCTAACGCCCAATTACTTTGAATATTATTCAACTACTCCTATATGCTAATAGACATCACTGCTGCCCGCTACAGGTGTTTACTTGTGACTGATCCTGCTAAATTAAGTTCAAAGTGATCACCCGACTCAATTGCAAAAGCTTGCAAACATCTTCATCATGTCCAGCCACGCTCTCTGTAGCACGTTCAGGCCCACGAAGCCATACAGGAGGTCCATGCAGAGTCAAACCCGCTGCCTCACGATCCAGAAGCATAAAATCAACACCGCTAACTGACTGTAAATAAGACTATCAATGCCGTAATTCGGAATATACACTACCTTTGCTTCGAAGCGACCGAAGTACATGCCTGAGCTTCATACTTCTACATTATTTCACGCAAGACCATGTATGCCCACAGTCTGCTTGCGCTTCGGTTTACGGTGCTTCCCCGATATGGTATGCTTGCCCTTAACTCCGTCCAGTCGGCAGATTCCCAGTGACCTGTGAAAACAACTGCATCATTGCTACGATGGACGCAAAGGCATCAAACGGCAAACCTTGATATGATAAATTGATGTGATGGATATACAGAACCCATTTACTATGTCATGATATGATAAATGGGTATGAACAAATGATATGATTGAATGTCCACATAATCCGAACATATGCTATGCAATACTATAAATAACAACCAATCAGCATTGCGGTGAAGTAATGTTTCCCGACTGTTGTACGATCACAAACATCGACAGGCCGCTAAGCGACAGTTCTTACGAACTGAGAATTACTACCAGACTGGTAGTAATCCTGGTAGTACCAGTAGAACTCAGTGTACTACCGAACAAAATCAAGTTTGAAAGTTAAAACTTCGAGTCTAAAAAACTTAACGTCATTTTTGTTATAACTCAAAGATTGAACTTTCAAACTTGATTTTCTGAAATTCACGATTACTAGTGAGGGTTGGGCTGGTAGCACACCTACTTTTTATCCACTGAAAACAATCTTCTTATCGTAAAGCAAAGTAAATACCAGCATTCCCAATCATGTTTGCCTTTGCAGTTGAGGCCAAGCAGCAACAGAAGACGTCGCCGCTCCCCCTGAAAGCGCCGGGCGATGCCAAGAACGACAGAAAGACCTCAACAAACTGGAACACCAAGCCACCCACGTAAACTCCGATTCGTGCAGCCACCAAGCCTGGTGGGTGCGCGAATCGTTGTCGAAACGCTGCGTACAGTCGGTCTTTCTGACTGTGTTCCGCTAACTTGATCGGGACCGAAGTTGACCATGAGTCTACGATGAATGGGACCTACAGAATCGCACACGAACAAATGACATCAGAATCGTGCCGTTATTATTCGTCGTACCGGTACCCATGAGAATGAGTACAGTAAGGGTAGAGATCAACAGGAATGAAGCACTAATGCAAATCTTCGCCAGCGCCAACTTGTCAGCGCAGTTATCTCACATGAAATGTAATTCCTCGCATTGTGACTAGCTTCGCGCGAGGTAGATTTCAAACCCAGCATTCAACAGCACACAACCAATTGAGACGTTGCTATCGGATATCTTTACCGCCATCGAAGATGCATTAGTGAAAACAACGTCGGCGCCACATATTTTCTGATCGCCGACTCAGCAACAAAATTCACTCTTGTTTCCATCATTTCATCACTTCCTTTTTCAACCGATTCGATACCACCCCAACGCCATCCGAAAACGTGATCGTAGTCAGCTTTAACCACCCTGGTATCCACGAAAATATCCACACGACCCGTTTCAAAGTACCCAATCCGTGAAAATCTAATCGGCGCCAGGGCCACTACGAGCTGCGTCGATGCCGTAACTATACTTGTCGCGACTTCATGCTTGTCGATTTCTGGAGTGCGGGCAATGCAAGACCTTACGCAGAATCTCGAGTCTAAAGTCATCAATCTGAGGGCAAACGAACCTTGACAAAGGCCGTGCAGTTGCACGGCGAAGCTCTAGATATTTCCTTTACTTCAGTACATGTATAAGTCAACTACAGTAATTCAATACATGCTTGATCGAGGAGCCGATGAACGTAGATTTAGCGAGGCCGTATCTGCTTTGGGGAATCACATGAATATCATAGTGCGAGAGCTGGACGCTGAGTACTACGTGCCTACTTTTCAGACCTTTTGCTAGACCTAGCAGTCACATCGACGACGAGTCTGCAGCTTTGGTCTTCGCATCAGCGGGGTGTTTACTTCTCCGGCCCTCCTTTGGAATCGCACGAAGCAGTACAAAGGTGATCGAAGCTGTGACCGTGCGGGGTCGTCACCCGGCAATTCACTGCCCCGGCCAAAACGTGAGCGCCGCCTAAAGTCGTTCCGGTGGTTCTCAGTGACCCAGATCTTCTCCACAAGAACCTGACGGCTGCTTCCTCGGCACGTATATGTTGTAGCGCAGCTTCACAAACTCGGCAAACTCACGCTCCTCCTGGTAGTCCGATTCCTGTATTCCTGTAGGCCGGAGGTTAGTCTGTGAGGGGGAGCTGAGGGAACGCGTCGGCTACGGCCAACGAACGGCGTGTGGTTGAGTTGCGCGACGTAGGCATACAGATTTCGAGTCTTCACTTCGATTCAGATCTTCCTCGACGCAGATCTTCTCTGGCGCTTGACGGCTTCATTTAACTGTACGTGGTCGATGGCCTTGAGGAAGCCCAATGAGTCCGCCTGCCTTGACGTAGCGTGTAGCACGCCATTAGGATCTTGTACTCGCCCGGTATGCGGGGTTGATGCAGTGCTCGCCTGAGTGCTACTGGGCTAAACCAAATTGTACTCAGGGGTGACGGCGGCATAGTTGTCCGCCAGCACCCTGCAAGTCGACGACCACGTACGTAGGCCATATCAGAAGGGTACGATCATCTCGGGCCCACTCCAATCACAGTGAGTTGGAACTGACAAATTGTACTTGTCGCCGCCACACTGGAAGGATAGTAGGCTACTACCAGTAGCAGCCTCTTCATGTCCAAATTCTCCGCAAGGAAGACCTGGAAGAACTACAACTATGCCGAATTGAACGCAAACGTCGTCGTGGTTTTCGTGTAAGTGCAACCTATGACTACACGGAAACCAGTACATGTAGTTACTACGTTGTAGTACGACTCGTAGCCGCCGGAAGTTCGCATAGTTCATGGAGGACACTTTCGTCGTTACGTGTCGTCACTGGGGGATCATGATAGCAAACAGCACCGACCCGCTCGCCCTCAACTACAATATGCAGTCACTGCGTTCACAGCCTGGATGTCCTCCATCGCCGTCGCTGCAACCTCAGCCAGAAGATCTCGCACTTCCACAACGGTGCCCTGGCTCTCAGCGTCCTCGATCACAGTTTCTCGCATTTAGGTGTCTCCACGGCCTTGACCCCCTTGGTCGTGAAGCCGCCGTACTCGTTGATCTCCACACCGCCCACAACGACTACCTGCTCGTGCTCGCTGTTGTCGGCGGCAATATCAATCGCCTGCATGCCTGCGGGTTCTTCAAGTCGCAGGCACCCGGAACTTCCGGATGCCGGACCGGAAGAACGACGGAAGCGCTCTCGATCACGTCCTGGACCACGCCCTCACCTCTGATGAACTGCTCGACGTTGAAGTGGGGTGAAGACGTTTATCATCTACGAGCAGCCAGTCTAATTGTTATCAGAGATGCATTGTTGCTCGAATGTCGTTTGGGGCCGCCTGGGTCAACATTCACTAAAATTAGGATATCTCATCACGTTATAACGTATTGGAATCTGTTTATTCAGTATTTTGTATTACTCTTACAATTTATGACTACTTAATAAAAAGGAATATCAATTTATCCAGGGAATAGACCACTTCAGATCCCTGTCAAACTCTGGATATAAATATCCAGAGAATTAAATGAAAACCTGTGGATAGTTAATAAACGTTTTTATTTGATACAGAAGGGTTCATTTATAAGACCTACATATTTGGTGTACGGCACACTAATGTCGAATTAATCCCTATTGGGCTTCCGTACAATGTACCCATTGTACTACCAGGAAAACATTAAACTGTTTTATTTAAACATGTAGGGCCTGTTCCGCAAATACTCTATTTAGATCTGGTGGAAATTCATTTCCACCAGATAGAGGTGACCCGCCGGGTTCATGGACCCGATGGAAGGAAATGCGGAACACGTAGATGTCGATCTAGCCCCCCCCCCACTGACTTAGCCTGCGAAAAGCTATAATTAGTTCTTTATAAAGATATACAGTATATTAATGAGTAAAAATCAAGCTTGAAGATGTCAATGACGAACTAGTAATTCTTGCTGCTGTCCTAGTCCGAGTGCTCCTCCGCGCGATCCTCCGCGTGATCCTCCGCGATGAACAGTTCCACCATGCAGTTGCGGCTCTCATCATCTATACCGTAAAACATCGTGGCAGCATTAGGATCCGTGGCAAGTAGTCTAATGAACTTGAACCGATCAGCCACGGCTATCTTGTCTGTGAACATCTCCTTGAATATATGTATGGCCTCATCAGAGCATGTCAATGGTCTACCTCTGTTGCGACGGTGGAGAATAGTAGAAGCGATGAAATCTTGCGCGCTTGCCATCGTCGCCATGGCATCGCTCATTTTTTCGCCAGTAGTCTTCTGTCGTTTCGTAGTACTTCCGGTGCTTTTGTTGCCTTGTATGTTTCGTCGACGGTTATGTTTGGGTGTTACGGTTCTTTCATCTTCTACAGCCTCCTCTGTTTTGCTTTCAGCTTCTGAATCTGAGTCACTGCTGAGCTCACTTAAACTGGAAGGTGCTGATCGTGGTGAACGAAGTGGCGAAGGCGAAGGTGCGGTTCGTGGCCCTTCTCCGTTATCTCCATACACGGCGAATGAGCCTGTGGCGGTAGTCCTCGACAAGTTCATGTCCAGCTCTTCATACATAATGAGCGGCCGTGACTTGAACTCTTTGGCACTTCGATGCACCGTGAGTAGATCCTCCCAAACAGAATCGGGAGCTGTAGGCATGCCTGTCGTTGGATCTCACCCAAAGCCACTATTGTTTTTCATTGCCGAGAAGATCCTGTATTTCGTCTTCAAGTCGGTTAACTTGCTCTGCAATTGTTTGCGGTCACGCACGAGGTCATCAGAGAGACCGCTATTAAATGCCAGCACAATGCGATTCCATACTGCCTTCTTAAAGTTCCCCTCGTATGAAGCCCCGAGTCGATTCACTTGGTCTAATACATTGTTGATCAGGCGAGCAGTTAGTTCTTCGTCCAATCCGAAAGCCATCTTACTCAGAAAGATCTCTTTTTAAAGTGAACGCATTAACAAATCGACACGTTCGTTGCGTTGGTTACACTTTTTATTCCTGTATTTATATCTTCGATGGATCTCATGACGTTTCCTCGCAAGTTTTACTTATATAGTTGGGTTACCTCGTCGTTTCACGTTTTTATAAGAGTTCCTCGTTTTTTATTTTGTCGATATCTTATCTAGCAACAAGAAGAGTGATAGCAAAAATGGATATAGATGAGAGCAGCTCCGACGAAGAAGATGAAAGGATTGCTGTGGTGATCTCCGGCTTGATGCCAGTATATGCGTATATTAAAGCTCACTATGCAAAGGAGGAGTGCAGAACGTCTCTACTCACGGGGTCCATGTACTACCAGGAACTTACACGCAGTAGGAGCCCTGTGCGTTTCTTTGAAGTGGCTCGTATGAGTATCCATACGTTTAAGTTATTGCTTGCTGAACTGGAAACGACCCAAATGCTGCCTACAACGAATCATGTCAGCAGTGGAGAACGCCTGCTGATTTCCTTTACATTTTGACTGGTAAAAGTAATCGGGAAGCCCAAGAAAGATGGCAACATGGGCCGGGAACAATATCACGAGTTGTACAGCAAGGTATAGCTGCTATCAATGCTTGCTGGAACAGGATTGTGGTCTTGCCAACGTCACATACACCTGTCCAAATTCGAGACTCAACCAAATTCTTCCCATACTTTAAAGATTGCATTGGCGCATTGGACGGCACACACATTCCTGTCGTTTCTCCATCGGATATCACACCGCGGTTTAGAAACCGCAAAGGCTTCTGTTCAACCAACGTACTAGGGGTTTGCAACTTTTCTATGGAGTTTCTGTACGTCTTAGCAGGGTGGGAGGGGTCTGCTCACGACGGTAGAGTGCTCAAGGACGCCCTACGCCATGGTTTCATGATCCCGCAAGGTAACTTCACTTTGTACTACTTTTCGTACTCAAACTAACTAATTGAAATGGTTCGACAGGAAAATACTACTTGGGAGATGCTGGCTATGCCCTCGACAAGTACACGATGACTCCGTACCGAGGAGTGCGATACCACCTCATCGAGTTCGATGCCGGAATCCTACAACCGCAAAACAAAGAAGAACTTTTCAACCTTCGGCACTCATTACTCCGGAATGTAATTGGACGAACCTACGGCGCTGTGAAAAACAAGTTCCCGATCCTACGGACCATGACTAGTCATCGTTTAAGCGACCAAATTGGATTAACGCGGGCTGCCTTCACCATTCACAACTTTATACGACTCAACCACGACCAATATGCAGATACACAAGTAGAAACCGAGGCATATGCGTCATCAGCGGAAGAAGCCGACGCAGGAGACACGGAACCAGTTGATCATGATGATGATGAAATGAGAATGCGACGAGACGATATTGCTACGGCGATGTGAGTTAACTACCTCAGGGCTAAGGCCGGCAGGGACGGTGAGGTTGTTGTTTAGATAAAGTTGTTAATCAGCCACTCCAAAGGCGTTCATGACGCATTCCTTCCAGTTCGCTACGAATAAATGAATCATGCTTAGAATTTGCTGTCACAGGTATCACTGTCATAACCCGCTGGTTAGCTCCACCACCCTCCCAAATTCGGGCGGGTAGAGGGTAGCCGATTGGGTGCCGGATTCCGCAGGAATCGGCATGCGGAACACATAGATTTTTTGTGATCCACTGGAGTGTTGAAATAAGCTGGAATCGGGGGATTCCAGCGGAATTTGTACGTGCGGAACAGGCCCGTAGTGAATTTCGGGAAAAGCCAATTCTTAAATTTTACAGATTGATTGTCAACTTTAAAGTTGATAATCAAAGAAACCAGGATGGATCTCACAGCAGCGTGGCAGGAACTAGCGCGCTTCCAGGAGACAGGCATAGCCACCTCGGGCCACCTCTACGCTGGTGAGCAGGAGAATGCGCTGGTGCATGAATTCCTGGCGAAAGTGCCAGTCGCGACGCTATTTATGTGTCTGCAGGACGCCAGCGATCGGGGCTCCGAAAAACAGGTATACTTTTGAGCCGCACCTGGGAGTGCAAGTGCAAACCAGCACCATCTAACATAGTATTTACTTGGCAAACAGGTGAAGCAGGCGTGCGACTGCATCAACCGCGTGCTGGGCGCGGAAGGCGATGGCACGAGCCTTTTCTTCCATCCAGACGTACGTCACTGTGTCGCTGCCGCGCATTATCCGATCAATCACGTACTAACATTGTGCGTTGTGTGGATAGATTGTGCCATTTGTGCTGGCCGGACTAGCGCATGTCGAGAAAGCGGCGAGAGCTCTCGTGGTGAACCAGTTTATCGCGCATCTGGCCAGGAAGCCGTCACTGGATCAGGTCAAAGTCGTGGTGCGTGCGACCTGTGTACATATTGTAGCTGAGGCTGTTGGTGCTCAGTCTCTGCGTTGCTGTTTCAATGGCACAGGCAGATTCATTGGTTCTGGAGCAGCTATGTGCGGTAGTTGCAGATGAAGATCTCGAAGTCGCGGCCAAGGCTTCTACGGTGCTGGAAATGGTGCGGGCTTAGTGTTGCTATCCGCTAGTTGGTGCTTTTTTACCCATGGTTGGCTTCCACCTTACAGCTCTCAAGTATTCCCGACAGCGAGATCTACCGAGCAGCTCTTGACTCGCTTAGGGCCAAAGCGCAAAGCAGGTTTGTCAAGTTCGTTTTAACGCCGAGGCACCCCAGTGGATGATTGATATTTGTTGCTATGCAGTGAGATCACAAAGAATTCAATTGAGTTCATGCGGTATTTGGAGACAATTGTTAAGATCTGCGCACAAAAGGACGAGCACATGGAGTATGGTATCGCTACGGGTGCCATTGATCTGGTAGGTTTGTGAAAAGCAACGGTATATCGAGAACAGCTAACCGAACTTGCACTGTGGATAGATTCTAAATTGCCTAAAGTCAGACGACCCGCTGTTCTTGATGAACGTCGTCGACTTGGTGCCGGCACTGTGCCAAACCAAGATTGGTGTGCAGTATATTTTCCAGTCAGGTTCGTCCACTTGATCGCTTCTGGGCCTGCTTTGCGCTCATTGTGTTCTGTGTATTTCAGGAACATTGAAAACTCTGTTGGGGATGACAGAAGGTAGGCGACGAATACCGCTCAGTGTGCCTTACCCTGCTAATCCAATCGTTACCAGATCCGTTCGTTGGGGGTAATGCTGTTCGACTTATAGGAGAAGTTTCAGCTACAGCCGCTCGTTTGAATATCGAGTCGTGGAGTTGGAGCGATGCCACCCTCTCAAAGGCCTTCCTGGAGACAATCGAGAGCAAGTTGCAAAGCTCAGACTCGCTGCAGCAGATTGCAGCGACAGACGCGCTTGCTGCATTTGGCTCCTCGTCCGATAAAGGTGAGTGGAATTATAATCTGCGGCCTTTCATGAATTTCTTGGACTGAATATCGTCGTCATGTGCATCAACAGAGCTTCATCTTCTGCTTCAACACCGGAACATTTGTCAAATGTGGCTACGGCTCGGCAGCAGCACGAAGATGCCTGTCAAAGCAAACTGCTACCACTCGCTCGGACGTGTGCTCGGTGCCCACACGCGCCTTTCAAAGCAGCCTGACCAAGTGCCGGAAGAAAACGCGAGCGTCTGGACCATGTGTGAGCGGCTGTTCAACAGTCTCGGTGTCGAATGCGCGCAGCAGTCTACGATGATCTTGCTCATGAATGCGTTGAAGCAGCCGTTTGAGGAGCTGCGGACGTCCGTATTCCACGTCCTACGCTCAGTTGCTGCGCAGAATAGCCCGTGGGGTATGCAGGCGCTGTTGTCTTACGGTGGTTTCTTTGAATTCCTCCTGGACCGCACCACCGAGCCTACCAAGGAGACGCGCGAGTGGAAATTCGCAGTGCTGGACGCTGTGTTGGCCTCGCCGTTCCAGTCGCAGTTGGGTACGTGCGTCGCAATGGCGGAACTTTCGGGGTTTCGCGTCGTCTCATGCATTGCATTTTCATGGTATCGTTGTTGTCGTGTTGCAGACGCATCGCTGGTGGAGAAGCTGCAGGCGAGTCTGAATCGAGGTCCGTTCGCTGGAGCAGTAGCACCGGCCGAGATGGAGCTCGAGTCTGCGTAAGTTGACCGCTGTAGTCCTCACTTCTGCATTACTGCGAGGTCATTTACGAGCCGAAAGTCAATAAAACGTCAAGCACTTGAAGTGACAAGCACCAAAGGGATCCGTCTGCCACGTACGTGACAGCCGTTGCGTACCGCCGCTTTTCAACCAATGAAATAATTCTACGACTGTATTTCCATCAATAAAACGTCCCATTCACTATCCAGACTCGCGGCATAGTCATAGTCGGGTCAGTGTGCCAGTCCCCTAGCGACCCGCAGTCGACGATCGTGGCTCGATGGACACCCCCGGGCGCGCCGCCTTCCTGTGCACGAGCACTGCCGCCTTCCACCCGCCCGACTGGTGTGTGCAGATGCTGCAATCACGGCGCTTCGACGGTATCTAACCTTATTATCTGATATGCTACAGGGCGTGCATGCCCATCGAGGCCAATTCCCATGCGCGACTCGAAGCCTTCCGGGACAACCGCCACTGCGCTACGTACATGGTGGCTACACAGCGTGTGAACCTCTTCGGTCGCGACCAGGAGAGCTGCGACCATGTGCTGGGTAATCCCTCAGTGTCGAGGAAGCACGCGGCAGTCATCCACGACCATGAAGGCGGCATCTACGTACGTAGCTCTAGCTACACAACTGTGAATAAAGCTGTGCTAATACTGCGTATCTTATTGGAATTTACTTTTTATTGTAGATGGTGGACCTCATGTCGCGGCACGGGACGTACGTGGGCCGCAAGAAGATCCCTCCGCACGATCCTTACCTTCTGCACGGTATGTGGTTATTCTAATGCTTTGACTGTAACAATGGAGTGCAATGGCGCTGATACTATGTGCTGTTAACTAGAGGGAGATGTCATCAGGTTCGGGCAGAGTGTCCGTGTGTACATTTTGAAGGGCGCTGGCACGAAAGGCAGTAGTGCTCCTGTGAAAAAGTCCTGGGGACGGAAATTGCGTGTTCCGCACGTCAGTATTAGCGCAGTGGTTCCGAAGAGAAGCCCCAGTAAACCGAAGGCTTCTTCGACGGTGACAAAGCTTGTAAATGCCGTCTGTTACGGCACTCTTAAGGATGAAAAGGTGGCAACGTTTATTACGGGAGTGTTGGAACTTGGCGATGAAGACAGACAGGTTCGAAGCTCAGCAGGTTTTTATGCCTACCAAGTGAAGTGATTACTTACGATTTTTTTTTTAATTCTAGGGGGTTGCAGACACGCTGGTGGAGAGACTCCAGGCGAAATATGAGTTTTACGCTGCGCATGTACGAATGTGGCAATTAATTGCGCATTGCGATGTTGAAGTAAGCTGACGATTGTGTTTTCTAGGTTCATCGCAACGCTTTTGTCGCTACAATTGCTCTATTGAAGCAAAACTTGTGTGTGGAGGAGTTTGAGGAAAACCTGGATGTTTTTACTCACATTTCTCAGCAGCGTAATGACAACATTTATCGAGCCGATGCTCGGAAGCTCCTGCAAGCGATAGCGGCCGTCCGTCTGGATCCCGATAACCCGCAGTTTGCCGATCCGGACTCAACTGAAGAGGACGTTGGCTCCGCTTGCCCTCCTACGGCGAACAACAGGGAAGGCCGGGAGCGCTCTATCAGTGACGAAGGAAAAAAATTGTTCTTGGCTGGTCATGGAATGCAGTTCCCTGGACGAACAGAGTCGGTTGGAACGATTAGTGACTCGGGCATAAACCACAGAGAGACAATGGGTCACAATGACCCTCGCTACCAGACGTCTCATTACCCTTCCAGCAGCGAGTACGATGACCACGATGGAGAATCTGACTCAAGGTCGACGGATAATGGCTACGCACCTCCTATCAGCTTGACGATTGGCAACGGAAACAGACAGCAGCCTCCTGTGAACAGCGGGAACGGATCAGGTTTCAACTTCATTGGACAACCCTCAGCGAAAGCTAATGGATCCGCTTTTGGATTTATTGGTGGCTCCGACCCTGTGGATGATGCTTCTTCTCGCACTAGCTCCACGGATAGACCTTCAGGCCAATCGGGTACTGGGTTTATCCCGAAGCCTCCTACTGTTGCTGCTGAGGACTTCTTGTTGGGGCAGCCATCGGTGGATGGCAGCGAGTTTGAGGACATGTGGGAATCTGCAAACGACGAATCGTACGATACTCGGTTTATAACGTTTGCATTGCTCAGGTGCTAACTATCGTGTTTTTTTTTTTCTGTAGAGAGGAATGGTCAGTGGATCTCGGTTCCATAGATGCCCATGAGCTGGACCCGCGAGACCTGCAAGCGTTCTTGCAGTCATATCGATTGCTGTGTGTGTCTAGCAAGAAGATCGCCGGACAGCAACAGTGGCTATTCATCGCTGAACAGGTATAATTGTTTTCCTGACACTGTTTATGATGTGTGAAGTACTAATTTCTTTTTTCGTGTCCAGAAGTCTGAAGGAACTCTGTTCTTAGTGGATATTACCGTCATGCCGGGATTGACCGACATGTCAGTAACGCTAAAGTGGATTGTCAATTCGCTGCTCTACAGAAACGGCCACGTCATTTTCATGGAAATCCTCAAGTTTGCGCTGTATCAGTTCGCTGAGCAGGCTCAGACGCGTGCTGCAAGAGCACCCCAGCAGCTGCACCACAATACTCACCAGCATGAACCAGCACCGAACCACGTTCAGCAGCAAACCCAAAGCGGAAGAGAGCCTGAACCAGTTAAGGCACAGTCAACCTCCTATACGGTATCACACTCTGCGTCTCGTACGGCTTCGCACGCTACCTCTCAAGATGACGAAGATGACCTTGGCGATGAGGAAGATGGTGACGACGACTTGATGTCAGCGCGTGATTATCTGGCCGAAGCCCCTGCAATTGACGCTGGGAAGTTTGAACACGTTTGGGCAACGGCAACGGAAATGTAAGTACCTCTGGCAGACAGCATGTGCATGCAACAACAACTACTAACAGCGTCTATATGATACCATAGCGCATCGTTATCTTACGCACTGAACGAAATGCCGGAGGTGGATGAAGTTATTGAGCTGTTCCGCAGCAACTGTTTGAGCTGTTTGGCAAGTGGAAGCGTGGACAAACTGGTCAAGTTCTTCTTCTACGCAGAAATGGTACGCGCTTGCTACATTACGTTTTTGTTTTTCGGATGAGTCTGACACCTTTTATCCCTACAGACCGAGCTGCAGTGTGTGTTTTGTGTAGAAATGGCGATCGGCGTGGACACTGGCGCCTTGGAAGGAACCGTGAAGCGGTTATCTCTCCAGAAGCGTAACGAGGAGGAAGAGGAGCAAATTGACTCGAGTTTTGTTAGTTTCATTGAAGACGTTCTTCAAGAACTCTAATTAGCGTCGGCATGAATGAATTCATCAATTGTTTGTCAGATTTTGTATTACATCCATTATTTGTCTTGCATACAGCAAACTACAACAAAGCAAACGTCACTTCTTGCGGTCTTTACGAGCGATCACACTTCATGTGACGGAGAAAAATGGAGCGCCAGTTGGGCGTTCGGATATTGTCGCGCCCGCTTTTGATGTTGGCCAGGATGGTAGTGCACGGCGACGAGCCATTCGCATGGAAGCTCTGGCGGAAATCGTCGCTGAAATCGTGCACCCCGCCGCGACATTCGTCGTAGAACACGCACGTCATTTTCTCCACGTCTTCAATGGCAGCGAGCGAGTCTTGGGCGGCGTCTGTCAGTGCGGATTCAACCGAAGAGCTGTTCGAAGCTGCTACCAACGCCTCGCTGTACCAACTGACCGACGTCTTGTTGCTGGGCACAATGACAGCCTCCACGAACTTGTGCTTCCCTTCCGAGGTGTTGTTGGAGCTTTCAAGCTGACGGAAAGGCACACCAACACTGGGACCGAAACCAGCTCCGGGGCACGTCGTGAACATGTCGGCTAGCAACCCCGTCATCTCGTAGTTGTAGCTGAACACGCCAAGGTCGCGAATGTCCGAGAAACTCAGATACTCCGACGGGAGAGCCGCGAAGAACGGATCCAGCATGCTGAAGCGCGAAAACACGGACGTGGGATTCATTCCTTCTTCACCAGTACGCAGCAGGATATTCGACTGAGGAAACAGGACGTTGCGGTCAATCGCGTTCACCGGAAGTGGCTGACGACGCGGACATTCCGTGTATACACGAGGGTCCGCCAGTTTTTGCGCCAGTGGAATTGGCACAGTGTTGCCCACGACGCACTTGTAGTAAATGGAGTGCAATAGGTCGATCGTGGCATGGTGTGAGAAGAAGATCGGGTCGGCGGGCGCTTCCAAGACGCCCATTGCACCGGACAGTGCACTGTGAACAGTGTCTGTAAAACAAATACGACGTCAGTAGTCAACACATACTACAGTGACTTTGGTGCACTTACTGTGAATGCCGAGCTCCAAATTGGCCACAACTCCAGCGATGGTCGGATTGGCGAAGAGTTGACGTGCGAGCGAACTTACAGTCGTCGTCGGTGGGAATGGGGACCTTAACCAGTTGCCACGAGGCACACAACGCGCACAATTACCCCCACGGAGGTGAGTGGCCTCGCAGAAGTGATCCAGAGGCGACGTCACCACGCACGTCCCGCTGATGGGGGTTCCGTTGATCGTGACAGAGCGACGATAGCCGTTCAGCGACCCGCCGAACTCTTGCAAGAGCAGCGAACACTCCTCCATGCTGCGGCATTCCCCTATCAAATAGCGTTGGTTGTCGTCGACGTAGTTCCAGTAAGGAACCGTGATGCAGGAGAACTCGCCTCCATAGCTTCGCAACATGTTCTCGAAGCCCAAGAGCAGCAAGCGGTGCCAGTAGACAAACATGCACGTGTTGTGCGCTTCAATCGTCGTCATTTGCTCCGTGTGGATCTCCACAAACTTGATGTAGTAGCCATCGTCCATCGACCTTGCAATCGCTCGTAAGTAAACGTCCTTTTCAGCAGGGAGTAGCAGCTCCCATGGCTTACGGATACGCGGACCACAAGCTGCCACAGCTATTTGCTCCGAAGCTTCAGTTACTCGTGAGGCAGTGTTGGTATTTTGAGCTGTCGACACAGCAGCAACAGCCAACAGCGTTGTTACAAGTAACCACAGGAGCGTATTCTTCATGGCGTCGTAGTTGAGCCTTGGTGGTGGTGTTGCTGTCGCGGACAATCGAAATATGAGGGCAAGCTCCTCCAGACCTCGACGTCTTCACCCTTCTCGGCAGTAAAGACACCGGCCAACAACATGAAGGAGAACACTTGACTTCATCAATGGCCATCGATCTGAAGCCACACCTCGCATGGCGCTTCGATGACCCAAGGTGTCTTCTCCATCACTGTTGTTAATCAATCTGCGCCTTTTGAAGATCCAGCATCATCTATTGGCTGAAATGCACATGTTTTTATCCAATCCTGTAAACTTCCATCTATTTATACCAGCCAATGAGTGACAAGATACACCTGGCTGGCCAGCAACCACTGGCCGTCAGCGCCCGCGCTCCACCCGTAGACCCAGTTGGAAAACGCAACAGTCAAGGCGAACATGGTGAGTGAGGAGACGTGACCTTTGTGCGGTCGTATCTTGGCCTGCATCCATCCTTTGAATGTGCAACTTGCTCGGTTAAATAGTTAACATCTCGACGAACACAACGCACTAATTTTCTCTTGGCAATGACGTACGATAGGGTGCCAACAACTTCGTGCTGTTCGAGTCGGCCTCCGGCTATGCAATCTTTGAGGTAGTGGAAAACGAGGAGATCGGCAGCCTCCTGGCTGAGGTTCAGGCCGCTGTGGCGGACGTGTCCTCGTTCGGACGCATCGTGAAGCTCAAGGCTTTCCAGCCCTTCACCTCCGCCGAGAACGCCCTGGAGAACATCAACAACGTGTCGGAGGGCCTGCTGGGCGACGACCTGAAGAACTTCCTGGAGATGAACCTGCCCAAGGTTAAGGCCGGCAAGAAGGGCAAGTTCGCTCTTGGCGTGCAGGACAAGGGACTGGCCCAGGCCATCTCGGACGAGCTCAACGCCCCGTGCAACACCAGCGAGACGACGCTCGAGATCGTGCGTGGCGTGCGCATGCACTTCGCCACGTTCGTGAAGGAACTGGCTCAGGGCAACCTGGCTAAGGCCCAGCTCGGTCTCGGCCACTCGTACTCGCGTGCCAAGGTGAAATTCAACGTGAACCGTGCCGACAACATGATCATCCAGGCTATCGCTCTGCTGGACCAGATGGACAAGGACATCAACACGTTCGCTATGCGTGTGCGTGAGTGGTACTCTTGGCACTTCCCGGAGCTGGTGAAGATCGTCAACGACAACTACGTGTACGCCCGTTGCGCTTCTTTCATTAAGAACCGCAACACCCTCAGCGAGGACTCGCTCGAGGAGCTGTCCAAGATCGTGCTGGATGAGGACAAGGCCCAGCAGATCCTGCACGCTGCTCGCTCCTCCATGGGCATGGACATGTCGGAGATCGACATGATCAACGTGGACAACTTCACCACGCGTCTCGTTAAGCTCGCCGAGTACCGTCGTCAGCTGCACGAGTACCTTGTGTCCAAGATGTCGACGGTGGCCCCCAACCTTGCCTCGCTTATCGGCGAGTCGGTGGGAGCTCGCCTCATCTCGCACGCTGGTTCGCTGACCAACCTGGCCAAGTGCCCCGCCTCGACTGTGCAGATTCTGGGAGCTGAGAAGGCTTTGTTCCGCGCTCTGAAGACCCGTGGCAACACCCCCAAGTACGGTCTGCTGTTCCACTCGACGTTCATTGGCCGTGCTGCTGCCAAGAACAAGGGCCGCATTTCCCGTTACCTTGCCAACAAGTGCGCCATTGCCTCGCGTATTGACTCTTTCATTGATGAGCCCACCACCAAGTACGGCGACAAGATGCGCGAGCAGGTTGAGGAGCGTCTTGCTTTCTACGAGAGCGGTGCTGCTCCCCGTAAGAACGCTGACGTGATGCAGGAGGTGTCTGAGGAGCTCAAGAAGGACGCTACCAAGGCTGACAAGAAGTCCAAGAAGGACAAGAAATCCAAGAAGCGCCCGGCTGAGGACGAGGACGCTGAGATGGAGGAGGTCGAGGAGGAGGCCCCCGCTAAGAAGTCCAAAAAGGACAAGAAGAACAAAAAGCAGAAGAAGGTTGAGGAGGAGGTTGAGGCCCCCGCCGCTGACGCTGACAAGAAGAAGAAGAAGAAAAGCAAGAAGAAATCCAAGACTGCGGAGTAGAGTGCCGCGCCCACCGACGCTAGCGGTAGTAGTACACTTATTCTCGTTGCGGTTTTCTCTTTCCTTTGACGGTCTTGTTGCTGCCGCCAAGCGTGTTGTACATTTCGATTTCGCTGGCCGTGCGCGTCGAGACTCAATATATTTGCAATCCCATTCACGTCTTCACATCTCCTGTTCAAAACGTAGTACTACATGTAGTACCTAGTAGTACTACTAGTAGTACGTAGTAGCACAGGAACCACTACGCAAGTGTCCGTTGCTAACGGCTGCTGTGCGTTTCACTCGCAACTACTGGCCGAAGATGTTTTCTTTTACATTCAAGAAGTATTCGACAAGTCTTTGAGCTGAGTCTTCGACCATGGGGGATAGCTCTAGTCCGGCCTTTATGCCTCTAGTCCCTGGCATGAGGTCTACCCACTACGAGCAAAGGGCCAAGTCGCATTTTCGGCGAGGACAGATCCTCGAGCGGATGGCAGTTGGGAAACTTACCAGCACTGAGAAGATGCCTCCACCACCTCCGTCTGCGTTCCAGTCGGTTGTATCCGCTGCTACAGCTGCGAAATCTCAGGAATTATCACGACCGGCCACTACAACACAAGCTATGAGCTCGTACCCTTCGCCCCCACAACCCGAAGTAAGTCGTCTTCCACTCCCCAGCAGTAAATACCGAGTAGACAACTCGAAACCAGCATGGATCACGCACGACCGACTTGTCCTCCGTTTCTTCGCATACTTCATTGAACCCGTTGAACTTGCCGATGAACGAACTGAGAGCCGAGTGAGACGCGTAATCGTGTGCTTCTACCTGAGTGATCGATCCATTTCCATCTCCGAGCCTCGAATCGTCAACAGTGGAATTCCACAAGGTGAATTCATGCGCCGTACTATCGTTCGTAAGACTGGAAATAGGAGTTTCCCCCTCCCTCGCGAAAACATCTCAGAAGACTTTTACTCACCTGAGGATTTCCGAATTGGCGGCGAATTGCGTTTGTACGGACGAGTTTTTCACATCGTGGACTGTGACGCAGCTACACGAAGTTTCTACACTGAAGCGCTCGGAGAGACGTTGGAAACCCCTCGCGTGTATCCAGACGAGTTGCATTCAAAGCTGGACGAAGTGGATGAGCTCAAGAATCAGCTACGCGATCGTACTCGAGCAATTGGGGCCAGTAAGGCGGAGGCTACGCGTAAATTTCACGACTTGAGCCAGAAAGTCTTAAGATTCTACGCGTCTTGGCATGATGACCACCCGCTGTATCCTGAAACTCGACACTTCATTCTGCATTACTATCTGACCGACGACACAGTGGAGATCATCGAAGCTCGAGATCGCAATCGTGATCGTGGTCGGGGCCACTTCAGCGTTTTACTATCGCGGAGGAAGTTGGCTAGAGAGTCAGACACAAAGCCAAATGACAATGATGGAGAAAGCTTTTTCCTTACCGATAGAGATTTACGCTGTGGGGAGTGGATAACGGTTTTCTCGAGGCGGTTGCTGCTCGAAGACTGCGATGCTTTCACACGTGATTATTATCTGGAGACCCACGGCGTGACTCAGGAGAAATTCGAGCAGCTACCTTCACCTCAAACACCGGAAGTAGTTGACAAGTGGAAGCCATTTCGAGCTACACAAGAAGCTCAGACCCCTTCGTTCTCAAATGGCCGAGGCACCAGTGGTTATTCCGCAAATAATAAGAATAGCTGCATGCAAAGTGGACTCGTAGCTCCCATCCCTGGAGGTCAAAGCGGTTATCGGCCTGCGGTGACGCCTTTATGTCGAGACGATGATCTGGATGGAAAGCAATTGCGCTTCCGGGCTCGTTTCCAGGGACTTCCTCGGGGTGATATGAACGCTGAACGTGAATTTGTAGTCACTTATTTTCTGGAGGATGAGACGTTGGCGGTTTTTGAACCGCGAGTGAGGAACTCGGGGGTATTGGGAGGCCGCTTCTTAGACCGCGCTCGATTCCGCAAAGACCCCAAGCTAGCGCAATATTCAGCGGAGGACGAAGCAATTCCGATGCACTATTTGGCCTCTGATATGTACGTGGGAGCTGTACTCGTGTTTGAGTTCTCGCCTTATCAGCGACTTGAGCTTGTGGAGGCCGATGCACAGACTCTAAGCTTCTGTGAAAGTCACCCTGAGGTGTTCCGCTTCTCTGATAGCTCAGCAGTACTGGCACTTGTAGCTAAACTCTGGATGAACCGACCTGTTCGTGTGGATTTACGTCGTGAATGGCGGCAACTCGACAGGAGTAACTCGCACTTTGTGAGCATTGATGCTATGAGAAGTGTACTGACTCAAGCTGGCCTCACGTCGAACTTGAATGAGCAGCAGCTGATAACACTGTTCCGAAGATTCACAAACGACACTGAGAATAATCAGAGTCAGGGCCTCCTGTTTGGATACGATGATTTCTGCGATATCCTTGCTGCTCTGGTCGCTAAACCATCGTCTCGTGAAGAATCTGGGGACACAACACAAAGTATTAGCTGGAAGCTGATGAAAATCCCAAGAGTTCGACGGTTGGTGTCTTATGCTGGACCATCCCCCGAATTTGTATCAGTTTCTGCTCTTCTGCGAGTGATGGCAGATCGAGCTGTAAGCCTGTCAAAGTCAGAAATTGATGTCCTCATATCCCGATTCGCAGTGGGCAATGGGAGTATTGACATCCACCACCTGTGCGACTACGTTTTTCAACTTCCGTCTGACCAACAGGATGCAGTGGATTCGAAGGACATTGATTTCTCCTTGGATTTCAACAACAGCGGAGGTGACGAAGCATTACCACCGGACAGCACACGCTCAACAGAACGATCGATAAGTAAACCAGACACAGCGTACGCACCTCCCCAGTCTGCACGTAAAACCGTGGCAAACTATCAGACCTTGCAACCACTCACCGATCCTCGTGTTGTAAGCTTACTGCAACGTGTCTTTGGTGCTCGGAAGTATCAGCTACGCAAGGCTTTACGTGAACGAGATGTTGATAAAAGTGGACAACTGGGTGAAGATGAGTTCATGGATGCTCTTCTATCTGTAGCTCCGCAACTATCTGACAACGACTCCTACCTGCTTGCCGATGTCTTCTTCCCGACCAACAACTGCCACGTAGACTACTCGTTACTTCTCGACAGCGCTTTTCGAACGCGTTCCTAGTACGCTGTCGACGGAGCAGCCCAACTAGGTTCAGGCACCTTGAACACTTGACCATCAAGCTATGAGCAATAAACATAGATTAGCATTTGTTTTCCATCTTCGAAAAGCTTGCACATTACCTTGTACTCTAGTGCATGCAGCCAGATCTTCGAACAGTGCAGCTGTGTTTCATTGAAAGCCTCAGCTTCTCCAACGTCACACCATGTGCACGTCCGCTTCATGAACTCTTCTTCACTCTCGTTCTCCTTACGAGGGGTCAAAAAGTCGACAGCGTCCTTAGGTGGGAGATCTGTTTTACTACGCATGGCAGCCGCAATCTCTTCGGTACGCTCAGCACTCTCCCCATAATGGAGTTCTCCTCCGTAACACGGGTCATTAGCAATAGGAAACCCAATGAGCTGCAAATGCAAGCGGATCTGATGCGTTCTACCCGTCACTGGTTTGCACTGCATAAGGCTCGTACTCTTGTCCGTACGAACAAGACGCACCAACGTCTCAGATGGTTTGCCCTCTTCGTGACACTCCCACACGCCATCGCGAGCGGACAGACAGCGAAGTGGGCAGCTGATGAGGATAGAGTCATCCTCTGGAAAAGTGATCACAGTTGCCGGGCATTTCTCTTGTGCTTTGACTATCAGCTTCTCTTGGACTTCTGAGGCGAGGACATCCGGAAATTGCCCACGCACACGCGCAAGGTATGTCTTGGAGGCCTGGCGCTCAGCTGATTTGAGTCAATTAGTGGCAATTAAACAGTGAGATTTCTCTGAAACAAATAGAGCGTACCGATAATGAATGATAGTGTCTTCGCCTTGGCCGCATTCTTCGCAAGAATCACAACACCTAAGACGAGGTACAGATCAGTAGGTAAGTACTCTTTTCAATGTCGATATAATAGCCGGTGGAGTTTACCAGAGGTCAGTCGATCGAGTCGATGAACAATGTTTAGCTGCGGAAGGTCCGGTCGTGCAGCTTGCAAAATCGTGTGCAGCGAATTGTGGCGATACGCGCCACATGGGTGAGTAGGCATAGATGGAGGCTTTGACACAACAATCTAATGCAACAAACGCTTAGAAAATACAAATACCCGAGGAAAATAAACAGATAAAATACCAGATCGGTGTCCTCGTACACCACCGGAACCTCTTCTCCCGACACAGGCGGCTCATGACGATGAGCCTGTTTCAAACCATCAAATCATCAGAAATACTTTTTTTGACAGTTCTAAGGTTAACATTAAACAAAGAGTACCCTTACCGAATGGATGATCAGATCGCCGTTTTTGATAACAGTGTCGGGTGGCACAACCTTGTGATTCACTGAGATGCGTCCTGAAGCAATGGCGAATTTCTACAACAATCCCTCACTTCAGTCGAAATTTTAATACGAAATCATACCCATTTTCCCAAAACTTACATAATAGTCGGGCGAATTGGCACCGAACTCCTTGGTGAAAATCTCCAGCAGCTCACGACCGAACCACCTCGCCTTGGCATAGGTACGGAACTCGTAAACGTACGGCTCCACCATCCTGTAGCCTGCACCACGACAATATTGTCATTAAACAATCTACAATATCACAATACTATATACAATATCACCATTGGCGAACGAATATTTGGGAGCTTCAGCCTGGAAACGCTTGGCGCTCTTGGCGTCGCGTTTCGACTTGTGTTTCTTGGCCTGGCGCTCCGCCGGATCTCGATCTGCACGCCGAAGCTTCTTTAGCTGCCTTTTGGACATCTCTTTGTCCTCTTTCACTGCAGCTTCCGTCGCTGGAGCGGGTGCATTAGGCTGATTTACAGCGGCTTCGATGTCCTCGTGCTCCATTGAATCAATGTCAATTTTTGGGATTTGAAAATCGAAATATACGGTTATAATCAAAAATGCAAGTTGAAGTGTCTATTCCAGTGTGCTGGAGGCGAGTAGCGGCGTGGTGACCGTCGGCTTCTTGAACAGCAGCGACTTGGTTTCGTCCACGCTGAAGCCTTCGGGGAGAGCTGGAGGGGTGTAATTCCGGAGCAACAGCGACGAGGTGACCACCGACACGGACGAGATGGCCATGGCACCGCCGGCGAACATGGGCGGGATGCTGAAGCCGAAGGGGTACAGTACACCGGCGGCCAGAGGGATCAGCAGACAGTTGTAGCCAAGCGCCCACACGTAGTTCAGGCGAATGCGGTTGAAAATCGTCCGGGACAAGTTCAGAGCCGTGATGACGTCGAACAAATTGGCCTTCATAAGGACCATGCCAGCCGTCTCGACAGCGATCTCGGTGCCACCGCCGATTGCAATTCCCAGATCGGCTTGAGCTAATGCAGGCGAATCGTTGATGCCATCGCCCACCATTGCAACAATGCGGCCCGTGCTCTGAAGTTGCTTGACCTTGGAGGACTTTTGGGACGGCACCACCTCAGCCATAACGTTCCGACGGCTAATTCCAAGCTGGTCGGCAATAGTGAAAGCAGTACGCGCGTTGTCACCCGTGACCATCCAGACGTCCAGGCCCATCTGCTTCAGCTTCTTCAATGTACGGATTGACTCCTTGCGTGGAGCGTCAGCTACACCAAAGACGGCGGCCAATTCATCGTTGACACCCACGTAGATCGTAGTCTTGCCTGCGTTTTGGAAAGTCATCGTGGCCTGCTGCAACACAATGCTCGTCAAACGCTTCAAGCCATTATCCGCCATCCACTCCCTGTTTCCAATGACGACCTTGTGATCACCAACCGTACACGCAATGCCACGTCCAGAAACTCCACGGAAACCCGTCGGCTGCTCAAGAGATGACGAGATAAACTTCGCGTACTCGATGATTGCTTTACTCAGAGGATGTTCACTGCCCAGTTCAGCCGACCCAGCAAGAATAATCAATTCCTCGGTGCTGAGCTTCTTCGTGAGCACCACTACATCAGTCACCACAGGCTTCCCCACAGTCAGGGTACCCGTTTTGTCAAACAGAATCGTGTTGACATTGTGTGCAGCCTGCAGCGGCTCACCGCCCTTGATCAGTACGCCATGCTCCGCACCGACTCCCGTTCCAACCATAACCGCAGTAGGCGTCGCCAGTCCCAATGCACAGGGGCAAGCAACTACAAGAGTTGCAATGCCGAAGTTGAATGCGAACACGAACGTGCTATCCGTGTGAGGAATCCAGCTTTCCGGAACTAGCTTAAAACTGCAGAGAATGTACCAGGCCGAGAACGTCAGGAAAGAAAGGCCCAGCACTGTCGGGACAAATATGGAGGCAACGTAGTCTGCGTAAGCCTGGATTGGCGCTTTGGAGGTCTGGGCATCCTCCACGAGACGAATGATCTGACTCAGAGCCGTATCGTTATCCACCCCAGTAACCTTCATATGGAAAAGCCCGTCCACATTTACAGTTGCCCCCAGAACGCGATCGCCGGCGACTTTCTTGATTGTTTTGGATTCGCCTGTCAACATCGCCTCGTCAATCCGACCTTCGCCGTACACGATGGTGCCATCGGCCGGAATTGACGATCCACGAACGACCTTCAGAATGTCTCCACGCTGGACCAGTTCAATTGGAACAACCCGTTCCTCCCGGACTCTCGTCCCATCAGCGCTGAATACCAACAGTGTGGCAGATTTAACCTGCAGCTCCATCAACTTGCTCAACGCTGCCGATGTTTTTCCCTTCGCGATCGATTCTAAAAATTTGCCCAGAATCACAAATGAAAGTAACATCGACGACGTCATGAACATGTCCGGATTAGCGACACTTGAATCAGTCAACAAGAACGCGCGAATGATGCTGAAGAGACCATAGAAGTACGAGGCGTTGGCGCCCATGGATACCAGGAACGACATGCCCAACACTCGGTTCTTCATCCCCTTCCAAGCATCGACATGAAATCGTCGTCCAGGGTAAAATTGCACGGGTGTGGCTAGAATTGCCACTATCAACGTTTGCCACGAAATACCAGGAAGAATTATCGAAGCCAAGCCGTGCTCAATTGGTGCGATATTGCCAAACACCATCATAATAAGGAGAATCGGGAACGTAAAAAGCACCGACACAAAGAAATCAACGCGATACCGCGTGATCTCCTTTGCACGTTGGTCTCCAAGAGCTTTTTGCGCTTCCGACTTTGACACGTACGAAGCATCGTACCCGATATCTTCAACTGTTTCAACCAGTGTTCGAATTCCAACGATGTCCTTGTCAAATCGAATTGTCGCCTTCTCCGTCGCGAAGCTAACAACAGCAGAGATGACGCCTTCTGTTTGCTTCAGCGCGTTTTCAACCGAGTTGGAGCACGAGGTACAAGTCATACCACCAACCAAAAGCGTCGCCTCTCCAACCTCCGCTTTATCAGAGTTGATAGAAATCGCAACATCGTCCGAGCCCGCAGTAGAAGCCATCTCCGACCTCGTTTGCAACTCGGCAGTACTGTTTTCTGCGGTCTTTTCCACAGCATCGGGCGTTCCCTGCTCCGTAGGCTTAATGAGGCGTGCGCTGAATTTGGACCCCGCGCTTTGAACAACTTGCAGTAGACCCTCATCGTTAAAATGCCCATCAGGATCCACTTCAACGATCGCCCTCTTTGCTGCAAAATCCACAGATGCCGACACAACGCCCTCCGTCTCGCTGAGAGTCTGCTGAATCTTGCGTGCACAATTCTTAGCGCAGCTCATGCCCTCAATCTCCAGCAGCACCGTGCGTGGAATGAGCGATGGAACGTAAACAGCTGCATCAAATTTCGTGCCTGCGCTGCGAACAACTTCAATCAGGTCGTTCTCCGTAAGCGAACTACCAGCATCGAGCTGGACACTCGCCCGCTTGACTGGGAAATCCACCGTCGAACTCTCCACGCTCGGAACTGCATTCAAAGCTCTTTCAATCTTGCTCGCGCAGTTTTTCGCACAGCTCATTCCCTCAACAGACAGTAGGATTGTACGTGGTCCACTAGTCGGCGTGGCTACAGATGCCGTGAACTTTTGACCTGCGGAGTGCACGACATCAATCAACTCGGTTTCTGTCAAGTGACTATCGGTCTCTAAGAAAATTGTTGCGCGCTTGGTGTCGAAGTCCACCTTGGCATTAATGACGCCTTGTGCACCATTGAGAGCATCCTGCACCTTTCTCGCACAGTTCTTAGCGCAGCTCATGCCATTAATCGCGAGATACACCACGCGCGAGCCACCGTCATGGCTAAAGAGTTCGTATCTCGACGCATCAAATTTCGTGCCAGCGCTGCGCACCACCTGAATCAAATCTTCCTCTGTCACCTTGCTCTCCGGCTCCAAGATAATCGTCGCGCGCTTGTTGCCGAAATCAACCGTTGCGTCAATTACCCCTTCAGCGCTCTGCAACGCTGTCTGGACTTTAGCGGCACAGTTCTTGGCACAACTCATGCCTGTGATGTTCAGCAAGATCGCGCCAGGGACGGAATTGGCGCGCTGCTTCTTCTCCTTCGCGATCGACGCATTAAATCGCGGATTGGCCGCACGGATGTACTTGATAAGATCCACTTCTGTTGCCGTGCAGCCCTTGGCCAGCGCTACTTCGGCCGTCTTGGACTTGGAGTCCACGTGAATGTGCAGCACGCCAGGGATCTGCTCCAGCGCGCGGATAACCTGACGTCCACAGTTTGTCATACAGCGCATGCCGTCCACGCGAAGACGCACGATGCGCTCGCGGTGCTGCCACACGGGGTAGGCTACCAGTTGGGCGGGCGTGGCACGTCGTAGCTCGTCAGCCAGCGCCGCCTCCGTCGCCTCATCTGCACGGCGCGACAGCTCAATCCTAGCCAGTTTCTCCACAAGGTCCAGTTGTACGCTGTGTACGCCCAGAGCGCTGCCTTTGAGCGCTGTTTCGATTTTGTCTGCGGCTTCTTGGTCGTCGTCCGCTAAGCCCGGCACAACGAGGAACACCACGCGGCCCTCGTTCTCGCGGCGCTGGGACGAAGTAACGCTAGGTACGTCCTCGGCTGCAGGCACGCAAGCACCGTCCTGCACGCCGCGCACGAGCGGCAGCAACTCCTGGTAATCTTCAGTCACCACCATCTTGTTGGTTGGTCGCTAAATTAGAAATGAGACGGAAGGACGCGGGTTTAGAAAAATGTGTAACCTCTCAGTCATGATACTGTGTCAATGCATTCAACATATACGAGATAAGAATTATCAGGGTAGATTTTTTACGCGCTAGCACACGGCGGATCAACTTGTGCCGATATGGAGCTGAAACTTGGTATGAACATGGAAGGCTTCATTGTCCACATTAGAGAAGTGATCGGGAGGCGAAACCACGCGTGTGGCGCATTCACGAGCGGAATATAACCACAAAAAAACAGGCAAAGGTGATATCTAAAAAGGTTTCCGCTGGCCAATCGAAGATGCGATCTAGGCCAATTCGACCCAGCCCGATTCGGGTCGGGTCTACAACCCGGACACTCGAAGTTCCAGAAGGTGTGTGCAATGCCATTTTCTGATAAACCCGCGTGGATATTTGTTGCCAGAATGGTTGCAGCACCAACACTCCTCAATTCATCCACTTTGCTCCATTTGCTCGACGCGCGTCGTCAACTGCTGCAGCTTCTGGTCTACGACGTCGAAGCGGGCGTTCAGCTGCGTCTGCATGGCTGTCATCTTCGCCAAGATCAAATCCATCAGGTCCTTACTCTCGACGTTGGCTTCATTGGAGCTCCTCGATGTCTTATCAGCGGGCACTTCCTGATGCACGTCGACTGGTTTGGGACTGGACTTGACTCGTGCTCGGCGAGGTACCTTGAACTTGGACAGGTAGATCGACTGTGGCTTGTCGTTCGCAGCACCGTGGAAGAAGCTGGTGCGCTTCCGCTTCTCCGTCGACGCGACATCCGCGAATGGAGACCGCTCAGCGAGGTAAATTCCTCTGCACACGTGTGTTGGCGGCAGCTCCTGGACACCGTTAAGATAATTAAAATAGGAGAACGGGGCGGGGAATTCTGACGAGGGGGCTCACCAGTTCTCCAGATAGCGCAGCCGTCCATTCTTGGCGATCGGAAACATCTAAGTGCGCCACAAGCAAACGCGGAGATAAGGTGCTTCCGACAATTACCCGCATGCCCTATTCACAGTCAACGCGAGATATTAGTTATGTTGATAAGGCGCTGCAAAACAATTTACGAACCTGGACAACGATAATATCGGGTGAAGTCAAGTGAGGTAGATCAAGGGTTGAAATGACGCCCCACTGCCCTTCCTTGCGTTCGGCGATCAGCAAGTGGGAGCGCGGTCTCACTTTCGGCGGGTGTTGGTGCGTACTACTACAAGTAATATCCTGGGAGGAGATATTACGCACAGATTTTAGCAACCATAGTGGAAAAAAGGAGTTTCAGACATTCGTACCTCCGGGCGATTCAGTATTTGCAGCGCATTTTGAGTCGAACTGGTCGAAACGCGAATTGAAGTCAAGTTGATGATATCGCTGGATGAAGTCGCTGTTTGTTCTTGAATTATCGGCTGGAACGGTGTTTCCGAGTGCAGAAGAAGGTTAGATGTCGACGGTATTTCGGCTGAGATGGTGTTCTTGAGCATTGAATTCAACGCTGGGGCTGCGCGGGAGATATCTTCAAGAGCCAATTGGGTACCCGTTGTGAGGATGCAAATAGCTGAAGATACACGAGCAATTGCAGCGATGGGACCGACGCTAGCAGTGCCGATATCCACCCGCAGTCCATCGGTACCTTTCGAAGAACTGGTCGCATCAAATTGCTCGTGCTGTGGAGCTTCCGAGAGTACCGATTCAACGTTCTTCCAACCAAAACAGTGAAGGAAACGCTTATGTGCTCTGTAAAGCAAAACGAGTGTTAGAACTGCACACTGTTTTTTCTCGCCCAAAGTACAAGCGCATACAGTGAGACTTGTAGACCACAAGGGCTCCACGAGCATGCGTTCCATGCATGGTGTTTGCTGTTATCTGCGTGAATCACTCGCCACGATAACGAAGGCTGGGAGGCGTTGATCAGCAGGATATTCGTCTTGGAGTAAGCCTATGGTAGTGCATCAAGTTTCGTGTTACTTCCAGCCCAAAACCCACGACACTGAACTTCGACTTTTACTCACAAGAAGGGCGTCGTTGTGCGGGTTCCAAGCCAAACCTTGTGGTCGGTCAATGCTCACAGATCCTCTTCGCGTTGCTGATATGCCACTGCAAGAGCAGAAAAAGTAAGATGATGATGATATAGACGGCTTCAGCATCATGGATATTACCAGGTAGCAGTGATCTCCCAGATCTCCACTTGTGTTGCCGATGCAATCGCCAGCAAGTTCTTTTCCGCCGATCCATCCGCCCAAGCAATCAATCGAAAGTGTGGCGTTGCCTTGTCCTAGTTACCATGACACATTAGCAGTTGTGATGCCAGACGCAATATTGTACGGCTGCCTCTTGTCTCTCACAGTATCTTCATGTAAGACCAAAGTATCCGTTGGCTGAGTCATTACGCCCCGTCCAAATCCTGGAGCGGTGTCTGTGTCTGCATAACGAGCGACGACTACCGTCGACCCAAGCGACATCGCCGACGCCTGCAGCTTCGGGCTGTATCCTACGCACGAGTTAGCAAAGATAGAGATGCACGTGCAGAGTACTTGCAAGTGGGCGCACCATCCTGTAGCAGATTGTCCTTGACGCCTGTTGTGAGCAGTGACTCGCTCCACTCCGTCGGCCCGTTGATGAGCATCCTGAATCGGCACTTCCAATGAATAACGGGATATTTTGATTCGTTGAAAATGAGCACTGCTGCCGGCATCATTCCTGAGGAATGGAGTAAATTCTTGTTGATCGAAGATATTCAAATGGAGAAACCAGAAATTTTCTTTTTTTACTATAGCGATGGCTACCCTCACAGCACAAAACACGAAGGAGAGAAAATCACGTCCGCGTTAGCTCGTTCATATAAGTTGAACTGCCAGGTTTGTTCGCCTCGAGGTCTTCAAAACTGGTTGCCCTTGCTTCCGCCGAAGGGGTTGAATTATCAAATGGGCTTGGATTATTTTCTTGAATTGATACTTGATCTTGCTCGGACTTCCATTCGCCGCAAAAGTGCTTAGTCGTCTTCGTCGACAGTTTAGCCACTATTGGCAGACCAAATGCTCCAACAAGTCCAACGAAGACCAAAACCACGGTGTACAAGATGGAGCTACCGCCGAAAGTTTCTTGATTTGCAAAATGAGGAGCTTCACCACCGCTACCGATAGCCAACACGGGCAAAATCACGACAAGACAGAGAGCTGCAGCACCCAGCGCCGCTATAACAACCTTGACGATGAGAAAGTAGAGAACTGCCACCCACAACCGACAAGTCATGCGAGTGAGAGGGCAGATCGGGATGACGTCGACTGGTTCAATAAGGAAGTGCGATGCACACTCGTGGGAATCGAATTCGCCGTCGTATAAATCATACGAAACAATGCGAGAAACGAAATTCGCTAAACGGGAGTCCATTCTCACCAGATTCCTGATGATGACCCCCAAACGTCCACCATAGCCACCACGTAGATGTACTGCCCATATACCGTGTACACACTGAAGAGAGATGCCACGTACAATCCAGCCAGCACGAGATATATGCTGTAACGCAGTAAACGGCCTGGATAAAGACGTTCTTCGATCACCATCCCAGCCCGGAAACAGAGTGCGAATGCCATCCATAACGGTAGCAGTACGAAGCTCGCAAGAAAGAGCACCCCCCACAAGGCACCGTAGACGGCCAACAGGATGTTTAGCACGTGAAAGCTGAGTAGGGCGCCCACTTGCTTGAGCACCTTCACGAGGCACAGTCTTTGTCGAAGCTTGCAACTCTCGCCGTGACCTTCTTGCGTTAACACAAGTTTCTGGATCACATCGCCTTTTAAAGTGGAACTCTGGTCGCCGCTCTTAAAATGCATCGTGCCAGATTGAGTTGGTAGCTGCTGCAACTCGATAGAACTTGCAATACAGCGGAGCCGCCGAGAAATGATGCCTGAATCACCAAAGGTGCTGGAAACGCAATGGCTACATGTGTACCAATAAAACAAAACACTTTTTACACAAACAAAAACATTATTTTTCAAGGTGTTTTACTTAAGAAAAGCGATTTGTTTCACAGGAAAGTGCTTTCATTGTTTTCTACCCGATCAATTGCATGCATTAGGTTCGAGAAAACGTCTTTCATGTTCGTACCAAGTTTCGTCCAAAGGTTTGCTTTGGTTGGTGCCCTGAGAGTAAGCCGTATCACTTTATGCAAATCAAGCCGACATCGAGCTTTCAACCTGCTACACGACTGCTGCTGCTCCAGACGACGCTACTGGCGTACTCGGATTAATCTCTGCGAAGTTTGACGTCGTTAGTTCAGGCGTTGGGGTTACTGAAATGGCAGATTCAACCTCGACTTCAGTTTGCCGCTGCCCGACATCGCAGACCCACAACGTTACTTTGACCGATAGCACTGCCACGACGAGCGCTCCGACGACTCCAACCAACCAGACAGTGAAGACCAAAACAGTGTATACGATGGGGTTGTCGCTAAACGTGCCTTGACCGCCAAAAGCTGATACGTCGCCTCCGCTGAAAACCACGAGTGCAGGTAGAACGACAGAAACGACAAGTACTGCAGTACTCAGGACACCAATTACGAGCTTGAATAACGCAAAGTAAATGACGGCGAGCCACACGTGTCGCGTCATGCGGGTGTGCGGTAAGACATAGCTGTCGTCCGTTGTCTCGGAAAGTTCGAAGAGATCCTGGCAATCGTCGGGATCACGAACGTTGGAGTTATCAGTTGTGACGAAGTTTACGAAAATGACGTCGATTTCCACCAAAAACTTCACTGAAGCAGCGGAAACGAAGAAAAGACCCACACCCAACACCCCAGCAACGATAACCGCGTAGGGCCCAACCATTATGTACCAATTGATCGACTGCGAAGCCAGATAGAGGGCCACCAGCACAGCATACGTGCAGTACATGAGGCATTTCTTTTCGATCTGTTGTACGGCGTTGAGAACGGAAGCAACAAGCACGATCACCAGCACTGCTATGAGCCAGATCGGCATGAGAGCCATGCTTGTAAGTAAGAGGACCACAGTGATGACGCCACCAATCGCCACGAGAACGTTCAGCAGGTGGAAGACGAGGAGCACGCCTGCTCGCTTGAAGGTTTGCATACTGCAGCATTGTGGTCGACACAATGGTGTCGGCGCAGGTTTTCGGAGCGGGTCATCCATTTTGGTTGATGGGGGTGTCATGCTGAAGTGCTGCCTTGGCCAAGATTTCGGAAGTGAACAGCTCCTACAACGAGAGATTCTCTTTCTCTGAAAGAAGACAAATGTAGCTATCAAATTCTTCAAGGTGAGATTTCACTCATTCCAAATCCCAAAGATCACATTTTTTGATACACGTTCCCGGCAATCAAGATATCACTCATGTTGCCTCTGCTGTCGTCACGACAATTCATCTCTTTTTTAGTTCGAATCGAGACTACAAAGTAGTTCACCATTCTTATATTCATCCGCATTTTTCGCTTGTGTAAGTTGAACTGTATCATTTTATCACATCAATGAAGTTCAAGTTATCGACTGGAAAAATACAAACAGAGTTGCATGAGCTTCAGTGCAGTGTGGTCTAGGCTTTGGTCGCCACTACAGATTCATGTAATTCCGTTCAGCACATTCTAATACTGTACATGCAGCGGGAGCTCGTCGCTAGAGTAGTCCTCACTTTCATTCGGTACCCACTTCCTCAATTCCATAACCGCCTCTTCGGCAAGACCCCCAAGCATGACCAAGTGGAATACGCACAAGCCCGGCCACTGGCATTCTCCCAAGCAATGGCTGAATCGCTTGCCAGTGTTGCTACTGTCGCTAGGGTCCATTACGCTCCTGTTCCAGATGCTGTCGCTGCCGAAGAACCCCACGCTGCGACGGGACCCCACCGACACAATGAACGCTGACTTCGTAGACTCCTTAAACAAGCCCACCACCGAGTGGGAAGTATCGGAGGAAGATCTGCTCCACTTGAGCTTACTTCACGAGTCTTGTGTGACGGACACGAATGCAACTCTGTCGTGGCAGTACGGGTCTCCAGGCCACCAGGGACCCAACGGGAAGGCGACCAACCCGCAGGAAGTGATCCAAGCGGACGACCCCAATCTATTGACAAAGCTGCGGCAGTGTCCAGACGTGGATATTTTCCTACCGGTTGGCCTGCACGGCAACGGCTACTGTGAAGATGCTGTTGCCTATGCCAAATGTGCGTTTAATTCCTGCTGATGTGATTTTTGCAGTTCTAACTGTTTTAATTGTCTCTGGCAGACCTCAATTCTCGACTACTTCCTCTGTGGGCTCTAGAGATTAAGCTTTACGACCCTGAGGTTGGGCACGAGGTGGACTACTACGATTTGTGCCCTACGACGCCTCTGATTTTCTTCAATCACTATTGGGATGGTGTGCCTTCGTCTCCGCGCTGGCCTGAAAACAAACCTGTCTACCTTATGCCGAATATCGAGATGATCGAGCTTACGCCTGAACATTACTGGAAAACGGACGTCGTACTGTGCAAAACGGAAGTCTGCTACGACCGAGTCACGCGGTGGTACAAGGAAGAAGGCACCACTCGCAATGCCAAAGTATTTTACACGAAACACACGTCTTCGGACCAAGCGCAGTTCGCACGGAATCGCTTGGGTGACGATGCCATTGAACCTCAAGACTTTTCAGACATCTCTTTCGTTCACACACCGGGATCTAGCATTTGGAAAGTGACGAAACAACTACTGGATTGTTGGACGTCGACGAGAGGATTGCCACCTTTGGATATCTACATGAAAGAGAGTTCCTACAATTTCTTGATGAAATTGATGAACGGAGATTATGGCAAGTGGGTTTGGTGGTATAGCAAGAGACCGTCAACCTCCATTTCGGCATGATGGATCGACTTTCCTTCAGCAAACTCACCGCGGAGGCAGCTTTCCTCATGTGTCCGAGTATGAGCGAGGGGTATGGGCACTATATCAATCAAGCGCGTGCAGCAGGTGCGTCACAACAGACGCACCCCCGGTGAACGAGCTCATATCTTCTAGCAAAATGGGTGTCCTTGTTCCGACTAGGATCGAAAAGGATGACCGAATGATGCTGGGTGGGAACTACTCGGAAAAACACGGCTTGAAGAACGTTGACGGTCTTCTGGCTGCCATTACTGGTGATGACATTTGTGAGTCCGTCAAAAGATTGGTATCATCTACAACGACTGAGCAGCGTGCAGCCATGGGAACAAATGCCCGCGCACAATACCACAAAGACACCAAGTTCTTCGCTCACGCAATGTACGAATTGCGGAAATTTGCAACAAAAAACTCTTAGCAGAAACAGTAATGATTCAACAGTACTATTGTCAATAGATTGACTCAATGTTGCTAAAATTGCTAAAAAGAAGAAAAAACGAAGGTGCTCATTCCAATTCGAAATCTGCTGGAAACCTGTTGGATTCCACTGCACTACTGCTGCTGCTCCAACCAGAACTTCTGGCGTACGTGGGTCAATTTCTACGAAGTTTGTCGTTGTTAACTCAGGTGAGGGAGTCGCTGCACGAAATCATAAAAACCCCGTGTTGTCCTGACCAGTAGCACTGTCATGACGGGCAACAGCAACAGCCAGGAACAGTTGATCACCACAAAGTACCCGAAAGGGTTATCGCTGAACGGGACTTGACCCATAACAGCTAACGCATCGTTTGCACCGAAAACCAGGAGGGCAGGTATAACCACACACAAGTAAAGTACTGTCATACCCACCACACCGGCCAAAAGTTTGAACGAAGCAAAGTAAGCGACGGCGAGCGTCATGCGGGTGTGCGGTAAAATATGGCTGCCGTTCGTTGGCTCGGAAAGTTTGAATCGATCCTGGCACTCATCGGGGTCACGAACGTCTTCAGGGTCATCAATGTGGCGAGGTTTGCTGAAATGACATCGATCTTCACCAAAACTTCATTGCCGCAGCGGAAAGGAAGAAAAGACCCACGCCCAAGGCCCCACCAGCGATAATTATGTAGGGCCCAACCGCAATGTACCAATTGATCGACACTAAAACCAGAGAGAGTATCGCCAGCGCAGCATATCCGAAGTACAGTATACACTTCTTTTCGATCTGTTGTACGGCGTCGAGAACGGAAACAACCACGATCCAGATCGGCATGAGCGCCATGCTCGCAAGTAGGAAAGCCACGGAGATGACGCCACCAATCGCCACGAGAACGTTCAGCAGGTGGAAGGTGTACAGCGCACCAGTTATCTTAAAGCTCTGCACAATGAACCATTTTAGATGTAAATAACCACGCGTTGACGCGGGCGCCATGCTGAAGTTCTGCCTTGACCACGATTTCGGAAATGAACAACTTGGTAACACGAAAATGCCCTCAGCATCACTTTCAGTCCGTTAGGGTCATCGTGACAATGAAGAGAAAAACAGCGGCGACATATTGACAACCACGACCGCAAGCGACCTCAAAGAGAATACAGAAAGAGAATGAGGCCCCGATCCAAGCGAAAGTAAAAGTACATGAATTACATACGGAAAAAAATCGTTTAGGAGACACCAAGCTTTTATACCTCCAAGCCTACGTTCTCTCATCGACGGCAGATCTACGAGTCCATGGCGTAGTCATAAAGTCTCGGGTTGATGTACGCAAGGGGGAGCACAATGACAGCAGCGATTGCCACCCACGTGGATAGCACGAGGAACCCCACTCCGGCCACCACAATGAGCGTCAGAAGCAGCGGCATCAGACAAATCGACAGGAGAATCGCCCAGCACAGGTGCCACTTCTCGGCGGTTGCTGCCTTGGACAGTAGTCGCAGTCCCCGACGCACTTCTGATCGGAAACACGTCAGCACTTCCATACTGCGGAAGAAGCCAGCGTCCTCCTTCACACGGAACGTGGGGCTCGTTTGGTGGTTAGAAACGACCTCCAACTCCACCTCCGTCCAGGACGGATGCGCGCGACCATCACTCTTGTCGGTACCGGCCATCGGCGACGCCGGTCGGATATCCTCGAGACTGCTCTGGCGCTGGAGCTCACGACGACGACAGCCTTGACACAACTGGCCGACTGTCTTGGCCGGGCCTTGACGCACCTGAACGCCACAAAGTCTGCAGTGTTGGGTCACATTGAGACGAATCTCCTCGACAGGCGCCTTGGTTAAAGCCTTGATGGCCGTGTAGGTTGCTCCAATGTTCGAGATGGGGGCGATGGCCACGCGAGATTCGCGGAACCGACGGAAATCGTCGCCAAGGGGTCTGCTGACCTGCATTTTCGTTGGAACTTGAGACGACGAGGGCTAATGGAGAAATGGACGAAGGTGGTGGGTGGGTCGACAGGCGCGAGCATGCGCGGCTGCACCGAGGAGCAGACGACTGAAAGGTATCCAATCCTGATTTCTAACGGGTAGCAGAAAGTTCGAAGAAGCCGGAACATGTCAATTGGATGGCCGAAAACGGTCCCTTTTCGGCAGACGCCGCGCCTGCCCATCATGTTGCCCTTGCAGCTTTTTGCGACTTGCAAATTGCAAGACCGAGGTGTACGGTACGTGTATCTGATCACAATTGACAAGGAGAAACGGCATCTGCGCTGGAGAATCTCCAGTTAACCATGTATCACCCGGCAGATTGCACAAGACAACGTGAGATACATGTCCTGCACGACGAACTCGCGGTTTCTGCTCAATTTTTGCTGGTAGAGAATTGTGACTGTGGCGATCTGTAACAGCACCCAGCAGCCACACTTGTACCATCCAGGATGCTCAATTCTTCACGGGATAGACTTCGTATCGAGCACTCTCCCAGGTTTAAAGGGGGCTCATTCATGCACTTGCCAGTGCAATCTTAATCCGACGTTCATCATCAATTGTCCAATTCCATTTTCACGTCACCTTGTCTGCACTGTTAAGGCTTATTTACTTCATTCGATGGCATTTACTCACGCGCCATGCATGGCATGACCGTGAAAGTGATCCATTTCTATTTTCTCGCGAAGATATTTTATTGGTCAAAATTAACATGCGTCCACCAATCACAATCTCTTTCTAGCCAGTAGCCATGATTCCGCCAGTAGACACAAGTCCACCGTCGCGATGCAGCCCGCAGCTTCGACTCGCGATCGCGCGGCGCACTTGGCGGATCTGTACGGGTCTTTGCGGCAGCTCCAGACCTTCTCAGGCGAGGACGAGCGCATGCGCTGGCGCTGGCGTCTGCATCAGCTGCAGCGACAACAGGAGCTCGAACAGGAAGACGCGCCCGAAGCTTGGGCCGCGCACATGGCTTCACTGTTGGCGGCCATTGAGAATCAGATCTCTGCCTTGCCGATCGAGAGTGATGGTCGCTTGTCACGCATGCGGGCTTCCTCCGCAGCTGCAGCCCTTGGCGAATTCCGTCTCACAGTAGGGGACTCAGACGACCAGCGAGAATCTGATTCCGCACCTCGACGAGGATCCATCCCAATCATGGAAAACGAGGTGCTGGCCACCATGGAGGATACGAGGCGAGGCAGTTGGGATCAGATGTCCAGACTTGTTCGGGCTGCTTCGGGACGCACATTGGGGGCGCTCACTAGCTCCAGAATCAGAGATCGAGGCAGCTCCATGCCTTTAGCCCGGATGAGTCTGAGCGAATTGGACGCTGATGTGAGATCCAGTGGAGCAGGAGATGGGATGTCGCTACAAGTTGCAGCTTCTAGTCAATCGCCAGAGTCGCCTATCAGTGTTGACGAGGAGAAGGAGAGAGGAAGCTTCAGCTTCAGCTCGAGTCTGACGGCGTACAGGAGACAGGATAGCAACAGTTTGGGATACTCAATGCCCAGCTTGTTACGGTCGATGGCTAGTTATCTAGGGCTGTCTATGGAGGAGACATTCCTGTGTCAGATCTGCTTCGACTACGCACCCGTGAGCACGTCGTATGCGCTCTCAGTGTGTGGCCATACGTTCTGTGAAGCGTGTTTAAGGAATTATCTCGAGTTCAAGATCAAAGAGGGACAAGTGTATCCGACGTGCTTCTTTGAGAAATCGGAGGACAAGACACCGTGCAAGGCAAGTATCTCAGTGGATGATATCCGTTCGCTCGTTTCAGAGGAGGTCTGGCAGAAATACAACAAGTTTAAGTTCAACAAGGAGCACGAACTCGCGCGGCAGTGTCCGTACTGCGATCACTCGCAGATTTGTGCTGGAAGTGATCACCCGGAGTGCGTCTGTGAGGCCTGCAATCGTGAATTCTGCTTCGTGCACAGCAGCGCCCACCAAGGACGGACTTGTGCTGAGTATGACAAGAAGATGATCGCGGTGGAGAAGCTCAACAACGCGTTAATCAGCAAAATCTCCAAGCCGTGCCCTGGCTGCCAGAATAACGTGGAGAAGACTGGCGGATGCAACCAAATGAAGTGCGTGGTCTGCAACACAAGTTTCTGCTGGATCTGCCTCAAAGTTATCGACGACAGTGTGTTCCCAGAACACTTCCAGGTACTGCAATGGTTAAATATGGTCGTGTAATCCTGACAACTAACCGTTGACGTGTGCTTTCATTTGCAGTGGTGGAATGTTCGTGGTTGCGCAGGCAATCAAATGGCAGATATCGAAGGGCAAGGCACGACTCAAAAGGGAGTTGGCATAGTGATGCGAGTTCTCTTCTTCGTGATCTTCGGACCACCTGCGTTCGTCATAGCTGTGGTCTTCTGCATCTTGTGCTGCTGCTTCTTTCCTTGCACAGCCAATGACCGTCTCACGTTCCGACAAGCTTTCACGACCTGCTTCTGTGTCTCCGGTTACGTTCTGCTCGCTCCGATCGTGTTGGCGTTGGGACTGGCGGCTCTGGGCGTGTTTATCGGCGGAGCTGCTGCTGGAGCTGCAGTGTTAGTGTGCGTGTCGCCCATCGTCGGTCTAATGCTGCTTTTCCGACGGGACAGGCTTTCTACTCGACTGTCAAGCGCTCGAGGCTCTGCCCACGCCGAAACAGCCACAGCACGCGACATTGAAGACACAAACGACCAATCGCCCAGCGATCAGACCATTTTCCGCGTGTCCACCTGATCTGGTCAGATTTGTCCACAACCTTTTAGTCCTATTTAAGTTTACAAGACTATTTATGAGTACTTTTACTAAATCACACTAAGTTGCCAAAATGAAAAAAAAATATGAAATCGTGGTTGGTAAAACATGCCGTACCGAAGTCTTCGACCGGAGGAACGCGGCAACGCATTGGCGACCCCACAGTCGGCTGCAGCGCGTGATTTCTACAGTGAAAAGCAGTCCAGTGTCTACACCACAGCGGCAAACGCCAGTATCCAGAAGGACCTAACGCGACACGCGCTGGAGCTTCTGCAATTGGACTTGACACATTCCAGAGCTCAGGATGATGTTTTGTTCCTGTTAGACTTGGGCGCTGGCTCTGGATTAAGCACAAATGCAGCTCAGGAGTGGTTCAGAGAGAAAGAGATGAAGGCGTTCACGCTGGCATTTGACATCAGCGCTTCGATGCTGTCTTTGGCGTCAGACGAAGGACTGCAAGAGACTCAAGTATCTGCTGATTTTTATTGCGGCAACGCTGCTCAAAAGCTCCCTATTCGAGATGGAGTGCTTGGCGCAGCTATTGGGATTTCTATGCTGCAATGGCTGCAGCCCAAGGGCCTGGAAGTCTGCTTCTCGTCGTTATTGACACAGCTTTCCGGTGATCGGGACTCTCGAGCTGTTTTTCAAGTGTATCCATTGGACTTAGCGTATGTGGAAGTCATGGAGAAAACTGCATTGAAAGTGGGTTTTGATCGCGCAGAAACGTTTGTATCCTTTCCGCACACTACGACAGCAAAGAAGTGGTTCTTCTGTGTGGAGAAACTGAAGACCAATGAAGCTCACGAGGCTGAAGAAAAGCAAGAGCTGTGTCTATTTGCTAGACGGTACAAAAGACGTTGTGTGTTGCAGTGGCTGGGAAGGGAGAACGACTGCATGAAGGAGATTACTGAGCGAGTTGCGAAGGAGCACGTGAAGACGGCTTGGCACATCTGGCGGAAGTATCGGCGGTCGATTGTGGATGCTGAGACTGAAGCAGCTCCAGCGAAGAAACCGAAAGTGATGCACGCGAAAGCACAGCAGTCGCTCGAGCTTTATCCAAGTGACAAAGTCATCGGACGAGCGCTGCAAGTGCGATTTGAAGGAAGAGCAGGGAAAATCACTCTCGCCTTCCTACTGGAGCATACTGCGGAAGTTGTCGACGTGCTTCATACAGCTTACACAGAGGCCACAAAGCTAGAGCTTGCTGCTAACTAACCGAACATGCTGCCGTGAATACCTCCATTTATTGGGTTTTGGATACTCAGTGAGCATTGTTCGTAAGGAAACCAAGCTCACCGAAGAGCACAGAGGCAACGTGTAGGATCTGTTTTCTATTGGCAGACTCGTCCAAGCCGAACAACTCGCACAAGCCGTGCTGAAATTCCTGCTCCGCGCGCATGTTGTCTACCAGCCTCTGTGAAAACATCAGAAGGTATAAACAACTCGTTTCAACTCAGCCTTGGCAAGTCACGTACACGTATAGTTGGTGTCAGTTGATCGATGCGGGATACTTGAAGTAATTTCATGCTTGCGAGTAGAGCTTCGTGGGCTTTAGATCCAGGCGGCTGCATCTGTTCTCGACGTGCATCCAGCTCAACCAGCACATCGTTCACATGAACCAATATCTACAAACAAAGCGCTCTTTAAGAACGACAGCGTGATAATAAATGGCAGAGAACTCACAAGGACTTGTTACCATTTCTAAAGCATCATGACAGGAAGTCTTTGCAGTGGACTCAGCTCGAAAAGAGTAGAAGGCATCCTTCAAGCCGCACACCTATCAGTCAGAGAGCCACATGTACAAGAACAGTATTACACGTACCTTATCAAAACGTTTGAGGAGTTTTTCGATTCGCCCAACGAACTCTTGATAAGTTGTTGAAACACGCGCAAGCTGGTGCGCTCTTTGAACGCAGTTTGGAAGTTCGGCAATCTCTTCGACTTCCAACACGTAACAGCATGAGGCCACAATATCCGAACAGAGCCTCCCAACGCGCTCTAAAACACTGGCCTCTGTTAACTCTTGTCTTTCTGCTAAACTGGCTGGGTCCAACGAAAGATAGCAGTGCAGTTTCCCGTTCAAATACTTGTGATGCACCGCTGAGCTCTCCGTGTTCACGCGTAACATTTGCAGCAGCCTTTCTTCAAGTATCCTCTCAGAAAGTGAGGGTTCCTTCACGGTCACGCTCTCATCGACAACGTCTTCTACTGGCTGAAGGTCTTTTCTTTTCGCCCCAGAACTCTTTACTCGTGCACGCAGCTTGTGCATTTGTCTCTGCAGTCGCTCAACCTCAAGCTGCGAAGTCTGACAACACCACATCGTCAATTTACACTACAACAAGCCAATTACTGCTTTAACTCACTACCAGCTCCCGTCGCGTCGGTCGAGTACACAGCATATCCCGCAGTTTGTCGTTGTCTCGCCCCAGTTCTCCAATTAAACTCTTCAATTGCAGCAAGAATGGCCCCAGCATCTTCAATGTTCTCTCTGGCCCTTCCTCCACCTGATTACAGCTCTTTGAATCTTTCTCCTTGCTCTCTGGAGCTCTTTCGTCCAACATGTCCACAATTCCATTGATCTTGCGACGCCATGCATTGGTTTTCTTTACGGATTTCTCCACCTTCGTACCCCAATGAGAAATATCCATCGACTCCATGTAGTTATTACTGCCATCTTCCTCAAAAATAGTATCGTCAATGTTTTTCTGCTTCTCTCGAGCCAGTTCCTGCTGTAGACGCAAGGCGTAGCTGGCGTATCGCTTCACGTCACTTCGTGCGGCCTGTCATAGTATAACAATTGCAAGTATTAGAGGCCGTAGACGCTCAGTATGCGCTTAGATATCGCTACCTTTAGCTCAAGACGCAGCCCCCGGAGCTCTTCCTCCATCTTCAAAATGGAAAATAATATTTGAAATCAAAATTATACGTTACATCCGGATAGATTAACCGGAATCAATTATTGCAGGCAAGTTGAAGTTCACCACTTGAACCAATCGAAGGGCAGCGTGAACACTCCATCCTGCCCAAGCCCATAGGTGCGGCTAATGCAGAGGCTGCGACCTTGTGTGTACGTGTCCAGGAAACGCACCATTTCGTGTGGTATGGAGCCTCTGGAGCTCTGTGGAGTCATCCCGACCACAGCCTTCAGTAGCTCCTCGCAAGCCACGACAGAATCTGCCACTGGAATCCCTTCGTCACGAGTGATGGCCTTGATCTGCATGGCATCTGCGCACCGAGAGGAAATGTATGCGAACGCCTCCACGTTGGCATTGTGAGCTTCTTGCCGACGGCGAATCTGCGAGCGATTTCTGTTGAGAAACGTATGGGCTTCTCCGTAAGAGCTGGTGAATGGTGCTCGTACTTCTCCAGTCTCCAGAACTCTCCACTCGTACGAATCGTCTTCAATCACAAGCGTGAACTTCTCCATTAGACCTTGTTCGTTTTCATATGCAGCATCTCGCTGACTCATGCTTTGGAGAAATGTTCGATAGCCAAGAGCCGAGCACGTGTGACCTCGTGAAATCTCCGCTTCTCCAAGAGCAGCGGTTGCTTCTGTTTGCAATGATATTAGACTATCTCGAGCTGCCTTCATGAACAATACCATATTTTCGTCAATAGTCTCGAGGACTTGTACCCATTGAACAGGGACATCAGCCGGGTTCAGACCGATTTGATACTCGTTGCTAAAGTCGATTCCTGATGGGTTAGCACTGCGTACAACAAGAAAGAGAGCAATTAGACTCAAACATAGGATATGGTTGTCCAGCTCACTTACCTGATGTCAATCGTGGCACCACGCAGGAAGCCCTTGGGAGTGAAGAGACCCTCCTTGTTCGCTCGGGTGTATTTGCGTAACGTCTGAAGAAGGATCATGACTGTCGTGTTCAGATGCAGCGAAGACCAGCCGCACGAAAACAGCACGTCCTCAAGGCCCAGCTCACGCTTCAACGTGCCTCTGACTGATTGAATCGATTGCCATGCAATCTGACGTCGTTTCTGGATCTCTATCGTCTCGTCCTCTTTCATATACTCCAGCAGCTCCTTCAACGTATGGATGGGTTTATTCCTCCTTCTAGAGGCAGACGCTGCAGCTGCTCGATTCGCCTTGGCGTACATTTCGCCCATAGTAAATCCACCGAAATCCATGCCACTCGGTCGTCTCCAGCCTCCCTGTCCTCGCCAATCATCAGGTCTCCTCTCACCTCTCTTCTTCTTTACCCGACGTTGTTGAGACCCTGTTCCAGCTGCATATTCCGCCTCTTCCACACTCAGATCAACAGTAACGCCGCACTCCCTTAATACTGTGATCATCTTAGCTTCAATATTGGCAGCCAATTCCAATGGAAACCGCTTCAACCTCTTGCTCTCCTCGTTCGCCTCCTTGGCACTGAGCGATGGCACCATTACACTGAAGAAAACCTGTTGATAGTAAAAAAAAAAAAACTTTAGTGCGCGTTATTGCCAGCTTGTGTGGCCAATTCACTGTGCTTTCGACCTTCTCCTTTGGAGCTCCTAGCCGTCTCCAACTCATAGAGCCTCCACCACCATTAGACGCGTAGTGTTCGTCCATAAACTGGTTCAGAAGCTTCACAGACTGCAGATTTTCATCATGGACCTGCGGAACGAGAGGGTATTACGACAATTTAATTAAGTATTGCAGACGACGTAGAAGCCTGTAGAGAAGAGATGACGCACTTCAGGGATGTTGCGGAAGTGATCGGGATGCACGCGCAGTAGGAACTGCTTCAGCGTCGAGGAGCGCTTGGCCATTGCGTCTCAAGGTTAGCGCTCCCCACGTTGTCTTGGACTGAGTATCGCGCAACTTCAAGCGGTGCGGAATGATGGTCGCAATGTGGTGTGTGGTGTGGCGCGGTGTACGCCGGTATGGACCTCCGGAATCCTTGTATGCGCAACAGCATATATATGCAATATATAGAAACAATAAAACTAACAGGTCCTTAACTTACTAAGTCAAATCATAAAACTTCACACTGTGTTAAGTACGCTTCAGTTATTCAGTCTCAGAGGCACAAGTTAAACGTACGATCCGCGTTCGCTGAGCCGTCAGTCTCGAATTCCAACGGTGGAGTTGATCAAGTGTCCAGAAGCAGAAGAAGATGCTGAAGACTGTGCGTTCCATCCAGAAGCCCGTGGTGAGCACGGGGCTGCGCGCCTTCAGTGTGCCGGCCTACAACCCGGACCTGAAGTCCCAGGCGTCCAAGCCTAAGGTGCGTAAAGGGGGTCTCCCCATACGTTTTTGGTGGTGTGTGCTGCATGAACTGACGCTTTCCTGTCTCTGCTGCTCCTGGAACAGAACATTAAGTACTTCAAGATCTACCGTTGGGATCCCGAGTCCAAGGAGAAGCCTTACCAGTGCACGTACCCCGTGGATCTGGATGAGTACGTGGTTGTTAAAAGGAGCGAGTTTAAGAGGAGACAAACTGACGCTTTTGTGCTTTTGCAGTTGCGGCCCCATGGTGCTGGACGCTCTGATCAAGATTAAGAACGAGCAGGACCCGACCTTGACGTTCCGTCGCTCCTGCCGTGAGGGCATTTGCGGCTCGTGCGCCATGAACATTGACGGCGGCAACACGCTGGCGTGTCTGAGCCCCATCAAGAAGAACAAGGACGTGAGCAGCATCCACCCGCTGCCGCATATGTTCGTCATCCGTGACCTGGTGCCGGACATGAACAACTTCTACGACCAGTACACGTCCATCAAGCCGTGGCTGCACTCGGACAAGCCGAGCGACCCCAACCACGAGCACCTGCAGTCCATTGAGGACCGCAAGAAGCTTGACGGCATGTACGAGTGCATTCTCTGCGCCTGCTGCAGCACCTCGTGCCCCAGCTACTGGTGGAACCCGGACAAGTACCTTGGCCCCGCTGGTACGATGTCATTGCCTTTTCCTTCCTACTTGTTCATAAGTCTTAACAGTTCTTTTTCCATTGTTTCTACCCAAAGTGCTGATGCAGGCGTTCCGTTGGATCGAGGACTCGCGTGACGACAAGACGGAGGAGCGTCTGCGCGCGCTGGACGACTCGTTCAAGCTGTACAAGTGCCACACCATCATGAACTGCACGCGCACATGTCCGAAGGGCCTGAACCCGGCGCAGGCCATTGGCAAGATCAAGAGCCGACTCGCCAGTCTGCACTAGGCTCATGGACAGATTGAGATGCCACGCGCGAGGCAAACGGGTGTGATAAACGGTAGCGACACAGAAAGAAGCTGCAGTGAGAAGCGTCTCTATGGGGCAGTCGCCGCGGCCAGCCGATCGCAGTGCTTTACAGGTCAGAATTGAACAAAAAATACAAACTTCTAGTCACAGCGCGGAGAGGAATGCTCCAAGGTCGAGCCTCGACTCGAGGTGGTCGCTACTGTTTAACAGTCTGAAACGCAACAAGCACGTGGCCAGACCTGTGACGCGTCGATGTTGTACGGCGCTTTTCACAGCCCAGCGGCTCTGTACGCTCATGCGCTTGGACGAACACGGCAGCCACGCGAACTGGAAAGCATGTTCGTGTTTGTTCATCAATCAACTCAATGCTGCAAGCCAAAATTCATGTCTAAATTCTCCTCTCCAACATTGAGCACTTCACTGACACTGAGAGGAAACAACCTATAAAGAGAAAAAAGCAATGCGCGAGAGGCTCCAGCCCTGAGCTTGATCGTACATTACTGCTACAGCGGGCCGCTCCCGTCATACTGTCGCACTCACGCGCTGATTCACGAAGCCGGGGCCGTGCCGGATCTTCATCAACGTCGTCTTAGTGCACGTCTTGAAAAAATTGACGGTCTTCTTCACTCCCATTGTCGACGTGTTGCGCCCGTTGATCTCGATGATCACGTCACCCACGCAAATATGCCGAAGCAGCTCGCAGCACGGCTCCTGACACACGTCCGTAACCAGCGGGTACGTCCCCTTGGCGAGGCGCACCTCCTTTAACTGCAAGCCGATACTGCGGTTCTCCTTCCACTTGATTAGATACGTCGTACTGTCGGGAGTGTCTGCCATCGTGAGCTTGGGCTTCGGTCGACCACGCACTTGGACAGTCGTGTTCACGGCGTTCGGGGCGACCAGCGGCACTGTCAATGCTTCCACTTCAGTAAGCGCCGGCAGCTTGATGACACCACGAGCTGTCTTGCCCTTCTTTTTATACTTGGCCAAGTTGGCGTTCAGCGACGGCTTGCTCGGCTTCGGCAGGTTCGCCGAGTCGATCTTGTCTTTCGGAGCTTCCTGCATCATGATTTCGCTATCCACACTGTCGATGTCGCCGGCAATATCGGGATCATTAGCGAACTCATCTGTCGGCTCGGCCGCGTCCGCAAAGTCAACCTTGGGAGCTTCTACAACGCTTTCGATTGATGAATGCCCACTGTTAGACGAAGCTTCGCCCCGTAATGAAGCGTGGCGGTGTGTTTTATGATGATCCGATTCTGGCTCGAGATCCCATGGGTTCTGACTGCTCTCCACAACTTCAGACTCGGTCTCCTCGACTGCAATGCCAACCTCCACATCAGCGAGCATGCCGACCTCCACCTCGTCCTCTACCAACTTTTCCACAGGATGTGATGGTACTGCAGGCTCTGCTTCCTCGACTTCATCAACAAGTTCAGCCGCTTCAGTGAACTCCACTTCTTCAGCGATCTCAGCTTCTTCGACTAGTTGTCCTTCTTCAGCAAGTTCGGCCTCTTCAACCAGCTCTGCTTCTTCAGCCAGCTCAGCTTCCTCGGCCATAGTAACATGCTCCAGCTGAGACTCTGCAGCAGGAGAAAGTAGAACACCGACGTCAACATCGTCTTCTTCATCTACTTGAATGGGCTCGGACTTAATCGTCGGGGACGGGAGCTGCTCAGGCAAATCCCAAGGCTCAGTAGGCGATAGATGAGTAGTCTTGCTGACTGGAGACAACACTGATTCCTCTTCATGCACCACAACTGAAGCTTTCAGGTGCTGTCGTTGCTCTTCGCTGCTGTTCCGACTTCGTCTGCCTTGAGACTTTTCAAAAATGTGTTGACTCTCCTTTGGTGAGGGAGCGCTTTCTTGTGACTGGGTAGTAAACATATCGTCTTCCACTTGCTGAACTGGCGATGACGCCAGATTATGTTCTTCATTGGCAGTGAACGGTGAGAGGGGTGAAGCCAACGGTGAGCTGCTTACCTTGGGCGAGCTCCCGATGTGTGGTGAGGCACTGGGCGAAATACCGAACTTGGGCGACATATCAACTCTGGGGGAACTCCGCACCATAGGAGACATACTGGCCTTCGGAGATACATCGTAGTGGATACTTGGGGTGGTTTCAGCCGTCTCTTGCTTTCGCGGCATAACTGGAGAGATCGGAGGAGGTGTCCGCATGTTTGCTCTGTCTGCATGGCGATGTTCACGATGATTATCAGTAGATTCTTGCCGAACTTGAGGAGAAGGCGGACGCGGAGGTGGCGTTGATACGCGCTTCACAGTTGGGCTAGGAGACCGATTCCGGTGAGGCGTCCTGCTCTCTGGCGAGGACGTTGAAGACGAAGGGGACGTGTCCACTGTGACAGAAGGCGTCCTGTTGCGGAGCGCAGCTTCCTCCTGCTGACGCTGCTCCTCCCGTTCTTGCTGCTCACGGAGCTGCGCTTCTCGTTCTTGTTGCTCACGAAGCTGTTTCTCACGAAGTTGTTGCTCACGCTGTTGCTGTTCACGCTGTTGTTGCTCACGCTGTTGTTGCTCACGATGTTGCTGTTCACGCTGTTGCTGTTCACGCTGTTGCTGTTCACGCTGTTGCTGCTCCCGCTGTTGCTGCTCAAGCTGTAGCTTCATACGCTGCTGTTGCTCGTGCTGCTCGCGGGCTTGTTTTTCGCGCTGTTGCTGCTGATGAAGCTGCTGCTGTTCACGTTGCTGCTGGTCTCGAATTTTATGTAGTTCCCGCTTCTGTTCTTGTTCCCGCATTTCTTGCTGCTCCCGCATCTGCTGCTGACGTTGCTGGAGCTGCTGCTGCAGTTGCTGCTGCTGTTGGCGTTGCTGCTGTTGCTGCTCGCCCTGTTTTACAATAACAACTTGGTCATTGGGCTGCCTTCGTCTGAACACTAACCGCACAGGCTTGTTCATCTGCTGTAGCCGACCAAAGAACGCCTCGAACGTGTAGTCCGCCGACTTGATCCCGTTCGCAGACACGAGCGTGTCATTGATAGCCACAGCACGCCGCACCACCGGATTTGCACTGGGTGTCGAGCGAGTCACGACAGGTAAATTCGTCCCTCGGTCCTCGCCAAAGAACAACCCGAGAGATCCCGTTTCCCAGTACACCTGGTATTCATGCGGTCCCAAGGGGGAATGAGCCGAGTGATTCCCAGATCCAGTCGCTGCCATTGCGTCCCGCGGCGACACTTGTTCCCTGTTGCTTGGCACTCGACGAGGAGTCTGCGACGCAGCCAAGCGGTCATTCCCGCCATTTACCCCGTTCGGCCCAACCGACTGCGCGGGGTTAACCGAGTCCTTGGCCCCTGTGGCTCGCCAGAACGCTCCTCGTGTGGCTTTGGGCGGTTTCTGGTCCTTCTGGGGCACGGAATTGGCTCTCTGGAGCTTGCCGGTGGGGTCCCCCTCCTCCGGATTGGGTACATTCTGTCTGGCATAATGACTGGCACTGTTGACAGCGTTCGTGGAGCTGGAGCGCTGCACGCCGAAGAGCTGCGAGGCTTCGTCCTCGTCCGACGACGGCGTGCTGGCCGACATCCGCTCGAAACGAAGCAGCACGGGCTTCTTCATGGTGGCCAGGATCTTGAAGAAGTCCGAGAACGAATGGTCCTTGGAGCGCACGACGTTGACGAATTTCAGGATATCTCCCTGACTCACAGCGGGGGAAATGCACGACTCCGTGGCTTTAGACACATAGGGAATACCGTCCTTCTCCGACTCGAGGAAGATGACGCCCAGGACGCCTCGTTCCCATAAAACCTCGTACTCGTTCTCACCCAGCGGCGGCAGTTTGTCCCTGATCTTGTCGGCCCACGTCGCACGGCGCATGATGCCTCCCCCCGCCCCATTTAAGCCGGGGGACGAGCTGCTGGGGCCGTGAGACGCCGCGGAGCTGCTGGACTTGCTGGAGAAGAGCGGACCCCCGCGGAAGTTCTTGCGGGACATCTTCTTCATCACGAGCGCCTTCGTCGTCACTGCCAGGCCGCTACGTCGTCCCCTAACGTTCTCGCTGTGCTCTGACTGCCTTGCGACCGGACGGTTGTCGCACTAAGTACGATCTGGGTCCCGTCTGTGTGAAAGGGAGAGCGTTCCCCGTCAGCTCGAAAGTCTCACGCCGAGCTCGACTAAAGCAGCTAAAAGGAAGCTAAACAGACCTGAACGGGGAGGCCAGGAGCTGCAGTGGCGTCTGGTTCACTGCGTCTAGTAGAGACTCTATATAAGAGACCAGTTGTTCGGTAGAGAAACCTTTAGGACACAACTCTATGGGGCGAAAAGACCTACACTCCCACCTGGGTCTCATCTGGGGTTTTGTATGCGAATTACTATCCAATCAGAACTGGCTATGATGCAACGGTCACAACGGTTGAAGTGACTTGCAACTGAAGTTTTCATTACCATTAGCATTTCGGGTAGTATCTTAACTGGATAATACTACATGTAGTATCGTACTAGCACGTTAGGGACTTTGGCGGTATAGTTCGTCTCTGAAGAAGACGATTGCTGTAATATATGGACCGTTGCGACTAAGGGCCCAACTGCGTCCCTTCGTGGTGGGCTGCACCGACACTAACGAGTCCACAACTGGTCTGCTTCGCTGCCGAACGATGGAAGATCTGCTGTACTGCTTTGTGGAGTGATGACATTTTTTCTACCGAGCTGGACGCTGTGGCTGGCGATCCGGACGTTGGCACTGAAACTGCAACGTTAAGAGTGACGTTCCACCCATGACCCCAATGCGAAAGACCCCACCGTTATTCGGGCCAGTTACCAAAACGCTGCAGGTCCGGCAAGACAAAAGCTGTCGACGCCCAGGAAGACCATGGCGAGGCTTCGGCTGCTGCTTCTGATGGTGCTCTACTGGAATCTGTCGCTAGCGGAGGACAATTTCTCTGACATGAAGATCTCCGCGCGGATGAAGCAGCTTATTACTTCGGGCATCCAGTCGCCAAAGCTAGTTCTTAATACGACGCTGCCTGTTGAAGTGCAGTATCTTCTCACTCGGAACAACCTGGTATGGAGAGATTTGGGAGGAACCTTGCAGCGTCTGGTGCTCTGGGATCAAGGCTACATCCTCACAAATACCGGCAACTTGCGGGAGATCAAGGTGCACTGCGACCTGGGGATGGATGATGTTGTTGTAACACGCGACGAGTTTGAGAGGCTACGCAACTGTCCGTTGGCTACGTGCGTTGACCCTGTGAGCTCTGACGTTGTTTTGCGTGGTACGATATGCGGTGACAGTCAGATTCAGCAGGTAGCCAAGTGCGCTGTGTTGGTGTCCAAGAGCGAGGCGAATGCAGCGTCGGTGGATGTGGAAACGAGTCTCATCTGGGCTGAGGAAGGGAACAACACGGATATTCCGCTACCAGTCGTACGTCGCCACTCGTTAGAGACTTTTGCCATTACGATGCAAACCCTAAGTGCCGGGAGCTGTCCACCCCAACTGAACCTGGTGATTCCGTGCACGATCGTCGAGTCCTCAGCGAATAGCAGCGAATGGTGCTCTCCAAAGAAGTCTGGAGTGGTATCAGCTTTGCTTCAGAGCCTTATAGAGGTCCAGCAGTCCAATTCGAGTGGCACAGATTCTTCTGGGATGTTCATTGCTATTTGGGTGGTGGCTGGAGTGCTGATGCTGGTGCTTTGTGTGATCGGATCCATGTTCGTTCGTCATTTACTTCGACAGCGAAAGCAGTCGAGTGATAAGGGAGACCTGGTTGACAAACCTGGGTTGGAACATTACACCTTGACCCCAGAAGGGGCCTTCTTCGTGAATTCCCGCGATAGTCACGAGGCGTCCGTGTCGATCTCATTTGCACTCTCGGATCTTGAAGCAGAACTGGAAATGGAAGTGTGCAGAAGTTATTTAAGCACCTCCGGTCCGTCAGAAGTCGATTACTCCGACGCTCTTGGGACTTCTCAAGTGCTTTTGCTCTTCCAGAACGACCCCACTGTCCTAGCGATGCGTGTCCCCATAATCGATGTGAACGGTGACAAGATGATCTCTCGAGGCAGGGATGGATCTCCGTGTGAAGTGCTGGTTGGGACTTTTGGGTGTCGCGAAGTCATTCTTAAGCGATTGCGTGTTCCAAAGCGGAATGACACGCGAGCAGTTGAACGCCTTGCACATGAAATCCGACTGGCTACTACGTTAGAGCACCCGAATATTGTGAATATCGTGGGCATTGCCTGGAACTCGTTCCAGAATCTTGTGGCACTATGGGAATATCATCGGAGTGGCGATCTGCGGCGTGCCCTGCGAAGTGGCAAAAAGTCTCAACACTGGACGTGGACACAGCAAAAACTGCAGATCGCAATGGGAGTATTGCGGGGTTTATCGTTTCTCCACTCGCATTCCCCTCCGATTATTCATGGCGCTATCGAACCACGTCATATTCTGCTGGACTCCGCTACTGGTGAGCCAGCACTTTGTGGTCTTGGCCACTGCGCTGGTCGATCTTTGGCAATTAACGCCGATGCTAAACCTAGAAGAGATGGCGAAAGTGCCATTTGGAGCAGCCCCGAAGTACTGGCAGAGGGCAAGTTTTCGGAGAAATCGGATATCTATTCGTTCGGCGTGCTGCTGGTGGCACTTGATACGGGAAAACTGCTGCTTAATGTGTCGAGTGAAGATCTGCTGAGGTTGTTGACGCCTGTGTGCCCTCAATTTATCAGCAAAATTGCACACGACTGTCTACAGAGTGACGCTAACGCCCGGCCTTCGTCACGAGAGCTCCTGCGGCATTTAGAAGAGATTTCTGGAACGAGCAGTCCCTGGTCTTCGTGCGAATATCCCAAGCACGGGAAAAACAGGTTGAATTACGACGATGAACAAATTGTCCGAGCAAATTTCTGTCTGTGACGTAGTGTACTTGAAGTATTACTTGAAGTAAAATTTAAAATACAAATTACCATTCGGTTGTTTAAGGCTTCTCAAAATCCTTCAGCATTCATAGCAAGGAACGTCGTGCAGTATGCATGTATGACCCAAACGCGGCTTGCAAAATATTTTTTTGTTCCATCTATCAACAAATTCCGACTCTACAAGTCCGAAAAGAACTGCTCGTTGGCCGTGGGGAACGCCTTGCGGCCTCCAGAGGCGTCACCCATGTCTGACTCATCGCTGTCACTGTCGCTATCTGCGTCCTGCATCTCCGTGTCGAACGATAACCCGGCTGGAGCCTTCTCCTCGTTTTCGTCGGCCTCGTCCTCTCCGTCATCCTCCTCGAAAAGGTATCCCACGTCCCAGAAGTGCACCTTGTTGGTGTGCGAAACGCTGCCGATAATCTTTTTGTCATGAGAAAACTTAAGGTTTTCCACCGGAAGGTCTTCGTGGTCGCCGATAAGTCCCAGCAGCTTGTTCGGGTGCAGCTGCACAACACTATTGAACCACTAAAAGTTAGATCATTTACTCCTTCTTAGACCACACAACGAACGTACCGAATAATGCCGTCACTGGATCCGGTCAGAACGGTGTCCTCGTCCACCTTGAGCAGGGCCTCGACAGAGTCCGGGTGGCCGGGGAAGCGGTCGGACATATCTCCCCACGTGCCCCAGCTGAAAATCACCAGCACACCATCCTGCGAGCCACATACGACCTTCCGGCCGTTCTTTATGACCGCCACGGAGAGAAGTTCATCGTCCAGCTCGTCACTTTTGCCTGAAAGCACGTTCTTGCGCAGATCATAAGCAGACAAGCGACCATCACCGCTCGTCGCCAGCAAATGATCCTGCGCTGGATTCGTCGCAAAGCCCGAGATGTAGTCCTGCACGTCAAAACCTCATCAGTAAACCTTCCTTAAATCAGCAATTGGTAGACAAACACACCGTGTGCTCCTTGAACTCTGCCAGGCAGCGATGCTGCCGTGTATCCCAGATCTTTACGCAGCCTTGGTCGTCACCACTGGCGAACACATTGGCCGACAGTTCGTGCAGACGGTTTACAGGATGGCTGCAAACAACAAGTGACCGTCAGTCTTTCCAACCACACGGGAATGTAATACCCATTCTTCCTTACTCATGCGCACGCATCTCGGCCCATGTGGGGTTTCCAAGGGTGTCAAATGCACGAATCGACTTGTCTGCAGACGCTGTGTATAGAGCTATACAAATAAAACGTCAGCGTCAACCCGATCAACCCAACGTGCCAGTTCTTGTCCGCGTACTCTGTCCATCGGGGGCGAAAAGCAATGCCCGCACAGCCTCCTGGTGGTTCTTGAGCTCCAGCACCTTCGTGTTTGCCTCCTCCGAGTACTTGTACCTGTATACACAGCGTCAGAGCCACATTTGGGACAAATACTGACTGTTGGTGAGACGCTTACACTTGGACGATGCCATCGATGGAGCCAACGGCCACAATGTCAACGAGCGGGTGGAAGTCGATGTCGAACACCTGGCTGTCGCAGAAGATCTCGTCGGGCGTGTGGTCGTCCAGGTCTCCCATGGTGTCGCTACTCTCGGTCTGCTTCGCTTCGTGCGTAGCCACTCCACCAAACGCTTTTGACTGGCTGAAGCGGTTTGAGAAATTTGCTATTGAGATATTTACGTTGGGATTGCAACATTTGGGGAGGTAAGCGCAATATTTGCGTTAAATATGAAAATGGGAGGCGGTCCTAATAGCGTAGCTAGCTACGTCTCGAATGAAGTAACTCGCCGCTTGATAAGCCCCAGAGGTCGTTTATAGGTAGTCGGAGAACACCAGGTGCTCGTCCACGTGTGACACCATTGGGTTTCTCTGGTTTGCCAGCTCCCGTGAAATGGAAGCGAACTTGGCCTTGATACGCTCCCTTGGCACATCGAAGCGCTTCCGGTTGCGAGCGATCTTTGCACGATTCACCTCCACGATGATGCTGTGCGGGAGGCTTGGCAGAGCTGCAGACGCCGGCGACTGTACAGCCACCTTGGTTTGGCTACCGTCTGCGATCACCATGTTGCCAGAGCGCTCGTTTCCTACCAGCCAATCCATCGCGGGCGCGGGGATCTTGTGCAGCGCCTTGCGACCCGAGGCCTTTTCCATAAACGTATCCATAAGCACAGTGATGTTGGAGCGGAATTCGCGCAGGAGCAGCTCAGGAGCTGGCACATACTTGGAGCGGTTGTCATGCTTCAGGTTAGAGTGGCCACCCTTGCCGATCACCTTCACGAGCTTGTCCAGCTGTGCCATGCCGGCATCACCTAGATCAACCCGATTACGGTGATGGCGACGCTGCTGACGCTCCTTGGCGCTAAGCTTCACCGCCACGACGTAATCCTCGTCGAAAAAGTCAAACAGGACACTTGCCGTCTGCTTGGGGTTTTTCACAGTCAACGACTCGACAACCTCAGCAGAATGCTTCACACAGGGACGCAAAAATCTCTCCAGCTCGTTGCGCAGTTCCCGTTCATAGTGAAGCTGACCTGGCGTGATGACTCCTGTGGCACGGCGCTTCAAGACTGCCGACACGGGGCCAGCGTTTCCGACGACACTCCCGATGACACTGAATTTGCCAGACGTGATCTTCCTGTCCCGCACTGAAGTGCGACGAATGCTTTCCAACACGAGTTTCTCTCCGAACAAGCTGGCCAGTGACGTCTCCCACAGAAGGCGTTGCACTTTGTTGAGGTTGTAGCGGTCCAGGACCGTGCGTGCATGGAAGAACCAGTAGTCTCTCGAGGGTGACCCGACGTTCCTAATCTCCCCCAATGAGCTGGGCGATCGGCAGTTGTCGTTCTTCTCGTCCCGGAGCTTCCTCCAGGCGTAAAAGCTACGCCACTTCTCGGACGAGAAATCGAAGCTCTGAGCGAACTTAGAGACTGTACGGAACGCGTACCCACTGATAGCCACACGGCCGGCGTAAAAAAGCTTGACCATGTCGGAGCTGGAGGCTTTCCCTGAGTAAATCCACAAGAAATCGTCCATGGTGATGGTCACCTCGCATGTGGGGCGCACATCGCTCGCATTCTTGCGCGTAGCCACCTGCCGCTCGTCGCTGATCTCCACAGCGTATGTGGTCTTGGGCTCAACGCCATCTGCTTCCTTGAACTTGAACAATATCGTGCCGCCGAAGCTCGTACTGGGCTTGACACTGAACTTGAGGAATTCCATGACCTCATCGATCTCACGCTCCTTCTGAGGCTCCGCTGGGGCCTCAGTCGCTGCCACGCGCACCGCTTCGCCCACGGCGCTTTCCTGATCGTTGATTGCCACCGTCGACGTCATGCTTGGATCGCTGTCTGCCTGTCGGAATGAATGCAGACACCACCTCTGTACAACGAGAGCTAAACAACAATGGCCTGCTTATTGCGGCCGCTCCCCACCCAACATTTCGCCCGAGGTTTTTTTACCTCGTCCTAGGGCTAGGGAGGCACATCATTGGCTGTCGACACAAGGTTTTATGTGCGCAACACCGCACTGCAACTGGTGCAAAGGTCAACTCCTCGACCCGGATCAATTCACACAGCGGCTAATTGTTGCTGTCTCCGAATTTAGTGCGCTCAGATACACTGTACGCGTGCAAGAACTATTGTTGGTGCCATAAGGTACATGGCCCTGCACAAACAGGTATGACGAAGGTCAGATCCGACCAGTCCAACTGACAAAGCTGAAGTTCGGCTAAGTGCGGGTACGCAAACACTCCGATCACGTTAAACATCCGGATGTCAGAATTCCGTATCCGGATGCAAAATCCACGCCTGTGCGTCACCAGTGGTACACCGTACCAAATTGGTTCTTCAACGACTTCAACGTCCACAAGCAGAAAGTTTCCAGCGTGTCCAGCAGGTTCTAGGCGTTGCTGCGTGCGACTCGGTCGTGTAGCTATATGTCACATAGCTACATTACTGTTTAGCCTCCGGTGGTTAGCGACATTTCCCAAGTTTAAACGTACCAGCCAACATGAAGAGCCCAGCAGCAGAAGTGATCTACCACAGCTATCCCGATGGAGGCTTCGACCCGGCCGAGAAACCTGTTCCAGTGGCCCTCGCTCTCGACGCAGCTGACACGGACAATGAGGAAGACGGCAGTGTCCAGAGAAGCGCTTCACCTCTAGCACCGTCGCCACCGGGACGCTGTTCGTCATTCTGCGCTTGTCTCGTGCGACTGCTGATGTTCCACACGATGAACGCCGTCCTGGGACTCGGAGGAGCGATTCTAGTGCTGGTTCTTGTCCCGCTCAGTGTGGGGCTAATTCCGCTTTTCGGTGTGGGTATTGTGCTGTTTCAGCTGTCAGCTGGCGTCGTGGAGGTGCTGGCTAGAACCGATATTTGCCTCGCAAACATGGTGTCGAGACGTGAGCCGAGGTTGCAGAAGGCGTTTGGTATTCAGGGAGGGCTGTCTACGAACAATGGATGCTCGAATTGGTGCCAGCGTCTGTTCTTCCTGTCGCCGAAGATGTTGCTCGTGATGTTCTACTTCGCTACGATCAAACTGGTGGTGGGAATTCTGAGCATCATTGCTGTCGGATGGGGAGTGATTCTCCCTGTCGAGGCGCTAGTCAGTGGCGGTGACGCAGATGCGATTGGTTGGATCAAATATCATGACCACCCCACTGCCTATGTGTTCGTTGTTCTTGGCGGTTGGGCACTAGGCATGTTCTGTGTCGCGTTTGTCCCCAAGCCTTCCGCGGCGCTCACGGCGTGGGCTTGCGCTGTGAATGAAGACATGGAAGAAATTCGAACACCAAGAACTGATGACACGACGAAGTTGCATGCGGTTGTTATCGAAACACCTACGTATGAAGCGAAGTCGCTCACGTAGGCTGGATGCCATACGTTAGTTGTCATTTCGCACAGCTGCATCTACTGATAGTTTTCTTTTAGTTATACACACTTCTTTCAAAAATGAAGCGATGAAGTTTCCTGTGGGTAATTTGATATGATCCCCAGTTCCGTGCGTTGGTGACAACATTTAGCACCTGTTGCCATAATAACGCGCTAAAAATCTAGCTGTTCAGAACCAAGATTCGAAATAACATGTATCCACAACATAAAGCACGATTTCAATCCCGATACTCAGTCTCCAAAGCTCTTTACGACGCACAAAGAGATCCAGACAGCCCACGTACAACTCGCAATAACAACTTTCCCAATACCGATTTCTCCGGGCCGAGACAACGATGAGAAGACTTGGTTGATGCAAGCAAGCTCTCTGCTGATCTTTCACGTTCTAAACGCTGCAGTGGCCCTCGCTGGGGCCGTTTTCGCTGTGCTCATGATGGTATGCACGTTGCTGTTGCCGTGCTGGATCGCACACATTTTAGTGCTTGACACTTGGTTCAAGACAACGAAATTTGTGTTTCTTCGCTTCTCAGAAGGTTTTTGGTGGATATCGCTGGGCATCTTCATGTTCACCTACTCTAGCTTGTACATTCTAGACAAGCTGGGATGGTTCAGCTGGATTCTCTATCCGTTTGTCGTCGGTGGAGTCAACCAAGTTTTCGTCTGCTGCGTTTTGCTGCCTGCGACTCTGCCCTTGGTGAACGCTGACATCCGAGTGGCTCAATTTATCGAGACTGAGCTGCAACACAATACGACTTTGGGACTTCTGACTGAAGAATGTGCCATGGGTTTCGAGCTTCCAGTCACAGTCGAAATTGTCTTTCAGCCGTTGATGAATATGATGCGTTGGGTGTGGAAGGTTGTTCTCTATTTCGCCTTTTCCAAGCTTCTGGTGGGTTTGAGAAGTATTTCCGTCGTTCTGCTTACTGCAGTGCTTCCGGTGATGATGCTTACAAGTGGTGGTGGATCCATGTCTCGCTTCACCGAAAATACTACTGCGAATTGCGTGACAGCCCTTCTTCTTTGGTTGGCAGGGGCGATGGATCTGGTTGGGGTGGCATTCGTTTCCGTGAAATGGACAGCCCACATTCGCAACAACGTAATAAGACAGAGCAGTTGATGAATAGTGGCCAACGTACAAGGTAAACATATACTTTTAAAGGAATGCATTTGCCAGGGTCAACCTATTTGTTTTTAAATATTTAAACAAATGACAAGAAGAAGACACAACCTGCAATTGTGTGGACCACGCTTTATTAGTTGAAATTTTCACTTTTTCAAAAATCATTTCGCTCTAAATCTCATTTTTCAAACGCCAGAATTGAAGAAGGTCATCATGCCGCGCCCTGTGTCTTCTCCGCCGCCTCTCACGTCTCTCCAAGAGGGAAACTGGCTAGGTACGCATGTCTGCTGTTCGTGTACCTCTCTGTCGTCATTTAACGGTATCTCTTTCCTCCCAGATGTCATGGACCTCGACGGTATATGGAGCGTAGCGCGCGTCCTTAGCGTCCCGTCAACTGACGAAGTGGAAATCACGTACGATGGCTGGCCTTCTGACTACGACGAGGTCGTAAGTATTGACAGCGACCGTGTGGCTCCTTATCACACGTACACGTGGGCCGTTAAGTGCTGGCTCAAGTACAGCAACTGGCCCCTGTGGCCTTCCATTGTCACGATTCGCTCTCCTGGCACGGAAGCAGGAGCGAAGAACCTGAAAAAGGAAAACAAACTCCAAGTGGACTTCATGGAAAGCAGCAATTTCGGCAAAAGAGCTCGCTGCTGGCTGTTGAAGGGCCAAGTGAAGCCTTTCAACGAGAAACAGGATGAGAGACGCATGGCTACAAATGGCAACCAGTTCGAACAAGCTTATGGATTTGTGCTGCAGTCACATATAGACGAGGAGCTGCCGAAATTCGTGTCGAGAGGAACGTTGCCGCTGCAGTTCAAGGACGCACTGGCGGAGTCTGTGGAGACGAAGAGGAGGGAATTGGGAGATGCGGAGTGGTTTGCACGGTTTGCGAAGAACCAGAGATTGCACCAGATGACGCACCAGTATGCTGTCCTTGGTGACGATGAAGATGCGGCCAGTGTTGAGTCAGTGGCTGTGGTTGAACTGGAGCTGAAAGATAAGCCGGACAAGAAACAGAAGGCGGCGAAGACGAAGACAGCGAAAGCCAAGACTGAAAAGGTATCAATTGCGTCGAAAAAGCAGACGAAGGCAGCAGTGAGGAGGATCAAGACGCCTGTAGAGGAAGAAAAAACAGGGACCAAGTCGAAGCGACCGAAGCTGTCCACGGTGATGAAAAAAGATGAAATTGTCCCGTCAACTGAAGATGAAGAGGAGGACGAAGAAGAAGCTCCAAAGTCCAAGAGGCCGAAGCTGTCAACTGCTACAGGGGGCGAGAAGGCAGCTCGAAAGATGAAGAGGACGAAGATGACAACTATGGCGAGTCGACCGAGTAGCAACAACAGACGACTTCTGTGCGTGAGGAAGTAGTTCGGGTGGACGGAGGTAAAACTCGAGTATCCATGACTCGAGGATTTTTTTCGGGGCTCGTACTTCCAGCGACATGGCATGACAAGGCGTCAATTTTGCATGTACGTGTGACGGTCGTAGCAAGGTCTTGGTATTCAACACAGACTTGGCATTCATTTTGGCTTGCATCCAACAGTTCTCCTACGGTGATGCTCGTGATGTAGCTCCGTTCTCACACATTTATTTAACTTCGTTTAATTCACACTTGAACTAACTCCATGTATTGCATTCATCATCTAACTTTCATTTCTTTTCGTTTACTTGACCATCTCCTAGAATTCATCTCCTCCGAGGATCGAGTCCATCAAGTTTTCTTCCTCGTTGCTCAGTACTGAAGGCCGATTTTGAGAACTGGGACTTGCACTTGCCTCTTCGTTCAGTGGTGTACATTGCAGCCGTCCGACACCCCCCACTGGCGCGCTGTTAAGTAGTCGTCTGGAAGAAAACTCGCCCAGTCCACCGAACGTCACGGGTGGGAGATTGGCTCCTCCAATTGCTGCAGGTGCCGAGGCTTCCACAACAGTAGCGTGCACTGTTTGGGGGCGTCCACCACCTCCAGAGCCTCCAACTCCGTCCACGAAACTCTTCTCGAGCTCCTTGAGCGTCACCGGCTTGACTCCTTGCAGTCGAGACATGACAAAGTCCCGTCCAAGAAGACGCTGAGCACTTAGTGCGACATCAGCAGCTGCACGCCGAACACGAGCGCTATTGTGCGCCAGACCCTTACTGACCGCATCCAGAACTCTAGACGCCCCCAATCCGTCAGCTTGGAAGCCAAATTCCGGTACCAGGAGACGAAGCAAATGCATTTGCACTTGCGGGTCACACGCACTGCTGCCTTCGCCTCCAAACACACACGAAAGCACGTAACGAAGCGGGTGACGCGCATTGGGCAACCTCGCGAGCTTGAGTACTCCACGACATGCGGCTCGAGTTGTGCGGGTGTTGGGCTTCTGCATTGCTGCTAGTAAACGCAACAGAGTCAGCAACGTCACATCACGCACGTCCGTCTCGCGCCATTCGATCCGAGGACCATAGATCTTCACTAACGTCGCGAATGCATCCAATGCAGTGTTCACTACCGGTGCAATGTTGTCACCTAACGCTCGGTGTAGTAGTGCACTATAAGCCACAAATGTGCCTTGAACAGCACTACCAAACGCTGGTTTAGTGTCACGTAAATCCGATTTGGCCTCTGTCATGGCCTTCTCGACGTCTAGAAGCGCTTCTTTCCTGTCGCTCCACGTCTTACTGGACAGTTTTCGCCAACACACAGGGCCCACAACGTTCTGAGCGCTGTGTAACCCCGTTTCAAGGAGAGAAACAATCGATTGAGCGTCTTCTTGAGGGACATCCACGAGTTCTGCTGGGGGAAACGCAGCTTCGTCGTCGACCTGTTCCTCTTCCTGATTCGTTGTGCAGCCTGCTACTGGCGCTACTGCCGCGGCTGCTTGTTGTTGCTCACGTTTAGCCAGTAGTTCCTCAACGCGACGAGTAATTACACGGAGCATTTCCGGTTTCACAGCTCCAGCTCGAGCCAATTGAGCCTGCCAAGCTGTCGAGTAGCCCGTTCGAACCTGAACATCCGCCAGAATCTCCACCGCAGCTTTACGAGTCTTCTCCTCTGCGATCTTGAGACTTGGAGCTACGAACTGAAGCACAGTCTCCACTGTCAACTGCTGGTGTCGAGGTGATTCCGTAGCATTAGAAAGACCGAGTTCTTGTATCAAACGACGTAAAGTTTCAAGCTGTCGACGAGGCGGAACTTCACGTCCACTTAGGTGCAACAACAAGTGAGGCACAGCACGTAAAGAGCGAAGACGGGCGATGCGGATTAAAGCTTGAGTAGCTTCACGTTGCGTCCGTTTGTTGAAGTCGCCTAGCTTCTTCACTAAAGCACCAACCAAAGACGACAATTGAGCGTTAAGAACTGCTGTGCTGTTAGCCTCCGTGTCAATGAACTCCCGGTCGTCCGGTAGGGCACGAGCGAACTCCTTCAGCACTGCACGAAAGCATTCAAGCGCACAAAACATGACAGGAGTGACTCGATCTTCAACGCCACATTGAATGGCTGCAAGGGAAGCACAAAGCAAACGTTGGCGTGTCATGGAGTCGACTGTAGATACGTTCGTCTTCTTCACAGCTCGCTTGATGGCGTCAAAACCGTCTTGGCGGTCGCCCCACGGGTCTGCAGCTAACAGATTGACGATCCGTTCGCCGAATGCACGCGTGATCAGAGCTCCCGTGTCGACTGTGTCGGTATCTACTTGTTCTTCTTCGGTTTGTTCGTCATCTTCGCTTCTGTGGGTCGATGGCGTTTCAAATTCGTCTTCTTGTGGATAGATTTGAGCTGAAGTGGATGATATAATAGCTTCTGTAGCCCGATGTCGTCCAGCAAACGACCGAAGAGATGGGAATTCATTGCCGGTTGGAGGACTGTCGTCTTCTTCTCGAATATCGTGAAGAGGAAGGCTTTTACTAGGGTACGAACCTCGAGAAGATATTATCTCAACGCCAGGACCAGGTCGAATACGCTTCAAAGGAGACGAAAGGGGCTCGTTAACTCGAGGTGTCGCCACGGTATCAACTTCAGTATCGAGAGGTTCTTCCTCTTCTTCACACACATCGTCACATGGGGTGTGGTTCCGTAGAGATACCGGCGTGACACCGATAATCATCAGGTCGAGACCCTGCATCGGTTCTGCAGGCTCAAAAGGACGATTCGAGTTCTCTTCATCATCGTCTTCGTCCTCGGGGGCCTGAGGAGAAGATTCCAATTGCTGGTTCCCTTCGGTATCGAAAACTTCAAGTGTATCGTCTTCATCTTCTGGAGTTTGTTGTGTTTCCTCTTCTGCGTTCGAATGTTCTTCATTATGAGAAGCAAATGTTTCTCCTTCTTTTTCATCCGCATGGTTCTCTTCAAGCTCTTCGGGTGTTTCGAGGCATTTCTGCTCCATACTTCTCTTCACTGGACTATAATTTCCCTGGGCTATTTCATTGACAACACTCTTTAGCGTTGGTAGTGAAGCGTCAAATTGTAGCACCGAGTCCTGTTGATCGTTCTCCACATGGCTCTCGATGCTGTTCTGCGACTGCTGCAGCTCAGGACTCACACCATTGTCACCATCTTCTTCATTGTTCTCTTCCGTTTGTTGTTCCGGTACAAGTTCTTCGGCTTTAGGCTCAGTTTTAGCGACATCCTGCAGAGTAGGTGAAGCAACAGTGGTCGCCTTCCGACGTCCTAGATTCTTCGAGAGCTTGCTCTTGATCCTGCCGAGCATACTCTTCTTCTGTTTAGGAGCAGCACTCGCACCTGTATCTTGATCCACACTGCTAGGACTCAAAAGTGCAGACCCAGGCATCGTTAGTGGCTCGCGTCTGGTACTTGGAGTCGTGAGAAATGAGCGAATGCTCAACTTGGACTGAACATGTGCCGGTGGAGCAGAGCGTTGATCCTAACTTTCAGCATCCAAATTAAGCAAAAGAAACGGACCTTGGCTATCAATTCGCGCTTGAAGATGCTGACAAATAGCTGCTCGCTGCATCGCACTCACTACAATTCCCATTAAAGAAGTGACGACGGCCACGCGGTGATAGGAACTGATCAAGGAGTTTGCTATTCGTAGATAACAACAAAACTCAAAATACGATGCCACTTGGACTCAATTGCCTACAGTAGTCGACTCTCCATTAGCTTAGCTCTGTTATCTGCGTCATGATGGCCGACGGCGTCCAAGTACCAGCCATTTCCACGCTTGAAGGCGCCAGTGACGTGCTGGAAAAGCTACGAATGTTGACCTCCAGTATCAGCGAAGCAGCTTCAAGCCCAACACTTAAGACCGAGCAAGACTACATCTCTGGCGTCGTACCGCAGCTAGACGAAGCCACTGGGACGTACCAAGCGCTCGCCACGTTCCTACGTGAACACAAACGCGGGAAGTCGGAATCCAACGCCTACCGCGATGTGCAACGGGCTTTTGTTAAAGTGATGCAAGACCTGCAAAGTGCTCAACGTCAAGCTGCTACCCGTCGTGAGGCCCTGTGCGATGCCGATTTCCTGGCCGGTAACGGGTCCGTAGCGATTTCGGCCCAAGACATCCAGACCGCGAAGGAAGAAGTGCTCGAAGCTGGAGAAATCGCGCAAGAAGCTGCCGCTGTTAACGCTCTGTTCCGCCAAGTGGGGACGCTGGTGAGCGAACAGGGCCAAGGAGTGGACCATATCGTCACTAAAGTCGAAGCTGTTCGAGTCGAAATCGGAAAAGGAGTCGACGAGCTGCAGCACGCGCGTCAATTGCAGCGAGAAGCTCGTCAGAAATACCTCTGGTATCTCTGCCTGGTCACGTTAATCCTCGCTGCTATCATCATCCCAGTGGTCTTCGCACTGAAATGACCCTAAAAAGGCAAGTTGAAGTTGCCTTTTTACAGGCATCTTCCACGATTTAGAGCCACCTCATCTACCCATCAACTACATTTATACAGCATACTGACAACTTAACACGTAATTCCATCCCCAACCATCAGTTCTTTAATCTATTACCTTCATCAACTAATATAATTCATACTTGATAAAACAAAATTAACATTAGCCTTATCATTTGCCTCTATAAAACATACATGTCCGACAAATTATGTCTACAAAATTAAAGAATCACTGCTGTACCTCCTCCAATGCCCAGACCGTTAGATTTCGAGATCCAATCTGAAATCTCCCTTAGAGCGCTCCATAGTAAAATGCCCGAGACCTCCTCCCCCGACGAGACGCTGCCGTCGCCGTCCACCGTGGGCAACACGTTCATGCGCCAGTACTACCACTTCCTGGCCAAGGAGCCGCAGAGCCTGCACCGCTTCTACAAGGCCGAGAGCCAATGGTGCCACGGCGTGGGCTCGCACATGGAGGAGCCCATTGCCGGCCAGCGCGCCATTAACGAGCAGATCCTTAAGCGCGGCTACGCTGGCGCCCGTGTGGACCTGGACGCTGGATCTATTGACTGCCAGAACTCGCTGGGTGGCGGCGTCCTGGTGCTGGTTACGGGCGTCATGACGCTGCGCACCAGTCCGGAGCCCAAGCCCTTCGTGCAGACGTTCTTCCTGGCTGTGCAGCCTAAAGGTTACTTCGTGCTGAATGATTGTCTGCGTTTCTTGGAGCTGCCTGGCACGACATCCGTTGAGGTGTCGCCTGAAGCTCCAGTGGAGAAGGTGGAGAAGTCTAAGAGTCCTTCTTCTCCGGCGAAGAACGGGAAGAAGACGGAGACGCAGGCACCTACGTCCCCCGTGAAGAAGCAGGAGAAGCCTGTGGTTGAGTCGCCGAAGGCTGCGTCCCCTGTGAAGACGGTGACCAAGACCACCACGAAGAAGGTGAAGGAGACTGCTCCTGCTTCCCCCGTGAAGGCTGAAGCGACTGTTGCGTCGTCTCCTGTGAAGAAAACGACCAAGAAGGAGGAGAAGGAAGCTCCAGCGCCAGTTGCAGCTCCTGCGCCGGCTGCTTCTCCCGTGAAGACGGCGTCGCCGGTCAAGTCTCCGGTCAAAACTCCCGTCAAGTCCCCCAAGAAGCAGGAACAGGCTCCCGCTGCTGCGTCGCCAGCTCATGCTGCTCCGGCGGATCCAGTTGTGCCGGCCCCTACTGAGCCGGAGAAGCCCAAGACGTGGGCGGCGCTGTTCTCCGGTCCTAAGACAGCGGCGATCACGCCCTCGGCTGCTCCTGCTTCGGCCCCGACAAAGCCCGCGACCCCCAAGGCTGCCGCTGCTCCTGCTTCCACCCCAGCGTCTGCTCCTTCTGCGGATTCTCCGGCCCCGGAGAAGTCGCCGAAGAACAAGTCTGGCAACGGGAAGGAGAAGGAGCACAAGCGATTCTACAGCCTGTTCATTCGTGACGTGCCGTCGCAGACACGTGAAAACGACCTGCGCGAGCTGTTCAAGGGATACGGATCGATTGCCGGCGTGAACGTGGTGAGCCAGCGAGGCTTTGCCTTCGTGGACTACTACGAGCAGGAGAGCATGCGCGATGCTCTCGCTGAGACGAAGGAGTTCAAGGTGTTCGACAAGGTGTTGCAGGTGGACGAACGTACTGAGCGTGGAGAGCGGAAGGAGGGTCAGCGTGGTGGATTCCGCGGTAACGACTCACGTGGTCGTGGTCGTGGCCACGCCCCCAAGGGCGGCCGCGGTGAGCGTAAGGAGCGCAACGGAGACGACGTTCCTCCCTCTAACAAGGGCGAGCGGCGTGAGGGTACGCGTCGCGAGAAGACTGGCAACCGCCGTGGTGGCAAGGTGGACGCCACGTCGAACAACCGGGCGGAGTAAGCGGTATATTACGTGCAGCAGCCGGGTTGTCGACTTTCATGACGCCAGCGGTGAGGGGGGATCACCATAGCTGAGAAGCAGCCAGGAAGGGGTGCACACAGGGAAAAGCTCCTACAACCTGCGCATGTGATGGTTGCTTCTCTCTTGTGGGCAACGCACTAGGTAGAAAGACACAGAGAGCTGAGGGGGAAGGTTGCAAGAAGGTGGCAACTTCCTTTCGGCTCGATAGGGTAGAGCACCGAAGCAGAGGGGCTTGGCAAACAGAATAACACAAAAAGACCAACGCCCGCTGTCAAGCTGTAGAACTTGCTCCGTTGTTGATTTTCAGTCGACCACCTATCGGTTATCACACTCTTTGTGCAGATTTATCTGTCACTCGTGTACACATCGTGTTACTATGCCTGTCAAACACCAGCCCTGGCAGAACCAGAGCCGAGCTTTACTGTACCACCTGCGCCTCTTTCAGCACGCGGAGCGCCTTCTTCGTGTCGCCCTTCTTCAACAGCACGTACACTAACAATTCAAGCGACTCGCGGCAGTTCGGGTTTTCCCTTACAGCACGCGTCACACTCTCTTCGGCTTCCGAGTTGCGTCCCTGCAGTAGAAGCGTCGTGGCGTTGTTCACATGGACACCAGCTCGGGCTCGAGACAACTGAATTAAGGGGGAAAACAAGTTAGACACTTCACAAAACTCCAACATCACGACTCAGGACTCATGAGCTTACCTGGATCTTGGCTTCCCGCGCGTATTCTTCGGCCATAGCAATCAGGTCCCTTTCAGACTGCAGCGCTTCCGTCGCTTCCGACGCCCTCGATAACATACAAAGCGCCTCCGCAGTGTACGATCGCGCTAAGAAGCTGTTTGCCTTGGAGCAGGTGGCCAGAGCCAGCAGTTCCTTCGCACTTGTGATGGCCAACTGAGGCTCGTACATGGACAAGTAGACGTACGACAAATTAACCAAAGCCTTCTGCCGCAGCACGTCCAGCGCTTTCGAGTCGAGAGCTTCACTATCTGCCTCACCGGCAATAGTATCAGCATTTCCATTCGCCTTTCCAGAATCCAAGAGCTGGCTGCACAACAAAACGACGTTCTTGAAGCACTTGGCACCGAACGGAAGACTCATCGTCGGGGACCCATCTGCGTTGTTGGTATCGGTAGACGACGCACGAACTCCGTTGCCGTTGCTGTTCTTCTCTGGGAGCTTAATGTCCTGCGAAGCAGCAGACGGCAAACTGGTGGGAAGCAGCACACGACGATGCGAGCCAGAGCCCGCAATGCCCTGGATCAGACCGCTCTTGTTTCCAGCCACGACTGCCAACTTCTGCTCCTTCGCGAATGCCGCAGTGCAGCACTCGCCAAGACGGAGCCACAGCTTGGGGCGGTTGAAGAACAACCGTGATGATTCGTGGAAGCAACGGAACGCCAGCGCGAAATCACCCTGAAGCAACAGGTGCAGCCCATTATTGTACATGATTTCATGGTGGGAAGAGCTCGCGATGACAACTGCGTCCATCTTGGTGGCCTTGATTGTAGCTTGAAGGGCTCTGGCAAAGTAAGATTGTGCCGCCTTCCGCTGCCCCATTTGGTAGTGGATGCAGCCCATATTATTCAACAAAACACTCTACATCAAGCAAAACATCCCAACGTCAGTTCCAAACTCCTTTCTAAACCACATCCAGAGTCGACGTACCTCGCTGACAGCCTCCTGTGTACACGATGCAAGAAGCTTGATGCATTTCTTGTAGTTCTTCTTTAAATATTCCAGGTTGGCCTTCAAAAACAGCGCCGTCGAGTTCTGCACCACCAGACACGGGTGTCCAATAGCTGAGCTCGTCTTCTCGGACTCCATCCCAAGCGAAGACGACGTCGAAGCAGCGTCTCCCCTGTCGTACGTCTTGATCTCCTTCTGGAAGATCTCCAACGCGGACTTGACCTCCTTCTTCGCCGTCTTCAGGTTGCTCTGCAGCAGCATGAACTTGGCCCGGTAAAGATGCAGTCGGAACCGGAATTCCGTGACGTCCCAGCGGTTCTTCTTCTGGGCTTCAGTCTCCACCACATTCCCATTGGCATCGCGCTGCAGCAGGTGGTCTGCCACTTCCTGCACAGTGTTAAACCGATGGGGTTTCTCCAAAAACGCCAAGATATTCTGCGCCTTCTTGATAGTCGCAGCACGTTCCCTCTCCGTAGTGACACAGCCCCTACTGCTGTGCAAAATGACGTCCAGGTACAGGAAACTGGCGTGCATGGCTACATTTTCATCAATGGGGTCCACATTGCGCATCACCGCTTCAAGAACAGAGCTAGCTTGAGCGTACTGCTTGGACAGGAGCAGCGACGCTGCGTAGTTGTAGCGGAGATACGCCGTCTCCCTCTCAATGGAGAAGGAGCCACTGTCCTCTGCAGCTTCCTCTGTTTCTCCTGCGTCAGCTGCAGCTGCTGGTTTGCTGTTCTTGTCGTGTTCCTGCAACTGAGAGCGCAGATTCTGCCTCAGAGCCTGCTGCAGCTTGTCGGGTGTGTCCAGACCCGCAGCGAAGCGGGCGAGCGCCACGTTGTGCCGCACTTTAAAGTCCTGGCGGGGGTCGATCTCCTCCACGAGCTTCTCCAGCGCGTCGACCGCTTCCTCATATTTGCCGGCGCTGTCAAAAATGATGATACAGTGTCAAAAATACGGTCGAAAAGTGTCAAAAATGCAACTACGCACTTGAATTTCTGCTGTGCGCGATGACTCAGCGAGGACTTGTTGTCCTTGGCCCCTGACATGGCTGCAGTCAATGAGGGGACGCTTGTTTTGCGTGTAGTATGCTCAGTTCCTGCAATGATGTGGGCAGAGAGTGTCAATTTCTTTCAACTCGCAATTGCAGCGCTCACAGAGAGCGATAAAGAGCGGGGAAAGGTGCGTTCAATAGAGCAGACGCACCTCTTTCCGCTGAGTGTATGTGCTGCGTCTATAATCCGGCGCAGCGACGAAGGGAGCAAGGGGGCGCGAGCAACCAGCTCGACACTTTTTTCTTGTTTCCTTGGCGGATTTCCGAGTGACCGAGCAGTGGGGGGCGGAGATGTAATCGTACTTAGTGCGTATTAGCCAATTAGATGAAAAAAATATTGTCGTACAATACTATTGTACCAATAGCTGGACGACCAATTTGATGTGGACGTTTCTAAGCGAAAACGTCCTGCTGCTCCTCGTCGACGTCTTCGTCGGTGGCTTCTAGCGCGCTGAAGTTCATGAAGTGCGTCTTGCGGTGGATCTCGTGGTAGAATTCCTTGGGATTGCCCAGCTTCAGGTCGTACTTCATACCGGTATTGTGCTTGACGCCCATGAAGTTGTAGTTCCACACGTCCTCGTCCGGCACCATGTAGAAGCCCATGAAGCGGTCCGACAGCAGCATCTGCACCTTCTCGTAGTGCGTCGATGCGAAACCCGCCGGATTGGCGCCACTGTCCTTGTTCTGGCGGCCCCACTCGTAGCCGGCGGGCGTCAGCTTGTACGCCGTCAGCGAGCACGAACCGGGGGTGAAGCTGCACGTGATGATGATGCTCTTCTCGCCGTCCCACGACGTGTTCTCCGACATGATCTTCGAGTGGAACGTCACGTCCTGCGGGGGTAAACTCGGCAGTTCGTTCGGCTGCGTGTGGATCCAGCCCAGCGCCTCCATACCGTCCAAGTACTCGTGCTCCGGCATGTGCAGCGGAATGGACACGTTCTGGTGCGTGCCCAGCTGCGGCGGCATCACGATACAGCGGATCTCCTTCACCTGCGGGTTGTCAGGCGGGCTCACGCCGTACATGAGGCCACAGATCTGTGTGCGCAGGTCCGACACGGTGATGAACTTGTTCAGCACGTTCTTGGGCAGCACGTAAGTGAATCCGGTCTCCTTGATATCGTCCGAAGACACGTAAATGTGGTTGGTACGCAGGTGCAGATTCGTCGCTGAGATGGCACGCACACGCCAATCCGTCTTGGACGCGAACGAGTGCTGCTCGTACTGACTGGTGGTGGTGACCACCATCTCGTCACCGTGCTTGTTCACCGTCTTCGTCGTCACGGACGTGAGTTGGCTCTGCTCCCGCGCCTGCTGCTCGATCTCCGCGACCTGTTGGCGTTGCAGTGACGGCGCGGAAATCTCCATACCGAGGATAATGTCACGGATCTCGGACTGAGTCAGCGAGGCAACGTTCACGTTGTTCTTCTTGCCGTAGTCACCCAGGATCAAGTCCTTCAGCTGCACTTCGACCTTCAGCCACTGCTCATCGGTCAGCGACGGCCAGATGTGGTGCGGCTGAGTCGTAGTTTCTCCATCAGGTCGTAGAATGATCTTGGTGCGGTCGTTGCTCACGTGCAGCGCGCGCAAGATCAGGATCAAGCGGGAGAACGCCGTGTACGACGTGATGGTGTTCAGCCAGTCGTCGTAAATGTTGAACAGGACCATCTGCGGCTCGGTGGCCTTCAGGATCAAGTCTCCGAACTTCTCCACCTTCAAGCACGCCTGGAACGGCAACTGTAACTCGCTGCCCTTGATCACGATGTTCGGGAAGTCCAGTAGATGCACTTCCAGTGGATCCAACATACCCTTGCGCGTCACAATGATCTGCTTGGGCTGTTCTTCAACGGGCAGCGACCGAATCAGAGCCGCTACTTCTTCTGCAGTCTTCCACTTGGCCAGTTGGCCCAACCGCTTCTGACCTGCCCACACTGACGTGTGAATGATCTTCAAGAACAACTGACCAGTGCGCGGGTTGAAGATGAAGATGGCGCCGTTGATGGGCTTCGTTGTCAGGTTTCCTTCAAAGGTCTTGTGGATCGTCACTCGGTACACGTTCGTGTCGTCAACGAACCAAATGATCTGGTTCGAGAACAGCTCGCCGTAGTTCTGACTGGAAAGGTACGGCTCCGTCGGCTCTGAAGAATACAGTTGCAAACCCTTACGAATACGCTCACGCAGAACGTAAAGAGCAGGGTTCGCCTTCATGATTTTGGCCATCGCCTGCTGCATTAGCGGCTTGCAGCCAGGGAACCAGTTGCCGTAGCCACTGTACAAGTTATATGCCAGATCCACAGCCAGCAGCACACCTGTTGGCGACGGATAGATCGTCATGTTATCCGTCGTGTAATCCAGGAACTTGGCACGCGCATACCGCTCGATATCATGGGAATCGAAATCGCCCCAACGAAGCTGCACATCAATCCAATACTTAGTGCTGGTGGAGCCATCGTAGCTCTCTTTCGTGTCGTGCAACAGCGTCGGCCGTCCCATCTGCCACTTATACGCAGCAAACAGAAGCACATCGGCACACGAAGAGTTCATCTTGTACGACTTCCGTGGGTGAATCGTCTCCTTCTGCACATTTTCAATCTCCAGCGCGTCCAGCTCCTGGTCAAACACCTGCACCAGATCCATCACGAGCGATTCGTGGATCTTCTGCCACAAATGCGCACGGAAAATCTGGATCAACGAGATCTTGAGCGTCGGGATCTTACCGTGCATGAAGATACCAGTCAGATCCAATTGTACCTGGAAACCAACGTACACATTGGCACGGTTGATCGTCGGAGACCACCACAGCGTGAATCGACGGTTGGGGATCTGGTTCAGACCGGATCGCTGCGCGTTCGTCAGTTTCTTGTACTTCATACTTTCTTCGAAACCAGAAGCCTTCTCCCAGAACAAACCTTCCCATGTGGGGAAGTACGTGCCCTTGAAAAGTGTGTGCTCGAGAATTCCTTCAACGCCGCCCAGTGCTTGGATCATATCCGTTCGGTAGTTGTTCAGGTTCCACAGCTTACCGTCGTGGCGCTGGTGGGTCCACCAAAACGGGTTTTGACGCACAATCTGGTAGCACTTGAAGCCCGTACGCACACGCCAGCCCTTGTCGTACGCTAGAGTGTGTCGGTCCTTCTGGAACAGCGTGTTAATACGCGGAATACCACGATCCCACGAGTCTTCAAGATCCTCCAGAGTCAAGCGGCGGTTCTGGGCATTAGCTTCTTGTCGCTTCAAGGCATATTCAGCCCACACGCGCTGCGAATCAATGAACTCCGACTCCCACGGTTGTAAGTAGCGGAACAAGTTCGGGATCAATTGATCTTCCTCGTGGGACATACCCGAACGGAAATGCGTAACACCACCGCCGTCCGTCTGCTTCGAGTAGCGCAGGTCCGACTGAGGGATCAGGACGTGACCCATCGACAACATACCAAGTCCACCCAGCTCCTTGGGCGTGTAAAACACCACCGGCGGGAATCGGGATGGCATCTTGGAGTTCAAGCCGATTTTGATACGCGTCTGAATTTTGTTCTCGCACTTCACGAGGAGGTCGAGCAACTCCTGCGTCTGCACAACTGATTCGCGGTAGTACGTCATGAGGCCGATCAGAGCTGAGTTCCACTTGTTCGCAACCTTTGTGAACGTCGTACTGCCTGAAGACATCAAAATCTGACGGATTCGGTTCTCGAACGCGTGCAGAGACTCATCATCAACCCGGAGATAAGCCTGCGCCGTACGCTCTTTGGTGGTTTCGTTCTGCAAAATCCACACACCGTCTTTGTGTGTGAATTCAGCGTCCATTGCACGTATCTTCGGCAGAATACGCACTTCAAACCCGCACATATTGAACAGCAAGTTCGGGTTGTCCTTCGAGTACACCGACACGAAGCTGTTGTCCCAGTCGAACGTTGTCATCGAGCGCGGAAGTCGGTTCTTCATATCCCAGAACGTTGCCCTTCCGAGATTCACGTCGTGTTTCATCAGACGCATGCGTGCGTCACGTGGCCAGCACTTCTTGTTGTTGTAGCCAACCACGTTCTCGTTGTTCGGGTCTGGGTGTTCAGTCAAATAGCGCTGGATCAAGTCACGGGAATCGTCAGCATCGAACCGGAACAGCACGTAGATCTTGTCGATATAGCGCGTGTACAAGCGAATCGGGTGTCGCGTCTCTGTCGCAGTGTCCTTGAACGACAAATACTCGTTCGGAAGCTCAGGCGGGCCGGCAATCTCCGTCGCTCGAGTAAGTCCCAGCAGCAGCAGATCCAGAATCAGACCGTAGTACTGGAAGATGAAAGATCCGAACTGCAAGCCACGAATGAGGCCGTACGAGTTCGTGTGCATCATGTCCTTGTACGCGATGACAATATTGTTCTTCGCAGTCATGTAGTCGGCGATGTTGTGGTCCAGGATCAGACGCAGGAGCCTGTTCAACAGGGTCAAGTCGATCTTCTCGTAAACCTTTTCGAGCTTCGACTCGAGCATCACCACACACTCTTCCTCGGACGTGTCCCAAACCTGGTGCAGGTTGTTAACCCCCTGGCACCACTTGTAAACAAGCAGCGGGGGCGGTTCAGAGTCGCTTGGCTTGATCCAGCACGGGAACAAGTGACGCTTATCAGCTTCATACCACAAGTACTGGTCAAGGTAGGCGTCTGTGATCTTCTCCAACGGCTCAATGTCGTACACGGGGACCAGGTGGGTGTACAAGTCCATAAAGTGAATGTGGACCTCCTTGAACGCGCGTTGGGTAAGCAAGTGACGCTTGACACGCGACAGAGCCTCATGCGGGTTATCGTAAGCCTGCTCAATCAGACCAAGCTCTTCACGTTCCGTCTGGTTCAGCCGATTGTTGACAGAATAATTCTCCTTCAGCCGCTCCAACGCAAGAATGAGAAGCTTGGTGTCATGCTTGTAGGAAAGCGGTGGGAACGGGATGGGGGCAAACTTCCGGCTTTCCAGCCAGTGCACGGTGGTCGTGTACACCGCAACAGCTTCCTCAGCAGATACGTAGGGGCCATCCTTGAGGTAATTGTGTTGGCGCTCCTGTTCTGCCTTGAGCCACAATCGCGTCAAGCGACCCACGTTCTTCTTGCAGACAGTCTTATCCACAGTAGCACCGCGCTTAATACGCTCACGGTTGTAGTGAGCCACGTTTGTCCACCAATCAGCCTTGGACTTCACATAGCGCAGAATCATGTTTTCAATGGGAGCAGGTAAGCCAGGCACCTTCCAAGGGATGTTTGCCTTCCAACTGTTTACAAGAAAACCACCGCACAACGTTAGTAAAGTACAAGCAATACTCATAAATTTACAGAGCAGTAAATACGTACCAGCGCCATGCTTCACTGAGATGCGCCATGATCGTTCGTGACTTGTTTACCTTGACGCCTTCAGGCATCATATCCAGAATATCGTGCATCACAGCCGCACGAAGTTCAAGATCGAAGTGACTTTCCACACGCTGTTTCGTGACAGTCTTGGCGATGCCCTTCGAGTGTCGACCCTCAAACTGACGCGCCAATAAGTTTCCAAGCCACCGTTCAAGCAGCGGCACAATACCTCGTAGGAAAAATAGCCACACGCGCCACCCAGGAGCCCAAAATCCACAGCCAGGCCCCTTACCAACTGGTCCCGTGTTAAATCGGTAGTAGATCAAGTGCTTCAAGTCCTTGCACATGCGCACCTGACGCATGAGGCGGTACTTGTATCGGTACATTCCAGTCAGTTGGCCAACGTGGGCAAAAATGTACTGCAGTCCATCAGCAAGTTGGAACGCGTCGACATTCCCCAATCGATACTGGACGTGGGCATCCACGATCAGCTTCGTTAGACGCAGAATCTCTCGCGTCAAGTGGAAGGCATTACCAAAACGCGATTTCTTACGTTCCTTGGTCGTCAGCGTCTTGATGGGCTTCAGATTGAAATTGTAATCCAAATGGAGGTAGTTCAGGTTCTTGCGGTGAATCAACAGGTTCAGCATGTTGTATCCCTGACGACACACTTGCAGACCAGCTTCCACCCAATCCAACTCAGTGCTCTGGAAGAACTTTGTGGACTTCAGTGACTTGAACAGGTATCTCTTGTTCAGCGCCTTCGGAGGTCGGTGGTGCAGCGAGTTCAGCACCCAGCACTTCAGCAGCTTCTGGTAACTAACACGAACCTTCACAGGTTGTCCCTGTGGGCAATGCTCCTGGAACCACTTGTTCACGAGAGGCACATCGATAGCACGGCGCGTGCGGCCCGTACGCAGGTTAAACGGCCGCGGAGCCCAGTACAGCGCGATTCCATTGGCCGTCTCCGGAGTGTACAGCGGCTCATCCGTCAGCAGTGGGTCGAATCCCATCGGCAGCTGGAACTCGTCGTCCTCGTCATCTTCATCGTCCTCTTGGTTTTCATCTTTTCCAGCGCGGTTCACTCGGAAGTGCGAGATTGGGTTCACAATTGGGTCAAAGTAGAACGCCGGCAGATCCGGGTCTTCGGCCTTGATGTAGCATAGCACCGGCGTGTGGTACGGCTGAATGTGCACCGAGCGCGGTCGGCTATTGTAAAGGAACGGGAACGCCACCTTGTACTCGGTCCGGATCTGGTGGCGAATAATGATTTTGTTAATGTCGTTGAACTCGTTCCAGTCCTCGTCGTCCTCGTCCACATCCCGATACAATGGCTCGAACTTCGGGCCGCCAGGAATGGCTACATTCAGCGCCTTGGCCGTGAAGAACGACTTCTTATCGAACAAATACTCGTAATTCGGGTCGATCAAGTCGCTCATCAGCTGTCCCGCCAGACGATGCAAGTTGGCCATAATGGGCACAGGCAGCCTCCACTTGCGGTAACTGGGTCCGTTCACGAACTTGGAGTCCACCAGCGGCTTGGAGTCATAGAGCCACTCAATTACTGCTTCGTCATCTTCTTCATCCAGCTCCATCGTGATGCTTTCCGATGGTTCAATGTCCAGAATGTTATCTCCATAGTCCAGAGGCGGTTCCTCGTCGTCAAAGGGCGGGAACCTCATCCTTTTAAAGTGGCGACGGTCGCGCTTCTCACGTCGCATCATGATCCACATGGTGCCCCACTGGGCGATGTACACGGGCTCAATGACCCACGGGACCTCGTTCACAAAGGTGATAGCTCCTGTGACGTGGTACAGCACTTTAACATCTTTCACTTGTTCCCAGGGCATGGGCATGTTCTCCAGCAGCTTGAAGATGGCATGTGGTACGTATTTTAGAGCTCCGAGATACACGCGCTTGTCGTGGCGGAACTTCTTGCTGCTCATGTCTCCGTGGTCCTTGACGATCTTACGCACGTGCTCGGGCGGCATGTCGTCCTTGACGCTCTCCACGAAGCCGAACTTGCGCTTCTCGCCGTAGCGCTTGGCGTTCATTTTAGTCCAGCGGCGACTGCGCTCCTCCAGCATCTTCTGCTTCTCCTCGGGCGCCAAGAACGCGGCACTAGACGCGCCCATAGAGCTTCCGTTGCTGTGGCCGTTGCCCACGGGCGAGGCGCCCGTCATGTCCACGTCACGTGCTCCCGGAGGCGGCATCTTCCCGCTCCCCTTACTGCTTTAGCGTTTGGGTGGCGATCCGAGATAGATGGCGGTTACCGGTAAGTACGAATAATTAGGTACGACCTATTTGTTTTTGCGATTCTTATTTTGGGGTTTGGATCTTGGAAGGACACAAAAGGATGGCGACACCGAGCAAGTCGGAGGAGGACAGAGAGATCCCGATCCGGCTGACGCTCGGGGCTGCGACGTTGTCTCTCGGTGCTGCGGGGCAGTGGGAATTAGGTGGGTTGATCTACGGAACGGGGAAGACACACAAGGTTGACAATTAAAGTTGTGGTGCGTGTTTTGTGCTGTAGACCACACGACGTTGCAGCAGACGAAAGACCGTGTGCAAGTGTTGGAGGATCGCAATGCTGTACTGGAGGCGGAGAACGCGCAGTTACGGGACAAATGCGCGCGCATGACGGAGGAGTCGAACATGGAGAAGTTCAAGTGCCAGTTGCTGGTGGAAATGGTGCGTTCTGCAGTTGCAATAGCGTAAAACAAAGCTCAAGTGTTTGCTGCTATCGTCACTAGCTGGCAGTGTCGAGTTTAGATGAGGAGCGGACGCGAGAGCAAGCCGAACAGGAGAAAGCTCGCGTCGTCAGCATGAAGACGGACCTGGTGGCGCTGCTGGAACAGGCGCGCTCCGAGGGGCTGGACGTGCGCAAACTGAGCGCCGCGCTGCCCCCGTAGCACCTGTAACTGCATTAAACCGTCCAGCTGAGCTCCTTAGCTGCTTACCATGCATTTTATCGCCGAGTGTAACGTAGCGTGCCGGATTCAATTGCGGATTTTGCAGCAACTTGTAGCCATCGTCGATCGTTTTGTGGTACAAAGTGTACCAGTTGGTACCTAAGAGTTCAGACGAGGCCTGTGCTTATAAAACTCCATACAAAATGAACCATATGATCCGCAGCCGGTAAGAGTCAGGACTGACATTTCCCAAGTCGCCACCGCTTTCAATAAGCTTTATACCGGTAGCGCTATGGGCGGGTGTTCCTCCAAGAGCGACGCGAAGGAAGACTACGTGGCGCACGACCCGCGCGGTCCCGTCCCGAAGGGTCACCAGGACACGCAGCAGGAGCGGGAGCGCAGAACAAACGCAGGGGAGAGCAGCTCAAGGCGCGGAAGAGTGGCGGATGCTGCCCCCGAACGTTCCAACCGGCGGCCCAACAACAATACCGTGGACTTCCAGGAGTTCAAGGACAAGGAGAAGAACGTGGTGGAGACGATGCTAGAGAGCAACAAGGGCCTGCGCATGGCTGAGATCAATTTCAACGACCTGAAGCTGCAGAAGATCATCGGAGCCGGCGCCTTTGGGGAGGTCATCAAGGGCACGTACTGCGGTACGCCGGTCGTGGTCAAGCGTATGCTGCGTAACAAGATCACGGAAGACAATCTGCGCATGTTCGGCGACGAGATCCAGCTCATGATGAACCTGCGTCATCCCAACATCGTGCAGTTCATTGGTGCCAGTTGGAACTCCTACTCCAACATGTACGCAAAGTTGAGACTCTTTTGTTTTGCTGAAACTGACTTGTTGTGGTGCATTTTTGCTATGCAGTTGCTTTGTGACGGAGTTCCTGGAGCGAGGAGACCTGTTCGCGGTGCTTCGCAACCCGGAGAACAAGATGACCTGGGCCAAGCCTATTCTGCGCATGACCATCGACACCTCGCGCGGCATGGCCTACCTGCACAGTATGAAGCCGCCCATTATCCACCGCGACCTCAAGAGCATGAACATCCTCGTTAGGTAACGTACACAGTTGGCTCTCTGCAGCTAGAGAGTAGTTTGTTCAGACATCGTGTGGACCTTTGTTTTGACAACCGACTTGCACTTGTAGTTCGACGTGGGGAGCCAAGGTAAGCGACTTCGGCTTGAGCCGCGAAAAGTCCGTGGATGAGACTATGAGCGTGACCGGAACACCGCTGTGGCTGCCGCCTGAGATGATCCGCGGAGAGCGCTACACGGAGAAGGCAGACGTCTACAGCTTCGGCATTGGTATGATACATTTTTTACTAAGTGCTGTTGTTTCTATTTGACTAACTTCTGATCCTGCAGTGCTGGCTGAATTGGATACGCGTAAGATTCCGTACCACGACATCAAGGCCAAGGGAGCTCGCAACAAGAAGGTCTCGGGTAGCACGTTGATGCACATGGTGGCCTACGAGAACCTGCGTCCGTCATTGAGCAAAACCTGCATGGACAGCGTGCGCGACTTGTACAAGCGTTGCACGGCCGACGACCAGTCGGTGCGCCCCACGTTCGAGGAGATCGTGCAATTCCTCGAGAACGACGTGCGCAAGGAGACTCTCGTTCGCGCGGTACGTACAGCATTGCTTGGGTTGCCAATGTCTGATACAGGCTGGATACTGATGATCTTGTCTTACGCATTCATTGTACAGAACGAGGAGATGAACGTAATCGAAGAAGACCAGAACGGATCGGATGTATCTCCCGAGGAGCTAGGTGTCCACCATGCCACACGCTACGTGGATTAAGTTTTTATAACCTCTTTTTTGCTTCTTTCTTGTTAAAGAACGTTTTGCTGAAGTGAGTATGGAGAAGAGATTTTCTACCGCAAAATACAATGTGTAAGTTTCCACACAAGATGCCTATTGACAGAACACGAAGACGGACTTATGAAATTCGAACTACTACGTAGTAAGTTACTTGTATTTCTTGCACGAGCAGTCAAGCACTCGCAAGCTGCGTCAAGGCGATGCAGGCCAATCCATTGGTAAAGCAGCTTCAAAGCAAGACATGGATCGCCAGCTGAACTATATCAATTTCGACGGTAGGTGGACACATTCGGCCGTCGGGCAAAGGTCGCAAGGCTGCCCCCTGTTGTAGTCCCAGAACACGCCACCATTTGACATCTTGATGCAGATGATGTACTCCACCCCTGCTCGTTGTCTGTAGACGTTCACCTTGGCGTGAACCGAAGTCCAGGATTGGCCGTGGAGGATCTCTACGATGACTGTTACCCAGTCCCCATAGGTGATGCCAGAAGGCGCTTGAATCCCTGGTATTCTGTGAAATGGCAGATACGAGGAATCGGGCTCGCACGTTGGTTGGTTTGGAGTAAAAAGTGTCGTTCCGCCCACCGCCAGGAGATCGCCGAGTTGTCTATCGAGCAAGATTCGCACTCCCTAGCCGCACTCCCGTGAGGACCTATATTGAACTCGACCAGCCACACTTGTTCGGCAGCCCACACGAACTGCTGGAGGCGGAGTTCGCGAGGAAGTCTGTCCATTGGGCCGAAAGTTTCGCAAAATCGGTTCCACGTCTCCATTGGAATGTCATCCGCCACCAAAACGTCAAAGTCTTCGTTGTTGTCCCGGAACCTTTGCAGAATGGCACCTAGATCCAGTGCGTTATACGCATCCATGAACCTCCCCATTGCACGTACCGCATCCATTGAGAGTCGAACCATCGCGTTGAAAATGCTCTGCCCCGTCGCAATGGGAAGTGATGGTTCTCGAAAGGGTCGAAGTCTGTCGGAATTCCGATTCGTGGAAATCTCAAGTCGTTCAGAATCCCAACAACCGATGCAAAGAGAGTAATGCAGAATAAAACAAGAACTGCGTTGACATTTTAGCGCAACCTTCAAGCAAAGAAAGACTCACAAGACTCCTCCATCCTACAGGTGCAGCTGCAGACTCAACGACCTTACAGCTCCGTCTTCTCGTTCTGCTTCTCCTGGAAAAACTCGAGGATGTTCTTGCGGAGAGCGAAGAGCGTTTTCTTCTGGGCCGACACATTGTCGTTCTCCAGCAGACCCTCCAGACGCTTGATCTCCGAGTCAACGTAGGCGGGGCCCTTAGCGACGATCTTCTTGATAGCCTTGATGTACAGCGAGCCGTACTTGGCGTCGCTGCCCTCGAGTCCATCAACGACCGTCTGCACCTTCTTCTGCACGTCGGCAGTGATGTCGCCGCTCTCCGAAATGATCACGTCGATCTCCTCCACGCGACCAGCCTCCGCCGTGAGTCCACCGTCCACCGTACGGTGCGTGCCAGCGTGTTCGTTAATGAACTCAACGAACGAGGCCTTGTCACGGCCGTTCGAGTAGTCCTCAGGCTCGTCCGAGCCGGGGGCGAAGTAGAACAGAGTCGGGTATCCCTTGACATTGTAGCGGCTGGCCAGCTCCGTGTTGGCAGTGGCGTCCACCTTGGCAATGAGCACGTTCTCCTCTCCGTCGTAGATCGCTCCCACCTCCTCGTAGATTGGGGCCAGGCTCTTGCAGTGGCCGCACCACGGGGCGTAGAACTCGACAATGGAGTGCTTCTTGGAGTGGATAACTTCAGCGTCAAAGTCCGACTCCGTAAGGGCAGCCACGTGACTGGGGGCCTTAGCCACACGCACGTGAGAGCCAGCCTTCTCGTTCAGGAAGTTGACAAAGTCGTCCTCTCCACGGCCGCCCTTGTAGTCCTCAGGTTCCGTAGAGCCCTCCGGGAAGTACTTGAGCGTGGGGAAGCCCGTAACGCCGAACTTGGAGCCCAACTCCTTGTAGTTGTCAGCGTCCACCTCAGCCACCACCACGTTGCTCGTCTTCTTGAAGGCCGTAGCCACCGTCTCGAACGTAGGCGCCATGCTCTTACAGTGACCGCACCACGGCGCGAAAAACTTGACCAGCACGTGCTTGGAGCCGTCCACGACCTCGTCGAAGTTGTCGGGCGTCAGCACCTTCACATCGCCGGCCGTCACCACGCCCAGCGCCACGGCTGCAAGCGAAACTGCGAGCTTCCACACACCCATTGTTTTAAACTCCCGCTTCTCTCTTCGTCCCTAGTCGGCCAAAGCGCGAATGCGTGGATCTTCACTAACAGCAGATTGAAGCAAAAACTGTTTAAAACACTTTGACTAGGCTTCACTATTTGGACTGACACGTGGCCGCTGAAAACCCATGCTAAGTGCGAATGGCTTCATGCCGAAGTGATCGTCGCTGTACTATTATGCTCATCTATTCCGTGCGAGCACGAAGGACCAGCTAACGCGGCGTCCACGCCAGCGTTTGCTTGCTTTCCTATTGCCTACACCATTCCTGCTGGTCAGATTTAGGGTCTGTCCGCTGCATTTTCCACTCCATCTATCCTCTGTGCTCACTTGACGTCTTGCAGTGGTAGCTGCACTTAGGCTGATGCCATCTCCGAGAGCGTACTGCGCAGCTTTTCCGCAAAGTTCTGCGACTCCACGACGATCCCCTTTTCGGACGGACAACTGGGGACGCGAACGCCTCCTGATGAGCTTTGCATCTTCACCGACTGATTCTGAAGGACGCACAGCAAAAGTTAGTGAGCAAAAGTTAGTGACATACACTGAATAGGAAAAGCGAACACAGCACCAGGAAATGGATCGTACCTCCAGGAAATAAATATCTACGGCGCAGCGGTCTCCATAAGACAGGCGAACCTGCGTTTGCGACCGCGGGATCATCACCAGCTCGGCAGGCACGAAGGACTTGTCGTCACCACCGTACGACTTCTCAGCATAGTACCCCTTCTCCTCGCCTGGCAGCTTAAACTTGTAGCCCAGCTTCATTCCCTTTCCGCCCATCTTGCCACGGCCTTGAGCCTTGGGGCCACCATTTGCTGCTCCCTCCTTCGCATTGGGTGGAGCGTCTTGGCGATAGTATTTGGCGCAAAATAGCTGAGACTCGACGACGCTAGCCAAGATGCCCATGGGGATACAGGTACGCTCCAAAGCTTCAACGAACTGTGCCGGATCGCTGTGTCCATTCAGCGCCGATTGGATGAAGTGCATCAGTGGGTGTTCGGCTTTGTGGCTGTAGTTGACCACGAAACCCATTTTCTGCTTGAACTGCACGGTCACACGGTATGTCGTCATGCCATCCGGTGATGATCCAGCAGCAATGCAGTGTCTTGGGTTGGGCGCTCGGCAAGCCAACACAAGCGCAAATGGATCGGCGCTTTCCACGTAAAAATGGCCGTCGCTCTTGATATCATTAGTGTAGCGCCCGACAGCACTCAGCATTTTCTCCAACTTCACAGCGAGTTCACACAGTGGCCTCACAACGCAAATCAGCTCGACCATGAACAATTCCAGCGGGTTTTCACTGAAAAGTTCACTCGTAACCAGCGTTGTTGGGTACTTCAAGATCAACTGACCTCGCTCATTCACATAGTGCGAGCGCTCAGACAGCAAGTGCTCCTTCGGTTTTTTCGGAAGAATGAACTTAAATGGTGGTGAAGTCAACTGCAGACACAGCTCGAACCCGCCACCGTGCTTCAGGTGGCCTTGAATAGCAACGATCTTTAATGGATCTGTGTTGACCTTTTCCGGGAAGGAGAGCGTGACCACTTGACCACCCGTGCCCTCTCCGTTGGACGTACCAGCTTCACCAGAGTAGCGAATCCTCGACTTACGTCGTCGAGCAAAGTTGACAAAGTGTTGCAGCTGAATTCTCTCGCTGCACATGTTGATAGCGTGGAGCAGCACCGACGCAATGTGCGGAACAAAATTGCGAGAGACCGCTTGATGCTCGGCGTCGTCCAGCCAGTAGCCAGTGCTTTCTTGAATGCGCCCGCCCTCGAGAAGTACCTTTTTCGTTGACCTCACACTATTCCCAACCAACGCCATTCCATTCGAACCGTAAGGACGCTTTCGGCTACTGCCACGGAGACCATTTACAGTGATCTCGTTGTGTCGTGTGACGGACGGATGCAGAGCTCCCTTCTTGAATGCGCCAAACCGCTGGATAAACTGCACACCTGACGGTTGTCCTGACATGCTTGCAGTCGTCTGAAGCAGCGAGAAGCATGGTAATCGCACGTACTCTTCCACTTCCGCAGCTTCATGTACGTTTCCATTCATACCATCCACTTCACCGTACTTGTCTATCTCAATGACCAGATAGCATGTAGACTCCTTGGAGGACGTAAGCTGGAAATAAAGCGCCGCATCTGAGATTGACAAATCCTCAGTTTGTCCGCCATGTTGTTGTCGAAATGCGAGATACCGCTCCCAATTCAAGTTGACATTGTGCAAGACTTCAATCCCCTTAAAGGAGGAGCCAATCTGTGCTATTTCGTCAGCCACAATTTCGCACAAAGCCTTCTGAACGCTAGCGTGAATCAATTCGTTCGACTTATCGCCCTTCCCATCACCGGAAACCAGCGCAAAATCATTCGGGAACGACTTGTCGACATTTCCGCCAAGTTCAATTCTGCATTGTGTGTTCAGTATCCGTTCCAGTTGCTTCACCGTAATGTAAAGCGCAGAATGTTTCGCCGCTGCGACTGAATTCACAATAAATCGACCCTCGCGGATGTCAAACGTCACCTCCAAAAATTGCTGCAGTCCTCCAATGTCTGCCCGCGCAATCCGCAAGCTCGTGTCCGAGCAGATCATAGCCACATCCTCTCCAGAAACCAACTGCGTCGATGCTTTTTCATCCGGGGAATCAACTACAAGCATTCTGCCTATAGAGAAAAGAGCTGCCGAAACGTGAGCACGCATAGCAGCAATCAGCATGTTCTCGGTACTCAGCAAAAACATGTTGGACGGTACTTCCAGAGAGCTCAGCAACGACGCATACCCTGGAAGATTCGGCGGGAGTGATGGACTAAGGCTAACAGAAAGAAGCTTCTTCTTGTTCGGGTCGAAACCTAGTCGAACGCACAGGCTGGACTCAGGATACGGAAGCACAGAACCCTTTCGAGCTGCTGCGATCGGATCACTTAACTGTTGGAGCAAACGTTGCTGCTCCGTTAGTGCCTGTGCCTCCTTTCGTGTACATGCCTTGGGCCAGTAGCAAATATCCAAAATGTTCTGATCACGGTGGTGCTTAATCATGATGCGGCTCTTCCAACGTCCCTCCATCAGTAATTTTCCCTGCGACGCCAGAATCTGTAGCGCAAGAGACGAACAGAACTCTTGCATTACCAGGAAAGCATCCACGAACGGCTTCTCCGACTTGTTCATTGCGCGTTGCACCAGGTTTTTCAAGTGGTTGTAATGCGCTGCATTCGGTGCATTCGTGCGAATAATACGCAGCGCGCTTGTAGAAGCTGCCTGCGAATGATCTTCAAAAGCTTGTGCATCTGTAAGCGCCGTATTCACACTGATCACTCTCCATTTGGCGTCCTTCTCCTTGCCCTGAATGGTCAGCACGATCTCAAACTCGCCTTCCGCTTGACACGTGACGAAGCCTCCTTCCAGCTTAATGTTGGAGAACTGCTCTGGAATATCCGCCTCAATGAGGCGGAAGCGGATAATATCCGCCACTTCCGTAGCTGCCTGCTCCGTATCCACCTCTGGTAATTCCCGCGGGAACATCGCGTTCTTAATGATAGTTGGTAGCCGTAGATAGCTTCCTCCATAGAGCACATCTGCAGCAGTACTGAGGTCGTACCTCCTCTCCTTGGCTCGGTTAAGATCTGCGTGCATGAAGAACAGGCGGTCATTGGTCTCGTTCACGTTGTTGCGGTACGACTCCGTCTGTTGTAGCAAAGTATCGCACTGCTGCAGCAGCGGCGACTGTACCGACCACTTAAGTACGGCCAAGAGCTGCGCGAAGCGCTTGCGGGAGCTCTGCAGATGCGCCAGCAGCGGCTCGCGACGCTCCTCCTCGCGCATCGTGGGTAGCTGGTGCATGAGCGTGCGGAAATCTTCGTAGCTTTTGTCCACGGCGCGATGTACGAGTTCAGACGCCTTGACGCTGGTGCGTTCGGGCGGTGGGAAGTCACCCATGCTTGTCTGTGCTCGATGGTCCTGTTAAGCGTGTTTTGCTGCTATTTTGCCCCGGATCCAGCCACGGAAATAGCCGTCGATCGGACGAACTCTACGTCCGTACGCGGGCCTGTTAGTGAGTTGGAAACGCTGCCGAGTCCTCTGGGCCCGGCGGCGACGGGGTCTTTTGCGTCTGTACGGCGCTACGAGGCTCGTAAGGTGACAGCCGACACGAGCTTCTGCCTCCTCCCTTTGCAGGCTGGGAAGCAACTTCACAAGTGAGCCGCGGTTTTCCCCGCCCACACGACAGGGGAAAAACCTCGGGCGAGTCGTTGTCGAGGTTTTTTTAATCGACTGACGGAGTCGGTCACTGACACCTTCACTTTGTGATGGTCGCTATACAGCGCAATTACAATTCCTACGGACACGAAGCACTAAGGTTATTGGTAGCAAGCATGAAGGTGACGAACGGTCTATAAGTTTCTTTCATTTTCCAAGTTAATGACGACAAGGACAAGGCATAGAACGAATCACTGCCGAGATCTTGACGACATCATCGACATTTGACGGCAACTGCTTACTTGAACACCTTGGAGTCGGCGATGGGCTTGCCCTCCAGCTCGTCCTCGTTGCACCAGTAGGCGGCCACGCGAGCCTTCGTCTCGTCGTTCAGCTCCGCCTTCTTCCACGTGTAGTACTCGGCGTCCGGGTTGGCCTCGATCATGTGCTCCGCCGAGTCGCCACGGAACAGCCAGCAGCCCGTGATGATGATCTCCGAGCCCTCGGCACCGCACACGTCCATCACACCGAACGCGTACTTGCGCATCGCCTCCGAGCGCTGCAGGAAGCCGCCCACGGCGTTGCACGTCATGAACATCTTGGTGTTCTCGTTGTTGTAGTTGTAGTCGCAGAACCACAGAGAGTAGCCCTCCGTGTCCAGGTGCTCCCAGAACCACGTCATGGCGTCCGCCAGGTTCTTCGTGTTCGAGTACGTCACCTTCCACGCGTCCAGGTTCAGGGACGACGGCTTCTCACGGTTCAGCACGGCCAGCGGGTGCTCCACCTTCTTGGGCTTCGGGGCCTCCTCCTTCGGGGCAGCCTTCTCCTTCTTAGGGGTCTCCTTCTTAGCCTTCTTGCCAGAGTTGTCGCCCTCAGCGGTCAGAGCCACATCGATGAGCGGCACGTCGCCGACAACAGCCTGGAACTCCGGCTGGTTCACCAGCGTCGAAAACCAACGGTTCACAGCCGAGTACGGCTTGCGGAACTCCTTGTCGAGCACGAACTTGAACGGGTACACCAGAGCCGAGGCGACGAAGATGTCAGCCAGGGTGATCTGCTCGCCGACGAGGTAGGTGCGCAGGTGCAGGTGGTTCTCGAGGGTCTGCAGGGCCTTCTTCACGTCGGTCTTAGCCTTGGCAAGGGCGGCGTCGTTGAACTTAGCCCAGCCCAGAATAGGGTACAGCCAGGCCTCAAGGGGGATCTCCAGCTCGTAGGCGGAGAAGTCAATCCAGGAGTCCACCTGGCCCGACTCGAAGAAGGTCTTGCCGTACAGACCAGTGTCCGCACGGAGGCGAGCCACGTACTTGGCGATAGCACCGCTCTCGAAGATGCATCCCTCTTCCGTCTCCAGAAGGGGAACCTTGCCAGCCGGGGTCTTAGCCTTGAACTCCGCAGACTTAACCTCCTTGGCGAAGTCGAACTCCGGCAGCTCAATGTCGATGCCGTTAAACTCGGCAGCGATGAGCACCTTGAAGACGCGGTAGTTGGCGGGGTACGTGTAGAGCTTCTACTCAGGCAGAGGGGAAACAAGCGGTAAGTTATGGGAGGAATCGACAGCAAGAACTAGCAAGGATCAACCGTACCAGAACCATCTTGTCAGTCTTGGAAATGAAAGAAAGTGGCAGTCTCAACGATTGGCCTTCGACACGCGGCTTCCAGCTAAGTGCGAATACTTCAGAAAAGCTTATAAGTTTTGACAGACAGCAGACGAGACACCCCAAATCCACCTTCGCGGGTAGGGTAGGATAAGGAGAACTGCTTTTAGACTACGACAATCGATTTAAAAACTATACGCACCGATTTTGTGACGAGTGCGAACATGAAGAGGGGTTTTGGCCAATCAGAGCAAAGTGATTTTTGTAATGTGTTTGAGCAGTTTTAAACACTTTTAGAGTTTAAAAACGTTTTGTGATAAAACAAAACTATTTTAGCTTTTGAAAAAAGTAATACTTTTTTTAATGTTATGTTTCAAACTGTTGAAAACGCAAAAAAAATGTATTACGGTAGTATACATGTGGCATATTTTTCTTTTTCCCTGCATTTTTTTCTTTTTCCCTTCAAGATTTCGAAGAATTACGGTAATTCTTTAATTACCTGCTCCAGTGTATTGCTTTCTTTCGGTAACGCATTCTCGACCACGATGGCTCGGCCTCAATTCTCACCAGCCTCGGTGGAAACACGCGCTGCATTGGAGAGATTGAAGATCAAGCTGGAGACGCTCGACCGCAATGACGTTCAAAAATGGGTCTGGGAAAACGACGATGACTTCCTTGTAGAGGAGGATGTTCCTATGGAGACCTGGAACCTTTTTGTCGCAATGGATAAACATCCACAAGACCTCAGGTTCAAGACACTCGTGTGGTCAGCCGAAACAGTGTGGCTTGTTGAAGTCACTGTGAGTCCTTGGCACGAGGCTGCAGCCAGGTCCTGTGACAGAGTGCTTGACAGACAACTCGACCGTCTACTGGCATTCACAGGTAGCATGACATTTTATACCCCGAACGAGCCAACGTACGAGGCAGATTCCTCGTATGGGCCATCGTGGAAGGTTCTGGGGATTCAAGTGCCTGCTGGTATGATCTATATGGACTGGGTAACAGTCATCGTGGAGATCCTCTACTACCAAACTTGGGATTCGGTTCACGCCAAGGTGGACGTGTATCGACGACGTGCGGGTGTGAAGTACATCATCTGCATTAAGATGTCAAGACAGCGAAATCACTGGACGTACGAGCTTTATGACGTGAGGGATCACATTCCTGCAATCCCGAATATGGCAATTCGACATGAATTTGATGTCGGGACAGTCAACGATGTCCACGTGGTGGAATTACAGACTTGGCGTGTGCTGAGACTGCAACAGGATGGAGACTTGCCACCTCTGCCCGATGGCCGAGTGTGTCCACCTACCGTCCAGATTAATATTGTTGATCTGGCGAATGTAGTACAGAGCTGACTTCAGCTGGTGATTCAGTCTTGCAAGCGAGCTTCGACCAATACTTCGAAGTCGAACCCGTGCTTCGCAAACTCGTCTTCGCGTTCTGTCAACAGTGATCTTGCTTGGAGGCTTACATGTTTTGGTTGCAACGGGTTCGCTATGTACTTTATGTTGCAGCAAAAGCGAGTTGTCCTTAATTCCCAGACGCCAAAGAAAATTTGTAAACTTGGATTACCATGCCGTTAATTAATGAGGGCCTCGGTCTGTTGTCTCGATCCTAACGCTCCAGGTGCGGAAACGTTGACCTCAGCGACAATATTTCAGTTAAAGTTCAGGTAGACCTATCTGGAAGCCACACTTTCAACGATGCTTGATGAGCATCTGAAACTCTGATATCCACATTGCTTGTTTCAAAGTAGGTTCGTTGTCTCAAGTCAAGCACAGACAACGCTAAGCAAGAAGATTCACAAATTACTTCAAGTAATACTGCCACCACTAGAACCCCCACCATGCCGAATGCCCAAGTTGAAGCAATGACTCCGACGTACAGCAAGGGGTTCTGATGCCACGTCATTGAACTGGCGTAGAACGGACCATCGCCCCCACTGAAGAGCGAGGCTGAACCACAGCAAAGAAAACGATTGCCGCACTCAGTGCCCCAACAACAACCTTGGCGATAGCGAAATAAAGAAGAAGCAGCCACGAGCGGCATAACATCATGATGATCGAAAAAAAAAACACGCATCCCTGCTGCTATCGAGGTGAATCGTTTCGCACAATCTTTGGGCTCGAGATCTTCCGTTGCCGACTTGGATCGGACACTGCGAGTAGCAACATCGGCCAGTCGAGTATCAATCTTTACTACGAGCAAGATCAAAGACAATGATAGATAGAAGAGCGCAACGCCAACTAGACCACCAAATAGCAGGGTGTAAGGTGCGAAAAGCGTGTAGACGTTGAACATCGAATACACGTAGAGCACTAAGTATCCGATCGCCAACACTCCAGAAATCAATAGGCCGAGAATCCGCCAACGATCAGGAACAAACGAAAGCAGCCAGAATGGAACAGCTCCGACTGCCACCACCATTAAAATCCTAACCAACGCCAAACTCAGCAAAAGTCCTGAAACCGTAAGCACCGCGAAGATGAAACCGGCGATTGCAACCGCAACGTTCAACAGGTGAAAAACCAGTAGTCCTCCTACTCACTTCAACGTAGACTTCATACTGCAGCATCTTAGCTGAAGCTTGCAGGTTTCAGCATTTTGATCGCTCTCGGGAAAGGTCACTTCGAGTTTGTCTAGCAAATTCCCATCAGCCACGTGGTAAGCCCCTGGGGACGGCATGGCTTCAGTGTGGTGTATGCCTCTCGCAAAGACTTTTCGATAATGACACCGAGTCGATGATATCGATGGCTGCAAGGGTGTAGGCTACACCGTGTAGCTATCAAAGGCTGTCGTTCGTTGAAGTTGCTCCTTCGACTTCATTAAAACATAGCAAAAGTCCACCCAAGATATCTTCGACCATACCTGATGAGTCTCATGAGAAGAAGGGATTCAGAACAGCAAACTGGGTGTATATAATTATTACGAAAGCGCAAGACTTCAGCCACGATTTCAGCTTTTCTTGGTAGTCATTGACTTGCAGCAACAACGGGGCAGAAAATTAACAACTCTTGAAGCACTTGCTTACTTGAACACCTTGGAGTCGGCGATGGGCTTGCCCTCCAGCTCGTCCTCGTTGCACCAGTAGGCGGCCACGCGAGCCTTCGTCTCGTCGTTCAGCTCCGCCTTCTTCCACGTGTAGTACTCGGCGTCCGGGTTGGCCTCGATCATGTGCTCCGCCGAGTCGCCACGGAACAGCCAGCAGCCCGTGATGATGATCTCCGAGCCCTCGGCACCGCACACGTCCATCACACCGAACGCGTACTTGCGCATCGCCTCCGAGCGCTGCAGGAAGCCGCCCACGGCGTTGCACGTCATGAACATCTTGGTGTTCTCGTTGTTGTAGTTGTAGTCGCAGAACCACAGAGAGTAGCCCTCCGTGTCCAGGTGCTCCCAGAACCACGTCATGGCGTCCGCCAGGTTCTTCGTGTTCGAGTACGTCACCTTCCACGCGTCCAGGTTCAGGGACGACGGCTTCTCACGGTTCAGCACGGCCAGCGGGTGCTCCACCTTCTTGGGCTTCGGGGCCTCCTCCTTCGGGGCAGCCTTCTCCTTCTTAGGGGTCTCCTTCTTAGCCTTCTTGCCAGAGTTGTCGCCCTCAGCGGTCAGAGCCACATCGATGAGCGGCACGTCGCCGACAACAGCCTGGAACTCCGGCTGGTTCACCAGCGTCGAAAACCAACGGTTCACAGCCGAGTACGGCTTGCGGAACTCCTTGTCGAGCACGAACTTGAACGGGTACACCAGAGCCGAAGCAACCACAATATCGGCAAGGGTAATCTGCTCGCCCACGAGGTAAGTGCGCAGGTGCAGGTGATTCTCAAGAGTCTGCAGGGCCTTCTTAACGTCGGTCTTAGCCTGGGTAAGAGCAGCGGCGTTGAACTTGCCGAAGCCGAGGATGGGGTGGACCCACACCTCAAGAGGGACCTCCAGCTCGTAGGCCGAGAAATCGATCCAAGCGTCCACCTGGCCCGATTCGAAGAACGTCTTGCCGTACAGACCAGTGTCCGGACGCAGGCGAGCGATGTAGCGGGCAATGGCACCGCTCTCGAAGATAGTGCCTTCCTCGGTCTCGAGGATCGGAACCTTGCCAGCAGGGGTCTTGGCCTTGAACGCCTTGGACTTGATCTCCTTGGCGAAGTCGAACTTGGGCAGCTCGATGTCAATGCCGTTGAACTCGGCGGCAATGAGCACCTTGAAGACACGGTAGTTTCCGGGGTACGTGTAAAGCTTCTGCTCCAAGGCAACAACAGGATGTCAACTTCATATGCGCAGACGCAGGGGAAGATATAAGCGGCCGCGTACCATCTTGACAGACTGGAAATAAAGATACAGCGAAAATGACTGGATCTCAGCAGAAGTGTATTGTTATATTGTAATTTGTCAATAGGATTGTTAATGTTACGGTTAAATAAACGAATTAGTGCAGCAAACAATCGTCAAGTGCTGTAATTGTAAATTTCAAGTATGAAAAGTAGCATTCTAATTCGATGCCTAAAATATTTCGAACCCACGTTAAAAGCACAGTGGTCCACTGATTACCGCATCTTTAAAATTGCTTGGCAGCCTGTTGCTGGTAAACAGCTTCGCAGTTCGAACGGCGACTTACGTTATGCCAGAAACTACATGTATGCATGCCTTGGGCTCATTACAATCCGACCCGCTCTTCACGACGTTGTCCAAAGTGGCCGAACCAAACCGAGTGCGAATGAAATTCTCTGCCGGATCTTCAGCTCTCGAATCCGGATACGCACCCGGCTTTCTGCCAAGGTTGGTACTATTGACGAATGTCGCCTAAAATGATGGCTTCGGGCTTCAAATTCGGGGCGATAACTCAATGAACGCCATGCGCACCATCCACATTGTACCTGTTGCCTCGGAGACCCACCCACTGCAATTTTTGGCACTACTTAATTAACGTATGGATTCTGTAGACAGCTCTGCCACTCCAAGATACGGTACCCTAATTTGTCAAGCAGCTTGTCAACGACTGACAAATTCAGCCGGATAAAGTGCCATACGTTTGTGGCGTGCTGCATCAGTAAAGTTGCCGTCTCCTAATCTTGCAACTTAACCGCAACGTTAACGCAACATCCAGCCCAGAAACCGGCGCTGGCTTCTTGCCCACACTTGACGAAAGAGACGAGCGGCAACAGGAAGCGCCCGATCACTCGACGCCGCAGGACAGGAAAGGCCCAAGAGGAAGCCAGCAGCGTCGCGTCCGTCTCCCTGCGCCCCGCTACTTACGTCTCCAGGCCCCAGCGAGGCCTACACACCCGCAGCGAAGCCAGGACAGTCGACAGCGTCCGTTAACCGCCCGACTGCTGGCGCCTTCTCTTCTTACGATAGCGGTAGCGTCATGGCCAGTAGAGACAAGCGAGACAGCGGGGGCCTCCACGTGTCCGAGCGCCAGCCAGTGTACAGTGGGCCAAACAGCTCAGCGCCGCACGGACGCAGACCCAAGTCCAATCGCCCGCTCGCTCCTCCTCCGCCCCCACCGCAGCGCCCGCAGCCGCAGTACGACCCGAACGAGATGGACTACGGCATGTCGGAGTCCGAGAGACAGTTGCCCGGCAGCGACATGCCTTACTACGTCCGTACAGACAGCGCTCCTAATGCGCAGGGGTTCCCAAACGGAATGCTTGAAGCAGGGTGCGTTTCTCTAATGAGTGTTTGATTTTGTCTGATGAGCTTCCAGCTAACGAACGCTGTTTTGTTATGTTGGTGGTAGTAATGGCTATTCGTCGATAAAAACTCCCATTGAGCTCAAGAAGTCGCCCAGCTCTAAACAAATGCGTTCTGTAGATGAGAGCTCCGAGGACAGTTTCGACAACGGAAGCTACATTACCGACAAGATTCAGGGAGGGCCAAATGAAGGCATCGGCTGGTTCCACGCTAAAATCAAGGTCGAGAACACGATCCACTGGGCCAACAACTACAAGATCCAGTGCTGCATGTTCTTCATATTCATCTGCGGTGCGGCAATGACCATCGCTTTCGCGGACAATGATGCGGACGTATCAGTGGGACTCGTGGCTGGCAGTCTTATCACGCTCTTCTGTTGCTGCGCCGTGGTGTACACGTTCCTGACGCGTCCAACCTGGCGGAAACACCCGAACCCCATCATTTTCTTCCGTAGTATCTGCGATATCTGTCTCGTGGCGGTGCTGCTCATCACGGAGCTGTACAAGTGCGGCAATGGAGACTGCTCGAAGACACTCACAGGGGCATCATGTACAGCTACGGCAGCTCTTACGCAGTTCTTCCTTTGGACATCGGAGAGTTGGTTTTTCGTCATGGCTATCGACATGCTGTCATCACTACAGAGTCCTTTCACGGATTACAAGACCAACGTTCGCCGCTACCACGGCTTCGTATGGGCAACAGGTCTTTTGACGTGCATTCTTCTGGTATCTATTCCGGACTTCGCTGGTGAATCCGAATTCGGATACTGCTGGACAGCAAGCAAGAGCAAGCTGCGTCATGATGCAAGCGATAGCTCTGGTTCAAGCGAGACGGGCAATCTCTGGAATCTTAACTTTCAGTACGTTCGTCTTGGAAATGGTTATGATGTGGCCAAGCGTCGATTAACGCGTTACTTTGTGTTTTCAGGTCGTGGCTGCTCTTCTACATCTGGCTCATTTTGTACTGGGTATACGCTATCACGTACGTTCTCGATACTGACAGATTCGGTGGAATCTTGTACTCACTCTCTTTATTACTTGTTCTTGCAGGGTAATCTACTGGGCGTACAGGCGTCTCAACTCCGGTCTCTCGGAGACTCTTCGCATGCGTCTTCGCGTGCTGCACTCAGTCACGATGTACGTATGGTTGTGCTTGATATTGTTGTGAAATAATCTTACTGACTTTTACAATGTCTACTTTCAGATATGTGATCGCCATTATCATTTACTGGGGACTTTCATTTTGTATTTACGTACCGTTCCTTGTGCAAGGTGACGAGCGATCCAGTTGGGTTGAGCAGATGATGAACTTCATGATTACGTGCAAGGGCTACTTCGACTTCGTGGTGTGGTTCCAGATGAACGATTTTCACGACACGTCGAAGAAAGGAAAGACTGGAAAGAAGGCAGACGTTGACGTGGATGTTGATCTGAGCCCACAGGTGAATCTGGCTTTGCGTTGCGAGGTGCTGTATTATACTACGACTGGTATCATTCAGGCTGTGCGTGACACGCAGCACTTGCCGCCTGGTGCCAACCAGCAGGAGCTGTACCTGCAGCCTCAAGGCACGGAGGACAACCGTGGGTCACTTGGTGTGGACGAGTACATGATTCGTACTCGACCGAAGGCGGCGCTCGGGAAGGGCACGTTGTTTATTGACTACTGCCCTCACACTTTCCAGACCATTCGTGAACACTTTGGTATTGACACGAACCAGTACATCGAGAGTTTGAGTCGGACCACCAAGGAACGTCTGAGTGAAGGTGCTAGTGGCGCGTTCATGTTCTTCTCACACGATCAGCAGTTGATTGTGAAGAGTATGAGCGACGAGGAGTCGGTTTTCCTGCGCTCGATTGCTGCAGAGTATGCTTCTTTCCTGCTCACGAATCCGGACAGCTTGTTGACGCGGTTCTACGGCTGCCACGCCATTCGGCTATATGGCAACACGTTCAATTTTGTCGTGATGGCTAATTTGTTCAGTACGGAGAAGGTAATTCACCGACGCTATGACATCAAGGGCTCTTGGGTGAACCGCAGTGCCAAGCACCCTTCCAAGGGCAAGCGAGTGACGTGCCGTCACTGTAACGCGAAATACGTGTTCGGCTCTACTGATGCTGAAAACTGCCGCGCACGAGTTGGTCGCCATGAGCCGAACGTGATTCTGAAGGATAATGATCTGACCGCCAAGGTTCGTTTGGACCCGAAAGTTGCCGAGGACTTGTACGACCAGGTAGTCAAGGACGCAAACTTCCTTTCGCGTCTGGGAATTATGGACTACTCGCTCCTGTTGGGCATTCACAACGTTGAGTACATGGTGAACCCGGATCTGGAGGAAGAGCCTGTGATTCCCCCGAAGGATGCAGTGGGCCCAAGACGCCGGACCATCAACAACTCGACGATGAATCGCGGTGGCCACGAGGGATCTAATGCGCCTCTGAGAGAGTCGAAGCCTCGTGCACATCTACCACGTGTTGCGACGGGTACACGTCGGGCGAACACTGTTGTGGGTCCTTCGATTTACTACTTCGGTCTCATTGACATTCTTCAGACATGGAACATGGACAAGAAGTTGGAGCGCTTTGCCAAGACGAAGATGCTTGCGAAGGACGCCGACGGTTTGTCAGCGATTCCCCCTGCTGCGTATTGCGAGCGGTTTAAACGTAAGATGGGCGAAATCCTGTCTGTGACGACTCGCGATGAGTACGCTGAGTGTTTCGTTGGTGAGCGGAGAGGGAGCAACAGCGCAACTGGGGGCGCAGACCCCAACCGGCGTTTTTTTTAAACCGTGAGGCCTTGGTGGGAAACGAAGGCAATGGTGACGCCCCCCACCGAGGGCCCGCCCTCACGGAACGAAGAAAGCTCCACCCCCTGCTCCGCGGGTTTTTATGTTGATGACGTGCTGCTGCAAGTCAGCGGGTGTACTTTAGATGAACAACAAACACAAGCAGCAAGAAGCACCAGTCCAAGCGAAGTGACTACCAGCCAGTTAATCAACCAACCGATAAAGAATCGAGCCATGCAGTTTTGATATTGACGTAGATGGCGTGTACGACTTCAACTATTGTTGACTACAACTTACTTCGAAGTACTAAGCAAGAATCTCCACAGCGCAGAGTCCGCACATTGTCACGGAGGTGCTCCGTGCAGACTGCAAGCATTTTGCGTCAAGTGACAGTGGTTTTGTTCGATCCAGATGATGGCACTAGGCTGGCTGGTGGCACCAATGGTGCTGGTTCAGCACTACCACTGGCGCCCCCAGTCTGGTTTGCGGAACTGCAAGCAGGCATAGGGCGAAAAAGTAGGCGTGTCATGCATACGCAGATGAACCAGGAGAAGCTAGTTGCCGTCCACACTGCTGATTTCTTCTCAAGCGATCAACTTGAAGCCCGCGACGAGTCCCAGAGTCTGGGACCCACATGTACTGTCACGAAGGTCAGGTAGATATTTCCGCATTCTCGACGACAATGGTTCGCCCTCTCTCAATCGTCTCGGCAGAAGCGCGCTCTGCAATGCGGAGATTGGAGTCTACGCTCGAGACACTGGATCTCGATGACGTTCGACGATGGGTTTCAAGAAACGACGATGACTATCTTGTGGAGAATCACATTCCTTTGGAGACGTGGAACCGTTTTGCCGCTAGGAACGGCCTTCCTCAAAACCTCCAGCTATCTCAGCTCGTGTGGTCAGCCGAAACAGTTTGGCTGGTTGAATTTCCTTCGGGTCCTCACGGTCTTGCGGCTTCGTACTACGACAAAGTGCTCGATAGACAACTCGGCGATCTCATGGAGTCACCGCGCGATATGAAACTCAATGCCCCAAACCAGCCATCGTACGAGCCGGATTCCTCATTTCGGCCAAAGCGCAACGTACCGGGGATTCAAGCACCTCCTGGGATGGTGCATGAGGACTGGGTAACAGTCATCCTAGAGATCCTCTACGCACAAAGTTGGGCTTCGGTTCTCGCCAAGGTGAACGTGTACAGACAACGTGCGGGTGTGGAGTACATCATCTGCATCAGAATGTCAGAACTACTCAATAACTGGACATACGAGCTTCACGATGTGAGGGATCAGAACCCTGTAGTTCGTCATCACTTTGACTTCCGAGGGGGGATCACCGATGCGGAGCGTGGTGGAATTGGAGGCTTGGCGTGTGTTGGGACTACCACAGCCTGTGCCTGTGGCAGCGTTGCCGCATCTACCCGACGGCTGAATGTGCCCAGGTACTATCGGAATTAACATGGTTCAGCTGACGGAAAATGTCCGCGAATAACACTGCAGTTGGGCTACGATCGAATTGGAGAGTTGGTGTGTGTTGGGACTGCATACCGTCAGTTCAGCTGGGAGGCCCTTACGTGACTGGGTTTTCGTATCCCCCTTCGCATTGTGTCAATACAAGAGAATCGGTGTTGAACAATTCGAGCTCGGTTCCGACAGCGTTTAGTCTTTAAAGCTCCCGCTCCGAGTCAGCTGGAAGGACGGCAGCTCGACTTGGTCGCCACGAGCTGAACGTGATCCCGGGCATTTACAACGTGCCATGGATCTGGAAGAACATGCAACCTAAATCCAAGCAAGATAACAGTTGAACGCGAAGACGAGACGGATTAGACTTTGACGTATATTCCTTTTTACGTATTGGGCGAAGCTACATGTAGCTGAAGTCAGCTTTGTATGACATCGTTCGCCAGATCAACAATATTAATCTGGACGGTAGGTGGACACACTCGGCCATCGGGCAGAGGTGGCAAGTCTCCATCCTGTTGCAGTCTCAGCACACGCCAAGTCTGTAATTCCACCACGTGGACATCGTTGACTGTCCCGACATCAAATTCATGTCGAATTGCCATATTCGGGATTGCAGGAATGTGATCCCTCACGTCATAAAGCTCGTACGTCCAGTGATTTCGCTGTCTTGACATCTTAATGCAGATGATGTACTTCACACCCGCACGTCGTCGATACACGTCCACCTTGGCGTGAACCGAATCCCAAGTTTGGTAGTAGAGGATCTCCACGATGACTGTTACCCAGTCCATATAGATCATACCAGCAGGCACTTGAATCCCCAGAACCTTCCACGATGGCCCATACGAGGAATCTGCCTCGTACGTTGGCTCGTTCGGGGTATAAAATGTCATGCTACCTGTGAATGCCAGTAGACGGTCGAGTTGTCTGTCAAGCACTCTGTCACAGGACCTGGCTGCAGCCTCGTGCCAAGGACTCACAGTGACTTCAACAAGCCACACTGTTTCGGCTGACCACACGAGTGTCTTGAACCTGAGGTCTTGTGGATGTTTATCCATTGCGACAAAAAGGTTCCAGGTCTCCATAGGAACATCCTCCTCTACAAGGAAGTCATCGTCGTTTTCCCAGACCCATTTTTGAACGTCATTGCGGTCGAGCGTCTCCAGCTTGATCTTCAATCTCTCCAATGCAGCGCGTGTTTCCGCCGAGACTGCTGAGAATTGAGGCCGAGCCACCGTGGTATACCGTTATAGGCAGAAAGAAAACAATGAAAAACAGGAGCCGAGTCGCAGTTGCAGTTCCATCAATCCTGCTGGGACTTGCTGGGACTTGCAGGATTGATGGAACTGCAACTGCGACTCGGCTCCTGTTTTTCTTGTCCCAGACTTTGGGACACTTGATAACAAGATATTGCCTCATTTTCGACGAGGGAGCTATAGACGAGCTTTACGACGTGAGAGATCAAATTCCTGTATTCCCGGAGATGGCGGTTCAATATGACTTTGAAGTCGGGTCGGTCGACGATGTATACGTCGTGAAATTTCAGACTTGGCTTGTGCTGGGTCTGCGCCTTGCCTCCTTTGCCGACGGCTGTAAAGCGAGTATTACCTGACGGTCCTTAGTAGCTTTTACTACTTTACAGAAGCTGAAGCTCTGGTTATGACGATTCCACCCGTTCATTTCTTCTTCGTCCCATGCAACATGGGATGGCTCAACATCCGTTTGATCTATTGGCGGGAAGTGGCAAACATCTTGATTTCACTAAACCCACTTAGCCGAAACCTTTGACAAAACGGACAAATCGATCGAAATCGGAATTCCCATCGACAATGGCTACGCGCAACGATCAGAGGCGCCCAATTCGCAACGCGCTGCTCAAGTGGCAGCTCCTGCAGGACCATAAACGCATCGCAGAGGCGCAGCACCGTCTGATGCGCATGGCAGCGCCGTCCCCGGCCTCATCTCTCGCTCTTGACCACAGCTACGACCGTCGACCAACCGTCCGCAGACCGCGACCTGCGCAGCGCCACGACCCGGAGGAGGACGCTCTTATGACGCTCATTATGGAGCGAGAAGAGCGTGAATCAACCACGTCCAACCAGCATATGGAACGGTCCTCCAAGCTCAATTATCCGTCGGTGTTGCCGCCTTTACGACGCCCTGAAGGGTCTAAGCCTCCTCCTAATACTCCAATGAAGGATGTTACGTTACGACCTACAGGACAGAAACTCAATGCTGCAGGAGACTTTTATTCCCCAGTGAGACCGAGAGAATCGGCGTTGAACAGCTCCAGCTCGGAATTTCGACAGAGTTTGGCCTTTTCGAGAATTAAAGCTCCCACTCCGAAGCGGTTAATTGGGAGGACAGCAGCTCCGTCGCCCCAAAACCCGTTGAAGTACGACCAGATGAAGACGCCGGACCGATGGCGCACGACGGCGATGCGCTCAAATCAGGAAGAATTAAACGAGTCGGCCGTGAGACAGTGGGAGGAGGAAGACGCTCGACAAGCGGACAGGTTGTTGGAGAAAGCAGCTAGGGATGGAGACGATGAAGCATTGTGGAATGATTTGTTTTACGGCACGAAAGCTGCTCGAGCCAAGACGAACCAACTGCCAGAACAACCTGTGGTGTACTCGACCAGTAGCTTCCCGGAGGTTTTCTCTCGTAGTCGGTCGAACTCTCACGAAAGTGTTTATTATCAAGATGATTCAAACCTCAAGTCACAGCTAGCGAGAGATCTATCGAGTGAACAGCCGAAGACGTTTACGAGACAACAGAGCGATGCTGGGTCGCGTGCTGCTGACTCGAATGCCCCCACTTCCACCCAGACTATTTCAGAGATGCTGGCTTCTATGGAGAAGTCGACGATAGACCCAGTTAACGGAGATCTCGTAGCTGGCGATGATAAGAACTTTGATGGTTCTGGTGGTGGGGATAAGGAAAAATTTTCGCGTGACAGTGTGGCAGCTTGTGATCCTCTCGTACTACAATTTGATTCAGGAGTTGGCGTGGAGATTTCACGGTGGAGTGTGATAGTGGTGGTGGGCTGTTTGGTACTTGGAACTGGCGGCTTTTTCATGGAGGAGTTAATGGTTTTTGCGGGGTTATTCTCTAGACGTGTACCGTTCATAAGAGATGAGCAAGAACGCATGCGTGACCGAGTGAAGGCTCTTCAGCAGGACCTCCAGGGATTTCAGCTCTCTACTTCCGAAATTGAAGTGAACTCCCAGACAGCTTTGACAGAGTTACGCCAGCACATGGATAGGATGCGGCTGGACCGCGAGAAGCATCAAGACATACTCGCGAATGAAATGCAAGAACTGCGCCGCCATATTCTTCATGTAACTCACGAACTGGTCGAGAAGGAGCGCGAGTCCATCCAGATTCAGCTGGAAGAGTTGGTAAAAGTGCAGACTGCGAATGCAAAGGAGGTTTCTCCTTCTAACGTTAAAAACGACGAAAATCAGGAGGAAACTCAAGCAAAAATCGAGGCTGAGCCCACGGCTGCAAGCGACAAGTTTGTACAGGATTCAGCATCAATTGATACTCAGCGTGATCACAAGATCGACGATGCAGAAACCCATACTGAACAGACAAGTTCTATACAAGCTGAGGAGCAGATCGTTACGGTGGAGTCAACAGAAACGATAGCTGATTCCTCTATACAAGCCTTACACCAAACGAATACCGTACAAGTTCCGGTTGAAATCCCTCCTGCTGTGGCTCCATCGAAGTCTTTACCTAAAGAACTCGAGGATGTTCAGCTTTCCAACGTCAATTCTTCGCTGGAATCTCACATCGATGAGATTAAGGTGGATGAAATCGTTGTAGTCCCAGTGCCAGCAGTACTTGAACAAGATGGAAACAAGATCAACAGCTCATCGTCGATAAAGAAGACCACGAAGCCGATGTCTGGAATGTCCTGGGACGGAATTCTTCTTCTGATTGGCATCATGTTTCTTGCAGCCTGCATCGTTTTTCGCGTGTACAACATCAACCGTCGTAAGAAGTGGTTCGAGCAGCGTCGCAGAAGGAGAAACCAGCGAGCGTGGCTGTTAGCCCAACGACGAGCACGTGAGATGGTTGAAATTCAAGACGATAGCGATGATTGGGACGACGAGGAGTCCGAGGAGACTCCAGATCGAGACAGTGAGGGTGAATCAAAGCAGGAGCTTGAGCGTCAGTCGTCTGACCATGAAGACAGCAACCAGAGCGAACAAGTATTGAATTCTCCGCCTGCAGCTTATCGTATGGCGACCGAGGTGAGCACCTTTCACGTCGGTTAGAAACTCTCCAACTTCGCCTAACTTTTCTTTTCTCTTTTTACCTATAGCAACGGACTGTCAGTTCATCCAAGAGAAAATCTACTCGCCGCTCACCAGTGAGGCTTCGTCAACGCAACCAAGTTCTGGCTGCATATACAAACACAGGATAGGCGACATCTAACATTGTATCGCCTGAATTACCCATATAAATGCGACCATCATTCCGCATTACCAGATCACAAATTTTGTCAATCAGTCTCCTTCTGTTCCGACGATGCTTGCGCGTGTAGCACGTCGCGTGCAGCGCGCAACGCCCCGCCGTGCCTTCACCTCCACATCTGGCGCCAGTACTGAGGCTGAAGAACGTTCCGAGGCGCTGTACTTCACTACACGTAAGCGCTCCATCTTTCATTTACTCCTCAACATAAAAATAATCTTTACTAAAATAATATAAATATACTTGGTACTATGCTTTTATCTTGCTGTGCACATGTAGGCGACTACATTAAAGGCCGAGAAGTACTGGAAGAGTTCGGCATGGTGTCAGCTGTGGCGGTGCGCTCCAAGTCCGTCATTAGCGACATGTACGTGGCTTTGGCGGGCCTTGTAGGGGGAGAAGCGGCGTCCTACACTTCGCTCATGAACGAGACGATGGCGGAGGCTGTACATCGAGTGCAATACGCAGCCAGAGCCCAAGGAGCCACAGCGGTGATCAACGTGCGGTTCGACTCCAACACGACCATGAACCGCCTGGTGTTCGGCATGCACTGCTCGGTGATCTGCTACGGAACGGCGGTGAGGTGCCGTCCCATGAAAGGGAAAAGCGCGGCTCCGGTGACGCCCTACACGCCAGAGAAGCAGTGAAAGGTGAAGTGAATAGAGTGTTCGAGGTGTTTTGATTCGGAGAGCGTTATTTGTTTGGAGATTTTAAATGGTTAGGACGCCGACTTGCAGTTGCTTCACGACGACGAAGAGCAGGTTTGTTTGCTTCTGCGAGTGGAAGAATCGACGCGGATTGTGCACCAAGAACAGCCTCAAGAGACTCCTGTCCACTTGCTGCTTGAGTGCTGTGGTTGGAGTTGTTGTTCCCTGAGACTCGATTGGGTTTCTTTTCGTACCTGTCTTTCGTCTTTTTAGCGATGAAGCCTCCCCCGAAGAACAATGTGTTGGCAGAGTTGTTTACAAATACCTCGCGTTGCCGGTCGCCCAGACGCCGTCGGACTTGATCACTGTCGTCATCAGCTTCCCAACTGATATCGGTATCCAGAAATTCACCTTCGTTATCCAGTGATGAAGAAAGATAATCATCTGAACCAGCACACTCTCCAGCCGCACCCTTGTGTTTTAAGAGCGACGAAGGCAATCCCAGTGAATCAAAATTTACTTTTGTTAGTACAGGACGTCGTGGGTGGTCTCGTTCGTCAGGTGGATGAAAATCGTAATACGCTTCTGGAATTTGCAGCGGGGGTATCAGCTTCCGTCCCGGTTCGTTCCATCCATTCACAGCTATGCGGTTATCTTGATTTCCAATGCTGTCGAGAGTTAACAGGCTTGTCGACACAGAACCCGGATTCTTCTGTCGCTGAAGAGCGTTTGCAAATTGTTGATGTCGACGAAGTCCGGTACGTGTATGCTCCTGCTGTCCCTGTAGAACTTCGAGCAGCTCTTGTGTTTTTTTGCCTTCCTGTTTCTTTCGAGCTTTTACAAAACTCAATTTCACTTCTCGAAGCTGGCGAGTTGTTGTATGTGGAATGCGAGCAGCGGCTCCCGTGACGTCAAGGATGCATCTGCTGTCTCGTTCGTAGCCATGAAAACTGGTGAGTCTCTGCTTTTGGCGTCTTAATTCGTCGTTTCGAAGCTGTTGAAGCGTTTTGATTCGAGCAGGACTTCCATCGGTATCCTTTAGGCTCAACTGGAAATTCTCGTCGTCAATGGTTTCTTGAGGTGTCGAAGCTACTTCAGCAAGAGCCTTCACGAGCGCTGAACGGTTAGGCTCCACTGAAAATACTTCAAACTCATCAAGTTTACGTGCGCCTGCCTGATCTATGACTCGTTGCAGCAATTGTCGAGCCTGTTCTTCCCGTCTTCGTGGGTGAATTGACTGTGGCAAGCTTCTCTTTGCCTGCAGAAAAAGGATGAATCGGTAAGCTGGTGGATCATCGTGGAACACCACGTACTGTACACACTTTGATGCTGCGTTCTTGGTGCTTCGTATTTGGGCAGTAGTGTTTTGCGCGTGCGCCGAGCAAAAACTCGAGCGGAACATGATCGTTTGCGTCTGTCTCCGGCGACATCAATTTTCCATTCGGAAGTCTACGCAGTGCATGGTTTGGAGACTTGACGTTGCTATTTCCAATTTGAGCAGTTTCTTCAACATGAGACAGTGCCAAAAGAAAACAAAGATGAGCTCATCCAGACGAAAAGAGACTTAAAGATTGCTCGACGGGCACCATGGTAGCGTGTTGTTGTCCAAGCCCCGATGAGATGTCTGACATAGAAGACGCTGATTCACGTAGCGGTCTCGTGCCCAAACAACATCGAAAGTAAGTTGGTAAACTTCATTTTTGTTTCTGGTGTATGTGGATGGCATGGCAACTCACTCACTGAAATTTCAGGTGTCGGGATGTGTTTTGTTGCCTTTTATTCGTGGTTTACTGGATCGGCATGGTAATGATTCATCTAAATGTCATTCACACTAATCTAGGACTCATGCTCGAGCTTCTGCAGATCATAATTGCCGCAATCGCCTTTCAGACAGGAGAACCTTTGAGGTAATTTTTCACCGAACTGCGAATGCATTTTATAGTTTTCTAACCAACGCCACTGTAAATTAAACAGCCTCATCTATGGGAAAGACTACAACGGTGCTGTTTGTGGTGACGGGATCTTCGCTAATGCGCGGTTTACGACGTATCCTCGACTAAACGAAGATCTCCTGGTTGCTACTGCAAATGGTGTGTCTCCGTCCAACGCGAAATTCTTTGGGATCTGTGTGGAAAGTTGTCCGGTAGCTGGCTCAAAAACCTGCACATACGGTGGTGAGACGTGTTGGGCCGTCGCTCAAGACACCGAAGCAGCATTATTTCGTTGCTTACCCGTGGCTTCCACCAACGAGACTGTTCTTGAAGAGGTTTGCATCGACCCTCAAGGTGCTGACCCTGCTTGTACCGTTGATCTGTACAAAGCTGGCAAATGCGACACAGTTTGCAACACTAAACGAGCCCACAAGGAAGTTTGGGAAGTGGAAGCCACAGGTGGAACTAGCCTGCTGTTGAGCCAGCTACAGGGCAATTTGCAAATTCTTGGGCGGTTTTTGAACGACATGTACGCTGCACGCTCAGTGGTTCTACTGGTAGGAGGCTTGGGAGCCTTGATCCTCGGTGTGATCTGGCTGATTGTCCTGCAATTCTTCGCAGGCTGTGTGGTTTGGCTCACGTGTTCGTTAGTACTCATTGGGCTTGTATTACTGAGTCTGTTTTGTTCCGTGCGCTCTGAGTTGCTCTCGTCAGAACAGCTTAGTGGATTACCCTTTTTGAATGCCACAACAATTGACACGACTGCCCTGGCAACGACAAGTGATGATAACACAAAGTTACAGTTCAAGGCTGCTGCTTATGTGTCGTGGGTGGTGACTGGAGTTGTCTTCTTGCTGATTATTGCTATGAGAAAGCGTTTGAGAATCGCTATCGCCATTATCCGCGAGAGTTCCAAGGCGATTCAAAACCTTCCGCTGATGATGATTTGGCCTGTGGTTCCAACAGCGTTTTTCGTGGGGTTGGTTATTTACTGCGTTAATGTAGCTGCCTACCTCTTAAGTTCGGACGATTTAACTTCAGCAGTGAAGGAGTCTGCTGCGTCGTTTAACGTTACGATGGAGTTAAGTGCAGCTGGGGGCCTGCCAGCCAAAAAGCTGCAGCAAGTATTGCTCGCGTTCCACATCTTTGGATTCCTATGGACAAACCAACTGATACAAGCTATCTCAATTTGCGTCATTGCTGGCAGTGTCGCGCAGTTCTATTGAACCCCACCGTCAGACAACGGAAAACGCAACCTTGAGGTAAGGTTCCCGATTGCCAGAGCGCTTGGATACACTCTTCGCTTCAGCCTCGGATCCCTTTGTTTCGGGTCGTTCATTATCGCGTTCATACAATTTCTTCGGATCATGCTCGAATATCTCGATCGCAAGTAAGTTTGTTGGATATGCGAATTATGAAATCTTACTTACACATTTTTCAGTACGAGACAGATTCAGCAAACTAATTGCGTTGTTCGAGTAGCTCTTCTCTCCGTCAAGTGCTGTCTGTGGTGCTTCGAGAAGTGCATCAAGTTCCTCTCGAAGAATGCCTACATATTGATCGCGATGAAAGGCAGTTCTTTTTGTGCGGCGTCAGCATGTTCATTTAAGCTCATTTTCAAGAATATGGCGCGCGTTGCAGTGGTGAACTCTGTCAGCTTCTTTCTGCTCTTTCTCATCAAGTTAACAGTCACACTAGCGGTTGGGCTTGTGGTTTTCGCGCTGCTATCTAAATCCTCTTCGTTGTCGTTGTCATCGGATCGACTTTCGCTGTTGGGAGGTGCGACTGTGACGTCACCGCTAGCGCCGGTGGTTGTGGCGTCTGTGCTCGCTTGGCTCGTAGCCTCCTCCTTCGTGAACATCTACGAAGCTGCAATCGATACGACCCTGCTGTGTTTCTGTGAAGACACAGAGTTACATGGCGACACTGCAAGTGAGTTTATGAGTAAGGAGCTCCAGCGTATCATGGGCGGAGATGCTCATAAAGAGAGCAAGCACAAGTTGATCCACGTGATACCTAAAGGAACCAATAGTCCTGAATGCCATCCAGAACAGACCGTCGTCGAGAAAATGAAAGAGTCAGACATCTAGCTAGATTGAAGTAATCCAGGTAGGTGATTAGTTGTCAAGAACTAAAGTCGAGTACGCACAAACAGCCAGTTTCTTCCGCCACGTGACCTTGTGCTTTTCACGTTGCTGCTGCTCCAGTCGGTCAAGCTCTTCACGCCGCTGAGTTCGTCTGACTCGGTCTTCTAGACGAACTCGAGCTAACCAGGTGTCATAGGCTTGTTGAGTTCCAACTCCAGATCTTTCACGATGCAGGTGAGGAGGACTATGGTTTGTACGAGTGGATCCCTTTTTCTTTGACTTGGGGTTCACATGCAACGACGGAGGCTTGCACCACGGTTTCGTCTGCAACAAATTTCCAACAGTGGGCAATATGCATCGCTAATACAACAAGAAGTGAACGTACATCCTTATCCATTGCGTGCTGCTTCTTGGCTTCCTTCCGTTTCCGACGTAGGAAATCTCGAAAGGCAGCGTCGCATTCGGCCTGCTTGTCCTCATTATTGCCATGACATTCGACTTCAAGCTCATAAGACTGCTTCTTGGCGCGAGTCTTCTCCTTGAGCCACTGGGTGTAGGATTTTGATCGCTGAACCTGTATGCAATGCACAGTCAAAATCTGCGACGTGTGACAACTTCAAGTTCAATGATCAGCGAAGCAAGCGCACCTTGAGAATCTGCCGCCGACACACTTTCTCCACATCCAGAGGCTCGAATCGCTCCTGCCAGTGCCACGTCGATGTCGACACCATTGTCAAGCAATACGTACGCTAAATGCAGATGCAGGCATGCACATCAAATCTGTCGCCCATCATGTTACTGTAGCCATGTCTAAAAATACTGCGACTGAGAAAAACCTCGTTTGACTGAGCATACTGAACTCAAGTTCATCTTTCAAACGCATTCCCGCCAAGAGAAACAAGGTTTTTCTCCCGATAGAAATCTAATCATTTCTATCTGCAATTTCTAAGTCCTTGTCTTACAAACATAAATATATTTGTCTCCTTCCGTACTTAACTGAAATAGAAATGAAGCGTCTTTCGAAGGGTTTCTAACTGCAAGGCTTCCGCCCCCCTTCCTCGATTCTCACAGGCTAAACGACCGACCAACCAGGAACCACCGCACGTATGTCCAATGAGATGCAGCGTCTCGCCTCCTTTTCTGCCTATGACAAGCTCCGTCACTGACGTACATGTGTGTCTTGTTGCTCTTCCCCATGACTCCGCTGTAGCTCCCTCTTACCATGTCCAGCGACGGAGACGCCAACGCCAACAACGCCAACCTGCAGATGCAGCTGCAGCTGCAGAACCAGCGCGCGCAGATGCAGCAGCAGCAGCTCGCACTGCACGCGTTTTGGCAGCACCAGATCCAGGACATTTCACAGATCGACCCCAACGCCTTCGACTTCAAGACGCACCAGCTCCCGCTTGCACGTATTAAGAAGATTATGAAGACGGACGAGGACGTGCGCATGATCAGTGCGGAGGCGCCCGTGCTTTTCGCCAAGGCCTGTGAGATGTTCATCCTTGAGCTCAGTCTGCGCGCCTGGATCCACACGGAGGAGAACAAGAGACGCACGCTGCAGCGCAATGACATCGCTATGGCAATCACCAAGACCGACGTCTTCGATTTCCTCATTGACATCGTCCCACGCGACGATATTAAGCCCGCCAAGAAGGTAACAAACACTTCTGAACATTTTAGGAAGGGGTTTTACAGTGCTGACTGTGGTTTTTTGCTGATTTATAGGGACCTGTGGACCCGCAGGCTGTGTACCAACAACAGCTTCAACAGCAACAGGCGGCCATGCTGCAGCAGCTTCTGCAGACTCAACAGAGCGGCGCCGCTGCCGGAGGAGTGACCTGGCCCAACCAGCAATTGCAGCAGCAGATGCTCCAGCAGTACCAGCGTATGCAGAATATGCAGCAGACGGCGGCGGGCGCTACCGGAGGTGCCACTACACCGTCGAACGGCGCACTTCCCAATCTGTCACCGTCCGGCAGTGACGCTGCTGGTCAGGCCTCGGCCGCCTCCACTCCCGGAGGAACAGTGAACAACTCGTCCACGGCCGACCAGCTCTCGCTGAACCAACGCAGCGTGGATGTATGAGCGGTACAATTTGAGGGTGCTTCTTGACATGTTTTTAATGATTGATCCAGTTTTCTTTTCCATACACTCATATATTGGCTCTGTTTCAAGCATGTTCATTCGTTTCTGAACTTTAACTTCAGTTGAACTGTACGCCAGCACCTTTGACCAGCGTAATTTTCCCCACCGTCTTGCTTTGCTTCGTTCTCCATGTAATCTATATCGTCTACTCGTAGTATATGTAGGGCAACGAAACACGCAGGCGCAGCTTACTCGGATGTTTTCACCGTAAGCGGCAATGGCAGCATTTTAGACTTCTTTTCGGTAATCTTCACTAGCTGGTAGCCAGCTACTCCACCAATCTGCACATAGAACAAAAGTATCAGCACAATTCGAAGCGTCACCAAGCCCGTGGAACAGAAGGACGTACCGCAAGGGCCATGCCCAGAACGGACTGGAATGTCACCGGGTTGCCAAAGTACAACACGGCGCTGAGGATCACGACCACCCGCTTCATCGTACTCATGATGGAGAACGTAAGCTCCGAAACCTCTCCCAGTACCCATGACGAGCAGAAACTGCCAACGAAGTGCATCATACTGCACATCAGGACCTTGCCGAACGGGAAACTCGCGACGAAGTTATCCTGGTGGGCACGAGCAGATGCAAGCACGAACGGTGCATTGATGGCGAAAGATACGAACGCACTATAAAAGTGGAGCTGCAGAAAGTAAAAATAACAAATAAAAGAAGTTAAAACCAAAAGATTTCCAAAAGATCTTATCAAATGCGCTTACGTTGACAGTGTCCACGACGATCCGGCGACGCAGCAGAAACTTCGCGTACATGCTCTGCATGACGCCCAGAAGCGCCGAGGTGACAGCGAAAATGACACCAGAGAAGGCCAAGTCCTATAATGCAAACAGCCTTGTCAGTTATCTGTCCTTTATAGCTGCCATCATCAACATGCAACGCTGGATCACTTACATTCATGCCCATTTCAGAGACGGAAGCCATGACGACGCCAAAGACAATAGGGATCAGACTCGAGTACGTCGCACCGGAGAACCGTGAGCGGTAGGCCATGTAGGCAAGCACCACGTTGAAGAAAGGCTGTGATGCCTTGCAGGTCTGTGTGATGGATACGGGCACGACGTTGTAGCTCCAGTACGTGAGCATCTTGGCGAAGACGGAGAAGAGACTGAGCGGCACAATCCACATGATGCTGCGCATGCGCACACGTTGCATCCGCCAGGCTCCAGAGGTTGTCGGAGAGCTCGGGAACGTTAACACCACGACTGTCACATAGCATACTAGTTAGTACTAGATCCTATGGCATACGGAGGCTATTTCCAGCCAAAACGTACAGTCGAAGATGATGCTGATGAAGAGGTGGCACATGGTGAGCATCTCGGCCGACACGTGGTGCTCCTTGATCAGTACCTTGTTGGTGAAGGTGGCGGTGGTGGAGAAGAGGTACCATACGCACAATGCGGCTCCAATCTACGGCAATAGATGGCTTCAGTCAGCAGAAAATAACCACCAGAAGCAGATGTGTCAATCGTCTCTTACTCGCAGCGCCTTGTTGTCCCTCAGTCGATTGATAGCGTGGCCCTTGGGGGATTTATACTCCTTGGTAGGCACGCCCATCCCTCCCTCCAGGTCGTACATGGGGTACGGGGCTTTCATGCGTGCCAGCTTCATCGTAAGGAGACCCACCGGCTTGTCCGCTTCTTGGCGACTGACTGGCAATTATAGTTCAGGATTCGGGACTGGCTTTGGACTGGCTGCTTCTGCTTGGGATTTGTGTGGACCACAGATTGTTCAACGTCAGACACAAGCAGACGACAACACAAAGATGATCGGGATCAGTTTGGAGGACGAAAGAAGGAAAAGTCGCCTACATGTAACTACAAGTTACTTCAGTGTTACGAACGAAACCAACAAAATAAAATGCTTCGTGTATTATTTGCGTATGGATAACAGTACAACCTATCACGACGACAAAATCGTTGCAAGTTCTTCTTGAACAATACGCTCTCAAGTCCAAGAGTATCCAAGCGCTGCAAACTTTAGAGACAGGCACACCACGTCAATCTCAAGTTAGATTGCGTTCCTAGGTGCCTGTCCTAGCTCTATTATTATCGACGAAAATGGAGAACAGAGAAAAGTTGGAAGCGGAGGAGCAATCCTTGGTGAGAAAGTTGTCGAGGGAGAAGTGGGTTGTGAAGAAATCTCATGTCTGCTGCTGGATTTGAGGTGCAGGTATCAGAAGATAATCCCAACCTAGCGCAACTTGCAACTGGCAACAGCGATGAAGAGGATCAAGCTGCTCACAAAGAAGAAGAAGACGAGGCTTCTACAATTGATCTAAAAACTGAACTATCGGGTGGAGACCAGAGTTCTCCTCGCCAAGAAGAGGACCAGTCACTGCAGAAAGCAAGACGTGGGCCAAAAAAGCACCCAACTCAAGCAGAAGAGAAAGACGTACTCATCGCTGCGCTAACTAAGAAGCTGAATCAAGCGAAGAAATTTAACTCGGAGTTACACAGCCAGCTTCAGCGGTTCTACACGAATGATGCTGTCGTTCAGGTATGGCTATCAAGTTATAGTACTGTACTGTGCCTCCTACTAATTTTATTCATTCCCGTAGCTCGAGAATCGTGTGAAGGAGAAGCAGAAACGAATTGATGAGTTGGTACGGGAGAACAGAACGCTGAAAAACTCGGAGCGGCTGCTGTCAAAGGAAATTGAAGACATCCAGAACTCAAAGGTTTGACATGAATGAATGGCTACTTGTGGCAGTTGAAATATCTAAGTTTCTCCATCTTTACCAACTAGGATAATTTCCCTTCCAAGAAGCATGCCCTCCAAGAAGAACTTCGAGTCTGCAAGGAGCGAATTAAGCAGCTCAAAGAGCAGTATCGAGCAGCAGATGAGAAAGGTTTCAAGCTGCACCAGCAGAGCTTTGATCTGATCGTAAAAAACAAGGGCCTAAGTGAAAAAGTTCGACTGCTGGAGGGTGCTACAGCTTCGTCTTGTGTGCTATCGCCAGTTATCTCTACAGTTCGTGTTGGAGAAGGAAATTCCATTTCAGGAACTACACCCGAGGAGGTCCAAACTATCATCGCCAGTCAGGAAGAAGAGATCACTCGACTACATCAACGAGTGGCGCTAATGAAGAAGACGCACAAGACCGAGCAAGTCAAGTACGAGCGGTTGCTAAAAGCTTCTCAAGACGAAATCGAGCAGACTCGAACTGAGATGGAAGAATTCTACCAGCAGCTTTTTGCTAAGGAGCGTGCCGCTCGAAGTCAATTCTTGCACATGAAGAAACTCAAGAACGCGCTGCATGAACTTGCTAGTACACAGCAGATCAACCAGCGTTTCCAGCCATTCCTAGCGAATCGAGAGATGCGCATCACGAACAGGGGCAAGGGCTCTCGCCCCCCCCAAGCTGGACCCAATTCATCGCAAAGGGGACCAACGGTAAATGCTGGTCGATGGATCACTGAAGCGCTGCACCATCTTGGCTTTGTCATGCCTCTATCATCGCAACTCGACGGATCGACGAAGTGTTTGACTGAAAATGTGCCAGAGGAGCAGGTTGGCATTCCCGAGAATTGCATCCAAGGCAGATTGGTTCCGTTTCCTCCTCCTTCAAGCAGTAACAGAGGAGCTCCTGCTGGAGGAACAAGCAGCACTCGCTCGCAGTTCTACAATAGCGGGAGTACAAGAAATAACGACGACTTTACTGAACAAGTCAACTCTGAGTCGAGCGAGGAGGAGGACCAGTGACATCCTCGAGCACGACGTAAAACTGCACGATAAGCACCAGAAAATTCTCCAGCAAAGGGTTGTCTTGGGAAGATGGTGATGAATCTGAGGTTGCCAGGTCCGCTGAAGATAGACCTTAGTTTACTAACTTCAACGGCCTCAAAGACCAGCACTCCCGTTCTACGGCCTCGCACGAATGAAACTGCAATCAGTTCTCGAATTTTACAACGTGCGACAGAGCCAACATTCCGTTTGACGTCGGTTTTAGCTTTCCTGGGCTCGAATTATAGCTTTGAATGACTAGCAAGCACTTCTCGAGAAACGGTTGCGCGCTATGTCGGATTCTCGAACGGCACCTATTCGGTTCTCTTGTTCTAATTCCAGACAGCCCTGCTATCTTCAGCCTGGAGTTCCGGCGGAATCGTCATCGGCTTCCAGTAGCGACGTGTAACGCATGTGCGGCCCAAAAGTTAAAACTGCTCGAACGTGTCTCCTGGTCTGAGTGTTCCTCTAACACCAACAGCAGCACGGTAAGCATTTCCGAATTTGCCTCGACGGTCCCACACCCCAGCAGCTCATTACCATCATGACTCTCAGCCACGAAATCGAGACCGAGGCCGCCCGCTTCCGCAAGGAGTTGCTCTTCGTCTGCTGCAAGACCGATGACCCGAGCATCGACCACGTGCGACAACTTCATGAGTATGTTATTACCTCCTGCGTTCCTACTAGACAAGTGATGTTACTGACGTAGCTCTTCTGCTTGAACAGTGTTCTCCCCAGCCCAACGGACAAGATGCTGTCACCCGTGACCCGAGCACTTCGAGCACGATCGTTCCAAGGAAACAATCGGATGTCCACTGAGTGAGCCTGGTCCATCCTGTTGCACTGGTTCCTCTCGACCTGAAGTTTTCCAACAACCGTCAAAATCTGCTCAAGCGAGAATGACGATGTCACGCACTCCCTACCACGCCGATCTCTAGCGGAGATTCCCCACCGCCGATACAATTTTGTTCACATTCGGAAGGTGGAAACAGTAACCCATAAAACAAAAGGTCAACTTCAACTTCTGTACCCCTTCGTAACTTATACCCCTTGGGGTAACCCACTTATTTTCTACCAATCACATTCCAATGAAAACTTGAAGCGAATCCATTCCGCATCAAGCCGTCATGAGCTCTACATTGGACGTGAAGCTCCACCGCATCGACCGCATTTTCCACCCTCATGTTCGTCTGCGTACCCCCTTATCTCTACAGCATTGATACGTGTAACCTTATGTGTACTCTTTCCACTGAACAGGAGATCGTGCAGGGCCAGGTGATCATCTCGTCCCCCAAAGGATTCTCCCACCAGGGGCTGGCCATGAAGGTGGAGGGAAGCGCACGTCTGCAGCTGTCCACCAAGAGTACAGGGCTCTTCGACTCCTTCTACAACAATGTAGCGCCTCTGGAGCTCGTGTATTTCCATCTACCTGTGGCTCCAGCGGGTAAAGTGCCTCCTGGAATCTCCAAGTTCCCTTTCGAGTTCGAGCTGCAAGGCAATGACGACCAGGAACTGCTGGAAACGTACCACGGCGTCTACGTCTCGGTTAAATACGAGATCATATGTGACTGCATCCGAGGTATCATGAAAAATAAGCTGCACAAGACGCTCGAGTTTGTGGTAGAAGTGCCGGTGGGTTCTGAAACGTTTTGTTGAAGAAAAACTGGGACTATTGACATTAAAATGTTTGTCCTATTTAGTTGAGGGAGCCTCTGCCAGACTCACCAGAAGAGTTTCATATCATGCCGGAGTCACTGGAGAATGTTCGACCGGTGAGGCTTTGGGAAAGTGATTTTTTGCAAGTTTAATTGCTGATTAACTTGTGCTTTGGGTGTTGGCAGCAAAGTCTGTCGGCGATGCCGTACTTCCACATTACGGGCAAAGTGCATCGCACGAACTGCCCCGTGAATTTGCCGTTTACTGGCGAGGTACGGGCGTGCTGCTGTTAGGAAAATGCTGCTGGAACTAATGATGCTTTGGTTCTGGTAGATCATCGTTGAGGAAGCTAAAAGCCCGATCAAGTCAGTCGAGTTGCAGCTGATTCGAGTTGAAAGCGTCGCACACGCTGAAGGCATTGCGAGGGATGGTAAGATGTTATTGGACCATTCGAGCAGTGTCTGATCAGAAGACTAACGGAGTTGGGTGCTGGATTGTGTCTACAGCAACTGAAATTCAGAATGTTCAGATTGGATGGGGCGACGTGTGTCGGCAAATGGCCATTCCGATCTACATGATTTTCCCGCGTTTATTTACTTGTCCTACGATGCGGACCCCAGGTACGTTTCTGTATGTAAATAGAAGGCAGCACAACTTGCTAAGCCTAACGTAAAACGTTTGGATACCTTGTTGCTAGCTTTCAAGGTTGAATTCGAAACCAACGTCGTTGTGCTGTTTGAAAACGGAAACATGATTACGGAGAATTTCCCGATCACTTTGTATCGGTAAATGCTATCAGCTATCCTCACGCGAACTTCCATCGGTTGATCAGTATCTGAGCTCAAGTCCAATGATTGGTTTTCGTATGTTGTTTTACTTACGCTTTCGCTTTCGAAGTTGCTGGCATGTTTGTAGTTTCAGCAAACATCTAACGTTGATGTTGACAATGGTAGCATTGCAGGAATGCTTACTTGTTGCGCTTGAAGATCTTGCTAACCAGCAAAGTGAACACCTCCGACGGCATGATCGTCACTTTCTCGATCTCCTCAGAAAGCGTCTTGTATGTCTCATCCTCGTAACGGTGGTATACCGAAGCAAGGTCGAGGTCATTGTACAGCTTCTTGACGACGGCAATGGAATCAGGGTCGTTGCGTCCGTAGTTTTCCTTGAGTGTCTCCCTCTGCTCGAGTGTCGCGCGGTCAAGTGCCTGGACGACCAGCCAGCTGCACTTGTTATCCTGGATATCCGTGCCGACCTTGCCGATCACCTTCTCGTCGCCGTAACAGTCCAAGAAGTCGTCCTGGATCTGGAAGTACTCGCCAATCTGCACGCAAATCTTCTTCGCCAGGTTGTGGGAGGTTTCATCAACGACTCCATTCAGGAACATGGCGCACGCAGCCGAGAGGTAAAAGGTGTAGTACGCTGTTTTGTTGATCACGATCTGGCGGTAGCTAATGACAATAGAATTAGCATCGATAAAGATCATAACCTTTCAGCTTCTTAACACACGTACCGCTCAACAGTGAAGCGGTCCAGGTCCACATCGCCGTCCAGAGGCTGCGACGTCAGGTCCAGTAGTTGACCGATCTCCGTGTGGAAGACAACCTGTAAGTAGGACGCAACAATCCATAAAGGTCAGCAACTGCTTCCTGCAAGAACACCCATAGAAAGCAAGTAATTGACCACGTACATCATGGAAGGTGTCCACCAAATCCAGGTAGAAGGGTTCCGAGCGGAAATGCTTTTTTAAGATCTGGAAGACGAACGCCTCCAGCAAGAATGCATCATTGATAGCGATCATCTTCACATTGGGCTTGCGGTACCAGCACGGCTGACCACGACGCGTGATTGAGTCGTCCATGATGTCGTCTGCCACCAGGAAGAACGCTTGTAGCTGCCCAAAACCAATTCTCCCCGTTAATATTCTATTCAACTGGTCTATTGACTATTCATTCATCGCTACTTACCCACTCAATGCACCACCCCAGCACGCTGGCCTTCTCCTTGAGTTCTGGAGTGAGGACCTTACCCGGCGCCATCGCCTGCGCACTACACCAAACGCATCAGTACACCGGAATGATACGTTCAATATGTATCAACATATTACTACTAACCAATGCACGACGCTGATGCCGCGGTTAAGCTTGCCACCAATGCAATTGTACTCAACGACTTCGTCCACCCAGTCGAGAGCCTCCTGAGGCAGCTGGTGCTTGGTACGTAGCAGCTCCAGCACCTCCAGCTTGAGCTTCCCACACACAGCAATGAATTCTATCCGTACGATAAGGGAGAATACTCGGTCAGTATTATTCTACGCTGTTAGAGACCATGGCAATTGATACCTTCGCGTTCCTGCACCATTGTCGATCCACAAATGAGCCTCACGTTTAAAGATATTCGGTTAAGTACGATACTTCGTGTAAGTACGAGATCATGAAACGCCGTGAAATATGTAGCCATGTCCAAATTGCATCGAGTATGGCAAGCAGCAAGAAGCGCTTAGGAGACTCTGAGAACCGACGCCTGCTCGATAATGCCGGCCTCAGTCGAACGAGTGCAATTAATGAGAAGAGAGTGGTGCAGGAGACCCAACAGCGTCCAGTGAGAGCGCAGCCTATGCGAGCTGCGATCGGCACTATCAGTGGTGCGGGACAAGTTAGTTGGAAGAATACAAGCAATGGAATCACCTCGCAGGCTGAGCAACAAGCCAAAATGAAAGAGGACATCTGTACGCAGTTGCTCATTGATGGTTATGTGCAGTCGTTTGCGGATCTGTTCTACCTCACGCACCGGAACGACACAACAAGCCAGCAAAGAGGGAGTTCGAACGTCAACGGCGCTGTAGGTGGAGCTGCTCCTATGTTGGAACTGCGGGAGTTGGAGTTCCTGCGGGATCAGTTGGTGTCGGCTGAGCACTGCAAGCGACGCGGGGAGATCCCTGACGTTATGGCAGCTTACGACTGTCTAGCCACTTACTGCGCTGAGAAACAGGACACTAAGACCATGATCTTCTTCTACGAGAAGTGTCTGGAGGTTGCGAGGCTCGTCAAGGACCAGATCAGTGAAATGCGCGTACTGAGCCAGATTGGAAGTGGCTATCATTCAGCTGGCGACTTGGAGCAGGCACGACAATTTCTTGAACTCTGCGTGGCGATCGCCAAGGTTGTGTACGAGCACGATGATGACGAAGAGCTACGTGGAGAGGCGTATGCGCAGCTTGGCAAAGTGTACGTGGACCTCGCATTACGCCACGAGCAAGCGAAGAAGTTTCATGAGGCGACAGACCTGTACAAACTCCGTCTAGACTGTGCGGTGAAGTCGACTAATCCAGAGGCACAAGCTCACGCACAGTACAAAATCGGTTCCTGCTACAACGCGCTTAATGAGCCTGCGAATGCGCTTCCCTTCCTGGAGACAAATGTACATTGTCGTTAGTAATCTTCAACCCGATGGATGCTAACGCTTACTGTCTTGTGTTTGTTGTGCAGCTCGCGGCAGCTCGTCAAAATGGAGACGCTGAGGGCGAAGGCAACGCGTGTGCAGCTTTAGCCACTGCACACGAGAAATTAGGCAACCAGCAGCTGTCCATAGAGTTCCTGAACCAGTACGTGGCTATTGCCACACGAGCTGAAAACGTCGTCAACCAGGCAGATGCCTGCGCTCGCCTTGGTCAGATCTACACCGCTTCCCAGAACTTCCAGCGTGCACGTGAAATGCACGAGAAAAACTACGAGCTGGTCCAAGCTGTAGCCGCACGTACCGGTGATCGCTTGGCGCAGAATATTTCCCGAGTCAGCGTTGGGGCTGCTCGTGCAAACGACAAACTTGCGACGTTGTTGATCCTCGTTAAGGACGATTTCCATGGTCTGTTGGCGTGGAAGAATACGCGGGCAGTACCAACAACCGAGTAGCGAAGCAACTAACGAGCAATACAGCAAGAGTTACGCTGTCTATTCTTCAGGATCGCAGATTAACTGTCCGCAGGTACAGATTCGTCGTCGGTAGGCGGGTCAACGATGCTCACACGCAGCAGGCGGCCGTCCAGCTCCTGGCCGTTCATCTCGCTAGCCGCCTCCAGAGCCTCATCGAACGTCGAGTAGACCAGAGACGCCCACAGATGCGAAGATGAGTGGTTGGGCGCCACTAGTTCAGCCTCTTCCAACCTCCCGTAGCTCGAAAACACCTCGCGCAGTCGCGTCTCGTCCGTCTTCAAGTGTAAACCTGCGGTCCACGATTCCCCACACCGTTAAAAAGTATATTGCAACATGGAGACACTACGATTTAAGAACGAATTCGGCATCCTACCGATCACAGAGACGTGCGTCGATAACATGCGAAGACCGGAAGCTGCTGCCGATGTAGTCTGGCCGCGTTGGCGCAGTGTCCGCAGAGCTAGCATTCCACCTCGCATCGCCATGATGGTCAACTGATTGCTTCCAGTACCGGTACCTGCGGCGGTACTGCGGCTGCTCTTGTACAGGGATATGTCGAAACTCTCTGTTCAAGAACACATCTTGTAATAGCTCGAGGGAACAATCGCCACGCAGCTCAAAAAGCTCCGACAGTGAGAAGCTCTCGACGAATCTCCACGTTTCGCGGCCATCGGGACAGTTCGCTGCGGTCTACAGACGCGCCTTATATCTATAGACCGTTATCTGCGTTCCTATCTGCTTTTTTTCAGCTAAATATCCGCTAGAACGGCTTTGAAATGGCCCAAGTAGATGACGACAAAGTCATGAAGGGGCTCTTGGCAGCTGGGACGCCCCCGGCCAGCACTGGAGACGACGCTCGCCCTCGTCACCGCTCGTCCACTACTCGTCATAGTGTTCTGCCTGTGCTGCAGTTCTGGAAGGCCTTCGATCTTGACAGTAAACGAGTGCAACTGGACTCGCAGGGCAGCACCATGAAGAGCGAGAAAGACGCCAGTGTCCGCTCCCGCAAGAAATTAGCGGAGACGACCAAGCACTTCAGAAGATTGGCAACAGATGCAGACAAGGCGGCGGGTGCTGGTCCGCTGCTCAAAGCCTACCAAGAGGAGATCGACCACTTGACACGACGCGCTAAATTCTCTGAGAACGCCTTCTTCCAACTGTACAAGGGACTGTACGCCGCTCCAGACCCTGCACCAGCTCTCGCTATGATGGCTGCAAACTCCGGAAACGATGATTTTGCTGAGGAGAACAAGAAGCTGAAGAAGGAGCTGAAAGAGTTCGAAGCGGAATTTGCGAGCTTGAAGAACCAGGACATCACCATTCGGAAGTTGGAGGAGCAAGTTGCTGCAGCGGCGAGGGAACAGGACGATGCAGTACACCAACAAGTGGAGCAAAGGACGAGAGAATTGGAGAGTCAGATGGAAAATGCTCGATTAGAGTGGGCACAGCAGCGTCGGGACTACGAGCGGCAACTGGAAGCGTCTCGCACAGAGCTACGGGAGGCGTTTGCAAAGCTGGATGCGATGCAATCGGATCTTTTTGCGCACAAGCAGCGGTCGGGACTGGCTCGTAATGCACTTGATGCAGAGATGGAAGCTATCTCGCAGGAATCGCTTCTGTCGCAGACGCTGCAGTTGGAGAACACCCAGCTCAAGAAACAGCTTGATGAATTACTGAGTGCTTCAACGTCGTCGCAAATCTTTGACGCGCACTCGTCGGCGCTTCCAAGTGCTGACACAGACGTAAGTGAAAGTTTACAGTCGGTGAGGGAGATGCAGGCGGAACAGGATGCAGTCGTCGCTGCACTACGCCAAGAGATCTTCCGCCTGAAGGAAAGTCACGCAACTGCTAGTGCAGCTGCATCAGAGGAGGCGAAACGACTGAAAGCTGCACTGGAGAGCGCTGGACAAGCGCAAAAGGACCTGGAAGCTCAGTTGGCTGCGCGCCCGACGATTGAAAAATTCCACGAGGTAACCCGGAAGCTACGGGTTCTCCAACAACTGGAGTACAATATTGTCGATGACGACGACGAAAGGAGCAAATTGTCTTCTGTAGATGCAGACGACAATGACGCTGCCGTTGGTCTGGAGGCGGCAACTGTTGAGGTGGAAAAGATACTGGTATCTCGCGTACGCCGTCTTGAGCACTCGTTGCAAGAGTGTGAGCGGACGCTACAAACTCGGACAACGCAATTACAAAAGGTCCAGGGAGAACTTCACGACCGCGACGCCAAGATTCGAGAGCAGGCAACGCTTATTCGCAACTTAGAGGAGAACGTAGCAGCACTGGAAAAGGCTCGACGAAACCGTGCGTCGGGTGTGATCGGCGGTGATATTGGATCAGAGATCCTAATGGATGCCATGGAGGACCAATTCACTGGGACCTCGGGTTCTTCTCGTGGAAATATTGTCGCAACAGCACCAGACGCTACGTCTTCCAATTCAACTACTTCCTCCGACAGCAAAATGCTGGAAATTGTTCGTGGACAACGTGACCGCTTCCGGGAGCGCATGAAAGAGCTGCAGAGCGAGAAGAACCGCGTAGAAGAGCTGGCGCAGTCGTACAAGAGCACAGTGGCGCGTCTTGAGACCGACAACATGCAACTGTACCACAAGATTCGCTATCTGCAGAGCTATAGTGGTGCTGGCGGATCTGGAGACTCTCGTGTCAAGCCGAACTTCTCTTCTTTAGAGGATGGAAGTGGTGGCGCATCCGACGTCGAAGCTCGCTATCGCGGTATGTACGAGGAGAAGATGAACCCATTTGTGCAGTTCAACAAGATGGAGAACCAGCAGCGCTTCACGAACCTCAACCCGGTGGACAAGATCCTGCTGACGAGCGCCAAGCTGCTGCTAGGTCACCGCATCACTCGCAATATGGCGTTCGGGTACATCCTGCTGCTGCATTTCCTTGTGGTAGCCACGCTGTATTCGTTTATGCATGTCTGCGGGGTCACCAACGACTCGTAAGAAAACTTTATGATGTCGTAAGTAAACAATGTATCCCTGCAAATTGCAAAGTGTATTTGCAAAGTGTATTTTCGTTGAAAAACTTATTGATACCGGTACACCGGTAATTAATTATATTTTGCAAAGGTGCGCAATTTTTTTCCGGGCGTGATGGGAGGAGTGTGGCAGACTGCCGCCAAGGTGGCGCTGTGGCTACCCGTAGGGGTAACAGTGAACGCGTTGGGCTTCAGCTTGGCAAGCGTCAAGGGGCGATCCATGCAGCCGGCGCTCAACGACGGGCTGACGCAGGACGCGGTGCGCGACCGCGTGCTACTGGACAAGTTTTCAATTCAGATGCGGCATCGTTACGAGCGCGGCGACGTGGTGGTGCTGGAGTCGCCCGAGGCAGCGGGCCAGTACCTGATCAAGCGGCTCGTGGCGCTGGAGGGGGATCTCGTGACGGATCGCAGAGGCCGCCATCGGATGGTGCCTGTGGGCAAGTGCTGGGTGGAGGGAGACAACCCCACCTTCAGCGACGACAGCGATTCATTCGGCCCCGTGCCGCTCGCACTTATTGACTCACGCGTCGTGGCTGTGGTGTGGCCACCGAATGAGATGAAGATCGTGCGCTCCAAGCTGCCGGAAAGGGTTAATGTATAGGCAGAGAGTTCTCAACGAATGGCAAGCATTGACAGTTTCGAATGATGCTCACGCTTGCGTTGCGTTTGAATTGAGCAGGAGGAGCCCGAAAACAGGGCAGAAAGAAACAGAGGAGCCTCCAAGCCTCTGGTTGTTAAATCATGTGCGAGTGCGTCTGAGTCAGAGTGACCGTGGAGCAGCAGCATTTCGGATGCAAATCGCCGTATGCATGTGCCGGCAGTGGTGCAAGGTGACAGCGTGCGATGTCGACACCGGAATTCATGTGCTAGACCACCAGCACTATTGGTCACCGTTGGTGTCCGCTCTGCAACGTCGGACATGGCTGAAACCTCCAGCACTTGACTTATTCTCTCGTCAGTTTTGTCCGCTGCAGATGCCGGAAATACCCAGTGTAGCGACGTACAGCAGTCGCAAGTGCAGTAGCTTGCCTTGGAGTTTGTCGTGTGTAGGGCTCGCCGCACCGGAAAGCTCATCGGTGAGCATTCGATCGAGTTGGTGAATGTGAACGGATACAGAGGACAATCAGGTTTACCTTCAGCGAACCACCAACGATCAGTACAGCTTGGTGTTGTGCTGATCAGCCAGTAGATATGGTTGCGAGAAACACGTTCTCCTCAATTCCAGCGACGCTGCAGCACGACCGGCACCAACGAAAAGTAGAAGTGAGAACGAGAAATGAGCAAATGAAATACCTTATCGTGTGGTGCAATTGTGCAAAAGCTGCAACTTGGCACCAACTCCTTAACTACTCTTTGTAAATACACATCGAACACTCTATAATACAGGATGGACGTCACCAGCTAGGGCGCCGATAGATAGAGGGGGTGTTTGTCGGTTGAAGACCGGAGAAGAGAGCTCACCGGACTGCATGCAGCAGCACTTGGAGCCCTCAATTGCAGAAGCGACGGATGCGAGCCGAGTCCGACTGGTTGAAGAACGCGTTGGTCTTGCAGTCAATGGAGCAGAAACCATCGACCGAAGCGAGTGCCTTCTGGAACGACTGTGCGCAGTTGCGGCACTTGCTCGTTTCCGAGTGAATCGCCGTGTCGTAGTGCGACGAGCGGTTCTCGAGCGCCACTTCCTCGCTCAGAATGTAGAACGCGCTGCGGCTCGAGCCGCGCCAGGGCTTGAGCGTCACGTAGCCGTAGTCCACCAGGCGCATGAACAGAGCAGCGCACCCAGTGCGGCTGGACATGATGCCAGCGTCCATGAGCCAGCTCACTGCCTCGGACTGCACAAAGTACTGGTACTGCATCTTGGAGCCTTTATCGCGCGAAGTCTGGGCCAGCACATCGACGGCGCTAAAAATGAGCTCCTCCTCGACGTCACCCAGCTGCTCGTTGTCCGAGGATTCGCTGGACGCCGCCGCCGACTCGAGGCCAGACAGCGAGTGCGTCGAGGCGGACGAGGCCAGTGTAGACTCGGCGAGCGCGTGGCAGTGCTTACACACACGCACACGCCCCCTGTAGCCCAGCTCTGGTAACTGCACGGAGTAGGGCGAGCACTCGCCACAAACCAGCTCTCCGCAGGCTCGGCAATGGTGACGACGGCGCGTCCAGATGGAGAAGTCGTTGCCGCAGCACAGACACGAGTCGCTCGCAGTGTCGGGGCGCCACTGCGGCGGACTGCCGCTCTCCTTGTTGGGCTGTGGGCTGCTGGCGCCGGCTAGTGCCAGAGGCGAATCGCACGCGGTCACGGACACACCCATCTCGAAGTTGATATTGAAGCGTCTGCTCGACGTACGCAACACACGGAGAATCCGAAAGTGAACCGCAATAGACCGCAAGCGAACGGAACCCGAAGTTTGGACGAGAGAGGCGACAGACGGGGCGACGACAAAATGCTCCGGCGTTGCGCAGTGACGCCCTATCGCTGTCACTTTCGCATCGTTGCCCATCACCCTAAATGTACTGAGATGGATTAACTTCATTGAGTACAGCAGTCTTGGAGAGTTTTGGAGCAACGCTGGACTCGTTGAAACAGCTCATCTGCCGTCTGGTGAACGGCTTGCAACGTGAGAGCGGTCGGAAGGCTGCTGTTTGGTGACCGTCCGGCGATAATAGAGGTGAGGAAGGTCGAGTTTCTGAAGCGCGTGAGGAGGGCTGTGGTTCATTTCGCAGGTGTCTCGAAGATTTGCAGTCTCCGTCTTGATTTAAAGCCTCTTGAAGAGAGCGCAGCCAACCAGCCCATCGAACGTGGCATTTTTGCAGCGAGGCGACTATCGCGATCAGCGCGCCGTGAGTGCCGCGTTGCCGCCGTTGCGAAATTCCAAAGCAGCAAAAAGCTGCTGCCGCTTGTCTACATGTAGTGCCGTTGGGTACTGCATGTGAGGTAAACTTGGTGTCTCTGTGTGCCGGCTCAGTCGTGGACCTCCAAGGGAATTCTCTGATTCTTCTCGCGAGAAAAACTAGCCGGTCGAGAAAAGAGTCGACGTGTTCTCCAGCCGGTCTAAAACCAGAGATTTCGCTGCGTGAATGCCGGTCGTGGCCTTCTCTGAGAAGTTCTCGCCTCTAAAATCTCAGTCCTTGCGTCGCCGCTTGGTGCAGTCAGCTACATGTAACGTGGTTGAAGAGGACGGAGCTGAGCTCTCCCTGCTGTGACGGATGTGTCCGCGGGCAAGTCCACCATCAGAAAATGCCATGGGCAAATTCAGTGGTACAGTATTGAAGCGTGCAGACGCAGGCGTCTCGCTGAATTGATTGAGGCGAGCTGCCGTGTCTGCCTGTCAAACAACCAAGCAGCTTCAGTTGGAAAACGCCGCGCGTCGGCCTCGCTTCATCGGGACCGAAAGTATTCCGAGGCAATGCCGCGCTGGCAGCACTGCCAACGTACATGTTCGTACCTCGCTGACTATCCACCGAGTTTTCACATCGCATGGTGCTTCTTCAAGCATCGCCTGCTGAAAAAAAGATGCCATCTGCGCGACGGCACAACACCGTCTCTCTTTGCGAGTACTGGCGCTGTTGACGGTAGACTGCTTGTTGACAACATCCAAGTGAATGTCGAGAGCTTCGCAGCCATCGCGCGCTTACCAGGAAATACTGTGCGGTACCATTATTGTAGCTCATGGGCTCCAGTTGTTACCCGACAACGCACATTGCGCGTCGGGCTCTTTGTTGGCATCGACCGCCAGATGTACGAGGGGAAGTTGGATGTGCCTCGCCGTTATCTAAAAAGCTGAGTGGGTTCGTTTGGGCTTGTCTGCAGCAGTTCTTGATCCTGCTCCTGCCTGTGCGGTTTGAAGCTCCGCTTCAGCGACTCGGGCCGATATAGAGCACAAGAGACGGCGGGCGGCGCGAATTTTGCATGCTGCATCGTCGGCTTGCTCGTCTGTACGGTTTGCGATCCCAGCGATTCAAAGCCTGCACGCGCAGCATTGGAACACGCTCGAGATCGTTGCGAGCTTTGCATCGAGATTAATGCGGCTAGTGAACAGTGTAAGGACCGAGGAGAAGGCGTGAATCACTGCTCAAAAACGGCATACCACGCACATGTACGTGTTCACAGAGGCCTGCCAGCTTGGCTTGAAGGCATCCACCACAAGCGATTGGACGCCAGAGCCGGCATTCGACGGCGCGAGTTGCAGCGTTACCAGCGGAGACAGGGCCGCTGCATGTCAAACGCGACGAGCCATGTTTGGATTGGATCTCTAACAGAAACTCGATCAGGTGTTTTCGCCACTATTTCAGACACATGAATTGCACAGTGCTGCTCATTCAAGCTGCATACATGTCCGAGAACATGAAGCAGTGCGTCTTCAGCTACAGTGCTGCACCCTGTCAAAATCGTGACGAGCGGTTTTCGCGCGGTGAAAACCTAAGGCCTGCAGCTAACCGCTGAAGCGCAAGTTTCAAGTGTCAAGTGCCACCTTTGACAGCGCGAGTGGGACGGCAGCCGGTTGTCGCAGCTCGTCATCGCGGTGGTGGTGCTGGCGGTGATTGCCAGGCGCGGCAGAATGGATGGCGCTGCGGCTCCGCTGAACCCAGTCGCGAAAGATCCTGCGGTCTCCGCTCAACCATCCTGGTCGATTTGAAGCCACGCCAGAACCATTGAAAGTGGCCGTCGACACCTTGAGGCACTCCACCCAACACAACACTGCAAGAGCTGACTCATGCCCGGTCGAGACATGGATTTGAAGCAGCACTGTGCTGCTCATGCAGCATGACAGGCTGGCCAGCGACCATTGCTGGCAGCCTGTCAATCGCCGGTCACTTCAACGCACAACAGCGTTCGCTGCAATCTTCCCGCGCCAAACTCAGGCCCATCCCCGCTTTGCGCAATGGCTTTGCGCGATGGCTACAGTGCTGCCACGTCAGCGCTCTCGAGCCACCACCACCACCCGATCTCGTTTTCCCGCGCGCTTCTGTAGCCACTTCCTGATCCGCTCTGAAGGACATGTCGCGTTGAAGCTGCTCACGGTCGCCCGCTTCAGACTTGAAGCGCTTTACTTGAAGTAACTTGTGTGCATGTACACTGTACATGCACCTGCAGTCCTGTACGTGCAGAAAGTATCTAGAGACTACAGCGAAAGCACATGCAGTGGGTGTTTAGCATGACAACACGTTACTTTTGCGTGGTAGTGTCTGCATACAGGATAAGGCCACTGGCGTCGACGAAAAGCTGTGTGAGCGTGAAGGTGAGAGCGATTTTCCCACAACATTACTGTAGAAGATCTATTTGACCATCATTCCCAACTACTTCAAGTTGAAGTTGTTAGAGTGTTCGTCAATGCATGCACTTCAACTTGGAGGTTTACAAAATCCTATATGTTAAACGAAGTGTCCGCTCTATAGACAGTATAACCGAGTTCCGCACAACACGCGCTTCATGAGCGTCTTGCGCAGTGAAACCACAGGCGCGCAGCCTCTGTCTTGCCCTGAGTAGTATTCGAGTTCGAGGAATCCTGCCCGGTTCACGCCGCCTTCCTTATTGTCCTCCTTCTCCCAACGAGAAGGTAGTTTCCACCCTGGTATACCTGGCTCTCCCTGTACAAGAGTAAAACTCTGGTTGAGCCAATTTTCTCCCGGCTCCCCAATGGCCAGATCCACCAGTACTTTGGTCAACTCTCGCTCGTCGTAGACCGACAAGTTGAGGGCGTAGAACCGCTCGGGAGCCATGGGGTTCATGATGTTAAGCCAGCCCAACATACCCGCACACACTTGTTGCTCTCCCCTAGACATAGCGTCGTAGATTAAGTAGAAGTTCTGGACGTCAATGAGCCTGGAGAACAGGATACGGGCCGTCTCGGGTCGAGCATGGAACGACGCTGGCATACACGCGATGATCTTTGAGGCTTGTTCGCACGAGAGCCACCGATCGCAGATAGCCGACTCAATCTGCACCATCTTCAGCCCCACGTTCTCCTTCGTTGCTCCAGTAAGGCGAAATGTGTATGCGTGGTCAGCTACGAACCCCCAGCCACGTTTGAGGATGGAGGCGCGAGTTCTGTTCCAAAACTCGGACTGTTCCTGGGATCCAGTCCGCTTCATCTTCATCCTCGCTATTCCAGCCAGTCCAGTGAGTTCTGCTACCGCTTCAATCTCTTCTTCGTCCTCGTTTTTACCTTCACCACTCGCCTCCATCGGTTGTCGTTGTCCTCTCGCTCTTTGGGCTCGAGTAGGGCCAAGAGAACCCAAAGCGTCAGGTAGAACGACGTCCATCTGAAGCAAATCGATGAGTTGGTCGAACCTCCGGTCACTGATCTGCGTAGTACCGCGCTTCGGCCGAGTCGTACTCACGTAGTCGAAGCAGAGTTTACCCCGACGAGGTAGAGAGTGGAAGAACGCATTGGTGAGTACGATACTGTGGCCGTCCAGCTCTTCATTGCGGAAATTCTCCCAGTTCCCATGTTGGGACGTATCAGCTCGACCTGAACGTAGTTTCGAGAACAGCTTCTCGCTCTGAGCCACTTCGGCCAGCTTAGTAAGCGCAATCCGGTCCTTGTGCTTGGCTAGATCGAACGAGTAGTGCGCTGTGGGGTTCCCAAGTACCACAGAGTAGGCACTACCCATCCGAGCTTTTAGCTTACACCTCTGCATGAGCGTCAATGTCCGACCTAAGAGGATCTGTGCCTCTTTGGCTGTCAGCATTTGCGGTAGTAATAGAGCGATCGTCTCGATCTTCTTGCTTTCGGGCTTTAAGTAGTGACAAGCATCGAGAAGCTGATAGGCTTGAGCTGCTGTAAGTCGAATCTCCGAGTCGTACATGGCTACATGGAACAGATCGTCCTGTTCAGCCTTGGAAGTGGCCATTTCAGTGATATTCCGGATCAAAAGATCCAAGCCAACTCGAGAGATTTTACCCTGACGGAAAGCCTCATCGTTCGTAGCGAAGGCTTCGCGGTCGTAAAGGAAATCAACGTCTAATTGACCGTCTTCAGGGATAATCCAAGGCTTTTGAGTCGAAGCTTCTAACAGCGAGACTAACGGAACCTTCTCGAGACTCAATTCGTCGTGTTCGCCTTTATCCTGACCCAGTAGCTTGTTCTTGATCCGATCCAGTAGTAAATCTTTCATGAATTCAACGAATTCGAACTCCTCCATTTCGCCATCTCCACTGATATCGTACGTAGTAATAGCGTTGGATATTTCTTTCTCGTCATAATTGTCAATTCCCAACATAGTGAACGCTTCCTCGACTTCATCCGCATCGATTTTGCCCGAGTGATCTTCATCGATCATCTGGAATACTGCGTGGAAGAAGAAAGCGCTGAATTCTCCTTCCTCAATGAACCCTGACCGATTATAGTCGAACTTCTCCAGCATAGAAGTCAAACTCTCCATTCTAGGGAACAACCCGATTTGATTCAGAACCGCCATGAGCTCATCCTGATCCACATACCCGGATTTGTCACGGTCGACGTTAGCAAACAGTGCATCCAGTCCTCTGGTTTCCAGTGTACTCTCCTCTCCTTCATTATGAACTCCTGCCCCTTTATGTTGTTCAACCACGAGATTCTCTTTCTTTATCAACGTAATCGCCCTCTTGGCCGCGGTTGGAGATTTATATTCCATACGTAAGAACCGACAGCCTTTCCGAGTTGTAGCGAGACGGACGAGCTCCATTGCGATCATTTTGTCGTAAGCATTGTTTAACTGAAGTGCGTACCTTCCTGCAGGCTCTCGAGGGTTGAAAACCCGGGAAGACTTGGCGTTAAACACTGGTAGGTCTTGTATATTAACGTCAGCACTTGTGTGTGAATTAACACCAGCAGAAGCAGGTCTTAAACGCACTGGAGTGGGGGCAGAAGCCTCAATGGGCATGATATTCGCTCCGAGGTTGCAAGCGTGCAGTTCAATCGTGCATCCGACCTCCGTTTGGTTCGAACACAGAGCTGCCATGAGTAATTGACCGCCTTCTCTTCCGATGTTGTTGCCATTTAGCTGAAGTGTACGTAGCGTACGGTTGGAACGGATAGCGTTAGCGAGTACCATCGACCCTTTCACTCCGATACTGTTGTACGATAAATCGAGCATCTGCAGACTCTTGTTGAAGCGCAAAGCCTCGCCAAACATCATAGCTCCAGCATCTGCACACGCGTTGTAGGCGAGTGTAAGCTCCACAAGTGTCCGGTTATCCCGGATGGAATTCGCCAGTGCGATACTGCTTTCCAAACGAAGATAATTCCACGATAAATCGAGATGCACGAGCACAGGATTCACATGGAGCATATTGGCAATCGCTTCTCCTCCGGTGGTGAAATTGGGCTGGACAACGTTGAGATTCTCCGCTTTACCAATGCAGTTCCTGCTCATCCAGAGATGCTGAATCGATTGATTTTTCTCAAAAGCCGTCATAAAGGCTGCGCATTCATGGTCGTCGATGTCTGCGTTGTCTACGTGCAGCATCTCCAAGGTGCAACCGGAAGAAACGAGGTATGACCGAAGGGTTTGAGCGCTTTTAGGGCCGATTTCGTTCTGAGAGATGTCCAGTCGACGGAGGTTCATGGTCAAACTACCTTCACTCACAGCTTGAAGGAGTTCGTTCAGGCCGTCGTCACTAAGGCGGTTGTCCCGTACGCTGATCTCTTCGACATGAGGGAGATCGTGCACTAAGGTCCTGGCAAAAGCTGAGATAGCGGTATCGCCTAGAGATTGGAAGGAGAAATCAAAGACGTTGGTGTGTCTGTTGCGGATTAGAAAGGGGACGACAACTTGGGATTTCGCAGTGCAGGAGGCCAGGAAATGAGCTCGTGGGGATAATTTATCACTCAGAGGCAGTTCTGGGCGATTCTCAGCGTTCGTGATCAAGGAAGACGCTCGGGATAGGAGCCGTGACGGATTCAGCTCTTCATTCACCTTTTTCATCTCGTACGAGGACGGATACACAGGGATAATCGCTTCCGAATCATTTTCGTCTGGTAAATCGAGAGCACTTTTCGCAGCTTTACTGTCCATGAAGAGATAAGGACGGGAATAAAGCTGCTTGTACTGCACGTAGAACTCTTCTTTTGCAGTCTTGCCAAAGTACTTGTGGCTGGTTGGAGTGTTGGTCAATTCTTCTTGGGAAAGACGACGTAGTCGTAGAGCCCTTGCAGTCGCATTTTCACCATTGAGACCGGTATTGCGTGGTGCTTTGGCCCCGGGGGTCTACAGACACAACATGAGTAAAATATCTGAATAAAAAGTAGTTTTGAAATATTTCCATACTCCATGCTTTGATGAGCTTGAGCCAGTGATTTGATCAGCAGAAGATGGTGCTGGTTCTACCGTAATAATGAGTTCTTCGTCATTCGCAGGTGATTGTTGGCTCTCGTTACCGGGTAGTTTTTCCTTCTCTTCCACGTAGTATGTCGATTTTCTCCTTGTGGAAGGCTGCCAATCCGATATTAGTAGTAAGTTTTTGTGTGATACAGATTTCAGCAGTCTCCGTTCTCTTTTACTACATGTAGGGATCAAACGCTTCGAGGACATTGACTTTTGGTGACGTAGTAATCGACCGTTGGGTTTCGATAGTGAAGCTTCTGCACCTTCAAGTTCTCGGTTGGCGTCCTCCTCTGGTAACGAGTCTGCGAAAATCTGCATTGTGCGTAGATAGCGACGTTTAGTGCCTAGTGGTCGAAGATCTCTTGGAATCACGATAGGCGGCTCCATTTCTAGCGGTTCAGGAGGCATTTCCGGCAGGGGAATATTGTCTCCAAACGAATTTCTAATGAATTATAAGAACTAAGAGCGTGAATTTGTATGACTTGTAAAGAACGTACCGGTACCAGGACACTTTGCTTTTCGCTTTGTCACGGCCATTTGAGTCGTTAATTCCTTCACCAAGAGCTACAAACGAACTAGGACGACCAAGTATCGGAATTGCTTCTTCGTATTGCATCGCTAAAAACTAAAGATGTCGTTTCGCGTCCTAATGTGTAGTCTACACAGTTATTCGATCTTGAAGCGTCGTTGGCAAAGTCCAATTGTTCACGATGGAGGCGAATCAGGGGCAGTCGGTCACCGGCTCGTTGACAATGACGACGGATGTGGTCATGAACCGAGCGGGGGTCTACGACTTGTTGGCACTGAAAGAGGTTGAGGGATTTTGTCGACTGTACGGTGAATTACTCGAAGACTTACGTGGTAGTTGTAGCTGATTCTGCGTGATGAAGATCTGGCCCAAGTGGACGAAACTTGTGCTCAAAGTCTGGCTTCGTTGGAGATTTTATCTTTGTCGCACAACCGATTGACGTCGCTCGATGGATTTCAGTATTTCGTCAATCTGATCGAGGTTCGGATCCGAAACTTAGCAGAATGAAGTTGATTCTGAGTCAATTAACTATTGTGTATTGGAGCAGCTCAATGTGAATTTTAATCAGATCGAGGCACTCGACAATCTCCAGGTTGAAAGTAGCTTGATATGAGGTTTATGGTGGAAAATCTGACGTTTTGGCTTTATCTAGTGCGCTGGACTGGAGAAATTGTTTATTGCCAATAATCAGGTTTGGATCGTTGATTATCTGAAAATGAATCAAGACTAAAGGTTTTTCTGAAGGTTGTGGACATAACTCCGCTACGCAAGCTGCTTAAGTTGAATACTCTCTCCGTGTATGGCAATCGGATCGACGATTTAGACTCCGCACTGCATACATGTCGTTGCCTACCAAAGGTAAAGCTTTACCTTGAATATTGGTCTTTTGTTTCCTCTAACATTCCTGTTGTTAGCTACGATCTCTGGATTTAGGTGGGAATCCGTGTTCGCGCGATGTTGAAGGGTACAAATTTCGAGTTGTTCGTGTGCTTTCGCGTCTGAAAACATTAGACGGTGATAAGCTTACACAGCTCGACAAGGAATTAACAGAAGAGTTCTTTGCCTCCGCGCACAAACGCGCTCGACAGAGCAACAACGGATATATTGGAGCTCGGCCATTTACAGCCCCTGCCGCTGGAACGAGAGGAGATCTGGCTCCAACAAACGGTAGGATATCGTTCATTGCGTCGATCGGTATTTCTCCTGACCATCTTCACTGCAGGCGTTGATCCTTTTGCGAGCAACCTGATGCCCCGTGGGAACGTTCGACTGTTCCGCGATGATTTCCTCAACAACAATCCGATTCTGCTTGAATACATGGCCCAGGACGCTGGCAATAGGCAAGATCAGTCCAACGGCTTCGATGACGACTCATCTCCATCCAGTTCCAGCTTTGTCGAGAAGATGCGCACTGCTAATCCGCTGCCCAGTGGCGAGATGGATACGCCGGACGCTGAGGAATCAATTTCAACGAAGCTGAGTCTGTCGCAAAGCGTGTCAACGTCACATTTGGGTGTGGATCCATCGGACCCCAACACGACGATCCGCAAGCTGCTAAAGCATATTGAAGTGCTCATGGTAAGTTAGTTATCTTTCGTCTGTTAGAATTCTTCTCTTACCCATGTTTTGACAGGAATCGCTGGGGAGGTACAAGAGTCACCAATTGGATGCAGTGAGCGAGTCGTTGCTGGAGGAGAACAAACAACTACAAACCGAGAACAACAACATACCGATTCTTCAAGAGCAGATTCAGGACTTGAAGAAGCAGTTAGTCCGACTTGAAAGTGGCCCGGATGGAGCAAGAGTGACCGAAACGAAACGTGTGAAAGCTTTGGAGCAGCAAAACGCGAGTTTACAGCGGGAAAACACACGGTTGAGAGAAATGCTGCTCCGCCAGACAAAAGCGACTGAAGAATCCCTCGACGCTCTAAAATCCCCTCGAATACCCCCCGACGATGAGGCAACCAATACTCAAGAGAAGGTGTTAGACCCTCAACGGTTATCGCACTCCGAGGTAAAGCGTTTGGTCTTAGTTGGGAACATTAGACTCGATACTCACCCGGTCCCTGTGTATCAGCTTCTTGGTGAATCTGCGCTGATTGACGTGGAGTTGACCGAGTTGATACTACAGAATGAAGTCTCACTCGAGCTCATTCGAAACGTACGTGCCTGCAGATATAATCCTTGTAGAAGGCTGAAAATCTAACACTGTGGCTGCAGGACATCAAAAACACGAAGAAAGAGTGGGAGGAGCATTTCCAGCAGGCCAAATCCGCTGAACAATCTCAAGTGCGTCCTCAAACCTCTCTGGGACTGAATAGCAGTAGATCGGAAGGGGGAGTGGGCCTCTCTGTGGCTCAGAACGGAGGAACTCGAGGTCGACGACTCCACACTTCGGCAGGGTTTCGGAACGGACCAGACGCACATTTGCTACGACAAACGCCAGTACATCCCCTCGCCAGCATTCGCGAGGTTAGCAACAGTGACGGTGCCACAAACATCCTTACCTTATGAGAGCAGATACCTGCTAAAAAGACGGGGTAGGTACGGTACGACCACAACTACTCCAGGCCCGCGAAAGATACAAGCAAAATGCATTTTGTTTCACCCTCGGTCAACTGCATCGCTGTCTCCTTGGGTCTTTCATGTTTTGCTCCGTGTACAAGCGATTTAGGAAGTCCCTTGAGCTGCAGCATCAGGCCACGTTCCGTCCTCTAAGACCGGCCAGTTAGTTGCGTTCCGCTCATGGACCGGTACTAAAATCTCGCGCGTACTAACATCCACTTGCGATAGCTCTGCGTAGATAAACATCCAACAATGGATCACATTACTAAACATTCAGTCAACAAACCAATAGGGACGATTCGCCAATACCTTGCAAAGTAAAGTTGAATAGCGCCGGCGCAGGCACGTCGTTTGGCAGCTTCAGATCTTTCTGTCGCAGCTCATCGAAGAACGGGTGCGCAGCGGCCTCCAGCGGTTTCGCACGTCTACGGCACAAAACAGGTCTATCAGCATCACTTTCGCCAACTTCAAAGGATAAAACCTTACCGTTTCGGGTCGTAGACCAGCATTTTGGACAGCAAGTTAATTGCCTCGGGCGGGGTTCGTGAGCGGAAGATCTTACTCCACGAATGGGCCTTAATCTGCGGGAACTGGAACTCCGTGTAATTCGGGTTCATCGCTTCGATCTCCTCGCGCTGCGGCGTGCCGAGCACCTTGATAATTTCCACCAACTGGTCCACACCGCTCTCTCCAGGGAACAAAGGCTGTCCCAGAAGCAGCTCCGCGCACACACAACCTAGTGACCAGATATCTAGACAGAGCAGACAATGAATTTTAAGGAAAGTTAGTACACAATAGCTTCTCTCAGCATTAGGAATAGATACGAACCGATCGCTGTGGTGTAGTCCGTGGCCCCAAAGATCAGCTCCGGGGCACGGTAGTAGCGCGAGCAAATGTACGACACGTTGGGCTCGTTCTTCTGCAGCACTTTGGCGCTCCCAAAGTCGCATAGCTTCACCTCGTGTGATCTGGGGTCCAGTAGCAAGTTTTGCGGCTTAATATCACGGTGGCAGATGCCCATGGAGTGGATGTAGGCCAGGGAGCGGCAGATCTGATAGATGTAGAGCTTCACCAGCACAATGGGCATGTACTGCTTGGCCTTCTGCAGCTGTCGGGCCACCCCGTAGACCGTGTCAGGGATGAACTCCAGCACCAAGTTCAGATACAGCTCGTCCGGCTTCTCTCCGTTGCAGTAGAAGCAGTGTTTAAGCTGCACAATGTTCACGTGGTGCAGCTGCCGCATGATCTGCAGCTCTCGATTCTGCAATTAAAAAATAATGAAGATAAGTTCACAAGAAAATAACAAAATAGAGAACAAATTGTCCCACCTTGAAGCGTTTATCCTGCAGGACTTTCTTGATAGCTACAATTTCTCCCGTTTCCTCCACTGTAGCTTGAAACACGACGCCGAACGAGCCATTGCCGATGATTCTTTCAGCCGAGTAGTGGATCGTTTTACCCTACAGAATAAATAAAAAAATAAAATAGTATCAATTCTCCATCTGCTCCCCCAATTACTGTCAATATTGAACATACATCAGAGAGTGTGTGGGCAGAGTCTCCCACTGTGATCCCCGTGCTCTCGTTGCGCATGTCCTCCTTCTTCTTGGTGGTTGACGCCGTCGTTTGGACAGTCGCGATGTCATCGTCCACGCTGAGCTGGATACTGGGGTCGGAACGTTTGGCGCCGCTTGCAGGAGGCTTAGAGGCGTCGCTCATGGCGCGACAAGGGGTGAGGGGGGCGGAGAGCGAGCCTGGGGCGGACCTTGCTTGCGGGGAGGCTTTTATCTCTGGAGGTTTTCGCGAAGGAGCATCTACAAAGTACAGTTTGTGTTGGTTTTGGTGGTAAGTTTGATATACTATTTAAGACATGCATATATAATATAAAAGTTGAAAAGATATAGTGAATGCCAAAAGAGAGAGATAATATATTAATATATATGTATTAATACAGGTAAGGAATCACCCCATGTGCGTTTTTATTCCGAGAGCGCCTGCGATTGGAGGAAAATCAACAGATGGTACTCCGAAAACTTCAACTTCTGCATGCCATTTGCCAGGATACACCACGGTATGCAGCGAGTCATTTGCAAGGAGAGACGGATGTTTGCAGTTCTAAAGGTCCAGTTAAAGGGTGAAGCACTGCAGCAGACTCTGCTGCAGGACTGCCGATACGTCGTACACTGTACTGTACGTTGCGCTCTGTGCTCTATGGGATTTGCACAAATCTTCTTCACCAGAAGTGTGTCGTCGGAGAGATATCTCTGGTCATTTACATGGGACTTCTGATGCTACTGGGATCACGCCGGAAGCGTGTACTGGTGCTGTGAAGTTGCTTGCGATGCGCTTGATTCGTTCTGCAATACCAACGGCAGAACGTTCCCCCAAGAGGTGAAGCTGCGAAGACGCTGTCTACAGTTCAATCCCCATCGCATCTGCGCTTGTCGTTTTCTTTTTTGTCACGGACGAGATGAAACGAGCTGTTGGAACTGATCAATAGCCTGATCAAGTGTTGGTGTAATTTAGGAGGAGTGAAACCTGTCGAGATATCAAGCGTTTTTCACTATTTCCAGGCTTCTTCATGTCTGGCATGACACGCGATAATGCATCGCGGAAGTAAGAGAAAGCGTCCTGCTGTACACGTATGGCACGAGTGCAGAGCTCTCAGTTCTCATCTCCTCTCCCAATGAGCAGCCATCCTTCTCGTCGCTCCTGGCTGGTGTTAGCAGGGCTGTACACCCAACTCCTTTTCGGAAATACACTGGTTAACGCTCAAAATGACTCATGGGACCCCAGCGGCAAATTCCCGTCCCCGACCAAGCTCGTGAACGCAACCACAGAGCAGTCGTCGTTCTGCCAGCCTCGCCACCTCGACACTATGCGCAGTAAACCCGTCCCCACGAACGCCTGGTGGGCGAACCTCGTCACGTGCGATAGCACGACGAACGCCACTGGCCCCATCTGGCCCAACCCGTTCGCAATCAGCGTCGAGTCTTCGGGAGCGTACGGCTTCGCTCTCAGCTATCCGTACCGCAACAGGTTCTTCGGCGGGGTCACGGATGGGGTGGCCAAGTACTACGCACATCCAAAGCGAAACGAGATTCAACTGACTGCGCTGGAATTCGCGACTTCAATCCCAGACATGCAGGTCACCAATTGGACGGACCTGGGCGTCACCTTGCAATTGCAGGCTCCAGCTTCCACGGGTACTTTGAAATCGAGTCTGGTGAGCGGCATGGCGTACTTCACTTCCACGTACCAGGGCCTCACCCCCGAACTCCTCTTTGAAGCTCCCATCGCGACGATCAACGGGGTCTCGGCCAGCATCGGAACGCGCTACACTGGAAGCAAATTCAACGTCCTCGCAGTGAGCGGCCAGCAGTGGTGGATTCACGTCTTCCCTTCGGCCGAGGCGAAGTCCAGCACCATCCAACTGAACCTTGCGACCAGTATGATCCTTCAAGGCTTGACGACGTTCAACGGAGTGATCCGGATCTCCTCCATCCTTGATGCTTCGCAGTCCGCAGCGCAAGACACGTACAGCAGTTGCATTGTGACGGGAGGAGACGTAGAAATCACCAGCGACTCCAAGTACTCGTTCAAGTGGAAGACCGAGGGAAGTTGCTCGAAAGGGCTCTTCCACTATGCACTGGACCACCACACCAAGTCTCTCACGGCTGCGAGCGTAGCTGAAGTGGCAAATGTAGCCATGTATTCAGCTGCGCGTGGGCTCATGAAGGGCTTAGTCACAGTGGCGTCTCCTCCAGCCTGGAACTTCTACGAGTCTCGCAGTATCCCAGTGAGCCACTACCCACGCACTCGTCTCACCAAGGCAGTAGCTCTTCAGCAGGATCTTTTCACCAAGTTGCGTAATGATATCCAGAGCATTTGGACGGTGTCGAAGGACGGCAGCTACTACTTCACAGGGAAACTGGTGCAGCAGTACGCGTCGTTGTGTCTAATGGCCAACGACCCCATGATAGTCGGCACGGACATTTCGCTCTTGCGTCGGTGCGTCACTAAACTCGAGAGTGCCGTGGCTCCGTTCCTCGACAATAGCTGGAAGTACAAGCTCAAGTACGACGCCGTGATGGGCGGCATCGTGAGCTCCGAGGGCTTCATGACGGGCGACATGAACGCGGACTTCGGCAACACCGTGTACAACGACCACCACTACCATTACGGCTACTGGGTGCACATGGCTTCCGTCATCAACTACTTGCACCCGACCTGGTCGCGTATCGGAGAGCTTAACAACATGACGCGACTGCTTCTTCGAGATGTCGCCAATCCTTCGAGTGACGACCCGTTCTTCCCTAAGTTCCGCGGCTTCGACTGGTTCCGAGGCCACTCGTACTCGCACGGCATGACGACGCTCGCGGACGGGAAGGACGAGGAGTCCACGTCCGAGGACATCAACTTCGCGTACAGTATGGCGCTATTCGGTCAGAACACCAACCACACGCGCATGAAAGACATCGGCCGTCTCATGACCAAAGTGAGCGTGCGCTCCATCCAGACGTACTTCCTGTTCGACAGCTCCAACACGATCCATCCGGCCGCCTACCGCCCTCACATGGTGCCTGGCATCCTTTTCGACAACAAAGCGGACTACGCGACGTGGTTCTCCGCTGACGAGTACATGATCCACGGCATCCAAATGCTGCCCGTGACCCCCGTGACGGAATACGTGCGAACGTCCACTTTCGTCCAGGAGGAATGGGACAACATCCTGTCCAAACTGGACATTGTCAAGAACGAGGAGCTAGGCAACTCGTGGCTGTCGCTCTTGTACCTCAACTACGCGCGCGTAAACAAGGCCCTGGCCCTCGTAAAGCTCAACCAGTGCACTGCAATGATGGACGGTCTTTCTCGCTCCTGGGCGCTGTACTTGGCGGCGCAGTCCTAGCTCTAAAGCCAACATCCAGCAAATCAACTACCTGTCAGTAGATCCGCTACTCGTAGTCATTTATCAATGCAACTTCACCTTCATTTTGCCCCTCTATCGTCTAATTCCGCTGCTTCCCGATGCACAGTCGACCTGAGAGCTGTTTGTTGGGGTCGCGCTCTTCGTATTCAGTAAGGAACAGCACGCGCAAGACGTCAATCAGCGCCTCTCGCTGTGTTTTCTGCTCCTTCGGCTCTGTTTTGCTGTACGGCGGCGTCTGGAGACTGGCGTTGATGGTTTCTATCACCTCTTGGCGCATTTCCTGCAGTAAAGCGGCCGAACGGAAGGAGCTCTGGAAAACCACCCAGTCGTTCACTCGCAGCCCGATCGTCTCGTTACCGGCCTTGTCCTTGCGTCGCAGTTGTGGCAGTGGCTCCAGTGCGTGGCCGAACAGACAGACCGCCAACGGAAGCACAAGACTGGAGGCTGGGAGATAGACCTGGGAGGTGTGGAGCTTCACTGCGTACGTGAGGAAGTTGCTCGCTCGGAAACTCGCCACTTTGTAGTTAATCGATCCTGGATGCACCACCACAACGCCATGATCTCGTTCACGAAGCACTGCACGCTTGGGGCCATACGCTGCTGGTGGCTCTGCGTGCACCAAGTTCGGAGCGAGACCAGCATAGAGGACGGCAGAAATCGTTGCTAACTGCTGCAGAGTCATCCGTTCATCTCCTTCTGACTCAGACTTTGGCAAGAAGCCAAGCTGTGCTACGAGACCTCGGAACTGCCGTTTCAGTTTACTCAGTTCACGGAGTCCTCGGTGGCTCAGGAAGTTCTGGTGGCAGAAGCTCTTCTCGTTCACTCCACTGCTTTTGTTCTGCACAACGTATCGCCACGCTTCAAAGGCGTTCACGTCCGTAAGGAGATCGCTGGCTCCAACTGCGAATTGCTGGCGAGCCTGTTTCATTTCATTCTGACGGCCAAAAGGAGCAACAAAAGGAGATTTCGTCTCCAGCACGGCAGCGCACGTACTGGCAGCGTCGAAGACACCAAAGAGTGCTCCAAGCAGCAGCAGCTTGCCCACCTTCACGTCCACTGGCAACCTGGCCAAATGAGCTCCCAACTTCGTGAGCGCTTCGTCCTCGCGAGTGAGCGCGCCAATCTCGAACAGTTCCTCCAGCGCATCCTGGATACTGACGTCGTCAGGCGGGTCCAAGCACTCGCGAAGGAACTCCCCACATCCGTCCTTCTGGTCGCCATCCACGCCGAATGTCTTGATCTGCAGACACAACGAGGTCAAAGGCGCGCGGCGGATCTCAGGCACAGGCTGCTCGAGCATCACGGAGCGGAAAACAGACTGCGGGAAGAGACGGAAACACGAGCCGCCACTCGTACGTCCGGCACGACCTGCACGCTGCTTGGCGTTCGCTCGGGCGACCCAAATCTCGTCCAGCACATTGGTGCGACGCTGGGCGTCGTGGCTCATCTGTTTCACGCGTCCAGTGTCGATCACAACCTTTACGTCATCAATGGTTAGAGAAGTTTCAGCGATGTTGGTGGCTGCGATGACGCGGATCACTCCGGAGCGTTGTCGGAAGATCCGTTGCTGTTCTTGAGCTGAAAGAGACGAGTGAAGTGGCAGAAACTCGAATTCTCGGCCGTGCGGGTCGTGGCGGAGGAGACGGCTTCCTTCCAGCAGATCCAGCAGCGAAGTGATCTCTTGAAGACCAGGAAGGAACACAAGCACCGACGCACTCTTCCTGCCCTTTTTCGAAAGAGAAAGTAACTCCGTTTCCGTGGTGATATGCTCCAGAAGCGCTTGAATGAGTTCATAGTTGACTACAGACGGGTCCAGACGCTCCAGAGCAACCAGCGTCGACTCGCTATAGTTTTCAGCCAGCATTCGCTGTGTTTCGCTCGCAGTATTGGAAGAGGAACCCGATGACGACGTCCACGAGACCTGCTGGGTGTACGATGTGCCGCCACGGCCGGAGATGGTCACTTGCGTGGAGTTTCGATCCGTTCCGCTGTTGTCCACACCCACATAAGCGGGAGATTCTTCGTCCACAACAAACTGAGTCTTCTCCAGCACATCTTCGAGATAGAACTGCTCCACAGGGAACGTTCGACCAGGAACTTCGATCATCGGACACACCGCAGCACCACCAAAGTACTGTTGGAAGCTGGCAGCGTTGAGTGTTGCACTCATGAGAATCACCTTCAGTGGTGGCAACGTGCCTCCGAACTTCCGCCGTCGAGCAGCGTTGCCTTCAGCGAGGAATTGGCGCAGCATAGCCAGCAACACATCACTCTGAAGGTCGCGCTCGTGTACTTCGTCTACAATCACGTGACTCACTTCCTCACTTAACGTGTGTGGATCCTGCAGCTTCCGAAGCAAAATTCCGGTGGTGCAGAACAGCAGCCGCGTACGGCGCGTCATCCGCGTCTCAAGGCGAATCTGAAATCCAGTGAGCGAGTCACCCGTGCCCATGTTTGACTCCCCAAGCTCCTCGGACACGCGTTCTGCCAGACTAATCGCAGCCAGTCGACGAGGCTGCGTACACACAATCTGTCCGCGTGCTCCTCCACGCTCCGATAGCAAGAGATCTTCGAGCAGGAACTGCGGCACCTGCGTACTTTTACCGCACCCAGTCTCACCGGATATCAGGATCACATCATGGCTCGACAGCTTCTCAACAACTTGCTTCTTGAACGACGCAATTGGCAAAGACTCGCGCTGTTGGAGCTTGGATCGGTACGCGCTTGAACGCATTTGCTTCTGGAGCTGTTCACGTAGCTGTTGAGACAGTTCCACCGCAGCTTTGCGGTCGTCTTCGCTCTCTTCTTCCACTTCAAGTTCGTCCACAGACGCAATGGTGGACTCAGCCGGCTCTTCAATCTTCGTCGTCTCCTCATCAGACAAATCCGCGTCCCAGTCATCGACACTCCAGTCCTCCAGCGCATTTTCAACGTCTTCATCCTCCTTTTTAGCTGAGACAGAGGGCTTCTGTGTTGCTGGTACTTCTACTACAGCTTTCTTCTGGGCGATCTCTGCGGGAAGAGTGTTGAAAATCTCGGTCAAAAGCTCGTCTTGTTCGTCACGATCAGCTGCCGCCGCCGCCGCCTCATTATCCTGCTTCTCTTTGACCCACTGTTGCCACATATCACGGTACAATGGTGGCAGCACACGATACAGAGGCAGATCGGGCGATAGATCGAACAAGGCGCTTGTAGCCACCGCATCCTTGGCGTCTGAAATGGAGTCGAACCCTTGAGCTGCGTCACTAGCGTCTCTCACAGTCACATCACGCTTGCCTTGATTTTTGTTGCCGAGAACTACCGAGTAGAGGTGTCCTCCTCCTGGGGCTCGAGACAGCTTCTTGTACTGAGGCTTCTGCAAACCGTTCTTTCGACAGTGCTGCTCCAGGTGATCACGTGGAGACTTTCCAGTCCAAGGCGCAGCAGCAGCAGCAGCTTGTGCCTGAGCGGCTTGAGCTACAGCTGCTTGAGCCTTCAGCATGTTGCGACCTTTCTTGTTCTTTCCTCCTTTCCCCTTCTTGCCCTTAGACGCAGTCAGGTCTGCTATTGCTTGGGCGGCAATGAGAGCAGCCGTGTCGACGGCAGCGCTCTTCTGGATCTCTACGGCACTCACCACAGTGACCTCAGCTTCTTCCAACAGCCCGAACATGCCGCCATCGCCGTCATCCTCGTCGTTTTCAGCTTGAACCGGGGCATTCGATTCTTCGACCTTTTCCGGCAGCTTTTCATCCTTTCGCTCCGAAGTTTCAGTCTGATCATGAGGCTCTTCTTCCTCTGTTATGCCGAGTGCCAACGACAGCAGTTCATCGTCTGCATCTTCCACCGTAGACGGAGCTGGAGGATCAGTCTCCTCTGGAACAGGCGCAGTCCTTGCTTTCACAGTTGCTGGCTTGTTTTCGGCATTATCCTTCTTGTTGTCCTTCTTCTCCTTCCTCTGCTGCTGCTGCATTGGATCCCTCCACCCACGAGCCAGCAATTGACGTCTTGTATCCTGAATCTGCTCGTTCAGCTCACGCGTCTTCTGCTTATCACCACTCTTGGCTTTTTTCTTGCTCTTTCGCTCCTTCATGCGGTTAAGCGCTGCCACCAGCTCATTGTAGCGTTTTTCCAGCTCCTCCAGCTCGCGTGCTTCAGGCGATACTTCTGCCTCTCGTCTAGCCATCTCTTCTTCTCGGGCAGCCATGTTCAGCACATACTGTTGTGTCCACGAGAGCGCCTCGGTCTGCTTAGCATCAACCTTCACCTCCTCTTGAGGTTTCTCCTGGTCTGTACACTTTTCCTGGGTTTTCTCCTGGTCCCACGTATCAACCTTCTTCTCCTTCTTCTGCTTTCCCTGTCGATCCTTCTCCTTCACCGGAGCATTAACTTCAGCCACCAGCTCCCCACCGTCGTCATCTTCGTCTTTTAAGCTCTGTAGCGTCGTGGGCAGAGCACGCAACGTAGGCGGTAGCTCGTCGCTCGCGTGTTGCAGCACCAGGAAGCTCAATGCGTCCTCCAGCGAGTTCGTGTAGGCCAGCGCCTCCTTGCTCAGATCCAGAGACGCGCCGTAGTCCTCACGCAGAGAGCGCAACGCCCGCGCCAGCTTCTTCTTGGTTCGCTGCTGCAGCTGCACGTCCGCCGGGTCAGACGACGAGGCCAAGACGCCCGGGCGGAAGCGCGCGCGCTGTTCGGCACGGCGAGACAATAACAGATCGTCATGCACGAGCTGCTCCAGGTCGCGGCGGAACTCGAAGCCGCGCTCTGGTGGAGGGGCACTTGACGCCATCGATACACGAGTCACGCAGACTAAATTTTAGTCCAATATAGGTCGAATCACGCTGATTGGCTGGCGTTTGGACAACGACGGGGCATGTTTTTTAGTCCCATTTAGTCCGTTTGACTTGATGTTTGTAAAATAAGAAATTGTGATTTGGTTCAGAAAGGTAACTTACAAAGCCGGGACATAACTACTATAGTACAATACCCTTTGGTTAAAACAGTTTGTTTCTGTTAGAACTCGCTTTTTGGTTTCACCATACTGTGTTAACGTTTCAGCAAAGCAATTTCCCTTAAATTATCTGAGCCGGGCGCAGAAACCCCGAATTAAGTGCAAATCGGACATAATTCTGGACAATTAGCAATTTTTAAAATTCGCTGAGACGCGGCCGCCTGAGACGGGACACGCGAGTTCAAACTGCGATTGGCTTAAACAAAATGTAAAAGCAACGCGAGGATCTGGCCGACCAATCATGATCTACGATGGCACTTTCCTTGGCTGCTTGGAACGATGGAGGTGGACAGCGGTGGTGACGGTCCTGTACTTCAGCCAAGACCATCCTGCTACAGCGTACTGTGTAGACAGTCGTTGCTCGACTTGCCAGGCCGGCAAGCAGAGCTGCTTTGCGAGTGTACGATTATGGGGCGCTTGGTGAGTAAGCAACAAGCCTTGCCGTCCCGTTAGAACTCGGTTTTTGAGGTGTTATTAGGCTGTTACAGAAGGCGAACCACGAAAAAAAAATGTTTGGAAACTCGCGGTCAAGTGCACTCGCAAGCTGCGTCAAGGCGTAGCAGCTTCAACTACCCCTACTTTGCGAGACATCAGTCGCCAGCTGAACTATATCGATTTCGACGATAGGTGGACACACTCGGCCGTCGGGCAAAGGTGGCAAGGCTGCCTCCTGTTGCAGTCCCAGCACACGCCAAGTCTGCAATTCCACCACGTGAACATCGTCGACCGTCCCGACGTCAAATTCATGTTGAACTGCCATGTCCGGGAGTGCAGGAATGTGATCCCTCACGTCGTAAACCTCGTACTTAGTATGCCCAGTGATGTAGCCCCCCTGACATCTTGATGCAGATGAAGTACTCCACACCCGCACGTTGTCTGTACACATTCACCTTGGCGTGAACCGAAGTCCAGGATTGGGCGTGGAGGATCTCTACGATGACTGTTACCCAGTCAATATACCCCACACTTGAATCCCCGGTACGGAGCGCTCTGGCGCGTACGAGGAATCCGGCTCGTACGTTGGTTGGTTTGGGGTTTCGATTCTCATATCACCGGTTGCGTCAAGGAGTCTGCCGAGTTGTTCTTGACAGGTATAGTCGAAGTATCTAGCCGCACGACTGTGAGGGCGATAAAGGAAGTTCGACCAGCCACACGCTGTCAGCAGATCACACGAGTTGACTGAGCTTGAGGTTTCGCGGAAGTCTCTCCATCACGGCAAACCGGTTCCAAGTCTCCAAATGAATATTGGCGTCCACAAGGACGTCGTTGCCAGCTCTAGCGTCTCGAGTCTGTGCAGCAATCTGCCCAGCGGCTCCCTAGAGACTTGGGGGTGAACCATGGTATTCGTGAACGAAGAAAAACCCGTCGTAAGAGTACATGCCACTCGTCGCGAAGATTGATGGGGTCACTAGTAGAAGCTGGTTGCATCTTTCTGCGTATCTATATACATGACACACCTTTTCACCTCTGCCCGAGGAAGTCTGTCCACTACTGGGCCAAAAGTTTCGCAAAATCGCTCCCAAAACTCGTCTAGATCCAGTGCGTTATACGCACCCATCAATATCATTGTACGGACTGCATCGAAAAGTTCTGGAGTGGTTTTTCAACATCATTATTTTGAAGATTCATTTGTTTTTTAGCCAGCCAAAAGACCAACTGAAATCTGCTCCTGAAAAGGCCCACAATAACAAAGATAAGGATGGTCAGAGACGAGTAAGAAATAAAAATTATTCTTGCGTACGTACCGTTGTGCTCAAGCGAGTTTTGCACCGTGTAGAAGATCCACAAGAACAAATTCGCTTGCACCATTCTCCAACTCCGGTCCAGTACAAAGGACAGTAAGCGTAATATGGAAATCCCGATCTTCCGCTGGATGGCAAAGCCAAGAACCAAGAGCGAGAGCAGCTCAATCCCTCCAAACATCACTACAGTCGCAAGCTTACTGCCGAGGCCTTCTCCATCGAGTGTAGCAACTTGTGCATAATAGGCTTTATTCGGCAGTCGATACATCCCAAGTGTGTACATACCTGCATTTGCACACGAAGTTAGGATAAAATCTAAAAATCGACTTAAAAAATCTACCAGGAATATAATTACAGAAGATGAACGGAACGATGACTTCCGTATACTCCACAAGTACCACAAACTCAGTCGTGAAGAGGACCTGCGCTGTCCGCTGTACGAATAATCGGCGTTCTCTGGGCGAGAAAATATTCTCCAGAAGGCGATGGGTAGATTTATCATGATGCAGAGGTGTAAAGGTCTCCACTGCAGCAATCATGAGCGGTGGCCCCGCCGCAGTCACTGGTAAAACTCTTCTGGCTGGCATTGGAGTCATATCAGTCGAAGCACCTGCGGAATTTCCACTGTCACTACTCCCCCGGTCGAATTTTAGGATTTCCATAGCAGAACTGTAGCGACGAAGCGAAAGGTGAGCTTTTGCGTGGGAATCCTCCTTCAGAATCTGCTGGGCGATCTCAATAAAGCTGGCGGTTTTTAGTGGATGACCAGTTGGTATCTTACGCTGAAGTAGACGGACGTATTTCATGAGGTGGCCAATGTCCGACACGGACACCCAAGCCTGAGAAGCGTCCAGTCCTACCATGGATAACAAGGTACTAATGGAGCTCGAATTCTGCATCGAACTGGACACGTAGAGCGCGTTGAAGACGTCCACGTTAAAGATTATGATCTGGGGCATGAGGTCGAATTTAGTGCCGAGAAAATGACAGATGCAGTTCTTGGCAATAATCTTGATAATTGGAAGTAAAACCAGATAAAACTTTTGATTCGATGGCTGAACGTTGATAAACCCGTACAAATACGCAGGGTAGACAAAAGTGAGCAGAACTTGGCAGATTAACACGATAATGCTGGTTTTCAACTCGGTAAATAGCGCTGGGTCTTTCCTTAAAGTTCTTCCGAAGCAGCAGATAAAGCAAATGAGAACCACAACGAACCATACTGGAATTCCAACCACAAGAGCGAACGGCAGTGGAAACCCAATGACGTTTGACATAGCGATCATGAATACAACCGCTCCCCCTCCAGCGATAATAGGCATCATGACAACTTGCAGTGCATTTATCCGCAAACCTGGGATAGTGACTCGGAACTGTTCCAAAATGACTCGCGTCATGAGAGCGATGGAAAGGCAATCTCTAGCCCAAAACATGTAGTTGGCATTGGATCCATCTGCAGGAGGGGCCAGTGGCGCGTAGTCGATAGCAGTGACAACCAGAAGACACGGAAATGGCGAGACGACGCAAACCAGAAAGGCCCAAAGCGTGGACGTTTTGCGGGAGTATTCGTTGAAGTGGCGGATTCGATCAGCCGAGTAATGGCCGCGTAATTCCACCTGGAAACTCTCACAGAACTTGTACGCTCGACGCCAAACTCGACGAAAGTTGCCCATTCCTTGTAGTTTCGTTGACTCAGCGGAAACGAAATGGCCTCGATAACTAAAGGTATCACGTAAAAGATAAACTTAGAGGGGCGACTATCGTATTATAAGTCGTGTCTTGATAAGAAAACTGCTGCACTCGTTCCGTTAAACTTTTGAATGTTTTGGTTGCGACGCAGCAGCTCGATATACGCGCGAACCACAGCAGGAGACGTGACGTTGTTCCTCAAGTCGAGTTTTACCAGCGTTTTATGACCTTGAATGGCTCGGGCGAGATAGCACAAGCCTTTCTCCTGTAGTTTCGGCTTTGTTTGAGACCCTTCGAGCACCGAATGCAGCGAAAAAGACACGAGTGTCGAATTTTGGGCCAAAGCATCGGCCAACGCCATGGCTCCGTCATCTCCGATGTCGTTAAAGCTCACGTCGAGCTCTTCCAGAGCTGGGAATGTCCTTAAAAGAGTAGCAACAGCTTGCGCTCCTTCATCTCCAAGATTATTTCGTGAAAAATCCATACAGCGGCATTTTGCGTCGGGTGTTGCTGCTAGTTCCTCAGCGATGGCGGCTGCTCCGTACTGACGCAAAGCTTTCCCACTGAAATCGAGATGCTCTTGGAGGGAAAACTCGTTCGCAAAGCGCTTTCGGAGGTCGTGAGCCTGGGAAATTGCTGCTAACATGACTTTACACTCCGAAGTAAGAGGGTTTCCGACGCTGAGGCGGATACGGCGCTGTGGATTGGCTTGAAAGGCCTTGAGATAGAGCTGCTTGGCGCCTGCGTCTGTGATTTGGTTGTGATCCAGCAGAAGCTCTTGAAGCTTCGCGTTTGGATCGAGTCCTTCTGCCAGACCGACAATTGCTCTGTCTGTTCCATCAGAGCATTCAGCCATAGCATCTCGTAAACTATAGATATTTTACTTACCTGTGATCAAGTTGTTGGACAGATTGAGCAGTCGAAGTGAGGGTTGCAAGGCGAGGAACAGCCCAATGTCATACGCCCCTTTCTCTCCAATCTCGTTCCCACTCAAGTCAAGTGCCTCTAACGCCTGCCAATTGGGCGACGAACAGAGCGTTTGAGTCACGATATGGACATAGCGATCGGTTAGGCAGCATTCCAGCAGGATCTCCCGCTTGACGGTGTTTCCACTGAGACGGAGCGCTGAAGTTGGTGGAGTACCAGCCGTCAGTAGAGTTTCAAGGATCTTTTCATGAAGTTTCGTGTGAATCTGGTCCAGAACGGCGTCAGACACGAACAAATTGCGGTTGAGATGAAGGTGGCGCAGTGGAAAAGGAGCCACCATCCCGTTTATCGCGTGGAAGAATGAATTGATCCCTGCTTGTCCGATCTACAGCAATGTCAAAATGTAAGATATTGTGGGAATCTGGTATGTTTCACGGATAAAATGCACCTGGTTCTCGTCGAGGTCCAGCGTCTGTATGGCTGGTGTTTCATCCAGTACGAATGCGAGACTAGCGGCCCCAGTATCTCCTATCCTATTCCCAGCCAGTGAGAGAACCTCCAGCTTCATCTTAGGCAACGTTTTGGCCAGTGCCATGGCCGCTTCATCGGTCAAGGCGTTGGAACGGAGGTACAGCTTGTTAATATCCGAGATAAAATCTGCCTGTAGGAGCTGGGAGAAGCCCAAATCAGTCAAGCCCGCACACGACACGTCCAGTACTTGTAGATGTCCACGATCTTTCTCGTCCAGAGCTTTTACCAGCGGAATGAGCCAGTCGGACGAGGAATCCGTGCCACTTAATAAATTAAGCGACAGATCGAGCTCTAACAGTCCTGGACATCGTTTAATGAAGGCCGAGATCGCTTCAATCCCGCGAGATGAGAACCTAAGTGCGAAATATTAGAGAACTTGTGTCCATTTATTCGAAATAAATACACCGTACTGGTTGTTGGCAAGATTTAGCGTCGTCAACGCTGGCCACTTTGCATCTCGCAAGTCGGAGGCCCAATGCACCCAGAAATCGTCGTTCAGTTCATTGAACGAGAGGTTGAGGACGACCAACGACGCCGAGACAACTGGTAACGAGATCAAAGGGAAGAGCTCTATCCCGAATTTTGCCTCAAGCTGCTGCTCAGCCAGGAGGATTCTTTTCGGTACTTGAATTCCAGACACTTTGGACACCCGACGAGGGTTTCGAAGCTGCTGGAGAAACGTCGCTGCTTCCTGAACTTGGCTGGCGGATGTGAGCTGCGCTTCAGCAGAGACCACCGACATGGTTTTGTCTGCTAAAATATACGAAGAGTCACTGGGATCAAGCGTCCAAACTGTTGGAGCGAAGCCACGCGAATGAAAAGCTAAAGTCGGCTCCTGTTGTAAAACAAATCTAATGTAAGAAAAAATCGCTGTTTAGTGAAGTTTGAGGCAACGCACCATTGTGTTCAAGGGAGTTTTGGATCGTGTAACAAATCCAAAGAAACAAATTGGCCTGTACCATTCGCCAACTCCGATCAAGCACAAACGAGAGCAGATGCAGCATTGACAGCCGGAGTATCCTCTGAATGATAAACCCGATCACGAACAGCGAAAGGAGTTCGATGAAACCAAATGCGACAATTCTCCCGAGGTTATCTGCCAGTCCGGTATCTTTAAAGCTCTGAACTTGTGGGTAATAGTCGTGGTTGGGCAAATAATACATTGCAGATGTGTAGATACCTGAAAAAAAAGAAGCAAAATCATAGTTACGTGAGTTTGAAAGATTTATCATTCCAGATAAACAAAGCTTACTGTAAATGAACGGTACGATCACTTCGGTGTACTCGACCAAAATGACGAATTCAGTCGTGAAAAGAACCCGTGCACTCATGTGGAGGAAGTGCTGGCGTTCCTTGGGCGATAATATAGTTTTGAGAGATTTGTTCACTGGAACTAACTTTAACGAACCAGTTTTCACCTCTGGCGCAGTAGGTAAAGCGGATACTGGGAGGTCTACCGGGACAATTTGTCTGCTGGAAGGCGGATAGTCTTTGTTCCTGCATGACAATTCAGTAGGAGTCTGTCTGCTGATAGATAACGACCCAGAACTTGGTACTCCAGCCAAACTAGGGCCACTCCCGCGCCTTACAACAATCGCAGTTGAGCTATACCGACGCAAGGCTAGAAGTTGTCCAGCAGGAGGGTCTTCTTCAATAATCTGCAGTGCGATTTCGATGAAAGTCGCGCTTTTCAGCGGATGCCCAGCTGGTATCTTGCGTTGTAGCTGTAAAACATCCTTTACGAGGTACGAAATATCCGATATTGATACCCATCCCAGCAAAGCATCCAACGCTACCATTTGGAGGATCGTCATATTCGATTGCGAGTTCTGCATGGAACTGGAGACGTAAAGCGCGTTGAAAACGTCCACGTTGAAGATCATAATCTGAGGCATTAAATCATATTTGCTCCCGAGACAATAGCTGATCCAGTTCTTGGCGATAATTTTGATAACGGGGAGCAACATGACGTAGAACTTTTGATTTGACGGTTCGACACTCACGAATCCGTACAAATACGCAGGATAGACAAATGTCAGTAAAACCTGGCAAATGAGCACCACAATCGACCGCATCAAGTCTTTAAACAGCACTAAATCTCGTCTCAGAATTCGTCCGAAGAAAACCACGAAGCAAATGACGAGCACCACGAACCAAATGGGAATCCCTTCAACCAGTGCGAATGGCAGTGGAAATCCTACGATACTGGACATGGCGATCATGAACGCTACAGCTCCTCCACTCGAAATAATTGGCATGGCGACAACTTGAAAGGAATTAATATGTAGCCCCGGCACGCTTATCCGGAACTGCTCCAAGATAACTCGCGTCATTAGCGCAATCGTTAAAAAATCTCGAGCCCAGAACAGATAATTTGCACTGGAGCCTTCTTCAGGTGGAGCCATTGGGGCACAGTCAATTAGCGTAAGAATTAGCAGGCATGGGAATGGTGACAGGGCACAGATGAAAATTGCCCACTTTGACGAAGTTGTCTGGCTATGTTTTAGGAAGTTGGTCATGCGCTGGGAGGAATAATGACCACGGAGTTCTGCTTGAAATGCAGACGTAAAGTTGCGCATTCGACGCCAAATGACGCCAGTCTCCTGCCTCATGTTTCAGAGCCGTTCCGTAGTTAGTTCTGTGAGGAAACAGAAGTTGTGCCTCATCCATTTCGCCGTATTTAGCTGAGAACCCGATTGAAATTTTATCCTGCTAAAAACAAAGTAATGGACAACCACAGAACATTCACTTTTCAAGAGTCAAAGCGAGTGAAAATGCACGTTCTAAAGCGGATTGGCAGTGGCATGTTCGAAGTGTGGATGAATCTCCAAGTGGAACTGCATGGCAGCTACTCGATCTCTCGTATCCGACTGCTGTCGAAATACTCCAACTCCACCTCCGTTTTCCGTGCGAGTCTGTTCGTGGTCATGGCTCCATTCCCGTGTCTAATTATCCTCACACTGATCGATTGCATCCCACTCGCCCCAACAGGCGAAGGGTATCGAGCGAACTACTTGTTCTGGGGTCGAAACTACCTCACGATCTCCCTCATGACCCGTGCGATCCTGGAACAACTCCATCTCACTGTGCCCAGTTTGGACTTCACGTTCATGCGAACTCTCAGTATTTCCACGATCCCAAGTGCTGGCGCTGTTGCGTTCATGTTGGCGATGACGCGTTTGATTGGCTTCCCTTTACCCTTCACGCTCGTAGTTGGTATTCCAGTGTGGTTTGTAGGCCTTGTGATATCTTTTGGGCTTTTCTTCGGAGCTAAATTGAGGGAGGAAAGAGCACTACGCAAGGAATTACTCAACTACATTGTGGTCATTGCCTGTCAAGTGGTGCTAACGTTCATCTATCCAGCGTATCTTTATGGTTTCCGGTCTGTGAGTTCGACTACCCAGACATTTTACGTTCTGCTGCTTCCTATTGTCAAAATTGCGACGAAAAACTGGATCAGCTTTTTCCTCGGTTCAAAAGACGACCTAAAGCCACAAGTGGTTATTCTCAACATTGAAGTCTTCAACTCGTTATACGTGGCCAGTTCCATGCAGAACGCGACCTCTATCAGCACGACGATGGCTCTTACGCTTGTGGATTTTTTGCTCGCGTGGATTTCTATCAAAGACGTAAACCACTTCTTGTCGGATATTACAGCGCTTCTGAATAAAATCCCATCAAATCATCCACTCAAACGCGCTAATTTCATGGAGGTAGCTCTGAAAATGCTTGAAGAGGATGAAGAGCTGCGAGCAGATGTAGCACTGCGTGTCTTCTCGGTTCACTCATGCCCGTCAACTATTGGAAACAAGAGTCCAAAAGCTCGAGCTGCTAAACCAACATTCCAAGAAATCGAGACGAACTTTAAATCCAGCAACCGGGTTTTTCCTACACCGGCAATATTCACGAAGTCACCACAAGCTTCGTTTGCGACTGCGGCAGACATTTCTCCCGCCAAGCCGCAAACCTGCAAACCCTTTCGGAAAATCTTTACCGCACAGCAACGAATGGATTATGTGCACAGGACCGCCCAAGTGCTTTTCACAACCGAGTTTATTATTCTTATCGAGTTCACTGAGGTCATTATTCCGTTCATTTACAGTGAGTTACTTGCGTCTGCTCGACTTGCTTTATTTTATCTTCACAAGACTAACAGTTGCTGCTAATTGTCCAGGTACGTACACAATTGCCATGTTTCAGCTTCCTAACCGCGTGTTCTATCCGCAAATACGCGTTCTCGACCGCATGATGCTGGCAAAAATGATCGGCAACATCGCCATTTACGGACTTATGGAGCTCCTATCTTTCATTGCTATGAGTGTTTTACTCTGGAAGAAGCTCCGGATTTCCACACTCCACCAGCTCGCGTTTGTACTGGACCGAGAGCGACGAATGGTGCAGTCGAATCTTTTCCTCTGGATTTGCTATACAATTCAGAATTCGCTCGACCACAATGGTAAGCAGTTCCTAAGTCATCCATGCTTCTTCTCAGCAAGCTTACCACGTCGTAAATGTACTTCGAAGGTGCGGATTTTAGCTGGCAATTCGCCTGGTTACAGGAGGATAAAACCAGATGAACTTGGATAAAATCTATCGATTTGATTTGTTGTTTCTACACGTCTGACTCGTTTTCAGCGATATCCTCCGGCATCTGTAGAGAAGAAGCTGACGAAATCAAGTCTTGAGCTCGAGGTGACATGAATCGTGGTCCTGCTGGAGAAGAATGCGGCCGTACAGGTCGCTGCTGGCTAATACTCGCTCTTCCTTCGGATTCGTGGAAGTTGCGAATGTGCGCTGGGTCAGGAAATGGCATTGACCCTTGCAGCGCTCCAATAGACGAATGAATTAAGGTAAATGGACGTGGCCCTGCTGACCTGATGAGCCGACGCTATGGCAAAGAAGTGAGGGTAAGTACATACAACTAAAATGAGTTTTTGAGTTAGTTTACCGGGAGGTGGCAGCCTGAGACTCCAGCTGGTTCTTCACCGCTACTTCTTGAACTGCTTGGCCGCACTTGGTCTTTTGAATAATGTCGAACCAAAGTGGGGAAGGTTGACGTCGAGACCTGCTGCGTCTGTGGCAAATGACTCAAATGAACTTTCGTCGACGGGTATACCAATCGATTGCTCGTTGGGCTTTTTCGAGGAGAGCTACCCTGATACAGGCACAGCAGCTCGTTCAGTTCAATCTTCGGTTTGCCTTTTCGATTCAAATTGTCCAGTAGCATAGCCACCCCGTGGATCAACTGCAAACATTCATGGTAAGATCACGAGTTAAACCACAATAAAGATTTGCCAGCGTACAAGTGTTTGAGCCTTTTGGAGTTCTCTACGCGAGACTTCTTGAGTCTTGAAGGCAACAGCTTCAGCTCTTTTGCGCTGCTGAACGACTTTTATCATAGCGTCACAAATATTGATAACCTTTAGGGAAGCTGGACGAAGAGATCCATCAGGATAAATCCGCGCTCGTTTGTCGGCAAGAAACTTCAGCTAAAATACACACATAGCGTCAATTAGAGTCTCCTTTTCTCAAATTGGTGACACTAGTGATACCTGATCAAGTCGGTGCTCGCCTGCAAGTAGTAACATTCGACACACCAAGATTTGCCACTTCGCAACGGCAAGGCGTGTCTTAGCAGCGCCGCTAGCGTTAACCAAGACTCGAAGCTGCTTTATCACCTCGGGATCGTGGTGGCCGTTGTTAGAGTTACTAACCAACGCAGTTCCTTCCAGTTTTAAAGTTAAATCGTCTTTGTCACCGTCTTGAGGTTCGTCCTCGTTTTGATCCAAAGGCCAGTTCGAGTTGCTTAGGTCTGCATATGCATTGTTATCCGATTCTTCGTCACAATTCAGCGGCACTTCACTCTTTGTCGTCGAAACTTCGGTTGGTTTGTCACTACCGGTAGTTAATCCAACCTTAGTGAGTGAAAGCCCACCGTTTTCCAGGATTTCCTGAACGAGAGTTTTCCGGCGGAACGTATCCGATACTCGTTCTGTGGTAGGAGCCTCGTTAGTGGTAGTTTGTTCGGTCTCAAGAGCTTTTGGTGGCTCTACAACTGTGATACTAGCGCGAGTTGGGCTTTGATTTCCACTTTGCCCATCAGTAACTTCCCCAATCTTTTTCAGTTGCCGACTGGACTTGGAAATCTTAATAGGACTCACACTTCTCCTGGGAGAACTACCTGCACTTCTAGGCGCAGGAGAAACACCGTCTTTCCCCTGCAGATTCGTTCGTGCACCCTTCGATGGAGATCTTGCCAGGTCAATCGTGGTTCGTCTAGAAGAAGGGGGTTTTAGAGCATTTCCAAGGTGTGTACTTACCACATCCCGTGCGAACTGCTGTTTTGCTGCAGTCATTCCAGAGTACAAACTCTCTAGATCCAGTAGTGCGCTGCTGATCATTTTCCGCTCTGATTCTGTCAAAGCCGCCGGAGAAGGAACCTCCACCTCCGGGTCCGATTGAGCAGCTTGTGTTTGGTTCAAGAGTTCGTTCGAGATCTGCATGAGCCTCTTCTTGTGCTTTTCACACAAGGAACAGACTCCAGTGACGTCCGTGACTTCCTTTTGACTGTGTGCGTCTTGCAATTGTTTCCGCATAATCTGCTGCTCTGTTTCTAACGCTTTGTTGGAATTCTGGAGCTTCTCGCACTCCAATTTCCAGAATTCGAGCTCGGCAATATTCCGTTTACGCAGTGTGCAGAGTTCTTCGGACATGTGACCTAAATGTCTTGTCAACGTCAGTAAACGGTCTGTTTGTAGAGCTGAAGAGCGTTGCGAGGATCTCCGTAGCTTTAGCATATCTGCTTGTGCAGTCGAAAGGGCTTTGAACAAGTCACGAGGGTGAGAAGCCACATTCACAACGAGATTTCCCTGGGAAATGCTGTTGGTTCGACTTCGCTTGGCTTCCTCCTCTACCACTTCCGTCTCGGCCTTCTTCAGTAGCTCCTGTTGGGTTTCGTGCTCTTTCCGAACGCGAACAATGTCCTCTCCATAGCGTTGGACCAGTGCTTCCATCCGCTTGACCTCGTCAGGGTCGTTACCCGCTACGTCGACGATATCGTTCATTTCGTCCGTGTCGTCCTCTTCGCTGTCATCCGGGGGCGAGAGAGACATGCTAATTCGCTTTGCGGACTGAAACTGCGGCGATTTCTTGGTAACATTCTTCATCAACAGCTTCACCGCTGCTTGTCGCTCTTCGATTTTACTGTTACGAGTCTTGAGTGAAAAAGCCAAGGAGGTTTTCAACTTGGTCAGCTCTTGAGCGTGCGTGTCTTTCTCCTTCTGAACGGCGCGTTGTAAAGTTACAGTTCTCGCTTGAGCCACATCGAGAGCTTTTCGGCTTTCCATCAAACCTTCGTCTTTATCTGCAAGCGCGTTCTTCAACTCAACAATCAAGTGTTCGTACTGCGTGTTCCGAAGCTTTTGACGGGACCTAAAGCCGGGTTTATCAGCGGCAGGATCCTCCTGGTCGTAAGCGGAGCGCATGATCTCGTCAATATCAATCCCTTCCTCCTCGTCCAAGTCTGTCTGAAGGCTGCTATCCACAGCAGTCGACTTGATCAGCTCAGCTTGGTGGATCTGCTCCTCTAACTGCGCAGTATGTTCGCTAGACAGCTGCAATTGACCTTCTAGAGCCAATGTCTTGCTGCTAGCTTTCTCCAGTTGAGTCTTGAGCTCCAGAACCTGCTCGAGGGTCTTGCGTAAGTACGAATCGGAGTCATTTCCACTATCGTCCTCTTTGTCTGCGTGGATATAGCCAACTCCATTGCACGTTCTGCACGGGATTAACCGACCTAGTTCTGCAAAAGTCGAGTGTCTTCTAATTAGCAGAGGAATAGCGGAGTCATCTCTCTTATCTTCTGCAGCTTCTTCCTTGATAGAAGGAGGCTGCAACCAGCTGTCCATTTGAGTTAATACAGCTTCGAGACCTCTAGCAATTCGACGCTTACCCCCACGACGAGCACTTTGCTCCACAGCCGCCCACAAGATATCATTATTCAGAAGCTCCACAAGCGCGTCGCCGATTCCCTCCCAGTTGCCTTGATACGAACTCACAGCGTCTGCTATTCGCTGTCGTTCGGCAATAGCATTCTCCGGTTTCAAGAACCAGTAGTCCGCCTCATTCGATCGGGAACTTAAGCTCTCCTGAGTCAAGCGCGCGAGTTGATCCCGTAGCTCTTGACACTCAGAAGCGGCTTCTCGCGCACGCTGTTCCCATTTCTCCTTCTCTCGATGCAAAACCTGCGCGTTAGCATTCGTAGCCATCCAACCACGGCCAGAGTTCTTGGCTACACTTTGCTCCTGGCTGCTCTCCGGTGCTGGGGTTTGTTGCTTTCCAGCCAAAACGCCCGCAATAGCCTCATTTAATGCCATCAACGCACCAGGATCCGAGCCTTGTTTACTCATAATATCACGCAGCATGAGCAATTGCCTGTACTGTTCCTTACGTAGCGCGTTGTTTTCCGTCACACGACGGTCGACTTTGCCTTTGAGATGCACCACGTGCTTCTCTCGATCCTCGAGCTGTTGGGTCAGTTGGGCCATGCGCTGGTGCTGGCTTTGAATGACGAGCTGCTGGGTCTGCATCTCCACTTGAACGCACTCGTGGATGGTATTCACAAGCGCCGTCTCGCGATCCTGTATCAATGGGGCCAGCACCGAGTCGAAAAAGACTCGTAACTTGTTGTCAATTGCCTCGGACGCCTCGTCCTCTCGGATCTTGCGCTCGAGTTCGTCTCGACGCTTGTCAGGGTCATGACCAAGAACCAGCAGCAGCGAAGGTTTCCACTCTGCAGACCGAACAAGCTGGCAGAGGTGGGTGAATGCCACTGCAAATGGCGTGTCCGTAGCTTCTTGACCATTTAGGACGAGCCGTGGCGTCACAAAATGCGTCTTAGATGCGGCCAATTCCGTTTGCGTCTGCTTCTCCTCCCTTGATACGGGCTCGTTCAGCTCCTGATTCAGGTAGCCACGATGTCCACTAGCTCGGAGCTTTACATGGGGATGTAGTAGTTGCCCTCCGACTTGCATGATGACACCCTGGCGCTAAAACACTTAGTCTAATGTGCAAAAATAACCCTTGGACAGTATTTCTACCGGTAAAGGCATGCCAGTGAGATGAGGTTTATCTATTGACACCCCATGCGACAAAGCTCTGTATGATCTCAGCTTGCAGTCGCCTATCAAGATTCGACAGGTGCGGACATTGAAGCAGCAGCTTGAAGCTCTCGCATCTGGCAGAGCAGTGAAAGAAGGATCGAACGACTTGAACTTCAAGCCGGAGCTCTATATATTGTACCGCAGTTTTGGTACGTGGAACCCTAAACCTGCCGCGTCACTTTTTGCGAACGTAGCCGGGCGATTGAACTTGGAGATGCGCGTTTTTCACCGCCCGACCGACCACGCGACCGACCGAATCATACGAACTGGTGGTGCAGCGCCCGTAATGGCACGGGTCTGTACTGTAACTTGCCTTGATCGAGGCGCACAAGCGAGATTCGCCGACGGCGGCGGAAACGTATTTCGGTAAGATTCATGTCGGCCACAAATTGTTGCATGTAGTGCACCTCGCCAACGGACGTTCAGCATGCGGCCCGCCATCGGAATTGTGTCGCCGGATTCGGCCGCAAGATTCACTAGCAACTTGCTAGACTGTCACAGGCAGGCACGTGCGTTGGTTGGCTCTTCTTGCTAGTCTAACGGTCGCGCGACGCAGGTTGTGGTTGCCCGAGCACCTTACCCGTGACTGCGGAGCGCGTTCGTCGTGGATCCAGCGCGATTGGCAAGCGGTACGGTTTGACACCGTCGTCGGCGATGAAGGCGGCGCTGGCACAGCAAGCAGCTCGCTCGCCGCGCCGTTATGGCGAGCGAGGCAAAGACGAGTAGCGCGGTTGGTTGTCGTGCTCGCTCGTTGGCGACCCCAAGCTCGCATTGTCGTCGCTGACAGGTGGTCTACTGCTCGTCCTGTTCGTCTCATAGCACTGATGACAGGAACCACGAGAACTGTGACTGCGCGCGCTGGCGTGTTGCAGCGTGTCTTTTTGCGCGGTGCCGAGAGCCAATTGCGAACGCGCACGGGCGCCACACCGCCGGTTTCTGCCAGCCAAACGGGCCTTTGGAGACCGCATCTTTGGGGCTGCTTGGTACGCGTACCACTGCGACGGCGTCCGTGCATGGGATTGGCCCGAATATTACCCAATCGCAGCTCACGCGCGTGCCTTGCAGCCGAAAATACTGCTGGCCGGCGCCGATTGCACCACAAAAGCATTGGGCGATAGACGGGCGCGATGATGGCCGCCGCACTGCGAGCTTGTAGACGCTCACAATCGAATCTACCACTTACACAGCAAGCGCTTGCAGAACGCTGCTAAACAACTGAAAGATGCAAGACTTCTCCGAGTGGATGACCACGCTGCAGAAGCAGCAGCACAGCTCCGCGTACTCGTACGCCGAGACCGACATGACGGACAGCGACTCAGACAGCGACTGCCAGTGCCACCACCGCGAGCCCAAGCGCAAGTCCGTGGCCAAGGACGCCGATCGCGTCTGGACTCGCACGTCGCCCATCAGCATCCCGTCAAATAGCCGAGTGCACCCGCACCCACACTTGTGCGAAAGCGTCACCGAGAGCCCGGACTTGTCCTACCACGCCGACATGCGCCTGCTGCGTGCAGGGCGCTACCTACACGAAGACGAGGACGATACCCTTGACGAGGATGACCCGACCTTCTATGGTAACCTGGCTTTCTTCCGCTCACAGTACGGCGCTTCACAGACCCGCATGGTCAAGCGGAGCGTGCACCCTATCAAGTCGTCGTCTCTCGCCGGCTCCCCAACGGCTGTGGATGAACGCGATGAAGACATCTTCGACATGGAGTTGTAAGTCAGTTGTAGCCAGCGCCATCCCTGTAGGAGCAGTCTATTTATTCGCCCATTCAGCCCGACGGGCAACAATGTAAGCCGTGTAATTTATCCACCAACGAACATTATCCAAACATCAACAACTCGATCTTATCTTTGTCCCGTTGTAGTGGAGCTCCGTCATTGTACATGCACGTCTTTCGGAGGATGACCAGCCGACGACGATGCCGACGGCGAGCTGCGGTGGTGGGGAATCCACCGCAAAAAGCAAACCTTTTACTTCGACATACATGAACATGTACAATGTACACAAAACACCGTCACAGCCTCATACCACTTCCACCTCCGCCGCCGTCGGGCGCGCCGTGCTGCAGTGCTTTCGCACCGCGTTGCAGTTTAGTTGCAGTTGCCGCCCGCGAAAGGCGATACGATGTACTGTACCGTCTTTCTGGTACATGAAGCCCTCTGAATCTCGCGCTCTGGAAGGAGATTCGTTTGACGAAGGCGCCACACTGTGGCGGCGTCACCGCCTTATGGCGTGAGGCGGCCCGCGCTTGGCACGCCGTTGGGCGTCCGCGGATTCTTTTTACCGGGGCCGGCGCCCTCGTCACCACCGACGTAGATTCGCGGCTCGGCCGTGCACGCGGCGGGGATTCGGCCAATCACGGCAAGATTCGGGTTTTCGGCCAATTGTAGGCGATATTCATCTCCTGCCACGATCTTTCACCCAATTACGGCGACCGGCACGGGCGCGTGCATCTATCGGCCGCCAGCTGGCCGAGCGCCATAGCGGCTGTCACTCGCGCCAGCCCGACCCACACTCGCGGACTGCAACCGCCGCTGGTGCCAAAGGGCCTCAGTCTGCAATTGTCGAAGCACTACGCACCACGCTGCGGCATCAAGCCCCACTGACTAGCATCCAAGTCGAGCCAAACATGCCTGCTCAGACCCAGAGCCTGCCCACATGGGCGTCCATTCAAGCGCTGCCCAGCGTTACCAAAGCCGGATCTCCTGTCTTCGACGATGAGGACCCGCTGTACCTGTCGGGCGAGGAGACCGACTGCGACTCGGAGCGCGGCAGCGACACTCTCAGCCGCGAGGACCAGCAGCTCATGGCCAACTTCATCCGACTGCAGCGCGAACGCAAACAGGTCTCCCACCAGGAAACGAAACTCCCCGCCGCTCCTCGCACCACGCCTGTGCTGATCCCGGCGCAGACGCGCAAGTACGTCGCCACGTCCACCAAGCGGTGGATCTGGGACGAAGATGATGAAGAGTACGACGAGTGCGATCAATGCCCGTGCTGCAATCACCGGAGCGTCGAGGTCCGGTCAACCACGGCAGTTGAGCCCGTTGCCGACGTCTCTGCGGTCAGCGACCTCATGTTCGACCTCGAGCTCTAGGCTCCTCCAATAGTTTATTATGTATGTAGCTCTCATCTACTATAAAAAGAGAAGTCCAAGAAGTACAAGTACAAGTACAAGTAGTATGTGCAGAATGAATGCCCAAACGTTTCAGTACAAGCAGTCCAAATCCTTTCGTGTTCGAGTTGACCTCGTTGACTCAAGTCGATCTACCGCCATTGGGAGCGCATCCTCTCAAGCCATTTAACACAGCCAACCATCTAACGTTTTACCGGTGCTGGAGCACAGTGGACACCGAAGTACCGAATCCGCGATCCGCCATCGTCGCTGGAGATCGCATTGCATGCAAGATCTGCGCCGTACATGAATGCATACGCTGCCATAATCAACAGTCTGCGCCCGCAATCCACATCGCTCGGATCAGCCTGATCACTGCAGTTGTCGACAACTTGTCGCTGGTTTGGTGGCGCCTAGCGAACGCGACAGAGCTGCAGACTGCGAGCTTTGGCGATCCTCGGCAGCCGTATCGCAGCACAGTCGGCAGCGCCGCAGCATAGACAACGGCGTTCAAAAGATTTGGACATGGCAAGAGCCTTGCCGCGAGGCCCACCCGGCCCCGCTTTGACCGGTTTGCGCAAATTGCCGCTGACGTACTTCAATGCAACCTCGGACACCGGAGCTTAGCGGATTACATGAACCCCAGAGTCAAGAAACCAAGGCAAGCACGGCGAATTTGGGAGCCATCGCGCGATCGGCCACAGACAATCAACTTGATTGTTGATTTGTTATCAAGCGGATCCTGCTCGCAGCCTTGCGCTTTGCTCCGGAGGCCATTCAGAGAGCGGGCTTTTCCAGCACGACCAAATAGCCAGCAGGGTGATTATGCTCGTGCGGCGTCACTTGTGGACCACAAGTTGCGGTGACGCCCTTGTCCGACTCCGTCCGTCGCGATACGAGCTGTATGCGAGTCACCCTTGACCGGGAAAGCACGCTCGGCTTGCCATGTAAGGCAACTCGTGCTTGCCGCGCGCCCAGCATCCCATTTTAGTACATGTACACCTGTGTGCTGAACATGACTTCATGTATTTCCACCAATCAGAGGGCATCAGTCATTACCGCCAAGCTCGGACAGCAGAAGGGAGCGGCAGAGCTAACGCAGCTCGGCCCCCTTGCGCCGGCAAAGACAGAAGATGGAGCTGCTTATCGCCGTCGTACTTGGTGCCGTACTCTTCGCCATTGCGTTCTTCATCCGTGTCATCAAGTATCCACCCACCACCACAGAGAGTGACAGTAGCGACGATGAGACGTCGGGCCAGCTAAGCGTTAACGTCGTGGCCGACCATGACGAGCAGGATTCGCTCCTGCCCAAGTTTGCAGGTCTGTTGCGGTCACCGTGGCACAGCGTAAATGCAGACCAGAAGGAGCAGCCCAAAGTGATGACACCGGTCCGGAAGGGATCGCTCTCCATGTCGCTCACGATGCCGCTACCTCTGCGCAAGAAGAAGAAACTCGCTGAAGTACCTGTCAAGAAGGTCCATGTGCCGTACTTCTTCCCGTTGCTGGAGGAGACAGCAGAGTGGTGGCAGTCTCAACATTCCACGCCGGAGCAGGAACCCGAAGCAGACCCGTCGAGTCGCTCTAACCAGGACAACTTGCCATCCAGAAGCAATCAGAACAAAGCGAAGGAAGCCGCCTCTCATAATTTTGTTGAGGCAGATCGGCTACAACAATTAAATGCTGTAGATAAGTTAACATCAGCGCCGATAGAGGTTGGAGGAAGTTGATGAGAAGTACTCATTGAGTACTCAAACTTCCGGTGCGACTACTGCGGTCCGAATTAGAGCACGCTGCAGTGTGAACGGTGCAGGCATCTGTAGATAAAACAATACGCTAGACTGTAAATGCATGTAGGATTCATGTTGAAGGTTCACGTGATTGACATCAAAAAGTTGCATAGCGCGCGAGTTAAAAGCAAGAAGCAAAGGCTCGCCAGCGCGGCGGAAGAAAATAATTAAGTACAGGTAAGAAGAATTCAATGGTACCTCCGAGTTCCTTGTAACATTGGCAGTGCATTTTGCTGCAACGTACAAGGAGCTCATTGGATTCTGGTTCAGCTTACAAATAAACAAAACAATACATGTAACATCAAAAACGGAATATCATGTTAGACGGTGTAGTATCACCTTTGCCAGGTCTGTATCTGGGCAGTTGGTTCTTGATAAAGGTCCTGTGAAATCGCAAGCCATGACCAAGCAGAAGCGCTCGCCTCGCCGCCGCTTGTCGCCGTCTCCTAGTGTCGTTCTTACGAAGGGTGACTGGCTCGGTACGCTGCTTCTGTCTCTGTTGTGCTAGTTATAATTCAAACAGTTGAGACGAACTTTTCTTCTCCAGACGTGATGGATCAAGAGGGAGTCTGGAATGTGGCTCGAGTGCTGAGTGTGCCGTCCCCTGAAGAGGTGCGTACTGCGTGCATCTTGTGTGTTTTGTAGCGGATAGTAAAGCGTGTGACCGTTCTCGGGTACATTTCAGGTTGAAATCATGTACGATGGATGGCCGGAGGAATACGACGAGGTCGTGCGGGTGGACAGCGACCGCGTGGCTCCATTGCACACATTCACGTGGGCTGCCAAGTGCTGGGTCAAGTACCTCAACTGGCCAATGTGGCCCTCGTTGGTGCGTATTGAGGTAACTAGTGTTTTTTCAGTATTATATATTCTAACGGTTATTCGTGGCATTTAGATCACTATTCGGACTCCTGGAACGCAGGAAGGCATTAGAAATCTTGCGACGGAGAATCGGTTGTACGTGGATTTTCTTGACAGTCCCGATTTTGAGAAAAGAGACCGGTAGGCTTATTTAACAATTAGCTCTACGTGCATTGTTATGATAATGAATATTGGGGGTAATGATACTGTAGGTGTTGGCAGAAGAAGAAACAAGTGGTGGCATTTGATGAAAATTATGACAAAAATCGAGTGATGACAAACGGTGCCCAGTTCGAGCAAGCTCTGGTGTATGTACTCCGGTCGAACGCGACCATAAAAATGCCAGCGTTTGCCAAAGGCACGCTGCCCTTGCAATACAAGAATACTACAACGGAGTCGGTAGAGCGGATGCGGGAAAAAATGGGGAGGGAGCTGTGGGTTCAAAACTTCGCGAAGAACGCAAGTCGCCACATGCAGACGCACGTCTACGGGATAACAGGAGATGATTCCGCTGAAGACCCAGCCAGTGATGAATCAACGCATGTGCGAAAGTTGGCAGTTCGGAAACCGAAGTCATCAACACCAAAGGAAGGGCAGCGCCAGAATTCACCGAAGAAAAAACGCTCGAGCTCTAAAAAGCAGCAGCACGAGTCACTTGCAGAGGTTGAAGTTCCCTATGAGCTGGAGGTTTCAGACAGCAGCGATGATCATGGCGATAGATCTGAGAGTGAGGTCATCGAAGCGGTAAGCCAAACTATGACGGTGACCAAACGAAAAGTGCTACCGGTTAAGGCAGCAGCCAGACGAAGTGTGCCGCCGGTTACGGCAGCAGCCAGACGAAGTGTGCCGCCTGTTAAGGCAACAGCGAGACGAAGTGTGCCACCGGTTACCAAATATCTGATTTTGACAGCTAGTCCGAAACGTAGGGCTGAGCGTTCGTCATCGTTACTCCCTGGTATCGATTTGGAAGATGAAGAAAAGGGAGTTTTGAAGGAAGTTGAGGAGGAGGTGGAGCTACAGGAACCGGTAACAAAGTTTCCAATCAGTGAGCGTAAAACGAAGCGAACTGGGCGAGAAGAAGTGAATATTGATGATGTTGCTTCACCAAAGACCTCAAGACGGAGCAATTCCTCAAAGAAAACGCTTACTGACGTTGAACAGCAAATCGAGATGACCAAAGAGGCTTTACGTGGTTTTAATGCGGAGAAGAAGGAATTGATTAAGGACGACGCAGGGAAGGAGCGACGGAAGAGAGGGAAACCATCGTCCCCAAGTTGTAAGTACATGTACTTGTATACTTTTCACTGCTTTTCGCTGGCTAGCAACTTATTGTTGATACATGCAGCGCAAGATGTTATTTCGTCGAGAAGACACAAAATCCAGTCTCGCTTGGAACACCCAGATGTATCTGGCCTATTGTTACTCTCGAGGTCTGATGGAAGGCGTCAAGGTATTGTGGAGTAAATGCCTGACTGACTTTATACGTACTAAGGTTAACACACTGTATTGTATCAGCAGGAAGAATCATAGAGACCCCACTGGACGTCAGTTCGACAGCAAATTCATTTCTGGCAGTTGAAGAAGATCCTGACGGCCAAGAGACGACGGAAGAATTGGCAATAGACGTCCAGAGTGAACCCAAAGAAGTTAAGCGGCGAAGGAAGGAGGAGGCAAAACTCGTTACGGAAAGGGAGAGTTCTGTCAAAGGCAACCAGCTACCCCAAGACGAAGATTGGGTTGAAGAAAAATCTGAAGAGATACGCCGACCCTTTTGTATGATGCAATCAAGCGTGAAAGGTAATTAAGCTTACCTTAGCCAGCGTCAAGAAAGTATCTAACGTAGTGGCTGTGGCAGGCACAGAGGTCGCTGATGACGAAAAAGCGAAAACAAGGGTTTCCAAGAAGACGGTGATCGGCGTGCCACGAAAGTTCGATGAGGAAGCGTCCCGTGTTTATGTGAGCTCGGCGGATTCCATGCTGCGTATTGCGCCTCCTCCTCCTCTCTCAGGCATCAATGCTTCCACCTCTAGTGTGTCGCTAGCAGCTCCATCGACGGCAGTTTTTGACTCCAGTGAAGGCTTTTCGATGGGGACGTGGTTCAAGCGCACATTGATTGCCAAATACAGAAGAACCGAGACTTGACGTGATTCACGCCATATCTCTAGTGCCTATGTGTATTTACATGAAGTGTTCGTGTTTAATCCTAGTCATGTTATCCGTGATCGCCGAAAGCAATCCCTGCACAACAGCTTCCGTCACTTCAAGTAGCTTCAGTACAAAATTTGTACTTCAAATGTCCATTTACACAGTTAAGAATGCTCGCCATCCACCGTAAGAGGCTCTCCTCACTTCCTCTGCAGTCTGCTCTTGAAGCCCTCCGTGATCCATCCCAGGATATTCCACGGCATGTTGTCCACTTCATAGCGAGACCCACCAGACCAATCCTGGTAGAAGTCGGGATCTTGCTGGTCCGGCGGAGTTTTGGCTGACCCATCAGTTTTCGTCTTTGCCGCGCTAATACGCTCAGACAACTTCGTAGGTGGGGCGGTTTGATCCTTGCGACGGGTGCCCCCCGCACTCCCAGGTCTTTCGTGTCGGGGAGTTTTAACGGTAGGAACTGTGGGCTTGAACTCCAACGGGTCATCGTCGTTCGGCATATTAGCGTCCGCCATGCCGTTGAACACTTGTGGAGGCTTTGGCAAGGCTTCAACTACAGGCTGCGCTTGAGCTTCCGTTGAGATTCTGGCTACGAATTCCGCGTGGGTGCTCACGACACCAAATGCACTGGAATCTCGAGCAGCGCTTGAAGATCTGGAGCTTGCGATGCGGATTGATGCGGGAGGTGAAATGGAAGAACCAACCATGGAAGAGCTTGTATCGGTCAGTACCTCAATTACTGATTAAAAAAAGGGCCAAACCACACATACACAGTCAACACTATGCACGCATGGGAGGCAGAGAGCTACGCACAGGCACGAATGCACGCACCCATCCACCCGTACTACAAACTGCCTGTACAGACGGAAGGAAGCAACGTCAAATTAACCTTTAACGCGTCGAGGTCGGGTGCTGCGGCTGGCGACAGGAGCTGGAGCAGCCGCACGCTTGTTCCGGCGGGTTGTCCGAGGAGCTGGAGCCTCCTCCTCTTCGTCACCACTTCCTTCCGGCTCATCGACTTCCGGTTCTTCTTCTTTTTCTTCGCTTTCATCCTCATCTAAAACAACACGAACAAAGCCACAAGAAATAGATTGCATACACCATCATTTTTCTGCTGCAATCAACTGTTTGAGACCACATTCCAAACTTACCTTCCGACTCCTGCTTCACTGCCTTCTTGGGCGGGCGACCGGGGCCACGCTTGCCCGACTTGCCACCAGGCGATGAAGAAGTCTTCTTGCCAGTCAGCGACAGAATCACCGAGTAGCCGTACAGCTCCTGGTAACGGTTGCTAAAGTCTCTGTAGAGATGGAACCACTGCTCAGGGGAGCATTCCTTCTTCTTTTCGTCCAACGGCTCTGCCATCTTGCTCGAGTACTCGATCGGGAGTGTTCCCGGTCCAGAGAACAGGAGGGGCGACGTGCCGGCCTTGGCGCGTTGTGTGCCTTCCACGAACTTCGGGAAGTTCTTGCCAATGTTCTTGGACGCGCGTTCCTCGAATCCGTCACGGAAGGACGAAACGTTCTTCTTCTGCATCCAACAGCGCGAGCGCTTGCCCTCATTAAACGAGTCGTAGAACTCGACGTAGAGCTTCGACTCCTCTTCCAAGCCATGGGCGGCCAAAGCTGTCGTTGGCGCTCGTAGTACCACCTAGTAGTACCAAATGCGCTGTCAGTACTATTATAAATGCATAAAAAATAACTATACTCTGACGTACGAAGGCCGGCCACCACGGCCACTTAGTAAGCTTCGCCCAGCACTTCTTGACAATCGTGTATGTGTGCAGCGGAGCCAGACGTTGTGTGGTTACACCAATCCACTGGTTGTAGTCCTCGTTCCAGCCGTCGTATTTGATCTCCACCTTGTCTTCACCGTCCTCTTTGCCTACGTCCATGATCATGCCCGTGTTCCAGATACCTTCATCGTCCAGCACGTCTGCACAGAGGGATGAGGTGGTTAGGAGGCTGGAGTGTATAGTGAAAGAGAAAGGGGGTACGCACCAACGCGCAGCCCGATGTCGAGCGGCATTTCCTTCACCATAGTTGCTGCTTCCTCTTCCTTCTGCTTTTCCCTCCTTTTTTCCCGCGTTTGATGTGCGATTCTGTGGCATAGTGAAACCAAGTCAATGACTGAAATGAATTGATTGGACCAAAATAAGAACGAAAGCTACCTTCAACATGTAGGCTTCAGCCTAAACGCGATGCAGGACAGGATCCGGTAAACGTGTAGTAGACTACTACTACTAGTAGTACGAAGTACACGTAGTATTTTGCACAAAAGTCCACTAACCTGATGAGTTGCGTACGTTTGGTGTCAACTGTATCTAGCAAGTGTAGATGCCATCTACTTGAGATCCACAGTGGGGTACCACTGCTTGAGCGTGGCAATTAGCTCCTGGAAGCTGTCGTCCACCACCTTATTGACGAGGATGGCGTCGAACACGCCCGGCTGCTGTCCGTACGCAAGCTCCCCCGCAGCGTTCTTGACACGCAGCTGGATCTTGTCCTCCGTCTCGGTGGCGCGTCCACGTAGACGCTTCTCCAGTTCGTCCATCGAGGGCGGTGCAATGAAGAGGTATTTGGCTTGGATACCCGACTTTTTGACCTGCTGCACGCCCTGGATGTCAATATCCAGAATGCAGATCTTGCCCTTCTCCTGCACGTCCTGCACGGCCCGCTTGCTAGTACCGTACACATTGCCGTGCACCTCCGCGTGCTCCAGGAAGAGGCCGGCCTCGATCTCCTTAAGAACCTTGTCCTTCGGGGTGAAATGGTAGGCCACGCCGTTCACTTCGCCCTCACGCGGGCCGCGGGTCGTGTGGCTCACGGAGAAGCCGAAGGTGTTGGGGAACTTCTCCAGCAGCAGGTTGATGAGCGTCCCCTTACCAACACCCGACGGACCAGCGATCACGATAGGCTGCAGCTCCGTGTGCGGAGGCTTGAAGGCGGAAAAGTGCTCAGCGGCGAATGCCACCACATCCTGCGGCTTCTCCAGTAGCAACGCCGACATGAATCCGCTCAGCAGCGTCTTGATCTCCGGATGCGCCTCCACGTAAGCCGCGTGGTCCTTCTTGAGCACTTCCTTGCGCTCGTTCAGCAGAGAAAGTTCCTCGAAAGAGAGCGACTCCAGCGCCTTGGCCGCGTCTTGCTCCGCCCCACTCATCGTCTTCCAAGCAGATTATGATCCTTTGACCGAACATGTATACGCGTTTATCCGGATAATCGGATATCCGGCTATACATCTGAATCCGGATACCGTAACCGAGCCGGGAGTTATATATCCGGGTGGATACAGTTGACTTCAAGTGTATGTTGCAGTAGCGACAGCTTTTTGACCAGCAAGCAAATGCCGCTTTACAGTATCTACTTGCAGACTACCCATACCGCTGCTACAGCTACTGCAGGACGCTGGTGTTGGCTGATAAATTCACTTCCTCGCCATGTGCAGGTGCGTCGTACTGAGGTGTGCCGTGTTGCGGCGCGTATTGAGCACCAAACCCCGGAGCTTGCTGCTGGGCAAACGGTGCACCTGCAGGAGCAGCAGGAGCGTTAGCATCAGCGGCGGTGGCCATCTTGGGGTTGAAGATCTTGAACTGAGGCGGGCCACTGCGAGCTGCAACGCCAGCGTTCGGTGGCGCGTACCCTGGGTATCCACCGCTTGCAGTACGTGGCTTGTTCGTGTATGCGGTTGCATACGGGTTCACGCCAGGAGTAGGAGCGGCAGGTGAAGGCGCAGGGGCATCTGCTGTGGCAACATCAGCAGCAGCAGGTGCCGGAGGAGCCATCGTGGCAGGAGGAGGAGCCGTTACCTTAATCTCACGCTTGTTGCCAAACTTGGCAGTGAGCTCTTCATTGCCGACACTCGAGCCAAATCCATCAGCTTGAATAGGGCGGTAGTCCTTCGGACGAGCGAACCGGGATGGCCCACCACGAGGAATTGCACTGTGCGTAGCGGCAGCGTACAAGTTGTTTTGTGGCGTTTGCTGCTGCGGCATACCCATAGGAGGGCCCTGTTGCATCGTCGAGTAGTCTCCGCTAAGCGGGGGTGGAGCGATCACCGGTCGTGGAGCCATCGGATCCACGGACGGGGTGATTCCTGGTGGAAGCATCGACGCCGCCTGAGTCGGATCTTCGTGACGGAACTGAAGGGGGAGCAAATACTGACGGGTGTTGTCACCCTTGGCAACGTCATAAGCCGTGCGGCCACCGCGGTTACGCAACGCGGGGTTGGCGCCGTGGTCCACGAGGTGCTTGACGGCATCATAATGACTCTGAGCTGCCGCGTAGTGGAGTGGTGAGTTCTGGCGGGGGCACATTGCGTTCACATCGACATTACGGGACAACAGCAGCTCGATGAAATCCACGCGGCCGTAGTACGCCGCTGTGTGAATAGGCAGGTTGCCCGCTTCGTTCTTGGCGTTGGGATCGATGTTCTGCTCGTCCAGCATGCGCATGAACTTATCGTGCAGCCCCTGCTCAATTGAAGCGTGAAACTCCTGCTCCGGCGTGAGCGTGGGGGCCAGTAACTCGCCCAAATTCTTCACGTTGAGCTTCTCCGCGAAGTATCCGAACATCTTTCTATCTCGGAAGGCACAAGGAGACTAATACGCGCTCTAAAGCGATCTGAGGCTGATGAACACACAGAAGAGCTGCAGAAGAGGGAAGAAGGAGACGCCACCGACTCACCTGAAGACGGAGAGCAGCGGCCGATACCTGCGCACGTGCGTAGCGTCGTCTGAGCTAAACTGGCCACGTGCACCTGAATAGCGGTACTGCTGGTACACGGTACCGTTGTGTGGACACTAAAATGTATCCATCTCTACATTGTCGCAAGCACCCGAGAATCCAGCAGTGGAGTCATCACTAGAGCCGATTCGCCTCTCATTCTGGAGTTGGACGAATAACAAGAAGAAGAAATGATCCCCGCGCCTATTCCTGCTGCTCAGGCAATGCCGCAGACTGCGGCTGACATTCCGCAGCGTTCGTTTATGCCGCTGAAGGACCCCAAGACAGGCGTGGACACGACCAACGCAGCATGCGCACGGTGCAACAAGGGACTTTATGAAAAGGACATCGTCAAGCAACTGCAGTGTGGCCACCTCTTTCACGCTCATTGCGTCGACAACCACCTACGAATGGATATCTATTGTCCAGTGTGTCGCATGCAGGTGCTCTTCCCGGCTGCGGTATTGCAAGATAGTCGAGCGGTTGGTTCCGTCTATCCGTCGGCCCAACTGCCTCCGCGTGGTGTACCGGTGGCGACAGCCTTTGTTCCTACAACCGGTACGGACTCTCGTGACTATGCGCCGTGTCGGGAATGCGGTCAAATGTTCTACCGGGACCCGACCAAGGTCCGCCCCGAGACGAATGCATGGTACCGCTGCGAGCGCTGCGCACAGACCGATATTGGCGCCTTCATTCGTGGCAGTTGCGTGCTGCAATGATCGACGAAGCTCATATTGCTGTGCAGTTTCAGGATCTCTACCGCGCCGGACTGTTGACGTTTGCAGGGACCCCTGAACAAAGCTTTCATTTTTGTATATTCTCTCGATGCGGTTCGCCCTGGTTGTACGTTTAGGTTTTGAACTAAAAAAAGACTAAAAAGAAGAAGGACATCCTAGTAGGACGTGTAGTTCTTGTTGTTGTTGTTGTTGTTCTGTCAAATTTTCCGTTCGTCTGTTTTACAACTGAGTGAAAATTGCAGAGAGGTTGAGAATTCCTGCCAAAATTGCACATTCGGAGTGATTGGCCAATTGCCATACAAGCCGACTACAGCAGGAGTGCTGCGATGACCAAGCGCAACCGCGGCGTGGTAAGCAGCAGTGGAAGCGTAGAGGGTATATTATCCGTGCTGACGCGTCAATGGCCAGGTCTTCCACGTGTCACTGCTGTACAACCTGCTGCTAAAGCACGAGCAACGCCGTCCATGGTGGAGTCATATCGAGCCGAAGTTGATTCTTGGGGCCTTGCCGCTGCAAGACAAAAATCACTTGGACCAGGTGAAAGCCATTGTTGGATTTGGCTAGATGTTGGTGTAGATGATTTAAGCGTGAAAATTGGTGCAGCTGGTTCAAACTGAAGGCGTCAAGGCAGTTGTGACCATGAACCAGCCAGTCGAGTTGCTTCCAAACCTCCTCTCAATTCCAGTGTCTCCGGGTACGATAATTGCAATAACTTGTACAGCTACCGCGTCCTTACGTATATTTTCCTGTATCCTTTCAGCGGAGTGGGGGAGTGCACTGGTCGCACAGTGCTTCGGGTCAACAGGAGATTTTTCTCCACCAACTTTGGTTACAATCGAAAGGTTTGTCGAAGAAGCTACTGTTGTGCTACAGCGACTTTTGGTGCTGATTGTAGCTGTGAAGGTGTGTGGAATTTATTCACGAACAGGTCGACGTGCAACAACACACTACGTACGTTCACTGCAAAGCTGGACGTGGTCGAAGCACTGTGGTTGTCGTTGCATTCCTCATTCAGTATCGCAACATGACACTGGAGGGGGCCTTCCATTTCGTGAAAGCCAAGCGACCACACGTGAGTCTCCACCCTAAACAGCGTCAGATCCTGCACGAGTTTAGCGAGAAGTATTCATCGTCATCTTCAGCTGGATCAACATCGCCTCACGGAAACGCTAGCCCAAACAAATAGAGCCGCATGAGTCAGGCCAAAGAGCCATTTTGTCTATGAAATGCTATCTGCATTTTTGCTGTGTCAACCGCATACAAGTTTACACTAATCTAAAGGTATAAATGCCTTCATCGTTGGTGGGCTCTTCCCACTCGAAGCCGAAGCTCTTGGCGGTGTCCAGAACGTAGTCAATGGAGACGTTGCGTTTCGTGTATGCCAGCAAAAATTCGGACGCAGCCTTGCCTCCATCCTCCACACTGCGACGGCCAGGCTTCAGCAAGTATTTGGCCGTCTCAAATAGCGACACCACGTGCTCCTGCTCATAGATAATGTCAGCGCCCAGGACGGTGTCGAACTTGTTCGTAATTTGGTCTAGGTTGACGCCCCACAGCAGCTTCCGGCATTGCACGCGGTCCTCCACTCCGTTCAACTTGCAGTTAGCCACCAATAGCTCAATGGTGTCGTCATCTCCGTCCGTGATCACCACCTGCTTGTCCGTAAGATACGAGGCCAAGATGCCGATGAGGCCGAGACCGCTGCCCAGCTCAATGATGAACTTCCCAACAAATCGACTGCGGTTCTGGTACATGTAGTCACTGAGGAAGTCCCCAGCGCGCCAGAGTGTGAGCCCCGTGGATTGCAGTGTCTGTCCGATATCGCGACGGAGGCCATTGAGACGGATAATTATCTCGGCATCCTCTTTACCCTCTGTCTGGCCAAACTTGAACTCGAACGAGTCCTCCTTGGGCTCAATATCCAGCGCCTTCTGGATATCCAAGCGCATATCCGACGAATCGTCTTCCACAGCAATGCCGCGTTCAATGGCGAACTCCTGCAGAGCCGCCAGCGCCGCGCCAGACAGCATCAACTGCTCGCCATCGCTGTCGCTGTCGCTGTTCATCGTCGGCCAGTCACAAAATTGTGCAAAATGTGTGTCACAAAAATGAGTGATGGTCTCTGGACAATTTTTTGCTTTGGCATCATTTTTTTTTAAGTTTTGCGCTGCTGATGTCACTTGAGGCGCCTGCTGTGCTAAGTCACTTGAGTTCATGGCTCAACTGCTTTGAATTGTGCGCTATGCGTGCCGTGAGCCGTAGCTTATGCACTGGAATCCCACGGCACACGTGGGAGCTCACAGCCAGCAACATCAGCAGCTCCCAGTCGATGAATCACCTGTCCAGAGTCTTCCCGCACGTGTGGTGTCTGCGACTACAGGATGCACTTTTGGAGGAGATGCCGACAATGGAATCGCTCGTTCCGTGGCTGAACAAGAACTGGAAGCTGAGTGAGCTTGTGCTAACCAGAGTTACGTGCATAAGCGGCTTCTACGTGCACCTACAAGCAGAGGAGCTCGCGAAAATCACCATTCGACAGTGCTACCAGGTGCAAGAACCGACGGTCGTCGCTCCGAACCTCGAGGCTCTGATCATTGACCACTGCCCCGTGGTGAAGTTCGGCGCGGGAACAAGTCTGCCACAGCTCAAGAAGCTCTCGTTATCTTCACGAAGCTTTACTGCAGCACACGAGCGATATCTGATCAAAGACACGCTACCAAAGTCTCCTGCGCTAGAAAGTCTGAGTCTTTCTGGCTGTTCGCAACTGGAGCAGGTTTTGGTAGACCCTGGCGATCTCCCTGCTCTATCTCATCTCGATCTCAGCGGTTGCCCCAAGCTCGGGCGAGCGCACGTGACGTCCAAGCTGCTGAAGTCACTTGATCTCGCGCGTAACGACAGTTTGCAGTATGTGCTGCTGGATCTTGAGAGCATCGAGGACCTGGATTTATCCTTCCTCACCAACCTCACGCACCTGTATATCCGCTCGCCGTCGCTACGCCGACTTAATCTCCGAGGCTGCGACCAATTGATGCGAAACAGCACGAGTGTTAACTGCCCAAATCTGCAGTTTGTGGTCTTGCAAGGCACAACACTGGAGGTCGACGACTTCAATACAGGTGAAGTTAACGACGAGGTGTTCGCATTGCCAGCCAGCACCCACGTCGCCTTTTGACTGAACAGCATCTAGCCATGGATTTTGTCAACAAACATTCTCGCCCCTCAACTAAATCCTGCAGTGCATACAGATATAAATCTGATATTCGTCTAATTTTTAACAAGTCGGACAGCTCCAAATATAATATTTCGCAGTACTTGTTTTTATAAGGTCGTTCCTGGGTTTCACATCTTGAACCATTTTCCGATTTACCGAAAAGAACGGAAGTCGAACCAGACCAATGGGCAACGCCACGAGCTGGCTGGCGCAGTCTCTGTGTCCCGAAGAGCAAGCGCTGTGGGTGGCAGCCAAGAGCGGAGACCTGACAACGCTGCGCGAGGGTTTGGCGCGCCTGACGCCCGCCACGCGCTTCTACTCCGAGTGGCGGGACCCCGCGTACGGCTATTCGCCGCTGGCCAACGCTTGCTCTCAGGGCCACTTGCACTGTGTACAGGCGCTACTGGCATACGGCGTGGACTGCAATGCGCGAGACTCTCAGGGAAATACGCCGCTTCACATCGCTAGTTGCTACGGGAAGAGCGAAGTGGTGCGGCTGCTGTTGGAGAATCCTGCGGTGGACTACTTTGCCAAGACGTCCACCAAGGCGCAAACGGCGCTGGATATTGCGCGACAGACGTACAGAACGTCAGAGGGGCGAGGGCTCACTTACATTCAGTGCGTGGAGCACATTGAGAAGGTGGAATACAGGTTAATGTGGCTGATTCGATGGTGACAAGATCTGATTTTGTTGCTGTGTGTGCTATTAGAAACTCTGTCTTTACTCTGGCTGGCTGTATGAGAGATCGGATAACTTTTTGTCGATTGCATCGGGAATTTCAGGCCTGGACTCGTGGAAGAAAAGGTAGAGATCATTGTTTTTGCTTTATACATGTAGATTCCTAACTGACATGCTGTCACTGCGTTCAGGTATGCAATGGTGCTGCGGACTGCTGCGCGAGATGTCGTTGAAATTGATTTATTCCCGATGAAGCCTGGAGAGCGACGCCCACCGGTCCCGAGGTAAATTTTGCCATTCGGCCAAAGTCTGTATTGATCCGAGTGGAAACGACTTACGCTTGGTATTTTGTCCAGCTCGGAGCTATTGTATAGGGCAAGCGATGGTATCCAGACAAATGACGACGTTACATGGCTCAATCGAAAGGATTTTCGGTTGACTTTGAAGGTATCGAGGAAGCTCGGCACAAGTCGTGCCTCTGCTGTTCAGTCAGTTGATTTCGCTGCTACGAACCAAGGCGAACTCGCTGCCTGGAAGACATTCCTAACAACCTTACGAGTAAGTTGGTTTTCTAAATTTCCGGGATGCATGTTTTTTAACTTGATAAACTGTGTAGGTTAACCCTCCAGCAACTCCGATTGCGACCGCTTTCGGAGGCAGCCAAAATCAGCACTCTTCGTCGCCTCCAGCCACACAGCCTGCTCCAAGTCCGGCTCAGAGCATCAATCCTACTCAGGCTGCATTGTTACAGGAACAACGTGATTTAGAGCGAGCTCTCCAACTGTCGCTGGAGGAATCGCGTCGTCACAGTAGAACCCAGTCATCACCGTCCGCTCCGCCTCCTTCAGACACCATGCTGGACACCCTTGGCTACTCTGAAACAGTCGTTGGGCCTGATGGAGTGGAGATTGTCCAGCTTCTTCGAGACGATGATTCAGCGGCTGGTCATAACCCACATTCTGCTTCGTTGAGTTTCCCGGAGAAAAATACTCTAGGCCAAAACACGGAGGCCCAACGAACCGACGAGTGTGTCATCTGCTTCGATGGGCCCCAGGAAGCGGTTTGTGTTCCGTGTGGCCACAACGCTGTCTGCATGGACTGCGCGCAGGAGCTTCTTGATACGACTCGGCTTTGCCCGGTATGCCGACAGCAAGTGAGGGAGGTCATTCGACTCTTCCGTGTGTAACTCTCAAGTGCCAACACCAGTAGTTGGGTGAATTGAATACTTACATTAATTATTTTTCAAGAAGTTATTGCAGTCGAATTGCCTTTAGCTTCGGCTCAAACACGGTAAAGCTTGATTAGCTCGCGGATGGGTGCTCGGCATACTGGGCATTCCGCTGTGGTAGTGAGAATTTCCTCTGCACACTTCATACAAACTGCATTGTGGCCACATGGAACACAAACTGCAGACTGAGGGCCATTGAAACATATCACGCACTCGCCGATAGAGGAGTGTGCTGTAGTGTCTCCGTAATTGACCGCTGGCTTCTTTTCCTCTAAGGCGGCAGACACTACCGATTCATCATGATCTTGTTCACTCGTTTCTGCGGAATCCACGACGGAAACCTCTTTTCCACTTGACTCACAATGTTCCCAGTCATCCCAGTCCGGAGCTGACACTGGGAGTGGTGGCGAGAGCGCTGCGTCATTTCCACCAAGTTCATGGCCGGTATGAGATGCTGATTGAAGAGAAAGTTCAATGGCTCTGTGAATGTCTTCGTCTTCCTCTGGGTCAATACCTGGTGACACAGATGCCTCGGACTGGGTGTGAGGGTCCCATCCAGCGATGTTGCTGTGAGGTACCTCTGGCAGTCTCCATTGCTCACGAAGATTGTTACTTGTCGGTGCTCGCTCAGCCAACTGTTGTTGCTGATAAGTAAAAAAGTCCTTCCACGCATTGAAGCTCGCCTGGTCGATTGCAGCAAAGTGCACAGGGTTCTGCAAAGCAGAGCTTGCCCTGTAGTGGCATTTGTTCAGCTGGTCCCCACGCAAAACAAACGTGAAATCCTTGGGGCTGAACCATCTCGGGTCGCTGGTGGCCTCCATCCCAGCTGCAACGTTATACAGCATCACTGACGTGGGGCACACAGGGCGTACTCCTCCACCTTCTTTCATGTTGAAGTGCGCTAGCTCCAGCACATTTGGGTCCCCCCGCTCTAGCACGAGACACAACCGCCTTGTCCACGAATTAAGGGACGAAATTCCCGACACCAATGACAACACATTGTCAGTCTTTTCGTACAGCCAACCACTGTACAGACAGTATTTCTGTATCAACAACAAAAGTAGTTAGCACTCCAGCAAAATAATAACTTTTCAACAAACGAGGGTGGACCTTTTCCAGCACTTCGATGCACTGAGCGTACAGCTTCGCTTCGTCCTCTTCATCCTCTTCCGAGAATCTGCTTCTGGCAAGATCCAGTGGCGTCTTCATGTGCAAATTGATCTCGAAAGGGTTCACACTCGGCACCCCCAGCAGGAACTTGACCATCTCCTGCCGTCCTCGTTTGCACGCGAGATGCAGTGGCGTGTTCATCTTGAGGTCTTTAGCGTTGCAGTTGGCCCCAGCCTCGATCAGCAGTCGCGCACACTCGATATGTCCTTTGGCTGCAGCTTCCATCAGCGCGGTGCGGCCTGTGTAGGGTTCTTGCCACTCAAGGTACTGGCGCGTCTCAAGCGTCAGGCGAGACGTGGCAAAGCGGAGGATGCGCGCATCGCCGTAGCGAGCCGCCGCCCAGAAGATCTGATCCTCCGGGTAGAAGCACTGTACCAACCAACTCACCACGCCGCCCATGGCTTCTGTGCGATCGAAGGCGAATGCTATTGTGCCAGGGCAACAAGAAAGATTGTGCGAAATTGTCGGAATGATGGTTTTATCAGCATCTATGTATTTCTTGAAAAGCAGAATGAAAATCAGACAACTGTCCACTGTACTGTACCAAAGTATTGGCAGAATGCCGCATGTACACGTCATGTCAATACAACGCTTTAGCAATACTGTACAGTATCGTAAGCCCAGCTAAAGTTTATTGCCCATAACACTGGGTAGCTTCATGGTGCAATGAGGACAGGCGTGAGCTGCTGGTGGACAGACAGCGAGTGGGCAAGCAAAGGCTCGGCCATCCATGGGCAACCAGTTTCACACAGCTGACCACTTTCGGCTGTTTAAAGTCTTTTGGGGCAACGAGGAAGTGCTCTCCAGGTTGGTTGCAGGTAGTAGCAGCAGTTAGCAAACGCTCGTCTAGAGCTCGCGGCACGACCCGCCCCGAGAAGTCTGATACGATGCGCTTCTTTAGTTCCAGCAACACCAGGAATCGGGCGGAGGGCATCCACGCCAAGCTGCCTCTCCCACCAGCTTCTCTGCAAAACTCCACCAGCTCAAAGGACGTGACCATCGTGTACACTGGCGGCGCGCTATGTGTGACTCTGCAGCGCTCCAAGGCTCGATTTGTAGCAGATGAGGGACCTACTCGACTCGTTTGGTCTAAGGACCAGCGACTAGGAATCACCTTCGTTGAAGTTCCTCAAGGCGGCGTGGCAGTCAAGGACGTACCCGGTATGCGCAACGCTGTGTCCCCGGGTCAGCAGCTCATCGGGGTGAGCAGGGTGTCCGTTAAGGGGAAGAGTTTGGAGGAAGTGATGGAGCTGCTGCAAAGTGTTCGATCCCCCTGCGAGCTCGCTTTCACTCCACCTCCGTCACCAATTGTGGTATCTGGAGTTCTCGGACCAGCCAGGTTGCTCGGAGTTCGCAAGGGAATGGTGCTAAGGTCTGTGAACGGCTCAAGTATGATCGGATCGAAGCTGGCTGACGTCGGATCTGCGCTGCACGGTGCAAGCGAGAAATCTCCAGTACATCTCACGTTTACGTCCTACGACAAGGTTGTCCACCCGCGCGTTAGATCCTCAAGTTTAGCAGAAACACCGAAGAGTTCCCGTGCAACATTCCACAACACGCTCTGTGTTGGAGCAGTGGTCGCAGCTTTCACTGTGTAACCTGAAGAAGATGCATGCGTAGTGCACAAGAACAATTCGTAGGCGACGACATTGGGTATCATCGCACTGTCAGTCACGTCAGGAGATATGTAGCTCCAGATTTACCTTTTGGAAGGTATCACCAACATGTAAATTCTTTTCCCATACTTGTATTTGTAGTGATAAGAGAGTCTCGACTAGAGCAGCACTTCCCACGGTACCTGGTGGAAATCAATGGCATTCTTGCAATACATTTTGGGAATAGTTGCCGGTATACGTGAAGGATCAGTTTAACGTTCACCATGATAGTAAACAGTGCAAATTGCACTGCTTTACTTTCGTGGATAATTGCGCTATGCAATGGGAAGTATTTCACTAAGCAGGTCCACAGCCCAGTAAACTAGCTGCTGAATCAGCCAAACCATACTGTCACACGCCAAATATATTCTTGCAGACGTTTTAACTCCCAAAATGTAGTGACTTCGTCTCATGTTGAATGCATTTCACTGGATCATGCTGAAGTCACGTTGTCCCACGAGTTGGGCTCGTACAATCCGATCATGACTCCATCAGGAGATCGTAGTGCTGCCACCTATAGCATCCAGTGGCCACGTCAGTTACGCTATGCAATATCCTTCAGCCCTACAGCCAGTATCACCTTCCCGTGCGCGGGGTACTTGATGGGGCCATCCATGATCGCGCCCAGCATTAACAGCCGCGGCACAGCGTCGCTCAGGTCCGGAATATCAAAGTTCAGGAACGGTGAATACCCGCTACTGCACGCAGCCTCACTGCATCAACAATCGCAACAGCACAATTGTTAGTATACTAGCATCACAAGCTGCCATTTCGCCATACTTCCACTGACCTTTGTGCCAATTTGACGCAGAGTGGCACGCCCGCCTGAATGTCGAACTCCGCGTACGTATCTGACGAACGCAGCAGCTTCAGCCCCAGCCCTTCCTGGTAGAACTGCTTCGAACGCGCCAGGTCGCGACTCAGCACCATCAACTGCCGCAGCCGACTCATGTCGTTTCTGCAATTGTGCAAGTGTCGAATATTGGCCAATCCCAGATCGCTCGTCGTTCATTGGTGGATAAAAATAATAGCTTCAAGCACTTTTTCGCCTCGTCACTTTAGGAAATCATCTTTAGACATCAAAGAGTCAATGCTGGGGGCTGGACTCAAGGTGGGAGTGCTGGCTGCAGCTGTGGCGTGCTACGTGCGCCCCCAACTGCTGCTACAGCCTCTAGTCGGGTCAGAGCTGGACGGTGCTGACGCCGACGCGTCGGTGCGCGTGCTACGAGGCCTCTTGACGCTTGTGAGCTATGGGTTGGCCAGTATCCGACCTTCTTGGTTTTGGGTGCTTGTGGTGGTTGCAGCGTTACAGCTGGCTCTGTGGGGATTGCAGTTGACTGAGGAGTCTGTACTGGGACTGGGGACTGAAGCGGAGAAGAAGCTTTTCCTCGTGGGCGCTGTGGCGTGCTTTGGAGGCATTGTGAGCATCATTTTGTTTGGGGGCAAAGGTGACGCTAAAGCTCGGTTCCGGTGGGTATTTTGTGTACTTTTAGATGGAGTTTGGGTGGTATGGTACTGATATTTTGTGGTGTTTGCAGGAAGAGACTGGTGGTGTTCTACACCAAGCACAACCCAAAAAAGTTGGCGGAAGTGGACGACTTGGTGGAAAAGTACGAGTTCAATGAGGAGCTGCTGTTCCAGCGATTGCATCGGAAGTACAACGCGCTGGCTGCTGGAGCGGACAGCCACTCCGTGATGAAGAACATTGACGAGAGTGAGTTCCTGTATGAAGAGGATGAAGAGGAGAGAGTCGAGTCGGACGAGGAGACTGCTGACCTGGTGGATGCAGACAAAGCAGTGGCTTTAATTGAGGAAGAAATCGACCAAATTGAGGAAGAGAAACCTGAACATCCTGTTACTACCCAACAGATATCGAGCAGCAGTGAAAGTGATGAAAGCTTCGAGGTAGTTGGAGAGAAACCGGCGCCTGCTGTTGTATCTCCGGTTCATCCGCTCGAAATTGAGGACTACGACACTCTTGACGGCACGCCTCCCGTATCCCCCCGCACGAGCGAAAGGCTCGCATATGCGCACCGCCAGTCGTCCACACTGATCAAGGATGCAATCACAGTAGCGCGTCAAGCTCAGAAGGAGCGTATCGAGCGCCGCATTGCTAACATCGCGTCGAAAAGTGGCGATGGTTACGCGGGCCACTAAAAGTAACAGGCCGTCATATCGACAATTGAAGACTGCAAAGTCCGCAACAGAAATGCATTTTTGGTAAGGAAGGTAAAGCAACAGGAACAAGCGCATAAGTATAACTGGAGCGTGTTATCATTACGCGGAAGTAGATTTTAGTGTTGTGTTCCTGCCTAGTTCTCCTTGACCATTGAGTTCATCGAAGGACGCACCTCATTGAGCGAAGGACGCGTGCCCACGTAGCTATCATCACCCGCACTGTTGATGCTGGGCAAATGGTACTGCAGCAGCTCGGCCCAGCCGTTGCGGCTGGCAGCGTGTTGCTGGCCGTACGCGAAGTACGAGAGAACACCAACCAGCACCCAGGCGACACCGAGAATCAAGCCCAAGTCGCTAATCTGAGCAACCAGGTAGAAGTCGGCGAGGATGCAGATCATCGGGATGTATGGCACCAGAGGCGCCGAGAAATACTCGGGGTCGTTGCCAACCTGTGGGCACTTGATGGCCAACACGATCGTCATGCCGACCGTCGCGACCAGGCAGATGATAGCGATCACCAAGCAAGCGGTGGAGTCGTGGGTCACGTATCCCTGCTGGTAGAAGAAGGCGGTCATGAGCGCCAGGCCCACAGAAGCACCGATGTACCTAGGCGCAGTGCGCGGTGACTGCTCCGACATGCGGATCATCATGAGGGACGAGTTGGACAAGACGAACGAGATGAGGATACCGAAGTTGACGATATCCCACAGCGTCACGAACGGCACGATGAAAGCCACGAGCGTGAAGAAGATACCGGTGATCAGAGTGTTGACGAACAGGTTGCCCTTGGCGTCCACCTTGGCGAAGATCTCGGGCATCAGTCCGTCACAGGCCAGAGCGTAGTTCAGACGCGGCTGAGCCAGGAAGGCAATCAGCACCACGACCGGCATGGTGATGGTCTCACCAGCACGCACGATCTGAGAAGCCCAGTCCCAGCCGACACCGGAGAACCCGTCCGGGAAGCTCGTCGCCTGCGAGTACGGCACCATACCGGACAGCACGAGCGAGCACAGCACACTCAGGACAGCAGTACCAGTGACGACACTAAGAACGGCAATGGGCATGACCTTCTTAGGGTTCTTGGCCTCAGCAGCCAGACAGCAGACCTCATCGAAACCGATGTAGCCGAAGAAAGCCTGGGTGGCACCAGTGATGATACCCTGAGTGCCGTACGCCATGGTGCCTGAACTGTTCTCCGCACGGTCGGGAACGAACGGGCTGAGGTTGTCCGCGTCCATGGCGCAGAAACCAGCGATGATGATGAAGATAACGACGAACATCTTGAGGATGGTAAAACCGTTGACGAACACCTTGCCGAATCGAAGACCCGCAAGCAGGACGACGACACACAGGGCTTGGATCACGGCGGACAGCACGTTGGCGTACTCCATGTTGAGCCACTCGACGTTGGCGTCCGGATGCTCCAGAAGTACCCAATCCTCCACCTTCTGGGCCCAGCTACGGGCCACACCAGCACCAGAAACAGCGTACTCCAGAGTCAGCAACCAGCCAGCAACCACAGCAGGCACTTCACCGATAGCGTGGTAGGCGTACGCGTACGTACTACCCGACGAGGGCACACGAGTGGTGAGTTCCATGTAGGCCATGGCGTTCATGCAGCAAACTACACCACCAATGAGCCAGCTAATCAGAGCCGACGGACCAGCAGTGTCGCTCACAATCGAGGCAGCAGTGGAGAAAATACCGCTACCAACGGTGCCACCAATACCTGCACAAGTCAAGTTGGACAATTAGGACTTGTCCTACGCAAATTAATCCTTTGAAAGAACCTACCGATACAGATGAGATCGAACAAACTGAGAGACCGAGGGAGGTCCTGCGAGTTCTCTTCGGCCTGAATGACGTGCATGGGCTTGCGGAGCATCATGCGCTCCAGCAGCGGCGCCGTGGCGTTCGTAGGTCCCGATTTCTCCATGCTTGGGACGAGGTCTGCTGAGCAGGTTCACCTTGGCGGCAGCTAGCAAAACGTGGAATGGCTCAAGGGCAACAGCTGCACTGCAGTCGCGAGGAAGCGACTCGGACGCGGAGGGAATTCACGCGCAGAGCAGAGCAGAGAGGGAGCGGAGACCATGGACCAGCCATCGCCGAAGGGCTCCCATACTCGCGCGAGGTTGAATGGATGCCACACGCGCGCAGATGCAGCGGAGACTGTTGCACACCCTCTAACCAGCCGATTCGTTCGCAGGTTTTGTCCTCTAATCCGGTTGATGAGAGGCCCACGGCACCGCTGTCATCGGCTAGAAACCAGTCGCAAGCACTTCATGGTGAGACCGACTGCAGATCTCTCATAGTGAAATCAAGTGCTTGAAGGAGGTGTACAGGCCTTTGATCAGGCAGCAATGGCGCGAGTGTACGCTTTGAGCCGGCGGAAGCTGTGAACACGCGGACGCCGTGCTTAACAACAGCAATGCGAGCTTGAAGTGGAGCTTCGATCGTGCATCGATGGCTGCATTATAATGGCGGACACCTTCGCCGCGTCACATTCGGGATGCTCTCGGTGTACGATGCAGCCCCATTTAGTCAGCCAAAGGACCGGAATTGCCCTCGGGAAAGCCAAGGTGCGACTAGCGGCCACGTACCCCCGCGATCCCATCTCCCCTGCCGAAATCTGGCTTGATGTGAACGAATAGAGGCAGAGCAAATGACAAAATGTGTGTACAAGTATGCTCCGGTTCTGTCTCGAAAAGTTATTTTTCGTGTTGCTTTATGGATCTTGTTGTGGTTTTGGTAGTTGACTTCTTCTCAACTTTGCCAGTTAATTCGGTACAAGTAGCTACATGCATACACATGTAGCAATATCCGCTGATCCACGATACATGTAGAGTAAGAGCTCCCACCATTTCTTCACATCAGAGTCAGTTTTGACCTTGACGTTGAAGCGTTTTTCGCTGTGCTGCAAAACAGTCTTGTCAAACAGCCTTGCCGTGCCTTGAAGGTACACATTTGCCAGGTTTCTGATAAGAACGGCACGTTTGCAGATACACAATGATGTATGTAGCTACATAACTGACCACGTAGGTTTTACATGAGTGCATATATAATAGATCTTTCAAAAGTTCGAACTGACGTTGTCAGCGACACCAGTAATGGACGAAACTATCTCTTTGTTACAAAACAACCAGCCTTAATGCGTGAATTTCAGCCTATTCCTGCGGACGATCCTCCTGCTGCAACGAGGCATGTACCGCCACCTCCCGCAGAGCGTTCAATTGCAGGCGGTTGAATGTTGAAGCGTGTTCCCCATGTCATGATTCCAGATTGTATCATCGTCAATCAGATCCCGTCGTACGGTGGTTTACCGTAGGTGGCACGCTACAGCACAGCTCCTGCTCCATGTACTCGCGGTGAAAGTGAAGCGCTTCAAGACGCAGACGCAAATTTCTCTCCTCCTCTTCCATTTGTGCTATCAAATTCAGCGCTTCATGCTGCCGCTTCTTTTCAGTCATTAGACGCTCGTGATGCTGTTTAGTTGCTGCCTCACGCAGTTGGCGCTGTAGACAGAAACAAAGTCAGTCCGAATTACCAAGAAGTACCTGCATGAGATCGCCACAAACGAACCTGTTTTTCAATCCGCTGATCTATCACCTCCTGCTCCTTAGCTCTTATGCGCTCTTTTCGACACCGTCGCTGGTATTCTCTCTCTGCTTCTTTCGCTTGTTGCTCGGCCAAAGCGAACTTCAAATCGAAAATACACATCAAAAAGGTCAAAAACTACCTCGAAAGCAAAGCCGAGAGTACATGAACGCCAACCTTCAGACGCTCCTTTTGCTGGCGAGCAACCTCACGTTTGTGCTTTTCGAGCGCACGCTTTTGTTTCTACAGTAGAGGCAAGCAATAGTATCAGGTCGATGTGGCCACACTCTGGGTATAGCGGGGGTGCATACTTACCGCAAGAAAATCTAATTGCTCCCGGCTACGAGGTACTTTTAGCTTTCGCTTGGGGCGTGAAGATGCCGACACTCCTTTTTGTTTGACAAAAACTTGAGAAACACGTGGATCGAGGGGATCACCACAAGACGGTAGCTCTACTTGGGGTTTCTGAAGGCGGGCCTCGAGATGTGTTCTCATGGTTTTCACGTCTCGAAGAGTTCGCTCCTCTTGGGCACGGAAATGCGAAATTCGCCGCGCCAACTGCTGCGCAGTGTCCTCAGCATCCTTCCGAGCAGCAATTACGTGATAAATATTTCCAACATCCAGTCCTGATGATTCTTCCGTCCCCCATAAGCGAGTATTTAGTTGACCAGCTTCGCGAGCAGTGGGAGGAAGAGTTGGTGCGACACAACGTCTTGATCCGACAGCACTGGATGGGCGTCTCGCGGCACTGCTAACAGGACGAATGGGCTGTGGTGGGTTAGATCCAGCTACCAAGATCGAGGGTGTCATTGGGGCTGCAGCATTTCTTCCATTCTCACGTGTTGGTGCCAGAGAGTTGGGAGTTTGTGGGCGACTGCGAACGAATCCAGCTGATCTGGGGCGAACGAACAAAATCCTTGGCGGCTTAACGCTCTGCTCCATAGCGACCCACTTTGACGCTATAAGGTTGACATGAATTGGCAAAGCCCCATGTCTAATTTTACCATCGAGCACCCGGCAGATATTGGTAGAAAACTCCCAGTAGCTAGGCACCCATCCGCTAAAGCGCAAGAAATTCTTGAAGAATGCCAAAGCGTAATAGTGTTCCAGGCTCTCAAGCTCCACGCCCTTCCAAACCGACTGGTAGCAAGGGGGTAGAGCTCCCACGTTCAATCAGGCCGTCCCATTTGAAATCCTCTTCATCTAGCTCATCCCGCGACTTAAAAGCAAAATTCAGCCCCAAAGCAATTCCTAGCGATGATGGCAACAACGGAACACTCGACAGGTAAAGCACATGCCAATCGCAGCACGTTAGAACTTGCACTCTCCTAAACTTTACCTTAACTTCGTGCTGTAAGCGTTGACAGCCCACACACTTCTGCTCGAGAAAGTGAACCAGCTATAGACGAAGAGACTCGACCCGAAATTGGAAGTGAATTCGCCGACCACCACATCCAGTTGGAGACTGCAGAACGTCAGGCTGTCGCGATGCTAAACAAAATTACCAGAAGAAGTGAACGAAATCACCAAAAGTCCGTTATTGTACCTGGATAAAGGGGATAGCGATCCCATATACGGCGTTAACTGAGCAGGTTTCTGACAGCGATTTGTTCTGGCCAGGTACGACGCCTTTCGTGACAACATTTCGGGGAAAGATAAACGGATTGAAGAGCTCCACGCATCGTACGTTCAGTCTGTAGTCGTACAACAGAGAACTCCATGGTTCATTCCTTCTTCTTCCCATTTAGATTTGAAGACTTGGCTTGCCAAACAGCCAGCTTGGAAGTACTCTGCAATAGCGACTTGGATGCTGAAACGCTGGACAAGCTCTTCATGGCCATCCCCGTCCAACAGCGCAAGCTTTACCACGGTTAAAATTCACGAAATGGCTTCAGCTTCATCCACACCGACAGGAGCTCACACATCCACGACTGCATCTTCTCGGTCGTGCGGGAGTCGGGATGGTAACTTCTCCTTTAAAATCTGATCGAGCGTAAGATCTGGAGTGAAAGTATCAAGCACTCTCGAAGTTTGTAGCAGCCTGCTGGTGTCGGCCTCTTTCTCCCAATGCGCTTTCCATTCCTTCGCCAGTGCCAACCAAAGCTTCTTGCTCCATACTCTATTGGATAGACTTGGTGTATCTTCAGCAGCTTCTGGGATCGATTCGGAGTGTTGCACGTGCATATCATCACTGGGCATACCTTCCGTATAGCCCTTTGGCCTGTTGTTCTGAACAAACCCGAGTAAATCTTTAGACGGCTTTACTGTCGTCTGAGCAAACAACTTCATTTGCAGTAGTGGCAACAATGTTTGTTGCGCACGCGTCGTCGAAGGAGCAGACGGGATGAAGCTTTTTCCAGGGAGAACGTTACCTAGAGGCGGTGTGCTGGTCACAAAGCTGAACAGTCTTGATCCAAACATATGCATCAGCGGATGCGAGTCGGATACCAGCATGTAGAAAAACTTGGGGTTGTCAAAATCGCACATTGACTCGGAATCGAAAGGATACTTGCGTTCCTTGAACGCCAAAATATCTTCCATGAACTGGGCTGCAGCTTCGTCACTCAAAGCCAACAAGCGTGAAGGGTTCCGCGTTGAAGGTGCTGCACAAAACCAGCCCCGAAAGTATTGTTTCGCGTACTTCCCGATTGAAAGCCACTGGAGCGATGGCTGGTGGCGAGCAAGAAACGGATGCTGGAGATTGTAGTTGAACGTGTATCCCAACACCATCAGTGGCTGGTCATACAACTTCCACATGTCATTCACCTTCTGCATCAAGAAGCGTACTAGCTCTACAGAGCGTCCCCCACCTGTAGTGTCCTCCCAATCAGACAGAATAACGCCATACTGCTGCTGCATTCTCCCAAACTGGTAGAAAATGTCGGATAGCGAAAACGAAGACGCGAAAGTGCTACTCATCATCTTGGAAGTCTCCTTGATCGGCGAGATCAACTCGCTTAGTGCGACCACATTTTCCCAGAACTCTGCGCTTTGAATCGTTCGGATAACAGCACTTGAGAGCCCACACGCTGCTAGCTCATCCACAGTGTTTCCGGCGCTATCTTTGCGTGGATTAGCAGCTCTGGGTCTGTTCAGTTCACGCCCAGCCGAATCTATAGAGACCGACGTAGCTTGGACAACCTTGGAGGAAATAATTTTGATCATATCTTCGTACTGCCGGACAGAGTCGACAGCTTCAATGAAGGAATACCAATCATGCCGTGCCGGTGCATGTAGTACTGCATCCGGATCACCACACTCACGACGCAAAACCTTAAGCACGCGAGGATTAGAGAACATCTGGACAAGTTCGATAACTTCGCCAATAGTTTCCATCGCTTTGTCAGACTCGGTCAAGACAACACCCAGCAGCATCTGCAACAAGTGCGAAAAGCAAGGCAACACCGGAATGGCCAAACTGGTCCATTCACTCGAGTTGACGGCAAGGCGGGAGGCTGCGTACGCCAGAGTAGTGTCGGCAACAATGTTAATGACGTGGATACCTCGTCTGCGCAAATGTGTCAAGTTGATCTTGAGCTTCTCAGCCAGCGTCTCAGGCGCGCTGTCTTCAATTCCCATATCGATGAGTTCCCAAGGGGTCGCCTCCCCGAGAGCATTTACTAGGGAGAGCAGAACGAAGCATGTCCTCGGATATTTGTTCATCCACGAGCTGACAGCCAACGTAACGCCGACCTGCTCGCCTTTCATCTTCATCAGTTGCTTCTCGTGAGAAGCAGTCGCTGTAGTCGAAAGTAACTCAGCACTTGGCGACTCAATCTTTGAATGAAGAGCTCCAAACATCCGAGCTGATTGCTCCGTCCAAACCCAATCCCACGGTAGACCAGTTGAGAGTGTTGTCGACGCTACAAGTTTGTTTAAAACGTCTGCGCTGATTCCACAGTTCGTAGCGTGAAGTTCGTCAGGTTGATGTGGCAATGGCGCACGTCGTTTCTCCTGTTTCTTGGCAATCTCTCGGAGTTGAGGCCTGGCAGGCAGGTTACATTCTTTTTTGGAGAGAGTTTCCTGGTAGCTCAGCGGTTTGGAAGATACTGCGGTCGTCGTGAGCCCTCCATTCATCTCGGACGACAATAACGGTAGCTGAAGTGGCATAAATTCCTCCACCCCGGTCGTGCCCTTACCTGGAGCTCCCACAGCTCGCAGTGTTGCGTTTTGCAACTGCAAAACACTTTCTCCTTGATCTTCACTTTGTCGTGCCTTTTTCTTCGGAGCAAAGGGCGTTTCTTGAATTTTGTCACCACCGCGACTTGGTGCCTGGTGCCTCTTGTTGAAACTCGCAGCATCTTTTTGCGCACTTAGCAGTTTCAACTGTGTCACAGCCTCAGCAGGACAGTAGATGCAATTCTGCAAGTGTCGGATCATATTTCCCGACACTCCACGCACCGCAATGGGCTCCACGCCATTGTCAGTGCAGAACTTGCAGTACGCATTGTGGTGGAAGCGATTACGCTTCTCTCCTCGGACAAAATACTTCCAGGCGGGATGGCTAGGCCGTCCAATTTTCTTCTCTTCTCCGTCCGAACTCTTCAGCGTGTTATCACTCGCGTCTTCGAACATCGCGTGAGAAGCGTCAGCAGAGGGCGCTGTGGTGTCCCCCATGGGGATCAGCGGCGCTCCGCCCGTGTAGCTCGACAGATCGAACAGCGCCGCGCCCGTCGTCACGTCCGCCGCGTCCACTGGCATCGCTCCTGTCTGTTCATCACAGCGAGGTCAGGCAATGCACTTCAACCGCCAAGTTCATATTTTACTTACGTAAATACTTCCCAAGAAAAAAAAATGTTTTTCGTAAAAACTAGTGGCGGTCGCATATTGGTACAGTGTACCTGTTGGTATTGGTACAATGTACCATCATTCTGGCGGGCAGGTCAATTGCCAACTGTCATGGCAGGAGACCGTGAGGTAGTGAGCGTCTCGGCGCCTGGCAAGTTGCTGCTGCTCGGTGAGCACGCTGTGGTTTACGGCTGTCCGGTGGTGGCAGCAGCACTATCGGATCTACGCATCAAGGCGGAGATTGTATGAAGTTACTGCGGTTTGTTCAACTTGAAGAGGTTTTTGATATGACGAATGCTCTTCGTGCCTCTATAGACTCGCATTCACGTGCCTGCAGGTGTGGAACCTTCAGTCGAATTCTCGTGCAAAGACATTAAGTCTACACGTGACAAGCAACCACTGCAGCGTGCGTACAGGACCTCTGAGCTCCAGAAAGTGGTGGACGGACTGGAGGATGAGATCCACTACGTGCCGACCCCGTCCCAAGAGGTGATGACACGCATTAACAACGTTCTAGACGGCGAGACACCTGAAGATGCCAAGGCGCTGTGTGCCCCGTTGTTTCTCTGTTGTGCGTTGCTCCGGTCATCGGGACATCTGAGCGGGTAAACTGTCTGCTGACAATAATTGTGCTACTTTTTGACTAATTTCTGTGCTTTGTCTGCGATTTTGTACGCAGTTCTAAGGGAGGACTGCATGTGGAAGTAGAGTCTTGCAACCTACCTATAGGTGCAGGTCTAGGCTCTTCAGCTGCCATGTCTGTGGCTCTTTCTGGTGCATTCGCGGAGCTGTCGTGCAGTCCTCGTAAGCATGAGCTGGAGTTCATCAACGAATACGCCTTCGGTGCTGAAGTAATTCTGCACGGCTCACCGTCAGGCGCTGACAACACGGTGTCATGTTTCGGTGGCACTCTGGTCTTCCAGAAGCACCCGGAGCCGTCTTTCGATCGTATTTGGTGCCAACTGAACAAGTTTCGGTTCCTTTTGGTCAATACTGGCGTGCCGCGCTCCACAAGAGAACAAGTGGGCAATGTACGGAAGCGTTACGAAGCAGACCGTGAAAAGGTGCAGAAGCAATTCGACACTATTCAGCAGCTGGTGGAGAAGTTCATTGCACTCAGTGAGCGTAAGGTGCTGTCAGAGGAAGTGCTTGGCCAAGAGATCGAACACAACCAGCGAATTCTGAATGATCTGGGCGTCGGCCACCCGCAAATTGACGAGGTGGCGCGTATCTGCAAGCAGTTCAATGGAGCTACAAAGCTCACTGGCGCAGGTGGAGGTGGCTGCACAATCTCACTGTTGTCACGCAGTCTAAGCAACGAAGACTTGTCGAAGCTAATCACCCAGTTGGAAGCGAAAGGATTCGAGTGTTTTGCCAGTTCAATTGGGGGCCCGGGCTTGATCCGTGGTTGAACAATTGCACAGATCACGTGGTGCAGTGATAAAAGGGTTAACCGTTTAGATGAAACAGAGCACGAAGTAACTAACTTACCAAGATCAAGGATTGCTGTGGATATAGAATTATCTCTCTCTAACTACACACGACGACCTGAAGTTGATACTTCACAGTCACCTGTGTCAATTTCTCTCTAAGCTGTCTGAGCTGCTTGTGCTGGTGCTTCTGGCACCGGGACGGCCTTTACTGAAGGTTCCGACGAAGCAGGTGAGCTCTTGGTGGAGGCCGAGGAATCGCGGGTACTGGCAGCACTGGAAGCGCGACGCTTCTTCTCCAACTTGTTTGCTGCCTTTACTTCACGCACTCCGCTGGCCACATTAGTCGCGGCTCCAGCGAAACCGCCTACCACGTATCCACCCGCTGCAACTCCGCTTGCGAGCAGCACGCCACCTCCAGTCACAACAGCCTACAAGAAGACCACAAATGAATTAATTCCAGACTCAAAACTGAAACAACAGCTAAAACTTACCGCCACGGGAGCTGCAACAGCGCCAATGGTCGCCTTCTTCAGCCCACCCAAGAATGTAGGAGTGGGCTTCTGGTTGGCAACTTCAATCGCCATCTTCTGCTCTCCATTAGCCCCAGTCTCTGCAGGTCCATCCACCACTGTAGCAACAGGGACTTCCGTTTCACTGTCGCTAGCTTGCTTGCTATCCTTGCGCTTGCGAGCTGCGTGGACGCCTGCCTCGCCCATCTCTTTAACACCCGAGGCCACATTGACAACCATAGCACCGGCGCCTGCTACAATAGCAGCCGAACCCATAATGATTCCTCCCACAATGGACTTGCCACCATAGAGAAGACCCTTGGCAGGAGCGTACACTGCGCCACCGGCCGCCCGTTTCAGCCCCTTGGAACGATCCGGAGCGTCCGGGTCCATGGCCTCTCCGAAGCGGAAGAACTCCTCGAAGATCTCCATTGCGCGCTCCTTCGTCATCGGCTGAGCGCCGTCCTCCAGTCCTTCCTTGCCATAGATGTCGTCTGTACAGTAAAAGAAACAGTCAGTAACGTTGTAGATATCAGCCCAAGCCCTCGAGCGTCTCCACGTACAGATCTTGCGCGTATCCTCGTCCGACAGCACGTTGTAGGCCTCGCCCACGACCTTGAAGTTGGCTTCGGCCGTGAGTTTGTCGGCCGGGTTCTTGTCTGGGTGGTACTTAATGGCCAGCTTGCGGTAGGCCGTCTTGATCTCCTGCGCCGTGGCGGTGCGTGCCACGCCCAGGTTCTCGTAGTAGTCTTCGGACGCGAGGTCGGCCATGGCTGTGTGTCTGGAGAGGGAGGCAGGTGAAGGTGTCCTGGAGCTCTCGAAGCGGCCGGATGAGATGTGGTGCGTATGACTCCAAGTGGCGGAAGAGGCCCAGAATAAGGCGATTGGATTGGTGGAAAATGATTTCCAACTGATTTCCACAGTATTTTCCACTGATCACGGGGTAGAAATGACGGTGGGGATTACTCCAGGCGTTGGGTGAGGTCAGTACTTGCATGTGCATGCAGGTAGGGCAGCCACATCGTGGTTAACTCTCATGGCTAATGTGGAAAATGACGGTGATTGCTATTGCTATTTGAATCGCCGTTGCATTGGCGTCGGTTCGGGTGCAAACCGCCGTATGCCATTGGTGCGCACCGCAGAAATGACCACTTGGTCCTCGTGGTAATGCACGTCATTGCCGCTTCTGTGCTGTACCTGCTCCTTGCACTTGTCATCGTCGTGGATGCAGAGGATGGCGCCTGCGAGTGTCTGCAGGATCCGCCTCGGAAGGCAAGTAAGTGCCTGAGCTTTCGCGTCTCTTCGCTTTTCTAACGGATATGTCGTTTATGAACCTACAGAACCTGCAGCCTCTGGTCTTCTGCAACTGGTACAATGCCAAGAGCTGCTGTCTGCCGGTGCACGACGCCGACATCAATGCGAAGTTCCTCGCGCTGATTGAAGCCGGTCCGGCATGCGACAAGTTCCAGAACGCGGCCAAGCGCTTCCTGTCCTTCGCCTTTTGCTACGCTTGCGATCCGGAGGAGCCCTTACATTTCACAACACCGTTGGACACGCACTTCTTCGATGCGAGCACGAAGACGGTGAAGATTTGCGCTAGTGTGGCGATGAACATGGCGCCGAAGCTCCTCTCGGACTGTGGGCTACTGCTTCCAGACAGCCGCGAAACGATCTGCTCTCCAAACGCCCCCGTTGTTCCGCATAAAGTGTGGGCTGGCTGCAAGGATCAACAGTATATTTGCCAGGACAGCACGACGTCCGACTGGTATTGTTCAGACTCGGAGTGCGGTGAAGCACATACACCTCCAGGATTCAATGACGTACCTTGCAATGCCTCCCGGCACACGTGTCACGGCGTTCTCATGTTTCTTAACGATAACCGAGCGGCTAAACCGCCCAATTATGAAGATTACCCTGTCGAAATTGTAGACGAAGCACTTTGCAGGGAGGAATATGGCGAAGAGGAGGCAGCTACAAAGTGTAAATGCCTGCACGACCCTTCTCCAGCCGTACGGCCGATGCCTTCGTTGGTGGTTCTTGCAGTCAGCGTTTTGTCGGTGATCTTCTCTGCTGTTGATACAAGATAACCATGAAAAGAAAAAAGGAAATACCGCTACCTGTTCACAAATGTCATGTTATGGCCGCATGTGTTTTGCACGATCCTTCTCGCTCTCGGTCCGCACTTGCATCGTCTCAAAATCCTTCTGGTCGTCCTCCTCCTTCTTATATCTTCCAGCCTTGTTGCCAAACCGAGTGAAGTACGTTCCTTCCACTAAGGCCACGAACTCAGGCCACAGCTTGAGGTGGCTCAGCATAATTTTAGCAGCGGCAGTGAGCGGCACAGACAGCATCATCCCCACAACTCCCCACAGTAGACCCCACGCCGACAGCGACAGGATCACGATCACAGGGTCGATCTCGAGCTTCTTGCCAAACACCTTGGGCTCCACGAAGTTGCCCACGAACATGTGAAAGCACATGGGGAGAACCATGGCCAGGAACTTTTCCATGGGGTTCATTAGGTCGGACGGCGTGATAGCGATAATGCAAATCGGCGCAACGGACGCGATCATGGCTCCGACGTTGGGGATCCAGTTCAGGATAAACGTCAGCATGCCCCACACAATGGCCAAACCCACGTTGAGCGAAACGTAGACGATCGTAACGAGCAGAGCAACAAACAGCGAGAGGAAGCACTTCAACGTGACAAACCGCTGGATGTCGTGGTCGATCTTGGACCAAACGCCTCCAGCATCACTTGCGCGGGTGCGGGTGCATAGGAAATACGTCAGGTAGATCAGGGTCACAAACATTACGGAGAGCAAATCCATCGTTTCCGTCACCACAATGCGGGCCACCTTGTCCACGTTGTCATGCAGCGTCGTCGTAATGTTCACCGGCAGTCCCATCTGGTCGAGGATATGCTCCACATTCGCGACCAAGTGATTGTACCCTGTCTGATAGGCGCTAGCATCCAACGCATGGACCGAAAGCACAGTGATGTAGCCCAGCAGTCCGAAGAACACGCACACCAAGCTGACTGCAACCAGCGACGCAAATGCACGCGAGCAACCGCGCGACGTTCGTCGAGCGTGACGTCCACGTGATGTGCAAATGCAGAGGAAATACCTGGGCGACACGTCGATCACTTCCACCAACGGGTCTACAAGATACCTGCAAAAACAAATTGCTAAAAGTCAGATTCATTTTCAGACGCACTTCAACCAACCACATCCAGTAACTTACATCAGGAAGATCGCCAGGAAGAAAGGGATCAACACCGCCTGGAACCAAGCGAGCAAGTAGCACGCTGCCGCCAATCTGAAATGGGACAAAAAGTATCAACGTCAGAAAATGACCTGTCGAACATCACAACCTTCATCAATCAACACACCCGGTCGCTAGCAATGCGCCTTTGATCTCAAACGCCAGCTGCCGTACGGGTCCGTCAAGTGCAGCTACGATGTCATTGGCCACGTTACTGTAGAAGGGCCGGTCATCATCACTATTGCGGTTGAAGGCGTTGCTGCGTTCTGAGCTGATAGAAATGGTGGAGGCTGCCGAGGGGGACAGCTGTACATTTGCGAGGTTGGAGCTACTGCGGCGCACAGGCGACGCGTGCGGCGACTCCATGTCCAGCGACGCGTAGGCCTGTTCCTTCTTGCCAACGAGCTTCATCTGATTCTTGATCGGCTGTAGCTGCTCCTGAGAACTGGTCGCTGTCTCTTGCTGGCAGAAAGTTGTTGCTACTGCGGTGGCGAATGCTTGCGCAGAGTGTTGGTCGGCGAGGTGGCTATCACAGCGGCGGGAGCGAGACGAAGGGGGAAGTATGCCAACCCCAACCTGGTCGTGGATAATGATGGCATGCGCTAAGAAAAGGCAGTGATAGAACCTCGCTTCAGTAACTTCATCCCCTCGTTTCAATGTCCAAGTCTGAATTAGACTTTGATGTCGTCTGAAGGTCGCTCCTTCGTAGCCGCACAAATTGACCGTAACGGGGGCCGTACATTGATACTGGGAAGAGACCTAAGGCGAAGTCATCATGTCGGCGCTCTCTCCTGTGGCCAAGGCAGCTCTGCGCCACCCTGCGGGGCGTGTGAATGGCAACGGCATCACGGCCACCGTCTTCGGCTCCACGGGTTTCCTGGGCCGCTACGTCTGCGCGCATTTAGGTGCGTCTTTGCAAGCTTTCCCACTCGTCCCGGCGGTCCATCCACTTATAATAATATGTTTCTTAATTTTTATTCTTTACTGCTGCAACCAGGCCTGAACGGAAATGGATACGTGGTCCCGTACCGCGGAGACGATTCGGAAGTGGCGCACCTGCGCGTGTCGGCCGACCTGGGCAACGTGGCCCAGCAGCCGTTCCACCCGCGCGACCGGGACTCTATTTTCGAGGCTGTGGAGGGCTCCGACATCGTCATTAACCTCGTTGGCAAGCACTACCAGACCAAGCACATCCTGCCCTGGTGGATTAACTACACGTACGACGATGTACACGTGGAAGTTGCCCGTACCATCGCCGAGGTGGCCAAGGAGGCCGGTGTGCCTCGTATGGTGCACGTGTCGTCGCTGCTGGCCCAGCCTAACTCGCCCTCTGAGTGGGCCGCTTCCAAGTTCCGCGGTGAAGTAGCCGTCCGCAAGGCTTTTCCGGAGGCCAACATTGTGCGGCCGTCCAACATGTTCGGCCCCGAGGACCGTCTGCTGGTTTGGATTGGCAACCGTCTTAACTACGGCGGCGTGCCCGTGGTGGATAACGGTGACGCTGTCATCCAGCCTGTGTTCGTGAACGATGTAGCCAAGGCCATCTACCACATCACGCAGGACGAGACCATCCAGGGCAAGACCTTTGAGTTCGTTGGTGACGAGGAGTTCACGTACAAGGAGCTGGCCGACTACGTGTTCGACATCACCAAACGCAACCCGAGCTTGATCAACCTGCCGCTGCCCGTGGCCCAGGCTATCGGCTACTTCTGCGAGCAGTTCCCGGACCCCAAGTTCACTCGTGACTGGGCTACGCGTCTCAGCTTGAACGAGGTCAAGACGTCGGACCTTCCCGGTCTACGTGAGCTGGACGTGGAGCCGACGAAGCTGGAGAAGGAGGCACCCAACTTCCTGCTCAAGTTCAACCCCGGTGGTCACTTCCAGGAGGTGTCTGGTTACCATTAAGCTTTTCTTGCGGAGAAGGGTGCGCGAGGATTGCGGGCTGGCTTGCTCAGATTGGGCAAGACGCGAGGGAACGCCCAGCCAGCAATTTCAACTGCTGCCGTGGTTGTCGCTGCTTCTACTAGCGCCACCAAGACCGTCAGTGGCTCCGCTCTCTCAATGCAAACACAGACCCATACCTTATGAGTGACAGAATGACAAAAATGAACTACATCCGCTCCCGTCAATTGCATTGGTATCCTGTATGAATATCTACACTTCGATGTCCACATGGGACCTATCCGTAGGATCTTCTTGTGGTGTCCGATCTGTTTGCGCAATGTTTTTGATTTAACAAAGTCAGGGCTCATATAAAGCGGTATGACAGTCATTCCCTAAGATGTTCGCTAGAACGATCGCTGCTACGCCGCGGGTACTGCTTCGACAGCATCCCCAGGGGCTCTTTGCTGTGTGCCAGACGCGTGGCGCAGTGAAACTTCCATTCAATAGCAAGCCAGACTCGCTGATCGCTGCTTCGGCGCTTCAAGTTACGTCTGGCCGCTGCTTCTCCACCTCCAGCAGCGACACTCCACTCCACTTTGATACGCACAATGTGGTCAAAAGTCTGCAGGAAAGAGGTGCGGGTTCTGCTGGGGTCTCTTAGCCACGCAACTGCTGGACTAATGCTGCTTTGTGAGTGATGACCAGGTTTCAGTGACGATCAGTCGGAGGCCATTCTGCAGGTGATGAAAGACGCCATGGCTGACTCTCTGGAGGCCCAAGCTCGCATCGTAAGTGCTGCAGGATCGTTTGTATAGACGTTAATTGACGCATTGGTCTGCTCTACAGTTGGCGACGAAGTCCGAGCACGTCGAGCTTAAGGCGGAGCTGTCGGAGCGCGTGTTTAATTCCACTCTCAAATTCGGTATGCAGCGATTCCTTGACGAAATTGGCAGTGTCCAGTGTGATTAATTGTACATTTTTGTGTAGATATTGCCCAGCGCCACTCACGAGAGCTGTTGGAGCGCGACTTCAATACGCTAAAGCAGGACATTCGCATGCTGGAGAAGATCGACTTCGACAAGATCCGCATGGAAATTGCCGAGCTGGAAAAGAAGTTTCTACTGCAAAAGCAGGCAGAGGACGAGACGTTGAACGAATTGCGACTGTCCATGGAGAAGGTGGAGAAGCGCATGCTCCAGTACGCGGTGGGTTTCGCTGGTACTATCATGGCTGTGGGCGCTGCATTGATGCGTCTGGTCTTATAAGACTCAACATAGTTTTGCATCGCACAGTGTTTGGTATTACCAGGAAGGACTACGAGAACTCGGAACTGCTCGGGTTGGCCTTGTCTTGTACACGCGAGGTGGAACTAGCCAGCTTTGAAGCACTGCCGAGGATGTTGCCCAGCACATTAGTGCTTCTGCTGACATTTCCACTGGCTGAAGTCCTGGCGCTTCCGCTGTTTCTTGATGTTCTTGACTCGTTTGTCACGGTGCGGTAGCTGTTTCTACCCGAAGAAGGACGATCATCATGATGGTAAGAGGAACGATCACGGTTGCGATGGCCTACATGCGTCGGAGGGTAACTGGACTCTGGATACGGCCGTTTCCCTCCTCTCATCCGTGGGGTGTTATGGCGCACGCGGTCAGCTTGTGAGGGAGGAGGGGGCTCATTCGCCTGGCAGAATTCCTTTTCGGAGATAGACTGTGGTGCAAATGAAGCAGACGAAGGTCGAGACGTGCTATGTCTTTCAGCCGATGACTGTCTGCCTCTGTCACGATCTCGGTCACGTTGGTCATCACTGCGGTATCGGCTGCTCGGGCCTTCACGTTTCCGTTCGCCTGCTCTGTCGTATGAGCCCTTGTAGTCGCGAGATCTACTGCGATCGTCGCGTCGGTCATCCCTTCTCGAATGGTGATAAGTAGCTCTCGTAGACGAATGATCGCCAAGGCGACGCGAGTCTGGCGTCGACGAACTTCCCCGATCCCGAAAGCTTCGAATCTCGTATTGACCTCGCAAGTCTTCGTCAGTGGGCGGCACCGTCACGGATAAGCGAGGCTTCTTTGCTGCGTTAGAAACATCGGTCGCAGGTCGTTTATGACTGTCATTAGGTTGCTCCACTGAAGGTGTCGGCCGTAATTCAATTTTGACAGAGGTGGGAATTGATTTGTCGCCAACATCCACCTTAAGACCGTTTGTATCCTTGTCCTTGTCTTGTAGCGATGCTTGTACCTCACCATTGTTCTCCCTTTCCTTCTTCACTTTCTGAATGTTTTCCTCAACTTTCACGTCTGGCTTACTCTCTTTTGTCTTGGTCGACTTTACGGCAGCAGCCGATTTCTGGGCTGCTTTCTCGTGCATCGACTTGTAATATTCAGCCAAATCGCGATATTTGTCACTTTCAAGCCTCTTCACCACAGACGGAAACGCCTCTCCTTCTGTTCGGATAATTAACTTACGATCACGAGCACTCTTGACTAGAGCAGCCCATGTTTCATCCCTCACCAAAGTGTTCACATCGCCAACCACAAAGAGGCAGAACCGAGCGCGCGTGATGGCCACGTTCAGACGCCGAATGTCACGTAAGAAACCAATTCCGCCGCGCTTCGATGACCGAACGCAGGAGAACACAATCACATCCTTTTCTCGCCCCTGAAAGCCATCCACCGTGTTCACCTCGATCGAAACGCTAGCTGGAATCCCCGATCGTGTGATTTCTTGGCGAAGTACGCGCACCTGTTCCTTGTAAGGCGACACGAAGCCCACACTCCATTTGTTCCTGTTCACGTCTGCACAGGTTTCGAACATGTTCTGGCACAAACTAATGCAGAAAGCGGCCTCCACGCGATTGTACTTGGATCCATTCATGTCCTCTTCCCTTGAATTGCTAACATCATACAGCAAGAAAGGTTGAAAGCTTGTGCGAGAGTATACACCGGGACATACCTTCTGAACTCGCTCCATGACGCTAGGTCCATCAGTAAGCATGCCACCGTAAAATCTCTTGGACGGGAAGTCACGCAGGAAAGGATGCATTCGATACTGCACTCGAAGCATCGACGGAGCGACCCCACTCTCCGCTATTCGTTCAAACAAAGATCGATCGTATCGCGCCTTAGCCGCGACAACACTTTTCACGGTAGCAGGGAGCTGCTTCGGGTCGCCAACCAGTACAACTCTGGCTACTCGTTCGCGAATCGGAACGAGAGTACTTAGCTCAACAGCCTGTGCTGCTTCGTCAATAATGAGAGCGTCAAAGCCATGCTTTAGTTCAGAAAAATCACCACTGCCAGCCTTGGACAACGTGCAGGCAATGATGCTGGCCTTGGATAAAATAGTCTCGGTTATCCTGGCTCGAATCGCAGACACTTCATCTCGCAAACGGCGGATTTTACCCGAGCATTCCGTCAGCTGTTGGTGCATTTTGGCAAGCGCCTTTCGATCCTTTTTCACTCCATTCTCCTCTTCTGTCTTGTTGTGGAAATCACGGATAGAGCTGCGCAATTGCCGTTGTGTGTCTTGAAGCGAATACAACTGCATGGCTTTCGGGTGGATCGCCATTTCCCGCCGGATAATGTGTGGCAAACACACAGAATGAACCACTTCAGACGCGTCTTCGCCAGCATTTCCGAGGCGGACAATCGAGATAAACTCTTCTGAAAGTGCCTCCGGGTGCACACTCGGCGCTCGAACTTTTGTGATGTTCCCCGAACTATCCATTAATCCATCGGTAACGATTCGCAATACCAACTCGTTCACTGCGCCGTTGGACGGTGCACAGAGCAGAATGTTGTTTGTTCGGCTTGCCGCGCGCTCGGACGCCGCTCTTGATACGATTCGACGCTTTACAACCAGGTTCGAGCTGGGCTGGGGAGTTTGAGACACCAACTTATTTTCCAAACGACTGCGTGAAGACGCCACATTCTTGAGCGCCTGGATGGACGTTCGACTTGGTCCAGAAGAAGAAGAGTCCGAGGGACGACGGAGGATACTTCCGAGAGCTGATGTAACCCCACTTAAAGAAAACGTAGGTGTGGAGGCACGGGATGTCTGTACGCTGGCTTGTCCAGAGTTCACACTACGTGACTTCGCAGCGTCAAAATTGCTGAAGTCTCCTTTCGTGCCCTGACCATTTGGACTAGCTTTTGGGCTTATCATTGGCATCACTGCGGTGGACGGTAGCCGTAATGACAGTAATCCGCTCAGGAGACCCATGATCGTTTTTGTTTTGCCCGTTCCTGGTGGACCTTGGAGCAGGGAAACACCCATGCTATAGTTATTCAGCACACTGTGGATGGATTGCAGCTGGGAGGAATTGTACTGGGGCTTAATCGCCTCCCACAATTCAGGTGATAAAAAGCGTGGACCTCGCTCCAAGACATCCTTCTTGTCCATAAGACCCGTCCACTTGTCTTTCAGCTTGGAGGAGCGAGTCTTGATTTCAGAGTCGCCATGCTTGCGCAACTTGTTCACAGCTTTTCCTATGCTTGTAGACTACATACAGTAAAGTCAGTAAAGCATTAACGCATCCACACAAGTCGAAAACTAACTCACCCTCAAGTCTGTCAGCATCACGTCCATCTTGTCCAAGCGCTTAAGAAGTTTCACGATCTTCGTGGAACCTTCGCTTGATTTGTCTCCCCGTAGCTCATCCAGTACAGATGTGATGGTAAGCAGCTCTGATTGCGTGGATTTGTACGTTTCTGGAGTGAGGATCGCAGTTCTCAAATGCTCGGGGAGCATATCGACTGACCGAAGCGCGATGTACTCACGGGCGGACGTCACCAAATTACACAATGGGTTCAACTTCCATTCGGTACCGGCAATTGCACTCGCTGCTAATAATTCGGTAGAGAACGAACGAACACTGGCTGTTGCGTTATCCAGCTCCCCGTCGTTCAGGAAGAGAACCTTAACAGTCTCTTGTTCCTCTTCGTTCTTGCTACTCTTTTTCGTCGATGAGGTTTGCCTCCGTCCCTTTTCCGCTTCGCTAATCAAAATCACCCCTAAAAACTCGCGTTTTCCCATAAAATCACTTTGGTTTTGGCTCCCAGTTGCAATTCGCAAGAGAACCACATCGCCATTCCGGAACAGCTTCTCATTGAAACGTCTGCCCGGACGCCCCTTTCCCCCGAACTTCGACTGAGAACTTGCCAGTAGCCCTTCGTCCCTCTGAACGACGCTAAGACTAATGCACCGCATTCCTTCCCGAGGCTTCTCAGATTCATAACGCAATAGGTGCCCTCCGTTGCTGTAAGAACATTTTCGAAGTCCCTCTTGAACTTCATTATTGCATTCTTCCACCATGAGGGGCAGGAAAGCACGGACGTAGTCGGCGTTTTTCTTGAAACTTAAACCGGGCGCCTGTAGCTCTTTGTCTGATCGTTCATTTTGGAACTCACCCGACAGAAGTACCGGCATACAAGCTTGAAGCAACTGCCGATAAAATGGCAATAAGGAGCAAACCGCGATGGGTTTCCGTGTCGTCTTGATCCGATGGAAGAGCGCAGCGAAACGTAAATCGGTATCTTCCTCCTCCTCCTCCTCTCGTGGTTGCTCCGTACTTCCGGTGGTCTGTTGCCGGGTTCGCTCTGATTGAATCGCCTTGTTTGACCCTGGGTGTGAGTGCGCAATCCCCTTAATCACTTGAGCCATATCAAACGTAGTCTTCGACTTCGATACCTGCCCCTTTGGGGTAGATTCTCTTCTTGATGACGTTCGACACTCTTGTTCGGCGTAGAAGCTGTGCTGTCTTCTAGCTGCAGCTTCATTCGATACCTCTTCAATACCAGTGAGATCCACCAATGCGTGACTTTGAGCTCTAGCGGCTGACTTCCCACTCATTGGTCGAGTAGCCGAACCAAACATCATTGCAGAAGATTTTGTTCTTACTGGAAGCTTCGACTTCGATCGAGAGGTCATGTCCACAATGCTTTTCATGCTACCAGAATCAGTGGACCGCTTCGTGAAAAAGCTTGAGGTTTGGTCGAGCTGACGGAACTTCTTAGTCATCCGCCCGAAATCAGTAGACTGCTTGGACTCGATCGCTGCTGCCTCACTCTTGATGCTGTCGATCATGGCGAGAGTCGTTTCGTCCAGCCGGGTATTTCCTTTCAGAAGGCACATCAGCACTGTCATCAACAGTTCGGCGGCCCGTTTGTTCTCCGACGCCGACCCCCTCGCTATACACTCCACTAACGGAGCAATAAGTCCTATCACCCGTTTGCTGGAAACACCGGAATCTGTTAAAACAGACATCCAGAATTTCCAGAACGAGATTCCGAAGTCAAGACACTGCACTCGAATTGCCTCTGTGATCTCCACAGTTAACTTGACTTTGGGATCAAACAGGTTCGTCAGTAGAGCGATCAAAAAGTCATTGATCAGATTGGGAAGCTTCAGTAAATGCGCCGCTGCGATGCCAATATCCGTGACTTGGTTCGATGATGTAGTTGTAGCTCTTGCATTCGACGCTTTTTGGAAGGCTTTCCCCAAATCTCCGCCCAACATATCGAATACACGGGACCAGATGAAAATCAGCTTTTTCACGGCAGGCAGACAAACGGCCTGCGAGAATCCATAGAGGCGCATCGACTGAAGCATGGAAAGTTGGCCACGTAAAAATGCCTCGGCATTCCTGTGAACAGAAATCAAAAGGGCCTCTAGTGGAGAAGGCACTTGTGTCGGTCTCTTCTTATCAGCAGCATATTGGCCGATTAATCTGAAAAAATCGCACAAATGTAAGCACTAATCAGCAGATACAGATGCAACTTAAACATACCTCTTCACTTGTTGATCGACAGTGCTTGTTGGGCTCAAATAGCAAGCACTGATGTGCTGGGACACCACAGGAAACCCAAACGGGTTGGCTAAACCCTTGAGTAGAACTTCATCGCACATCTTCTGGAGATACTGCTGGGTTTGAGCCTCGTATTCCCGTAGAGTTTCTGCAATGCGTTGAAGGTTTTCACTAGCATTTGTTTGAGCCTCGATACCATTTAACAGCTCAGAAATTCCTCCAATTGACTCGAATAGTGCTCCGTGAACTTGAAGTGGAATCGTTGTGATCGAACCCCACGAGCATAGTTTTCTCAGCAAGTCCGTGATGATTGGCTTTCCCATCGTGATATCCTTAGTCGATTTTGAGTCATCTCGATCAATACTTGAGTATACCAGATGACGAGCAAGGCTCAAATGTTTGCTCAATATAAGAGCTGTCGTCTCTGCTGCTAAGTCAACGAGTGACTCGACATTGTTGGGTCGGACGACAGTGGTGCAGAGGTGATCCATCCACAGCTTCTCCAATTGCACATTGGTGTCTCCACCTGCTCCCAATCCACATGGCCACCAGAACGCGCTTTCAGACACCGAGTAGTCAATTGAGATCGACTCTGACAGCGCTCCTTCGTCTCGCCCATTTCCAGCTTTGCTTTTCATGGACCCAGGCATTCGGTGCTCGTAGCAGTCACTTAAAATGGTGAATGCCGCTCTTGATGACGCGACGATGGCGATGGAGTCGTAATGCTTTGGCCGGAGATCCTCAACTATTAAAAACTGCAGGATTTCTCTTCTCGTTTTCATATAAAAGTTGAGGTTTTCCGGGTTGGTCTACAGAAAGAAGTGCCACATATATGTTACGCGAGATAGCCTAACATTGCAGTCAACTACAAAACAAACCGATTGACTGGACACATGAGGCGGTCGCATTGCCACAAGTAGCGGTGGCAGGAGATCAATAAACTGTTTCGTAACAAATACACGCCAAGAGTTAAGGCGGCAATGTTGCATGACCACATCCAGCACGATATCCGGAGTATATGCACAGTGGTTCCAAAACCGGTGTCCAAGACATCGTAAAAGAACCCCGAAGCACTTGGAAACCTGTACAGTCAAGGAAAATAGCTTAGAAGGGGCAGTCTTAAGCGCTGAGAAATCAAAGCTTGCATGCTACATACCACTAACGTAACTGGCTGGTCTTGTGATGGGTCTGCGCCTTGCAGATAATCGAAGACTACACCCGGGATCGTATCGAACGCGTCTAGCATTGCTTCTAAGCTGTGCACGTCCATTTGCTAACAGTACACAGAAAACATTGTTAGTGGAAATGATACCTCAATCATTGAGGGTGGTGGTGAAAGCATCGTATTTTACCTGCATCAAATGATCGAGTGCAGACCACAGTATCTTCTTGGTTGGAGTTTTGATACAACTTGTAGGCTCCAAGAACTATTGCCGAAAATGTAATATAGGGATCAGTATCAGCCAATAACGAAATAATCAAGTTGTCAAAAGTGCTCACGTTTTCGAGGTCCTCTGTCGATCTCAAGTCCAGTGACAGAACACTTTTGTTGAATGTCTCGTTTTCTAGGATGCACGTCCACTCTTCCATCACATCAAGAAACTCTCGATTTTCGCCATCATCACCAGTAAGTTGAATATTTCCAAAGTGTGTCACCATTTTCATGGCCCATTCTCTACAATAACCAACATAGACGAAGAATGCAATCCAAGTCACCGATTAAGAACATAATGTTGCCTTCGACAACAAATACGCACCTCACTGCAGAGTCTGGTGTCACCAAGAGCTGATACAGCCCAGCACAGCCACGAAGACTCTCCAAGCTTGGATTCAATTTCAAATCTGCAAACCGAGTCGATTGCCACTGAAGTATACAAAACATCAGCAGCATATTCCAACCCTATCAACTATTTTGCCTCACCTTTGCCAGTACCCGCACAATACGGAAGTCCGACAGCAATCTTCGTTGACTGAGCACCTCGTACAACGTGAGTGCTACAGTTTCCGAGGTCTCTTGAAAAGCACTGGCCATCCCCATGGACTTGTCCGTCAGTTGGCGTTGGATTCGATCTGCATCCAGACCTTGCAGCTTGACGAAGAATGCCTTGATAGACTCGGGTGTGAACTCATACTCCAGCTCCACGTGGACACTGGGCATGGACGCATGGTAGATATCCACACTGCAGTGCCAATTAAAATAAGCGTAAGAAACCTTTGCTGCATACTTCACTACATATTATAACACTGCTGAGCGCCCTACCATTTGCGACAGGTGCCAAGCTGCTGCTCCATCCGCTTATAAAAGACGCAGACGCTTTCGGACGACGGATAGAGTTCCAGCACTCGCATCATGAAGACCATAAGCGGAGAGTAGCCGCACCACCAGTGGCGCATATCTAGGCTGCCCATGAGGAACTGGCCGACGCGACTATACAGCCGTTGCTTGAGCAGCGCCGTCTGCTTGGTCTGCTCCTGCTCGCATAGCTGCCGCACCTCCTCCTCCAGCGCACGAGCTTGCGCCTCCATCGCGTAAGTTTTGAACCTAAATGAAGTTTTAGCCAATGAGCGTATAGTAAGGTATTTTTAACATGGCTACACTTTTTGCTTATCATTTTTTGCAAACTGTACCATGGTCACTGACACTCATCAATTGACTGCAATGGTATTGTCACGCAAAGTGCTTGCTTTCATGTTGCTGACGCTGCCGCCTACGGCCGTGTCAGCGTTGACTTACTTTGCGGTCGGAACGAGCGGCTTCGCAGCGTTGGGCATAGGTGCGCTCTCGAGTTTCGCCTTCTGCGACTGCTGGTACTTCCTGCGCATGGGACTCAATGCGCTCACGCCATCGCCGCGCGGGCCTCGCAAGCACCTGTTCGCTGTTAGCAAGCTCAAGGGTCGTATCGGGCTCATGGACATCGATCGCAACGGCCACTGCAACAATGCGCGCTTCCTGCGCGAATGCGGCTTCGGACGACGCGATCTGTGGCAGGTACAGCATGTTTTATGAGGACTGTAGTGGATAACGCTAACGCTTGCGGCTGTGCTCTGTAGTATAACGGCGTATGGAAGGTGGTGACTGCGGCTGGCGGCAACCTCGTGGTGGGCTCGCAGACCGTGCGATACCGGCGCGAGCTGTCCTTTGGGCAAACCTACACGATGCAGTCGCGACTCATCTGCTGGGACAAGCGCGCCTTCTACGTGGAGCATCGCTTCGTGACTCAGGGTGTCAAGGGCGAATTCGTGAACGCCATTGTTCTGGTCAAGAACACGGTGCTGGGTGCGTTGAGCCCCGCACATATCGTAGCCAAGCTTCCGGCGCGGCAGGCTGACGAGGAGGCCAACCCGCCCACGCCCGCGGACATCGCGGCCTGGATCGAGAGCAATGACGTCTCCAGCAGGATGCTCCGCGCCGAGGCTGCGCAGTGATGACGCAGCCCTATGACGCACCACTTTTTAGAAGGAGCTCCTCACGCTAATGAACGCCATCCTCAGTTTTTAACGGGTTTAGTTGAAGTTCGCAAGATACGTACGGTTGCACTAACAGCGGTGCAATGAGTTGCAGCCTACAGACCATGGATTTGCGGGAGACAATGGCAGCAAAGGAGATTTTATTAACGGTAGAGGGCAGTACATATCCAATGAGAGTACGCTGCGATGGATCCATTCAATGGACCATTGCGCATCCGCGAGGATGAATCTAGCCATGACGCTTGCTGCTAGTGGCGATGACGCAGCGGATTTTAATTGACATCAGCAAGCCCTACCGGCGGTAGCGCTTCCAAATGCATGGTGCAGCAGCAAGAGCAACGCAATGTCAGAAAGCCACCGCCAGAATTCGCGGCATGCAGCACCGCCACATTCACCACCAGTGGTGGCACCACGCCCAAAAACTAAAAACAGACTCCATGTTTCCAATAAATAGCGCGGTGCAATCGCTGTCCTCAACGCTGTCGACTACCCTGTCACTGTGCTTGCTGTACACCACACACTGAACTCGCCGCTAGGGTGCGCGCGGGGGTAGCAACTTGCTACCCCACCGCGTGATTCTTTTTGCATTGCCTGCGTTTGGCAGCACGATCCGTTTAGTCTTTCTCCTCGTCCTCGGAGATCGAGTTGAGCCCCGTTGCCGACTTGCTCGACGGCGAATTGGCGATCTCCGCTGCTACGCCCGTAAACGAGCGCCTTGAGAACGACAGCTCCTGCCATCAAAAATAGCAGCATGCAGACATTCAATTAGTCAAGCACAATCAATTCGCAACAACAAAATGGCACCGCCCCACCTCGAGGATCAACTGTGCCATCTCGTCATCCGCAGGGAGCGACATGAACGAGCGGAGCTGCTGCTGCGCGCTCGAGCTGCCAAGGCTGATGCTATCCATTTGCGTTGGGCGAGATGCAGCGTCTGCGGCTGAAGGGGCTAGCTCCAAAGTGGGCAGCCACGATATGACGAGCTGCGAGCAATCCAACCGCCATGACCCGATCCGCGTTGCACACAGGGTATCATCTTTCGACTAAGTGCGAAAACAGATTTACCAATCATAGTCACTTATTAGAGTATTACGGGCCAATCAAAATGTGGCAGCATCATTTTGCAGAAACTGTGACGTCACCGACGTGGGCGTTGAAGTTGAGCAGATGAAAGCATTCTATTTTTATGGGGCTAAAAATAGCCATAGAAATAGCCTATTTCAAATAGGGCAGATTGAAGTCGATCTTCTTGATGAGCTCGATTCCCAATTAGGGGTTTTATCGCAATTTTTTTTAAGAAAGCCGATATCTTTTACTATGTTTCGCCAGAGCTCATATAGTTTATTCTCTGCATTCCGAACACTATTGCAAAGGCTACACATTACACATCGATAGCAAAATGGAGTTCTGTACCAATCAAGTGTTTCTGGGTCAAGGTAATGCACAAGCAAACACCTTTTTAGATCTTTCTTGGGCTCACTACCTTATGAAAGACCTCTAAACCCCTAATAAGGACCGTAAGCGCTTCCCAGTTGGGCATATCAATGAGTGCCTACTTGCATCAAATATTGTAATAGTAAAAGGGGTACATCTAGGATCATAAAATAAAGGGACTCCCTCAGTCACATGTATATCCGAGGGCAGCTTGGTTAGAGAGTATTGAGGGTTACCGGTTTGGTATCGGTTATTAACCGTGAACCGGTTAACTTGAACCGGTCCAATCCGAACCCACGTTGATTATGGTGATTACGGTAAGTTGTTTATGCCACCGATGATTAGACGAGTAGGATGATTGGACGAACACCGGTGAGTGATGGTTGATTAGATGCACTAGGTGATAGGACGCAGGGTCGCGTGTCTATAACAGTAGGGTGTAAGCTCCAACAATTCAATCACTTTCGAATCTTCATTCTACCCCTCAAGTGTCTTCGCTCCGGTCCCGCCGTCTGCGACGTCCCTCCCTCCGCTTCGTCCAAGCTTCGTGTCCAAGACCCATACCTTCCATCAGGTTATGAGCCCAAGCACCATGTCCTCTGCCCAAGACGCCTCGACCAAGGTCTCCATTGACAAGTTCAATGGGGACAACTATGCGACGTGGAACCGCTACATGCGTGGCGTGTTCCTGACCAAGTCGACGTGGCATGTCGTGAACCGTGAGACGACGCCAAGCTTCACGGACTCGCGGGCCAAGGACGACTACGTCAAGTCGAGCAACATCGCGTTCAGACTGATGTTGCTCCACATGGACGCGGACTACCACCATGTGGTCGACGACTGCGAGGAAGTGTGGGTTGCCTGGTCGCGCCTGAAGACGCTGTACGGTGGTTCGCAGAAGGCTGGACGCATCTACCGGAAGCGCCAACTCTTCAGCATGGAGATGTCGGAAGGCGGGAATGTCTTGCATCATTGCAACGAGGTCCTCAACATCAGCGCTAAGCTCAGCAGCATCGGTGCCAAGATGGAGGACGAGGACGTGGCGATCTGCTTGTTGCGCAGCCTCCCCAAGAGCTACGAGAACGTCGTGCTGAACTTGGAGATGAGCAGCGCTGAACTGCGGTCGCAAGACGTCGTGAAGGTGCTCACGAATGAGCACATCAAGAGACAAGGCGAGAAGACGGCGACGGTGAAGACGGAGAACGCGACCAAGGCGTTCAACACCGACCGAGAGTCTCGCCAGTGTACGTACTGCGGAAAAGTGGGGCACACGATTGACAAGTGCTGGACCAAGCAGAAAGATGACAATCGGGGCCCAAGACGCGGCGGCAACGGCCGTGGACGCGGGGCCAACAACATCCAGTGGAGAAACGACAGCGACGGCTACGACTACGACTACGATCGAGTAGCGTTCGCGGTTTCACTGGAATGTGGGGTTTCGACGGGCAAGAATGTGTCCGGGATGTGGGCGGTCGACAGCGGCGCAACGCACCACATTTGCAACGACAAGGCCAAGTTCGCCAATTTGATCGAGCGGAACGAAGGCGAACTTTCGGTGGCCGACGGCAACAAGGCGGCCATCATGGGTGTGGGGACCATCGTGGAACAAGTGGTCCTGCCCAACGGCGACGAGCGCGAGATCGAGATCAAGAACGCGCTGTACGTCCCAAGCATGAGCAAGAATCTGCTTTCGGTACCGCAGATCAACAAAAGTGGCAAGTTTCAAGTGGTGTTCGACGGCACCAAGATGCAGATTGCGCACAAGGGCTCCAAGCAAGTGGTGGCGACGGCAAACCTCGTGGATGGACTCTACTGGCTTCAGACGCCTCAGCGATCGGCGAATGCGGCGACGAGTGGCAAGATTGTCGACCTGCACGCGCGCATGGGTCACGCTCCGGTTGAGGTGCTTCGCAAGATGGTCGACAACCACATGATCAAGGACGCGAACGCACCTTCCAAGTCGAGCGGACCAAGTCTGTGTCGTGGTTGCCAGCAAGGTAAAATGGTCCAAAAACCGTTCTCAAGCAACCATGACAAGCGTCGTTACGACACGTTCGAGCTGCTCCACTTCGACATCTGCGGACCCATGGAGGAAAACTCGCTTGGTGGCAGCAAGTACCTGCTGCTGATCGTGGACGAAGCCAGCGGATGCATGAAGGGTTTCTGCCTGCGCGCCAAGTCGGTGAGCGAAGACTGCATCCAGACGTACATCATGAAGGTGCAGAAGCAGTTCGGCAAGAAGGTCAAGTTCGTGCGGCACGACGGCGCTCGTGAGTTTGCGACCAACTCGCTCAAGGATTTCTACGAAGACGAAGGCATCGAGCAGCAAACCACGGTTCCGTACGCGCACCAGACTAACGGCACGGCAGAGCGAGCTATCCGGACTATCGTCACGATCGGCCGCAGCATGCTGCATCACGCCAAGCTGGACAAGTGTTTCTGGGCTGAGGCGGCCATGACGGCCATCTACGTGAAGAATCGTCTGCCGTCACCCAAGATCGAGCACAAGACTCCGTTCGAGATCGTTTACAAGTCCAAGCCGAGTGTGAAGCACATGCGTGTGTTCGGCTGTCGGACGTACATTCTGACTCCGAAGGAGAAGCGGCTCAAGTGGGATCCCAAGGCTCGCGCCGGACTGTTCCTGGGTTACGAAGAAGTGTCCAAGGCGTATCGAGTTTATGACATCGAGGCGGGGCAGGTGGTTATCAGTCGCGATGTCAACTTCGATGAGTCGACCTTTGGACTTTCACCGACGATTTCCGATGAAGATGTCGACGACCTGGACTTCGAATCGCTCGACATCGACAATGATGGTTCCCGCCAGACGGAGTACACGCAGGCAGGGAAGCGCAAGAGCCGCCCGAGTGACGAAGATGAAGCTGCCAGAAGACCGCGAGCTGTGCGTCATCGACCTGGACTGGAAGAAGCAAGTGCGCCGAACTACTCCTCTCCGCACCGAGCAGACCCAGACGAAGAAGAAAAGTATGGAGATGAAGATGGCGATTCGACTCCACCAGTGTTCTGGCGTGCAAGTGCCAATGCCGTCGAAGCAGGCGACCTATCGGAGCCGACGACGTTTCAAGAGGCGGTCAACGGCCCGGACCAAGTGCACTAGCGCAAGGCGATTCGTGCTGAGCTCGAGTCGATGCGACTTCGTGGTGTGTTTCGTGCTGCCAAGTTGCCTAGCGGACAACGCGCCATCGGTATCAAGTGGGTGTTCAAGATCAAGCGCAAAGCGGACGGATCGATCGAGAAGTACAAGGCGCGCCTCGTGACCAAGGGGTTTAAGCAGAAGTACGGCATCGACTACACCGAGACGTTCTCGCCCGTCGTCAAGTACGTGACGCTGCGCATGGTGATCGCGATTGCCAAGTATTTTGGCTGGCCCCTAGACCAACTCGACGTGGTGACCGCTTTCCTGTACGGGATAATGAAGGAGCTGGTGTTCTGCGCGGTCTCCGAAGGTGTTGATCTCGACGGTGACTTCGACTGCCTGGAATTGGTGAAGGCGATCTACGGTCTCAAGCAAGCTTCGCGCGTGTGGAACGAGACCTTCGACGAGTTCGTGTGCTCCATCGGCTTCCAAGTATCGGCGTTCGACCCATGCCTCTACATCAAGATCGTTGACGGTCACTGCGTGCTCGTGCTGGTCTACGTGGATGACGTGCTGATTACCGGAAGTTCACCCGAGCTGATCTCACGCACGAAGAACGATCGCTAGACACGCTTCGAAATGACTGACAGCGGCAAGTGCGCGTTTGTGCTTGGGATCGAGTTGGTCGACGGCCCGGACGGCAGTGTGACGATGTGCCAGCGGCGGTATGTGGACGACATTCTTAAGCGCTTCGGCATGGACGAGTTCAAGGCTGTGGTGAGTCCCGTCGACATGAGCACTAGACTAATTCCAAGTGATGCTGCGACCAAGGTGAACGCTCCGTTTCGCGAAGCTGTGGGTGCCCTGATGCATCTTATGACTGCCACGCGCCCGGACATCGCGTACGCCGTTGGCTATGTGTCGCGCTTCATGGAGAACCCTCAAGAAGAACACTGGGTTGCGGTCAAGCGTATCTTTCGCTACCTGCAAGGCACCAAAACGCATGGGATCTGCTTCAAGCCGGGTGACAACATCGACTTTCGTGGATACTCGGACGCGGACTGGGCTGGCGACCTCGCGGACCGCAAGTCGACTTCCGGCTACACGTTCATGCTGATGGGTGCACCGGTGAGCTGAGGCAGCAAGAAGCAATCAAGTGTTTCGCTGTCTACGAGTGAGGCGGAGTACATCGCACTCAGTCTGGCGATCCAAGAGGGCAAGTGGATTCATCGCCTGCTGTGCGAGATTCTGGCGGCCGCTAATGAGACTGGACCCGAGCTCATGATCCGCGAAGACAACCAGTCGTGCATCAAGATGACGAAGAACCCAGTGAATCACGGTCGCGCCAAGCACATCGACATCAAGTACCACCACATCCGCGATGAAGTCAAGCGCGGTGAAGTCAAGCTCGAGTACTGCGAGACTTCTGTGATGCTAGCGGACATCATGACGAAGGCTCTCGCGGGACCACGCCATACGGATCTGACGGCGGCTCTCGGCATTCGTGGGACTTCGCATTGAGGGGGCGTATTGAGGGTTACCGGTTTGGTATCGGTTATTAACCGTGAACCGGTTAACTTGAACCGGTCCAATCCGAACCCACGTTGATTATGGTGATCACGGTAAGTTGTTTATGCCACCGATGATTAGACGAGTAGGATGATTGGACGAACACCGGTGAGTGATGGTTGATTAGATGCACTAGGTGATAGGACGCAGGGTCGCGTGTCTATAACAGTAGGGTGTAAGCTCCAACAATTCAATCACTTTCGAATCTTCATTCTACCCCTCAAGTGTCTTCGCTCCGGTCCCGCCGTCTGCGACGTCCCTCCCTCCGCTTCGTCCAAGCTTCGTGTCCAAGATCCATACCTTCCATCACATATCGTTCGGGATCTTCATGAAGTCTGACCCAAGCTCAGGGTTCACTTCGTGTCTTCCTTCGCCCACTTGAAGGAGAAAGTTGGAGAAAGCTGCAAGTTCTTCTGCGGTGATCTTGTTCGCAGCAGACCTCACCCGCATGTTCTCGGTAAGATGAACTTGTTCGAAGTTGCTCCACAGCTCCGACGACTTAAGACACGCATCGATGGTTTCCGCAGGGGTTCCCTGCACTACCACCGGAAGAATCTGTCCGAAATCACCCGAAAGCACCAATACTTTTCCTCCAAAAGGTTCCTCGTTGTCCAGGATATCACGTAGCGAACGGTCCACAGCCTCGAATGCGTGACGATGGGTCATCGGAGCTTCGTCCCATATGATCAGGCTGGCCTTCTTGATAAGCTCCTTGAGACGGGAACGCTTGTTGATCGAACATGTAGACTCCGCGTTCAGTTTCAGCGGGATTTGGAAGGTTGAATGCGCCGTGCGACCACCCATTAACAGAAGCGCCGCAATTCCGCTTGAAGCAACCGCAATGGCAATTTTCCCATACAAACGCACTTTAGCGAGGATGTGCTTGAGCAAGGTTGATTTCCCAGTACCTCCAGGGCCTTCCACAAAGAACAGCTTATTGCCAGTCGAAGATCCGTCAACGGCAGCCATGACTTTTGCGTAAACGGCTTGCTGGCCGACGTTGAGTTAGTCTTCATGTTCCACAATGTCCTGAAGCATGTGGTGGTCGTACGCCACACTCTCGCGATCGATGAGACTATTTTCGGCATGTATCGCATCGCGAAGAAGTAGATCTGGGAACTCGTGAAGTTGTGGCATAGGGAACTCAGCTACGGCTTTTCCACTAACTTGCAGCAACTCGTTGAGGCTCTTGAGCGTATTAAACATCACCAAGTCGTCCTTCGCTTGGCCTTCCACGGCGCGGAATCGGTGGCTGAAGTCGTCGGATAATGCTTCGTAGTAATCGTTCCACAACTGGCCCACCTGAGCAACCTGAGAGTATACCAAGAGAGTAGCGAAAAGCTGACGAAGATGGTACGGCATCTGGAAAGTCGCGGCCTCCTCCATACAGGCAGCCCACTCTGCGTCGTTCTCGAGATATCCCAAGCGTACTGCCGTTTCCTTGTACGTTCCACAGACGGCGTCGTCGCCCGTGCCCACAGTCCGTATATCCAGAAAAGAGGTAGAACCATTGCGATGACACAGCAAAACGCGTAAGTAGAACCTCTCTTCATCTCTTGGGGACACGTGTATCATGCGTCCTAGCGCGGCTTGAAACTTTTTGCGACGGACCCATATCTTGTGTTTGTCCCACCTGAAGTACTTCGGCATATCCTGGTACACAATTGTCTTCGCCACTTGGTTCTCGGGTTCGACGCTCGCACATATCTCGAAGTAGGCAGTAAGCATCATGCGTTCACTACGATGAAGAACGCGTTCAGGGTTTTCTGCTGGCCGAAACACTACCATCTGTTGGTCTTCCAGGTGAACAGTAAGCTGAACGACCGAATGCGATTTCCCTTGGACGACGTGTCCGAGGAGACGCATGCACGCCTCTACTGGAGAAATATACCGCGCAATGAAGAATCGAATGATCTCGTTCGGCTCCCGTCTATCAATACTATCTTCGCCTTGCACCGTCTCCACTGTAATCACTGCTTTGTCTGACCCCTTGTAGACGTACTTGTACAGATACTTCACCACTGCGAGCGTCGTGCATACCTCCACGTTGATGTGGCAATTGTACTTTTGCGAAAGATAGGGGTTGTACGGTACAACCCACTGATTCACCGTAGCGTTGTCGTACTCTCTTCCGTTGAACGTGAGAATCCCCTCCGGTCGGCGTCGGCGTCTGTACTGTGGGAAACCGTCTTCATTCGCTCGCGTTGTCTCCACCAGAGGTTTGGGGTACCCCTTTGCACACCTACCATCCTTCATGCAGGCACACGTCGGGTTTGCCGCCACAGGGGCCGTACATCATGCACGTCATGACCGTTTCATACAGGCCCGAATTAGTCGTGGGATCTGGTACTTCCGCAGACACCATCTTGTCAATAATCTGTCGCGTACGTGGCTTGTCCTCTTCCGCTATGATGACTAAAATGTGGGCATGTGGGAGTCCCCGCTTTTGAAACTCCACAACGTAAATCCGAGCAGCAACCCGTCCGAGCACACCCTCGTCCAAGTCTTTTATATGAGCAACCAGCTTCTGCTGCCATACCCTCGCGACGATGTCTGGGCGGTCTTGAGCACTCTGGTTTGCATCGGGAATCTTTTCCTGGATCTCTGCCCACATAGGATTGCAAGGCATTGTATGGAAGATGTCTGGCTTGCCATACTCCCTAACAATAGCAATGGGGTCTTGGTACGAATGGTACATCTGGCGTGGGCTACCGTGGTGAGACGACGGAAGGATTATCTTCTTCCCAACCAGGTTGAGGAAGTGTCTGTTTCTAGCTCGAACCGGATGAACCAACTCTCCAGTATCCCGATTGTACTCCGCCAGAAGTCCTTCGCCATCGCCCAGGGTAGTCCTAGCCTCTTCCATGGCTTCGTGGAGGTATGCATCTCGTAGACCACTGTATAGGTCAGCGCGAATCTCCTTTTGGTGTCTTGCAATCCAGCGAAGTTCCTCTTGTTCGCACTTGGATCTTTGGTCCACGCAGTACTGCTGAAAGAGGCGTCCGCCTTGATGTAGAGCTGCTTGGTCGTTATCTTTCTGGAATAGCCGATACGCCACATGCTCACGTAGAGCCATAGCACGTTTGTTTCTGCGCACAATACTGTCTTCGTAGGTATCCGTGTACGTCCACCCCAGTTCTCCATACGGAAGAAGTAACGGTACTGAAGGGGGTCGTAGTTGGCGTTTGTCTCGAGAGGCGTAGGAGATTTTTGATTTTTTTGTACATCAATAGGTCGCGCGGCTGTGCAAGGTTGCCATCCTCGATCATTGTGGCGGCCACCTCAGACACCGTGGGCAGGTTGTGCGTCCTAGGTCGGGAAGGGTTGTTTCGAAGGCGGAAAACTAAGTCGGTGGGCTGTCGAGTGTCATGCTGCCGCACCCTCTCACCAAACGTCAGGAACTGCTCGGCGAATGGATTGTGCTCTTGCATCATCTGCTCGATGTCCAGCAGCGCTACACGATCCAAATCAGCGAAATTCCTCGGCGCCTCTGCGCGACGCTGCATGTCAGGATCTACGATGTAGATCTGCGCAAACTTGGGCTGGGTCCTCTGGCCTGTTTGGCGATCAATATATGGAAGCAACGAACCCATGTAGTGGCCCATCGCACCTTGAATATGGTTGGTGTACAGCCTGCTACAGTGTTGTCCTGGTTAACCCGTTGAAACCTTCCCGTAGCTGGGCTGGATGCACCTATTGACGTAAAGGCAAAAGCCTGGTTGTACGCCCTTATGTGCTTCCGAAACCCGGCATCCCCGTAACGCTGAAGAAGCCTTGGGGGTGCTGGAGCTTGATTTTGCCATCAAGGCAGCAGGCGGTCTTGCTCTCACCAGGCCATTTCTACGCGTTATAATATTCGCAAACCGTAGTGGCAGGTAGCCTGTGGCGCCCGTTTTCAACATCCGGACCTGTGACCATCGACGCACGAAAGTCTTCGTGATTCGCGAGTGCATCGCAATGACGGGCGGTACGGCGACGTAGATGAACACGCTCGCGCTCCTCTTGGCGTTCTTTTTCTGTCTGCTGCTCCTGTCTAACAGCATGACGCTCACGGTCGAGTTCACGGCGTTCCTCGAGTTCTTCTTCTGTCTGTTGCTCTCTTTTAATTGCGTAGCGACCTCGGTCCTGCTCCCGATGCGGCGCGCGCTCTTCATCTGTTTGATGGTCCCGACGCGTCGCCTGAACCACAGCGTTCACTTCGCACTCCTCCTTGCGCTCGTCATGGGTTTGCTCGAAGCGGTGGAGAGCACGCGCATCTGTGTTTTGTTGGCGCTCGCAGTCACGTTCCTCTTGGGTGAGTTGGGAGCGCCGAGTAGCTTGGCGTTCTCTCTCGACGTCAAGGCCAACCTGGCCCTGCATAGCCCGCCGGTTTTGCTGCACAACTCGATTCCTTTCACGGTCCGCTTGCACTTCTTCCTTCCTCCGCTGTGCTCTGCGTAACCGCTGCCGTTCTGCATTTCGTTGTGGTGCGCGTTCGCGTTGGGAAGCTCTCCCTGCGTCACTCATCCTTAGCGCCGCAGCACTGGAGGTGTTCGTTGTTGCAGACGCTGTTGTGCCGACAGCTGTTACCACCGGCGCTACCGGAAGCCTAACAGTCACGCGCAGTCCATCTGAAACTGAAACGTTATTCACCTGTTGGCTTAAGAGGTCCAGCTCTCGCATCCGTGTCCTAAATCGGTTCTGTGCCTGTCGCCTTCGATTCTTCCGGCGTCGCTTAGCTGTGGGCGATTCGGCTTCAGCTGGGGTAGCGTTAACGCGCTCAGCTTCATCCAGACGCTGTTGCAGTTGATCTCGCCGCTCATCCCTACGTAATAGTATGTTAGTTGACGCATCTTAGTAAGCTATATCCTTCTGTGGTATTCATACCTGCTTCGCTTCGTGTCGACTCGAACAGGAGCCATTGCCTTCCCTCGCAAAAACAGACACAAAGGAAGCGGCGTTAGACCGTTGTCTAACGCTGGGTGGCTTTATTGGACTATGTAGTACTAAGAATCGTAGGTAGAATGGGGCATGCAGCGCATGCCGTTCTGCCTCTAACTCAGTAAGCAGCATGGAATGTCTCCACTCCAAGTACCGGTCTCACACACGACCACTGGCCCGAGGCTGAGGCGGGTGGCCCGGTCAAGCCGGCTTTTATCGCCACATGGATCCACCCCAGGACCCCGGATTGGTACGAGGCTTCCCATGCCTCTGGCGGGCGGACATGGGCGTCTCAGGGTCGGGGCTCCGAAGAGCAATAGAGAGGCAGAACTGAGATAGAGATGGCGGCGGGTGCCAGCTGCAGCCTTTTTTTATCCTAAAAAATGGGAAAGTAACGGATTTGGGCGCAAAAGCTACAGTACCCAAATTACAATTGTCACCATAGTACCCGCAGGGATGGTTTACTTGCTAAATGGGTAATATTGTAGAATCGGGGTGGACTGCCCGGCGTCTGTGCGCTCGAGAGGGGTCTCGATCAGAATGGTCGTGGCGTGGCACCCACTGCAACCCTCCTCAAGCCCCGCAGAGGACCCGTCAAAGTCTTCCGCAGGCTCCAGCCCACCCTTAATTTTGTACACACCAAATCCTCGGCTGCCCATGTGGTACCCGTTATCCCACACGGCGGAACTCCCGAAACCGTAAAACTTTAATATATGTATTGTATTTATATAGGTACTTACGAAGTGTTCCTGGGCTGGCTGCGCCGCTCGATCACTCCTGTCCTCGCTAGCCGCGGCGCCGTTCGCTCAATGTTCTCTGTCGCTGGCGACGCCGTTTGCTTTTGGGAATGAAAGAATTCTAGAATTTAAATCGACCAATAGGGGTGTCGCATTTGCGTGACAGTTTTTGTGCTATAATTGTAATTTGCCAATAGTTTAAAAGAAGGGGGTAAGCTATAAGATGGGCGGTATCTGTATGTAGAAAAGGCCTGTCACATAGTCAACTGGCTAGTTTTATGCGCTACGACTTTGAACACACACACGACGGACACACAGACAGACGTCGTACTGGAGTAGAGGGTTTTAATTATTATGAGTTACTGCATGTGACTTGATTAAAGTATAGAAATGCAATCTTATCATAAGATATGTGTGCCAAGATTAGACTTGGGTTTAGGAGGCAAATGCAACGGGCACGGTCAAATGCAACGGACATGCTTATCATATGATATGCTTATAGAAGTTGGTAATATCGGTTAATGAGGAAGTGTATGGCATAGTAAAGGTAAGAGACTTTGCTGTATTTCATAGCAGCCAACCAACATCTGTACAAAGGAAACGGATCGGGACCCAGCTCGTGACGGTGGCCCCATCTTCCGTACGAATGTACAGGCTCAGCAGGCCAAGGTTCAACAGGCTAAGAAGCCAGGCAAGGGTGTCAAGAAGATTGCCACTGTGCAGCATGTCACCAAGAAGCAGCAAATGACCAAGGAACCACCGACGGATGTCAAGATGGATGAAGAGTTATCCGAAAAGGACTGGAAGACGACGAAGGAGGCTGTCTTCTTTCCTTTGGACAAGTTGACGCGATGGTTCGTAAGCGATATGGTTTGTACTTGAATTAGCTACGTCGACTAAGTTACAGATGATCTAGCTGGATTCGGAATAACCCCTGACAAATGCTGGTTCGAGACGCTGCAAGCAGGCTCGAGTCATAGATTTGAGTACTGGAACCGAGGTATATCAGAGACGGTATTAACAGGTTCAATACAAATGCATGTTGCAAGTCCTTTCAATAAGTCGGTTGAGTTAAAGGTTCAGAACATTACTTATGACAAGAAATGTGGGAGCAATTTAATTAGCTCATGTCACCTTGCAAGACAAGGTTATGATGGAGAGTTCCTGTACTTTTTTCAATAAGAAAGGACAACTGCTATTCGCCGCAGTCCAAAAGGGGGCGGTGTATTACTTGCCTTCGGCAAAATTTAGTAAGTAAACGCTATACAGAAAAGCAGAAGATTGCACTAATGCAAAAGTGGCATCTTAGACTAGGACATGTACCTAGAGCGAGGTTGATGACAATATTTTCTTATCAACTAATTGATGGAATTCCTCAGATACCTCAAAAGGAGCTTAAGGATCTTCCCTTCTTTTGCGCTTCATGCGAAATTGGAAGTTCAATTAGTATGTCATACAGGAATAAAGTAGCCTCACGGTCTAAACAGCCTTTACACACCTTACGCATGGATACACTAGGAAAGTTTGAGGTGAATGGGTGTTATGGATGAATATAGTGATCTTCCCGACAGAATAGAAAGGTAAGATTTTACAAAGGCGTAAATGTGTGAATATTACCAATCAAGGAGTTTTATGTTTGATTTATAGCCAATCGCTACTCGTTAGGGGCAGGTGTGCCATTCTGACAGATTCCGACAAATATTTGCTGGAATCTTTGGCAAAATATGAATATGTCTTTACAAAATCCAAGTATAATAACAAGTTTCCAAATATTTGTATAGTTCTGACGACAAGGAAATTTCCTAAACTAGGAAAACGAAGGAAGACACTGGCAGACAACCACTTATTTTGTCACAACCAAACAGCAAGCAGAAGTGACAGCATGAGCCTGTCAGCGTTCGTCCCTACGAACACTCAGAAGGCGCGGACTACTGCTATTGCTGCTTTCGAGCGAATGCTGGAGCATGAGAATGTTAGCTTGGAATTTTTCCAAGCTAGCATATGCGTGGACACCTCCAGCAAGCGATTGGTGGCGACAAAGGATCGCTTCGGTTTTTATCTCGCCACCAATGAAGGTAATAAAGGTAACCTGGCGCGCAATACAGCTACTTCATATCATAGAAATGTAAAGTTGTGGCTCTTGGATAAGTACCCACACTTGCGTGTTCCTACCAAAATGATCCTGCTGAAGCAAGGAAAGACTCCAGATAAACATTGCTTAAAACGTGAGAAGGGTGGTTTGATTAATAAGGCACCTCCTTGTACTAAGGAGGATTTACACTCGTTAATACGCTATGTGTACAGTACAGCACGCGTGCAAGCTGACTACCAAGATGCTGCACTAGCGTGCTTGATGTGGCACTGCTTCGGGCGGTCATCCGATCTGGGCTACATACAAAAGCAGCACGTGTCAGTATTAGCCGACGGAGCCTTCTACCTGCGGCTACTGCGTGTCAAAACCGGTGACGAGCTGGGCCTCACCTTGATCCCGGACAAGGCTGACTTCCTGACGTGCCCCTTACACGCCCTAGCCGTGGCGCTGGCCACACAGATCGGGCCGAGCACAGCCCTGTTCGACCAGCTTCCTGAACTGACCACTCAGGACACGAAGTTGATCAGCCCAGGCGCACCGCTGATCACCATGCTGGAAGCCGAACCCGTCACGCTTCAAGTCGCTGTAGCTCCTGAGCATTCGTCGACACCTTCAAGCACAAGTGCAGGTACATCAGCTACACAGTCAGGCAATAAGCAACGTACCGGTGATGCCAAGCGGGGTGACGACAGCGTCCAAGCGTACGTGAACAGGATGCTGAAGCGCGTGGCCGCACCCGCTGGAGCCACCGCAGATTTGACCTCTCACTCCTTCAGGCGCGGCGGCGCCCAGCACGCTAATGGCGATGACCGCCAAGCAGCCCAGTGGATCTTCGATCGTGGCGCATGGGATATGACGAAGACGAACAAGGCCTTCGCCTACATCACGAACACGGCACGTGAGGACAGGAAGGTGGCTCGCGTCTTGAGCGGCTGGGCTGCGGACGAGATGCCAGTAGTCCTCGACATTGCAACGCTTGATCACGCTAGCCAAGAGAGGCTTGGACGGCTGCAGGTCTTCCTCTTCAGTTCCTGTACAGGCCTGGCGAAACAAAATCTAAACGTAAGTACTAAGATACTCAATGTTCTCACGGTGTACCTGATCGGCTACTACCCGCAGCTGAAGGAACTTGCGCCAGCTTCTTCAGCCGTAACGCGTATCGAGGAGTGCTTGGTGTGTGCAGAGATTGAACAAGCTGACGTGCTTGCCTGGCCCATTGCTTTGACAAACGACGCTGCCCCATCAGCCCAAGAACAAGACGCCACCCGAGACCCAACCAAAGCAGTATGCCCAAGAATGGATCACCTTCTGGCTGTGATTGATGAGCTTATCGCTACGAAGCGAATCCTGTCCAAGTGCCTGACGATTGTGGAAGCTGTTCTGCTCACGGGTGCTAAACGACAAGCAAATACGGAAACAGAACAAACTGTCGCCACGTTAGAACAAGAATCAAATCCCAAGCGCAGAAGAAACAAGCCACCAACCTAGCTACTACGTGGTACGAGTGATATACCAGCGTGCCGCGTGTGTGGGCTTCATCCGACCGTCAGAAGAAGTCGGGGTCGCGCCATGTCGTCGCGTTCATGAAGATGTTCCTCGTCGAGGGCTTCTCGCTCGACGTCCAGGCGGAGGGCTACAAGGATCAGGTGCTGGAAGCCGGTCGACACGCAGAAGCCGCCGTTCTTGCGTTCTTGAAGACTCGAAACTCAAGAGCGAAAGGAGCTGGAAGCGTCTTGCGCGCTCTGCGACCGCTGCACAAATCAGGAGCCTTGGACGAGTACATCGTCGCGTACAAGCAACGTCTCGCCATCGGGCGCATTCAAAACCCTACACCAATCGACACACAATACATTATCGCTGTAGTCGGACACGTGTAAAGAAAATCGTAGCTCATGCGTAAATAAATTCATTTCAAAGTCACAAACATACGCACAACAAGCGCCACCTACCGTACGGCAACACGGCCACTCGAACACCACCGGATGTAACAGGCCTAAAGACCAATTACTGTCTTACACCTTGCTGAAAGGAAGCAAATTAAACTCTCTCTATTCATGTGGCCCGGAACCCCCGCCCCGGGCTTTTTGGACAACTCAATTTGAGTGTTGATCGCTGATTGGCCATAATAGGGCTGCGACCCTAATTATGACCAATCACTATGTACTAGTGTGACACGTGTCGGCTACTCCTGACACGTGTCTAAAATGTACCTAGAAATGTAAATGAAACTAAAAGTAATACCTAGAAATGCAACGGGGGACACCCCGTTACATCACCCCCCTCACAAGGGAGCGTTCACGGAACGCGAAGAAGAAAGCGGCGGGTCCCGTGGAGAACACGGGTGGCGCGGCATAGGGCGCCGCGCCTAACAGCGGAGAAGCACAACTCGAACGGACATCACACGCGAAGACGATGGCGGACAATCTCGAAGAGAAGACAGCGGCGCCGCAGGCAAGCGCGGCGAACACGGCAAACGCAGTGACGGACCCGCAGTCAGGAACAGTGCGAGCAGCAGTTGTTGCGCGGCCGGTCGAAGCCGCGCTCATACCATTGGTGGCGTTGTCTTCTGCGTCTGCGTCGGCGCCGATCGGACCGCACTACTTGGACTCGGACTTGCGACCTTGGCAGTTGTACGACTTGTCCGGCGCCGTGGCGCCGGACTCCATAGACACGGTGATCGCATACTGGAACCGGTACCGCGCGCTGCGTGGTAAGACGAGCGTGGGCGAGTACCACGCGCGCCAGTACTCGTGGTGCGCCTTCATCAAGCGCTGGAACGAGCGTCACCAGCTCGGCCAGCCTTTCGTCGTATGGCTGCATGAAGAAGAGAGGAAGCGCCGATACCGATCGCTCGGCGCACTGCGTGGACAAATCTGCACCATGGCCTGGGAAGTCGAGCGCATCTGCTACGTCGAAGTTGCCGAAGGATGTCGAGTCTGCGAAGTCGAGGGCGCGCGACGCACGCGCCGAGTGGGACGCCGAAGTTGCAGTCAAGCCGTTGTCCGATAGAGAGCGCTCATGGATCGCGCGGTATGAGTCCGTGCTCTCGAATACCCGTCGTGCTGCCGCTAGTCGCGGCGCGTGGGGACGACCGCCAGCCTGTCCGTAGTCGCGATCATGAGCAGCATGTGGACCGCGACCAAGGCCGCGGTCGTCATCAGGCGGACGAAGACGATAAGCAGCGCGGGCGCTCGTCTGTTCGCGAGCGCGGTAATCAGGATCGCAAGCGTCGTCGCTCGTGTTCGTCATCGGCTGGTCGTCGTGTTCGTCAACGTGGGCGCTCGCGCTCGCGAGCGCGTTCTCCTCGCGGGGACCAGGCGTATGTGAACGCGTACTATGCGTCGCCCTCGCCGCCGGCAACTCGATCGTCGCGCCGACGTCAGGTGTCGGTGCCGTGGCCTGAAGACTGGACTCGTACTCGTGAACAATATCCGGAACGTCGCGCTCGAACCTCTCACGCGGCTCCCATGTATCAGCCTCAGGTGGATACCCGAGCCAGCGGACACGATAGCGGCGCCGCGCAAGCACGGCGCTATCCCGGTTACGACTGGAGCCGGTGGGAGCAATACCAAGATCGTCGTGGTCAACAATGTGATCCACGACCCAGTGGGTCTCGCCAGTGGAGTCAACCAGCGACGGAGGACCATCGCGGTGGAACGGCTCAAGAGGAACATGCGCCGCGCAACGCGGCGCGTTCAGACTTCGATCGGATTGTGCTCGCCGAGTCGGAGCAGGCTCGCGACAACGCGCAGGAGGCGATGGAACAAGCCCAGCGCGCGGAGGACGTGGCGAGCGCTGCGGAGGGCCGCGCGGAACGGGCGGAGCAGCGCAGCGCGAATCTTCTTGAGCGCATTCGGGTTCTCGAGCGTCAGCTGGGGAGCCGGACGTAGGTGACGAGCGCCGACGCTCGTCGGCTGGGACTTTTGCAGGCTTGTACGGCTTCAGGCGCCCGACATAGAATGTCGGGTGCAAGCGCATCGTCGTAGGTATGTCGAGTGTGTATGCGTCTCCATGTGCTTTGATAACCCGAAAGGGGCCAATAAAACGTGGCGCGAGCTTGCTCGCGCCCAAGTTCGTCACTGGTGCATTCTTGATCCCTTCACTTGATAACAGCACTCGATCGCCAACGCGGTACACGTTCACATTCTTGCGACCGCGCTTGTCCGCGGCCTCTTTCTGCCGGTCTGCTGCTGCTTGAAGTGCGTCGCGCACAAACCGCACGACGCTTTGACGCTGGCTGATGAAGTCGTCTACAGCCAGCGTATCCTTGGGCTTCATGGCAGGCTTGGGCGCGAAGTTAGCAGCGGGAGGCGCTGCGCCAGGTGCAGCGCTCGGTCTTATCAGAGTGCGCGATGCCCACTGCGCGAGAGCGCCCGCATCGGCGGGCGCCTTGGACGTCGAGCGCGTCACGGCATTTGCGCCGAAGTTTGGATCCGAACCAGGCGGATCAGCGGAACTCGAATCAGAATCAGAATCAGCGGCAGCTTCTCCCCCACTAAGAGTGGAGCCAGGAGGAGCCGCAGGAAGGCCCGCGGCGAGGAGTACCGGAATGCGCGGATGCCGCGCGTTATTGATGAAGAACGGAGTCAAGCCAGTCGACGCGTGGACCGCGTTATTGATGGCGAATTCAGCGAGCGGGAGAAACCCGCTCCACGACGCGGAGCACATCTTCCAGAACGCGGTTGACGCGCTCAGTTTGGCCGTCCGTCTCCGGATGAGCAGCGGTGGACATCATCAGTCGCGTGCCGAGCAGCACAAAGAGACGGCGCCAGAACGCCGCCACGAAACGCGGATCGCGGTCAGACACGATGGACTCAGGGAGTCCGTGGAGCCGGAAGACCGTATCGATGAAGAGCGCCGCGCACTCTTCGGCGCCAGCATTCGCTGACACTGGGACGAGGTGGACCATCTTGGAGAAGCGGTCAACGAAGACGAGAACGCCCGTGCGACTACGGGCGTCGGGTGGCAGTCCAAAGACGAATTCCATGCTGACGGAGCGCCATACATCTGGCGCTACAGGAAGCGGGTGCAACGGCGCCCGCGAGGACGGGGATGGCTTCACACGCTGACACGTCTCGCACGAGCGGACCCACTTGCGAACCCATCGATACTGGTGAGGCCAGTAGTAAGAACGCGAGAGGGCCGCGTACGTCTTCTCACGGCCCAAGTGACCGCCGGTCGGGGCGTCGTGATACTCGTGGATGAGTTGAGCTCGAAGATCACTATCGTTGGGAACGACCACGCGTGGTGCGTCGAACCGATCGATGCTATAGAAGAGGAGATCGTCATCATGCGAGTATCGGTCAAGACGCGATACAACTCGGCGCGGAAGCTTGTTCCGCGCATCTTCGTTTGGCGAGCGCAGGAAAGTGACGATAGGCGCGAGGTCCGTGTCGTCCATATATGCGCCGGCAATGGCCCGGCGCAGGTCAGACACTACCGAGGTTTCGACGGCACAGATTCCCGAAGCGAGGCATGTGGCGCAATCTTCATCGTCGTTATCCGCGATGCCCGAGCAATGGCCCAAGTCGCGCCGCGGATCATAATCGGGGCGGCACGACAACGCGTCTGCGAGCACGTTCGTCTACCCCGGTTTGTAGTGGACCATGAAGTTATACTCGGAGAAGAGCGAGAGCCAGCGAGCCATGCGCTGGCTCAGATGCGGACTCTTTGTCGCGGTCCGCAGTGACGCGTGGTCCGTATACAGAGCGAAGGTCTTCTCACCGATGAGGTGGACACGGAACTTGATGAGGGCGTACCTCATCGCCAACAACTCCTTGTCGTGGACAGGGTAGTTCCGCTCCGCCGGCTTCAGTTGACGCGACTGGAAGCTGATTACGCGCTCGCGACCGAGCGCGTCTACCTGCATGAGTGCGCAACCGATCGCGAAGTCGCTGGCGTCGCAGACTACGTGAAAGGGGCGCGACTCATCCGGGAGTGCAAGCACCGGTGCTTCGATCAAGCTCGTCTTGACGGCGTCGAGCGCCGTCTGGTGTTCAGGGCGCCATGTCCAAGTGACGTCCTTCTTCAGCAACGACGACAGTGGCTGGATCAAGACGGCATAGTTGCGAGTGTAACGATGCAAGTAATTCGCCAAGCCCAGCCACTGACGCAGCTCTGTCTGCGTCTTCGGAACCGGCCACGCACAAATCGACGCGATCTTTTCTGGGTCCGCGCGGACACCTTCCGCGCTGACGTAGCAGCCAAGCACCGGTATTTCCGGCGCGCAGAAGATGCACTTCTTCAAGTTGGCATGCAGCTTGTGTTCGCGCATGACCTCGAACAACCTGCGAAGGTGTCTGAGATGGACGTCAACGTCCGTCGACTCATTGTCCGCTTGGCTGTGGACGAAGATGTCGTCGAAGTAGCTGGGAGCGAAGTCGCGGAGCGGACGGAGAACGTGCGACACCATTCGGTTGAAGGTAGCCGGTGCGTTCTTCAAACCCTGAGGCATCACGAGCCATTCCCAGAGCATGCCGCTCGGCGTGCTCACTGCCGTGAGCGGGATATCCAGTTCCCGCATCAAGATCTGATAGAAGCCGTCACGAAGGTCGAGGGCGCTATAGATCGTGCTGCCCGACATGGTGTCCAAGACCATGTCTTTACGAGGAATTGGCGTCTGTGCGGGGATGGTCGCATCGTTTAGTTTGTTGAACGCGTGGACGATGCGCCATCCGCCGGTGGCCTTCTTCACGCAGAACGTCGGGCTCGAGTGCGGCGAGATGCTTTCGCGGACGTGACCCGCCTTGCGGCGGGTCTCAAAGAAATCGTCAATCGCCTTGACCTGATCCGGGGGGAGCGGCCACTGGCGCGTCACGCAGTACTTCGATCCCGGGGTGAGGTCAATCTCGTGACGCACACCACGATCGACGGGAAGTTCAGCGGGGATCTCGTCTGGGAAGATGTCCGCGAACTCGCGGGCAAGCGCGTAGACCGGGTTGCCCGATCGCTTGAGCGCGTCCCACGACTGCGCAACGAAACGTTTCTCGCGCGCCGACTTGGCTTCGGCGCTAGGTGGACGCTCAACCCCCTGGGAGTCATCCATATTCACATCGACGGCTGCCACATGGGCCGTCGCACGGTCAGCGACCAAGACACACACTTGCTCGATCTCATCGCGTTTCAGATCGTAGAGGAACTGCTTCCACGACAGTGTCGGCAGGGCCAGGATCGCTGAGGCATCTCGAGGCGGACTCGCGACCGACATCATGCGCGAGCCCAAAGCCGCGCCACCATCATATTCCGTTACTTGGATGGATTCTTCAGTCGGACGCTGTCGCGACGCGGATCACGCGCCGCTCTTCTCCGACGGCGCTTTGCAGACGTGGAGAGTCGCGAGCCACTGCTCGCGACGGAGGACTCCGAAGGAGAATCCGACTCACTATCGAGATCCGGGAGTACAGCACACTCTACCGGATGCTCAGGCTGCGGGAGCACCTCTGGCTCGACCGCGCACTTCTCTCGTGTTGGCTGCAGATTGCCAACGACATCGCGCGAGCTCCGGACTCCCGCTTCCACTTCGGTGTTCAGCAACTGTTGGGCGCCGCTCGAGTTGGATCGGGTCACATGGGCACAGACTTCACAGGGAGGGCCATCGCTCTCTCTCAAGGAAGATCGGGTCGTGGACTGTGTGTCCACGACGGTGACATGAGGCCAATCTCGGGGCGAAACCAGAAGATGGGTGTACACTTCACTGACGTCGTAGCCGCTACGACGTCTCACAGACCGGCTCAGCCAGTCAACCTCAGGCTGGTAGCGCACCAGCCAGGGCATTCCCAAGACGCAGTCGAAGGCGTAGTTCATCTCGATCACCAAGAACTCGTCTAAGCTGCAGAAGCCGTCGAACTCATACGACAGCGAAACAGAGCGCCGCAGAACAGTCCGCGGCTTGCCGTCCGCTAGCTTCATCACCATATTGCCCGGACCCTCGCGAACACGGAGGTTCGCGGGGAGTTCTGGCAAACAGGAGGCGCGAAGAAAGTTGTTCGTCGCGCCGGAGTCGAGAAGCGCGCGGAGCGGACGGCGCGCACCAGCAACGTGGAGACTGACAATGATCAGTCGCGAATCGCCGCTGGAGGTGGTGGCATTGAATTGTGCATGAAGCACAGGGGCGTCAGGAGATCGGGCTGCCACCGTGCCCAGATCTCTACTCATGCCAGTAGGAAGCCCCGCTCCTACTGGTCTTCGCCGTTTTTTGACGCCCCGGACATGTCTGCCGCCTCGATGTTCGCGAGCACAGGAGCTGGCGCGCGACAGACCGCCGCGCGATGTCCTTGCTTCTGACAACGGAAGCAGGTCAGTGGGCCTTGGCCGCGACCTCCGCGGCCTCCACGACCACCGCGGAAGCTCTGACAGCCTCGGGGCTTGTCAGACGCGGACGCCTCGACCGCGTCAATCTCCATCGGCTCGGGTGCGCTGACCCGAGCTTCAGCAGACATGGGCTTCGCATATGACGACGCTACCGTGTAGTCCTCGCGGAGTGCGAGGGCGAAGGCTTGTTCGAGAGTCTTCGGCTCGGCACGAACAAGACAGTAGCGCGTCATGCCCTCACGCATGCCAAAGATGAATACATGAACTTGAGTGGCCATGCCGATCGGGTTCACAGCGACACACGACACAAGGTGTCGCGCCTTTTGTACATAGTCACGCATAGATGTCTTGCCTTGCTTGAGAGCGAAGAATGCCGCGCGCATGCGCGACTCGTCTTGTGGCGGCTCGAAGGCGAGCCGCAGGTCCTTCTCGAGGCTTGCAAGAGACGGGAAGGCGTTGTCATCGACAACCAGCTTGCCGAGGGCCCATTCCTTGGCCTTGCCGGAGAGGCGAGACAGGAGGAAATGGACACGTGCGAAGTCCGACGCGAGTTGCCTCGCGTCCATCGCGATGGCGATCTCGCGGAACCAGCGGTTCAACGGGAGTCGGTCTTGGTCGACTCCGCTGTACTGCGACGTGTCGATCTTGACAATTTCCTTCTTGTCGGGACGCGCGGGAGTCGAAGCACGCTGTGTGGCCGTAGCGTGCTCGCGCGTCAGAAACTCGTGAATGGCCGTCCGTTGTTCATCAGGAGACGCTGATCGCAGCAGCGTCACGACGAAAGACTGTCCGGAGACAGCCGAGAGGCGCTCGAGCGCTTCCCACTCGAAGTCGGTGAGGTGAGGGAAGCTCACTTGCTCGAGGGGGCCTTCCATCTTGGTGTTGGATTGACTACGAAGTGCTACCAGGTGTAACGGGCCTAAAGACCAATTACTGTCTTACACCTTGCTGAAAGGAAGCAAATTAAACTCTCTCTATTCATGTGGCCCGGAACCCCCGCCCCGGGCTTTTTGGACAACTCAATTTGAGTGTTGATCGCTGATTGGCCATAATAGGGCTGCGACCCTAATTATGACCAATCACTATGTACTAGTGTGACACGTGTCGGCTACTCCTGACACGTGTCTAAAATGTACCTAGAAATGTAAATGAAACTAAAAGTAATACCTAGAAATGCAACGGGGGACACCCCGTTACACCGGACGTACATCTGCAACGCTTGGAACGCTTCCACAGCACCTTCATCACCGCCGTGTACGCAGCCCCAAAGGCCCCGGCCCATCCTTATCGCTACAACAGCCCTCTTCACAGCTCCACAGCTCTCTCCGCGTGCCGTTTCGCTGCCTTCTGCGCGCATCCACGTCTTCTGGTACTCTGCTCTGCCATTCTAGACCCCCACCCAAAGTTGATTGGCGACGGCGGGTATCGATCCCGCTCCCCAGGGCAAGCCCTGCGCTCAGCCTTTGAGCTTCGTCGTCGCTGGTCGGTAGGGTGGGTGGAGGCCCCGGGGGGGGGGGGTCGGTTACAAAAACGAAGAGTGAGGGTCTTCACGCTCTGTCGGGCCGATTGGCTGTCAAAAACCTTACTATGTTTATAAACGATTGGATATTGAGAGAATGACATTATTTTGGGGTGAATAAGTCACAAATTGTGTTGCAAGCGCTTTAACACCGTTGCCGCTCCCGGACTTCATTCATGAATTTGCGCTCTTGAGCGCACACTGCTCTCGATGCATTTTGCCATGAAATCGAAAAAGTCGATTTTCTCGGCCTAGAGGCCTTTAGACGCCATTTCCTTGCTGCAGCAACTTCCCTACGAAAGCTGACATAGCTTCTCGTACTTAGACGTTTCGCACTTTATTAAATTCCCCAAACCTAAATCTGCTTTGCGTTGGCTTAACCTAATTGTGAGAAACTTGTCGGAAACTGTTTTATTGTCGGAACCGTTGCGATGTGATGGGTTCAATCCTCTCCAACCACGCTATTTTTCATAATTAATAACTTAATATTTTGAGACGGCGGAGTTGCTTTTGCAACTTTCACAACGTTGTGTCTAGAACTGTTAACCCTTTCGCGACAGATGGTCGCATTTTTCAAAATGCGGTACAATTTCCGTAGTTAAAAGGGCGCAGGGTGTGCCTTTTAACAAAACACGGTCGCTTTCAACTTTCTCGTGAGCATGCCGCAATTTCTGCCAATAGGACATCGGGGCAGACAAAGGTGTAGGGGCAATTTTTTTACTTCGTGGTTTTTTATTTGCTTCGAAGCATTATCTGGCTCGGCCACGCTCCCACCGCCGTGGTTCAGCCACGCCCTCGAGAAAAGAGACACATGGAATTTCGGTATTGTCGATATTGACACGGCAGCCTTGTAATACGCTGGTTGTTCTGGTAGAAGTGGTGTGTGAAGCTGTGGATTAAAGTTTTCTGTCACCCAATAGTCTGTGGGTTGATTGGCTGATACACTGGGCTGCTGGGACTCGGCTACGAGCCCGTATGACGACTTCACTTCAGGACTTCAGGAATCCAGCCCTTCAGGAGCCACATTGGATAAGAAGTTCAGGAATCCAATCACCCATACAGAGTTCAAGTGTATTCCTGACGCGGATTTCCAGTGCTGTGACCAAAAGGATTAGGATGACAAGCGGCGTTTGGAACCTACCTGATTTGTACCCAGTATGGGGCTTGAAGATTCGAGAATACTCCAGCCAAGATGTTAACGACCGACGAAGACGACCGACCAAGACGACCGACCAGGATCTGTTTGGCACCGGCCAGAATTCTTCGGGGCTCGGCGCCAAAGACACGCGACCCCTGCATCCTTTATATAGTGAGACTAAGATGTTTAGCAGAGACTTTAGCAAGAAGACTTATACATAAATAACAGAGAGTTCAATTTGCCACCAAGGGCGCTAGTGGTTTTCCGGACGGTTTTCCCGGGGAGCACTGCGGACCAGCCTCTAAAAGAGGGCTCCGAGTTAGCCAAGCCAGCGTTAGGCCGCGTCGACTGCGTACACCACCGCGGGACTCTCCACCAAGGTTCGAGACCAAGTTGGGTAAGTGATCCGGCGAGGCATCCGGAAGGGATCTTCCTACTTCATATTCCAGTTTGGTATTCCGGATATTCGGATACCCATTTCGTATTCCTACTGCGTTTTGGGAGGTTGTTAGTAGTTGGCCCCTTGAGACTTATTTGAATTAACTTCCCTTGGCTACAGCGCAGAATCTGCACTTTCCACAAATAGCTCGTTTACGCAAAATCGGCATAGAAACTGTGTGATTGGAGTTTGCATCTGGATTACTTTCTAGATTGCATTTGGATATTTAGATATTTGGATTTCCTGATCGATTAAAATTGTCTTCCGGAAACCAAGTCGTTATCCGGAAGTGGTGCGCTGAAAGAGCCCCGGAACGGTGCCACCGTTCCGGAATTTGACTCTAGTCGTACTGGCAAGTGGACCGCTCAAGGGCCACAAAGAATAAGAAGCGGCTGCATATTTGCATATTAACTCTCTGTATTGTGTTGGTTGTCTGTTGGAAGAGGACTTTGATAATAGTCTTTTACTCCTTCCAGAAACCGACTGCATTTGGAAGTGCCTTGGTACTTTAGATCTTTGGATCTGATCGCACTGAGAATAACTCACCTGGTAAGACACCGGATACACGAAGACAAACGACACTCAAGAGGATAACCACAAGGTCACACGGCACTCCCCCTTCTGGATACCCATAGGATCCCAGAAGGAGGAACTGACGCCAGTGTGTTTTTCACACTTATTCTGGGCAAAGCACTATACGAACCCCCTGGGCGGCAAAAAGTGTTCACCCACTTCGCCACAGGTGCCGTCGCCATTCTTTAGGACCCCAGTACTCTCTTAAACACTAATACCTGCAACGTATCTACATGAGTCACTCAAAGATGTAGCAACGAAACTAACCGTCTCACCAGTTCAAGAGCACCTGCTCCAACGATACCCTTGACCCCTTAGAATGGCCTGCGCCTCAGTGTGTCGTAAGACGTCCTGCTCCCCAGGACGAAATCAACACCCTCCATCCCAGGATAGGTCCCTCCAGGACGGATGTATCGAGCATATACACTCAGGATCCCTCGAAAGGACGCGTAGTCGAGGTCTTAGCTTCTTTGATGCATCACTTTCCCGAAGTTCTAGAGCGCTACCCGACTGGTTTGTACATGTATCATGGGGTTACCGATGACTAAAGTCCTATCGAACTACAAGAAAAACATTGCAGAACAAACTTCAGAGATTATTGACAATGATGAGGCATTTACAAGGTGAGGAGAACACCAAAACCGCATCATCGGTGAACAGTCACGGTGCATACTTGGGTATTGGGTGCTGTGGATCGCACCTTGCAACAAATACAGCTATCGATTGAGCAATACCGCCGCATGTAGCAACAATAACAGACTCCTCCACTGACTGACGTGCATATGCAAATTGACAGTGCCCGGCATCTCTAAGCATATCGACCTCCAGAAGGTAGAGGCAGAATGATGCTTTTTATCTTGCTCTGTTGTTGTGAAGGGCGCAAATTTGGCTAATGCCGCTTCAGAAAAAAATATCGGCATGGTCTTCTCTACCTCGAGCTAAGTAGCGAACAGGCTCTTACCAAATGGATTCTCGCTCAGTCCCTCGGCTGATGAATACTGCGACCGAGTTCACCAGAAAATGCGAAGAATGGGATCAAAAGTAAGAACGGTTCATTGTATTGGAGCAATTGCGCAAGGTGTACCGCAAGAGCAAGCTTATGGATGCATACCGCGCTCGGATTGCTACTAGCCGAGCGCCACCGCTACGTGGCGGTGGGTTTAGATTTTGTCGCTGTGGGGGCGCACCCACCTGGGTTTTATCTCCCGCGGGCTTAATACAAATTGTCAGCATGATAAAAACAACTTTTATCATCAAAGTATTTTTTAAGTGCTTCTTAAGCTTTAACTTAACCTTTCGCGAGTCACTGGGGTATACTATAGTATTCAAATCTTAGACATTTGGTTTCAAAAAGGTGCCCAGGGCGACCTTTTGGCTGGAGGGAATTTCAGACTTTGTTTGCACATCACACAAGATCCATTCTGTGCTGAATTCGAGGCACACTAAAAGGTCGCACTGAGCGGCCTTTTAGATTTTGTTTTGATTGGTTAATATTGTTAGGTGCGCATCAGTACCAAACAGCTTGAAAGCTTATTGGACAAAACTAAACACTGCACCGGTAATTTACGTGACAAAAAATACTTACTGCCTCCCACGCACACTTTTTGGTCGTGCATCGGCGACTTGATGATGCTCGTCTTGTGCCAGTAGAAACTGGCGCGAAGCCTACCTGTACCATTCACTACTGAAGTACAAGAACTATCAGCTGACGCTGTTACGGGCTTCTATCGCGGTGGACACATCCACATATCTTATTTGACACGTTGCAGTAATTTCGTATTCATTTCAACAGGCAGGTTGTGTGGGGCTCTTGACTTGCTTTTCTTTCGCAGTGCAAGTTTTTGTTTCAAAATTTGAACTGCGCAAAACAGACTGATGCTAGTTAACATTTTTGTGTTTTAGAGAAAAATCGATTTAAAGATTGGGCATTGATTTTCATACTTATCTGAATTTTTCAGAAAGGCCAGTTAAAATTTAGCCGTAAACAGAATTTGACTTGAATGGACGAATCAAACCGCCGGAACTGATCTGATTTGAGACGGAATTAGAGCGTATAATTAGGCGGGATCGATTCACCTCATTTTTTCACCTCTGATTGGTCGACTTGAAATTTTTTGTTTTCGGTAATCAAATGGGAGGCATCTTTTTCTGTCGGGCATATCTCAAAATCGGCTGAATAATTTGCGGCTGCAAATAGGCTTATCGTAAAGAGGAGACTTTAATCTTTTCAACGGTATGCCTAACTCGCACTTCAACAAATGGTTAACTAGCATTCTTTTGTGTTGCGCAGTCTCAAATGCTGCAAATATCTTAGTCTAAGTATATGAATATGAAGATCACTATTGAATGATTTGCCGCCAAAACCTCCCTCCCATTACCTTTAAATGTAATTATCCTGTAAATATTATTATTATTATGTCTGACAGCGTACCCTTAAGAGTAGTCAAGTTACCCTTTAATTGTAGTACTTGTTTGGGGCGACGGCTGGCAACCGTCCGTCACAATCGAAACGACATGGCCCTAACGGCAAGCGGAACCACGTGGTTACCGAGGCGCCTGCAACGGTGACCCGGAAGCGGCGGTGCACCCGAGCGGGTACTGATAGTGATGCGACTGCATATGTAGCAACAGGACTTGGAGGCGTCATCGAATTCAAGCTCGTCTGGAGGCAACTGGTGAAGAACGGCTGGACTTCTAAGCCTCCTTCCCCTCGAAGCTTAGACCAACGCTACGTGATGGAAAAGATGATTTCCTATCGACATTGCTTGCTGCCGATTACCTGTTAATTCACAGCATCTACACTCAGGATCAGTTACTGCATCTAACCAGGAGAGTGTGGTAACAGGTGCCTTTTTGCTGGAATCCCATCCGTTGAGAACTCGTACAGTCTTCTGGTCTTCACTGGGAGTATTAAACTCGTACGTGAATGCTTTGTTGGTCGCTGACATATTCTACGAACCATGATCATTGGGCACTAAGCAGCGGATCGCTGATGGTGTGCTGGGCTCCGCCACATCAGAAAGAGTGAGAAGTCGTTAACTTATGCAGACTTGTAGAGTCTACAATGTAGACACATGCATGGATTTTCATGCTATTCGCTGGCAGCTTACGCCGTTTTAGTGAAGGCACTTGAAACTTCAACGGCGTCGTCGCAGGTCTGCAAAGCTTTCGCTAGAGGGGCGTCAGCTACCCGTAGTTAAATGATCCTGGGGCATCTAGACCATCGCGATAGCATGAATAGGACACGTTATGAAGCTGTTCTTGTCGTTAGCCGTCTTCATGCGGATCAGCCGAACGAAAACAACTCCTGACCCATAAGTTGCCCTTATTTACAAACCCCAAGTCAGAGGCACGACCAGAGGCGTACCACATCAACGCTAGTAGAGCAGCATCTTCGTAGTCCTTATGTCTGGCGGCATCAACGTAAAGCCCGTCCATAAGAATCTAGAGGTCCTACTTTGTGCAAGCAGGCGCTTTCTTGACCATCCCGCCCTCCATTTGAACGCTTTGGTGGGGCCCCGGTGTCCCACTTGGACCCCGGTGCTCTCAAATGATACCGATACCGATGGTAATGTGCAATACAAAATGTGCATTATGTATCTTACTCTAAAGCTTAGCTATGGTGGACTGTGCTGAAGAACTGTAAGATCGAAGGCTGGTTGGCTTTCAGGAACGATTTTCGTTTTTCGTTTGTCGTTTGGACTTGCTCGATGCTGTAGAAGCTGACTCCGGATAATGGTAGTGCACATACTGGGTAAACCGCTCGTAGCTCATCGTTCGAGCTTCAGGGTTTAGTCGAGTAATATCATGCTCGTACCGAGAGTGTACTACCTTCCACGTTAGGTTTGGCTCGGTGAAATACTGCCGAGGACGGCGGTGAGCACAAGGGAGGCCGTCCTCAAGAACCCAAGTTGCACAATGCTTTTTAAACATCCAAGTCATCATCGTTAAAGGCGTGCCAGGGTTTAACTGGTGGGTGACGTGTGTGAAGGTTCTCAATTCCAAGTTTTAGCACCTTTCGTAGACGCGCTATTCTACTTCCTCCAACCGGGAGAATAGCTCTGGCCTCGCGCTCCGACAGTCCTTGCTGTAGCAAATTCAATACGACGCCTTCAGATGGTGCCCACTCCTTTCCACCAAAGTTTGTATCCCAGGAATCCCAGTCGGATCGTATCTTTTGAACTGCTTCTTCGACTAGTTTTTCAATAACACGAACCCACGCTGCTTCATCTCTGGTTGGACCTTTCTTTCGCTTTCGTCGGGGCACTGTCATCTGCGAGCCTCCGCCGCGGCGCGACATGCTGGCTTAGACGACTGATTTCAGACGGGAGTTTCGGTAAGGCAAAAATAAGTGGAACCGCTCGGTGATTTTGGGGGGACACCGGGGTCCCGCCAATGCGTTCATTTGCTTAAGGCAGTGGCACTCGAGCGTCTGGCAACTTTATCTTGTGACAGCACGATGTTTCGGAGTAGCCAACTCTTGACATGGCGGTAGAATCTCATATCAGCCAGTAACTTTCCTCCTTGGCCCTCAGCGAAGGCGAGATGAACACCAAAGCGGTCCATGAGTTTCAGAAACACAGCTCATCAAGAATAGAGACTGAGATGAATCCCATTGAAACTTCTTCGGCTGCAATGCAGCGGTCAAACGCGGTTTGGAGAGCTCGCTTCGAGTTTGCTGGTTCAAGGTGTTGAAGGATCATACTGGTTTCGAGATATCTGTCAGCTGGAGCGCGTATATGCGAGTGTTGTGCGCTGAACTGGTGGTTAGTAAAGCCCCCCCCCCCCCCCCCTCTCGTGCCTACATTGTACTTCACCACTGTGTCGGTGTCAGTTAAACCTACCCTAACAACGTTGATTGGTCAGCTCTGCTGAATGTCTAACCTGCCTGGTCAATTACCAAATAATCGGATTGCGATAGCATACATTAGTCAAGATAAATTTAGTGTGTCGGGCCGGCACCATGATATTCGGTCTGACTGCGGCACAACAGATAGCTCTGCGTGGCACCGGATTCACTCTCTACGTAGTCCGAACAGATGAGCGCGCGATCTTTGTTGGGGGTTCGTTGAAAAAAACAAACAGATCAAGCCAGCAAAAACGAAAGCATTGTTATTTGTAAGTATTTACATTAGAGCTTAGGGTTATCACTCTCTAACCGTGGTCCACACCAACTACCTTTAGTAGTGGGCGGCCACTAATCGAGTTCCTACGGTCTTCTCTTCACAATTCGCATCCGTCAGCAATGAATGGCTCCCCCTTCGCGGAGACTCGCTAAGCTTGGTGGCGGCATGCCCGCCGTTTCTGTCTCCCACGCTGGTTTTGTAGTCTTGGTTCGCCCAGTACTCCGGCCACTACTCCTTTCCTGGGTAACTGCTATACGTTGGGGTTTTCCGAGGAGCCGAAGGCGACGTGGAAAAAGAGGTTTCCTGAGGGGAAGGTCATCAAGCTCCCGAACTCATCCACGCTGCACATGTACACGCGATGGTTTCCTACCCAATACACGGGGCTGTAGCATGCAGTCCCTGGGCGGGTAGGTTTTCCCATCGCTAGATTTAGAGTAGTGAAGACCAGTCCATTCAGAGGTCATTTGCTCTTCGGCGGCGGCGACTACACAAGCTCCGACGGCCAACACACCACCGCCTCGGTCCAGCTCGCTTTCAACCCGCCACTTCACTCCCAGGGCTGGTCTCTCCGACCCATCTCTCTGGCCGGTGCCGCGTCCGCGCGCACACGCCCATCGACCTCGCTCTACGAGCCCGAGGCTTAACACGTGGATGGACTGTTCTTTTATTCCCCGTGACCTGTACTAAGAAGGAAAGGCCCATTTTTATTCGTGAACTCTAACTACCGACCCCCGTATTCGATAAATGGATGCAATAAACGTCGTTGTAAATCGTAACGCAAGAGCCTATATGACAGGGACTTGGACCTTGTTTTGCAGCCCTCTTTGAGCAGCGTCTGGTGGCTAGTTGTGTAAGCATGCTCCAGGAGGGGCTCGAACCCTCGACCTGCGGCTCATAAGACCACCGCTCTAACCAACTGAGCTACAGGAGCGGTGATGTGGAAATTTCCATTGTTCTGTACAAAATAAGATTTTAATTGGGGATTCCGAACAGCAAAAAAACATGGCAGCGCTATCGACGAGTTGGCTTTCAAGCTTTGTACCGCCTCTAAGATATGGAAGTCATTAGTGGTTCTCAGTTTGGCAGCAAGATGGCGGCAGCAAGAAAAAAATCAAAATATAAATGGATTTGATTGGATAAAAGTAGCTTGCCTATCTTGCTGCCGGCCTTGCTATCCTGTCACGAAAATCTGGCAGCATTGTCTGGCAGCAGCAAGTGCCAGCAATAAAAGAAAGAAGCCAGCACCAGTCCACCCCAACAACAACCGTGATGTCCCCGCCACAGTTTGCCGCCCTAATGCGCCCGACAAACCAGATAACGGCGTCAAGGTTGCCGCTGGGAGTCCAAAGCGTGCTTTGACAGTACCTCATAAAGCCCAGCAAAGCACCCACCAGCCACCAAGCTTGTCCCAGCCCAGGAAGCTCACAGCACAAAACGAGCTGAGCACTACGGCGTCGCGCCCGAAAAAGGCGAAGGCAAATTGTTGTACGATGTGGGATACAGATGGCCCTGACCCCTCAGTCAGCTCTCTCAGAGTGTTGCTGGCTTGGATAACGGAGGAGGGCGCTGGAGAGGAGGAGGTAAACACACACACACACACACACACACACACACACACCTTTGCCTCAAAATTCTTGTCACTAGCAGTTTACTCGACTAGCCGGGGGAACGAATAGCGTTCCATTCGGAACGAACGCAAAACCTCGCGCTCTGTGTATCCCTGTAGAAACCTGAAGCGAGGCTGAAGAGAGACTTGGCCAGATAACGGCTTTGAAGAATAGCCTGCAAGCGCGACAGCAATGCCAGATCCATGTCGTTTGCGTCTCCGTCGATTACCCCAGGAAGAAGTATGGCCTGGCGAGCAGCAACGCGCTTGCTAAGAAGGTGCTCGTATGCTTGAATTACGCGTTGGCGTTGCGAAATGCACAGAGCTTGCTGCACGATGCAAAGTAGTTGTGCCTTTTGTTGATTGGCGAAAATTAGATCTCGTTTTTCTTGCTTGCTCTCTATCCAAAACTGAGAACCACTATTAGGGGGTTTCAAAGTACTCATTAAATGAGGATTTTTTTGCCAATAATTACTCTCATTTTTTGCGGTCACTGAATCACAAAGAAGGCTTTGAAACGGGCTAATAATTAGCATTCCGGCTCTGTTTGGCTGATAAAGAATCCGCTACCAACGCCCTCGTGCTTGCCCAAGCCCACGCCTTGTGCCCACCACTGCTGCGTGTTCTCGTTGGTGTCCCATTTGACGGTGTACTTAGCAGGAATAGGTTCATTTTGGTCAGCAAAATGTTCAATACAGGACTTGTACACGTACTCAGCCGTCAGACTAAAGCCAGATAACTTTGTTTGAGCTGCACCGAACCCTGCATGCTCAGTGGACGTTCTATCGACGATGATGTTGAATTCTTGGGCTCCTTGAGCCACTCCACAATGAAGTGCTTTTGAAGTTCCGACGTGTGGCCCCCTTCCTTCTTCAGCTCCGACGCGTACTTCTTTTGCGGCGCCATCTTTGCTGTATCAAAGTGAAATCTGAGAGCAACCAGAGCCAGTAACTAGGTTGTAGGAACATAAAAAGAAGGGGGGGGGATCTGCCTGCAAAAACTTAGCCGAACGATGGGCCTCCGGAGGTCCATTTTTGATCTCATTTTTGGCTCATCGTTTGCGAAAAAAAATCCTCATTAATGAGTACTTTGAAACCCCCTAATGGTGCGAGTTACTCACTTACTTACTTACTTACTTACTTACTTACTTACTTACTTACTTACTTACTTACTTACTTACTTACTTACTTACTTACTTACTTACTTACTTAATTACTTACTTAATTACTTACTTAATTACTTACTTAATTACTTACTTACTTACTTACTTACTTAATTACTTACTTACTTAATTAATTACTTACTTACTTACTTACTTACTTACTTACTTACTTACTATTCATCACGATCGTTGAAGGAAGAATTATGCAGACAGGGCACCGATGATGTGGATTAAATAAAGTTCATGACGATTGATAATATATGTATTGTGTTGTGCCTTACGCCAAACACAGCTCTAATTCGGTTAGACTACTCTTTATCTACATGCAGCAGAGCACCACTCCAATCTACAGCGTTCTCCATAGTTAAAGCTTAGTTCGCTCTTTTTGCTCGCTAATCATATGCCAAACAGCTTAATCCAGTACGATTTGAAGTTGAATAAGCGCCGCTATTCATTGGACAAAACACCAGTTCGTAATGGAATTTTGCGAGCGTTTGTTTTTGCTCATGTCCCATTTGTAAAGAGACTTTGATTATTCAATGGGATAAATCCTAAACCGTAAACCCTGGCTCTTAATTCTGTTTCTAAGATGTGAAGAGTGGTTCGTATAAAGAATTGCTCCAGGAGGGGTTCGAACCCACGACCTGCGGCTCATAAGACCACCGCTCTAACCAACTGAGCTACAGGAGCAATAGCCGTAGAATCAAAGAGTTTGCCAAGTATATAATTTAAGTGTCCCGCTCTAATTTTTCTGTGAACAATTTTATGCTCAAACAAGCCGAGGTTTTGAAGCCAGGCCAGCCGAGCGAAGCGAGGCGGGGGTATTTCTATTCCGACAAAAGATTGTATATTATTTTTTTGCTTTTATTTTAAGCAGTAAAAATGATTAAACTCAGATTCGTGAAAATTCCGTTAGGTACTTCCATCTTAAACTACGATTTCTCTGTAGACGATATTTTTCGTGTAGACATCGTCATCTACTGTGGCTGGGTTATCCGCTAAGATCGTAATGTTTTGCCGAGCTGTCACGCGAGACACGGCCAGGTAGAACTGTCCGTGTGAAAACACTGGCTCAGGGAGGAAGAGGCCGAGATGTTGGATCGACTGCCCCTGAGATTTGTTGATTGTCATAGCAAAAGCGACTTGAACTGGAAATTGTTTTCTGCGTAACTCAAACGGAAACCCGGAGTTTTTGCTGATGAGAGTGACGCGGGGAATGACTACCTCCTTTCCAGCGAAAGAACCGCTCATAATTGCTGCTTTCATGCAGTTGCGCTCTAGCTGAAGGACCCAGAGTCGCGTTCCGTTGCACAGGCCTTCTTTCGTGTTGATGTTGCGAATGAGCAAAACTGGTGACCAAACCTTAAGCTTGAGTTTGTGAGGAGGCATACCACTCAAAGAGATAGTATTGAGGAACTCAGGTGGATAAAGATCGCTGTGCTCCTGTTGTTGAAGCTCATCGTCTCCATCAAGACTGTCAACAGACTGGTATTCCACCACGTCGCCCGGTAGCCTCTCAAGAATCATGTCGTTAATTGCCAATACGTCCGCATTTTTCGGTGTCAAAATGATCCTGTCCGCGAAGTAGCTGTCTGGTCGGTTACCCGCGCTGAAGTCTGAATAAACCTTGTCAACCAACAGCGGTAGCTTGTCGGAATTTGTTGGTTCGGAGGGGTTTTCGTTGACGATGGGGACGCGCAAACTCGATAGATCCAACAGCATATCGCGCGGTATTTTTCACAAAATCCGATCCAAGATCGGCAGACGTCTCGTGCCGACCGTCTCCTACTCGTAGAAGGTAATCTGCAAATTCCTGCGCTGAGTGAGCAGACTCTGGATCTTGGGCAGTGCGGACGCGCATGTTGATGGTTTGGTGCAAACACTGGAAATTGCGCCACAACAGGGACCGCTTCAAAGAAGCTGAAATAACTACAGCAGGTCCAGCCCTTGGAATAACCGGTAGTGTTTGTCTGAAGTCACCCGACATCAGTACGGTGATCCCTCCATAAGGCATATCGTTTTTCAGCAAATCCCGAAGTGTCCGGTCTAGCGCCTCGTACTGGTACCAATGCGTCATTGGCGCTTCATCCCATACAATGAGACTGGTTCGTTTAACCCTTTAAGCCCCATATGTTGGACCCACCAACATAACGGGTGTATAGTTTTTGAAAACCTAACCGCTTCATCTATACGCATGTTGGAGATCCAACATATTTGATTTTAACCTTGGGTTTTGTATTGAAATTAGCCGAATACTTAATTCAAGTGAGTTTTTTGTGTGAAAGATGCAACGATGCACATGGGTAGGGCAAATCAAAAGACATAAGAGATGGAAGATATACGTAACGTGACAAGGACAGAACATTATCTGATGAGTGGCGTTACGTCCTCGCTTTTAACATAATTTATTAGTAATGCCCCCTCAAAAACGTTAACATGTGATTTGCATTTTCTGTGAATACAATTTCCTACACTTTGTGCCCTCTTGAAGCGCTTCAAAGCTGGTCAAATCCCCCGAGCTTATAAGGAGAAGGATAGAGAGTGCTGTATTTATGGATATTCCGCTATGGAAGATCTTGAACTAAGCCCTCAGAGGGTTACTAAATTTACCACTATGCATAAAATGCTTGGTGCTCTAGGGACTTCTGCGAGGGTGCCGTGTACGAGGACATCGCATTGATCGTGTCCATGCATACACACGTCGTAATGCATGCAGACCTGAAATGACATGGCGGAAGCACTAATAGACAAAGAGACGGATGCAGTAGGTGAGTAAGCAACAGATCGGTTCTGAAAATTTGACTTTTTGTTCGGTTTTAGTACGCTTTTTGCGTGTGGTGTTACCTCGTGTCCGTGCAAAAAACTAGGATTTTGATAAAAAGTGCATTTCTGAATGTTGGCCCCTCCATCAAAACCATGCATTCTAGACCTCTCCAACCAACATACAGCCCAAAATGTTAGAGGTGACTCTACTATACACGAGGACAGAGACAACGGTATCCCCAACCCTCCCGCCAACAAAATCGTACTTATAGACAACATTTACAAACGTTAAGTATAATTATGTTGGTGGCTCCAACATAATGATCAAAATATACCCCCCCACACACACACACACACACACACATTTTTTTTGGTCGGGGCTTGGAGGGTTAAGCGCTGCTTCCGCAGTACGAACACCAAAGTTGCACGTTGATGTTTCATCAGGGTCCAGAGGAAAACGAAACATCGAATGTGCAGTACGACCCCCAGTTAGCAACTGAGCAGCAATGCCGCTACCCGCGACTGCCAGAGCAATACGGTTAGTGCGGCGTACGCTTGCCAGGATTGTTTCCAAGAGAAATGATTTCCCTGTACCGCCGGGACCATCCAGGAAGAACTGCACCCCCGATAGGTGTGGTACCTCAGGATCGGAGCCATGGGGACACACAGCAGCCATAACCTTGTCGAAAACGTTCTTCTGGTCTGCATTAAGCGACTCTTCAGCTGTAGCCAGACGTTCGAGATCAGCGGGTTCATAGCCAGTTTCATTGTCGATCAGTCTGTTGCGATTCCTTGCAGCAAAATCGCCAGTAGTTTCAACGTCGCGGTAATCAGATATTTGGGGCAACGACTCGAAGTACATAGTCAGCGATTGTCCGTTCGACACCAAGTGACTATCAATATCAAGGAGTGTGAGGTATATCGCACGCCGATAGATGGGACCACCCTCGTCAAGAGAAGCCTGGTCCGCGGTAACATCTTCTTCGCGGTCTGCAACGTGAGCTTCATTGTTGTAAGCGTTGATTTCTTGACGAAGGTAGTCCTCGCACAATACAGGGAGATGAGCTGACCATAAGTCTCCTGGCGAAGCTGGGTCACAATAGACCAACAGAACAGCAAAGAGATGTCTTAATTGTCCCGGCATTTGGAACGATGTGGCCTCCATAATACATCGATGATTCTCGTCATCAGACTCCAGCAAGCCCAAAGCGAGGGCCGCGGCCTTAAAGGTATCGCGAAGCCCTCCATCCACCGTTCGGAGTTCGTTAAACGACGTGGGTCCACGCCGGTAGCACAGCAGTAGGCGGATGTAAAATCGATTCGGATCCCTAGGCGATACCGAAATCATGCGACCTATAGCCATGTCGCCACACCACTTTATCCGAGAGAATGTGTCGCGAAGAGTCATCGCAGCCAGCTACGTGCCGACGGAGGATCAGCTCGCGGACATGCTTACCAAGGCGTTAGGTATGAAGCGGCTCAAGTACCTGATCGAAGCAAGCGGAGTCCTCGCCACGGCCGTGCAGCATTAGCAGCGAGTGGGAGTGTTCGCAAGCGCCGCCACTGCATGCACATGGACGAGGAGAATGCATGGACTCATGCAGCGATGACTCTTACGGATCCGACGGCGATGTCAAGTTTTTGTCATTCGTGATGACATTACGGCAAATAACCTGGCTGTATTTGTTGGTTTTAAGGCTTGTGGTGGAGAGGGCAAATGCCGAAGTGAGATTAATTGTTACTCCTCAAACTACTCTTTTGTCTTTCTCTCCTGCTTTCCTCCTTGTCCTCCTTGTGCTCGTTGATGCCTCTCATCAGACGGGTTACCCCCGTCGACCACTTGACTTGATTTCGCCATACCTGTGTCTGGCGAGGACTCGCTGACCAGTCGTCGGGCGCCCAGGACTAGGCAAACTCCGGCTCTCCTGGGAGAGCGAGATCTTGATTCCTTCGTTCAGCTCGGCTGAAATGACACCTCGCAAGTGTTAGCTGGATTCTCTTGTTGGACGATTGGAGTTCGTGAAAAGTGGCTCACATTATTGGTTGGAGACTGGATTGCCAGAGGACATGGTGATGACCACGTTGAACGCCGACGCCAGCCCGTTGATGAGGTGGCACGAGCGCTTGGGACACCTGAATGTGGCTGCAATTAAGGCCATGGTGGACCAGAAGTTGGTGGACGGCATGGACATTCCTGCGGAGCTGTTCAAGAAGCCGTTCCAGTGCCTACCCTGCATGTCAGCAAAACGACGACGCATGCCATTCACGAAGAATGCAAAGAGCAAAAGGACGACTGTGAAATCCGAGCGTCTGATGTCAAACACATGTGATATAGGCAAGTACATATCTGGATCTGGTGGAATTCGCTATTTTCAACTGATACAAGACGAGGGCTCTTGGTACAAGTGGTGCTACCCGATCATGAAGAAGAGCGATGCGAACAAGGATACAATGAACCTGATGACGAAACTGATTGCTCAAGGACATAGGGTTAAGACCTTTTCTAGTGATGGCGGCGGTGAATTTGTGAACGCTGAGCTGGGGGCCTTTCTGAAGAAGCACGGGATTGACTTTGTACCCACTCAAACGCGCTTGTGGAGAAACTGAACGGCGTGCTTGCGAAAAAGACTCGAACGGCTATGCAGACGGCGGATCTGTGGTGGAGTGGATCCGCTGGAATGAGCAGGGATCCCACACTCACACACATCGCCCAGATACTGACTAATGGAGGGGGTACTCCGATAACCGTGGGGTTGCTGAGAGGCTTGCTCTCTTGGGGACAGGAGTGATGTGCAGTGGTGTGAAGCTAGAACGTCCTTGGCGGGGACTGGGATGTTGGATCCTGCGTGGGTATTCCTCCACACAGGCTTCGGATAGGTAGATCTTGGTCTTGGGCCGAAGGTCTGGTGGATCCTTGGATCCGGGGGTGCCTTGTTGGTGTGTGTTCCTTTTCCTTTAGCTTGTTGCTTGCCGCCTCCTATAGCGGGGATTTTTTTTTGGGGGGTTGAGATACTCAGGGATCTTGGGTCAAGCAATTAATACCGTAGGATCCTGGGTGCCACTAGCGTAGGGTAAGCCGGCCAAATGTCTATCCGGTCTTAGCTGTAGCTAGGCACACTACGTTCTTCTTTATAACACTTAGGGGGGCAATTATACTTCCCGTTTCCTGGTGGCGAAGACACTTGCGTAGTACAAGGCAAATTGAGCTCTGATTTATGTTTAGCCAGATCCTATCCCGTATACCCTATCGTCCCATCCCAAATAGGATCCTGATTCACACTGGCTATCCTCTACCGATGATCCGATATGGGATCCGTCTGTATCCGTCGTCTCTATGCTCGGATCCGACTCGGATCCTACCTTAGGGTCCGACCCAGGATCCATTCCGAATCCGCCCAGGATCCGTCCTAATGTAGACCCCCATTACTATCTGGTCCGGATCCATCAAAGTACCTTTGGGGCAGCCTTTCTGTCGATCTTGCCGCGTTATCTGCCACTCTGCCATCGTGTCACCCACCAACGCGGTCGCTAACCATCACCTTCCGCTTTCCATGCAAACCGCTTCACCACAGATCTGCCGACCAAGCTGTGGCCGGAAGTGTTGCAGTCATTGTGGACATAGACAACATGAGTATGACCAAGGCACTCAACGGACAGACACCTTCGGAGAAATTGTACGGCAAGAAGCCGGACTTGACCAAGGTGCGTGTCTGTGGTGCTGTTGGGTTCGTGTACGTGCCGAAACGCAAGGCCAAGTTGAGCCCAAAGGCGGACCCGGCATTTCTGCTGAGGTTTGCACACACTGCGCCTGGGTATTGACTTCTGCATTTGAGAACAGGAAGAATCGTGGAGGCGCGTGACGTGAAGTTCCGGGAAGACGTGACCGTGAGCAGGAAGTACTTGGACGCGCTGCTGGCGGGGCAACACAAGACGTACGACTACATTCCGTTTGTGCCCCTGCCGATTGAGTTTGTGGCAGAGGAAAGCGTACATGAATGGAAAGTGCGCGCAATTGAAAGAAGTTTGCCGAGTTCGGTGACAGAGCCTGCGGTTGAGAGTGACACGCGTGGCTCAGCAGAGGAGAGTTCGTCCAGCGAATCAGAAGAAGATGAACCTGGAGGAGATCCTGTACAAGCAGCAGGCGAACAAGCGGCGCAGCCCCCAGCACAAAGACGACGAGGGAGATGACGCGCTGCCAACCCACAACAGCTTCTCAGAAGATCTACGAGAGCGCGGCGGCCCAATGTGAGGTTCAGCAATTATCAACTACTGATGGGAGCGGAAATTGGTGACCCAGCCAGTGTGGAGGAGGCGATGGACTCGCCGCAGTGGAAGGACTGGGAGGATGCGCTCAAGAAGGAGTACGAGTCTTTAGTGAATAATGGAACATGGAAGCTGGTGGACAGACCAGCGGACAATTGGTCAAAGTGGTGACAACTAGATGGGTCCTGAAGGTGAAACGCGATGAACATGGAGAAGTACAGCGCTACAAGGCGAGGCTAGTAGTACATGGATACAAGCAACGGTTTGGACACGAGTATTGGAAAACCTACTCACCTGTGGTGCGCTGGATGACTATGCTGGTTGTGTTGCTGCTAGCCCTGCTACTCGGACTGGACGTGGACCAAGTCGACTTCGAGACGGCGTTCCTGAACAGCGACATGGACGGAGCCAAGATCTACGTGGAGCAGCCGGCTGAGTTTGACGACGGGACGGACCGAGTGGGTATGCTGTTGAAGGGTCTCTACGGTTTGAAGCAGGCAGCGAGATTGTGGTACTTGACGCTGCACGCGCACTCGGAAGAGCTAGGAATGAAGCGGAGCACGTTTGACGTGGGCCTGTATTACAAGTGGATTGACGGGCGACTCTTGATGGTGACGGTGTACGTCGACGATGTGATGATCATTGGAGTACGTGAGGACATTGGCATGATGAAGGAGGACTTGAGGAAGAAATTTGCGTTGGAGGACATGGGGCAAGTGCACTATTTGCTAGGAATGGAGGTGAACTATGTGCCAGGGAAGCTACTGTGCATTTCGCAGACTGCGTACATTGACAAGATCCTGAAGAAGTTCCAGATGACGGACGCGAAGACGGTGCGGTCGCCCCAGCAGCACAACGAGAAGGTGCTGCCAATCAAGCGAGACGAGAGCAAGATCAATGACAAGAAGTTGGAGTACCAGGAGCTGATTGGAGCGCTGCAATACTTAGTAGTCTTCACTCGCCCGGACATTTCGAATGCGGTGAGGAACCTGAGTAGGCACGCGGGAAGCTACACGAAGGAGAACTACGCGGCGGTCAAGAGAGTGCTACGGTATTTGAGTGGCACAAGGACATACGGACTCGCGTACATGAAGAAGGACTCGGACCCGAGCGAAGGACTGCAAGTGAGCGCGTACAGTGACGCCGACCACGTAAACTACCCGGACACGTCACGCTCGGTGACTGGCTACGTGCTGAGGCTGAACGGACACAGCTTCGGGTTCAAGAGCAAGATGCAGGCGTCCGTGACGGACGATACATGCAAGTCGGAGCTGGTGGCGGCTAGTACGTGTGTGGAGGACTTACTGTGGGCTAGGAAGCTGCTCAAGGAGCTGAAGCTGAAGCTGGAGATCTGTAAGCGGCTCATGGACAACCAAAGCGCGATCAAGGTGAGCTCGGACGCTGGCAACTTTGACGGCGTGAAGCGCTACGCCAAGAAGAGTCGGAAGATTGCGGAGTTGGTAATGAAGGACAAGGTGAACATTGAGTACGTCCCGACGGAGAACAACGTCGCGGACATGTTCACGATGGCTCTGAGCCCTCAGCGATTTGAGAAGCTGCGATGGGAACTTGGAGTGAAGGACGTTGAAAGTGTGAAAGGGCGTCTGCGAAATGAAGAAGGCGCGGATGAGCGTCAGCACGATGGAAAAGGCGTGATAAAGCGTCAAGGCGTGCAAACGGCCCTAGGCCGGGATGGTAAAGCTGTGGTAAAGCGGCGCAAAACGTTGGCAGAAGATCGGGTAACTACCGAAGCCGGCGGAAGGAAACTGCCTGGCAAAGTTCGGCTTAGTGCTGATGTTGCAGATCAGTGTGGTGCTGATATTGTAACGGGCCTAAAGACCAATTACTGTCTTACACCTTGCTGAAAGGAAGCAAATTAAACTCTCTCTATTCATGTGGCCCGGAACCCCCGCCCCGGGCTTTTTGGACAACTCAATTTGAGTGTTGATCGCTGATTGGCCATAATAGGGCTGCGACCCTAATTATGACCAATCACTATGTACTAGTGTGACACGTGTCGGCTACTCCTGACACGTGTCTAAAATGTACCTAGAAATGTAAATGAAACTAAAAGTAATACCTAGAAATGCAACGGGGGACACCCCGTTACAGATATTGGCAGTGACACGGAGGCTTAGTTCCGGGGGAGTTTGAGTCTGTGGACTTTGCGTACGACCTGTACGAGAGCTTTCTCCTGTGTCAAAGCTTGACACTCTGGTCACAGGGGACGAGAAGGCTGGAGACCATCTTGATGGATGCGTGTTCTCCGATCTAAAGGAGGTTTTCTGCCTGAGGCTTTCCACCTCTTGCTGTGGTTATAGCAGCGAGTGCAGAGATAAAGATTATAATATCACTTTGGAATTTACCGACTGACAAACAAGTGACTTTCTTTCCTTACCATTGTTGGACGACTACGCAGACTCGACACGGCCCAAGGAGACGCTAGTGACCCGCAGAACAGCACGCATAGCACAAGACAAGACAAGAGTGCGCAAGATTGCTGCTAGAAAGCAGAGTTTCAAGCCGGGAATACAACGAGGAGTCGATCCGGGGACGAGGCAAGGCGTTGATCCGAGATCAATACCCGGCCCAGATCGAGAGTGAGGGATAAGGGATGTCGGGAACTGATCGAATGTGTCAGGCCCAGATCAAGCGTGTCAGCCCCAGATCAAGTGTGTCAGGACCAGATCGAGATCGAGGGGTTAGGGTAACCGCGACATCTCGGGATCGGACAGAAGTAGGGCATGTATCCAGGTATCAGGTGATCGTAGGATAGTGAATCAGGATGGGATTAGTGGAGATAGCAGTAATCGTAAAGAGACTCGAATTTGCTCTGAACCACATCAGTGCCTTCGCTCACGCCTGGAAACGGGAACTACATTGGCCCACAAGCGTCTGGAAGGTATGGATACGTGATCTACTGTAACGGTTAAGTCTGGATAATATATTGGCCAGCTTCTCCCTATCTAGTGACCTATCCTTAAGTGCGAACCCCTGATCGGAAGGAATTAATTGCTTGGCCTGAAGATCATGTCGAATCTCAACCCCCCAAGACCCCCGCTAAAGAAAGCGGCAAGCAACGGAAAGGAAGTGGCAAGATCCCCGACATTGGACACCCACAAGCCCTGGATCAAGACCAGGCGACCGGATCAAGGCTCAAATACTTGCCTACGACCCAGATCAAGTACCCCGAGGTAAAATGAAGCAATTCCACGTTACCTCAAGCCCCTGCGTCACATCAAGACAGTCTACTCTTGCCGAAAGACTCTTCAGAAGCCACCTGGAAGAGCGAAACTCGCCTACCGACGGGTACACAAGGTGAAACTACACGCAGCTAGATCGCGGATCATCGGGTGACCCCCTCCGTTAGTCGGTGTCTGGGCGCTAGTGGTATCGAGACCTACCTCAACCAGATTTTGGCAGATCCCTCTCAACTACAATGACGTCCGTGGGCCATTTTTCAGGAACCCACTCGTCTTTGGCCGAGGGACATCAGTGGAACCCACGAGAACAACACCAGGGGAGCTGGCGATTGATCTGGCTGGGGATAGTGGTGCCGTCCTCGCGATACACACCAGAGCGTCCGTATTGTACCCGTCCGAGTCATAGCACTCCGAGAACCACACAGGAATCTTGTTCGCGTCAATGCCGAGCGCGCGCAACTCGTCTTTCGATGTTCCTTGGGGTGTCCACGGCCATAAATAGTGAATGCCTAAGAACTGGGCATACGTTGCGGTATCCTCGGCGCTTCCGCGTTCGAGATGGACGGACTGGCCCAGGCCGGAGGTCCAGAGCCTTGCAGCGTCGACGGTTCAGTCATATTAGATTGGCTACACTGAAGCTCTTCATGTTGAGCTCCAGCAGGAAGATAGGTCGCGGCGTTGCTGGGGATGACGGCTCCGTCACCGTCGTCTGGCTCGATTCCGTGGAGCGGAGGCCGTGCTCACTGTGCTCGTCTGTGTCGAGTTCGAAGTCCGCCAACGAGGCGACTTGCATCGTGGCCGCCTCAATAACTTGTGGGTGGGCGAAGCTACGGCCCGAGCGCAACCAGGGGAAATCACGGGGGGATACAGGCGGCCTTCTCGGGTCTGTCTTGATCTGCTTGGTTCTTGGTCCGTGAGTGCCAGGATCAAATTCAGCCTCGCGAGTCCTCTTGCGATCCGAGACGGCCATTTGAAGACTGTAACGCGTGGATACGAGCGAGCTGTGAGCTATGCTCAGCGCACCAGAAACACAAACACAGTACTCACTGGGGGTTGCAGCAGAGAAGACAGAGTAGCCTATGCACCAAGAATAACAGTTAATATGAGTCTTCATACATACTTCCGATAAGTACATACCGCTAGATCGGCGTGAGATATGCAGTGAAGCTCGCGAATTTCAAGATGAACAGGGCGCGCGGGTGATTTCCCGCTCAGCAGCCTTTCAAGATCGCTTGAAGTGAATTCAAATGAAATCTTTCAACTTAAGGGTGCTGTTTGAACCTATAATAAAAGTAAGTAACTTTTTGATTCGGTTGTTGAATGAGAGTGCGAGATTAAACGCTGGAAGGCTGATTAAACGAGATTTTTTATCACGAGTTTTATCATCATTTAATCCACCCTAACCCCATGATAAAAAAATCTCATACGGTTTCTATTTCAGCTGCAAGGTCATCGAGACGCTTTTTCTGAAGTATTCTGCATTGTCCGCTTATGTCTTTTAACCCTAGCGCCTCGCCGGAAGTGAAGTGAAATTAATTGATTAACTGGTTAGTGGACAGCTCAGCCTAAGTCTATAGTTTGTCTACGTTGACGCTTGAGCAATCCAAATTCGTGACTAGCGTCTCGCTAGGAAGGAGCCGTTTAGAGATTTCTTTCGAGCTCCAACGGGAGGAGGATCAATTTTAAACTGACGTTGGATCGAGGCTAGGAACAGGGGCTACTTTTGGCTGACTTCATCACAGCAGACAATGATCAAAATGCATAAGTCTTTTTGGAATGATTCCACAGCGGTAGATGCATTGTCGATTGATTCAATGGTACTGGGCAAAGAAAGTTGAGGAAAAGAAAAAAAAAACATACTCGGCAACAGACGAGCGATGCATCATTATTTCGCCAACTTGAGTTTACAAACTTACCATTTTGTAAGGTCATTTTGGTAGAAAAACATCTATTTGTGTTTTTCTATAGGAAGAAAATTTGTCCATCTGTAAATCAGTACGTCTTGGGCACTACACCACTACACCAACTGCTCTTCGCTTACTGCTTGGTGGGCAGATTGTAGTTCTCATTGTAAATACCGTCGTAGGCGTCATCTGTGGCAAGGTAGTCATGCAGATACTCCGTCGTAATGGTCATGTTGATCGGGGGCATCTTCTTCATGCACGATTTATCCATCTTCTTCAGGTTCCCGCCATTTTTGATGTACGATACGAGCAATTCCATTCCGCAGATTGGACTTTCGGGGTCACCGGGAATCAACGGTGTCGACAGGATCGTGCCGTGGGTGGCGTGTTCGAACGTGATGAGCTCCTTATTGTTGCCTTGAAGAGCATCCAGCAGGAACTCTGCGTACTTGTGCTTCGTCTGTCCGTCAAGTTTGCTACTGAGCAACAAGACGCTGGCCTGAGTCGGAATCACGGCACTTTTGTTCCAGTATTCGCCCCGGTCGTAGATGATGGGATCGGCGTCGTATTTTCCAGTCTGGAACTGGCTGCAGGTCTTGGATTTCTCCTTGGAGTAGGCGCAGTAAAGCTCCGTTGAAGTATAGATGCCTGTGTCGGATATCAAGACGTCCGTAAATTTCTTTGTGACCGCATCCATCGACGGCGAAGGCATTTCCCACAACTCGGAGAAGTTAATAACGTTGTAGAGCAACAGCGACTGGTAGCTTTCGTCCTCGACTTTGGCGTTCATGGAATCTTGTAAAACCTGGATGACACGAAGTAAAATGTCCTGGTCGTTATCTCCGCAGCGATTCAAGCGATACACAACCGGCGGAATGAGCTTTCGCATCTCGGAGTCGGACAACATCGTTCCCAGTGCACGCCGGAGAGCAAACGACGGAGGCTCGGCTTCCGCTGGGTTGGTGGTACCGATATCAAAATTGTCGTGCAACAGACTGGTGATCACCGCACAGATTGAATTTGGGTCTTTGTCGTACTGAGCGATTAGGTGCTTGATAGTCCCCGACAATCCTTTCTTCTTGAACCGAGAGGCGATCTCCTCGTCTTCCTGGCATATGGCCAGGAAACTATCCCCAACTTCGCCAAAGTCCGTGTCCCAGTTGGAATAGTACGGGAACTCACTAGTCCGTGCTCCCATCGAGGAGGCAATACCGTCTAAAACGTAACCAGTGACTTCAGGAGGGTCCAAGTGCATGAGACGCTCTCCCAACATGGTACCGTAGCTCCAGCCGAACACAATAGTATCTTGTCCGTTGGTGTGTTCGCCCATGAAACTGGCGATGTCCTTGGCAACGCTTGTCGTCGAAAATGAAGCCATATCTCCGTACTTGGAATTCAACTCTTGTGCGCATTTACCAACGTTTGGTGCTTCTATATCACTACTCCAAAGAGAGGTGTCGAGTTTTGTTTCTACAGAACAGGAGAGCCTCGTACTGCGTCCAGTGCCGCGATGATCCATGAGGTACATGTTCACAGTTCCTCCCAATTTCTCTTGAAGAACCATCGTTGTCGGCTCCAGTGGAACGGAGGAAATGCCTGGCCCTCCCTGGAGAACCCAGACATTCCGTGCAGTCTTTGGATTGCCAACAGTTGCTGGGTAGCATTTCACGAAGACTTCAATGGTAGAGTCCACACCTTCGGGGGTCTCACAAAGACCAGGGTAGCACATTGGAGCATTGTAGACAGCACAATCAGCAACTTCTACTGAGTTTCCACTACCACTACTAGCGGGAGTTTGAGATGTGACCGTTAACTGGGGACAGGATTTCCACTGGATGGATGCCTTGTTTGACTTGGCGTTGGTTGGCGATACAACTATGGCCGCCAGGAGAATGGCATGGTAGAACCGCATTCCGCAGAAGCTTCTTGGATTGATGTCGCTTGTAGCTGGCGAATTCGGGAATATGAATTGAGTTTGCGGGGCGGTTCGTAGCTCACTGCCCTCAGCATCCCATTCCTTTTCAAATTACGCTTGCTCTCAGAAACTCCACATGATGATTACGAGAGGCAGCGACGGGCGATGAGACTAAATACCAGGTACCGATAATGTACATCATTCATGAAGTACATCATGATTCACGAAGTACTGTACATTGCTGCAGTTCATGAATCGTGATAAAGTGATTGCAACAATGATTACAGCTTCATGAATCATGTACATGTATCATACAGGTAAAGCGATTGCCATAATGCTTACATGTGGATGAGAGCACAGCCGGCAGAGATTGCCGACCCTTTGAAGCTGTTACTCCCACGAGGGTAGTGTAGCGCCAGAAGCCTAAGAGAAGGGGGTCAAACGAATCTACTTATTAGACGTGCGATTATTATTAATAATTAGGTAAGGTATATTGTGCTACTGTTCCCCATTCCGAGGTATGAACTCTAATATCCATTCTGAACCAGCTAGTAAATTTGCAGCGACGCCTGTTACTCCCCCTCTACGTCCTCCGATCTTCTCTCTACCCGCGGTTTTGCCGATTTTCCCAGTGACGGAAGTCCTCTCTTAAAAGGAATTCTTGAATATTGCCGGAGAATCCAAATTCGGCCACTTGCTTCGGGTAAGAAATTATTTGATTAACAGTTCGAGGACTTCTAATTTTGCGAACTAAACTTACTTGGTTCGGGTAGGCTTCTTGGGTTGGGTTCTACTACAACTTCAAGCAAGTACTAAGTAGAAACCTTTTAAGAAGTTCAAACAACTATGCCAAGGAATTTCAGCTATGCAGAAACTGTGCATGGCGGATTTCTTAAATGAATCTTTCGGTGGCCGATGGCTCTACAAACAATATTGGGACCTCGGCGGCAGACATTTATTTGATCCACCCCCTGGTTGGAGAGAAGTTCGATCTTCCATTCCAGGTGTTTTCCCACCATTAAATAACATACTCAGTGCTGTCTGGCTGTCTTCCGTGTTCCTCTCGAACTTCATCTGGAACGTAGACGCTAGTCTGTGAAGCGATTCGTACTGATCCTTCATGGTGACAGGGATACTGTTTAGGCTTGAAGCAGAACTTCATGTTGGCTACAAGATCAGCGAGTGCAAATAGCGGCAACCACCACGAAGCAGGGCTGCCGATTATGGCATGTATATTTATTGTCTACGATGTAGCAAAATAAATTATGACATGCAAATGACAGATTCCTGTACATCAATCATGACATCCTCAACCAACACCACTTACATAGGGTACGTACTGCAGTGCCAAATTCCAGCGGGTTTTGCGAGCCAGCGGGACGCCCGATCCGCCGACGCGTACTGCGTGAAATTCTAGCGGAAAAATGACCATATTCCAGCGTGTTCCATCCTCCCGAATTCCGGCAGGTAGCGGATTGACCCAGCGGGTTGAGTGAAAGCTTCCTTTTTAAACACATATTTCCCAACGTGAATGCATTGCCATTATACAACAATCTCGCCATCTCTACCAGCTACGAATACGAGGTAGCTTTGCCACATATCCGATGCTATCTTATCGCGAATCTGTTTCGTTGTTGCGTCGTCCTTAGCACCCTCAAGCTAAAGAGTTTAGATCACGAGGCCTGCTCATGTTCGACGAGCTCGACGAAATGTATTCAGGTACGACTGCTAATGGTGAGTACGCATCTCACTTAGCGTCACAAGATTCGCAATTACGGACACCTGCCAGCCCGAACGACGCCAACGCCAACTCCCTCAACAACGAGTACGTATCCGACGACAACTCTAGTAGCAATGATGAAGACAACGACTCTGGCGATGCTAGCGAGGAAGAAGAGACGGAAGAACCAGCGAATAACGGCTCTCGACCCCAGAGGCGCGGTCGTCGAGCATCATCCAGTTCGTCCCAAGAAGGCGACGATAACCACGGTTCGTCTAAGCGCCACAAGAGCACGGGAGAGAAGATGACAGAGGCCATCTTGGAGCTTGCTGTTGCTCACAAGACGCTTGCGGATACTAGCGCGGCTCGTCAAGAGGGAGATCGTATGTGCAAACTTTCGCGGTCTGACATTGCGATCAAGGAGTTCAAGGACCATCTAGCGAGCACAATTGAGGTGGCTGCACGCTTCCGGTTTATTCAACTGCTGGCCACGAACCCGAACGCCGCAACGATGTACTGTGGCATGGACGATGAGTGTAGATTCTTCTTTGTCCAGGAGGTTTTGGCGGGGAACACGGATTTCCAGTAGAAGGTGTTTAAGATCACCAACGCAGGTTGTTTCCTCTACAACTAAATACACGTTTGATTTTGATGCTATCGCTCTTTACTAAATTTGAGGGTTTATAGCGGCGGATCTGCGAGCAACAAAATCGTGTACTGCCAACAACACCAGCGGGATGGACAACCCGCTGGGTGACTCCAACACGGCGGAACAGGCAATCCATCGGATAATTTCAGCGAAATTGCAGTACGCAGCCATAATGTCATTATGACTGTAAAATTAATTGTTGTAATTACTGAACTACAGACTGTTATTAACGGCGCGTACACCCCAGTAGCTTGAATTTTGACGCACGACAATGTTTGCTCAAGTGGGAGAGGCTGTTACGTTTGTGCCCAGAAGTGACGCTGAAGAGTCGTACTTGGAGAAGCTACCACATAAATTATGGTATTGAGTACAGTAATCTGCCTGAGTAAGAAACGACTGATATATACTATAATATAGGGGAAATAGAATGGTGTTTACCAAATAACCTCCTATCTTTTTTCCCACTAAAATTAGGTATGTCAGGTTATTAAGTTTTACCCCGTTCCTTACTCAGGCAGAATACTGTAGTGAGGAAAAATAAATAATGTTTTGTGATTTGTTTAAAGCTGAAAATACAAATATTGATGATATGTATGGTCATTATTATTATGGCCATGCTAAAATCGGCAGCCCTGCCACGAAGGAGTTGGGGCTGCGTGTTGCTTCTTCTGGTGTAACTACTGTCCTACAGTGGAGCGAACCGTGGAGTAAAAGTGATCTCTGCCCTCGACGAGATCGTTCAGGACTTCAATAAAAGAACCGACCTCTACAGTAGATTAAGTTAGTGACTTCCACACCTGTACACCACAACACCACCTCCTCAGCGCTCCTCGCATGCGTTTTTGATGCGTATTGCGGAGCCTTGGCGACAGCTTAGAGCCCTACGTGGTAGGAGAAATATAGATCTGTTAGGAAACAGGTTTCCAAACCTTGCAGAAGTTGTGAAACTCACCTCTCAAAATCCTTACTTGGAAGTAGGTAGTGCGTACTTTTTCGCAACACAAAACCTACTTTGCAGAGGGCTGTAAATAAGTATGGGAGTGAGTGCTGTGCCCAAAAAATGGGCCATTTTTACAACTTTTCGCCTGAGCTCACGTAGCTTCTATCAAGCTTTAGGCGGACTCCATCTCTGCATTCCGGACACCATTGCAGGGGCTACACTTTCCTCCAGACCGCACATCGATAGCGCAATGGAGCAGGGAGAACCATACAAGTGTTTTTGGCACTCAACTGGGAAGCCCTTAAGGTCCTTAATTTTTAATACTGTATCCAAATAGGGCTACTATTGAGATGTTGTTTCAGTCAACTGCGAACACCGTTGAAAGCAGCATCAGTCAGAGTAAGCTTTACTTCCAAATAAATACCAGACGCCAACTGCGAACACCGTTGAAAGCAGCATCGGTGACGACAGACACCAAAGCACTTTACGAGTAGAAGAGCAGGTAGCTCGTGAGAGGTGCGCTGGACTCCTTGACCATGAGGATGAGTACGGCAGCCATCCCAAGCGTGCCCACGGCGACCACAAGTGCCAGCACGAAGCGCAGCAACAAAACGAAGAAGATGCCGTGCAGAATGCCTCTAGCCTCCCCGCGGAACACCTCCACCGACTTGGCCGTACTGCTCTCCAGGTCGACCAGCTCGTTAAACTCGCCCGACACGCCGCTGGACGTTCGACGTCGCTGTCTGGTCGTTAGCAAGTTGTGGAAAGGTGACGGCTTGCTGGACAGGCGTGCGCTGCCGGGGCGGGCACGTCTCCGTTGCGCTGCCTCGGACGAATCCGAGTGCGCGCGGGTCGGTGGCGCGCGCGTTTGTACTCCGTCAGCAGTTTGAAAAGACATGAAGCTGGGTGTCCTGATGGTTGTGTCTGGTATGAGGCTCGCCTTGCTCGTGTTTGGGCGCTGTCACTACAACGGATCGCTGTGAGTTAGAGCGCGAAGGTCGGAAGATAGGCCTGCAGGTCACGGACGGAGTCAGCTCGCGGTCAAAGCGGGAATGCCGGCTGCTGCAGCGATCACTCGACAGTTTGCCTTTTGTTCCGACCCGAGTGACATAGTGAAATCAAGTACAAACAGAGAGAGGTGACTGGCTGAAAAGCTGTCAATGAATCGAAGGCAGTGCACCCACCTCAACATTAGGTGCACTGACCGAATATTTTACTGGTAGGCATTGCGTTGATAGTTAAAAGTACATGTAGTCTACAATTTGTAGACATTCACCTTGAGGGACATTACATTATTGTTTGGTTTCCGAGCACCCCGCATTTGGCGCGCTTTGCCAACGTTTACGCCAGATTAGTCACATGATGACCGTTTGCAATCATTTCTTAGCCCCATTTCGATGTGGAATCCATTTCAACGACTTCCACTCGCTTTCCAGTTAGTGTATCTATGTCTGACAGCGGGCGAAGCAGACCTGACAGTAACGTCTAGCTTGCCAGTGCAGCTACAGCTTAGCCGCCACCACGACTACCTTCGCCACGATGACGGTGATATCGTCGGGCTTGAGGTTGTGGCGGAGCGAGGCCATCACGATACCTTCAGCAGCTTTGTCGGGGTTCTCCGCGATTACGTCCACGAAAGATGCAAGCTCACCAGACCAGTATCGCCGCCACGAGAGCACCGGCTGCAACAGACAGGTATTAATTAGTGGGTCATGCAAAAAAACTCAATATTCGCAAGCAATTTCATCTCACCGGGAACTGCGAGGGCGCCTTCTCGAGGTCAGGGGCAAAGTTGTCCCATACGCCATCAGTGGCAAGCACCACGAGGTCTCCGTCTTGAACATCGATCTCGCCCGAGTCCGCCTGCAATACCACGCCTTAGAAACTTACACAATATTACCCACATAAGCACTCCAGTGCGTACATCATCAGGGTGGTTTTCAATAGCACCGTATTGCTTGAACCGCAGCGGGATCTTCGCCAATTGATACGGCGCACGTCCGTAATACTGCAATAATCCACTGGTCAGTCACACCCAGCTCTCTCTCTAGACACCACAAAGCACCACCAACCTGAAATTTGCTGCGGAAGATAATCTCTCCGTTACGAATGACCACGAAGCCCGAGTCTCCGAGATTCGAGTACTCAAGCACGGGCTTGCCCTCTGGAGACTGTTTCAGTCTCACGATGCAGGCCGTCGTGCTACCAGCCTCGACCTCGTCGTCCAGTAGCGCCTGATTGTACCCATGTGCCATAACCTGCTGCGTGCTGCTGCTTTCGTTGTTAGCTGTCTGCTGGCGCACGAATACGGCCGCATTGCGCATGAGCGAGCGCGAGATCTTGCCCGGGTCCACTCCGTTATCGTTCCATCCACCGACGCCGTCCGCCACACCCACCACGTCGGGCGTGATGAAGAACGAGTCCTCTCCGCACGTAGCCGGGTTGGCGCCGATGCCGCTATTGTCCTTGCCCAGTGCGCAGCGTTTGCCCTTGCAGGCAGCTTTGGCATCCAGGAAGAAGGAGGCAGTGCTGGCCACTCGGCTGTTGCTGTCCTTGGCCGCCGACGAGCTGAAGTGGAAGGCACGGTGATGCGACTGTGTCATGGCCGTTCGGCGCAGCGACCGCTGTACGGAAGTGGCCGATCGTTGCCCCACACGGTGCAGCATCATGGACATCGGTTGCTACGAGTGTGCGGACGCTAACCCTGCAATAATCTTTTAAACCAATCAGCAGTGATACTGAATTTGATTGGACATAAATGGCAGTGGTCACCAAAGGACCTCCGCCGCAGAAACACTCAGGAAAATAAGCAGTAGCAAAGCAGTACTATGTCGTGGGCGAAGCACAAGAAGATCCTGGCCATGGCCAAGGGCTACCGTGGCCGTGCCAACTCGTGCTACCGCACGGCCATCAATCGTGTGGAGAAGGGTCTGCAGTACCAGTACCGCGACCGCAAGCAGAAGAAGCGCGTACGTTGCCAAATTGATACATTTTGTATTTTAATATTTTCTATTTTACTTACTGTATTTATTTAATGGTACAGATCATGCGCTCGCTGTGGATCCAGAAGATCAATGCCGGCGCGCGCCAGGAAGGGCTCTCGTACTCGAAGCTTTACGGAAAGATGAACGGCTCGGGCATCGAGCTGAACCGCAAGGTGCTGGCTGACATGGCCGCTACGGAGCCTTTCAGCTTTAAGTCCGTGCTGGACGTCGTCAAGCACATGGAGGGCGTCACCAAGGCTATGTAAATAAGCGTAACCTATCGGTGCCAGGAACGCGACAGCCAGCGGTTAACAGGCTTAGGAAGGCAGATCAGCAGCAACACGTCTCCATGGGCAACAGAGTAGAGGTTACCACGCTGGCTTGGCTTGTGTTGTTGGCTGCAAGACATTAGAGTCCGTGTGCTGGCAATGCAAGAGGTCATGTGATGAAGAGACTGGCAGTTTTTATTTGCTTTTTTTCCCAACTATGTTGACGTCTCTTGACAGTGCGTAGATTTCTCGCTAATTGGCGTGACGAGGCTTCATCTGCCTCCCAACTCCACGTTTCGGACATTCACAGCAACTTGATCGGATCAAGCCCCACCTTGGTAAGATGCAGGTGAACGACTTACTTCAGGATTGCGGCGACCTTCTTGTCGATCGAGCGACCCTTCTTCAAGTCCTCCTCAAGCTCAATGAGTTTCCAGATGCCGTCGATCATGGTCTGTACCAGCTCAACCTCGGAGAAGCCAATACGAGCCTTGTTCGAGACGTCGTACACACCACCAGGTCCTGGGGGAGAGTGCTCGCCCTTCGAGCCACGAGCCTGCAGACCCAATGCGGTGCACAAGCTGTAGAAGCGCTCCGATTCCTTCGACAGCTGCGGGAACTTGATCATGACACTGGCGCGCAGACCAGTGCCCAGGTTGGACGGGCACGTGCACACGAAGCCCAAGTGGTTGTCGTACATGTACTCGCGACCCTCGCCCTTGACAACCTTCTCGACGTCCGAGACGCCACGGCTAAAGCGGTCGAACACCTCCTGGATGTTGCCGCCGTTCTGCATGGCGATGACGCGCATGTGGTCTTCCTCGTTCACCCAGACCAAGAAGGTCTTGTTGTTGTTGTGGAAGATGCCACGTCCATCGGGCCAGTCGCGAGCGGCGCCAGCGTTGGTCAGCAGAGTGCCACCGCCCGGCTTCTGGAACAGGAAGTGGTCATCAATCAGCTGCTGTTCCTCGTCCTTGGTCATCTTGCTCAGCGGGTAGTACTTGCCTGCCAGATCTCTGGTCAGGTTGCTCAGAGCCTTGGACAGCACGCGCTCGACCTCGCGGCGTTCGCCACGGGAGGTTCCCGGCGGCAAGGCCAGACCACGAACGCTGCGGCCAGCACGGATACGCGTCGAGATGACGTAGCTGTCCGGAATCTTTCCGTTGCGGATCTTGGACGAGTCGATGTCCGTCTTGTGGTTGTCCGTAGGCTTGTAGCCGTGCCAGCCTTCAATGACAAGGTCCATGAGCTCCTTGAACGTCTGGTACGATTCCTCGTCGCCAGCCACGACGCCAACCCCAAGGTGGGGAGTGTCGACACCTGTCTGGATGGCCTGGTCGATAGTGTATCCACTGGCTGTCCTGCGGTCCTTGAGCTTGTCGTAGATCTCGGGTGACAGGTGCTTGGCCATGAGGCTCTTGTGCTTGGGGGTCAGCACTGGGTAGTTGTTGTACTTCGCCTTGGAAGAAGAAGCGGCGCTGCCTCCGATGCCCAGGTCACGCTCGATGTTCTTAAGGCGGCTGGAAATGTCCAGGAGCACCTCAGACGTCGAGTTAGAGCTCTCGGCGGGCTTAGTCTGCGCCAGAGTGGACGCCGCCAGACCCAGCGTCACGGCACCGGCGCCAGCAATGAAGCGGGCGTTGGACTTGAGCATGCGACCTGTAAACGTACATGTGGTGCCACTTGTGAGCTGATCTGCCTTATCTGTATCGAGACATTCATTCATCTACCTGCACGTACTCAACATTTTGGCGCTTGTTTCCGAGACGTTTTGGTGGGGGCCGGTCAGATCGAAAGTGTGTGGTGGTGGGCATTGCGGAGATCTTTTCTTTGCGGCCCCTCAAAGGATCCGCTGACGTTTGAAGATACGCAATACCAACATAGTGAAAGCAAGTATAGCGTACACAACTTGTACACAAACATATTCAGACTTCAAGGTGGCGAATCTGACGTCTGGTGCTGGTGGTGCAACTTGCACCGTGCACCGAAGCTTGGCAAGGTGGCGACATCCATCCACACAAAGGTAAGGGATACATGTACACTGTAACCAGTGGGGCAGCGAACTTGTACTGAAATAAGTATGTTTTGTGGCAACTTCCAACACTTCCACGGCGTCCTGTCCTCAAAGTCAAAGGCACAAGTCCTCACCAAAGCGTGCGACTGCCACTGCTGGGCTCAGATCGCTTCTTCTCTACCTAAAGGCGCAGCACTCGACGCTTATGCGCCACCCTTGCCACGGAAAGCGCGCACGCCACGGCCCATGCCGCTGGGACCTCCCCGGCCTCCGCCCATCATGCCACGCATGCCCTGACCACCCATGGCGGCGCTCATCGGCGCACCACCAGCGGGACCACCAGCCTGCGGCTGCTCTGACTTGGGGTTGCGCACGGTCTCGTCCACGGACAGGATGAGGCACGCGGCTTCGGTCGCCGCCGCGATCGAGTTAATCTTGTTGGCAGCAGGTTCCCACACGTGCGACTCGTATGTGTCACAGATTCCACCCGTGGTGATGTCAACACCGAACCATTTGCCTTCCTCGGGGTCCTTGAAGTGTTTCTGACGCAGGCGGTTCAGGATATCCGTCGAGTCGTGGCCGGCGTTTTCGGCAATCTGGCGAGGGATGATCTCGAACGCCTTGGCGTACGCGTTCACCAGCAGCTGAGCTTTGCCCTCGATGGTACGCGCGTACTGGCGAAGGTGACGAGAGATTTCCATCTCAATGGCACCGCCGCCAGCCACCACAGTAGACGAAGCCACGGTGCGTTTCACAACCATGAGAGCGTCGTGAACAGAGCGGTGGGCCTCCTCGATAAACTGCTCGGCACCGCCACGCAGGACGATCGTGGAGCTCTTGGCCTCAGCACACTCCATAAAGATGTTGTATCGCTCGTTTCCGACCTGGCGCTCCTCGAAGCGTCCGCATGAGCCGAGAACCGACGCGTTCATGTCGTGAACAGACGTCTGCACCACGCCACCAGTAGCACGCTGCGTACGCTCCATGTCGTCCTGCGCAACACGACCGGCGCAGAAGAGACCGCGGTCGGCGAAGTACTGTGTAGCCAAGTCGCCTACAGGTAGCTTGGACAGGATAATCTGGGCGCCGCTCTTGACACACAGCTCCAGCTTCTCATAGATAATGTTCCACTCGGCGTCCACAATGGACTGGTACTTGGTCGGGTCGTCCAGACGCACCTCAGCGTTCTCCTTCTCGGATTTAAGCTCCAGCTCAACGTTCAGCAGCAGGATCTTCGGGTTCACGAAAGTCTTGGGCTGCTGTTCGAAACCGGCGTACGAGAACGTCTTCTTGAACGCGACACCCTTCACAAGGAACGAGTCGGTCACTGATCCACCAGGAACCTTCTTGACACCGACCATGCTGATATCCAGGCCTTCATCCAGACTCAACACAGCGTCCACAATCTGCATCAAGTGACAAAATAATTATCAGCAAAAAACAACTCCTCAAATCACTTGACAAATAAACCATCCTACCATGGGGGAGAAGAACTGCTTGTGACGTGAGATGAGCTTCGAGTTCAGTGCAGTGCCACTGACACGCTCAAGCATCTGGCGACGGCCAACCTCGTCCGAGTCGGCCACGCGGATCTCGATCTCCTTGATCTTCTGCACCGCGAGCTGTCCAGCCTTACGGAAGCTCTTGATAATCATCTGCGGGTGCATGTTCTCCTCCACGAACGGCTTCGCCTGGCGCATAAACTCAGCGCCCAGCAGCACGACCGACGTGGTGCCATCGCCCACCTCGGCGTCCTGGGAGAGCGAGATGTCCACAAGGGTTTTGGCTGCCGGGTGCACCACGTCCAGCAGGTTCATGATGGTAGCTCCGTCATTGGAGATAGTGGTCTTGCCGCCTGTGTGGATCAGCTTGTCCATGCCTCGCGGGCCCAACGTGGTGCGAACAGCCTCCATGACGGCCTGGCACGCGTTAATGTTGCTGATGAGCTGGGCCTTTCCCTGACTCGTGTCCGTGCCCTCCTTGAGCAGGATAATCTGTGGCTGCTGCTTGCACAAAACGTAAGGCGTTAGAGGTGGAGGACGGGCGAGAGAGGAGGGAGGGGACGTACCATCATGCCGTTCATGGTGACGATCTCGGGGCTCTCTGACCAAGGAAGATTTGGCCCACACAGGAATCTTACACACGATTGGCTACAGTCACAGGACGTACACACAACAGTACGAATAGGAACTAACAGGATAAGCACAGTAAATGAAATGTCTAATCTCACTAAGTACGAATGCATATCCACTTCAACACTTTGATCGTACTTAACGCAACTTGATGTCACATCATGACGCTGGTACAGTGTACAGAAACCGCCCTCCCTTCCATAATATCTGATTAAACAGGGCATTAAACTATTAAAGCACGACTAAAAGAGACGTGACAATCACTCCCCCGTTAAAATGAATACTTGATGTTTAACGAAAATAAAAGTGTATTTGGAGACGATGGTATTAGAAGTGAGGGCGGTTTCTGTAGTTCCTAGTCTTCAATCTCATCGCAGCGATGGAGAAGTTTCGTCTAGTGCAACTGACGCAGGAAGCGCTCAAGCTTCAATGCAAGACCGACGATTACGAGCACTGGGGGGCTCCGCTGTTGACGGTTGAGGAGTGGCAGCAGAAGGACGCAACGCAGCGCGCAACTCCCTTCTCCCAAAACGGAGCTCTCTTCTGGGCGCTCGTGGATAAAACCGAGAAGGATTCGTCCACAAGTGACGACGGACTGGTGGCGGGTCAAGACCTACTTTACTGCCACTGCAAGACCCTCCGATTCGACTGCGTCTACCGTCGAATCAACGGGGACATTGAGCGCGGATACTCGTACCAAGTCAGCTCGGTCTACACTCTCCCAGCCTCCCGGAAGCGTGGGCTTGCCAGTTTCTTCCTGAAAGAAGTGGCTAAGCAGTTGGAGAAGCTCCCGAAGCCTCTGATCTCCATTCTCTACTCGGATGTCGGACCCACGTACTATGACAGACTGGGGTGGAGGTGCCATCCGTCCAAGGCGGCTACCCTGGAAGTCGACCGCCCTCGCAATACCACCGAGAACAGTGACAACAGTTTTCAGCTTGAATCGATGTTTATTGATGATAAGCTGGCCAAGTTTCTGGAGACTGATAATGCCCGATTGGTTGAGGAGCTGTCAAGTGACAAGTTTCAAGGACAAGAGGCGTTCCTGATCCTTCCAACGCGCGGCTCGATCGAGTGGCAATTCGTCAATGCCATTCACTACGCTCGAGTGGCTGGATATGACGAGCTGCCATCACGTTGCGGCGTTAAGATTAACGACAACGCCTTTGTGCTCTGGTGGCACTATTTGAAGGAGTCGACACTGTACGTAAGCAGGGCTCGATTCCCAGATTCCGGCGACAATGCTGTTGCGACTGCGCGTGCTCTGCTGGACGCGGCGCTGCAAGAAGCACACAAGTTCAAGCTGAAGAAGGTCGTGATCTGGGACCCGCCGGCTGGTTTGATTCGCGACGAAGTACGTGCTCCCCTTGAGATCGAAGTCGCTGAGCGCCAACTCTCACTGTCGAGTGCCATGGTGTTTCCACATGGAAACAATGGTGAAAACTCCGCGGCACCTTTGCCTCAGTGGCTTCACAACGAAAAGTACGCTTGGGTTTAGTTGATGGCCTGTACTCGTGGAAAAAGTAAAATACCATTCAGGTGTTGTGACCTTTAGTTCTATGCTGAAAGGTGGTTGATCAGACGTTGTATTCGTTTGTTCAACAGTTAATCAGATTTTGCGCGCAATTCAACGGGTTTGATGCCTGGTTGTCTGCCAAGCTGTGACTTGTATTGTATTTTAACAGCATGTGCGTCTATCATTACGAGGTCAGATTTTTGCAAGGTGCAGCAGGCGGCAAACTCAACTTCACCTTGAGGCATCGCTCATCGTCAAGCACTCACGTGCGTTGGTCGGCAAACGATCGCCATGACTTCGTTCCTTTAGGTAACTCCGCGCTGGGATTTCAGCTCTTCTTGTCCAAGATCATTCATGCTCACTTTTAATTTCGACACCTCATCTGCAACCAAGAGCTTCATCAACTGACTACGACTTGAACAAGTATGAGAGTCTTCGCGTCTGCACTCATCGGAATTGGTGCGGTTATCCACCACTTGCAGCCTGCTCAAGTCGATGGCCAAGATTTCGTCAAGAACGGGAGTTCCAGCTTCACTGGAGATTCCCCCGTCGTGGCACCCACGTTTGCACCTGATGTGAACACCACTGACCCTGACGCTGGCGATGCTGGTCTCACCAACAATTCTACTCCTGAGCCTACCGTCGGTGATGAAGGCCCCTCCTCTGGATTCCGAGCGCTGCAACCTCCAAGCGACCTCTTCGAGCACACAGACGCCATGATGGGGTTCTGTCCGCCCAAGTATCTCGACTCGACCGTGGTCAAGAACCGCGCCATCCCCACTAACAACTGGTGGGGCAACATCATCGCGCACGACTCCAACGCCTTCATCCAACCCATTTGGTCCAACCCGTACTCGCTGCAAATGGTCATCGACAAGGCTCCGTTCGGCATGTCCGTCGCCTACCCGTACCGCAGTCGCTTCAGCGGTGGCAGCTCGGGAAACAACGGAGCTGTCAAGTTCTACGCGCACGGAATGACCCGCGACGTGTTGTTCTCGGCCGAGGAGATCGTGCGGCAGAAGCCCAACTTCCAGGTCGTGGATTGGGCCGACCAGGGCGTGACCGTCAAGTTCACGGACTCCTCCGGCGGCTCCATGGTCTCAGATCTCGTGTCTGGGATGGTGTACGCCTCCACCAAGTACGCCGGTCTGACCCCGCGCGTGCAGGCGAGTGAGGCCATTTCCACCATCAACGGCCAGCGATTCGGCGACCAAGTGCGCGGCTCCAAGTTCGAGATCGTCTACAGCTCCGGCCAGAAGTGGGTAGTGTACGCGCTTTCGAGCGACGGCCGTAGTGAGAAGGAAATCACGTTCGCAGCTGACGGCACCTCGGCGCTCAAGAGTACGGGCGTGTTCGACGGTATCCTTCGCGTGGCCCTCGTGCTCCAGGACTCGTGGCTGGCCACTCTGGACCAGCACAAGTCCTGTGTCGTTCAAGCAGCTACCATCGACCTCCGTGATGACAGCTCCTACGCTTTCAAGTGGAAGACGACGGGCGATTGTTCCTGTGGCCTCTTGCATTACGCCATGAAGCACCACACGGAGACCATCGACACCAGCAACGGAGTTCGTCAGGTGGACAGTATGGTGACCTACTCGACGACTCGCGGGGCGTACCAGGCTTTCACGACGCCGAGCGGTTCGACCGACCCCGTGTGGGAGATGAAGGAGACGCAGCAGGTGCCCGGAGACTTCTACCCGAGTCGCAAGATCGCATCCGACGTGGCCCAACAGCAGCGGATCCTCGACCACTTGCGCGAAGACATCAACGCAGCCTGGTCCATTCCGCTCGACGGCAGCTACTACTTCAACGGCAAGGCCGCGCAGAAGTACGCGTCGCTCTGTCTCATTGCCAACGACCAGGCCGTCGTCGGAGGCGACAAGAGTCTCCTCTCCTCATGCCTCAACAAGCTGCGTACTGTCATGGCGCCGTTCGTGGCCAATAGCTGGACCAACAAGCTCCAGTACGACCAGACGTACGGCGGCATCGTCAGCTCCCAGGGCTTCAAGACCAAGGACCTCAACGCCGACTTCGGCAACACCATGTACAACGACCACCACTTCCACTACGGCTACTGGGTGCACACGGCGGCCATTATCAACCGCCTAGACCCGAGCTGGGGCGAGCTCAGCAAGCTCAACGCCATCGTCAACCTGCTCGTGCGCGACGTGGCCAACTACGACCCGGACGACAAGTTCTTCGCGCGCTTCCGCTCCTTCGACTGGTTCCGTGGTCACTCGTACTCGCACGGCGTCACCCCGTTCGCGGACGGCAAGGACCAGGAGAGCACGTCTGAGGACGTCAACTTCGCCTTTGGCATGTACATGTACGGCAAGGCCACGGGTAACGCCGCCATGGAGGCTGTCGGCAAGCTCATGACGCGCGTCAACGCACACGCCATCAAGACGTACTTCCTCATCGAGGACGCCAACCAGGTGCACCCGGCCAACTTCCGCGCCAACAAGGTCACGGGCATCTTCTTCGACAACAAGGTGGACTACGCCACGTGGTTCAGCGCCGAGAAGTACTGCATCCACGGCATCCAGATGATCCCCGTGTCGGCCGTCACCGAGTTCGTGCGCACCAAGCAGTTCGTCAAGGAGGAGTGGGAGCAGGTGCTGGGCAAGGAGGCCATCGTGACGCGCGAGGACACGGGCAACGCGTGGCTGTCGCTGCTGTACGCGAACTTCGCCATGGTGGACAAGCAGCGCGCGCTGGGTGTGCTGCAGAAGGCCAAGATGGACGACGGTTTGTCTCGTTCGTGGGCGCTGTACATGGCGGCCAGCTTCGCGGACTGAGCGAAGAGGCGAAGACGCCGGGCAATGAGATTCATCGGCAGGTCCCAATACTGCAGCGTCAGCGTTTCGGCTCCTTCAGGTTTGATGTCTAGATTCAATCGCTTACTTCCCTGCACTCGTAGGTATGTAAGCCGTAATAGACCCACTCCCTCCGTTAGTTTTGACTGCTCAAAAGAGTATGTAGATTCCTGTCACCTTAGACCCAGGCAAATTTTTCGTTGGCTAGCCAATAGGGTAGACCAGTCGAAGAAGAAGAGTCACCGTGAAACATCATGGCACTCGACAGTGAGTCCTCCCGATCGACAAACGCAACTTCGAGATGGTCGCGAACTGCACGATCGGCTAAGATCGATGCTGGGTCCCAGATCACAACCTTGTTCAGCTTAAACCTGCGAGCTTCCTTCAATGCCTCAGCCAGCAATACACGCGTCGTCTCAGCAGCATCTTCACCTGCAGTTGGGAGCCGAGCGCGAACAATGTAGAGCGTCGACCCCTTCAAGTTGTGGCACCAGATGAGGAAGGCGTCCTTGCTAACTGCCACGCCACAGCGAGACGGCAGTTCGTCGTACTTCCGGACCTGAGCAAAATGCACGCCAATGCAGAATTGCCACTCGATCGAGTCACGACTCGGCAGCACTGCAAACGCCCCTTGTCCTTCGAACTTATCGCTCTTTAGCTCCTCAACCAGCCTCGCGTTGTCTGCCTGAATAAACTCGTCAAGTTTTTCATCCAGAGTCAGCGACACGAAACCTGCACTGTTTTCGCTGTCAATTTGTGCAATTTTCGGGTGTTCGACGTCTAGCGTCGCCATCTTGGACGGATACAGCTTCCACCCGAGATTGTCGTAGTACGTCGGCCCAATATCCGAGTACAGGACAGATACCAGCGCCCCTGGCAGCTCTCGCAATTGTTTAGCCACTTCTGTCATGAAAAGCTTGGCGAGGCCACGATTCCGGTGCTCCGGTAGTGTGAACACCGAGCCAATGTGGTGAGAACAGCCCCACTTAATCTCCCCAAAGTTGCGACGAACAACGCAATCGAAGCGGTGGCTCTCGCAGTGGCAATACAGCACAGTTTGGCCCGCTACCAGGTTTGAGCTCCCGTTATCCTCCACTAAAGCCCAGACGATCAGCCCTTGCTGGGAGAACGGCGTGGCGCGTTGCAGTTCGTCATTGAGTTTGGTATTGCTGTAGATCTAGTGTTGGGGCGCCCCACTCTTCGTAGTCGTCCGTTGTGCATTGCGCCTTGAGTGCTTCCTCCGTCAACTCCACCACTCGGTACTTCACCATCTTTTTTTGGTCCTGTTGGGGGATCTGAATCCGTGTAAGTACGAAATTGAGTTGAATAATGGACGGCGAGCCGGCGTTTGTCGGCGATGGGAACTACGTTGGCGACGGCGGTGAACTGCTCCAGCGTTTGTGGTACGGCCAAGCAATCGTTTTCTACCTGCATCGACTGCGTATTAATTCGTTGGTGGTGGCGGTGGGGACAGGAACTTCGCAACGTGGAAGATGATCCGGAACTGTCCTGGTCGGTACATTATCAAACACAAGAAACAGAATCCCTTCTTGATCGATGGAGTGCCTGTGACCTCTATTGATACTGGAGACTTGGTTTGGAAAGTTATCGCAGTGACAGAAGGAGAAACTCCTACTGTTGCCGTTCACGACTTGGAGAGCCCACAGTGCAACGATCGCGTGAAGGTTGTGGTGTTCGGGGCTGAAGGATGTGGCGGTGGTGTCATCACCTACTGCAAACAAGAGGAAGACGGAGATACCATCTACGTACATACACTAAACACGGCCTCGGGGTTGCGTAGAAAGCTAGGCGGACTCCGGATTGACCACGTTCTCAAAGACGTCAGGGTGGAGTAACCGAAGTGTATTGGCGACATGAATTTGGGAACGTGTGATCTACGAACTACCTATGAATGCAGGGAAGTCAGAAATTGATTATAGTGACGAGACGCTGATGTTGTGCTGAGACCTGCCGATGAATCTCATTGCCCGGCGTCTTCGCCTCTTCGCTCAGTCCGCGAAGCTGGCCGCCATGTACAGCGCCCACGAACGAGACAAACCGTCGTCCATCTTGGCCTTCTGCAGCACACCCAGCGCGCGCTGCTTGTCCACCATGGCGAAGTTCGCGTACAGCAGCGACAGCCACGCGTTGCCCGTGTCCTCGCGCGTCACGATGGCCTCCTTGCCCAGCACCTGCTCCCACTCCTCCTTGACGAACTGCTTGGTGCGCACGAACTCGGTGACGGCCGACACGGGGATCATCTGGATGCCGTGGATGCAGTACTTCTCGGCGCTGAACCACGTGGCGTAGTCCACCTTGTTGTCGAAGAAGATGCCCGTGACCTTGTTGGCGCGGAAGTTGGCCGGGTGCACCTGGTTGGCGTCCTCGATGAGGAAGTACGTCTTGATGGCGTGTGCGTTGACTCGCGTCATGAGCTTGCCGACAGCCTCCATGGCGGCGTTACCCGTGGCCTTGCCGTACATGTACATGCCAAAGGCGAAGTTGACGTCCTCAGACGTGCTCTCCTGGTCCTTGCCGTCCGCGAACGGGGTGACGCCGTGCGAGTACGAGTGACCACGGAACCAGTCGAAGGAGCGGAAGCGCGCGAAGAACTTGTCGTCCGGGTCGTAGTTGGCCACGTCGCGCACGAGCAGGTTGACGATGGCGTTGAGCTTGCTGAGCTCGCCCCAGCTCGGGTCTAGGCGGTTGATAATGGCCGCCGTGTGCACCCAGTAGCCGTAGTGGAAGTGGTGGTCGTTGTACATGGTGTTGCCGAAGTCGGCGTTGAGGTCCTTGGTCTTGAAGCCCTGGGAGCTGACGATGCCGCCGTACGTCTGGTCGTACTGGAGCTTGTTGGTCCAGCTATTGGCCACGAACGGCGCCATGACAGTACGCAGCTTGTTGAGGCATGAGGAGAGGAGACTCTTGTCGCCTCCGACGACGGCCTGGTCGTTGGCAATGAGACAGAGCGACGCGTACTTCTGCGCGGCCTTGCCGTTGAAGTAGTAGCTGCCGTCGAGCGGAATGGACCAGGCTGCGTTGATGTCTTCGCGCAAGTGGTCGAGGATCCGCTGCTGTTGGGCCACGTCGGATGCGATCTTGCGACTCGGGTAGAAGTCTCCGGGCACCTGCTGCGTCTCCTTCATCTCCCACACGGGGTCGGTCGAACCGCTCGGCGTCGTGAAAGCCTGGTACGCCCCGCGAGTCGTCGAGTAGGTCACCATACTGTCCACCTGACGAACTCCGTTGCTGGTGTCGATGGTCTCCGTGTGGTGCTTCATGGCGTAATGCAAGAGGCCACAGGAACAATCGCCCGTCGTCTTCCACTTGAAAGCGTAGGAGCTGTCATCACGGAGGTCGATGGTAGCTGCTTGAACGACACAGGACTTGTGCTGGTCCAGAGTGGCCAGCCACGAGTCCTGGAGCACGAGGGCCACGCGAAGGATACCGTCGAACACGCCCGTACTCTTGAGCGCCGAGGTGCCGTCAGCTGCGAACGTGATTTCCTTCTCACTACGGCCGTCGCTCGAAAGCGCGTACACTACCCACTTCTGGCCGGAGCTGTAGACGATCTCGAACTTGGAGCCGCGCACTTGGTCGCCGAATCGCTGGCCGTTGATGGTGGAAATGGCCTCACTCGCCTGCACGCGCGGGGTCAGACCGGCGTACTTGGTGGAGGCGTACACCATCCCAGACACGAGATCTGAGACCATGGAGCCGCCGGAGGAGTCCGTGAACTTGACGGTCACGCCCTGGTCGGCCCAATCCACGACCTGGAAGTTGGGCTTCTGCCGCACGATCTCCTCGGCCGAGAACAACACGTCGCGGGTCATTCCGTGCGCGTAGAACTTGACAGCTCCGTTGTTTCCCGAGCTGCCACCGCTGAAGCGACTGCGGTACGGGTAGGCGACGGACATGCCGAACGGAGCCTTGTCGATGACCATTTGCAGCGAGTACGGGTTGGACCAAATGGGTTGGATGAAGGCGTTGGAGTCGTGCGCGATGATGTTGCCCCACCAGTTGTTAGTGGGGATGGCGCGGTTCTTGACCACGGTCGAGTCGAGATACTTGGGCGGACAGAACCCCATCATGGCGTCTGTGTGCTCGAAGAGGTCGCTTGGAGGTTGCAGCGCTCGGAATCCAGAGGAGGGGCCTTCATCACCGACGGTAGGCTCAGGAGTAGAATTGTTGGTGAGACCAGCATCGCCAGCGTCAGGGTCAGTGGTGTTCACATCAGGTGCAAACGTGGGTGCCACGACGGGGGAATCTCCAGTGAAGCTGGAACTCCCGTTCTTGACGAAATCTTGGCCATCGACTTGAGCAGGCTGCAAGTGGTGGATAACCGCACCAATTCCGATGAGTGCAGACGCGAAGACTCTCATACTTGTTCAAGTCGTAGTCAGTTGATGAAGCTCTTGGTTGCGGGTGAGATATCGAAAATGAAAAGTGAGCTTTGTCCAGGTTCGGGGCCTCGGCGATCTCTTCCTTGGCTATGACAAGGAATCCATGACATCTAGGGCATGTAGTCGTTGCCGTGAACTGCAACTAGCGATCGTAACTTAACTTGCATCAGCGCTCGACGATAGATTGGAGCCGGAAGACGTCACGAGTTCAAATCAACAGCAAACTGATTCACTATCCGTAGAGAGAAATGCTGAATTCGATCTCCAATTGGTGAAAACCGTCAATACGTGCCACGTGAACGACCTGATCCAACTCCAACTTTATCAGATCACCAACGAATGATTCATGATAGCCTTTTCTTCAAACGTTTCTTCAAACGCTGATGCGATTCTGATTTCATTACGACGGTCGCAATTACTGTCGTACAGCGTTTAACAATCCTAGGTCAACTTGAATCTGCAAGCTTCCAGCATCTGGTTTCTACCGTTGCTCGCGGGCTTCGGCTAAGGCTTGTTGGAAAGCTTGCATGGACTGTTGAGCTCGAACCACTGCTTGTTGATCTCGATAGCTTGCGAGCTGCGTCATTTTACGGGATCGATCAACCGTCCACTTTCTGTAGAGGAAACTTTGAGCTTCGTGAGTCGGTCGGTGGTACGGAGCAAGTTGCTCGCTGCCAATACTAGAGAATGAGGTCTGTTCACCCAAATTGAAAGGAGAAGTATCCTTCGTAAAACTGCGCGCGGAGGGTTTCTCTACTCGAGAAATTAGCTCGTTCACTAAAGCAGTCGAGTCGAAGATTGTCGGTTCTTGGTTGGAGACTGTACCTTCTGTTGCAGGATCCAGAAGTTCCTTCAATTTGGTCCTGGATTCGTCCATCGCTGTGTCGATTTCACTTGACTTTTCTGCTAGTTGTCGCTGCAATTCTCTCAGTTCCTCTTCTTCCTCCTCCAACGTTTTGCCACTCGAGCCGCAGATCTCCATCTCTCTCAAAGCAGCTCTAACATGAGTATAACCCATTAGTCAGACTACGATGAAGCAGAAATAGCATTTACAAACCTCGTGGTTGCAATTTGCTCTTGAATGTCTCGTGCCATTTGGTGCTTCATCGCTTCCAAAGCTGCGACGTTCGATGCTCGCGATGGAATCTTCGAGGTGGAAAACTCAACTTCTGCGCTAGGCGATGGATTATTCCCTACTCCTTTATCCATCGATTGTTTGGACAATCTGGAGAGGAGCTTTGAAGTATGCGGGAAATCTTCACTTCCAGCGTGACCAAGCTGGTTGTTCCTGCTTTTACTGTCCCCGTCAAACTCATTGTGCTTGAATTTCTCTACCCGCATCTGTGCCTCAGCTGCGACACGATGCATCTTGTCGTATTCCGCTTGGAGCTTCACCAGCGCAACATCTTTGGCGTAAAGTTTATTCTCACTGTCGACAAGTTTCTCTTCTATTACACTTTTTTGCCTGTACAGTAACATAAATTCGATTAGTACGCAATAAAATACTTGTACAAGTAGCCCAACAAACATAAAAATTACCTTTGAATATCCGTGGCATTCGCTACATGACAGGCCAATTCGCTTCGGCACTTCCGAAGATCTGAGCGAAGTTCAGCACAAAGTCGCTCCGTTTCCGTACGACCTACTCGCAGAGTAGTGATTTCCTCTTCCAGCTAAAAACGTCGCGTGTTATTTCAAAAACTGCAACAAAAGAGTGTCATCCGATTACCCACCTCGACGCGCTCTTTCTCGTACTGCGTTTTGTGTAACCGGAGCAGCTCCTGTCCTGCTCGCACTTCGACTTCCAGTATTTTCACTTGCGTTCGAGACTGAGCCTCCAGAAAGTCAAGAAACTCAGCGTTTGTTCCAGCCATCAGCTTATCCGACACTTGCCCATGTTTAGTACCCGTTAAAACCATGCAATCGCCCACCATATTGAGAATCTGTTTGTGTAGCTGGAAAACTGCTCGCTCGAACTCATTCGAGAACTTCGACGCAGAGAGAGCAGCAGCAGATGTACTGAGGATCTGTAGATTTAAACGGAAACAAAAAATAAAACACACACTCAGATCCAATATTTGTGATCAGTAAAATGTTGTCGACATTACCTTTTCCATATCGCAGAGTCGGTGTTGGAGCTCCTCAATCAAAACATCGTTAGGCGCCGAATTTCCCACCAGGTCGCAGTCGGTAGATGTTACAGTCTCCGCTGAAGTTGCAGTTGGATGTAATGATTGCAAATCCCTCGGTTCACCATTAACGGAATGTGAACTTTCGACTTTAAGCGTCGTCTGGATCCCTTCCACAATATTGTTTGCAGACTCGTTCCCATCAGGATCCTCGTTGAAGTGTGTTGATTCTTCCTCAGATAAAGTATTCTCATTTGACTCTCTTAGAGCATTGTCCGTCCTCTGAGTATCAGTTGAGTCGAGGTTAGCTTTGATTTGTGCAATGATGGAGGATTGGCTAGCCAAAATCTCACTTGGAGGATCCTCCGGTTCAGTGGGTTCCTTGACCGGATCCACTTGCAGCTCCTCGGTTGGAAATCGGTTGTCTAGTTCTTGGTTGACGGTATCTATAGACGCAACAGCTGACCCCGCTGGGTCCTCTTTCTCAATTTCTCCATTTTGGCCAGCTGCATCCGTTTGTAGAAGATCAGAGTCCTTCGACTCACAGTGGGGAAAAGAGTTTAATCGATCCGAGGTGTAGTTGTCCTGATCGTCTTCGATGTCCTCAACTACCATTGTGTCATCTGTGCGGTTGTACTTCGTCTCTGAAGTATCTGGATGAACATCTGCTGCTCTAGACATTGGTAAATCCTGTTCTGGTTTCAGAAGGCTTGGTGTAAGTGTAGTCTCGTTAGTTGAGGGCTTCGTAACAGCTTCACTAAAATCTGTGGCATCGTCGTGTCGGCTGCTGTGGTGTTCTGGGCTGTGTGAAGAGTATTCGAGTCGCTTTTCGCCTAGTCTCGGCTTACGTCGACGAACCCGAACAGAAGCAATTGAAGCGTGTTCGGCGGCTTCGGCAGCTTGAGGATCAACGTACGCAACGATCGCTCTATACACGTGACAAAGCTTCCCATATCAGTATAAGAAACTACAAAGATTATTTTGTAGCAAAATCTCCTTTTACCTGTTGCCTTGGTCATTAATCCCGAGGTTTTCTATCTCACCAAACTTACCAAAAATTTCCTGCAAACCCAAATAGCTCTTCAGTATTAACCCAGAAATTATCAAGGTGAAAAGATGACGCCTGACCTTCAACCTCTCGGGAGTAAAACTCGCTTCTCCAATTGTCCACGTCACTTGAACAAAATGAAGCTGCTTTAACGTCGATTTGGGGTCTGTTGGCGCAGATTCCAGTTCAGGGAGAGCTGGGATGTCCATCTCCGTTGCACAGTCATAAGGCAATGCTGAAGCTTGTCGGATGAGAAACTCAGCAACGCATTTTCGGCGACGAATCGTGCTTTCTGGCAACAGGAACAGAAAATTTACGTTAGGTTACGGACGTCATCGAACTCTAAAATATACTGTACGTGTTCATACTGGAGCTCAAAGCGGCCTTGTCTTCCGTGGGTCGAACTAGCGCAATACCGACGTGTAAGGCGAGATTCGTGACGCTCATTTTACTTGATCCACTTGTTGAAAGCTGATGCGTCAAACGGTTAACTAACACATCAATGCTTAAATACTGGAGAGGATACGTACATGGTTTAAATGACCAAGAAAAACCTGCAAGAATTCGCGTGTGGAAAAGCGAATTTGCTTAAATATCTCGGTCACCATTTTCTCTGCTTCTTCATCAATGCGACCACCGGAAGCAGCATCCACTAGTTTTTGGCTGATGTCAGCAGGGATCAGCGGTTCGTACAACTCGCTCAATATCTACATGCATAACGCAAAAGTTAGCGCCAATAAAACAAAATATTATCCCAAAAAACTCTTTTTACTTCTTTGAGAACACTGGCAATGGAATGCGGATTGTAAAGTGACAGATCTGGTAGTTGTTGGCTTTGACAGCAACGCAGAAGCTCCTTTCGCTCCAGCCCCAATCCAGATTTGCTGTAAAGTCCTTCCTCCTCATTGTAATTGTCGTCCAGGAACTCAACCACTCGGGTGAGCGTTAAAAGCATCGAAAGAGGGATTGAAGGGGAAGCAAAAGACGAACGACTGCTGTTGGCCTTACGAAACGCTGCTCTCGGGGACGAGAGGGCGTTCACTGCCATCGTTTTGATCCATGAGGAGCGAGACTTCATCCTTAGTCGATAGATTATCTACTTCAAAACACCACAACTGCCGACTCTTTGAGCGTAAAATAAAACCAAAACTAACAACTAAATTGCCGTTCCAGGACCAGCTTCCATCACTAGGCAATCCTCGAAATCGCAGTTGATCCCAACAGAGCGGTACACCCACGTGCCATCAACGCACATCTTGACATCCCATCGACACGCCTGTAAAGCGGTTATTGGAGAAAAAAAAACTGAAAAGCCTCAACAGTAGTCAACATACCTGAGGGTTGTCTTCTGGTATCGTGACGGAGAGTCTCGCTGAAGCATTAGTGCAGAGGATGAAGATCACCCCAAGATATAGCGCTGTACGTGCAGCTAACATGATGCCAAGGTCTAGTTTTCTCACGAAAGACGAAGTGAATAAGACTTGGGGTAGATCAAGCTGAAGTCCATAAAGTACACGTCTATCTACTTGGAACGATCGTCAGTCAGCTGGCCCACCGCAAGGAGTTCCAGGTCTCCGCGCAATTGTCGAACAAGCTGAGCCACATCCTCCTCCCCAGAGTATTGCTGCTCTACCACATGAATTAGTTGCTCGACGTGGCTCTGGTGGCGTCTGAAAGCTCCGGTCAGGCTGGGCGTCCGCACAAGCGCTTGAACCACACGCAACCGGCGAGCCAGGGCGAGAATCTGCTGTCCAGCCACGAGAAGTTCATCCACAAAGGAAGAGAAGATGTTTGCCTCGCCAAGAACCAGCGTCGAAACACACGACTCCACTAACAGCCGCTCCTGTTCGCGAGCATCGATCTCCTCCGGCGTCGTTGGCTCGGAGGAAGCCGAGTCAGCATAGTCAGTCATAACCTTCACGCACAACTTCATCAGGTCTCGCTCCATACCCACAGGAATATCCGACCGCTGGACGTCAGCACTGCGAGTAGTAGCAGACGCTACACACGTGCGGTACAGCAGCATCAACGTGTGCAGTTCCATTGCGTTCAGTTCCTCACGAGCTTGAGCCTTTGCTAACGTCGGCGCCAAGATCTTCGGCAGGGAATTGCCCAGATTCATCGCCACAAAAGTGTGGCACACGTGCTCAGCAAGCTGCAACTGCTGTCGCTGTTGGCGCGCGTTCGCCTCAACAGGTGCGAGCGCGGTACTGACGAGGAAACTCACGATATGGGCGAGGTCCACAGCCTCGCGCCGCTGAAAGAGAATGTCCACCAGGAAACTCTTGGCCTCGCTGTAGATACGCGAGCTCTTGCAACAGCTTGCGAGAGCTCGTAACAGAGCCACCGGGTAACGCGGGAGGTGGTATACAAGGGCCACGAATCCAAGCTGGTCGGCCGCGCCCAAGGCGTCGAAGCGCGTCCTAGCCAGCATTCTCTGCTTATCGTCTTCCGTCATGGAAGTGCAAGGCACTGTTGTAAGATCGAAAAACGCCGACAGGTTAGTCAACACGCCGTCCATCTGGTCACCGCTCGAAAACTCCGCTGGAAGCTGCTTGAGAACGGAAATCAGAGCGAGTAGGCTGCGTCGACCGAGCTCCATGTGCTGCGGATCAAGCTGGCCCAGCAGATTCGCCAAACACACGACCCACTGCATCACCATGGGCCACGCCAGCTTGAAACTGTGTTGCTGCTGTCCACGCAGCGCAACCTCGAGCTGCTCCACTACAAACGCCGTGCAGCTACGGAAACTAACCGACTTCGGTGTGCACAGCACGTAAAACTGCGTCACTGCCTCCAACAAAAGCGTCCGTTCGGCAGCTGTCTTCTCGGGGGCTTCACTCCGCTGCCACGCAGATGCCAAGATGAGCGTCACGACTTCCAAAAGAGGCTGAAGCACGTTTTGCATGCTAGCCACAGCGCGGAGCTCAGGCGTCTCCTTGTACTTCGCGAGCGTGGTGACGACGTACGAGCACACACGCTGCTCCAACGCCTCACTCGGTGGCACGTCCTTGCCCGAACCGCGCATCAACGCAGGAAGGCGAAGATATTCACAAGCCAGTTTAGCTAGAGACGCGTTCATCCCATGCCATCTCGAAAGCACGCCCGGACCTTCAGACGCAGCAGCGATGGACGCGCTCGCACTTGGCATCATCGGGAAACTTTCCGGCGCTAGCAGCTCTTCTCGCAACTTCAAAGCAGCCTGGAAAAACTCGTTGCTCTTAGCGTCCTCCGCATCGATATTCAGTCGGTCGGTGTTGGCGCCAACCACAGCGGAAGTGCACTCCACAATGTACTTCATGTGCTCCACATGTAAGTCCGACAGCGCGTCGGTGCTTCCGTCTAGACACTCCAGCCACAATTCGAGAAGAGCTGGCAGTAAAGCGCGCACCTTCTCCTGCCACGAAGCACTCGCCTTCTCTCCAGAGCTGGTCGTCAACGATGCAGCAGCAAACAAACTGGTCTCAACAAGCCGCGGGGCCGGATACAGCAGCAAAGTCTTCGTCGTCGGCACTGAAGACGACCGTGCGGCCGTCACACTCTTGGCCTCATTCAGCCCCGTGCTCACAGACAACAGCAGCTTGTGCAGCACCTTCAGAGCTGCGAATCTAAGCGCCAAAGCTCCGGACGGAGCCTTGGGTTTCTTGCTCTTCTGGTTTTTCCTCTGACCGCTCTTCTGACTCTTGCCTTTCTTCCCTGCAGTACTCGAGTCATTCCCCAGTAGCAGGTCGTACGTGTTCATCATCCTGATCCCTTGCGTCTGTGCAGCGCAGATCAAGTCCCTGAAATTCTCCAGCAGCCTAGCCAGAGCCTCACGTCCTGCATCTTCTCTCAGCAGCTCGGGCGCTTCGTCCACCAGCTCCCCAATAGCTCTAAGAGCGTCCTGCCGCACGCCCACTTGTAAATGGGTCAAACCACTGCAGAAATACGTGGCCACAAGCGTGGCAAAGGGAGCCAACACACTACGAAGCACCGGTAACATCGCCTTCCATAGCTGCACAGCGGCGTCGCGCACCACGGCCTCTTCGTCCAGTAAAGTGGGCAGGAAACGCTCCAGCAGCACCGAAGCGTTGGCCCGCAGGTTGGCGGCCGACTCCTGTGTGGCCAGTTCCTTGATGCCCTGCAGCGCGCGCTGGCGTACGTGCGCATTGTAGTGACCGGCCTGTTGCAGCAGTTCCGGCAGCGTCTGACGTCTGTGCGTCAGCTGGGCCGCGCCGGCCTTGTCCTGCAGCAGCGACTGCTCCAGCAGGTTGATGCGGCGCGACGTGATGCCCACAGACGTGACATTGGCCGCGGGTGCAGCGCGTCGGCCCACCTTGCGCTTCGGCCGCTTGAAGTCCGCCGGCTTCTTCTTAGTCTTGGTGGCGGTCGCGGCGCGGGCCATGGTCAAAGTATTTGGCTGGTCAGAAAATTTCGACGAGTGCAAAAAGCACTTTTTAATATTTTTAAAAAATAGTAAAACAAAGCACTTTGTTCGAGCGGCTTGATAACGTAAGAGTTAGCCTGGTGATAACGTGTGGTGGTATCCCGCCAGAACACAAAAAAGGCGGTTTCCTAGTGCTTATATCCTGGTCGTGTGTGTCGTACACGCGTGGCTTCGCGTTGCAATAACGTCTACAAGCTGCACCTAACGGTTGTCCATGCTCGTACCAAGTTTCAGCCCCGAAATCGCGTTGAGTGGCGCGCAAAGTGTGTGAACGTAAACCACCAGCCCCAACATTTCTTATTTCTTATACTTTCGATGTACTGATATAATATCTAATCACACAGGAGGAGTCGATACGCCACTTGTGATGATTGATGAAGAAGAAGGAGAAGAAGCTGATTACCTAGTTAGTGGACTTGTCGTTTTGCTAGCTATGTTGTATCTACTTAGACTTCTTGATTATGTTTTCTCACTTGTCCGGCGCTAACGCAAATGTGGCAAATACTGTGGAGTCAATGGCGAAGGGCTTTTCGAAGCACCTTGGAGTGGAAGCTTCTGCTGTTCCCCTCCAACAAAGATGTTGCTAGAAGATGGAGAGACGATCAGGAGAACCTGTTGCTACTGTGGAGAATACACACTGCGATAGTGTTTCACGCAACGTGACGGCTGCGCAATGACATTTACTTCGGCGAAACACAAGCGGTGGCGCCAAATATCGCTAACTTACAGGCTTCATTTCGAAGCCACTGCCATTTCCTGTTTCGGCATTCATCGGATTGGAATATTGACGGCGGAGCGCTTAATCGAGTGCTTACGCGCTTGGGATTCGTGTCAGAACAGACCGAACTTCTTCCTAACCTCCCACGACAACGAATATGGACTCCGCGATGTTAGACGTAAGGCACTGGTAATAGCATAGGTCTGCAAGACGTAAGTCCAGCTAAAGTTAATCAACTTTTACCCACCTAGACTTCTTGATTATTGTCGGAGAATCCAAATTCGGTCACTTGGTTGGGGTAAGCTTTCTTGGTTTGGATGGATCGAAACCCATTCCTCGCTGATGATTGATTGAGTAGGAGAAACCATTTTGGACAATGCTTAGGCGCAGGACTCGCCATTGGCGTTGGCAAGGTCGAGCACCCAGTAGTGCTTGTACTGCTTGGTCTTGTCGTAAGAGTAACCAGGGCCGATGAACTTGAGGTCGCTGTACAAGTACGCGCTCGAAGATTTGATCCAAGTGGCCACGACAGCGTCGGCACTTGCTTGGCCGGCAGCTACCAGCTCGGCTGACTGCGTCGTCTTGATCTTCTGTGCGCTGTACCGCGTGGACGGTGTGGAACCATCCGATCCCTTGGTGCTGACCTTGTTGTTCTTGGCGTTGTCACTCGCCAAGACTTGCGCCGCCTTCGCCAGCTTCGTGTTGATGCACACCGGCTTGAGCCCCTTGGCAGCTCGTTTGGCGTTCACAGCGTCCAGCAATTTCTTGCTAAAGTCAGCGACCTGCAGCTCGCGGGAGATGTGGTCTTCGTGCACAGCAGCATCGGCGTTCGCCATGCCAACGAGGGCCACGAGAGCGAGCGCGAAGAATCCCTTGATGTTCATGGTGTTGGTGAAGCGGTTAGCTGAGAGGAGGTCGCTGGCAAGTTTGAAAGTGAGAGAGTGCTGGCCTTCTTGGACTGGAGGGGCAATACATGGCACATGCACTGCTGTGTTAGAGAGTTCTCTAGCGCCTTGCACAGCTCAGGATTTTCTGGAGAAGTGGGGTAACGTGTGGGAAGACTCTCTATGTTACGCCGATGAGGTCAAATTTTACCCACGTAGATGTTGAAGATGGCTAACCACGAACAACAAAAAGGTGGTCGTTAGGCGGACACGAAATACCATGTACCAGTTGTACGAATCCAGATCACTGAAAAGGATGGCAGTGATCTACATTACACGTACGTGAATCTGCGCCAGTGAATTTCTAATGCATTGATTACCATTGTCGGCCAGTCCAACGACAAGGGCTGTCTGCGTTTTCGAACGCAGCACTTCGGAACAGAACGATCTAACTGCGTGCATACATGTACAATTGTCGATGAGAAACTTACTGGAATTCCAAATTCAAAGGACGGGAAATAAAAGATTATCCAGGATCTTTGTTTCGGACTACGGTTCCTTGGTAAAAACCTACGCGCATTTCTCTCCGTCGGCGTTGGCCATGTCCACCACCCAGTAGTGCTTATACAGCTTGGTGCTGTCGTATTTGTAGCCAGGGCCGATGAACTTGAGGTCGCTGTACAGGTACGCGCCGGCAGACTTGACGAAAGTTGCCACGACGGCATCCACCGTGGTGTAGCCCGCCGCGACCATCTCGGCCGACCTGGAGGGGAAGATACGCTGTGCGTTGTAGCGCATTGTTGGTGTCGACCCGTCCGAGCCGCGTGTGTTGACGAAGTTGTTCTTGGCCATGTCATCGGCCAGGACCTGCGCCGCCTTCATCAGTTTATTGTTGATGCAGACGGCCTTAAGCCCCTTCTCAGCGCGCTTCGAGTTGATAGCGATCGCCAACTTGGTACTGAAGTTGACGACCTGCAGCTCGCGTGCCACGGCGTCGACTTCCTGTGCTGCGGCTTCACCGTTGGCGACGCCAAGGAGTGCGACGAGAGCAAGCGCGAAGAAACCCTTGATGTTCATGTTCGTCCTTCGCTGTTGAGGAGGTGGTTGGAATTGTGCTGCAATTTGAAGAGTGAAGGCAATGTAGGATCCAGAGTGGCCGTCTTGCGGTTCGTTTTCCCCGTTCGTGCTCCAATCTATGGCCTGTGAACTGGGGTAGACGCTCTGCTTACGCGAGGTAGCAGTGCCAGGTGAGGCAACAACGGACAGAAACCCCCTCTGTGTCACCGGATTCTAGGCGTTGACACACTGCGAAGGAACTTATACCGGTGCGGTGGTTGCAACAGGGTGTTTACCAGTCGAAACGACTGTGCGGACAGCAAAAAGCTCGCAATTCGGCGGTCGTAAGTGATTGTAGCCAATCTGGAATCGCGAGTCGGTCGTACAAGTGATGGCACGCAACGGACTCGGCCGTTGAAAAATTCCCCATGCAACTGTCATCCGAAGCAACGCGGCATCATGAATGGGTAAAGCAATCAGCTGTGTACTCAGTACTACACTACACTGGAAGCGCGTTGTTCCATTGAGCCGCCTGCGATTGTGCCGAATGTAGTGGTTGGAAGTTCCAACTTGGAACTGCCATTGGAATGTGACACATAACCTAAGTTTTAGTGTCATCACACTGTTCGAACCGCGCCAACCCAGGTCTGACAGAAGTACTGGCGGACCGCCAACGTTAATTCTGGTGTTCTTACAAGAATTAAAATTGCGAGAACAAGAACATTGCTGTGACGTTGACCCCTTGTATGATAGTACTACTTCGAAGTAGTATTTTATGTTTTGCCAGTGTAAACTCATTTTTCTGGAACAACATAAGCCGGGAACCGCGGCACCTTAACATTTTGCAGTTATATCCTATAGAGCGGATCAAGCAGTGACTGGCAGGAATTTTTCGACGGCCGAGTCCGTTGCGCGCCTCCTGCTGGTTGCCGACTCACAATGGCAGATTCAATGAGCCGTCCCAGTCCCTCTCTTACGACCGCCGAGTTGCGAGCTTTTTGCTGTCCGTACACAGTCGTTTCGACCGGAAACGACACTGCAGAGATAAGCCTCTCCGTAGTGTGCCAACGCCTAGAATCCTGTGACACGGAGGGAGTTTCTGTCCGCTGTTGCCCTCGTACATTTGAAATCGCAGGACGGTGCGCAGCGCAAGAAGGCTCCCAAGTTCGGTACCTGCCCACGTTACCCCTTTTCAAATTGCAGCACGATCCCAACCACCTCCTCCCAGCAAAGTACTACTATGTACATGCACCCGCCAACTACGCCAACGACCAACGCTCGGCTCTCTTTCTCGCTCTTTGAGCAGATACGTGTCTGCTAAGTGCCCCCCCCCCCCTCTTGCAACTTACCGCGCTACATGTAACACCTCCTGTAGACCGGAGGTCCGGAGACTCTCCGCCGGCGGCACACTGCATTGCTTGAGGCCCTCAAGCCTTGCGTCAAGGATTCTTGAAGCTGGATAATTTACAGTCTTGGCAACCGGATCAATTTTGCTGACGTCGCCTCCCTGATTTACCCTACAGCTGCATGGAGCTAACTGTACTGTACTTAAGTACGTACACACCAGCACCGTAGCAAGGTTTGACCTTGGCTAAAGCAACGACGCGGTGTTGGCGTTGAAGTTTAAAACCCTCACCTGTTGATTTGTAGCGATGATTGGCTCCTTGCAAAATGGATTTCGTGTGAAAGCTTTCCAAGCACACTAGTTTTGATGTGCAGCAGAAAATTTCAATCCCTCTTTCGGTGTTACCTTGGTTGCACTGATGAAAGGAAAGGCCTACATGTATAGGATTCGTTGCCGCGGCATGGCCCGCAGGAGTACATGTAGTTGATGAATATGTTCGTGCACATGTAGACCTCTTTTGCAACTTGCCGGTACTGTCGACCTTGAAGGTTACAGATCATCCACGCCTGCATCCATGACGAGATCGTATCGTAAGCAGCTTACATGTAGTAAGCGCGTCGCCCTCCCTGATTCATACTGTGTTTCCCCATCCTGATTCATGTATTACGCCGTACTTTTGCCAGAAATCATGAGCTTTGCCCCCGGGGCCAACCGAACCAGCCTGTGGATCCTTTCCCTGACCGATCTCGCCATGTAACAGCTCACTTTTGAATTTGCAACGTCAAGAGCAAGACTCCAAGCCTCCTCCGCCATGAACATCAAGGGACTTTTCGCGCTCGCCGTTGTTGCGCTCGTCGGCATGACCAACGCTGAGGCTGAGGACGTCGCCCGCCAGCTCCAGGTCGCTGACTTCTCCGCGAAGCTTCTGACCGCTGTGAACGCTAAGCGCTCCGAGAAGGGCCTCGCTGCTGTCTGCATCAACACCAAGCTCGCCAAGGCCGCGCAGGCCCTTGCCGATGACAACGCCAAGAACAACAAGGTCAGCACCAAGGGCTCCGACGGCTCGACCCCGACCACGCGTTACGACACGCAGGGCATTGAGACCGCCCAGTCGGCTGAGCTTGTGGCTGCCGGCCAGGCCAGCGTCGACGCTGTGGTGGCCACTTGGGTCAAGTCCTCGAGCGCGTACCTGTACAGCGACTTCAAGTTCATCGGCCCTGGCTACAAGTACGACAAGTCCAAGCAGTACAAGCACTACTGGGTGCTGGACTTCGCCAACGCTGAGGGCGAGTCCTGCCAGTAAACCAACCATGGTATCCATCATGCGTAAAAGCTAGCTGATACTTTGTAATACAACCAAATTTTTGCATTTGTACATGTCCAAAGTTCAATTCAGTGTACTTTGTACTTCGTATAATACTACAGCGTGCTAAGCGAATGGCAGCGGGCTCATCAGTGGACGAAAGTGACAGCTGGATCTGCTGGCAGCAACACTGTTGCTGTGAGGATCCAAAGATGGTCGATCGTCGATTCGAATGGCCACGTTGCAAACGCTTCAACGATGGCAAACTTCAGATTTGCCTCGTCACAAGTACGTGACAGCCAGACCCCGTTGGATAGGCCTGCAATATTACGGAACCTGGCAGCGTAGCGTACGTACTCCGCGCGCCGTACGCGTGCATTGGACCTCCACCACTACCTTGTACTCTTGCTGGCTGTAGCTCCACCGCTGCAAAAAGATACGCGGACCATTGCGTCGTAACGCCGGAACCCTGGTTTCAGACGGTCAACCTGTATCCTTGCGCTGCGCATGAGGCTGAAGGTCAGGCGCCGACGCCGTTGGAATCGACCTCCCCATCTACAATCGGCTCTGGTGATCATAAGCTTTGCATGGCGTGGGGTGGGGTGCGTTTCTCACCTGCAGCTAGGGCTTCACGGCGTGAAAGCGTTGCCGTCCGAAAAAAATATCCCCGAACTCTGTTTCATTCTCCAAATTGCAGCGCAATACCAACTCCTTCCTCCACTCCAAGCGAAGTACAAGTATGAAGGCCTTCCTCGCTCTCGCTCTCGTGGCTCTCGTCAGTTCGGCTGACGCGCAGGTCGCAGACTACAGCTCCAAGATGCTCACGGCCGTGAACGCCAAGCGTGCCGCGAAGGGTCTGAGCGCCGTCTGCATCAACACCAAGCTCGCTGCCGCTTCCCAGGCCCACGCCGAGGACATGGCGGCCAAGAACTTCATCGGCACTTCGAGCTCGGACGGATCCACGCAGATGGACCGCCTTGAAGCGCAGAACCTGACCGTGTCCGCCGCTGCCGAGCTTGTTGGTGCCGGCTACACGTCGGTGGATAAAGTGGTGGACGCGTGGCTCAAGGCCTCGAGCGACTACATCTACGCCGACTACCCGTTCATCGGCCCCGGCTACAAGTACGACAAGACCAAGCAGTACAAGCACTACTGGGTGCTCGATCTCTCGGACGGTGAGGGCGAGACCTGCGCTTAGATCGTAGCTGAAAAGTTTTAACATCGGGAAAGAATGAAACGTAGTTAAAACCGAACATGATGACGTGCAACGCAGACCTTAGCTAGCGCCTCTCGTAGTTGATGAACCGCAACGCTAGCAACCCCAGGATCCGCAGTACAACGATGATAAGTACGACAACTCCCATGTTGCGCGCCAACTGGTCGTGTCGAGCTCCGAACGTGTACTCGACGTACTCTTTTACGTTTGGAAACGTGAGCGTAACGGGGGCGTTGGCCAACTCCTGACAACCGATGTCATTGTCGCCGGTACTTGGACAATCAGCGAACACAAGTGCGGCTAGAGCACTGAACGAGTACCGTAGAGGGACGATCTGGTAGAGCCACTTGTATCCTGCCGGGATGGAGTTGACTGGCGGATTGAAGCCCATAAAGAGGAAACTGGCAGTGTTAACCACCACCCCAACCACCATCGCCAACTCAGCTGTCGGTAGTGCGTAGGCCAGCAATTGACCCATGTAGACTTGCAGTAGTACGAGGAGAGCAGTGTTGAGCCAGAAGAGAGCTCCCGATACAACGCCACCAGTGAAACCAACCATGGGGTAGAATACTACTGAAAACAGTAGAGTGCTGGCAAACACGTACGGGATCTCGACGATCGACCCGGCGACGAAGTACCAGAACGCACTGTACGTTTGACCGGCCCGTTCACGATAGAAGGAAGCCCGGTCACCCACCGCCACTGGAAGAACACCAAAAAATGACACGATCCCGTTGAATCCCGTGGCGATGAAGAGCATCCCAACACCAGCATTAGCGCCAGCGTACGATCCGTAGTCTGCTTCGAGGAACGCGACACCGAAGATCAACGCCAGAACGAGAGAAATGCCGGCACGCGTGATGTTGTAGGATGCCGTTCGCCAGTGCGACCGGAAGCTGCGTTGCACCAAGAAGTTAAGCTGTACAAGAGCTCCTGCCGCTCGTTTGCTAGCAAACGTCAGCTCAGCGTGGTCGTCTGAAGGACACGCGACACCGGGCTCCTTCATCGCGGCATCCAACAGCTCTTGGAGTTTACTAGCCTTGAAAATATCAGCAAAGTCGACTGAAGGTGCGTCTCCAGAGGTTTTATCTCCTGTATTGACCCCCGCGCCAATGCATTCCAGCATCCACGTGGCTGGATTCGCTTCAGGTTGAAGCGGAGCAACACCAGGAAGTTGTTCGAAGTACTGCACCAAGTCCCGGCATTGCGGACCAGTATCGCCGAAGAAAACCGTGCGACCACCTCGCTGCAGCAACAAAACGCTGTCGAATAGCCCAAAGACTTCAGCGGACGGCTGGTGGATCGTAGTGAGCACTGTTCGTCCGGATCGAGCCACCTTCTGCACGCCTTCCATGATCGCCTTCGCGGCCGCAGCATCCAGCCCACTGGTAGGTTCGTCAAGGAAAAGGATGCTGGGTTGCGCTGCGAGTTCCACCCCAACTGTAAGGCGTTTCAGTTGCTCCATTGAAGCTCCACGGACGATGCGATCGGCAATAGGATGGAGATCAAGGAGGTCTAGACACTCACGGACTGTGTCACGCTTCACGCTGTCTGGAACGTCTGCCGGTTGTCGGAGGAAAGCGCTAAACGTTAACGCCTCGCGAAACGTAGCGCCTTCACAGTGTACGTCTGTTTGTTCGCAGTACCCAGTGCACCGACGCATGCCCAAGTCACTAGCTTCGTGTCCATTAAGGAGAATTCGACCACGCACGGATCCCCCTGGTTTGCGGTGGGCAATGACATCCATCAATGTCGTTTTCCCAGCACCAGAAGACCCCATTAGTGCGGTCATAAATCCCGGGCGGGCAAAGCCGGAAACACCTTTGAGAATCTGTAGCGTCTTGTCATCACTCGGAATCTCCACATCCTCTTGTTCTTCTTTCTCTTCTTGCTCGTTTTCTTCTGGTTTGACCTTCTTGAGGTGGTGGGGCATCGGTACAGAATACCAAATATCCTCAAAGGCCAACGTGACGGGAACAAAGTTCCATTTGGGAGCTTCGCCTTCAGGTTGAACCGTGATTCCAACTGACTCAATCCCTCGAGGAGTTTTTACCAGTCCGAACGCATGTTCGTCGTCATTTTCTACATCGTTCGAGACACTTGCACCTCCGTCCTCTGGTCCTTCGAAGCGGCGGCGTTCCAAAGCCCACACAGCGAGAACCAAGAAGAGCATGTAACAACCCACGACGAAGACCATACTAAGGTCCACGTACTTCTTGCTCGCTGGCACGTCAAATAAGGAGAGATAGTACTCACCCATGGTTCCTCCTCCCGAAAGCGTACAGTAGTCAACATCTTCATATACGCAGACATCGAAGCGTGGCGCTCGAAACTGATTCACTGCCAGCCCACGGATACCCCATGCCACTGGACTAATCCAGTAGAGCCAAATAAGGTAGTCCGGGATCTGGTCTTTCGGGATAGCGAACCCCGAAAACATGACGAAGAAGAGCACGGACAGCATCGCCATGGGCATCGCCACGTTCATGTTGGGTGTAAGCGCTACCAGTAAGAAATACCAGGCCCCAAAGGCCAAACTGGAGAGAAACACGATCGCTTCGTACCGCACAAACAGCTCAGCGTCGGGTACGAAGCCACAGAGCCAATAAATGAGTGAACCGAAGACGATCGTCTCGAACAGAGCAACTGGAATGTGGCTCAGTGTGCTAGCGAGCACGAAGGACGAAGAGCGATAGAAATTGGCTCGACGTTGCCGGTAGAAGATATCACGGGCTTCGAACAGTGTCGGGATTTGGGCTGCCTGACCCAGCGACACGAAGAAGATCACGGAGAAGACGACGCCCATAACGACCTGAACATCCGTCGCCTCGAAGTCGTAGAAGGTGCTGGCGTAAAGCAGTCCCATGACCACAGTCATGACGGCTCGGCCGACAACGAACGCTATGTTGCGACTTAGTACCAGCATCTCTCGGCGGACAAGAGTCCACGTACTCGCAATGAAACCTTGCTGGAACTCAGGGATAGCGTCCATGTACTTGTGTGTGGCATCAGCCATACTTCTATCCACTGGAGTGTCTAATTGCCGCAGTCTCTCATGGTAGACGGAGGAGCTTTTAAACACTGCAGCAAACTGGTCCGCTGTACAGGGAGGTTCTTGACTTGGGTTGGTTTGATACCGGACCTGGTCATCAGTGCCCAGATCCATCAAAAAGTCAGCGAAGTCCCGTCCTGAAGGGCAGTAGAAGCCAAGAGTTTCAAAGTAACCCCGGACTTTACTAACAGGACCGTGGTAGGCCACACGTCCGCCCATGAGCAACAGAACGTCGTCGAAGAGCTCGAAGACCTCGGGAGCAGGTTGCAACAGTGCAGCTACTACGGTTTGTCCGAAGGAACGAGCTCGACCTCGTAGTGTTGAAACGATATCGAAGGCCGCAGCACTGTCGAGTCCTGTCGTGATGCTGTCCAGGAACAAGGCGAGCTTGAAGCCAACGAGCATTTCGCCCGTCGTGACGCGCTTCTTCTCGCCTCCGGACACCCCTCGCTGCAGACTTCCGCCTATGATCGTGTCCGCGCACTGCTGCAGACCCAGCAGCTCCAAGGTGATCCGTGGTAAGTGACGCAACAGCGATCGAGCGGTGGCTTGTGCGTCCGCGTTCTCCTCTTTGCGTGGCGAACGGTTAAGTAACTCTTCGACGTGTTTTCCAAAGTACGCGGTGCTGCAAGTATGTGCGAACTCGTGGGTTTCACGAACCGTAAGAGTAGACAAGTGCAGGTCTTGCTGGGGAACGTAGGCCGCAAACTGCGGTAAACGGCGAGCCAGAGCTTCGCGAGACTCATCGTTGTACGTGACGTCGCCGTCGACAGTGATGTCGGCGCTTTCCATAGGGAACCGACCGCTTAGCAACTGCAGTAGAGAGGATTTACCCGCCCCCGGTTGGCCTAGAACGAGCGTCATAGTGCCCGGTTTGAAGACGCCCGAGATCTCTCGAAGGATGTAGCGGTTCGCGGTACCGTTGACCACATTTCCTCCCTTGAAGCAAGACGGTACATAAGTTCTCAAAGACTTGGTTACCGCTTGACCGAGAACTCTTGGCAACGTCGGAAGCTCTGCACCCGATCCATTATTGTGCAGGACTGGGGTCTGCACGGCTAGAGAGACGTCCCGTAGACGGATTTCGAGGCGAGGAAGCGATTGATCAGCAGCGAGACGGAACTTGTTCGCAATGGAGCGGTGGAATGCGTCAGGCCCTGCAGCCAAGAACGCACTCGGTGGTTGTTGGTCGCTCGTTCCCATTACTGTCGTAATTTCCGAAAGAATTTCGTGACTTGTCCCGTTGACGGCGAGTTCGGGAATGACCGACGTGAAGGAATATCGAAAAGCTCAAGCAGTCGTTCGATAAGTGGACTCCTTCCCTCAAAGTCTCCGATGCGAGCGCCGGATCCATTGTTTTGTCAGAGATCACTTGGCATAATACCACCCGATCACTTGTTTTGTCAGAGTTCGCTTGGCATAATACCGTATAAAAGGGCTATCCGAGCATTTCCGAAACTGCCACCAGCTCACACGGTTCAAGGAAAAACGCACTAGAGGAGAAAGTGAAGTTCATTGGGAGCGCGACTGACTTCGTCGGCGCATTAGCTGCTCGACAACTCTACGGAGCCTTCTCGCTCGCCTTGTCCTTGGCCGCCTTGTCTTCCTTCTTCTCCTCCTTCTTGTCCGTGAAGCCTACCTCCTCCGACTCTTTGTACTTAATCTTGTTGTTCACGAGGTTGTGCAGTGCGATCGTGCAGCGGATCAGCGACGACAAGTAGATCACCTGTAGGCAAGCAACAATCAAACACGTCAATAAAACAGCTCTACCCCTAAAAAAACACTTCCCGAGGCTGTACTTACGAAATGCATGTCGTTAGTCTTCATGAACATGGAGCGCACGAGCTCGTCGATGTTCAGGTTTGGCAGCAGGTTGAAGATAGTCTGCATGTTGTAGATGATCTGGTGGTTGGGCGGCAGACGGCCGGCCACCACGTTCTCCAGGTACGTCTTCATCTCTTCTAGTCTCTCCTTCAGCCCATTAAGCGCCGTCATCTTGTGCTTCACCTGTCCAGCCAGCGAGCTGACCGACGGGTCATTGATATCACGCAGCAGGTGCTCCACACCGACCTCTTCCGCCTCGTAAGCTCCCACCGTCGACTTAATGTGCTTGAACACGCGCTTGATGGCTTTGCCGTCCTCCTCCACCTCCTCAATGGATCCATAAGCAGTAGTGGGCAGTCCCTCCACATTAGGACGGACGTCACAAATGACCAGAACCGGGTGCGGACAGTAGCGACGGAACAGATCGTCGATGTCCAGGTCGGCCTTGCGGATCTTCGGACCAGAACTGTAGAAGCCCACAATGCGTTCCTTGGCGTTGATCTTCTTGAACATCTGGTACATATTCTCCAGGAAGTCGTGGTCTAAGTACCAGATCCCAGGGTTACGCAGGTCCTCGTCGAAAGGAACCGCGAACGAGTTGGTGATGTCGCACTTGCCATGGAAAGTCGAACCTAGCAGAACTCCCACCACGCGCTTGCTGGTGTCGCGCGCCACGCGGTTGTAGTGGTCCACAATACTCAGCAGCACCAGCGGGTGCGTCACCACCTCCTCGGGGAGGCCCTTAAAGTGCAGCGTCGTCTCCGTCGTCTCCGCCATCGAGCAGCTACAGATACAGATCTATATTTTTTCGTGAATAAAGAAAATCTTCCCCCTGTGAAGTAAACATGAAGTAAGATCACTGAAAAGACTATTTATTTTTAAAATAGTCCGATTTGGTCACCGGCTAATTTCCCACCTCAGACGATGACTTCGGCTGCTACACTGCGTGCCATCTACCGGTGTCTGCTGCGTGATGCGCGCGAACTGCAGCGCACGCCGCACTTTAATGTGCGTCGGCAGCTGCGGCTGGAGCAGTGGAGCACCGGCAGTTTTGTAGAGTCTCTGTCGGCAGAGGAACAGCAAGAGCTACAGACTCAGGACTCCTGCACTCCGAGGGTGTTTACATCGGTGAAAGGTTTCCAGAAGCTGCGGGACAATGCGTTTCGAATGGGATCGCCAAGTGTTGACATTGTGGAGAGCATCAAGCAAGGATTCCGCGAGAATATGCAGCTCAGCGACCCAAAGGTGGAGGAAACGAGGATTTGAAGTGCTTTCGAGTGTCAACACTGATGATGAGTTTTTGTTGTTCACAGCTTAGAAGTGCCAAGCTAGACAAAGCATTTGAGTGCGTGAATGGAGTATTTGTATCTGGAGTGGTGATATACTTATTCATTGATCCATTTCTGATTGTAGAGCGTTGAGAGAGTTGTCCGAGCAGCTTTTGCTGGCCAAGTGCTCCAGTGGTAAAGTATTCTCAGTTTTTTTACTTCAATACTGGATTGGGTTCTGATCTTCTGGTTGCCCGTCTTGCTGCAGTTACTGTGACGGACGGTGTCCGCATAGAGGCGACGAGTAAGTACGTGCCGACCCACAGTAACCCGACCTCGGACACCTACCGCTTCACGTACCGGATTACCATCACCAACCAAAGTAAGGGCATTTGTTTGATCGTTGCAGCTGAAAAGCACTACATTTGCTCACTTCTGCGTTTGTGAAGACGAGGAGTGCTCGGTTCAAGTTCTAGGACGCCAATACACGTTCGAGAGCGCAAAGGGTCAGCGGATCGCACTGCCTCGGAACTCCCCTGGGGTGGTTGGCGAAACGCCGTTGCTGGCGCCAGGCCAGACGTTCGAGTACGCTAGTGGAGTGGACATTGACGCTCCGCAAGGGTCCGTTACCGGCTGTCTACACGTCGTGCGCAAGACGAAGGACCCTGAGGACGAAGCCGACGGCGAGCTGTTCGACGCGTTTGTATCGAAATTCGCCCTCGTAGCCCCGCACACTCCTTTGTAGCGGACGAGCGGTGAGCTTGGGCGTTGCAGACAGCAAATCATTTCGCCGGTCGAGTGGTTGCTGTTCTGTGTCATCGCTGAGGCTACAGTATGCCTGCAGCAACGAGAATGGAGAAATCTTTATATGGATCTTCGCTGCCCCTACTGTAATGAAGCGGAGTTCTAGCATGGTGTGTGTACATGTACTTCTTTTCTCCTGGCTTCAGAGAGGATGCAGACTTGGACGTCGAGCCGAGCTGTTGCTTTCATGCACTGCCAATACTCGTATCTTTGCATCTCCCATCCACCAAGCACCAAACATGCGACTGGCACAAGAATGCTTACTCGACCAGCGCGTGGTAGGTCGGGTAGTACATCTTGGACGCGACGAAGTCTTCCAGCGTCGCGCCGCGGCGGATCGTCGGCCGGAAGCCAGCGACGTCCTCCTCAATAGCGGTCTCGCAGACAGCCGTGGCCACCTTGAGCGACACGTCACGGATGTTCTCCACGGACGGGAACACTTGGCCATTGGCAATCTCCTCCGGGGTCATGCACTGCGACAGCGCCTTAGCAGCCGCGTAGAGCATACCATCGGTCACACGGGTTGCCTGGATCACGGACGCCGCAAGACCCACGCCCGGGAAGATGAACATGTTGTTGCACTGGCTGATGTTGTACTGCGTGCCCTTGTACATCACCGGATCAAAAGGACTGCCGCTGGCGAACACGCACTTGCCCTTGGTCCACTCGTACGCCTGCTCGGCCGTGCACTCCGCCACAGAGGTGGGGTTCGACAACGGGAACACAATCGGGTGCTCCGTGTGATTGGCCATTTCCTCCACGGCCTCCTGCGAGAAGGCTCCAGCAGCGGCACTCAGACCCATGAGCATCGTGGGCTTCACCTGCTTGATCACGTCCACGAGGCTCGTCTTGTCCGCGATATCCTTACGCGAGAAGAACTGCTGGCCCGAGTTCAGCGACTCACGGGATTCGCCCAACAGTCCATGCTGGTCGAGGATGTAGAAGCGCTCGCGAGCCTCCTCGGTCGTCATGCCCTCGCGCAGCATACCCTGAAGCAGCGTGGTGGCCACACCAAGACCAGCACTGCCAGCACCAAGAATAACAATACGCTGGTCCTTCAGTGGGATCTTGACGCGCTCGCAAGCGCTCAGAGCGCCAGCCAGCACCGTAGCACCCGTGCCTTGAATGTCATCGTTGAAACAGAGCTGCTTCAATCGGTACGCGTTCAACACGTCCGCAGCGTGTTCACTGGAGAAGTCTTCGAACTGCACCAGCACCTTGGGCCAACGGTGACGCACAGCGCGCATGAATTCGTCCACCATTGACCAGAAAGCCTCACCGGTGAGACGCGGCTGCTGCACACCGAGGTAGTACGGGTCCTCAAGCAGCTTCTTGTTGTTGGTTCCTGTGTCAAGCATCACCGGGAGGACCTTGCGCGGATCGATGCCACCAGCAGCCGTGTAAAGCGCCAGCTTTCCGATAGGGATACCCATGCCATTAGCACCAAGGTCACCAAGACCAAGGATACGGCTACCGTCAGTGACCACGATCACTTCCACGTCGTCAGACGGCCAGTTGTGCACCATAGCACCGAACTGGCTGCGGTCACGTGTACTGAAGAACATACCGCGCGGGCGACGGAAAAGGTGGCCGAACTTCTGGCACACCAGTCCGACCGTCGGAGTGTACACAACGGGAGCTAAAGTTGAAGTGAGCAGAGTGTTAGTGATATCCAAGCAACAACACCATTGCTACTAAAAGTACGCACCCATTTCCTTCATGTGCTTAATCAGCAGACGGAAGAACAGCGTCTCGTTACGGTCGTGCAGGTCCGTGAGGAAGCGGCTCTTGCTGAGCGGGTCCTTCTCCTCGCAGAAGGTGTCGTACAGCTTGGTCAGCTGCGCCTCCACCGTAAGGCGACGCGGCGGCACCAGACCACGCAGACCTGATAAGCAATAGCAATGGCAATGTTAATAACCGGTTCATGCAGCAAATCTGCGACTGTTAATGACGTCGTACCGAGACGGTCACGCTCGACGTGCGGGAAGCCCGTGCCCTTGTTGTACAGCGGGTCGTGGATAATGTTCAGGCCCTTGAGGCCCGTCTTGATCGGTGGGTTGTACTTCCTCAGCGTGGTCAGGTACGTGTCCAGCGTGTCGTGCTCGGAGCCCGTGGGCTCACCGCTGGCCAAGGCCTCCTCGTCCTCCTCGTGGTCCTGAGTGAAGATGGGCGTCGACAGGAAGCGCGTCTGCAGCACTGACGTTGCGCGCGGCACGGCAGTCGCTGCCTGCTGCAGCGTGCGCTTCTGGGAGCGGAACTGGCGCGCCAGCATCGTGTGCAGCAGATCGGGAAGGGAGTAAACTGAAGCTTGGCTGCTTGGGAGCGAATTGCCGAATGATCGTGGTGTCACTCGATCGGCTGCTTGGTCGGAAAAAGACAAAAGATGGTACTATTGCCAAAGCTTGGTCAATGATTGGTTCAAAATTCAAAGATTGCGGCAAGGAGTAGCAGGATTCTGAGCACAATATGCCGAGCGCGTCAACAGATCAGGGGTCTTACTAGGTGTATATAAATGAAGAATTTGTGTATGTACGCCGGCTAGAAGATACTCAAGTTTTATCAAAGAGCCAAGGAGAAGAAGGTTGAGCTACTCAACTTTGTATTGAAGACAAAAGTTGTAGCTATCGCGGTGGCGTGTCATGAGTGGCCTTTCCTGTGCACACTCGCCTACGAGTGCAGCAAATTAGTATTATTGGTCGAAAACACGCCACGAAAAACAGCCGCGATGAGCCGAGTTGCAGTCGTCGACTGCCAGTCGACAACAAGCCGCTACGGCTTGACGGCATCCCGAGCGTTTCTACAGGATCTCTTGAATGCTTCCTGTCTCAATTGCCGGTAGCAAAAGAATTGATTTCCGCTTGCAAAAACCTTTTCGCCAAGACACGCACGCTGTGGCGATCTATCCCTGCAATCGGAGACTGCAGTACATGTACCTCACTATGCTTTGGCGCAGATTGCTTCTTCTCAACGGGGGACATACGAAGGTACACGTGCGGTAAACAGCCAAGAAAGCACTGGTGACGGTTAACACGAAAGCTTCGAAGTTGAAGTCATAGAGACAGCAACGGCAATCTAGTAGATTACTACTGCATACTGAGCTGGAAGATGGTTGGCACAGCGTGCTCCTTGAAGTGACTAGCTCAGCCAGAATGTATGCTGAAGCCGTGGTCATATCTTTTATACGTCTTTGGAGTCCGTCGTGGTGCACAGGAAACCACAGACAACTCTGTTTTGGTGGACGCAGCTTGCATCCACACGCATCGGCCCACACAGCGTTTTTTCGCGACCGTCACTTCACAAGGCTGCGGTGAAGCACATCTGCTGTGATGCAGCAGCTACAGTACAGGTCGCTTTCGCTGGTTTTCGTGAAGGAAAAATACATGTCTTTCACTGACCCTGACGCCTGTTTGGTGTCCTCTTAATCTCGCACAGTATCGCTGTGAACTCCGACTCAAACGACCGACAGCAGTAACGTTTTTCGTCTATGAAAACCTTGCACTTGCACCTGATAACGTGGTGCTTTGGGGGACAAATTTGTCCCCAAATGAATTGATGTGTAAATTGCGTGTAAATCACTAACACGATGTGGACAACACTACTTAGTGTCAACCACACCTTTCGTACCCAAAATATGAGAAATGTGTCGTCCACATGCGACGTAAATCACAAATGTGCCATAGTGAAACCAAGTCGTGACGTCAGCGTTGGATACGTTTTCGGAAAAAATCCGCTGGCTCATTTAGCAAAAAGCAGCTTGAAGGAGAATCTTTGCACGAGCGACAACAGCATGGCGACCGAGAGCGCGTTCACGGGGGCAGGCAAGCAGGCCGGACTGCAGGCCTGGCGTATTGAGGACCTCCAGCCTGTGGCTGTGCCGGCCTCCAGTCTGCACAAGCTGCACAGCGGCGACAGCTACATCTTCCTCAAGACGAGCGAGGCGACAACGTACGAATACACAACCCCATTCATTTTCCCCTCACTAACTATAGAGAGCACCGGCAACTAACCTCCCTTTTGTGTTGCAAATGATCTATTGTCAGTGGCTTGAAGTGGGACATCCACTTCTGGCTGGGGAAGGACACGTCCCAGGACGAGAGCGGCGTGGCTGCCTACAAGACGGTGGAGCTGGACGACGCACTGGGCGGCGTGCCAGTGCAGCATCGCGAGTGCCAGGGCCACGAGTCGGCGTTATTCCTGTCCTACTTCAAGGCTACGGGTCTGCAGTATCTTGAGGGAGGTGTGGCTAGCGGCTTCAATGAGGTCAAGCGTGACGACTACGTCACACGTTTGTACCGGATTAAGGGCAAGCGCACGGTGCGCGTTGAGCAGGTGCCGCTGAAGAGCTCCTCGCTAAGTGTGGATGACGCCTACGTCCTTGATGCTGGCCTTGAAGTCTACCTGTACGCTGGGGAGGAGGCCAACCGTTTGGAGAAGGCTAAGGCTCTGGAGTTTATCAGCAAGATCAGGGAAGATCGCGGTGGACGTGCCAACGTCACGTTCATTGATGAGGATCCGGAGAATGCTGCTTTCTGGGAAGCTCTGGGCGGCTTTAAGGCTGTCGCGCGCTCGGGAGAGTCAGACGAGCACCACGAAAACGCGGCCAAGAAGAACACAACGGTGCTCCGTGTGAGTGGATCCACTGATGAAAGCCTGCAGGTTGCGGATGTGACCCCTTCGTCGGGTGTGCTGACCAAGGACATTCTGAAGACCGAGGACGTCTTCGTCATTGATGTTGGCAACGAAGTGTTTGTGTGGGTGGGCAAGACCGCGTCCGAGAGCGAGCGCAACAACGCGTTGTCGGTTGCTGTGCACTACTTAAAGGAGGAAGGTCGCCCCTCGCACACGCCCATTACCCGTGTTGTGGAAGAGGGAGAGACCCCACTGTTCACGGCGTTGTTCAAGGCGTGGACCGAGCCCAAGGTGCTGGAATTCGGATACCAACCGAGCAAGGGAGTTGCCCACATGCAGGACGACAAGCCTGTGGATGTGAAGGCGCTGCTGAAGGCGGCGTCGCAATCCGAAGAGGACATTGGCGCGGACCCCAATGGTGACGGCAAGCACGAAATTACTGTATGGCGTATCGAGAGCCTTGAGAAGGTGGAGGTGCCGAAGGAGCAGTATGGCCACTTTTACGATGGCGACAGCTACATTGTTCTGCACGTGGTGACACCTTCGAGTGGAAAACCAACCCAGGTGATCTACTTCTGGCAGGGACGCTCGTCAACGACGGATGAGAAGGCTGCCTCTGCTCTGTTGGCCACCTTCTTGGACGACAGCTTGGGTGGATCCCCGGTTCAGGTGCGTGTGACTCAGGGCAAGGAGCCTGCCCACTTCCGTGCACTGTTCAACGGAACGATGATTGTGCACGCTGGCGGCAAGGCTAGCGCTTTCACGAACCGCGACGACGAGGACTCGTACGACACGGATGGCGTTTCGCTCTACCAGGTTCGGGGCACCAATGCGAAGAACACCCTGGCGGCGCAGGTGGACGAGGAGGCCGCGAGCCTCACGTCGGGAGACGTCTTTGTCCTGGTGACCCCTAGCAAGGTCTACGAGTGGCAGGGCAACGGAAGCAGCGCGGCTGAGCGCGAAGTTGCGTCAAACATTGCCTCGATCTTGAAGAAGAACCGCGAGATTGAGGTCGTCGAAGAGGGAAGCGAGTCGGACGAGTTCTGGGAGTTCCTTGGCGGTAAGGGGGAATACGCCAAAACGAAGTCGTCATTTGAAGCTCCCCACGAGCCCCGCCTGTTCCAGTGCTCGAACGCCTACGGGTACTTCGACGCCCGTGAGATCGTCAACTTTGCCCAGGACGATCTCAATACTGATGATGTGTTCATCCTGGACACGTACACCACTCTGTACGTGTGGATCGGTGCTGGTGCCAACGAACCCGAGAGACGTGAAGCCATGGCTCTCGCTCAGAAGTACCTGGCTGTTGCCAAGAGCGACGGACGTGACGAGGGCATCCCCATTGTGGCGGTGCACTGCAACAGCGAGCCGCTTGTGTTCACGAGCAACTTCCTTGCGTGGGATGACGACTTCTTCACCAAGAACGAGTTCTTGGACCCTTACAAGGCTCGTCTCCAGAAGCTGAAGGAGGAGAAGGAAAGGAACGCCCCCAAGGATCTCCCTGGTACGATCACCAACGAGGACATCCGCGAGAAGGAGACCCCAGCGTCCCCGAAGGCTACCCCTGTGTCTCCGAAGGCCTCTCCGGTTGCTTCGCGGGCGATCCCTGTTCTCCCGACGGAGGCTCCTGCTCCGGTTTCGCCAAAGGCCGCTCCAGTGTCCCCTAAGGCCGCCCCAGCTCCCGCTCCGGTGTCCGCTAAGGCCACTGGCAGTGCTGGCGAGACTTTCTCCATCGAGCAGCTGAAGGCTGGCGTTGAGGGTATCGACATTGCTAGGAAGGAGGTAAGTGTACATCACTGTGGCTGCATCCTCTTGTAGTTCTCAGCACTGATTCATGCGGTTCTGCTATGTCTCACAGGACTACCTCTCGGACGCCGACTTCCAGACGGTCATGGAAATGAGCAAGAGCGAGTACGAAGGTCTTCCCAAGTGGAAGCAACAGGCCAAGAAGAAAGAGGTTGGTCTCTTCTAAGCAATTGACCACAGCAGACAGCCCTGAGGAGCTTCAACTTCCCTCAGTACGCCATACGTTGTGATGTGAAAAAGTTTTCATAGCTTACATGAAATGAAGTAACGAAATACTACATGCACTTTCGTCATTCGTTGCCTTTTTGCTTCAAGCTCAACACAACGAAGCTGCCGGATATTCGCTCTGAACTGCGCCGGATAACAACTTTGGATACTGAACTCAAGTAACCAGACCGAAATGGCGTCTTCAGTGACGCCACAGCCCGTTCTGGGGCCCAAACTCGCGCCGTTCACGCCCAGCGGCGACGGGGTGCTCGACCACGCGTTGGATCTGCTGGCGCTTTCGAGCGACGACGTCCTGTTCGATTTGGGCTGTGGGGACGCGCGGATCTTGGTGCATGCGGCCGAGAAGACCGGCGCCAGGTGCGACGGATGCGGGATATGCGTTGCTAGCTAAGGCATTTACTGTCCGGAGCGTTGTTCATTGCTCGCTTGTATTGCAGATGCATTGGCGTGGAGTACAATGAGGAGCTGGTGAAGCGAGCGCGGACTCGAGTCGAGGTGGCACCGTGCGAATGTCAGATGCCAATGCTAGAAATCTGCTGATGGAATGGTCGTTTGTGGCGTGTGATGATGACAGGAGCGTGGGGTGCAGGAGCTGGTAGAGATTCAACACGGCGACGCGTTGGAGGTGGATCTCACGTCGGCGACGGCGCTGTTCTTGTATCTGGTGCCCGATGTGAGGAGATTTAGATTTTGGTCATGTTGAAGCCGCGAGTCAGTTGCTAATGGATTTTGGTGCTTGGTCTACAGGGAATTAAAATGCTGCTGCCAAAGTATGAGGGTTTACAGGGTTTTGAGTTGCGTTCCAGTGGTCTAACGCGTTGACTTCTACAGGTTGGAAGAAGCGCGACGACTGCACGTACGTATCGTGACGTATGTGTTCTCTATCCCAGGCTGGAAACCTGATGACCAGCGCAACTACAAAGGCACCAAAGTACGCTCGCTCCTGCTTGACAATATAATGCCGCCGTGTCATCGTTTTCACAACCTCACCTTCGACATTTCCTCGCAGATCTATCTGTACAATTCCCCAGCAGCCCCTGAGCAATAGTCAATCACTGTATCTTCAAAGGCAACAAACACCTCAAGTTAAATAATGCAGCCTCAATCCCATAGTTCCCAAGCGATAATGTGTCATCGATCGATCCTTCATTTTGTTCCTGTTTTGCGGTTGTTCTCCCCAAAATGTATTATCACCACTTCTCCCAATTAGGGAACAACTCCAGCTTTTAGCAGCTTAGAACTGACGGGCCTTCATCTCTTCCTGGATAGCAATAGCCGACGAGTACGAGTTGGCGGCGTACGTGGCGTAGTTCCGGTCGTTGGAGTGCGTCGTCACGATGTACTGGCGCGGCACCTCCGGGAAGCCCTCGGGACTCGTGTGCTGGTGGTGGCGGTGGAATCCGGCCTTCTTGTGGGCCGGCACGTCGTCCTCCAGCCGCCACTTGGCGCCTTCCGCCAGCTTGGACAGGTGCTCCTGTATTCAATTATTAAAATAAAACGATACAGAGGGTGAGTATACAGCGTAGAGGAGGACCAAAGAGACATAACGCACCAAAGTCTCTGCCTCGCCCTTGCTCTTGGGAGCCATGAGCTTCGTGATGAACTCGCCGACCGGGTTGCTCGCCATCTTCCTGTGTCCAAGAGCTCTGCACCGCTCGTTAGAGGAATTTTACAATAATGTGGACCACCAGAAAAATGCAATCTATTTGGTGTGTCGCACATAAAGGCAACTTCAAGGTCTAGTCCCAAGCGGACGAGCCGCCGAAGCCCACATCAGGCGTGAAGTTGATCTGCGTCAGGTCCACGGGTTTCGACTCGGTCTTCTTGGCCTTTTTCGCCTTTTTGAACTGCTTCACGGCCACTACACCACTGGCGATCTCCTTTGGTTGCCGCTTGTCCTCCTTCTTGTCCTTCTTGTCCTTCCGCTTTTTCTCCTTGGCAGCCTTCTTCTCCGCCTTAGCGTCACTCGTAGCAGTGGATGCTGTCTGGTCAACCTCCATAGGAGTGGACTCGCTAGCTTCAGTCTGCTTTTTGTGCTTTTTAACTGTTTTCTTCTTAGGTTCAGGCGTAGTAACCTCCTTGGCAAGTTGTTCGCTCTTGTGCTTCTTGTGGTTCTTCTTCTCCTTTTTAGCCGGCTTCTCGATATCGTTATTGCCGTCAGCAATTTCAGTCTTCACCTTCCTCTTATCCTCGTCGCGTTTTCGCTTTCCAACAACAGCCTTCTTCTCATTTTTGTTGGACGGTTTTTCCTTCTTGTGCTTCGGCTTCTTGTCCTCCTTCGGCGGCGCAACATATCCGTGGACACGCTTGTCCAATACGCGCTGGGCATCACGCACAACCAAGTTCGGGAACAGCCGCTTCATTTTGAAATTGTACTGCTTGTGCTTGGCGTCGAGTTTTTTAGCGTCCTTGATCTGCTGCTTTTCCTCCTCCGAAATGTCAGTCTTCTTCTTCTTGCTCTTGGCTTTACGTTTGGCCTTTCTTTTCTTGTCATCATCACTACCACTCTCGTCGTCGCTACTGTCCGCTTCATCGCTGTCGCTGTCACTCTCCCCGTCCTCAGTGGTTTCCGTTGGAGTCTCCAGCTTTTTACCGCAAATGGGATTGCCAATTAAGTTCAACTGGCGCAGGTTCTCCAACGAGCTCAACGCTTCCAGGCCGGACCAGTCGTCAATCTGGTTGTGACTCAACTCCAGCACCTTCAAGTTCTCTATACAATTCAACAACATTAGAACAGAAAACAATAATATCAAAAAGCTCACGTCACTCACTCAACTGGGCCAAATGCGCGGGGATCTTCTTGATCCGGTTGTGCGACATCCGCAGCTCCGTGATCTCCGACAACTGACTCAAGTTCGGGATCTCCTCCAGCAAATTATGCGAGATGGAGATCTTCTTGAGACTCGGCAGGCCGTCCAGGACGCGCGGCGGGATCTGCGCAATGCGGTTGTTGCTGACAATGAGCGAGTTGAGCTCCGGCAACTTGGGCACCCAGTCCAGCGCCGAGATGGAGTTGTTGTTAAGTACGAGTGCCTTAAGCGTGCGCACGTTGCGCAGTACCTCGAACGGAATGCGCGTTACTTGGTTTTCAGCGGCATTGAGAATTACGAGCTTCTTGAGGTGCTGGATCTCGGCCAGCCCATCTCCATTCAGCTTGTTGTTCGTGAGCTTGAGCATGGTCACGCGTGATACGGACTTGAGCTGCGAGAGTTTCGTGAGTTTGTTGTGGCTCAGGTCCAACTTGGTGGCCGTCTGCAGCCCGTCCAGACTCACGATGCTCTCGATGCCGCGGCCCGTCAGGTCCACCTGTTGGCCATCGCGCTTGACGATCTCGTCACGGAACTGCAGCAGCTTGTCGGCCGTCAGCTTCTTGATGCGGCGCTTGCCGTCCACCGCCGGTTGCTCCGCCATGGTAACTTTGGGAAACTTGACTGGTGTCAAAGCAAACGTCATTATTGACAATTACCTCGTGATAGTGACTACGTCAAGCAGAGGCAACATCGTTCTTCAAGTTTTTCATCCATCCATGACGAGACTGTTGATGCACGTACATGCACCGATGGATGGGGTTTTGGTGGGCCATTTCGCTTCTTGCAGCTCTGACGTCGTATCATGCATTGACGAAGGCAGATACTACCGGTACTGTAGTACCAAGCTGCAATAACCCACCCACAAGCAACAGTAATAGCGATGTGTTCATGCGCGTCTTCTTCATCTCCGAGGATAGACCGCAGCTGCAACGCTCTACGTCGCTCTTGGACCACAAGTCTTGGCGAAGCAGGACTAAGAAGTACTCTGAGCCCCAAGCTGTCTTAGCCCACTTCAACATCATTACCAGCGCCCCAAAGTGACCGTTGCTTCGGCTGAACTATCCATGGGGGTCACGCCGTGAGTTGGTTGCAAGTCGAGCATCGCCGACTTTGAGCCATAAACCTCGCCGAGCCCTACAGATACTTTGCACGCGGGGATGACAGAGGAATGACATCCGGCCTGTGTTTGGCGATGCTTGCACAGCGCGATCATCTCTTGCCGCGACCATGGCGCGTCGATCCCACTGCCGTCGACGACGCCAAACCCGCTTGAACCAAATTGACGAGTAAAGAGCGAGGCGGCGTTACGTGTACCTCGCGCCGTTCCAAGCTGGAGGATGGAGGAGTTTATGCTTGTCAATTGGGGAAGCAGCACCGACTCCGGACTCTGGAGGGCGACTACCGTGACGGCTATTAGACCGGTTTGCGGCACTTCCCGGGGGAAACCGTACTTCTACATAGAGCCTCACTCGGGGCGCTTAGACTCGGGCCAAGAGGCACTGTGCCTCTCCACTCCGACGACGTGAGCGCTCCGGCACCAATGCGCTGAGCCACAACTAACTCCTGCTCAATCATGTATGTGGCCGGCCCGACATCGTATATCATCGCCGTCGTACCGCATGCATTCGCCCCGCCAAGCTGTCGGAATGGCAGACCACCACCAGGCGGACGATGTCGGCAACCGGCCAATGTGCCTTCGGTAACGGAGACGTTTGTCTCTCGCGCGCGTGCACATCAGATTGGCATGCATGCTGGTGGCTTTGGCCAAGTGGCTCGGGCTCCGATTGTTGAACAATTTGTTCGTCCAGACGGCGGAGACTTGAGCTCAGCTCATACTGCTGCTGTGCTCCGCGGCTGAAATGGCGACCGGATGGGCAGACCTAGCCTGTAGGGGAGAGATTGGCGAGGGAACGACGACAGGCCAGAGACGTGGGCTTTCAGCAAGCACGTCCGGAGCACCAGCAACGTTGGCACGACTCACTTGAGCACTTGACGACCAGCGCGCACGCAGCACGTCTTGGTGGGCACCGCTACTGTTCGACAGACGCGGCCGACGGTTATTCCATCGCTCCGCGCACCTCCGGCCTCACCGCACCGCAGCAGCATTCCCGATCGATCTCGCCGGGTCTCACTTGCCAACTCTCGGTCGCTAAAGCATTGACCAGAGTACATTCACCAAGATGATGGTAGAACAGCGCTACACGTCCGTCATGCGCAGCACACGCAGCGGCAACTACTACAACGTACCGATCTCGGCCGACACCGTGGCCAGCCGCGAACACTCATCCGATACGTCCACGTTCACTAACTACGATGGCTTTGAGTACGAGGCCGTGGCCGCCGCCTGGGGCACCACAACCATGCGCCGCCTGCCCGCCGTGGCCAAGCGCCGCGACCTCAACGCTGCACTTGACGTCACACCTTCCAAGGATCCGCACACCTTCCAGCCAGCCTTCGCCTTTGATCTCAACAAGCTCGTGGCCTCTCTCACCAAGGGTTCAGCTAGCTCCAGCCACAATTCCTCCTTCACATCTACCCGCAGCCATGGTGAGCCCATGCCCGAACCGATGCCGGAAAACTCACGGATACCGGCGCCGCTGGTGGAGCACGAAACTTCAGCTCCGCAGCGCAGGCGTCGAGGAGCTCTTTCTGGCGAAGAAGAACTTACGCGTCCGTACGCACCGCCCTCCTCTACAGGCCCGGAGAACAGTATCATCACTTACAGCCTTAACAAGCGCAAGCAAAAGCGGTTGGCCGCCAAGGCATTGGCTGCCGCGTCCGTGAACGGCCAAAACTTCGAGGTGGCCGTGGCTGATGCCGGCAACGAGCACCAGCCGCAGTACGTGCCGCGCTACGTTCCCGAATACCAGTCCGACGCAGCGCCAACCATGTCGCGCAACCGCGAGCCCTCGCTGGATCAGCAGAGCTACGCGCTATAAGGCGGATGGAGCGCAGCCTCCACCCTCCAGCTAGTCAGTCCCCCATTAATTATTAGCCTGTCGTGAGTTATAAGCGTAATGAACGCGGCCAGCGGTAGCTGCGGTATTCCCCACCCCACACTTGCATCCTTGCCTACATCCGCATTTCTTTCGGGCGACGTGGTCATCTCGGCCAGCGTTGGATCGAGCGCAGCTTCGACCAGATGGGACGGCCACAGCTCTGGCGTGACGCTCGAAGTAACGCCGCCAGCATCTTGCTACAGCGCACCGAACTGACTGATAGCCACGCGCTGTGTCTGATCTCCGGCCCGCGTCTGCCGTTCTCATCGCCCCTTCTTGCTCGAACCCATTCGACTCGAGTGCCTTAAAGAACGAGAAACCGCCGCGACCGGCCCAAAGCGCCTTTAGCGGTAGAGAGAATAAGAGCACCGTCACGACACGAAGCAGATAAATGGGCCAAGGACAGAGCTCCATCCCGACGACGGAGGTGGCGGCACTCGTAGAGCTGTACGACGCGCTGAACGGCGATCGCTGGCGCCGCCGCGACGGCTGGAAACAGCCCACGCGCGACCCGGAGCAGTGGTTCGGCGTCGAAGTGGCTATGGGTCACGTCGTGGCACTGGAGCTACCGGCGAACGAGCTGAGCGGGTGTCTGCCGGTCGCGAGCCTCGCGCGGCTGCCGCAGCTCCGCGTACTCGACCTGTCCAAGAACCAGCTGCGCGGCGAGATCCCGGCCGAGCTGGGGCAGCTCACGGCACTCAAACGCGTGGACCTGAGCTGCAACGACCTGTCCGGCGCCATCCCGCGCCAGATCGGCACCTGCGAGCAGCTGCAGGAGCTCAATCTGTACCAGAACTCGTTGTCCGGGACGATGCCCAAGGAACTGGGCAAGCTCCAGAGCTTGCGGACACTGCAGCTACAGCACAACAACCTGTGCGGGGCTTTACCTGAGACGCTCTGTGAGTTGACGCAGCTCACGAAATTCAGTGCGAGAGGCAACTGCCTCACGGGTCGCATCCCGACGGACATTGGTCGCCTGCAGTCGCTCGTGTTCCTCTCGTTACGCAATAACGAGCTCACCGGGGTGATCCCACCGTCGCTCGGCTGTTGCAAGGCCCTCGAGTTCCTCAACTTGTCCAGCAACCAGCTAAGCGGACCCATTCCAGAGACACTGGGCGAGCTTGAAGACCTCGAGTATCTCTACCTCTTCGACAACGCACTGGAAGGCCGCGTGCCGGGCAGCATCGCACGATTGAAGTTCCTCAAGGAGTCGGACTTCCGGGACAACCGACTACGTGGCGAACTACCCAACTTCCTCGACGGGTGCTCGAGTCTTGAAGCTGTCATGACCAAGTGGAAGAACCGAAAAGCTAGCTACCGCCACACCATCCTGGGGGACCCCATGCCCAGTCCGGATACACCACCGACGTCATCGCACCAGTTCTTGCAGACTCTCGAAGACCCACCGTCCAACTCGTCAGCCACCTTTTTGAGTCAAAGCTTCGACCACAAAGGCAGTGATGAAGGTCTGGGTGACGGAGCCCCGGAGGACGACCCTGCCAACAACTCTCATCTCGTTGCCGAGTTCTCGCGGAAACGAGTGTTCCAGCTCCCAGAGGCTTCTACAGTGCAGGCCAAATGACCAAGATGTCTGCCCTCCAGTGTTTTTATTTTCTTATAAGGGTCGCTTGAATGAATCGTGCGTTGCTGTGGCTTGCATTCAAATTATTCCAAGTCGCCACTGGTACTCGAGTTCTCATTCTCTATAGGATTGTGGCTCAGAGACGACGCTTTCGACTGAAAGTAGCTTAGGTCGAGTGTTGCAGCCTCTTTCAAAGGACCGTGGTAAGTGCCACCGCCCAGAACAAATATCTGACCAGCTTCGGTGACCACGCTGGAATGCCATGCACGAGGAGTTAGCTCGTGATCGCTTGGGACAGGCACCTTGAACCATTCGGCCGTTTGAATGTCCAGCATGAAGACGCTTCCATCCTCGGACTCAGCCGTTCGTCCACCGACGACGAACAGAAACTCACCGACGGTGTGGGCTGTGTGGTAAGACCGCGGCGGTGGGATATCTCCAGAGCACTGCAACAACATCCATCGGTGCTTTTCCACGTCAAATATCCAAACGTCATTCATCCTTTCATCGTTCAACTGGCCGTTTCCACCAAAGACAATGAGACGAGGAGCTCGCTTTCGTGTTGATAGAAGACACATCGAGTGGCCGTCCCGAGCAGAAGGCCAGGTGGGGCGTGCCTCGATGCTGCTGTTTTGTGATATAATCTCCCCCCACGAAATCGTCGTATCTTTCAAGTTTGTGCCATTGGTGTTAGCTGGTAAACACCGCAGAATCAACAGTTGATCGCTTACCCCTCGTTTGGTTCGACCACCAAAAATGAACACAGCTCGATTGCCATTGTCTTCCACAACTGACACCGCAGCATGGCCTGATCGGGACGCAGGAATCTCTTTCGCATCCTGAGAACTCAGTGGCTGTATCCACTGAAACTCTCGAGGTTGAGTTGGTACAAGCAAATGCACGTTCGGATCTTCACCACGTGATGATACCCCTCCGTAAACGCAATAAAAACCCCTTCCCTTGATACCGATAGCTGTGGAAGAGTGCCATACCCGCGACGAAGGCGAACTCACTCCTCGAGTAGGTACTGTATCCCAAGAGCCATCGCTTTCACTTAGCACAAAAATGTCAAGCTTCTGCTCCCTCACAGCTCGTCCCCCAAGCAGATAGATGCGGCCATTGTCTCCTTTGAAAAGTGTATGGCCGTTCACAGCTGCAGGGCCTGGATTGCCGCGTACAGCATTCTTCGCCCATCCTTCACGAACGGAATACGTCACCGCAGCTCGAACGCCAGCCTTATGGAGCTCTGCATTGATTCCTTCCCCACGCTCCTGTGCATCGATTGCAGTATCCACGACGGCTTGAAGGTTTGCCCGACACTCTTTGTTCTTTGGCTCAAACTTTAACGCTGCTGCAAGATCAGCGACAGCTTGCTCATAATGCTGCAGTGCAGTATACGCCGTCGCTCTACGCATAAAGGGCTGCAATCAGTTGGTCAGATAAACCACCACAGCTTAGATCCCTGCACGAAGACAATGAACACCTTGATTGTTGGGGCTACTGCAATGGCCTTCGAGCAATCTTCCGCTGCGAGGTCAAATTGCTTTAACTAAAGACGTTAAATAGCAACACCACATAGTCAGAACATAGCTCTTAGTGTTACAATAGCGATAGATTTACTGACCGGACCTTCAGGTAGGCAGCAGCTCGGTTTGAGAGACACACAGCGTTGTTCGGGTCCATCTCAATGCATCTGCAGGTTATTTAACAGTAAATTAGTCAGCAATAATATATTCCATGCATAAGATGCAGTGCAACGTCCACAAACCGGGAGTAGGCGGATACAGCGTCGTCCATTCGGCCCTGACGGAAGAACGCGTTGCCTTCGTCCTTGGTCTTCGCTACGAGCTGCTCGTTCAGAAAAGGGGCGGTTGCTTTCTCTTCTCCACCTCGCAGCAACTGACCGTGGCCACTGGCTCTCAGCAGTTCGCGTAGCTGCGCGGGCGAGAGCTGCCGCAGCTCATGGCGTAGCTTGTCCTCCATCTTGATCACCGTAGCCTGCTCAATCGAATATTCCTGCTCAAACGACTGCGCAAACGGATTACCGGGATGTCAAAGGATCCTCAGAATATCTCACATGGATTACGCAATAAACGCCCTGTATGCAATATTACAGGTTAATTCATGTTGAAAACCTTTTAAATCAAATGACAATTGCGTGCCAATTGAACCTATTTCTGTATTACAGGTTATTCATTTCTGTTGATCGAACAAATTAGATATTCCACTGTACTGCGTCCCTTCGATGACGGTAGAGCATTGAAGCCACCACTGTCAGAACCAGACAAAGCCACTCGACTACCAAGAACCGTCGAAATGAACGTCGTGTGGGGTCGATTCCAGGCCGCGTACCCGCGTAAAAGCTGCACTGTGATGGACGACGACGCAGGGAAACTGCGCCAGCCGCTGATGACCAGCAACAGCGAGGACGAGAGCGACAGCGACCACGAAGACGCGGAGTTGGGCGGTCTGCTCCCTCGTCAGGACTTTCGGCCTCAGTTCGACGAAGGAGCAGCGGCCCGTCGGAAACGAAGACGTCGTAAGGACGACGAGGACCTGGGGGAGGTGGCCAGAAGCTTCGCGGTCAGTGTGGAGCCGCTGAAGCTTCTGCGCTCCGTGGGCAGCTGGATGGTGTCGCTCTCGGCCGCCGTCAGTCTCCTAACACCCCGCAGCAGCCCCAAGAGCTCCCTGCCGGCCTCATTGAGCACGCAGATGCTGACACACAGACGCAAGGCTGGGAATATGGACGAGGTGTCGGAGCGCGCGCTGGCACTACTGGCGCTCATCACGGTGGGCTTCTGCGTGCTGCTGCTGCTCGTGGTGTACGCGCAGGCGGCGTAGATGAGATTTACAGTGTACTTATCACCTAGGTATTAGCTCGACCGGTGACGGCACTCCGCAGCGCTGCAGAATTAATGAAAACTTGTTTATTATTCCTACGGTGCAGCTTTTCTTTTCTTGTTGCTGGGGTTTTCTACTTTGAAGGCACTGGGGCACTTGGCAGCTAACGGACACTTGGAACACGACGGGTGCTTGGCTGTACACACGCTCTGGCCAAAGCCCACGACAGCGAGGGAGAGCTGACCCCAGTGTTCCCTCGGGATCCAATCTTCCAGCTCCTTCCTCGTGTCTTCTGGAGTTGTGGTTGATGCCCAGCCGAGACGCTGAGCAAGGCGATGCACGTGGGTGTCCACCACAATACCGTCCACTTGGCCCCAGGCCAGCAGCGTGATAACTCGACCGATCTTTGGGCCGATACCTGGTAGTTTCAGTAGCTCGTCTAACGAGCGAGGGATGTCTCCGTGGAACTGCGTGCGTAGAATAGCAGCTACACGTTTGAGCTGCTGCGCCTTCCGGTGGTAGAACCCCACCGGTTTGAGCGTTTCACTCAGGTTCTCCTCGCTTGTGTCCTGGACGGTCTTAATGGTGAGACCTTCCTCGTTCTCTCCGAGTTGATGCAGCCGTTGCATGGCCGCGAACGTGATCGGGTCCTGCGTCTGAGAGCTTAGCAGAGCCGCCACCAAGAGCTGGAAACGCTCGACCTTCGCGCTTGTCACGCCCGGAGCCACACACACCTGCGTGCCGAATCTGTCGATTGGAGTGTCCATGCTCTTCCGCGCTTCATAGAGCTCCAGCAGCAGCTCCAGCCGGTTGTCGGTCTCTGGCACTGGCTCCGTCTTGATGAGCTTCGTCGGGCGAAAAGCCTTCTTGTCGCTGTCACTCCTACCACGTTTGGCGCTGGAACTCGGTCGCTGTGCCGTGGCCTGCTCCAGCTTGACGTCTGCATGGGCGCTGCTACTCTGCGCAGGACCCGACGCGGACGCGAACGCGAAGCGCGTGAACGGATTGCCGCCGCCATCTCCACTCGTCTCAGACATCGATGCGATAAAGTACGAGAACTATCGTCGAATACAATAGGATGGACGTTCGTGCACACACAACCCATGTTACTGTGTGTGGGGTTAGCTGGTCTCTCTGTGTGCGTGCTTAGTCATCCCCTTCACTTCATTCAAGACTCGGAAGGTGGGGGGTGGGGGTGTCCGCTCAAGTTCTATACCAACGATCAGATGGCAGCCATCTCTGCCTACGCTACTAAGTCTTGTATCTACGCCCATTGTCGCTCGATTCATCCTCGGTTCGAGACGCGGTTCATGTACGCGTGGTAGATCTGGTCGAAGAACTGCGCGTCGTCCAGCAGGCCGATCAACGTCTGCTTCAGCTGCTCTTTGTTCACGGTGGAAGCCGGTGGCTGCTTGTGCTGTTGCTGTTGCTGAGGTCGGTTCTGCGAGATCATACCCAGGATGGCCTCGCCCGCAGCGATACCGTCCGCCTTCGAGATAGGAACCATGCCGCTCGAGTTGGGGGCCGGCTGTGCGTTCTCCTGCTTCGTTGAGCCGTTCACGCTACCGCCACTGCTGCTGCTGTTGCTACGCTTGCCCTTGGGGGATCGCTGCAGAATAGCTGTGGGGTTGTTGGCGTTCGAGCCGCGGCGCTTTGAGTCATCACGCTTGTTGCGAGAACGGCCCCGGTTGCGCGACTGTGACGGCGGACGTTCCTGCTGTCCCTGCTGCTGCGTAGGCTGTGACGTCTGTTGCTTTGGCTTCTGCGTCTGCACAGGTACTTGGTCCTTCGCGGGCTCCTGCTTCGTGGGCGCTGCGTCCGCAATGGCAGCGTTCTGTGGAGCCTTCAGCGACTGAATAAGCCTACAACAAGTCAACTGTCAGCACTTTCATCTGTTGATCCGCGTCAAAAAGTATCCAACCTACCGTTGGAGCAACTGCAGGATCTTGCCACGGTCCTCCTCGGGGAAGAACCAGATGCCGTAGATCGCGTAACCCGTCGGATACGCCTGTCAAACACCAACACAATCAGCATTCAGCATCCGATTCTCGGGTCGGAAGCCATCAGTCAAACGTACCGTGTCGGGGCTGCGCAGGATGAGGAAGCTGTCGACGTTGTCCACCTCCAGACGATCTTCCAGCGGCAACGTCATGTTGGTCGTGCTCAGACGGTTGTTCACGAAGATCTGGAAGCGTGGCGAAGAGGACCTGCAGCAATTCAGGTACCGGTACAGTTAAATCGAGATATCTACGTTAAAGTTGCAGTTTATGCTCCTCTTTAACGCACCTCTTGACCACAAACAAACAGCCTTCAACATCCTTCCGCTTCTGTAACGTTAAATAGAGTTGTACAGACAGCAGCGTTAGAAAAACAGTATCCCCCTTCCCCTGTACTCAACCGTTTATGACGCACCCAGCTCTGCACGTCCTGGTCGAACTCGTACATAACGACGTGGCTGGCCGTGTCCACGATCTCCACGACGTTGGGGTCCTGGCGCTTCAGCACTTGCAGGTTCATGGCGTTCGACTGCGCGCGGTCCACGTGGAGTCCGTCGGCCGCCATTTTCGTTTGAGATGCGGAAATCAAATTTTGACTGGCGCAAACTCGCGTTCAGATTTAAAAAACGTCTAAATCTGGTGCAGCACAGATTACATTATTTAGGATTTAGAACAATTAATCTGTTAGATTAGATCACAATCTCTCGATGGGCGCCATGGCGCAAGTCCGGCGCGGCGCCGCCGCGTTGCTCTCATGGGCCTCAGCGCACGTGTGCGGCCCGCACGTCGCCAGTTTGCCCAGTGTGTCCGGTATCTCCACGCGCAGTGGCGTGTGGAATCTCCTCACCGCGGGCCCGCGACGCGCCCGGCGGCAGTCGCACGCGGCGTTGGAGTTATTGGAGAAGTTCCGCCAGGGCCCAGAGACCCACAGCGAGTGGAACCTGCTGCTATGGCGCGCGACCTTCCCTCTTGTAGCGCTAGTACTTCTTACACTTCTCTGTATCATCGGACAGTTCGGCCACGCCGCGTACTCGCTGCTGGTGAACCCGGTCTGGTACTTCTGCAATCTGGTTCTGGCGGCCACGCCGTTTCTATTAGTGTTCCGGTTCTCCGGTCTTGAAGACGCTGCTGATGGAGAAGCGCAAACTAAAATCTGGTACGGACTGGCGGCCATCAGCGCCGCTATTAGCCTCATCGAGTGGTATATGAGCTTGCCGGCCAGTAGATATTCGTGGATCGTGGGGAACACCCTGTTCGGCATTGTGGCGCTGGCCGCCGTGCCGCTGTTCTTCAGTATGCAGCCCAGAACGGCCAGATCCCAGTATGACGACCTGGTGATGGAACAGGAGCAGGACCGGATGCGCGGCGTGCCTGAAGAAGACGAGGACAGGTTCTACGCGTCAAGACAAACCGGTTCAACGTCGTCGCTGGACTCCTACACTGAAGGAGAGGCCAGGAGATTAGGAGCGAGACAGAGCTCGAGACTAAGAGAACTGGAGATGCTGCACCAGGGACAACCAGGCATGACCAGACTGCTGTACGGGTGCGGGTTCTGCGCGCTCGTCTTTTGGCTCATCATGTTCTCGTCCTACAGCGCTGCACGAGGAGGAGAGGCGTCGACCAGGTCGTGGTTCTTGCTGTACCTGTTGTCGCCACTGCTGTGCGTCATTCTGTTCTGCTCTCGTATTGCACGCGTGCGGTTCAGTTTTGAACATGCTGTGGCGTACAGCACGCTGGTGGTGCACGTGCCGCTGTTTCTTGGCCATTTGTGTGTGAGGCTGTTCGCTTTGGCGGAAGATCCCTCTGTGTCGTCGTCTACCAGCAGCGAATCGTGGCTGAAGCTGGCCATCTCGGTGTTGTATCTGCTGCTCATGCAAGGCTACTTCTTCGTCATCACGTACATGGTGAACAGTATGTCCGAGCCATTTGCACACCCGTCGCTGCTGTACGTCGGACAGCTCTACTACTACGTGTTCTGGTACATTCTCGTCGGTTCCGACACGCCCATCGACGGACTATACTGGGGGATGCTGCTACTCAACAATATTCACATCGCATTCCTGAACACGGGCGTCTACACGGATTTCAAGCGCACGTCTTCAGCCTGGTTGGCCATGCCGCTGCACGCCAACATCACCTCGTCGGTGGCCTTTTGTCTGCGTACAACGACCTCAGCTATGGATGTTTCGAGGTGTCTCCCGCATAGACGATCGATTGGAAGACAGGGCCTTTTAGGTCTCAACTGCGGTGTGGCCGGCGCAGCAGCAATGGGAAATGACACGGATCTTCTTGAAGATAGCGATGACGAGTACGACAACGGCTACGGCTCGGACGGCCTTATCGTGATGCGAAATATCGATGAAAAGGAGAATTCTATCGGAGATCTGCCGTCCTGGCAAGAAACAGGTAGCCGGAATCGTGAAAGAGACCGCGTCGGTGGTCGGAGAGATGCTCAAGCGTCAGCTCTGGACATTTCTTCTCCAGCTTTCAAGACAGCCACACGGAAAACGTCGTCCCTCCGCGATACGTGCTCTCGCGCGCAGATGAGTTGCAGGAAGTGTGGCGACCATGGAACCGGGTCGTCACGCAATGGAACCGTGTCTCCTTCCGCTCCAACAGCGAATCCCGCCTCAAGGACCGCAACTAGCGATGCGTTGAAGCCGCTCTACTTTCTTATGAAGCTGGCGGAGCAAGACAACATGGCCGACACGACTGCACTGATACTGGTACCCTCGTTGTTAACGTTACTAGCTGTGTTCGAGAAGCCTGGCAATGCTCTCGCCGTGCTCCAAGACCAAACGAACCTGTGGTTGCGCTGCGTGTGTATGTTCATTGGACGTCTCGGCGGTTCATTCCTCGCGCGGGAGATTTTCACCTGCAAGCTACGGTCTCGACTACGCTCATCGCCTGAGGACCTTAGCACGACGCAACCAGACGCCATCAGCGGAAGTATCGACGGTCTGCCGGCGCGACTTTGGATACAGCGGCTCATGCTGCAGGACTTTCACGCACAGTTTTGGTACCTCACGGCCGTGACAATGGTGGTGACGTTCGGCTGCTTCGCGCGCATCGACCTGCCACTGCGCTTTGCACTGCTTTGATCACGGCGAGCCGTAACGAAATCAACTTACACGAGTGAGAGTAAGCAGCCATAGAATTTGTGCTGAACTAAAATGCAAGTTATACGGCCTATTGGGATGGCGGTGTGTTGGGAGGCGTGAACGGACGTGGAGTCTCCGGATCCGGCGCGGCCAAGGCGATGTTCGCGCGCTCGATGGCTTCGGCGAGCAATTTCTCCTTTCGAACCCAGCGCCGACGACGCACACTGCGTCCGACAAGGCGGTTGAGCTTCTTCTTGATCCGTCGTCGCTCTTGAAGATCCGGCTCAAGTCCACTCGCATGAGTCACGAAGTCCGGCGGTCCACCTTCAGGCGTGTCGACCTGTAGCTTCTGTTGTGCGCGAAGGAAGTCTTTGAACCTCGTCGCGTACTGCCAGTGATCGGAGCCGCCGAAGCTCGGGTCGACCACCCAATGATCAAGATCGAAAATGCCGGCACCGTCCGTCATTAAAGCGTTGGTGAACTTTGGCGGATCAGTGATGAGAAGGTGACCCGGCCGCAGTGACCCCCATCCAGTGAACACCTGGAAGCGCTGAATCTCGTATACGGCCTGTTCCTCGATGGGTAGAGCCAGGATCTTCTCTTCGAACGACTTTGGTTCTTCTGGAGATTCACGGCGTGTCGGACTATCCGGATTGTGGCGACTCAGTGGGCTTCCATTAGGAGACAGCACTCTACCGATGGCATTTGCTACCTGGCTCACGGGTAGTACCATCTCGCGTAGTGGATTCAGGAATCGGTCTTCGAGCACTTGCGTCGAGAAGGCAAAGCCCGTGTACGTCTTGTGCTCCGCTTGAGATGGTCGGTGGTTCGGTAGTGCTTGCTGTTCCGGTAGATCGAAGCGTGGCTTCTCTTCGGTTAAGTCCGCCTTGAACCGCTCGTAGCGTAGCTCAGGTGGCGTCCATCGAGCTTTTTCGGGGTTTTGGCCTCCGCGTCGGTGAAATTCCTGCAGAATGTGGTAGTACTCAGGGTTCATCTCGCGCTTGTAGGCTTTCCAGAGGAAATCCCGTCCAAGACACAGTAGTAGCGACAAGAACAGCGCCAGGTAGAACTCGGGTAGAACGAAGATGTGTGGGAAGGCGGTGTCGGCAACGGACGACGGGAACGACGCGGCGATGACGTAGCCCGAGATGTACCAGAAGATGATGGACGAGATGAACGCAAAAGCCGTGATAGCGTTCCAAGTCACCATGTTTAACGCCAGCTTGACCCACCCAACGCTGATCAAGCAGCAGTACGAAATTGCACCGCACAAGTCGCGAGAGAAGCCGTTCCCGGTCGAGTCCACGGGTCCGCCGAGGATCAACGCCGGCACCAATCCGCACACGACGCATTCGTATAAAGCTTCAACTACCCACTGGGCGAAGATGCGCAGACTGAAGAGATCACCCTGCGCGCCGACGTGGTAAAGTCCGGGGAACTGCTCAGCGATACGTGCCGGGACCTCCTGCTCCGTGATAGCCACGATACCGATAGGCATGGACGACCAGAAGACGTTGTAGCCGTTGATCCACATGTTGTTGAAGTAAAGCGTGCCGGAGGAGCCACACTGAGGCAGCACAGCGAGCACGAACTCGGTCCCGAACAGCAAGATGTTCTTGTAGACGACGTACAGAGCAAGTTTGGCCATGCGCCGGTAGTTCCAGTGGCCGTGGACAAGCAGCAGGCGCTTGAGGAACCGGAACTGCGCTATAGCGAAGTCGCTCGCGTTCACCGCCTGCATTCCTTCGTGGCCGGAGATGCCAACGCCAATGTGAGCTTCCTGGATCATGGCCACGTCGTTCGCGCCGTCACCGATAGCCAGTGAGCGACATCCGTGCAGGTTCGTCTTGAAGAGCCGAACCACTTGAGCCTTTTGCTTGGGTGAAACGCGGCAGCAGATGACAGATACGCACTGCTGGGAGACTTCGAGGAACAGCTCGGACAGGACGTTGTTGCTGAAGACCATCGTCAAGCACCGGCCGTCAATGACGATGGCTTGTTGCTGATTGTTTTCAAGCACTCCACTCGCCTGTCGCTCTCCGCGCTTCCGTGCCTCCAGACACCTGGCCATCAACATATCGTAGAGATCCGAGGCTGACGGTGTCGTGTCCCCGTTGATCATGATCCGCTCCATGTCGTTGTTCAGCAGTTGACAGGCAAAGCCAATGTTCACGGCCGTCTCCTCCTTATCGCCAGTGAGCACCCAGATCTTGATCCCCGCTCGAGACAGATCTCCAAGCGTGGACGTCACCTGGTCTTGCAGACGGTCCTCGATGGCTGTAGCGCCCATGAGCTGCAGCCCTTGCTCCAGTTGCTCTTCCAGCTCTTCAATGCGGTTGGGTTCACCTCGTTTCTGCATGGCCATTTGCTCCAGATCCCCCAAGGCCGCATCGTACTCACAAGACCATTCAGCATACGCGTCCGGGGGCAGCTCCTTCTGTGCGATCACAAGCGTCCGCAGGCCTTCAGTTGCGTATCGTTCGAGGTGAGCGAGCGTCGTGTCTACCATCGCCTGGTCCGCTGAAGGCGCCAGTCGTGGGAAGATAACGGAATCCGCTCCTTTCGTTAACAGCATCACCCGTTTGTCCGGCGTACGGACAACAACCGACATTCGCTTGCGCGTACTGGTGAAGTCCACCATCTCCAGCAGTTCGTAAACTACTTCCTCACGTTTACCAGGGACTGTGATGGCTACTTCGCCATTCCGACGGGCTTGGAAGGAATAGCCGAAGTAATTGGCGCCAGATACAAGCGCGAGCTCATCGGGTGAAGAAGCGGAGAAACCGGTGCCCGTCTCGTTCCCAGTCAACGTCTCCCGTACGACGGAGTGGCAGACGGCTAAGTGCACGAAGAAGTCGTAGATTCGAGCCGCTTGGTCTGAGTGTAATCGCGCGTCACTGTCGCGCTCCAGGTCTCCAGCCGGATCCAGGAAGTTCACATTGTCCGTCTTGACCAGAACCGGCGTGTTGTCTGCCAGCACGTCACTAGCTGACAGATCTTTGCCAAGTCGTCGGGTAGCTTCTCGACCGATTTCGGTCGTGCCCCGGCCGTAAGACACGCCGTGGATGCTCATCTTGCGAAAGTCCATCTCGTTGGCTGTGAGCGTCCCCGTCTTGTCGCTGAAGATGTGCGTGACCTGGCCCAGATCGTCGTTGAGATCGGAATTCCGGACGAGCGCTGGCGTGTCGGTCACTTCGTCGTACATCCCGAGGTCGCGGTTAAGGAAAAAGGTCTGGTACGTTTTCACAATCGCGATCGTCACGTACAACGTGATGGGGACGAAGGACGCGATGAGGATCCAGAAGTAACCCAAGTACGTCAAGATCCCCACCACGTCGTTGCGGAACGGCGCCACGCCGCTGAGGTTCTCGAGGTGCAAATACGTGGCGCCTTCGCGATGCTCAGCGACCCAGAAGGCACAGAGCACAGCACCCAAGACACACAAACACGCGAGAATCGCCATGAGTAAGGCGTTGCCACGGTTCACGATGGCCAGGATCTTGCTGATCTTCGTAGGTGGCGTGTGCGATCCGGCCTGCATGATCTTGGTGTCTCCGCCCGTGTTGAGCACCAAACCGTAGACGAACGGGGTGTTGCGAATCACACAGCCTCGCAACGCCACGTTCTTGAGGTCGATCGGAATGGCGTGACCGGAGTGAGGCTCGAACCGTCCAGAGAAACTGTTGACGTCGTGGTTGGGCTTCTCGCAGAAAACGCGACCGGGGAGCTGTGCGAGCGCGCGCGGGTCACTAAGCTGCGAAAACGTGCAGCTTAAAGCCTGTCTGACCTTGAGATTCGTCTCTCCATCAAGTGACTTGGTCTCTACGAAGGAAATGCCAGTGGGGGCGTTTGGGTCCGGCTCGGAAACCGCCAGAAGTAGGATATCCGCTGGGATGGCTTCGTAGTTGTCGACTTTGATGATGTCTCCTACCTCCACATTCCGCCACGTATCGTTGCGAAAGCAGTCAGGTTCGTCCAGGTCGAAGATGTGCGAGACTCGCGCGTTCATCTTGGCGTCCGCAATGTGCCGCCCCCGGTCTTCAATAGCCGCGAACACGGCGTCAATCGACAGCACGAGCATGAGCACGATCCACTGGTACGGGATCGTCTGCGTGGATGAAATCTCCGGGATAATCTGACCGGCACCGACCAGCAGGAAGTAAAAGTTGGCCACTTGGGACAGCCGTCCGTAGAAGAACCGAGGGAGGAAGTTGAATTTGGTGTACTTGGCCGTGACGACCTTGTTGTCACAGAACTTCTGCTTCTCGTTCTTCTCGTAATTATTCACGTAGATGCAACGCGCACTCGTTTCCGCGAGGCCTAAAGCTCCGGTGTTCTCGGCCCCAGCGCCATCACTAACCGCCGACAAGATGGACATCGTGGACGAGCCCAGACCTGCCGCCGCCTCCGCGAGCATCTTGGGCGTCCAACCGGCCGACGCCGCCACGGGAGACTCGCCCACGTGCAACGTCCGGTACGACGACTCTGCCTCCACCTCCACGTCCGTAACGCGAGCGGCGCCCGTGCCGATGACAGATTCCAGCACGGTCATGTCAAGTCGAGTCGCCTCAATGGCGGAAGGTTGGTAGGACGCAATGGCCAGTCCCCGGTAGCTCTGTCGTTAGCGGTTGGCTCTTGGAGAATGGAGGGTTCGTTCACATTAAGAAGCTCGAAATACACACAAGACACTCTGCGGATAACCACCGCGGGGTGTTTCCACCTTCAACGCTAAATATACAGCCAAAAGGGTAAACATTGTTGTAGACATTATCTCATGAAACCGGCCGGATGTCACGACAGACAGTAGCTTTAGAGTTTGGTCTGGATTTTGGCCTGCATGGCCTCGCCGTCCTCCTTGCTGATCATGCCCGGGCCGGACGGCAACTTGATCAGGCCGTCGTCGTCGAAGCGCGGGATCACGTGGATGTGGGCGTGGAAGACTATCTGACCGGACGCCTTGCCATTGTTCTGGATAATATTGACGCCCGTGGCACCAGTGGCGGCCTGCACGGCCTTGGCCAGACGTGGGAGCTCCTTGAACACGTTGGCCGCCACCTCCGGCGTCATGTCCATGACAGTAGCGAATCCGGGAGCCTTCGGCAGCAAAAGCGCGTGCCCCGACGCGACCGGGAAGGCATCCAGGATGGCCACCACGTGCTCCGTTTCGAACAGCTTGTACGACGGGATGTCACCGTTAATGATCTTCAGGAAGATGTTCTCCGGGTCGTACGCGATAGTTGCCATACTTGCTCTTCTTCTTTTCTTCGTATGGATACTTGTTACGTCGTCGATGATTTTTACCTCCAATATTAGCCAATCAGGTTCACAATCCTCTCCAATATTATAACGCTTACTAGAGGTATACTATATTTTTCTTATGGCTTCAGCATCTGATGCCGAAGCCACACGTCTTCAAAGGCGACACTCACGGCTGACGTTTGCATCGAGTCATTTTCCAATTAACCGGAAGCTGCGCAACCTCTGAGTCTGAAAGTCACCATGAATCGCGCGTTGGAGGCAGTTTTCTCGGATTTTAGTCGTCACGCCACTGCGCGCACCTATTATTCCTATCCAGAGGTGCGTCGTGCCATAATATCCTGTGCCAATGTCGATACTCACTCTTTTACTGCTGTCAGGGCTCTCGCAAGTCGAATTTCGTCTTCCGCGTCACGTACGAAGGGCAGGAGCCTATTGCAGACGGGAGGGTGATCCTCTTCTTCGCCCCCAGTCCGGAGCCTGAGCCTCGCTTCGAAGGATTCGACACAGAGGCGCTTCGCCCCATTTTCGCAAAAGATGTCGTACGTCGAAAATAAATTTGGTGGCGTGCGCAAAGGATAAGTCTTTCAAAGGGTTAACTGTTCGTGTGTTCTTGTAGAGAAATGTGCAGCCTGGAGATGTCATTGAGTTCGAGAGCAGCGAGTACTCGACGCCTGAGGCTTTGGGCTTTGTACCGCAAAACCTCGACATGTTCTCCAATGAACTCTTCGTCCAAGCGTTGATTCAACATGGTACGGTAAAGGACGGGGTATTTTAATAACCGTTACTTAAGTATAAGGGTTCTGACCGTGTAATGGCGTGGTTTATTAGATATGAACGACCCGGACGCCAATTCTCGAGTCGGTAACACGTACAGCAAACCCGCGGAGGTCCGTTTCGACGGCGATGAAGCGGACAATGTGGTGAATCTCATGGCAGACCAAGTGGTGAAAGAAACGATGGATTTAACCCCAACGGAGTGGGTGCAGCACGTCTCCATGAAGAGTGAACTACTAAGCGAGTACCACAACCAGGACGTCCACATGATGGCGTCGATCGTTCTACCGAAAGACTACGAGGTTTTGAAGGACTCGCGCCAATTCCCGACAGTGTACTACGTCGAAGGGTTCACTGGCACCGAGACGTACGCAAAGAGAGCGCAGGGCTTTCTGTCGTCGGAGATGGGGCAGGACTGGAAGGCTGGACGTTGGCCGACGCCGATGCTCCGAGTGACTTTAGGGTCGCGCTTCAAGTTCGGCCACACGTCATTCGCAGATACTGAGGTCAATGGCCCGTGGGGAACGGCCTTGGTGACCGAGTTCATCCCATACCTGCAAAGTCTGTACCCTGCTATTCCTTCTGCTTCTGGTCGTTTCCTACACGGTCACTCCTCCGGTGGCTGGTCCACTTTATGGCTACAGCTGCAGTTCCCCGATTTCTTTGGTGGCACGTGGAGTTCTGCACCTGATCCCGTCGATTTCTCGCGATTCCAAGTTGTGAACATCTACGAGGCCGAGAACGCGTACTGGGATGCTGATGGCCACCCGTACCCAACGAGCCGAAGCAACGGACTCACTACGTGCAGCAATCGCGACGAGAATCTGGTGGAGCGAGTGTATGGTCGTGGCAATGGAGGGCAATGGGACGCATTTGTAAGTTCTGTCGGGATTCCTTTCACCGTTATAGTGTTTTTTGCTAACGTTTCTCTTTCCAGTTTGCTCTGTTCAGTCCACGTGGAACCAATGGAATGCCAATCCCGCTGTTCGACAAGGTGTCGGGCGACATCAACCCCGACGTTGCCAAGTACTGGGAACGCTTTGACATCTGCAAGTTCTTGAAGAAGCGGCCTGAATTGTTGATGATCAAGCTGCGTGGTAAGGTTCACGTCTTCTGCGGCGTCGAGGATACGTACTACCTCGATTTTGCTTGTCGGTCCCTGCAGAAACTGGTCGGAACCAGCAAAGACAACGCCCAAGACGGTTCCGTTGTGCCCAACTACGTGGCGATGATACCTGGAGACCACACGAGCATTCGCTCTCGAGTGCACTATACTCAAGTGTACTCGGAGATTGCTGCTGCATGCACGAAGGTTTAAGGTAATTAGGGGGTAAGGCCAACTATAATTCATACTTCAAGTAGACTATTCCCCCAGATGCTCGTCGCTGTGCCTTGAAGCCAGAAGGTAAAGTCGACACCGACATGAACAGAGTGCACCACCCACAAGACGAACTTGGACTGAGTCATATCCCACTGGGAGCTCAGCACAAAAGTCAATTGCCGTCTGGACATGCAGCTCAACGTAAAGAAAGAGACCAACTCCAGCAACGAGGACGTCATCACGTTGCATTGTAAGGTGGAATCGTCGACGTTACGAATAGGAGACTTTGTCGGGAAGTCTGTAGACGATCGACAGGTCGATTTTGGCGCAATTTTTGGTTGCGGATCCAAAATCTGCATCGGGATAAAACTCGTAAACCACAAAACATACGAGTCGTAATCTTTAAATTACGATTCCTCGAAGACTCGAGTAACGAACATGAACGTATTCACTTTGCTATTTGCCAGCAACGCACAACAACGAAAACTTCCAGACCTGAAGACCCGTCCGAAGCCATGAAGTTCACCATTGTGCCCGTACTCGCCTCGCTCCTGATCGCCGGGACCTCGGCTCAAGGTTTTAGCTGCGCCGGTGTTGGCAACATTGTCTGCGATAGTGGCCGTGACACTACAAAAGTCTGTGCAAGCAACGGCGTCACTTACATTAATAGATGCGACTTCAACAAGGCCAACTGCGACAACAAGGGGATGCGAGTGCTACACAACGGCATCTGCAACAGGAGCGAGGGCAACCGAGGAAACTGAAAAAGTTAAAGAGTTCTTCTCCAGCTTGACTTGGCCGTTGTCAATCTGGGTCTAAGGTCAACATGGAGAGATGGGGGTCTGTCGGAACTTTCCTCTTCGTGCTTTAGTCGATTACGTTGTACTGTAGCACCGTGCGTTTAAAAGCAAGAGGTAACCTTGCGAGAAAATACTACTAGTCGCACTAGTACTTGTTGTAATTGGCCGTCTACCATTTTTGTTTCAAACGCTGTGGACTCTTTGGAGCGAGGTTTTCTCAACTGGGCTAGAATGGAGACTACTGCTATGATTGAGATCCCAAGTACTCAAGCGGTGGTGGGGTCTTTTCGCAGACACTGTCAATTCATTTACAGTCATTCCGGTGAGATAGGCATTGATGGGGCCTCAGCTGTTGAAATTCTTCGACAACTTGGTTTCGATACACCTACAGCTCAAACTTTACCTCGCCCAGAACGTCCAATTTGGATTCCTCGAACAAGGTGATCAAGTAGCTTCAAGAGATGTCAAGTTTTGATACCTTATGTCTTAGTCTTACTAGTAGGTAGCAAAACGAGAAGTCCTAAAACGGTTAATCAACTAATTTCTTCTTCTGCTCAATCTGGATCTCAATCGCAATTTTTGGTTGCGGATCCAAAATCCGCATCAGATTCTCAATGTAAGTTGGACAGTGCATAGCATCTACAGGCCTCTCTTTAAAGAAACTGAAGAAGAGCAACTGAGTGATGAACTCCTTTTCACAGACATTGTCAACATATCTACAATGAGCTCATGATATACACTTTCGAGAAACCCAAACAGAGAGCCTAAGTACTCAGTCAGTGACGGGGTCTTTCCGCAGACTTTATCGATTCATCTACAGCCATTGAGATAGGCACTGATGGGGACTTAGTTGTTGAAATTCTTCGACAACGTGGTTTCGATACACGTACAGCTCAAACTTTACCTCCCGGAGAACGTCGAATTTGGATTCCTCGAACATAGAAGTCTTACTTAGCTAAACGAGAAGTCCTAAAACGGTTACAGTGTAGTCTCGTGTTTTTCCTCTCGCTGGCAGAGAAGGTAAAGGTATAATAGGTAAAAGTTGATTAGCTTTAGCTAGACTTACGTCTTGCAGGCCTATGCTATTTCCAGTGTCTTACGTCTAGCATCGCGGAGTCCATATTCGTTGTCGTGGGAGCTATCCTCAGTATTGGAGGATCAGCAAGTTGGATGGAGTCCTTCACCTCGACTACATGTTCGGCATTAGTCTTACTGGCCCGATCGTTGCCAGCGTCCATTGACGCCCCCACCAGAGCACATACTCTGAGCTTCAAAACGGTTAATCAACTAATTTCACTACTCTGAGCTTCTCTAGATTTCCACTTCTGTCTGTACGTAGTAGTATAATTTTTACTCTCTCGCTCTAAAACTATTTTCCAAGGAAGATAGCACGAAAAAAAAAAAAACCCGGTAGGACGGCCAATTACAACAAGTACTAGCAGTACATGTACTTGACTTTAGTACGACTAGTGGTATTTTTTCGCAAGATTATTCTATGAGTATCTCTTGCCTAAACGCACGGTGCTACGGCAGAATGTAATCGACTAAAGCACGAGGGGGGGGCCGACAGATCCCATGTTGGCCCTTTGATTGACAACTACCAACAACCTGACAAGTCGAGCCTGGAGAAGAACTCTAGCGGCCCCCGCCCCTTCTGCAGATGCCGTTGTACCGCACTGTCATCCCCTTGTTGTCGCAGTTGGCCTTGTTGAACTCGCATTTATTCATGTAGGTGACACCGTTGCTTGCACAGACTCTCGTAGTGTCACCGCCACCGTCGCATGAAATGGTGCCAATATTGGCGCATTCAAAACCTTGAGCGGGGGTTACAGCGATCAGGAGCGAGGCGAGTACGGACACAATGGCGAACTTCATGGCTTCGGACTTCAAACGTGCGGTGGGAGGTCTTCAGGTGTGGCGGAGACGTCGAGACTCCGGGAGGTTTTGCTCGTCGTGCGTTGCTGGTAAATAGCAAAGTGAATAGGACAGGAGCTCTGCTAGTCGAGCCTCGAGTCTCGGGGAAGCCGTATGTGGCCACAAAGATTACGACTCGTAATCTGTCTGGTCCTCACCTTCTTTCTTTCTCATCTGCTGTTACTAATACATGTAGAAGAAGTTGACTAACTAGTTAGTGGACTTGTCGTTTTGCTAGCTATGTTGTGTCGACTTAGACTTCTTGATTATTGTCGGAGAATCCAAATTCGGTCGCTTGGTTGGGGTAAGCGTATTGGTTTGGGTGGATCGAAACTCATTCCTTGAAGAACTGAAATCACTGCATTGCCGTTCAGCGCAAGCTCCTCGCTATGCAGGTAGATGTGTTGACAGTGACGATGAAATCAGTTCAATAAACTTTGAGTGCTCACTTGTTCTGTTTCAGTCTCCTTGAAGTGAATCTTGTTGCGCAAACGCCAAGTAGCATGAAAGACAATTGCTGTGTGGACTCTCCACAGTAGGTTGTGTACTAATACATGTAGTTTTCAACACATCGAGTTTAAGTTCTGCAATATCTGATACGCTCTTTATAATCCAATTCGGTGGAGCAAGTGCCAAAGATTTTCAAGTGGCAACGTCGGTGCCGCGAGGAGCAGGGTCTGTCAAGTTTCGAAATCTGTGTCGGGCTCTCGCGAAGGCAAACAAGCATTGTCTCGCTGATTTTCTGAATAATGATCGCCACTGGCTAAGCTCAGGGGAGTTTTTCGAAATGGTTTGTTCCATAGTTGAACCTGAGGTGGGATCACGCATATTATTTCGCGATTTTTTCGTACTCTACTATCAAATGCGAAGTACTTATCAGCGGGTTCTTCCTGACCCGGAAGCGGGTGGGTTGCGTCCTGGCCTAAAAGCCGGAGACTGGAAGAAACTTATCCAGCCTCTCGACGAATTGGAGCAACACCCAATGGTACAACTTGGATGTCCCCGAGGGCCAATACGTCAAACGCTCACTCAAATATTTTGGCTCGGACGTTTTGCCACCATGATTGATGTATCAAAGTTCCCAAAAAGGACCCATTCGTAGAGACCGGAGTGGCTCCACTATTGGTGCCGCTCGATGATTATTGAGGCTCGTGAAAGAATTAGTTGATTAACCGTTTTAGGACTTCTCGTTTTGCTAACTAAGACTAAGACTTAAGGTATCAAAACTTGAAATCTCTTGAAGCTACTTGATCACCTTGTTCGAGAAATCCAAATTGGACGTTCTGGGCGAGGTAAAGTTTGAGCTGTAGGTGTATCGAAACCAAGTTGTCGAAGAATTTCAACAGCTGAGGCCCCATCAATGCCTATCTCACCGGAATGACTGTAAATGAATTGACAGTGTCTGCGAAAAGACCCCACTACTGCTTGAGTACTTGAGAGTAGTATATACTGGCACATTACACCGGCAGTTTTTTTTCTTACCATTATTTTACAAGGAGAATAGGTTTCGAGCATTTCTAAGCGAGAGGAGCTATTTCTAACGATGCGACCGCTCGACCAGCTGAGAGCGTGAGGAGACATCTGTTGCAGCTTAAGCGTCCGCATAACCTCTCGCTAATCGATATGAAACAGCACACAGCGATTTTTTTCTTCGCGTAATTTACGGTCAAGGGTAGGTCTGCATTTTCGTGGAAATTCCCCTCTTGGAGCCATTACCATTGGTCAGAATCTGTCGTGGCTTTTGACCAATAGTGACCCGCTACAGAAACAGAAGGTTCTTTTTCTCTCATTCGAGAATCCGCTGCGTCGAGGGAAGATGGTCAAGTTGTTCTGTGCAATCGCTGGTGTGGCGGGAAGCGCGTTCGAGGTGGACATCGACGAAGGTGCGTCGGTGTCCGCGTTGAAGGACGCGATCAAGACGAAGAAGTCAAACAAGATCACGTGCGATGCAGATGAACTGCAGCTGTTCCTGGCAAAGACGGAGGGCGGCGCGTGGCTGCCAGACAACGATGCGTTGGACACGTTGCTTCAAAGTGGAATCGACGCTTCGTCGTATTTACACTTACGTGGGTCGTGGAGGTTAAAGAAGCCTGAACTTTTTGGGCCTGGAGTATCGCTAGGAGAAGATGTAGTTCACGTGCTGGTGGTGGTTCCGGAGCAAGAACACGCACAAACTGGATTGTGGCTTGTCACTGGATTCGTTGAAAACGCGTTGATCACGAAAGGAATTCGCTGCAAACTGTACTGGATGGCGACATTACGCATGGGATACTACGATCCTACGCGCCGCATCGGCAACAAGAATGTCGCGTTCTGGTATGAAGACAAGAAACTGTGTTTTCATGTTTTATTCGAGACAAGTACGTGCTTCTATATGTTGTCGCTGCATCGTACTGCTTCATTGAGGGCTAACTCGTGTTTCTTTTATAGAAGATGCTGCTTTGCTGTTCGAAACTGACTTAAGGACTGGACCGCAAACGTTGGGCTCTCCGTTAACTAACCAGGTTGTTGAGACGCGTGTTGCATCAGCTAACGCTGTGTCTACTGATCTCCAGCGCGTTTTCTACAGCGACTACGTTCCAGACGATTCGGAATCTCCTCAAAATACAGTTTCATCGATATCGTTGACTACAAGCGTTTCGAATCTGGACTCATCGACTGACGAGTTTCGTTTTCAGCGGATTGAACACGAGAAGTTCTTCTTACCGTACGGCAAGGCAGAAAGCTGCCATTTGGTGTCGAGAAAGCAAAGCAGAGACCACAAACGGGAATTCGCCAAGTACGATCGCGACTCAAACAACAGGCTTGCGCTTTCTCGCGATATGCATGGTTGGTTCGACGGTATGAGCATTGAGGTTCCCATCGTCAACATGCTACCCGGATCTGTTGAAGAGAATCAATCAATTGGCAACAGACGCAAGGTACTTTGTGAGCGCGTAGTTCTGGTGTGTGTGTAAGTTTACTGACACTTGCGTGTAGGTCGAGATCTTCGTGAAGGTTCTGGACGCTGGGTGCACAGATCGCGTTTTCAGTCGTTTGAAAGAAGGGTCAACCACGACGAACGATCCGCTCATGATGAAGACGTTTGTTCACGTGGAGGATCCAGAAACATTTTGTTTGTGCATGAGGTGGAAGCACGATGACAATGCGGAGCGCTGGAGAAGCTTTTGGGATATGACCCCGGCGGTCGATTGAATGGAATAATGTTGCTCTCCTGAGGTAAATACTTCGAATTTGTACTACTTTGATTTCTTGACATACTTTATTCCTGATAAATAAAAAGTTAGTAATATAGAAAGGATGGCATACTCACCTGAACAATATCTTGCTAACAAAGAGCGCATTAAGGCAGCCCAGAAGCGCTACTACCAGCGCACACGCGACGCACGGTTGTCGTATCAAAAGGGGTACGACGACAAGAACAGGGACCAGATTCGAGCACGCAAGCGTAAGCCCAGAACTGAAGGTGAAGTCGAACCTAACAACGAAACCGAACTTAATTAATTAGTTAATTATTTTTTAAGATAAAAAGTCAAGTCTATATATAGTATGTATGCAATGACTGAAACCGGTCTAAAACCTCCAACAACTAATACTTGAATTAATTAATTTTGGATATTTTTGTAGAGGGTATGATATAAAGTCGATCCTGATTCAAGATCCCAATATTATAAAGTCAGTTCTACGAGAAAAATATATCCTCGCATATATAGCTGATATGTTTGCGTACGAGCTCGAAGGTCTTAAGAGATTAAACATTCAACCTATCAAATGGGGTAGTAGCTACCGTGTCAAGGTACGTGGTCGTACGGGGAAGATGGTATTTGTCAGCTGCGTCTCCAACCCTAAAAATATGAGACTAGTAGCTAAGCAGTACAATGTTGCTATCGATACTATCAAGAAGCATACGTCTCCTGACTACAAGGCAGATCCGAAGTATCGCTTCTACCAAGGCAACCATGTTGAGTCCCACCTTTACGAGGGAATTCAGCCTGCCGAATTCTACAATAAGCTCGAGAATGTACTTGCGAACCAGAAATCTGCTTTCAAGATTAATATTGCACTTGGATATGATCTCGTCAGTCGTAGCGACGACAGCGATACCCGCTACTTCCACCCAAATTTAAGCAACACCTCAGTGTTTAGCTCACCGATTGCTATCAACAGTAGGTCGGATATTCGGAAGAAGGTCATTTCGGAGATTCATTCGATGGAACTAGCCGACAAGCTAAACTACCCCAAATCTGGATACCAAGTCAAGGCGATCACTGGATTCAAGATTTTCATCTACCAGCGTGAGCACGCACTTGGTGATAGTGAGGCTGTCATTCCTAAGATTATCCGCGACAACAAGAGCGTAATCAACTTTCCAAAGACCAACAACAAGTGCGTATTTCACTGCATCGCATACCACAAGCAAGATGAACCAAAAAAGGATCCGCGTAGAATTCAAGCTCTGGTAAAGCAGACATTCAAGCAGTACTGCTCGTACAAGGACATCGATTATACGTTAAGCCTGTTTCGTAGTTTCAAACCAATCGACATTCTCCAGTTCGATGAGCTTGAGGACTGCTTCCAGCTAAACATTAATGTATTCACTATGGATGTGGAGACAGGGAATGTGGAATGCATCCGACGCTCAGATAAGGAGTACGATGTTATCAATATTCTATCTCACGAGAATCATGCTCTTTACATTAAGAATATTGATATGCTTCAGTGTAAATACCAATGCCCAAAGTGTGAGATGGTGTTTGTCAGCTCCGACAAGCTTCGAAACCATAAGAAGAACCAGTGTGAGCTCGTAAATATTGAATCATTCCCTGAAGACCCGACTATTTATCGCCCAGCTTCAAATACAATTCGTTCGCTACTGACAAAGTACTCTGTCAAGAATACCGATCAATACATCGATCATTTTATTGTTTATGACTTTGAGGCCATTCTTAAGCCTACGGCGACTCAACATGGGGAGAATACTGTCTTCACGAACGAGCACATCCCGGTGTCCGTCTCTGTAGCTGATAGCTTGACGGAGGAGGTTCGCCGCTTTGTAAATGATGATCCGAAGGCATTGCTCAAGGATATGTTCCAGTACATTAATGATGTCGGAGCGAAGATCCAGAAATACAATGTCTCCAAGTACGAGGCCTTGCTTCGTAAGATAATCGACGCTCAAGGTTTGACAGGCATGGAGGTTCCAGGTACTCCTCTTGGTAATACGTACAAGACACAGGATGTGGATGCTTGGATTCAATCTGGAGATTTTGCCAGCTTCTTTGATTTTCACAGCAAGCTTGGGTTTGGTAAGAAGCGGTCGGACTATGGTAAGATCAAGCAAACTCTGGATCAGGTACCAGTCCTTGGCTTTAATTCAGGGCGCTACGATATCAACCTAATCAAGGCAGACTTGTTCGCTACCATTGGAACCGACAACATCAAATCGGTTATTAAGAACCCAAGCTACATGTGCATCGCCACGTCGGACATGAAAATGCTAGACATTAGCAACTATGTACCAGCAGGTACAAGCTACGCTAAATACCTATCAACATACCTTGGTGATTGCAAGTGTGATGACAAGTTTCGATGCGTCTGCGGTCTGGGTAAGGGTATCTTCCCATATGAGTACATTACCTCATTCAATGTATTCAACGAAACTGAAGTGCCTCCTCAGTCAGCCTTTGACAGTGAGCTCCGTAATACCAGCATCAGTGATGATGACTACAAGCGGGTACAGTTTGTCTGGAAGTACTATGGAATGAAGTCGATCAAGGACCTACTTATTTGGTACAACAATCTTGATATAGTTCCATTTATCAAGGCTATCAAGGCTCAACGAGAATTGTTCAAGCGATTCGGTCTGGATATGTTTACCGATGGTGTATCTCTCCCAGGTCTATCAGAGAAAGTCATGTATCAAACCTGCTTCAACAATCTCCAGTACCCCACCAATTCGGCGAAAGCATTTAGCTTCCCATCCAAACGCATGAGTGGATACAAGAGCCAGGATGCTGAGGTTAAAAGAGAGTTCAATATGACTACTGAGCACCTTGACATCCTTCTCAAACAGCAAAAGTATCTGTGTGGTCTATGCTACTGTCAGCTGACCGCTGATACTGCTTCAGCCGATAGAATAAACAACAAGCTTGGGCATATCGATGGCAACATCTTGATCAGCTGTGTGAAGTGCAACACCGCTCGTAAAAACATGTCCATCAAAGGGTTTCGCTACAAGAAGTTGCTTGAGTTCAACTCGGATAAGCTTGTCTATAGCATCGATGGGGAAGAGAAAGATATTTATGCTAAGATGAAGGCTAACATCGCTGGCGGTCCTTCAATCATCTTCAATCGCTATGCCAAGCGAAATGAGACGATGATTCGCGGGGACAAGGTTTGTAAAAGATTATCGGATACGATGCCAATGCTTTGTACCTGTGGGCACTCGGTAATGAGATGCCTTGTGGGCGATTGACTACGATTGATGCCTATCCTGGTATTATCGACGACATTGTCAATGACAAAGTATTTGGCTTCCTCGAGTGTGATATTCGTACCCCACCACATCTCAAAGAGTACTTTAGTGAGATGACCCCTATTTTCAAGAACACGCTAATCGACTGCAGCGATGAGAATGTAATTGGTCAGCACATGTTTGAGTACAACGAAGCACGCAAACAAAGCCGAGCAAAGCCAGCTCGTAAGCTAATTGGTAGCTACTTTGGTGAAAAGATTCTTATCTACACCCCACTCCTCAAGTGGTACTTATCACATGGCGTGGAGATCACCAAAACCTACTGCTTCATCAAAGCCAATTCTCACAAAGCCTTTGAGCCATTCATGGAGGCAGTTTCTAACGCTCGACGGGAGGGTGATGCTGACAAGTCCAAGGCTATGATCGCTGAAATGATGAAATTGGTCGGGAACAGTGCTTTTGGTCGATCTGGTATGGACATGAGCAAGCACAAGGAGATTAAGTACGAGTCTAACGACAAGGCTATCAAGAACAAAATTGAGCACTTCACATTCCACGGGCTTGAGGAGCTTAATGATGCGTGCGAAATCACCATGAAGAAGCGGCGACTCAAGAATAAGAATCCGATCCATTTGTCGATTGCCATCTATCAGCTTGCTAAACTACGCATGCTACAGTTCTACTATGACTGTATCAACTTCTACTTCGATCGCTCAGACTTTCAATACCAGGAGATGGACACAGACTCGGCATACATCGCATTCAGCTGTGAAAATCCGTTTCAAAACTGTATCAAACCTGAGCTATGCGAGCACTTCAAGCAGCATAAGTATGATTGGTTCCCACGCGACTATAACAACGAGGTCGCTAAGTTCGATCGTCGCACACCTGGTTTGTTCAAGGATGAGTGGTCTGGTGATGCTATGGTGTCACTATCTTCAAAGAACTATATCTGCTATCTACCTGACCAATCTTACAAGGTCAAGGTTAGTGCCAAGGGAGTGCAGCAGGGAGGTGGTCGGAACAGTGATGTACTCAACCCAGATGGCTTTGAAAGTGTTGTCCGTGATCGCATCACACTGCAAGGTACAAACAAAGGCTTTAGACTCAGTAAGGAGACTAAGTCAATCATTACCTACAGTCAAACTAAAACGGCTCTAAACTACTATTATGACAAGCGTCGCGTACTTGAGGATGGTATTACGACAGTACCTCTGGATATTTAAGAAACTACATCAGCAGGATATTTTTATCTCATAAACATATAGAGCAGATGTGATGGATGACCTACTATCAAAGTTATACTATGAGCCCAAAACAGGGTATGTCGGTGTTCAAGCTTTGTACCATAAGGCTAAGGAGTTAGAGCCCAAAATCACATTCAAAGTTGTGAAGAAGTGGTATGCATCTCAGACAGATATACAACGGTTTCAAGAGCAAAAACGGAGATACGATGGTTTCAAGATTGCTTCTCACAACCCAAATTCATGGCAGATGGATCTTGCGTTCTGGGAAAAATCCCCAATTTTGACAGCTATTAATATTAACTCTCGTCTTGGGTATGCTACATTATTGAGGAATAAGAGTGCGGCAACTGTACTCACAGCGCTTAAAACATTTGTTCGTAGTAATAAGGTCGATATACTCACCAGCGACAATGGAAGCGAGTTCATGAACGCCCAAGCACAAGAATTCTTCAAAGTCAAAAATATCGAACATTTTAATAACGAACCTGGAGATCATGGTACTATGGGTAAAATCGAAAGATTTAATCGAACCGTGAAGCAGAGACTAACCAAAATCGCTCCGAAGCGAATCACAAAAAACTGGTAAATGACATTATTACTAACTATAATAACACCATACATCGGACGATAGGTATGAGTCCTAACGAAGCCAAAGGTAAAGTTATAGAAGCTGAGATAACCCATAACCAAGAGGAAGCAGAGAAAATTGAGAACGAGCTTGAAGTGGGTACAAACGTCCTTTACCGCCTTAAAAGCAAACATTTGGCAAGGAAGCCGCCAGGTGGAGTAAAGCTGTCTATTCAATTGTGGGCATGGATGGGTACCGTGTTGAAATTAGGTCAAAGAATGGACATACACTCTATAAATCACCAAACGATTTGAAGATAGTCCAAACGAAGACAACTGATGCCAATATTAACAAGGGTGATATCTTAGAAGCCGAAAAGATAATAGACCACAAAAAAATGCGATCTGGTAAATACAAATATTTAGTGAAGTGGGTTGGTAATGAGCCCGACTCCTGGGAACCTCAGGATAATCTCCGCTTAATCAATAAGAATCGAAGATCGACACTCGAGAAGGAGTATTGGAGCGACAAGAGTCTTAGAGGGTGATAGACTTTAGATCCTCCGGACATTTAACGATTCGCAGAGTCGAGGGCGTCCGTAGATCAAAATGCACACGACGCTTTGGTTCAAGCGTAGGCTTCTGAGTTTTTACTTCTTTCTCAAGGAACCGATTGTCGTATACCCTCCGCGTCGAATGGATCAGTATCGATATATTCGATATTCATCTTCGAGTTAAATATCCCCATCTATATATATATCCCCATAACGTTATCAAAATCATGATAAACAATGTTGAAGGGAGAAGATCGAAGATCGAAGATCCCTCGGATACCCTCTCCCAATTGCAACGCGACTACGAAATCGAATGAGAAATGCTCTCGTGGAGCGCTCAAGTCCGGCTACTGTAAGCAGCACGATAAAAACTATAAGATCACTATGTACAAGCGAGAGCTCGCAAAAATGCACGAGAGAGTTAGGTACTATGTCGAGAAAACTTCGCGCTTCAACGATATGATCATTGACATTCAGCGATGCGACTACATCAAGCTTCACCTCGCTCGAATCAATGGAGGTAAAGACAGAGCCTACAAGCATGTAATCACCGATCCCAAGTATAAAAATCAGGTCGAGGAATTGTTTGATCTACCAATCGATGAGGTTCTTCCCGCGTACTATGCTATGCTAAAGCGTCGAAACGACATCGTTCATAAATATACGATGGGCGAGTGGGAGGAGGGGCCAGTCCCAAGAATCGCGAAGAAACGATATCAATTTTCAAAACCACAGCAAAAATAATTGATTAATATATACGATAGAACCATGTTTCCGAACTTCACAAGCATTGCTCAACGAGAGCAAAAGCGATTGGATTTGTTAGAACGTTCCCAGCGACGGGTTCGTCAGGCATTTGCCAAGCGCGCGATGTACGCAGACGCTTCATGGGCCTCAGATGCTGATAAGGCACTCTCGCTAACTAAAACGACTACGTCGGCTTCCACCTCAACAGATGCTTCAACGGCGACTGTTGAGGCCTCAAAAAAACTGAAAATGTAGAATCCTCCCAGAAAATTCCTGAGTACTCATCTGAGACAACGACTGAGATAAAATCTGAGACACCGATGGAGACAGCTACTGAGTCACCTTCGGTGGAAGTTCCTGTGGAGGCCACCGTTAAGCCAGAAGATGACGAGCATCCAGCTAAAGAAGCTTTAAGAAAGATTTACAAGATCTATCCGGTTTTTAATAAGCTCCAGCTGCACCCGGTGGATATAAATGGACGACACTTGACTAAATACATACTAAAAAATGGTACTACGATTTATACCACAAAGAGCAAAAAATGGGCAAGGGTTGATGCCATTGACTGGGATGAAACGTATGATTCGATTCGAATTATAATGGAGACAAACCCCCGTTTCCTGAAGTACGTCAATGATCTGAAGAAGGCAAAATCCAATGTGTTTCAAGAATATCAGACTACTGAGCCTCTGAAAGTTTGGGAGAGTCTGCTTGGTAAGAAACGTAGTCTGTCGGATCCACTGAAGAACGATGACTCAAATCGTAGCAGGCAACGACTTGAGGACAGCTTTGCTGTTGATTCATCAACATCACCTGATGATGCAACGGTAGGAGAATTGACAGTCAATGAATCATACATACCGAGTTCAGACGAGGCCGAAGCGCGTCATGGAGTTAAAAGCGGCATTGATGAAGATATGGATAAGGGTCTCACAAATGCTGATAATGATGCCAAACTCATTCTCAGTGAATTCTTCAAAGAGCTTCGCAAACAAAAGGTAAATCTTGCATTTGATGTAAATCCAGTCATTAACGTGGGCGTAGCCCCGTTCGTGCGAGTGGATAAAGATATCTTTTTCAGTAATCCAACTCATAAACGTCTATTCAATATTAAAGGATTAGATGGTAAGTCTATTAAAGCTAATGATCACACCAATCTCATGATAACTATCCGGTGGATGGATACCTTTATCGCGCTCATGGATGGCTTCCAATACCTTGACAAATATTTGTCAAGCGTCGAGCAGAAAGGATCTGAGGAGAAGATCGCTCAAGCTAACCTCACTAAAAATCTCGAAATCCTTGATAGGGTTCTTAAAAATAATACTAAATCCACTCAGGCAACATCTCGAGTGAAGGAGCAGAGCATTGATCCCTACGTATCACTGAGATTGCTCCACGATGAAGCCGAGGCTGCATTCCAGGACTATGGAGAAGCTATGAAAAGGTATGATGAGGCAAAGCAAGCTGCGAAAAACAGACATAGCAAGGCTGCAAAGTCTAATCTCAAAGCTGCAACCGCTGCTATGAGAGCTACCAAGGCTAATTATAACAGTAAGCTCAAGAAATATACACTGTTCAAAAAGGGCTACCCAGAGCTGGATCTTGATGAATTTGACAACATCGCATCTAAGCGTGAGGTCAAAGACCCTCGGACCGAGTTCCGAGAGCCCCTCTCACTGTATCATCGATGGTAGATAACGTAGTCGGTCGAGGCCTACGCGGGGCGGGCAGAGCTCACCTTGGAGGTCAGTCAAAGTTAGATGGTGTTGTTCGCAAAGGTCGGACGTACAATCTCAACGACATTCAAGGCATGGCAACACCATCAGCCTATACCTACAAACCATTTGGAAGTAAGTACATCCGAATTCCTGATCTCGATGCTGGAATGCTTGTCATCGTTCAGCCGAATCGTCGCAAGATCGGACCCAAGCGCGAAATCAGCGATGAGCTTCAGAGGATGTTGAAAGATCTCGTTTATTCGAAGAATATCGAACAATCGTCCTATGATCAGCTATCAACGGATGATAAAAAAATATTCAAGGAGATCCTTGCTGCTACTCATCTTCAGCACAGTTTCTCTGAGAAGTTGGCAGACCCTTTAGAATCGCTTAAGGCCGAATACTACAAGTTGAAGGGGGAAATCGAGTTGGGCAACAACAATCCAAGTATCCTCAAGCAATTGAAGGTCATCACTGTGGATATGTACTCTAATCACTTAATTTCTGATGACGAATTCAAAAATGTTATCGTTCGACTACTATAGAGCTGACGCTTAGACTTCAGGCTAAAAGTCTGCGACCTTTACCCCTCGTAATAGAGCATTATGTTTTTCCTCAACCCCAGGATTATCGCCCAGTCAGGCGGATCATATGGCGATGATGCCGACCTCAATATCGCTGAGCTCAAATCGATTATGAAGAATCTGATCATTCGTGAGCGACCTCAAACAACGCAAGCCGCGGCATGGGTTGATACTAAGCTACCTAAGACCTCAGATGCATCCACTCAGACTGAGTCCGCCAGCGGCGGTCAGGTATGGCTGTATGGTAAAAAAAAGAAGACTGTAAAGACCTTCTCACTTTAGAGCAGTGTTATAAGCTAATGCCTTCCCTCACCAATCTACCTTTGTAGCCCTTGTATAAACGCATTTTTTTGTTATCAACTTCAATTTCAATGATCGCACTCTCACAAGTCGCAGGGTCTTTAGTGGGCAAGAACACACTATCACCAAGAACTACAATCTGATCAGCTTGGAGGGTTGTAGAACCAACTATCTGATGCGGTGGCGTTTTCACGTTTGATACGATTTCTTTGCTTGAAAGGCAACCCATTGTTAAGCGTCAACTCTATTACGAGGGGTAAAGGTCGCAGACTTTTAGCCTGAAGTCTAAGATCTGCTCTATGTTAGTTGAGAGATTTGTTGTTTCAGTGAATCTACCTCAGCTTTAAGTTCCTGAATTGCCTTGCACAGTACAGCCGTCAGGCATGCATAATCGACTCCTTTCGTATTGATCGGTAGTCCGTCAGAATTGAGCTCGTCCGGATCTCCCTCCGGTGTTGAAACAGGTTCAGGTACAATGGCCTCAAGCTCTTGTGCAATAAAGCCGATAGAGACCTGATCAGTTTGTCTCCATTTGAATTGGCGTGGTTGCATTGCCATTACGGTTTCAAGACCATATGGTATATCCACGATGTCTTTCTTTAGGCGTTGATCAGACACATTCGAATAAGCTCCTCCATATACGGGACAATATGCACTAAAGTTAAAATTACTATCATACGAGCCGAAGCGAACAGCCGGTGTGGTACTGCTATAGGACCCCAAACCTGTGTATGTGGAATACGATGAGCCACGAAACGTGAGAGCAGCTGTAAGACCGTTATTCTTTGTATGGAACCATTCATTGCACCAGATTGATGTAGCACTTTCGAGCTGGCTACTAGTTGGTACAACGCCTACTCCGACCTTACCGTCTGCTGTGATTACGAATGAATTTGATGTTCCATACCAGTCTACAGATAATCGATTAGAAGCGCTGTTAGTACCAGCATGGCTATATTGAATCGTAAATGAATCGCGAGCTGATTCAGCTGCTCCCATACGAAAACCAACTGATGCTCCTGCCTTGAGAAGGTTGAGATCTTGATTTCCGGCAACCGCATTTGACGACGTTTGTCCGCTGAATGTAGCGCGCCCGTCCGCACTGAACCAGAGGCGAGTTAGCATTGGTGATAGAGCGATATCACTACCTGAAGTTCTTGAGTGAATGAGAAGATCGCTTGCTCCGTAAGAGCCTCCTAACCGCGATGAAATGATAGCCCAAGATGGTGTTACTGAACTTGGGACAACGTTATCGCTAATGAAAGCTAAACCGCATGTACTATTGACTGTAGTACTGAAATTACGCAATATCAAATTGTGCGTACTAGCTAGACTTGTTGATCCATATATGGTACCAGCCGTACAATCCATTAATGTATTCGGTTGTTGACATGTTAAAGATCCGTTAAAAGTCAATCCTATTAGAGTACCAACCGATGTGATATTACTCTGACTTGCTGTCGATAGGGTTCCATTTAAAGAACCACTAACCGTAAGACTACTCAGAGTTCCAATGGATGTGATATTAGGCTGAGCCGCGGTCTGTAGCGTACCGGTAAGGTTTGTTGCAGTTAGCGAAGTCAGTGAGAGTGAGGTCGTACTAGTTGTAAGAAAGGTACTTAAATCATAAGCCGTCCCGTTTTGACGAAATGTAGTCGCATTACAGGTTCCACTGACATCTAGAGCATATCCAGGGCTCTGATTGAGAATGCCTACATTACCATTCGATACGATAGTTATACCTGGGGTAGCCGATCCATAGATCGATATTCGAAGCCTGTTAGATGCGTTGTTATCTGCTACATGAAAGTATGATAGATACGAACAGTTGCCTGATGACCACGATTTACCGATAGCGCAATAAACCTCTGCGTTAGCCAATCCTGAGCTCAGAAATTGCGGATTAGTCCCATTTGTAGATAGCGCAGTTAGAGTTCCATGCGATGTTAAGTTAGGTAGAGACGTCGTTGATGATGATATAAAATTTGAGAGATTGTATGTCGTTCCTCCCTGTTGATAGGTCGTTGCGTTGAGGGTTCCAGAGACGTTGAGCCCGGTTAGCGTACCAAGACTCGTGATGTTAGGCTGAGATGATGTCTGTAGCATACCTGTAATGTTGGTAGCCGTTAGAGACGCAATCGTTCCGATCGATCCCGTATTACTTAGCACAAGAGCTTTGCCATTGGCTGCAGTACCAGCAGTAATTCCACTCACATAGGATAATGAGCTAAAATCGACATCGGTTCCATTCAACTGAAACCCGCTGGTGGCGTTGATGGTCGCAGCCTTTACAATTCCTGAGGCAGTGAGATCAACTAAGCCCGATGTGATTGATGATGAACCATTAAGCACTAACGCGGTTCCTGGCGTGCCAACGCCGACTGAAATACCACTTAAATAACTCAAGCGATAGTCATTCCTATCCAAGAAGATTGTTTTAGCATAGTTGTATGTCAAATAGCCACTGGCATCTAATGAGAGGTAGAATCCTGGGTTATAGATACTGGAAATGAATGTTGGTTGGGGATATGAGAATCCACTCATTAAAGCGAAGATTTCTAAGCTTGCTTACAATTTCTTAATAGCTATATAGTATCTAACGAAAAGAATTATGAGCCTGATACCCGACTATGGCGGCGCGATTCCAAAGCAATATCGACCTGGGAAATCGATTATGATTAAGGATTTAGCTATCCCAGCGCTGTATAGAATGATTATGCTGGCTCCAAGTGGTTCTGGTAAAACCAACATGGCTTTTCACATTGTAAAGAGCTCTCCGAACGTGTATGCGTTCCTCCACGTCATTTGCCGCAACCCAAATCAGCCGCTGTACGATTATCTCTGCGACAAGCTCGAAGGATTCATTGCCTTCTATGACCCAGACACGGCACCAACAGTAGATCAGATTCGACGAACGCCTCTCAATAGTGGTAAGCCTGAATTGGTAATCTTCGATGATATCACAACCGATAAACACGTACTCGAACGATTGGTATCAACGTTCTACATTCGATGCCGACACTATAAACTGAGTTCTATTCTTCTGGCTCACAGCTTCTTCGCGCTTCCCAAGATGATCAGACTAAATTCGGAGCTGTGCGTCATCCTAAAGGCGAATTCAAAGCGCGATCTACAAGTCATTCTTAAGGACTTTAACCTACCAGGAGTTAGTCAGGAGATGATCTTCCGAGCATACAATAAATGCACGTCTCATATCGGTCAAGCATTGGTGATTGATGGTGTCAAGGGTCAGATGCGGTGGAACTTTGATAAAATTTTAGACCCGAAAGAACTTTAATTTCGCAAATATAGATAAAACAATGGCCTCATTTGTCAAAATTGATAGCACTAACTTGGTCCAAGATGGCCTTAACTCTCAGTGGCGATACTTATTCCCCGGATCCGCCGCAAATTTTGTCGATTCAGTATGCGCAATTCAATCGATTAGTCTCTACAACTCTGAGTTCAACATTGATTCGATAGCATTCTTTAACAATACTTTCAAAGTCGAGGTTCCAACCACTGGAACTACTTCTACGATTAGCGTCAGTCTCCCCGATGGATACTTCAGCTATACTGATATCAATCGAAACATTCAAGCCGCTTTGGTATCAGCTGGTGCTTATCTCATTGATGCCAGTGGCAACAACGTGTTCTACATTCAGATCAGTGAGAACTCAGTCTATTATGCTTGTCAGCTTGATTGCTCTACTACTCCAACAACACTTCCAACTGGATATAGTCGTCCTGCAACAGGGATATATTCTGCTGGAGGAACAGGTCTCCCGACCACGACCCGTGTCCCCCGCTTGATCATTGACAATGCTGCCTTCGGAAAGGTTCTTGGCTTCACGACTGGAACGTATCCAGCGGCGTCGCAAACGACTGCTTACTCGTTGATTTCGAACACGATTCCTATGGTTCATCCCACATCAAGCTACATCGTACGTTGTGATCTCGTTAAGAATGACTATGTCGTGTCTGGTGATATCCTAAGCGCTTTCGATAGAGGTGATGCGGGCATTGGTCAATTGATTGCATATAAACCAAGTCAGTATGCTTGGATGAATTGCTTTAACGGAGCACGATCAAGCATTACAATCACTATCTACAACCAAAACGATCAGCGCGTTCATTTCAGAGATACTTCCGTATCGATCATGCTTCTAATTCGTTCGAAGAAGTAAGAAAAAAGAAATATGCTTATTTTTTATCTAATTCAAACGAAATGATCCAGCAAGCTTGCGCTTAGCTCTGAGCTTAGCCATATGAGCTTTGGCCTCAGCGCTACCCTTGACCAACTTAGTCTTTTTAGGCGCTACTCCGACACCGAAACGTGTCTTAATACCACGGCGTACGGTTCGAATCATCTCGTGATGCTCAGGCTGATCAGATTTACTAATGAGATACTTCTCGCCTTGATCGATAGCGTCAGTGATCAGTCCCTTGCGCTTGGCGTAGCCCAATGCCGCCCTGGCTGACTTCTTGACATCAGCCATTGAAATACGACCTCCCGCTGGTACGTCTAAGTCTTGCTTATCGTTATCGCTGTCGCTATCATAAACACCAACTCCGGTTAGAGACTTGATCGCTGCACGAGCTGGTAGAGCTGCTTCAGGCGCACCAACCGCGGTTGCGAACGCCGGGACTGCGAAGTCAGCGGCTTTGCTAAGTAGGCCGCTGTCTTTAGCGAACTTAAAAGCGGATTTGATGCCTCCCATACTTTTGACCAAATACTCGAACCATGCATTCCACCTCCATTAAGATGCTTAAAGGGATAACCGATTTCCTTCTTAGTAATTGATAAGCGTGTCCCCTTACCAGCTTTACGAGCTCTTAGGGCTTTAGCATACGATTCAGGATGAAGATGTAGTGTAGCACCAGAGACACTTAGTTCATCTTTCGTTAATGATAGTGTTCCTGACTTGAAAGCTCGTTTGAGCTTTGCCTCAGGGATGGAAGCTGAAACTGGTAGTTCCTTGTACATAATTGTTCTATATAATGGCTCAGAAAAATATGATTTAATTAATCCAGAATTGTTAGATTCAGATTTTTCATCTTAGAAAATAGTTCGGGTCGATGCTTCTGCTTTGAGTAAAGCCATGCCAGACACCATATGTCACAATACTCTGCATAGGTGCTCTGATATTGTTTAGAGCTGTATTTCCTGATCTTTAAAACTGTGGGCGGCCCTTCTCCCATACTATCATAATATTCGTTGTTATAGACGCAAACCCAGTGGCCAACATCCATGTCAGGCTTTCGAAGCAATATCAAGAACGAACCTTTCCGCGGTAGTGGCTTTTTGATTTCTGACGATTCGAAGATGCCATCTAACTGTACTCCAATAACCTTAGTTAATTTAATTAAATCATGATCGCTTGTTATCGCTTTGATGAGATCCATTTGATATCGAAGATATCGCGAAATCTTTGGTTTCTTTTATTTTTAATTTTGGAACTATATGGATGCTCATATAGTTAAACCCATAGATTTATCGATGTCTGCTACTCAACTCGCCGATCAGTTTCTATACCAGAGCTCGCTGAAGAGCGACCCGGATATTAAGGTATCGTCTAACAAGCGCGTACCGTTCGTAATCGATCTCAACCAGGGATCGTACCAGAATGGTGTTATTACGATTGATGCTACCAGTCAGCTGAACGGATCTGAAGGATTTGCCTCGCTCCGTGATGCCTACATTATGCTCCCTTACAAGGTTTCGATGAAGAATGGTGCTACTGCTCAGACTGCGGCTGCTAACCGATACTGCGCTACGCTAAAGTGTGGCAACTTCAACGTCATTGACTCGATGTCGCTGGAGCTCAATGGTAAGACTGTTATCAGCATGGCCGACTACAAGCTTTTCTGGAACAACCTTCGCGCTCAGACAGAGTACTCGAAGGGATATGTAGAGAAGCACGGTGCTGAAAGCTTCCTCTACCCTGATTCGGCTCAGTCGCTAATCTACTCGGGCGCTTCGAGTACAAGTGGTGATGGCTACATTAATAATGCTGCATTTTCCTCGTCATTCACTACAACTGGTGCGGTCGGTGGTGCTACTGTCGCCAATGAAGGATTTGTAAGCCGTCTTCTATCCAACCCTCCCACAGCGGGTGTAGATCTATCGAGCTCGTGGCCGTCGTCTGGTGGTGTCTCAGCTTCAACGACGGTTGCTAATCAGTCTGCTCGTGGTGCATTCGTTGCCGGTGCTGCTACTGCTAACGCTATCATGGGAACGTGGAACTACATTCTTAAGATTAAGCTGACGGACCTTCATCCGATCTTCAAAGAGCTTGATTTGATGGCTAACCCTCAGATTCGTCTGCGTTTCCGCGTCAATCAGGGTACGGCTGCTATCGCTGTTGATTCTGGTAAGAACATGTCTCTAACCAGCACAACGCTCTCGTCTGGTAATGTCTGCCCTATCATGGTTGCCTCGTCTGCTACTGGCAACCCTATGGCCTCTGTTCTCGCCGCTTCTGCTGGTTTCAGTATTGCTTGGGGTGCTGTTGTCAATTCGCTTGAGCCCACGATTGATGGTACTTACATGCCTTTTACGACTGCTCGTCTCTACGTTCCTTTCCATAACTTGGAGAACCCTCAAGCTATCATCTCTAAGCCGGTGAAGAAGGTTCGCTACCTTGATACGTATGCTCAGTGGTTCTATCAGCGCGCTGGTACTGGTAAGCTAACGACTCAACACAATGTTGCGTTCGACCTACAGCTATCGGCTTCTGTGAAGAATGCTAAGTACGTTGCGGTGATGCCTTTCGCTGAGCAAACTGGCAACTTCGCAAGTGCCGCTGTTCAACAGTTCCAATCTCCGTTCGACTCGGCTCCATGGACCGTTCATCCCGGTTCGACGATTCGCAACTTCAACGTTCGCATCGGTTCTTCGAATGTCTTCGCGATCTCGCATGATTACGACTTTGCCACGTTCGTCGATAACTTCGCTAAGCTTGGTGCAATCAACGGTGATATGACCCCTGAGATTGTAAATGGTTTGATTGACTACCAGACGTGGTCGCTGACCAACCGCGTACTTGTTGCCGATGTGAGTAGATTGACGGAGAAGGATGTACCTCAGTCTATTCAGATCAGTGGAACCAACGCCGGATGCCAAGGTTGCAACCTTCTGGTTCTTGTAGTATCTGAGCAGGAACTATCGTTCGATAGACTAACTGGGGAAGTGATCGAATACACTACGGCTTAAGGCTGATCATTTAAATATTTAATTTATTTTCAAAAAAATACTGTGGCTATAGATATAGCTATCATAATCATAACATGAGCACATTAACTTTTGGTAAGCACAAATCGAAGACTATTCAAGAGGTATTTGCCTCTGACCCAGGATACTGCCGCTGGTTATCAAATCAAAAAGGTCTTGTTGAAGATAGTAGTGCTATTGGTAAGTTCCTCGCTGAGAAGTTTGGCAATGATGATGGATCGTATGTGATGACTTTTGGAAAGTATAAGACAAAAACAATTAAACAGATCCAAGCCATTGATACTAAATACCTTGAATGGTTGAGCAAGAATGAATTCGTTCAGACGAAGATGCCTAAGCTAAAGGCTGAAGTAGCTGAACTACTAAAGTAAGCTCGTGTTAGTATTTTTTTTATTGTCAGCGTCGCTTCAGCTTTCTCTACTAATGTTTTCGCCTCTGCCTTTACTTGCTTGAACTCCTCCTCTTTCCCCTCTTCGAACTGAGTGAGGTTGGCATGGACAGCATCCACATTAGCGCGGGCCGAATCTTCTTCTGCCTTTGCTTGTTCCTTGGCTTTCCGAAGTTGTGGCTCGTGCAACATGAGATTGCTCATTTCCTCGATTAGAGTAGCTGGTTCCATCTTGTTATTTGTTGGTTGAATGCGGAATGAGCCTTCGAGAGGTTTTGCGGTTGCCTCCTGCTGCAACGAACGTCTCTTCAGGCTCTCAGGTGGTCGAGCGGTTGGCTCGTGAGAAAGTACTGGAATGTTCCTCGAACGTGCATAGCATGTCTCGTGGATAAATTACGGTAAGAAAAAAAACTGACGGTATAATGTGCTGCGACCTACTACTCGCAGCTCCGCAATGTCGACGATTCCACCTTACAGCGCAACTTGATCAGTGTGCTGACGTACTCGTTGCTGGAGTTGCACTCTTTCCTGATGCTGAGTTACATGCTGCAGCGCAAAGTTGGGGTCTCGTCCATACGGCAATTGGCTTTTGTGTTGAGTTCCCAGTGGCAAGTGGCCGAGTCCAAGTTCGTCTTGTGGGTGGTGCACAGTGTTCAGGCTCCGTTGGACCACTTCGGTGCCGATTTTAGCTTCAAGTTCCAGTGGCTTCGAGGCAACACGACGAGTATCTGGGGATAATAGACTATGAATTTGAATTACCCTCTAATTTTTCCCAGTCCACTATCTGCTGTGTTTAGTCGAGGCGCTGAGGTGCGGGACAAATGACTATATGCGCAGATCGATATTCACATCAAACTTATGATCGGAGACAACCAATGCTTCGTTCATGTAGTGCAAACCAACGACGGTAGTATGGAATGGAAGGATTTGATTAACTACTGTAGTTAGCGAATTTCTCGTCTGTGTGAATCTCTCTTAAACTATTGAGTTTCCAAATTTTGTCCAACCGTTTTCCAGTTAATACATTGGAAGTGTTTCTTAAAAGAGCAGTTTGCTGCCGATATGTGAACCTGTAGTTGTGCTGCCGCTTGGCGGAAGTGAATAGCGGCTTGTATCTTCACAAGAGAAGCAATACTTTTGATCCTCCTGCAGGTTCTTAAAAATTATCGTGGCTCAACGACAATAGTATGAACGGCGGCCGCACGTTGGAGATCGCCCTTGATCGAGGACACGGAGACGGCGTGATAAACAGGAGGTCATAGCGGCGCGGTGTTTCCGACAGCAAGCTTCGATTACGGCGCGCCACGGACGCTTGGGCTTGGCGGGCAATGATCTCTAGGTTTCGAACCAGACGTCCTCAGTCCTTCAAATCGACTTTTATGAAGTAACTTTATAGCCTTTGCTCCGCATCACTCTAGCTGGACCGGACGTTGCTAGTAGCACGAGAGCATCTGAATTTAGTCAAAACTATCTTTCAAGAAGAAGAAGAATTTAGTTGATTAACAGGTTTAGGACTTCTCGTTTTGCTAACTAAAACTTATGATATCAAAACTTAAAATCGGTTGAAGCTACTTCATCACTATGTTCAAGGAATCCATATTCGACGTTCTGGGGGAGGTACAAGTTTGAGCTGTAGGTGTACCGAAACCAAGTTGTCGAAGAATTTCAACAACTAAGGCCCCATCAATGCCAATATCAACGGAATGCACATCATTTCGCAGTCTCAACATCGCAGGGAAAACGATTGCTGTACATGTACAGTAACGCGAAAAAAACAGTAGACGACCAGTACTAGCTAGTACTACCGGTAGTAGTATTTTCTCGCAAGGTTTACTGCACGACGATATAATCGACTAAAGCAAGAGGAAAGTCCGACAGACCTCCTCTCGGAAGGATTTTCCTCCTTGTTGGTCCTTTGATTCAAAGTTTGAATGACAACGACCGACAACTTGACAGTCAAGCCTGGAGAAGAACGAGTTCTTGAACTCCTTAACGTTGATCCTCGTCCCTTCTGCACATACCGTTGTGTAGCACTCGCATGCCTTTGTTGTCGCAGTTGGCCAAATTGAAAGCGCATTTATTGCGGTAGGTGACACCGTTGCTTGCACAGACTTGAGGACCGGCAGTGCCATCGATATTGTTGCATGTAATGGTGCCAACGCTGGCGCAGCTAAAACCTTGCGCGGAGATTCCGGCGATCAGGAGTGAGGCGAGCACGGACACAATGGCAAACTTCATGGCTTCAGATATCGGCCGTGGTGGGTGGTCTTCGGATCTGGGGGTGATGACGAGGCTACTGGGAGTTTTGACTGTGGTGCGTTGCTGGTAAATAGCAAAATGAATTGGACAATAACTAACTGTGCTACACTGTATTATAAATGGAGGAAGTCGTGGCATCACAGATTACGACCCGTGAACAACCATGTAGCAGATGAGCTACATGTAAACATGTGCCCTTTCCATACATGTACATGTATGGGATGGCACGCAGGATTGTTCGCACCCAAGTAATTTCTTCTTCACCTACGATGAGCTCGAGCTGAATGGATTTCAAGGAATGGGTTTCGATCCACTTTCAAACCCTGTAATACAGTGCAGCCACAAAGATTACGAGTCGTAATCTTTGTGGCCCTCACTAGTTTTAAATAACACTTACGGCTTCCTTGAAACTCGAGGAGCGAGTAGGAGAACTCTTGTCCTATTCACTTTGCTATTTGCCAGCAACGAACGACGAGCAAAAACTTCTAGACGTCTCCACCGGAAGCCATGAAGTTCGCCATTGTCTCCGTACTCGCCTCACTCCTGATCGTCGGAATCTCCGCGCAAGGTTTTAGCTGCGCCAACGTTGGCACCATTACATGCAACAATATCGATGGCACTGCCGGTCCTCAAGTCTGTGCAAGCAACGGTGTCACCTACCGCAATAAATGCGAGTTCAACAAGGCTAACTGCGACAACAAGGGGATGACAGTGCTGCACAACGGCATGTGCAGAAGGGATGGAACACGCTAGGGCAATTGAAAACCCGACTTTAAAGAGTTCTTCTCCACAGGTTGTGGATCTGAGGGCCAGCTGGGGAGATATGGGGTCTGTTGAGGCTTCCTCCTCTCGTGCTTTAGTCGATTACATTCTGCTGTAGCACCGTGCGTTTAGGCAAGAGATGCTCATTGAGATAACCTTGCGAGAAAATACTACTACATGTGGTCGTGCTACATGTAGTACTTGTTGTAATTCGATATTTTCCCGTCTTACTTTCGTTGAAAAATAAATTTTCAGCGATTTTGAAAAAATGTACAAAAACTCTTGTGCTTTGACGGGGACGTCAATGGACGCTGGCAACGGTCGGCCCGGTACAGCTCCAACCTGCTAGTCCTTCAACAATGGCAGTCTACGGGCTGTCCACGTGCGGTTCGTAGTCGGATCCGAGCCAAGAGATCTTCGCCCGCCAAGCCCAAGTGTTCTGCAATCGAAGTTTGCTGGTGGAGGGAAACACCGCACCGGCACGGCGCCTGGGGGTGTTTTGACATCAGATGTCAAAACATCCCCAGGCGTATGTGGTATGTCGTGCAGATTCTGCATGCCCTTGAAGAAGCGACCCGACTTGTTGACGACCAAGCGTAGCGTATTCTGCGACGTCGAGGAAACCTATTAATTGTCGGTCCCTGTTAGAAACTGGTTGAAACGAGCAAGGCCCTTCAAGCAGAAATTAGTTGATTAACAGTTTTAGGCCTTCTCATTTTGCTTATCAAAGGCGCCGGGAACACTGAGCACTTGGATCTACTTCCTGACTCTGTTCGAGAAAATCAAAATTCGACGTTCTGCAGGGAGAAAGAAAAAAAAAGAAATTACTACAGTAGTTGATTAACCGTTTTAGGACTTCTAGGTTTGCTAACAAAGACTTATGGTATCAAAACTTGCAATCACATGAAGCTACTTCATTACTATGTTCGAGGAATCCAAATTCGGGAGTTTGAACGGTAGGTGTATCGAAACCAAGAATTTCAACAACTAATGCCCCATCAGTGCTTATCTCACCGGAATGACTGTAAATGAATGGACAGTGTCTACGAAAAGACCCCACCACCGCTTGAGTACTGGGGCTCTCTGCTTGAGTTTCTCGAAAGTGTATATCATTCCGCAGTCTCCACGTAGCATGAAAAGCGATTGCTGTATGCACTCGCCAGAGCATCAAAAGTATCTTTTGCTTCTGCCTCCACGCCACATTGATGTCAATCGTTTTTGGAAATAGCAATAGCCTCCATTCTAGCTCGGTTAAAAATACTTTGCTCCGTAGAGCCCACAGCATACAGTATGCCACAAAGAAGAAATAGAAGTTGATAAACTAGTTTGCTACATATTTTCGAGGTGGGCTAGTATTTTCTCGCATCTTAACCTCTGGCCTAAACGCATTATTTGGATTCTCCGACAATAATCAAGAAGTCTAAGTAGATACAACAGCAAAACTACAAGTAGTTAATCAACTTCTTCTTTTTCTCTGGCCTAAACGCATGTTGCTACTATACAGTACTAGTACTAAGGCCCTTGTTCAAGGTAATCGAATCGACTAAAGCAGACCGATACAGATACATGTATACGGTATGTACTATAGTTTTCTCCATTGGAATGCTTTTTTTCGTCGTTATTTGCACATGTAAAAGGGCGACATGTAGCCTTCTGACACGAAAGGATCAAGGTACGGTATCCGTGATAGCGCACCATAATCCTTTTCGTGTCAGAAGGCTACTGCACTGCACCTGTATGTCATCTGCGAATAGCGAACTAGGACGGAGAGAAATACAGTGTTTTCAAAACACGAGGGTGCGATTCGCTCCGAGCGAACAACAATCATCTGCTATAGAAAATTCCTACATGTATTAAAATGTAGGAATGAGCGCGCAGGGCACGACAGGTGCGATTAGGAGGAAGCACAGCACTAGAAGTAGCTCTACGCTTTGCTATTTACCAGCAACGCGCAACAGCAAAAAAAAAACTCAAGAAGCCTCGCCGTCTACCAAAGACGTGAAGACCTATCGCCACCCATGAAGTTCGCCATTCTTCCCGTACTCGCCTCGCTCCTGATCGCTGGAACCTCCGCGCAAGGTTTTAGCTGCGCCAACGTTGGCACCATTACATGCAACAATATCGATGGCACTGCCGGTCCTCAAGTCTGTGCAAGCAACGGTGTCACCTACCGCAATAAATGCGAGTTCAACAAGGCTAACTGCGACAACAAGGGGATGACAGTGCTGCACAACGGCATGTGTAGAAGGGACGGAACACGCTAGGAAGTTGTCCTGGACAACCGAAAGACCGACGTTCAACAGTTCTTCTTCAGGCTTGACTGGTCAGGTTGAAACTCCAACATAGCAGAGATGATGGAGCTCTGTCGAGATTTTCCTCCTCGTGCTTTAGTCGATTACTACATCGTCCTGTAGCACCGTGCGTTTAGTCAAGAATTACTGTAACTCTTGCGAGAAAATACTACTAGTCAATCTAGTACTGGTCGTCTACCTTTTTTCGTGCTCCTTTAGAGATAGTTTTCCAACAAGAGAGAAGAAATGGAGCACAATCTCGATTCAAACTCGCCAACCTGAAATTCTCTTTCAATAAACTACCGTGCCAACTTATGTTTCAAATGCGCTTGAAGTCGATTGTGATCTTTCTACATTAGTGATGCTGTCCCGCGAACTGGGCTTTGAAATCCCAGGGTGCTTTTGAGCCACCATTTCTGACCTCGTGGTACGTGTACTGGGAAGTACTTAAAGTACTTCGTATAAATATTGTAATTGGTCGTGTTACTGTCGCACCATCCTTGGAAGATTCTTCGTAGTACTTGTACATGTAGTAGTTTCCGAACAGGAGAAGGCAACGTGGCAAATGATTTCGATTTTAGCACCAAGTTTTGGTTGCATCTGCAACAAGGCTTTTGAAGAAGCGAAGCTTCAGGTTCTTGATAACGGAGCTGTCTTTCTCCTTTACTGTAGTACCGGTAACCATAATTTGGTCTATCGAGCTCAACCCCGAGAAAAGTTTGACCATGAGCCTCAATAATATTTGCGTTGTATCACCAGTTGACCCAGATTTTTGACCGAGTCTTGCCTCACCCCCTCGTTGGGGAAGTACGCTCTTCCGTTCGAGGTGTCTTCTCGCCGGTATTTGGTGCGCACTCCGGAAAAGGAACGAACTATTTTCCCAACCTAAAACTGAACGATTGGCTCCATGTGTTATACTCGGTTACGCCGGTGATCTCGCACCCGATGAAGGAGCTGGGCTGCCCGCAAACCCTTACGCACAAGACGTTATCGGAATATATTGGACTACGACGATGCCTTCTCCCAGTGGTTCACGATGTGATACTTCGAATGTTTTTTGGAGATCTCATAGGGGGCTCACGTTTATATTTCCTGAAGGCACTAAATCCTACGGTCCAACAATGCGTTCGAGAATCCTGCACAGCAATTGAGACAGTGAAGCATTATTTCTTTTCATGCCCAGCGCTTGGAAATATGTGGCAAACGCTGTGGGCGCCATGGAGCGAGGTTTTCTCAACTGAGCTAGAATGGAGACTATTGCTATTTCCAAAAACGATTGACATCAATGTGGCGTGGAGGCAGAAGCAAAAGATACTTTTGATGCTCTGGCGAGTGCATACAGCAATCGCTTTTCATGCTACGTGGAGACTGCGGAATGATATACACTTTCGAGAAACTCAAGCAGAGAGCCCCAGTACTCAAGCGGTGGTGGGGTCTTTTCGTAGACACTGTCCATTCATTTACAGTCATTCCGGTGAGATAAGCACTGATGGGGCATTAGTTGTTGAAATTCTTGGTTTCGATACACCTACCGTTCAAACTCCCGAATTTGGATTCCTCGAACATAGTAATGAAGTAGCTTCATGTGATTGCAAGTTTTGATACCATAAGTCTTTGTTAGCAAACCTAGAAGTCCTAAAACGGTTAATCAACTACTGTAGTAATTTCTTTTTTTTTCTTTCTCCCTGCAGAACGTCGAATTTTGATTTTCTCGAACAGAGTCAGGAAGTAGATCCAAGTGCTCAGTGTTCCCGGCGCCTTTGATAAGCAAAATGAGAAGGCCTAAAACTGTTAATCAACTAATTTCTGCTTGAAGGGCCTTGCTCGTTTCAACCAGTTTCTAACAGGGACCGACAATTAATAGGTTTCCTCGACGTCGCAGAATACGCTACGCTTGGTCGTCAACAAGTCGGGTCGCTTCTTCAAGGGCATGCAGAATCTGCACGACATACCACATACGCCTGGGGATGTTTTGACATCTGATGTCAAAACACCCCCAGGCGCCGTGCCGGTGCGGTGTTTCCCTCCACCAGCAAACTTCGATTGCAGAACACTTGGGCTTGGCGGGCGAAGATCTCTTGGCTCGGATCCGACTACGAACCGCACGTGGACAGCCCGTAGACTGCCATTGTTGAAGGACTAGCAGGTTGGAGCTGTACCGGGCCGACCGTTGCCAGCGTCCATTGACGTCCCCGTCAAAGCACAAGAGTTTTTGTACATTTTTTCAAAATCGCTGAAAATTTATTTTTCAACGAAAGTAAGACGGGAAAATATCGAATTACAACAAGTACTACATGTAGCACGACCACATGTAGTAGTATTTTCTCGCAAGGTTATCTCAATGAGCATCTCTTGCCTAAACGCACGGTGCTACAGCAGAATGTAATCGACTAAAGCACGAGAGGAGGAAGCCTCAACAGACCCCATATCTCCCCAGCTGGCCCTCAGATCCACAACCTGTGGAGAAGAACTCTTTAAAGTCGGGTTTTCAATTGCCCTAGCGTGTTCCATCCCTTCTGCACATGCCGTTGTGCAGCACTGTCATCCCCTTGTTGTCGCAGTTAGCCTTGTTGAACTCGCATTTATTGCGGTAGGTGACACCGTTGCTTGCACAGACTTGAGGACCGGCAGTGCCATCGATATTGTTGCATGTAATGGTGCCAACGTTGGCGCAGCTAAAACCTTGCGCGGAGATTCCGACGATCAGGAGTGAGGCGAGTACGGAGACAATGGCGAACTTCATGGCTTCCGGTGGAGACGTCTAGAAGTTTTTGCTCGTCGTTCGTTGCTGGCAAATAGCAAAGTGAATAGGACAAGAGTTCTCCTACTCGCTCCTCGAGTTTCAAGGAAGCCGTAAGTGTTATTTAAAACTAGTGAGGGCCACAAAGATTACGACTCGTAATCTTTGTGGCTGCACTGTATTACAGGGTTTGAAAGTGGATCGAAACCCATTCCTTGAAATCCATTCAGCTCGAGCTCATCGTAGGTGAAGAAGAAATTACTTGGGTGCGAACAATCCTGCGTGCCATCCCATACATGTACATGTATGGAAAGGGCACATGTTTACATGTAGCTCATCTGCTACATGGTTGTTCACGGGTCGTAATCTGTGATGCCACGACTTCCTCCATTTATAATACAGTGTAGCACAGTTAGTTATTGTCCAATTCATTTTGCTATTTACCAGCAACGCACCACAGTCAAAACTCCCAGTAGCCTCGTCATCACCCCCAGATCCGAAGACCACCCACCACGGCCGATATCTGAAGCCATGAAGTTTGCCATTGTGTCCGTGCTCGCCTCACTCCTGATCGCCGGAATCTCCGCGCAAGGTTTTAGCTGCGCCAGCGTTGGCACCATTACATGCAACAATATCGATGGCACTGCCGGTCCTCAAGTCTGTGCAAGCAACGGTGTCACCTACCGCAATAAATGCGCTTTCAATTTGGCCAACTGCGACAACAAAGGCATGCGAGTGCTACACAACGGTATGTGCAGAAGGGACGAGGATCAACGTTAAGGAGTTCAAGAACTCGTTCTTCTCCAGGCTTGACTGTCAAGTTGTCGGTCGTTGTCATTCAAACTTTGAATCAAAGGACCAACAAGGAGGAAAATCCTTCCGAGAGGAGGTCTGTCGGACTTTCCTCTTGCTTTAGTCGATTATATCGTCGTGCAGTAAACCTTGCGAGAAAATACTACTACCGGTAGTACTAGCTAGTACTGGTCGTCTACTGTTTTTTTCGCGTTACTGTACATGTACAGCAATCGTTTTCCCTGCGATGTTGAGACTGCGAAATGATGTGCATTCCGTTGATATTGGCATTGATGGGGCCTTAGTTGTTGAAATTCTTCGACAACTTGGTTTCGGTACACCTACAGCTCAAACTTGTACCTCCCCCAGAACGTCGAATATGGATTCCTTGAACATAGTGATGAAGTAGCTTCAACCGATTTTAAGTTTTGATATCATAAGTTTTAGTTAGCAAAACGAGAAGTCCTAAACCTGTTAATCAACTAAATTCTTCTTCTTCTTGAAAGATAGTTTTGACTAAATTCAGATGCTCTCGTGCTACTAGCAACGTCCGGTCCAGCTAGAGTGATGCGGAGCAAAGGCTATAAAGTTACTTCATAAAAGTCGATTTGAAGGACTGAGGACGTCTGGTTCGAAACCTAGAGATCATTGCCCGCCAAGCCCAAGCGTCCGTGGCGCGCCGTAATCGAAGCTTGCTGTCGGAAACACCGCGCCGCTATGACCTCCTGTTTATCACGCCGTCTCCGTGTCCTCGATCAAGGGCGATCTCCAACGTGCGGCCGCCGTTCATACTATTGTCGTTGAGCCACGATAATTTTTAAGAACCTGCAGGAGGATCAAAAGTATTGCTTCTCTTGTGAAGATACAAGCCGCTATTCACTTCCGCCAAGCGGCAGCACAACTACAGGTTCACATATCGGCAGCAAACTGCTCTTTTAAGAAACACTTCCAATGTATTAACTGGAAAACGGTTGGACAAAATTTGGAAACTCAATAGTTTAAGAGAGATTCACACAGACGAGAAATTCGCTAACTACAGTAGTTAATCAAATCCTTCCATTCCATACTACCGTCGTTGGTTTGCACTACATGAACGAAGCATTGGTTGTCTCCGATCATAAGTTTGATGTGAATATCGATCTGCGCATATAGTCATTTGTCCCGCACCTCAGCGCCTCGACTAAACACAGCAGATAGTGGACTGGGAAAAATTAGAGGGTAATTCAAATTCATAGTCTATTATCCCCAGATACTCGTCGTGTTGCCTCGAAGCCACTGGAACTTGAAGCTAAAATCGGCACCGAAGTGGTCCAACGGAGCCTGAACACTGTGCACCACCCACAAGACGAACTTGGACTCGGCCACTTGCCACTGGGAACTCAACACAAAAGCCAATTGCCGTATGGACGAGACCCCAACTTTGCGCTGCAGCATGTAACTCAGCATCAGGAAAGAGTGCAACTCCAGCAACGAGTACGTCAGCACACTGATCAAGTTGCGCTGTAAGGTGGAATCGTCGACATTGCGGAGCTGCGAGTAGTAGGTCGCAGCACATTATACCGTCAGTTTTTTTTCTTACCGTAATTTATCCACGAGACATGCTATGCACGTTCGAGGAACATTCCAGTACTTTCTCACGAGCCAACCGCTCGACCACCTGAGAGCCTGAAGAGACGTTCGTTGCAGCAGGAGGCAACCGCAAAACCTCTCGAAGGCTCATTCCGCATTCAACCAACAAATAACAAGATGGAACCAGCTACTCTAATCGAGGAAATGAGCAATCTCATGTTGCACGAGCCACAACTTCGGAAAGCCAAGGAACAAGCAAAGGCAGAAGAAGATTCGGCCCGCGCTAATGTGGATGCTGTCCATGCCAACCTCACTCAGTTCGAAGAGGGGAAAGAGGAGGAGTTCAAGCAAGTAAAGGCAGAGGCGAAAACATTAGTAGAGAAAGCTGAAGCGACGCTGACAATAAAAAATACTAACACGAGCTTACTTTAGTAGTTCAGCTACTTCAGCCTTTAGCTTAGGCATCTTCGTCTGAACGAATTCATTCTTGCTCAACCATTCAAGGTATTTAGTATCAATGGCTTGGATCTGTTTAATTGTTTTTGTCTTATACTTTCCAAAAGTCATCACATACGATCCATCATCATTGCCAAACTTCTCAGCGAGGAACTTACCAATATCACTACTATCTTCAACGAGACCTTTTTGATTTGATAACCAGCGGCAGTATCCCGGATCAGAGGCATTTACCTCTTGAATAGTCTTCGACTTGTGCTTACCAAAAGTTAGTGTGCTCATGTTATGTTATTATAGCTATATCTAAAGCCATACCTTTTTTTTCAAAATTTAATTAAATATTAGAAATCTCTTCCTTAAGCCGTAGTATAATCGATCACTTCTCCGGTTAGTCTATCGAAGGTTAGTTCCTGCTCTGACACGACCAGAATTAACAAATTACAACCTTGGCATCCGGCGTTGGTTCCACTGATCTGAATAGACTGAGGTACATCCTTCTCCGTCAATCTACTCACATCGGCAACAAGTACGCGGTTGGTCAGCGACCACGTCTGGTAGTCAATCAAACCATTTACAATCTCAGGGGTCATATCACCGTTGATTGCACCAAGCTTAGCGAAGTTATCGACGAACGTGGCAAAGTCGTAATCATGCGAGATCGCGAAGACATTCGAAGAACCGATGCGAACGTTGAAGTTGCGAATCGTCGAACCGGGATGAACGGTCCATGGAGCCGAGTCGAACGGAGATTGGAACTGTTGAACAGCGGCACTTGCGAAGTTGCCAGTTTGCTCAGCGAAAGGCATCACCGCAACGTACTTAGCATTCTTCACAGAAGCCGATAGCTGTAGGTCGAACGCAACATTGTGTTGAGTCGTTAGCTTACCAGTACCAGCGCGCTGATAGAACCACTGAGCATACGTATCAAGGTAGCGAACCTTCTTCACCGGCTTAGAGATGATAGCTTGAGGGTTCTCCAAGTTATGGAAAGGAACGTAGAGACGAGCAGTCGTAAAAGGCATGTAAGTACCATCAATCGTGGGCTCAAGCGAATTGACAACAGCACCCCAAGCAATACTGAAACCAGCAGAAGCGGCGAGAACAGAGGCCATAGGGTTGCCAGTAGCAGACGAGGCAACCATGATAGGGCAGACATTACCAGACGAGAGCGTTGTGCTGGTTAGAGACATGTTCTTACCAGAATCAACAGCGATAGCAGCCGTACCCTGATTGACGCGGAAACGCAGACGAATCTGAGGGTTAGCCATCAAATCAAGCTCTTTGAAGATCGGATGAAGGTCCGTCAGCTTAATCTTAAGAATGTAGTTCCACGTTCCCATGATAGCGTTAGCAGTAGAAGCACCAGCAACGAAAGCACCACGCGAGGTCTCATTAGCAACAGTAGTCGAAGATGCTGTGCCACCAGACGACGGCCACGAAGATGATAGATCAACACCAGCAGTAGGAGGATTCGCCAGAAGACGACTCACGAAACCATCGTTGGGAACAGTAGCACCACCGGGAGCGCCAGTCGTACTGAAGGATGAGGAAAACGCAGCGTTATTGACGTAGCCATCGCCACTTGTACCAGAAGCACCATTGTATGCCATTGACTGAGCGGCATCGGGGAAAAGGAAGCTTTCAGCACCGTGCTTCTCTACATATCCCTTCGAGTACTCTGTCTGAGCGCGAAGGTTGTTCCAGAAAAGCTTGTAGTCGGCCATGCTGATAACAGTCTTACCATTGAGCTCCAGCGACATCGAGTCAATGACGTTGAAGTTGCCGCACTTAAGGGTAGCACAGTATCGGTTAGCAGCCGCGGTCTGAGCAGTAGCACCATTCTTCATCGAAACCTTGTAGGGGAGCATGATGTAGGCATCACGGAGCGAGGCAAATCCTTCAGATCCGTTCAGCTGACTGGTAGCATCAATCGTGATAACACCATTCTGGTACGAGCCCTGGTTGAGATCGATTACGAACGGTACGCGCTTGTTGGACGATACCTTAATATCCGGGTCGCTCTTCAGCGAGCTCTGGTATAGAAACTGGTCGGCGAGTTGAGTAGCAGACATCGATAAATCTATGGGTTTAACTATATGAGCATCCATATAGTTCCAAAAAAATTAAAATATTACATTATGGATCTAATCAAAGCGATTACGAGCGATCATGATTTAATTAAATTAGCAAAGACGATTGGGGTTCAGTTAGATGGTATTGTCGAATTATCTGAAATTAAAAAACCACTACCGCGGAAAGGATCGTATATTATATTGCTTCGCAAGCCTAAAATGGACGTGGGACACTGGGTTTGCGTCTATAATAATGAATATTTTGATAGTATGGGAGAAGCGGGTCCAACAGTTCTCAAGATTAGTAAATACAACACTAAGCAATATCAATCCACATACGATGAATATTGTGGCATATGGAGTATATTCTGGCTATATTGCAGACAAAAAAATAGGATGGAGCTATTCGATAGATTCAAAGACCTGAATTTAACTATTCTGGATTAATTCTTGATTAATTCTCTCTGAACTCATATATAGATCAATCATGTACAAAGAGTTAGCAGTTTCAGCTTCTATCCCTGAGTCAAAGCTCAAGCGGGCTTTCAAGTCAGGGACACTGTCCTTAACGAAAGATGAGCTAAGTGGATCTGGCGCCACCCTACATCTGCACCCAGAATCGTATGCCAAAGCTCTAAGAGCTCGTAAAGCTGGTAAGGGAACGCGCTTATCAATTACTAAGAAGGAAATCGGTTATCCCTTCAAGCATCTTAATGGTGGAGGTATGCATGGTTCGTCAGTATGGAGTAAAATCTGGAATGGCATTAAGCAAGGTTTTCGCTTCGCTAAAGACAGCGGACTACTTAGCAAGGCCGCCGACTTCGCCGTTCCAGCGCTAGCAACAGCAGTTGGCGCCCCTGAAGCTGGGATCCCAGCTCGCGCAGCGCTCAAGTCTCTAACCGGAGTCGGTGTATATGACAGCGATAGCGATACTGAGCTTGATAAGGGTACCGGAGCTACGTCTGGAGGACGTATATCTGTTGCTGATGTTAAGAAGACAGCTAAAGCAGCATTAGGCTATGCCAAGCGTAAGGGTCTGATCACTGATGCCATTGATCAAGGAGAGAAGTATCTCATCAGCAAGTCCGAGAACCCCGACCACCACGATATGATTCGAACTGTTCGCCGTGGTATTAAAAGCCGTTTCGGTGTGGGCGTAGCGTCTAAGAAGACTAAATTAGTCAAGGGTAGCGCTGAGGCTAAGGCGTATATGGCGAATCTGAGATCTAAGCGTAAGCCCGCTAAGCTCGCTGGAAGCTTCCGTCTCTAACTAAAAAAATAAGCAACTTTTTTTTCCCTTGCTTACTTCTTTGAACGGATCAGAAGCATAATCGAAACGGATGTGTCTCTAAAATGAACGCGCTGATCGTTCTGATTATAAATGGTAATCGTAATCGAAGATCGAGCACCGTTGAAGCAATTCATCCAAGCATACTGACTCGGTTTGTAAGCAATCAATTGACCAATACCAGCATCACCTCTATCGAAAGCGCTCAGAATATCACCAGACACGACATAGTCATTCTTAACAAGATCACAACGTACAATGTAGCTCGATGTGGGATGAACCATGGGGATAGTGTTCGAGATCAGTGAGTAAGCGGTTGTTTGTGAAACCGACGGATATGTACCATTCGTGAAGCCAACTACCTTTCCAAACGAAGCATTGTCAATGATTAGACGAGGAACGCGAGTCGTGGTTGGGAGACCTGATCCACCAGCAGAGTAAAGCCCTGTTGCAGGTCTTGTGCATGTTCCAATAGCGATTGGGGTTGGTGAGCAATCGAGCTGACAAGCATAATAGACTGAGTTCTCACTGATTTGAATGAAGAAGACATTGTTGCCGCTGGCATCGATGAGATAAGCGCCAGCCGAGACCAACGCGGTCTGAATATAGCGATTGATATCGGCATAGCTGAAGTATCCATCAGGAAGATTAACACTAATCGTAGATGTGGTTCCAGCAGTCGGGACCTCTACCTTGAACGTATTGTTGGCAAAAGCCAGCGAATCAATGTTGAATTCGGAGTTGTAGAGACTAATCGATTGGATCGCGCATACTGAGTCAGAGAAATTAGCAGCAGATCCGGGGAACGAGTACCGCCACTGGGAGTTAAGACCATCTTGGACCAAGTTAGTGCTATCGATTTTGACAAATGACGCCATTGTTGTTGTATAACTCTGTTAGGGTCGAAGACACTGACTACGTCTAGCTTTCTTCTCTATATTTAGGAAATCAAAGTTCCCGCGGATCTAAAATTTTATCAAAATTCCAACGCATCTGACCCTTGACTCCATCGATGACTAACGCCTGACCAATGTGCGACGTGCATTTATTGTATGCTCGGAAGATCATTTCTTGGCTTATTCCGGGCAGATTGTAATCCTTGAGAATGACTTGTAGATCTCGCTTCGAATTAGCCTTTAGGATGACGCACAGCTCTGAGTTTAAGCGAATCATCTTAGGTAGCGCGAAGAAACTATGAGCCAGAAGAATTGAGCTCAGTTTGTAGTGTCGGCATCGGATGTAGAACGTCGATACCAATCTTTCGAGTACGTGTTTGTCGGTTGTGATATCATCGAAAATCACTAATTCTGGCTTACCACTCGCGAGGGGAGTTCGTCGAATCTGATCAACCGTTGGAGCTGTGTCGGGGTCGTAGAAGGAGACGAATCCATCAAGCTTGTCGCGAAGGTAATCGTACAACGGCTGATTCGGATTGCGGCAAATGACATGGAGGTATGCATAGACATTCGGCGAGCTCTTGATAATATGAAAGGCCATGTTAGTCTTGCCAGATCCGCTCGGAGCGAGCATAATCATTCTATACAACGCGGGGATAGCTAAATCCTTAATCATAATCGATTTCCCAGGTCTATACTGCTTGGGAATCGCATTCGAGTAATCAGGAACTAAGCTCATGTTTTATCGTTCGATACTATATAGATTAGAAGAAAAATGAGTGGATTCTCATATCCCCAACCAACCTTCATTTCTGCTATCTACAACCCGGGATTCTATCTCTCGTTGGATGCAAACGGCTACTTGACCTATGACTACGCCAAAACCATATTTTTGGATAGGAATGACTATCGCTTGAGTTATCTAAGTGGAATTACGGCTGGAATAGGTAGCGCTGGAACAGCCCTGGTACTTAACTCAACTGGGTCAATTACAAGTGGAATCACATCATTAACAATGACAAACTTAATTCTAGGTACAGCCACTATTGGCTCTACTGAAGCTGGATATCTTAGCGGTCTCACTGCTGGTACTGCTGCTAACAGCAAAGCGTTGGTACTTAGCAACACTGGATCCATTACCGGCATTACTTCATTGACTACCGGAACAATCAACGCGAGTACCTATCAGCAAGGTGGAACAACGTACAATCTAGCGAATATGCTTACGACTAGTACATCATCAATCTCATTAGGCGGTACTCTTAGTGCCAACACGGTCAGTTGTACCAATTTAACCCAGAACGGTGTCTCGTACAATCTAGCAAGCTTCTTAACATCAATCCCTAGCTCATTGAGTCTATCATCACTCACCGTCTCAGGCACAGGAGCTCAATTTAACACTAGTGCGGGCAACACTGATTCAATCTATTTACCAGTTGGATCATACGCTATGTATCTTCGAAACAATTCGAATATCATCTCAACCAGTGTAGGGTTAGCTTTCCTAAACGATTCGTCGGGAGCGTATAGTACAACTACCCCGAGCGCAACTATTAGCACGTTAAGACGATCTAGTACTCAGTACGATGGTAGTGATATCGAATTCTACACAAAGGGCTCTGCTAGTCAAACAGGTGCTTTATATCGATTAGCTTCGCTTCATGGTACTACTGGTCAGCTTTCTATAGGAAGCAATAACGGTTATATGGATCTCAATATTCTGAAGGACAACGCTGGAGCATCAATTCGTATAGGAAGCTATCAAAGCACTGCCAATTGCTTCACAATCACTTACTCGTACGTTGGCAGTTCGTACGCTCAAAATCGTCTTCAATTTGACAATTACGGCTTCAGCGGGCAACAATGTTGGTTCGGTGATAACTCAGTGGCTATCAATAGCCAAGACGTACCACCCGCGAAGTTTGCCGTTAAGGGCGATACTACAAAGATGTATGGCTCATGGGATAGGGTTCAACGCTGGTCGAACGATCAATCTACTCAGATGGCCGTTGAAATGTTAGTGTATAATGAATCAGGAGGTAGCAATAATAGCTCTGGAGGAGGAACCTGTTTAGGTACTATGACGAACGACCCGTTCAAGATCATGACTAATGGCTCTGCTAGGGCTCTGTTCAACACATCAGGTCGGTTTATGGTCGGCGGCAACTTTAGCGCAGAAGCGACCATTCACAGTGGCGGCGCATCATGGGCTAACGAAGAGTTTTACACGAAGATCAACGCGTCCAGTATATGTTCATACCGAGCCAATTGGTCATCCGCGAACTACTGGGGATGGGGAAGCGACGGTACGGTGGGCTCTATCAGAGCTGGTATATGTAATGCCTCGGGATCATGGCTGGGATATGTACCAATCCGTGGAGGTGCTTATACCAATGCCTCGGATGAAAGATTAAAGACAGATATTGCCAATGTCCCTTATGGTCTGGATGCGGTCATGCTTATGAAGCCACGTAAATATAAGATGATCCAGGAAGGAACTCAGCATGTCGGTTTTATCGCGCAGGAGCTCTATGACATCGTCCCTGAAGCAGTTCAGGAAGGCGCTAATGATGATATGAATGAGAATGGTTATCCAATCAATCCATGGGGAATTGATCTCGCTTCGCTGACATCAGTGTTGTGTAAAGCCATTCAGGATCAACAGGCACAAATCGAGGAGTTGAAGAGAATTGTCTCGACTCTAATATAGATCTACCAATGGGTTGCTTCTCGAGTAAGGAGATTGAGTCAAACCTTGAGACGAACGATGTTCGAGGTCGAAGACCCTCGGACCGAGTTCCGAGAGTCTCCTCTCCACCGTCTCAGATAATAGGCTCTACACAACTGAGAGCTGACCAAATTGTTGTACTTGGTGATAGCGTATTTTTACCGACAAAAGACCCTGAAACAGGCGAAAGTGCGATACTCGATATCGAAGTAGCCGACAAAAAATGAGAGTCTATCGAGGCTATAAGAATCGATTGGTTAGAAATGGCATAAGCTAAGCTCACAGCGAGAAGGTCTTTACCGTTTTTTCTTCTTTCCATACAGCCAAACCTGACCGCCGCTGGCGGACTCAGTCTGCGTGGATGCATCCGAAGTCGTTGGAAGTTTAGTATCAACCCATGCCTTAGCCTGAGTTGTTTGGGGCCGCTCTCGAATGATCAAGTTCTTCATGATTGTTTTGAGCTCAGCGATATTGAGATCGGCATCATCTCCATAGGAGCCGCCTGACTGAGCAATAATCCGTGGGTTAAGGAAAAACATCGTACTCTATTCGAATGAAGTTCGAAGGGTCGCAGATCTTTCGAACAAGTTCGCTAAGCGCTGCTCTATAGTAGTCGAACGATAACATTTTTGAATTCGTCATCAGAAATTAAGTGATTCGAATACATATCCACAGTGATGACCTTCAATTGCTTGAGAATACTGGGATTGTCATTACCTAACTCGATCTCGCCCTTGAGCTTAAAATATTCGGCCTTGAGCGCCTCCAGTGGATCAGCCAACTTCTCAGAGAAACTATGCTGGAGATGAGTAGCGGCAAGAATCTCCTTGAAGATTTTTGTCATCGGTTGATAGTTGATCATACGATGATTGGTTGATATTCTTCGAATACACCAGATCCTTGAGCATCTTCTGAAGCTCTTCACTCACCTCTCGCTTAGGACCGATCTTACGACGATTAGGCTGAACGAAAACGAGCATTCCTGCATCGAGATCAGGGATTCGAATGTACTTGCTTCCCAACGGTTTGTAGGTATAGGCGGAGGGCGTTGCCATGCCTTGAATGTCGTTGAGATTGTACGTCCGACCTTTGCGAACAACATCATCTAACTTTGGCTGACCTCCAAGGTGAGCTCTGCCCGCCCCGCGTAGGCCTCGACCGACTACGTTATCTACCATTGATGATACAGTCCTCCCCACCTCGCGTTTAGATGCGATGTTGTCAAATTCATCAAGATCCATGTCAGGGTAGCCCTTTTTGAACAGTGTGTATTTCTTGAGCTTGCTGTTATAATTAGCCTTGGTAGCTCTCATTGCAGCGGTTGCAGCTTTGAGATTAGACTTCGCAGCCTTGCTATGTCTGGATTTAGTAGCTTGCTTTGCCTCATCATACCTTTTCATAGCTTCTCCATAATCCTGGAACGCAGCCTCGGCTTCGTCGTGTAGCAATTTTAGTGATACATATGGATCAATGCTCGTCTCCTTCACTCGAGATGTTGCCTCAGTGGATTTAGTATTCCTTTTAAGAACTCCATCAAGTATTCCGAGATTCTGAGTTAAGTTATCTTGAGCAGCTTTCTTATCAGGACTCTTTCGATTGATACCCGTTAGATGTTTGTCAAATATTTGAAAGCCATCTATCAGTGCTGTGAATGTATCCATCCAACGAATATTCGCCATGAGATCGCGTAAATCATTAGCCGAGGTAGCCTTTTTATCATCAGAATATCTGACATTGAATAGACGCTTCTGAGTTGGATTACTGAAATAGAGACCGTTCTGAACCTTCACGCCATCTGTAGTATCAATAACTGGATTTGGCTCAAATGCGAGCTTTACCTTTTGTTTGCGAAGCTCTTTAAAGAATTCACTGAGAATGAGTTTGGCATCGTTATCAGCATTAGTTAGATTCTTATCCATATCGGCATCAATACCGCTTTTAATTCCATGCCGAGCCTCAGCCTCGTCTGAACTCGGTGTGTATGGATTTGGCGTTAATTCCCCTACAGTGTCATCGTCAGGCGATGTCGATGAATCAACAGCAAAGCTGTCCTCAAGCCGTTGTTTGCTACGATTTGAGTCATCATTCTACAGTGGGTCAGATAATCGACGCTTTTTACCGATCAGACTCTCCCATACTTTCAGCGGTTCCGTAGTCTGATATCCAGGGAATACATTGGATTTTGCCTTTCTCAAATCACTGACATACTGAAGAAATCGTGGGTTTGTCTCCATTATAATCCTAATTGAGTCATATGTCGCATCCCAGTCAATTGCATCAACCTTAGCCCATTTCTTGCTCTTTGTCGTATAAATCGTGGTACCATTTTTAATTATGAATTTAGTCATGAATCGTCCGTTTTTATCCACGGGGTGTAGTTGGAATTTATTAAACACTGGATAGATCTTGTAAATCTTAACCAATGCTTCTTTAGTTTGCTGGTCCTCGTCAGACTCGTAGTCATTTGCATCAGGTTTTACAGGAACTTCCACTGGTGTCTCCGCTGGTGTCTCAGCTTTTAACTCAAGTGAGGGCTCAGGGATTTTTTGGGAGCTTGTATCACTCAGACTTTTTTTTTGCGGCCTCAACAGTCGCCGATGAGGTATCTGTTGAGGTATCTGTCGAAGCATCCGACGTAGTCTTTTTAGATAGTGAAAGCGTCTTATCAGCATCTGACGCCCATTGAGTGTCTGCATACATCGAACGCTTGGCGAATGCTTGACGAACCCGTCGCTGGGAACGTTCTAACAAATCCAATCGCTTTTGCTCTCGTTGAGCAATGCTTGTGAAGTTCGGAAACATGGTTCTATCGTATATATTAATCAATTATTTTTGCTGTGGTTTTGAAAATTGATATCGTTTCTTCGCGATTCTTGGGACTGGCCCCTCCTCCCACTCGCCCATCGTATATTTATGAACGATGTCGTTTCGACGCTTTAGCATAGCATAGTACGCGGGAAGAACCTCATCGATTGGTAGATCAAACAATTCCTCGACCTGATTTTTATACTTGGGATCGGTGATTACATGCTTGTAGGCTCTGTCTTTACCTCCATTGATTCGAGCGAGGTGAAGCTTGATGTAGTCGCATCGCTGAATGTCAATGATCATATCGTTGAAGCGCGAAGTTTTCTCGACATAGTACCTAACTCTCTCGTGCATTTTTGCGAGCTCTCGCTTGTACATAGTGATCTTATAGTTTTTATCGTGCTGCTTACAGTAGCCGGACTTGAGCGCTCCACGAGAGCATTTCTCATTCGATTTCGTAGTCGCGTTGCAATTGGGAGAGGGTATCCGAGGGATCTTCGATCTTCGATCTTCTCCCTTCAACATTGTTTATCATGATTTTGATAACGTTATGGGGATATATATATAGATGGGGATATTTAACTCGAAGATGAATATCGAATATATCGATACTGATCCATTCGACGCGGAGGGGGTATACGACAATCGGTTCCTTGAGAAAGAAGTAAAAACTCAGAAGCCTACGCTTGAACCAAAGCGTCGTGTGCATTTTGATCTACGGACGCCCTCGACTCTGCGAATCGTTAAATGTCCGGAGGATCTAAAGTCTATCACCCTCTAAGACTCTTGTCGCTCCAATACTCCTTCTCGAGTGTCGATCTTCGATTCTTATTGATTAAGCGGAGATTATCCTGAGGTTCCCAGGAGTCGGGCTCATTACCAACCCACTTCACTAAATATTTGTATTTACCAGATCGCATTTTTTTGTGGTCTATTATCTTTTCGGCTTCTAAGATATCACCCTTGTTAATATTGGCATCAGTTGTCTTCGTTTGGACTATCTTCAAATCGTTTGGTGATTTATAGAGTGTATGTCCATTCTTTGACCTAATTTCAACACGGTACCCATCCATGCCCACAATTGAATAGACAGCTTTACTCCACCTGGCGGCTTCCTTGCCAAATGTTTGCTTTTAAGGCGGTAAAGGACGTTTGTACCCACTTCAAGCTCGTTCTCAATTTTCTCTGCTTCCTCTTGGTTATGGGTTATCTCAGCTTCTATAACTTTACCTTTGGCTTCGTTAGGACTCATACCTATCGTCCGATGTATGGTGTTATTATAGTTAGTAATAATGTCATTTACCAGTTTTTTTGTGATTCGCTTCGGAGCGATTTTGGTTAGTCTCTGCTTCACGGTTCGATTAAATCTTTCGATTTTACCCATAGTACCATGATCTCCAGGTTCGTTATTAAAATGTTCGATATTTTTGACTTTGAAGAATTCTTGTGCTTGGGCGTTCATGAACTCGCTTCCATTGTCGCTGGTGAGTATATCGACCTTATTACTACGAACAAATGTTTTAAGCGCTGTGAGTACAGTTGCCGCACTCTTATTCCTCAATAATGTAGCATACCCAAGACGAGAGTTAATATTAATAGCTGTCAAAATTGGGGATTTTTCCCAGAACGCAAGATCCATCTGCCATGAATTTGGGTTGTGAGAAGCAATCTTGAAACCATCGTATCTCCGTTTTTGCTCTTGAAACCGTTGTATATCTGTCTGAGATGCATACCACTTCTTCACAACTTTGAATGTGATTTTGGGCTCTAACTCCTTAGCCTTATGGTACAAAGCTTGAACACCGACATACCCTGTTTTGGGCTCATAGTATAACTTTGATAGTAGGTCATCCATCACATCTGCTCTATATGTTTATGAGATAAAAATATCCTGCTGATGTAGTTTCTTAAATATCCAGAGGTACTGTCGTAATACCATCCTCAAGTACGCGACGCTTGTCATAATAGTAGTTTAGAGCCGTTTTAGTTTGACTGTAGGTAATGATTGACTTAGTCTCCTTACTGAGTCTAAAGCCTTTGTTTGTACCTTGCAGTGTGATGCGATCACGGACAACACTTTCAAAGCCATCTGGGTTGAGTACATCACTGTTCCGACCACCTCCCTGCTGCACTCCCTTGGCACTAACCTTGACCTTGTAAGATTGGTCAGGTAGATAGCAGATATAGTTCTTTGAAGATAGTGACACCATAGCATCACCAGACCACTCATCCTTGAACAAACCAGGTGTGCGACGATCGAACTTAGCGACCTCGTTGTTATAGTCGCGTGGGAACCAATCATACTTATGCTGCTTGAAGTGCTCGCATAGCTCAGGTTTGATACAGTTTTGAAACGGATTTTCACAGCTGAATGCGATGTATGCCGAGTCTGTGTCCATCTCCTGGTATTGAAAGTCTGAGCGATCGAAGTAGAAGTTGATACAGTCATAGTAGAACTGTAGCATGCGTAGTTTAGCAAGCTGATAGATGGCAATCGACAAATGGATCGGATTCTTATTCTTGAGTCGCCGCTTCTTCATGGTGATTTCGCACGCATCATTAAGCTCCTCAAGCCCGTGGAATGTGAAGTGCTCAATTTTGTTCTTGATAGCCTTGTCGTTAGACTCGTACTTAATCTCCTTGTGCTTGCTCATGTCCATACCAGATCGACCAAAAGCACTGTTCCCGACCAATTTCATCATTTCAGCGATCATAGCCTTGGACTTGTCAGCATCACCCTCCCGTCGAGCGTTAGAAACTGCCTCCATGAATGGCTCAAAGGCTTTGTGAGAATTGGCTTTGATGAAGCAGTAGGTTTTGGTGATCTCCACGCCATGTGATAAGTACCACTTGAGGAGTGGGGTGTAGATAAGAATCTTTTCACCAAAGTAGCTACCAATTAGCTTACGAGCTGGCTTTGCTCGGTTTTGTTTGCGTGCTTCGTTGTACTCAAACATGTGCTGACCAATTACATTCTCATCGCTGCAGTCGATTAGCGTGTTCTTGAAAATAGGGGTCATCTCACTAAAGTACTCTTTGAGATGTGGTGGGGTACGAATATCACACTCGAGGAAGCCAAATACTTTGTCATTGACAATGTCGTCGATAATACCAGGATAGGCATCAATCGTAGTCAATCGCCCACAAGGCATCTCATTACCGAGTGCCCACAGGTACAAAGCATTGGCATCGTATCCGATAATCTTTTTACAAACCTTGTCCCCGCGAATCATCGTCTCATTTCGCTTGGCATAGCGATTGAAGATGATTGAAGGACCGCCAGCGATGTTAGCCTTCATCTTAGCATAAATATCTTTCTCTTCCCCATCGATGCTATAGACAAGCTTATCCGAGTTGAACTCAAGCAACTTCTTGTAGCGAAACCCTTTGATGGACATGTTTTTACGAGCGGTGTTGCACTTCACACAGCTGATCAAGATGTTGCCATCGATATGCCCAAGCTTGTTGTTTATTCTATCGGCTGAAGCAGTATCAGCGGTCAGCTGACAGTAGCATAGACCACACAGATACTTTTGCTGTTTGAGAAGGATGTCAAGGTGCTCAGTAGTCATATTGAACTCTCTTTTAACCTCAGCATCCTGGCTCTTGTATCCACTCATGCGTTTGGATGGGAAGCTAAATGCTTTCGCCGAATTGGTGGGGTACTGGAGATTGTTGAAGCAGGTTTGATACATGACTTTCTCTGATAGACCTGGGAGAGATACACCATCGGTAAACATATCCAGACCGAATCGCTTGAACAATTCTCGTTGAGCCTTGATAGCCTTGATAAATGGAACTATATCAAGATTGTTGTACCAAATAAGTAGGTCCTTGATCGACTTCATTCCATAGTACTTCCAGACAAACTGTACCCGCTTGTAGTCATCATCACTGATGCTGGTATTACGGAGCTCACTGTCAAAGGCTGACTGAGGAGGCACTTCAGTTTCGTTGAATACATTGAATGAGGTAATGTACTCATATGGGAAGATACCCTTACCCAGACCGCAGACGCATCGAAACTTGTCATCACACTTGCAATCACCAAGGTATGTTGATAGGTATTTAGCGTAGCTTGTACCTGCTGGTACATAGTTGCTAATGTCTAGCATTTTCATGTCCGACGTGGCGATGCACATGTAGCTTGGGTTCTTAATAACCGATTTGATGTTGTCGGTTCCAATGGTAGCGAACAAGTCTGCCTTGATTAGGTTGATATCGTAGCGCCCTGAATTAAAGCCAAGGACTGGTACCTGATCCAGAGTTTGCTTGATCTTACCATAGTCCGACCGCTTCTTACCAAACCCAAGCTTGCTGTGAAAATCAAAGAAGCTGGCAAAATCTCCAGATTGAATCCAAGCATCCACATCCTGTGTCTTGTACGTATTACCAAGAGGAGTACCTGGAACCTCCATGCCTGTCAAACCTTGAGCGTCGATTATCTTACGAAGCAAGGCCTCGTACTTGGAGACATTGTATTTCTGGATCTTCGCTCCGACATCATTAATGTACTGGAACATATCCTTGAGCAATGCCTTCGGATCATCATTTACAAAGCGGCGAACCTCCTCCGTCAAGCTATCAGCTACAGAGACGGACACCGGGATGTGCTCGTTCGTGAAGACAGTATTCTCCCCATGTTGAGTCGCCGTAGGCTTAAGAATGGCCTCAAAGTCATAAACAATAAAATGATCGATGTATTGATCGGTATTCTTGACAGAGTACTTTGTCAGTAGCGAACGAATTGTATTTGAAGCTGGGCGATAAATAGTCGGGTCTTCAGGGAATGATTCAATATTTACGAGCTCACACTGGTTCTTCTTATGGTTTCGAAGCTTGTCGGAGCTGACAAACACCATCTCACACTTTGGGCATTGGTATTTACACTGAAGCATATCAATATTCTTAATGTAAAGAGCATGATTCTCGTGAGATAGAATATTGATAACATCGTACTCCTTATCTGAGCGTCGGATGCATTCCACATTCCCTGTCTCCACATCCATAGTGAATACATTAATGTTTAGCTGGAAGCAGTCCTCAAGCTCATCGAACTGGAGAATGTCGATTGGTTTGAAACTACGAAACAGGCTTAACGTATAATCGATGTCCTTGTACGAGCAGTACTGCTTGAATGTCTGCTTTACCAGAGCTTGAATTCTACGCGGATCCTTTTTTGGTTCATCTTGCTTGTGGTATGCGATGCAGTGAAATACGCACTTGTTGTTGGTCTTTGGAAAGTTGATTACGCTCTTGTTGTCGCGGATAATCTTAGGAATGACAGCCTCACTATCACCAAGTGCGTGCTCACGCTGGTAGATGAAAATCTTGAATCCAGTGATCGCCTTGACTTGGTATCCAGATTTGGGGTAGTTTAGCTTGTCGGCTAGTTCCATCGAATGAATCTCCGAAATGACCTTCTTCCGAATATCCGACCTACTGTTGATAGCAATCGGTGAGCTAAACACTGAGGTGTTGCTTAAATTTGGGTGGAAGTAGCGGGTATCGCTGTCGTCGCTACGACTGACGAGATCATATCCAAGTGCAATATTAATCTTGAAAGCAGATTTCTGGTTCGCAAGTACATTCTCGAGCTTATTGTAGAATTCGGCAGGCTGAATTCCCTCGTAAAGGTGGGACTCAACATGGTTGCCTTGGTAGAAGCGATACTTCGGATCTGCCTTGTAGTCAGGAGACGTATGCTTCTTGATAGTATCGATAGCAACATTGTACTGCTTAGCTACTAGTCTCATATTTTTAGGGTTGGAGACGCAGCTGACAAATACCATCTTCCCCGTACGACCACGTACCTTGACACGGTAGCTACTACCCCATTTGATAGGTTGAATGTTTAATCTCTTAAGACCTTCGAGCTCGTACGCAAACATATCAGCTATATATGCAAGGATATATTTTTCTCGTAGAACTGACTTTATAATATTGGGATCTTGAATCAGGATCGACTTTATATCATACCCCTCTACAAAAATATCCAAAATTAATTAATTCAAGTATTAGTTGTTGGAGGTTTTAGACCGGTTTCAGTCATTGCATACATACTATATATAGACTTGACTTTTTATCTTAAAAAATAATTAACTAATTAATTAAGTTCGGTTTCGTTGTTAGGTTCGACTTCACCTTCAGTTCTGGGCTTACGCTTGCGTGCTCGAATCTGGTCCCTGTTCTTGTCGTCGTACCCCTTTTGATACGACAACCGTGCGTCGCGTGTGCGCTGGTAGTAGCGCTTCTGGGCTGCCTTAATGCGCTCTTTGTTAGCAAGATATTGTTCAGGTGAGTATGCCATCCTTTCTATATTACTAACTTTTTATTTATCAGGAATAAAGTATGTCAAGAAATCAAAGTAGTACAAATTCGAAGTATTTACCTCAGGAGAGCAACATTATTCCATTCAATCGACCGCCGGGGTCATATCCCAAAAGCTTCTCCAGCGCTCCGCATTGTCATCGTGCTTCCACCTCATGCACAAACAAAATGTTTCTGGATCCTCCACGTGAACAAACGTCTTCATCATGAGCGGATCGTTCGTCGTGGTTGACCCTTCTTTCAAACGACTGAAAACGCGATCTGTGCACCCAGCGTCCAGAACCTTCACGAAGATCTCGACCTACACGCAAGTGTCAGTAAACTTACACACACACCAGAACTACGCGCTCACAAAGTACCTTGCGTCTGTTGCCAATTGATTGATTCTCTTCAACAGATCCGGGTAGCATGTTGACGATGGGAACCTCAATGCTCATACCGTCGAACCAACCATGCATATCGCGAGAAAGCGCAAGCCTGTTGTTTGAGTCGCGATCGTACTTGGCGAATTCCCGTTTGTGGTCTCTGCTTTGCTTTCTCGACACCAAATGGCAGCTTTCTGCCTTGCCGTACGGTAAGAAGAACTTCTCGTGTTCAATCCGCTGAAAACGAAACTCGTCAGTCGATGAGTCCAGATTCGAAACGCTTGTAGTCAACGATATCGATGAAACTGTATTTTGAGGAGATTCCGAATCGTCTGGAACGTAGTCGCTGTAGAAAACGCGCTGGAGATCAGTAGACACAGCGTTAGCTGATGCAACACGCGTCTCAACAACCTGGTTAGTTAACGGAGAGCCCAACGTTTGCGGTCCAGTCCTTAAGTCAGTTTCGAACAGCAAAGCAGCATCTTCTATAAAAGAAACACGAGTTAGCCCTCAATGAAGCAGTACGATGCAGCGACAACATATAGAAGCACGTACTTGTCTCGAATAAAACATGAAAACACAGTTTCTTGTCTTCATACCAGAACGCGACATTCTTGTTGCCGATGCGGCGCGTAGGATCGTAGTATCCCATGCGTAATGTCGCCATCCAGTACAGTTTGCAGCGAATTCCTTTCGTGATCAACGCGTTTTCAACGAATCCAGTGACAAGCCACAATCCAGTTTGTGCGTGTTCTTGCTCCGGAACCACCACCAGCACGTGAACTACATCTTCTCCTAGCGATACTCCAGGCCCAAAAAGTTCAGGCTTCTTTAACCTCCACGACCCACGTAAGTGTAAATACGACGAAGCGTCGATTCCACTTTGAAGCAACGTGTCCAACGCATCGTTGTCTGGCAGCCACGCGCCGCCCTCCGTCTTCGCCAGGAAGAGCTGCAGGTCCTTTGCATCACATGTGATAGTCGCTGGATTCTCCGTCTTGATCACCTTTTTCAAGTCGTCCACCGTGTCGCTCTCATCTACCCTCACCGAGAACGCGCTGCCCGCCGCACCAACGATCGCACAAAAAAGCTTCATCATCTTTCATCGAGCCGGCGGATTCTGGAATGAGGAAGAAAGGAGGGAGAATTTCCGAGCGTATTTAAGCGGAGATGAAGGCGTGTCACATTGACTTCCACCCAATGATGAGACGCCACATATATTATAGTCGCGCTATTCCTTGCGGTAAAAAACTGCTGGCGTAATGTTCTATTGAATTAATGAATGTTTAGTTTGAATGTTGTCGGTCGAGCAGTTCTAAAACTACCCTCAGATCCAAAAGACGTCGCTTTCGCTCTCAGGTGGTCGAGAGGTTGTGTCGTCAAAATAGCAGCTGTCTCAAAAGAAGGTTCTAGGATTGTTCTCGGCGGTAAAATACGGTAAGTAAAAAAAATGACGGTGTTATGTGCTGCAACCTACTACTGCTGCGAGTAGTAGATTTTGTTGGGAAGTCTGTACACGATCGACAGGTAAATACCTGGCAAGAATCAAGTAAATTAACACTGCAAGCAACAAATCACAATGCTGTACGACTGACTTACAATAAACCATCGGGATCACCACCTCCGTGAGCTCGACAAGCACCAAGAACTCGGCGATGTGAAGAACCTGCAGAGCGCACTGTAAATACCGCAAACGCTCCGAAATGCTCATCTCGTCTACGATCTCTTTTGCGTCTCTGTCAGCGGGTTCCTCAGACGAAACTCCACTGCATTTCTTCTTGCTTTGGTTGGTAACGTGGCGAATATTCGACACTTTGGCGGCACTCCATGAGGTCTCAAACGATTCGACAGACCAAGTTTTGGTGTATATCTGCATCGGGGTGCACGGATTTGAAGCTGCGTTTTTGTACGTGTGAAGAGAAGCGAATTCCTCAGTTCTCGACCATGGAGCTGTCTTTCTCCCAAATAACCATCGCTAGGGCTATCAGGCTCGGGGGGTCTCTAGTAGGCGAGGCTTTATCGTGTGACTTGGACAAGAGACGTTCTTTTACACTTCCCAGTACGTCCTTCATATCCTTCATAATGTGATCGATGTCTCGCATGGACAGTGTAGCCTCTAGGAAGTCCATGACCATGAGTAACACCGTTGTATACGTGGACGTTGATCTCTGCATACACCACGACACAAAGAGAGCGTGGTAGATCTCAGCATTAAGGACCACTAATTCGGGTTTGAAATCGTCCATGCTGCGAAAAAGAAATCCGATCCAGTTTTTAATGAGAACTTTAAGAACTGGAAGCAAGAACGCGAACGCCATTTGAGCCGAGGAATTCAACTGCACGAAGATGAAGTTGTACGCTGGGTAGACATAGGACATGGCTACTTGTACCACCACAACAAGCACGTACTTGATCAACCTGTCCCGTTCAACAGGGTTTTCCATCAAGAACTTCCCGCAAATAATTGCCAAACTGACACTTAGAAATAAGCTGCAAGGTGGCGATCCGAAAGCTATTGTGAACGGAAGCGGAAACCCCACAGCACTTGAGATCCAGTACGTCACGATAGCAGTTCCAGCGGCAGTGAACAAAGAGGAACCCCACAATTGAGCGTCCGTCATGGGAGACGCGGAACAAAGTGGCGACCTTGCTCCAGTACAGCGAAAGCGATCGAAAAAACGACGAGGAAGCCTCGCACCCAAAACGTCAGGCTGTGCGAGATCCCTAGCCGCCAGTCTGCAAGAGGAATCGCCTCTAAAGCAACAATGAACAGCAAGCACGGTAGTGGCGCAAAGAGAATTGTTCCTACAGGCTTGCAGAATACTCGTGTGCTGACAGAACTGGTCCAGCCGATACAGACGCTCAATGGAGTATCCGCCTTGAAGCTCCACCTGCACTGATCGCAAAGCATTCGCCACCTTACTCAAGCATTTCCTAGCGACGCCCATACTGCCAGTTAACAAGTTAATGAATTATTCACTGACTTGTCCTCTGGGGTCAAACTCCACAACAGTCTAAGTCTATTGACGAAAATAACTTGCAACTTCAATATGATCAGCCAATCACCATCGACTACCAAAAAACTGTTTTTGGTGCTGTATTATCTTTGCCACAATTTCAGAAATGACCAAATACAAAAATCAGGTCACTTATGACTGGTCGTTCGCATTTGACAAGAATGGTGAAGCCGCAGTCCAACGACGCGCGTGACGTACCTCTGGAGGAGCGTCTGCGCCAGAAGAAGCAGGGATTTGCCGTGTGGGAGGCGGAGGAAGCGCCTAGTGGACCTGCGCGTCGCGCCAACAAGAATCAACCGCTGGAGCTGTCGTCCAAGCGGGCCGTGGGCCGATTCCGACAGGTTGTGGACGTGAAGAAGCGGCGCGTGCTGGACCCGCGCTTCGAGGCGCAGAGTGGACGGCTGAACGAGGACCTTTTCAACAAGAGTTATGCATTCCTGGACGAGTACAAGCAGCGCGAGCTGCAGGAGCTCAAGCAGCAGGTGAAGAAGACCAAGAGCGTGACCAAGAAGGATGAACTTAAAGTCAGTATATTGAGGGAGTTAGTGCTGGACGATGCACTGAAATGTACTGATTTTGGTGATTATTTTTGTGCAGCACGAGATTGCGCGGCGGCAGCAGGAAGTGACAGAGAAGAAGAAGCAGGAGAAGATCAAGAGCGCACTGACCAAGCGTAAACGAGAGGAGCGCGAGGCTGTGGCTAGTGGCAAGGGAGCCTTTTACCTCAAGCGGAAGGACAAGAAGAAGCTGGAGCTGCACGCCAAGTTCCAGGACCTGCAGGAGACCGGAAGGCTGTCCAAGTTCATGGCCAAGAAGCGCAAGAAAAACGCCAACAAGGACCACAGATGGCTGCCTACACAACGGAAATAGGCGCGCTCTTGCTACTGAACCGTGTTGTCGGTCGGGTATTGCGTGGGGTGTTGCTTTGCGGCTTAACTCGATGTATTTTGCTCGCTGTACCAAACCGACTAATAGACAGCTTTTGTTTTGCTATTTCCTTCGAGACTTGTGTAGACACGCACAAGCTATTTAGAGTGGTGACGAGCGTGTCGACTGTCCCCGCTTTCATGAAACCTCTGTGTACCAATTACTACGACAATGTCGACGAGACTTGTGCCCCAGTCAAGCGCCAAACAGCTACTCTCGGGCCTATCAAGTGAGTCAAAGGATGCTGAAGTCAAGACAAGATCGGGAAGTGTATCTCCGATGGAGCGGAGGTTGTCACGTGGGGTTTCAGGACGTAGGAAGTCTCGGCAAAACAGTGGCAGCAATCGCCGAACGTCCAACGCATCCCTCAAGTCTGTGACCGAACTAGCCGAAGAGGACAAACCTTCTTCGCCGACGGTGATACGCTTGAAAGCTCTTGCGCATGCCGTACGCGCCAGGCATTCGCTCGGCATCCAGAAGCCTGCTCAGCGGAAATATCTCCTGCAGGCTAGTGAGGCTGGAACGGACGAGACGGACGTGGGGGTTGATCTACTGATGGCAGGCATCCAGACAAAGCTGAAAGAAGACGCGGTTGCAGCGTTTGCCATCAAGAGCAGGACTAGCAACAACTCCGACGCCACTTCTGACTCGCGCCAGTCATCGGAAGGACCCAGAAGCAAGGTGCGCTTCTCAAACGAAGACCAACCCACTGAGACGGCTTCGACGCGCAACGCACACGCGTCTTCGCCAAGAAAATCCCCACTGCGATCTTCGATCAAGAGTGCGACCATGAAGCGCGTGAGTTTGACCAAGGCCTCTCTTCAACGGATGAATTCAATTCGAGGAGATCCAAGCGCGTTCATGACTCCCTACGACGCGAAGCCTCGTGACGTTGAAATCAACCTGGACCACACTCAGAACCTCGGCGCTCGCCTGACCTGCGCTCACTCACTGTACAAGTTGTCGTGTCAAGCTGGTAGCGAACTTGCCATCATAACTGGTGGCGCTATTGGGCAGATTGCGGACTTCAGCGACGTGGAAGATTCCAAACTCCTCCGGTATTCAGCGGCCGTACTGGCGAATATCACCACAGACTCGTCTGTGCTAGAAGACTTCGCTTCCAGGGACGGAGTATCTGCACTGCTGGAGCTAAGCTGGACGCCGCTGATGGACGTGAAAGTGGCGTGCACCACTGCACTGTGTCGTCTATCCCAAAGTAGAGCACGCGCTGCAGTGCTGGTTCGTTGTCGAGCGATTACCGAGTTGATGTCGATGCTCACAGTCCCTAACGTGCCTCTCCAACAACTGGTAGTGAGCTGCATCGTCAACCTCGTCGTCTACGGTCACACGTTCCCTGACCGCGTCTTCGTCGGAGATCCACAAGCAGTACAAAGTCCGCTTGGGCTCATGAACGTTGTAAGTCAGATGGCAGCGGCACAAGCTACGTCTCAGTTCGCGGTTGAAGCGCTGTTCAATTTGTCGCTGTATCGCTCAAGCTGCTTAGGCGTACTGCGTGGTGGTGGAGCTGAGACTCTGCACACTTTAGTGAGTCAGCTGTGTAAGCTGGTTGATGGCAGTGGAGGAGGTTCAAGCTCGCGATATCTTCTGAGTCTTGGGGTGCATGCTCCTGTGTGGACGGCGGACATGAGCGTCTGTATGAAGCTGCTGCGTCTGGCGGCCGAGACGCTGGCCAACTTCTCAGCATTCGTCGAGTACCACAGCATGGTGAGCTCCCACAGCTTGAAGGCCTTAAGTTTAATGCTGTCTGGAGCTCTGCGTGACTTCAACAGTTCAACATCCAGTGTCACAGCCGAGGAGAGGTTCCGTTGCACGGGAATCGCGTGTTCTCGAGCGCTGGCCAACTTTTCGAGCAACGCGGACCTCCGAAGACAGAATTTCCCTCAAGACTTGATCCAGTTGGCTACGAAGCTCGCTCTGATGGATCACCAACGTTCTGCTGCTAATGCTAGAGACGCGCGAACGCTGATGCGAAACGCAGTCCGAACTCTCAGTAACTTGAGCTTCGAGAGCTCCTGCAGAGCAGCCTTTTCGGAGATCCCTCACCTTCTTGTGATGCTGCACGCGATTGCTGTGTTGCCTCCCGTTTCGGCTGATGAAACGGAGGAGGATTGTGACGCGACGGAGGAACTGTACTACGGGAGAATGCCGTCTATGACTGAAGCACATGAGCATTCGGTCGATGAAGGCCACACGGGAATTGTTGGGAGTATTGCGCTTGGAAAACTATCAGCTCTTCCTCCAGTCTGGTACTTGCGCTCATCACGTGCTTCGAGTGTGTCGGCATTCCCTTGGACCACGGACATGTCGGAGGATGCAAAAGAAGACGCACTTGTGGCTCTACTCAACTTCGCACATCAGCCAACGTACGCAAATGAGCTGCTTCGGACGTTGGACGGCAAGCTCCTGGCTGCTGCAGCAGAAGACGTCGGCCATTCCCGAAGACTCCGATACATCTACGCCTCTGTGCTGTGTAACCTGCTCTTCGACAGCTACTTGCAACAGATCGTCTATGGCGACCAAGTGGTGCGTGCGTTGGTGAGCGGCTTTAACTTCTTTGAGGCGGCCACAAGTGACTACGACGGGAAAAGCAACAGCGCAACATCCCTACCACTTCCAGCGGCTTTACACTCCGAAATCGCGCAGTTCCAAGCCTTGAATCTGGCCTTTGATGATGACCAAGAGCGCTACTTGGCCTCGATCTTCCTTATCGCCAGCGAACTGATGGACATGGCGAACATTGAGTTAGTCGTGACTCTTGTACTGCCCTGCATGCGGACTTACATGCAGTTGGCCACATCCATCCCGTCTGGCGCGCCTCCTTCTCACTCGACGCGATTACAGCTGCAGCGACAACTCTCGATCACGTGCTACGCATCTGCGTCCTTATTTGCGCTTACACGGGCTGCTACTCAGCGTGGGGACAGCCAGAAGCACATTACACAGTCGGATGAGGCCGAGGAGATGCTAATCGCTGTCTGCGCACTGCCGTCGGGATCTACAGGCAGCGGACCGAGCACTGGAGCGTCAAGAGGAGGCATTACACAAGCGTTTTGTGCTGCTACGCTGTACCACATGTGCGCGTCCACTTCGGTGAACCAACGGATCATCCAGGGTCTTATCAACTGCTGCAACGCCAACGAGGAATCCCAATCGCTCCTGGCTTGTTCGGCTGCCTTCGCGATCATCTCGTTTACGCCTGAAGGCTGTCAACAGCTTGTGCAGTGCGACCACTTGGCTCGGGCGCTTAACCGTCTCGGACGGACTAGTCAGGTGGAGTGTCAACAGTACGCAGCCATCGCCGCCTGCAACGTCTCCACAGTCGAGTGCGTATGGTCCTCGGCCGAGCTCAAAGACTTCATCGTCGTGGCTTTGCTACGTGCGAACTCCATCCAAGCCAAGCAGATCCACGCCAAGACGCTGTCCAACCTGCTCTCTCATGGTACGACGCGCCCAAAAGTAGTCGAAGACGGCGTGCTCTACGCTCTGATGAAGCTTTCACAGGTCATGATGTCGGGAACGACTACGCCTACTGCCACTGCTGGAGCAACAGGAGACCGTCGAGGGTCTGGTTTGATTGATACGGGCGTCTTATCAGCCTCAGCGGACGAGGTCTTCAGCATTGGCTTACGAGCCCTCTTTAACCTGTCTTGTGACCGCCAGTATCACCACAAACTGCTGTCGAATGGGATCATGGCGTATCTCTCAGCCGCAGTGGAATGCAAGCAGCCAGGAGGTTCCGGCGGCGATGGTAGTTCTGATCGGAGAGCGCCGTCCTTCAATGACCCAACTATCACGGCGTTCCTGTTTGGCCGAACTCGGCCGGCTCAAAAGCCTGTTCAGCAACCCCAATGTATCGCCAGTCACCTGAGTATCGAAAGTCGGAGGTTCGCGCTTGCCATCATTTGTAACTTGGCCAGCTACGAGGAAAACCACGAGGAGCTGATGCGTGCTCAAGTGGCTGAGATAATCCGCAACTACGTGGATGGAGATGTTGAGTCTCGTGCTTCAGCTGCGATGGCGCTACGGAACTTGAGCTGTCGACAGCCGTGGGTGGAGATGCTGTGCGAGCGGAAAACCCTGCAACTCTTGATCTTGTGCACGGAATGCGACCATCCCGTTGTTCGCCAATTCGCCATTGAGGCGCTGGCCAACTGCTCTCTGGTGACCGATTCTCTTCATCTCTTCGGAGAAATGCGCGTGCCGAAGGCTGTCTTAGCTCTGCTCGAAGTCACTGCAAACGGTTTGCCTGCTACCTCTCCAGTGTCTGTTTCTTGGGAGCTGTCGAGCGATCATGATCCTCCGTCGCTGAATAAACCTCAAGAAGCCACAAGCACGAGCACGTACATGGCTGCGATCCAGTGTCTTCACAACGTTTCGCATGACGACGCACTGGCATTGGCTCTGATGGAAGAGAATGTCATTCTGCGCTTGTTGGCGCTGCTGGAGTATCGAGCGTTGGGAACTGACGTCCACGCGTGTGAACTGGTGGCCAGTTTGACGCATACACTCGCTGGGAAACCGAAATGTGCGGAAGCGCTTCTACGTCAACGAACTGTGAGTCTCTGCGCTCTTCTCCATCGACGGCACGCGAATAGCAGTGTAATCGCTCGCGAGTGCGTCCGCATTCTCATGTTATTATCCACCTACCAGCACATCCAGCTGCAGCTCTGCGAAACACAAGCCGTTCATGTGGTCGTAAGTGTTTGTGGAGGAGGCGGTGCGTCGACTTCAATGGCGAATCCGTTGGGAACTGCGAGGCACCTGCGACTTCGAGAGTGTGGCGCTGTCACGATCCGGAACCTCACGTTGAGTGTCACGGAGCACCTCTCTCTCTTCTACGAGAAGCACGACGACGGCAACGGCACGCTGCATGATATCCACGCGGATAAACTGGTTGATTCACTCAAAGACCTGCAGGACGACGATGAAGATGGAGGTTATGATGACTCGCCTGTGAGTTTGATGCTCGAGCGCCACATGCTGCACGGAATCAAGTACTTCCAGGAGGAAATTGTGTCGGGCCAAGCCAGCGATCGGATTCTGCTGGAAGCGAGTGCTGCCATCGCTAATCTGAGCACAGTCAAAGTGTTCCGAGTAGCGATGGTGCGGTTGGGAGTGATCCCGACGTTGCTGCAGCTCATGACCCAGCCTAAGCCCAAAGCTGAGCGTATGACTGTCTCTTCACCTGTTCTAACGCCGTCCCCAACATCACCGATACGACTACGAGCTGCCTACCGCAACACTCTGTTGGGCCGAATCTGTACTGCTACTCTGCATCGACTGGTAGTGGAGGAAGGAGCTACGGTGGATTCACGCAGCCAACTGGTACCCAGCTTGCTCACTGTGCTACGACAGACGGACGAGGAACTGCAGCAGGTGCGCTATGAGTGCGAGAAGATCTCGATTTTCAACTCCAACATGGTCGGAGACAACCCTGTAGGTGTCACTCCTCCATCCACCCACGGAGTTCGACGATTTACGCTCGTACAGGTGAATGCACCTCTGCTTCCACGGCCTAGCGACCCGTTGCAAACAGATACTGAACCTTCGGGGGTCATTTCTCCGTCTGTTGAAGGTCGACGGCCGTTCGGTAGCTGCAGTATAGTCGTTCTCGCCACACAATGCGTCCGCCAAACGTACCGAGAGCAGAAATGGATGGTGTACGTGCTGAAAACCATCTTGTCCTCGCAGTCCATGATCCCGCAGCTCGAGAAGAAGCAGATGCGCGTGCTGGGGACTTCAAAACTCTGTTTCCTGGACCTCACTCCGCCTGTGACAGCGACGATGGGGCCAACTGCTCCGAACGGAAGCTACAGCAGTCGCAGCATCACTTCAGGGCCCCATAATGACCTCGATATGGTCAGTGAGAGCTCATCAGGAGGCGGATATCTGCTCCCTGTGAGCATGGAGAAGCTTGTCATCCGTCGTACCAATGGAGCGGAAGAGATTGTCCCCGTGTCTGTTGCGGAGGCCACGTCTCCACGGCCCAAGAGTCTCAACGCAGTGACCGCGCGACCAATTGTCTCGGGAATTGGCAGTACGACCAACTTACGCTGCAGCTCTGCAAGCCCTGGACGGACTGCAACAGCGGAACGGGACACGGCAGCTATTGACCCGCAGGACCATATCCGCAAGTTTAATCGGCAGATGCGGCTACTGAGGCGCAACGACCGCCGCGACGGCAGCCTTCCGCCTGTGTAATGACACTGTCAGTATTGTCATTTTGTGGATATTTCTCCAGTCCACTATGGGGTTTTGTGGTTTGATTATAAATACGATGTACTTGTATGTAGCATTTGGGAGGCGTTACCGCAACCTTAATTTCGACATGACAACATCAAATAGAGCAACTTTATCGCCTTATAACAACCTACGGCAGCCTTAAAAGCAACCCGAAAACATATGGTAAAACCCCTATCAGAGGACGGGTGTACTTGGTGTTCAGAGCACAATTAAAACGCAACTACACGTAGACCGTAAGCAAGCTGCTGCTGCTGAATCGGAGGCACATCAGCCGAATCAGTCGGCAAGCAAGGCCACTGGGCAACTAAAAGCAGAAATGGAGCTTACGCCAATCACGTTATCCCATTGGACTGCGTTCGAGTTCTTGCCAGCTTCAGCTGGAGGTTGGTGCTGGTTGCGAGAGGACCGTGCTTCAAGTTGCTCACCCTCGGATCCAAGTTTAGTTCCTGGTTGTGGAGCGGGTTCTGAATACTGTCGGGGTGGTCGGTGGTTAGCCTTTCCGTCGGTACAGGAAAGACGTAGCGTAATCCGCACATAACGTTGTGCACGAGAGGTAAGGATTTCTCGTTGAACACGAAATGTTCGAACGATCGTCCTTGAATTTGTTTCCGAAACAAGATCAGTACGTTTTGAAAAACCAAGTTGGGTCAATTTGCAAGCAAAAGACGGTGTCTCCACTTTCAACTACCATTCCGAAAACAAATTCAACATGCTGCCCAGCCTTCCAATTGAAGAACTGTGGGTCAATAATCGATCCACCATGTTTGCAGACCGCCCTACCTTCATAATGAAGAAGAGTCCATCGTAATCGGCGTCGTTGAAGGAATCTGAAGAACCACCGTGTACCACGTAGATTCCATTCGTTCCAGGGGGGCAGCTCGTAGCAAAGTCCAGAAACAGCAATGGACAGCATACTCTCTATCTGTGTCGTTGTTCTCCAAATCCTGACAGAAAACATTTAGTGTACCATTTGCCCATAAGCCTCTTCATCAACTTCTCTTCATCTAAGAGAGTTTCGTGTCCACTCTTGAGCACTTAGGAGATTAGCGTAGCCGAAACAGAAGTTGAAACTTGAGTTGCTGAGAGCAAATTGTAAAGTGAGTATATTTGAGTTGCTGTGAACTCTGGAGGAAAGCCTCAGGCAACAAAACCTCCTTGGACTACTGCCGGTTGACAAGCACTGTTTACGCAAGAATCCTGCTGCAGCCACCAGTCTGCCAGCTACCACCCTTGGTATCTCAGCCACGATCGCTTCCAGTCCAACCACAAAACACAGACCTCATCCATAACTCGACGCAGTGCCAGTGACCTTGAATTCTTTCATCGTTAACTTCTCCATGCGTCGATCCTTCCCCATAGGATCTATCGAAGAAATGTTTTTCGAGATCCTCACGACGAACAGCAGATGTCGATAACGTTCTTGAACCAGTTTCATCAACAATGTGTATTTCGCAATGGTAATACTCCGTGATCACCTGTGTCAATCTTCGCAGTTTTATCCTGTCTTTCAAAGCGGACCAAGGGACGAACGGAACATCCTCGAAGTACTGAAGCTCAGGGAAGAATTGCTCGACTATTCGCAGGCTGCGGTGCCCAATTCTGGTGTTGATCCTTGAGCGAGATGCCCATATAATAAAGTTCCTTCGGCGTCCGTGTCCAGCAGTGTTAGTTATCTCAAACAGAAGTAAACAATTGAATTGATGGCAAAACATTTGCATCATCAAAGGTAACTACTCGCATCATGTATAATTTCTTTAAAATTGTTTAAAAGCAAGACTTCTTGCACGTCGATTCTCATTCGAAGTTGCTTCATCGGCACCAGATTTCTGTATTGTCGCCTTTGCATGCGACCGACCAGGTCTTGTGTGCAGAACCGCATTCGACTATCATTGTTAAAACAAACGTCTTGAAGTAATTTGTTAAAGGCAGGTGATTCAGGCCAGTATTATAATTATGTAAACGTACAGTATTGTACACAGGATTAATCCTGGACGCAGGAATCGTATTTAGTCAGCTGATCATATGGGGAAGATTCGAGAAGATTCGTTGAGGACGTGGTAAGATTGGTAAAATATAAACGTGTGGTGCTACTGGGTCCAGGATTAATCCAGGATTACTATGAAAAAAATCCTGTACTGATCATGTAGATTGACTTCGTGCTGGATCACCATTGCTACAAGACCAGAGTTTTGCAGCTACATGAAATGAGGTCTGCTACGAGACACGCACGTTGCTACAAGATAAGAGTTGGCCGACTATTGTGTCTCCACAACGCAAGCGCACACAAATGAAAACGAAATTGAAAGCTACATGTATTGGGTGTGGTAGAGCGTGGATGTCCTCATGTGAGAGCTTTCACGAGTCGTACTGTAGAGAGCCTCGTCACCTACCTGTCGTGGTGCGTGTCCGTTGCTTGCTCATGGTCCGTCCTCTTTCGCTTCTGCTGCTGCCGCCGTTTGGACTGGGAGAAGCGCGCGGACTGGGAGAAGGCGCCCCGTCAGCAAGTAGAAGAAAAGTTCGAAGCGCCGTATGGTTAGAGCTGTAGCGCTCATGTCGACGGGCCTCCCAGCGAGAATCTGCCGAATGAACATCCAGCAGATGTTATCTCCGCAACTGTAGGCGTCGAATTGGATCGGGTTGTTCTAGAGTATTACGTCGAAGTCTTGTGGTCCGCTGATCTTGAGATGGGTACATATGGCGTTAGCAGCGTTCATGTACGCCCCCTGGTTGAGCGGATCGTAGTAGTAGGTCTTCTTTGAGTCAACCTTGATGACCACGCAACAGCAGTGGGCGTTACTGAAGTTTAGTGGCAGGAATACTGTCGTGGCGCCACATTGGCCAACCAGATCCAGAATTTTGTCCCGAGTCTCTGGATTCACAGTGTTATCCTCGTTATTTCTTGCCCGCTGCTTTCTTGGTTTCGCCGACAGGAAGCCAGCGAATCTACAGGATGGGTAATCGCTGGCTAATCGCAAACAGCATGCCCGTATAGCTGCATCCGACAGCCCGGTAGGTGGCGTAGCCCTGTACAGCATGGAGTAGTTGAAGTCGTTTAGGTCTGGCAGACCAACAATGCGCTTGTATGGGTACGTATCCAACACCTCCTTGGCCACATCGCTCGCCAAATCATGGTATTCCGCAGGTAAAGACGGAAGTCCGTCTTCTAGAAGCCACTTGTGCATTTCGATTCCTTGCTGCACAGTAGCCTTCACGTTAATAACCCGCTTAAAAATCTCGATTTGGCGTCTGGAAAAGTTGCCCACGTCCTTAATCTGGATGGTTTCGGTCGCACCGTCGTCTATGCTGGTCTGCGAACTGCCAGCGTCCACGGTAAGCGCGGATTCGGCTGTGTTACTTGGGGGAAGCAGCTTCAAACAAGCCTCCACCAGCTTCTCAGGCAGCACGAAAAAGGGATCCATAACCAAAACGGGATTTTTCTGCCGTTTCATTTTGGGCTTCTTGTTTTCAGCGGCGGAAAACGTGACGATCACTCCGGCTAGCTTCCGCTGAGTCTCCAGTAGACCAGGTTGATCGTGATACAGAGCTCTGAGTAGATCATCCAGAGATTTTTCACCTGCAGCCTTGCGTCCAGCTTCAGCCTTATCGTACCACTTACGATCGGTCCTCTCCGCAGACGCAATCCTTTTCTTGACATGTTTGGGACGCCCAACCTTTGTCGCCTTTGGATTCAACTTAATCTTCACCGGCGCTTTCTCCTCCTCCGAATCCTCCTCCAGTAAATTTTCTGACTCCTCACTGTCGCTGGAATTGATGCCGAACTCTCGTTTTATAGCGGCCATATCCGCATTCGCAAGCAAGGACACATCCGCAGGTGTTTTGGTGGTTCTTGCACGATCCGCCACACTCGCATCAACCATCTTCCGTTGGCGGACGTTTCGCCACTGTTTCAGGACAAAGCTCAGCATTGCCTCGAATTCTTGCTGCTCTTCAATGTCGGCCAAATCACTTGCGATAAGATGCGTCGCGCGGACAGCCTCTTTGTAGCGCTCTGAGTGTGTCAGAACAGCTTTGACTGTAGCTGTGGTGCTGGCGTCTCCAAAGCTCTCGTAGCAGAACTGCTTCACTTGGTTCAACTGCTGCCCTGGAACTATCCATCTACACAAACAATGGAATACAAGTTCACAAACATTAGATACAAGTGAAACCTGAAACATCCTGGGAAACACCTGGGTGTTTAGACATATTTCTGGATCGATCCAGGATTATTTGATGAGGCAGCCAGGATAAAATCCTGGAAACATTCCGGATATTCCACTTAAATCCTGGATAATCCTGGATAATCCAGAAGAATTCAATAAAATCCTGGATTTTCGTCAAAAATCCTGGATAATCCTGGATATATCCTGGAAAGGTTTCCAAGCCCAGTGAACACGCAGGTTACCTTGCGTCAATGCGCACCCACGGGATAAGTGGTCCTGCGACCCCCTTCTGCTAGCGAAACGCAATGGCATGTCGGCAAGGAAGACTCATAGACTGAGCGAACTCACAGTTACATTTCTAGTTGGTGTCGCGAAGCTTGAACTCGCCTGTTTGCTCTCGAACTATCCACGTACCCGGATCTAATGCATCTTCTTCGAAGGTGTAAGCATCAAAATATTCCGAAGCCAACGCGTACCGGTCTTCAATCAGCTCCGCCACAAATTGAGTCGTAAAGCGCAACACGTTAGACATCTCTTCGTCGTAGTTTGTGTTGACGAATTGTCCAATACGGGACAAACGATACTCGTACTCGCGCTGCTTCCGCCGACTATACGCCAACAAAGCCTTCACGCAGGCTGCCATGCTCATCGACCCGTCGACGCCGTCCTTTAATTTGCCAAAGAAGCTCTCGAGCCGATTATTGGTATGGTTCTTCAAGTGGGGAGCATGGATCGTCGATACATGACCCACCGGTCCTGACTCGAATCCCAGTTCTTTTGGGAGTAGTCGAAAAAGCCAGAAACGCCAACTCTTGAACACTGGCCCTCCAAGGAATCATGTGCCGCGTTGTACGCCTCAACTGAGCCAGCGTAAACCATCTTGTGCACCGCGGCGTCGATCTGGCTGGCATCTTCAGTGGAGATCTTGCCGAACTCCGGCTTGGAACGCATTTCCTTTAGGTACTTGATGACGTGGAAGTGGCAGATTAGAACCTGGGCGTCGGGGAAGTGGGTTTCCAAGACGCGGATTTCGTTTAAGTCTTTATCCACGATAATCACGCGCACACCATCAAGTCTAGTCGGATGAGACCTCTTGAAATGGGCGATCGCTCGCTCCATTTGCCAATCACCGTTTGCCTCTAGCAGAGACTGCTGTACAACTACACCCTCGCCAAATTCATTCATGGCCATGAAAGTAAGAAGCTGGTAATTGTATCTAAACACATCATGTATAAATCCAGGTTAAATCCTGCAATAATCCTGGGTTAATAATGGGCAAACAAAAACTTACCTGTCGGTCTTGTGACTGCAGTCCACGAGCAAAACCTCGCCGCATATGCGCGGTCGCCAGCGAGATGACACCAGTTTCTCCAGATTCAGTTTCGGAGACCGAACTAACGTTCTCACTATCAGCCGCCGCAAAGAGAGCAATCTCTCTTGCGGTAGCGTTGTTGTAGTCAGCCGCGGACACAGAAGACGAATGAAGCCGGACCATGTTGTCGACGTCAACCGGAATGACGTTTTGATCATGCTCCAAAAGATAATCTTAAATGCGCGGCCTCTTTGCGCCAATCGCCAGCATCCCGTCGATGCGAGCACCAACCAACGCGTTGTTCACTCCACGAGACGAAGGGTAAGTAGCAAACGCTGCTGCACAGACCGGGTGGTTGTGTCGGAAGCAGCCGTTCTTCACTTGGAGTTCATCCTTGGACAAATTCACCTGCATCACGAATCGGAAGGGACAGTTGGTAAGCCGGATGTGCTGCCGCGGTCTGCTCCCTCCACCCCGCGACTTCCGCTTCTTCCATCCGTGGGTGCATATATAGATTCGCTGGTGCGGGTCAAACTTCTCAGGGACTAGATGGGTTTCGTCGTCTCCTTTCTTGGTCCGCTTCAGACGCCTGTTCCTTTCTGCACGGGACATCGTTTCCTTTACAGGAAGTACCTGCATTGTCCTTTCGCAGTAGCCATTCAAATACGTCTGCCACACATCCCAGCTTGCGTGCCAAATACGTGGAGCCTCTACAGTCACCATTACACATCAACGGTTGAGAAGCTTTTTGACACTCCTGATGTAAGTATGCGAACCGCCTTCGTCTGTTCCTCCTCCAGCTGACTCCGACGCAGCGTCAGAATCTTCCTCATTGCTATCATTACCATCGCCGTCCCCACTCTCACCATCAACCACAGTTCCAGATTTCAATCCACGTCGCTCGTCGCCACCAACCGTTACCTCATCTGGCTCTACCGACCCCTCTCCATCGCCACCGTCAGCACCCACTACACCAGACACTGCACCAAGAGGTACGTCGGATAAGCCGGGCCCCCGTCGCCTACGTGGCCGCTCGGCCGTACCTGTTTCTGCGTTCATGCGCGGCGCCTGCTTTCCGTCTAGCAAAACTCAAAATGTGAAACTTCGGTTCTGGTCTCGGAAATAACCGAGCGCATAAGAACTTCGGAAATATCAGGTTAGTATAGGTATTGGTAAGGAAATTTATTTTACAGTCCTGGAATTACCCAAGACTGGAATCCTGTCCTTTAGTCTGATTATAATTCTGGCCTGCAACAGTTCCGTTTGTTAAAGAGCTAAGGACTGATGTTCAATACATCTGGGTCAAGTAAATTTCGCATAGGCCTGCTGGTTGCGTTGTTACGCCTTTGACAGTGTTATCTACTCACCCTTTACCTTCGGTGACGTCGCACAGTAAGAGTGCGGACCATTTCGTCGGGTGCATTAGTACGTACTACTATAACCGTTTCCTATTCACATAGCATTCCCAAGTAATATCAATTCCATCTAGGGCACTGTATCGCCAGGCCTTAAAAATGGAGATAGGTTTTCCAGGTGATCACTACTACTACAGACATCTTGAATAACCACAAGACGCCTTAATCGCGATTCGTACTTAAGCTTGTTTAAAGATTTTGACGCTTCAAATGAGTTTCTATTTTTTTACTTGTGTTCTGATGTTTACTAAGATATCGTGAGTTTTTACAACGTGATTGTGAGTTTTACAGTGTTGTTGTAACTTGCATTCTTTGCTTCCAGTTTCCCTATTTATCACCTTTGTACCGTTTCCTAGTGCTTATATCTCCCTCGTGTGCTCCCTGCATACGCGTCTCCCCCTCGAAGTCAAGTCTATTATGTTCTCCGTTAGGCTTTCAACGTCTGTGCCAAGTTTTGGCGCCAGATTCTCTTTGGTTGGCGCGCGGAGGCTTCGTACATAACTCTCCGTTTACCACTCGATAGAAATCTTATACATTCGACGGAGTGCTACAATATTAGTAATAGCAGGTATACAGAACTGAATCAGATCTGAGTCGACGAACTTTCCGTGCAGTTTCTGCGATTAGCGCGAAAAAAAGTGCGATCCAGCTTGTCGGGTGCAGTAGTCAGTACTACTACACCCGTTTAGAATTTCAATACAATTCCAAAGTAAAATCAGTTCCATCTCGGGCTATGTATCGCCGGGACCTTAGTCCGCCTTCCAGCAGCACCCCATTTCCCTCACCAGACCAGCCGGTCGATCCGCTCTGCCATGGCCTTCCAGCCGAGTGCTGGCGCGTGGAACCCGCGCAAGAGCGCCGGGCCCCAGTCAGGCCTCATCACCAGCCGTACCATCCCCACCATGCAGCGCTCGCGCAGCAGCGGCCAGGAAAACGCCGCGATCGCCGCCAACAGCGACTTGTCCGGCGTCTCGGACAGCCGCGCAGCCGCACGCCGTCTACGCCGTCAGTACCCGCAGCAGCCCATCGCTCAATTGGAGCACCACTACCACCGCCAGCACCAGCGGCCTTCGATACAGCAGCCGCAGGTGCTGCACAACTCGCGCGGGTCGTTTGACGGGCCTCCGCGTCTTGTTTCGACCCATTCCAGCTCGGCTTCGACGTCTTCTTTACGCTCCTCGACGTCCCGCTTGCCGTCTAGGATGGAGCTGCGGCGTAGTGAAGCAGGGGGAAGAGCTGCTCTCAGTCGCAGCCATGGAGCGCTGGGGATTCCAGTGTTCCGCAGCAGTCGGACGACTAAAGTCAGCGCCAATTCGGGCGTCGATGGCTTCTCGCCGAGCTCCAGTGGGCACAGTGAGAGTAATAACGGAGCGCAAAGCACGCCTTATGAACAGTGGAGGAGACTGAGACGAGCGCGGACGGCTAGTGGCAACAGTTGCGCCAGCACCAGCAGCACCAGCAGCTTCGCCTCGTACGTGGTGAACCCCAAGACCGGGCGACATGATTTCGGGCTGGGGAGTGACGATGAAGTGGACGATGAAGAGGAGGATTTGGACAGCGTTATGGATGAAGAAGAGGAGGAGGAAGAAGAAGAACGACGGGAAGGACTGCCTTCTGTGCTGCAGCATATCATCGCGCCCTCTCTTCCTCCTCCACCGTATCCGGTAGACCAGTATCACTTCTATTGCAAGGCGAAAAGGACCAATTCAGGGGCAGGAACTGCAGCTGCAGAGGTGACATCAAAACTGGCGGCGCTGTTCGCAGACTCCGGGATTGAAGCCATTTTTCATCCACTCAAGTGCAAGTTCAAATGCCTCAAGTACGTGCACTACAGCCACGTCGAGTTTGTGGTGAGGGTGTACGCACACCAACGCACACTGCTGGTGGAGTTTCAGCGGCGTAGTGGCAGTGTATTGCTTTGGGACGGACTGTACCGCATCCTTCACCAGAAATTGACACCAATTATTGACGCGACGGCGCTCCCGTGCTCGCAAAGCAGTGGGCAGAAGCGCGTTGCGAGGGAAAACGCTTCAGGGGATCTTGATCCTCGATCGAACCAGCATGGCATTTCGATGCAGTCACATTCAACAGACCATGACGGTCTGGGAACGCAGCTTTGGCGGACGCTGTCGCTCAAGAAACCGACGCCTAGCTCAGGTGTTGAGGCAATGAAGATAATGTTGACGTCGCGATACCTGGATGCTATGCGGGAAGGATGTGCTGGGCTCGCGGAACTCACAGAGGACGTTCAGAATTCTTGTCTGGTTGCCCAAGCTGACCTGGTGGCGCCGTTGGTTCACGCAGCCGAAGCTACGGACCTCAGTATGTCACGATGCGCTGTCGGAGCCTTGGCTAACATTGCTCGCGCCGTCCCGCGATTTCCTGAGAGTGAAGTGGCACTAGCTCAGCAGACAGCGCAACAACTTCGGATCCAAGCCACTCCAGTGGTGTTGGCGCAGCTTGAGCACGCCAGTGAGCGATCACTCTTCTCAATTGAGCTTCTTCGGGAATGCGCCCGAGCACTTGGTGCTTTCGCCAGGCTGGCGTCGGAAGTGGATCCACGGTCTGCTGCTGCCTCCAGTGTGAACGATGAGCGGTGCTTGCACATTCTTCGTCTGCACGCCAAACACCGCGATGCCCAGCTAGCCTCTCATTGTCGTGCAGCCTTGGACCAGTTGTGCCTGAACGTTTAAGTAACTGTAGCATAACAAACGAATAACAATGTGTGTTCTCCGTAGAAGGCAGAAGGAGACTTGATTGTATTGGTCCAGGAGAACAATTCGTTACTTCGAATGCTGCCTTCTTGCCGCTTGCGATATCGCTTCTCTTGCCAGCTCTAGCTTCAAACCGTTTAAACTGGTGTGACGGAGTTGAAATGTTCACCTAGCGTGTAGTAATGCAAATGGTATGTGAGCTGAAGAGTGGGCGCGCTGTGGTCATCCTCGCTCACAAACTCGCCGCCCATCACCAGCACGTCGCCTTCAGCCGAGAACACCTCGATGGGCGTTCTTAGTGCGCAGGCCAAAGCCCGCAGCTCCAGCTGCCCACCCCAGTCCGCAGTATTCGCCACTCGGCTGCAATACGTCGCAAATGCATCTTCCAGACTTGCAGCAGATTCATCCAGCGCCATAAACGGCAGGAAATCGTCCGAATGAGCGAGCATGTACTCACTCGTGAGCTTCCTCAGGTACTGGAAGCCGGCCACCTCATTCTCGATAGGTAAGCTCTTCTGCTTCATCTGATCCGCCACAGCATGATACATGCAGTGTCCATCGGACGGGATATCCTTGATCGTAAGGCCGTGCCTGGATAGCTGCCCCAAGATCATGTCGGCCTCGATCTGTCGCTCGCTCACCGTGTTCTTGTTTTCCTCTTCGATGCGTTCGCGGCGCTCGCGCTCCTCTTTCTTCTTGGCTTCACGTTTGCGTTGAGCTTTGGCTTGGGCCTTGGCCTGTTTGGAAGGTGCTGCAGGCTCAGCTTCAGCCTCAGTTGGGGTTACGTCTGGGGCATCCTCGCCTTCTGCTTCGAAAGCGTGAAGCTCCTGCTCGTGGCGCTCCTTCAAGGCACTCTCCATGGCTGCGACTTGGGTCTCAATGTCTTTCTTGCTCAGTCTGTCTTTCTTGGCTTTCTTCTGGAACGTTTTAATGTCATTTTGTAGCATCTACGGGGAAAGGACGGGATACCATGAGGTAAGTGGCTACAGATCTCGAATTAAAAAAAAAAACTGCATAAGTAGATAGAGAAGAAGTAGGTCATATCTACACGTACACGAAGCTCTAGCTTATGGCGCTGTTTGGCCTGCCCCGGCGTCTCGTTCTCTGACGCCATGCTGGTGCTGGTCTCGTCCAAGAACGTGTGAATGAAAGATGAGGGGTACAATTGGGGTTACGTTTTTGTGTGTACCCCCTTTAGAATCAGAAGTTCTGATAACTCACAGTGACTTCCCTATGTTGGCAGCGCTGCGGCACATGAAGCCCCCTACGATGCCGAAGCGATTGCTGCTCTGCACGGACTTTGATGAGACCATCACTCATCAAGACACGACCTCGGTGCTCTTCAACCTGGCGGCTAACTCCTATGGGCAGGTGGTAACGCAGTACGAGGACGAGGCCAGTGAGCTGCTCAAGCGCTACGAGGCCAAATGGCAGCAAACGTCTGGCCGGAAATTCGACAGTGCAGGGCTTCACGAGTTCTTAGAGGGGTACGCTTTGGTAGATTTGCGGTCCCAGCATCGAGTGGTGGCGAGTCAAGTGTTGCGGGGCATTCCGCAGCAAGAACTGGCCAAGTCGGCAAGAACCGTCGAGATCCGACCGAATGCGGTCGAGACGCTGCAACTTGCGGATGACTGGAAGATCATATCTGCCAATTGGAGCGCGGAGGTGGTGCGAACCGTGATGCTGCAAGCTGGAGTCGCTAATGAGACGACGCACATCATTTCCAATGGTGAGTGGGAGGTTTAACGAACGACGTGTGGCTCAATTCGACTGACAGTTGTTGTTTTCGGTAGAATTGGAATTGGATGATAAGGGCTTGACGACAGGTAAGATTGATGTGAAGGTGCAGTCTGCAGTGGATAAAGCCAAGTGGATCGAGAAGCTGCGGGCGAAGGATACTGAGAGCACGATCGTGTACGTTGGCGATAGTGCCACCGATCTGCTGGCACTACTTGCAGCTGATGTTGGCATTTGGGTCGCTCCTGATACTGCAACGACCTCAGCAACGCTGCTGCAGAAGCTGGTGGACAACTATGGAGTCGATACGCATCCGTTGTTTGGCTGCACGTCCCTTCATGACTGTGTTGCTAAAGCTTCGGACGCTGCCAACGAGAGACCTGTGCTATTCACCATGACTGAATGGGCACAGCTGAAGGCCATTGTCGAAGGGCATCTTCAGAATTGATACAGCTACGCATGGCTTGTCGAGGACAGACGCGCACTTGGGATAAACATGGTTAGTTCCCCCATTACCGCCTCTCAGCTTCTCTCCGTTTTTGCGACGTGATGCATAGTTGAGGTTTGATTATTGCTACGAGTTTTGATTTTGACTGCACAAAGGTGTTCATTAACCAAAAACTCGATATTAACGCAACACTGTGAAGTTTAAAGGAGCGGAGCTAACAATGAGCCCCTTACAATAGGATTTCATCGTGGTAGCTCTGCGTGAGCGTCTTGTGTGGCAGAACGATGCAGTTACGGATAATCACCTCGGGGTTGGCCACGACAGACACGCCGAAGATGGTGACGTCCCGCACCAGCGCTGTCTCCGCCGAGTGCACCTGGATCTGCGACGCGTTGGGCGGCTGACCTTCAACACGAGCCCATTGGCCGATGATCGAGTTCCATCCGATGACGGAGAAGAGCACGCAAGCATGATCCTTGATGGTCACGCCCTCGAGAATGATAGAGTGGGCGACTCGTGCTCCAGGTCCGATGGTCACGCCTGCTGCAATCGTCACGTTCGGGCCTAACTTGGCCGTTGGGTGCACGTTGGCCGACAGGTCAATCACTACATTGCCTTCAATTATCGGAGACAGCTTCCCACCCGTCGTGCTCAGAGCGCTGGGGTTTGTAAAGCGGAACCGTTGCATGTACAACTCGGAGCACGTGATTGCCATACCCGGTGTCTTGATTTGGCACCAGAAGTCGCCAAGCTCGTACAGGTAGAGACAGTGTTGGTCCGCGAGCGGTAGCAGTACATCCTGCTCCAGTCTAGCAAGCAACACCAGCGCAAAGAGTTAGCCCAGACGTCACTACACTCACAATTATACCTATACTCAAGAATGCAGGACGTACCGAAGATTGTCGAGGTTACTGAATTCCGGGAAGAGTTTCTTGAGGTCGTGTTGCGTGTTGGCTTCAGAGTTCGACTCGCTGCGCAGTCTCTGCCGACTGATTTTGTCCCCCACGCTGACGATCGTGTCCATCAGAGACACGTCGAAGAGGTAGACTCCGCAGTTGATGATATCACTCACAAAGGTCTCTGGTTTCTCGGCCCAGTGGAGGATCTCCTTGCTCGTAGGATCAGCGACAAGACAGCCGTATTTCTTGGCTTCGTCATGAAAAACACGTTTGCCCAGCACCGTGCAGGAGCCTTTATGCTTCAAGTGGAAGTGCATCATCTCGTTGAGAGGGAAAGAGCAGCACACATCGCAGTGCAACACAAAGATGCTGGCCGGGTCTCCGTCCAGGATCTCGTCACGGAAGAAACGGATGCCGCCTGCAGTGCCCAGCGCCTTCTCCTCGCGTAAATAGCGGATCTGCACGTTGAAGCGGCGCCAGACCGAGTCGAAGAAGCGCGAGAACAGGCCCTCGTCGTACGAGCCGATCATGAGGATCTCCTTCAGGTTGGGAACACGCGAGCAGGCTTCCACGTGGAAGTAGAGCATCTCTCTGCCTGCCAACTGGAACAGCGGCTTGGGCAGGTCCAGAGATAGAGGGCGGAAGTGGTTGCCCTGCTGGTTAGGCCCGCCGATAAGGATCACAGCCTTGGACGGGGGGAAGAGCGCTTCATCAGCGCCGCCCGACGTGGCTGCACCCGACGACATGGCTAGGATTGAGAGCGGAACGGAGCTGCTGGAAGCCGTACGGCGATCGCCTACTGCCAGATTAGAACGGTGGCTATCTTTGTTGGGAGTTCTAGCGAATCTAATCGTACAGATATGTAAATATTTAAGTATCTAGCTATACGTCCATTTGTAAGTTGGTGTAATTTTTGAATTTTATGTGCGGGACAGCAACATTCACTCTTAAAATCGAGCGCACATGCAGTTCACGGAGCTGAGTGAGCTGAACCACGTGGTGGGCCTCATGAGGCTGGCGGCCTGCAATAGCCCGACGTTCCATGACCGTGGGGACTCGGAGGTGGACCGCATCTACAACTCGTCGCCCAAGATGGAGTCGCAGCTGCGTAACTCGTGGATCGACAAGATGACGGCGTTCAAGCCTCTGGTCAATTCTTCTGGCTCGGGGGCGTCTTCCTCCGGTGCGAAGAAGTCGCCCAAGGGGCTGCGTAAGGGTAGCAGCTCCAGTATATCTGTTGCCAATGGGAAGACAGGAGATGATGCTGTGAAGACGAGAGAAGGGAGGGAGAAGAGCGTGGCTTCCAGCAATATGACGAGACGACGCACGTCTACACAGGCTGGAAGAGACAAGAAGAGCGTGGCTGCTAGTGTCAAAACTGGGGAGAAGGAGGGAGCTGCAGCTGCAGAGAAAAAGACAGATGATGGGTTTGTCTTTGAGAAGGAGGAGGTGGCACCAATCTCTTTCCATGAGTCGTCACTGCTGGATAAGGCTCTGAAGGGCCCTGCTGCTGCTGCTATGGGGGCCAGGCCACCTATGATGGGCGCTGATGGAGGAGCTGTGCTGCATCTGACCATCTACTTGCCAACGAGGGACGAGATGAAGATCGATGTAAGCGTTCGTTTACATATAGTGGGGTTTGGAATTTGTACTGACTTTTTGGTTGTAGCTGTATGATGTATCGACAGTGGACGAAGCTATCCAGGAGCTTCTGAGAGTGCATCAGGTGGATGCACGTCAGCCGCCACTGTATTATGGCCACCCCGAGTGCTACGAGCTTCGACTTCACGACTCGGACGGTTATCCGGATGAGGACTTCCCTGGTTTGTTGAGTTTGTCGTCGGTATTGTGTGGAATCGCTAATATTGTGCTGTTGATTGCAGCGCTGGACCGTTCGAGAAAGATCAAAAACTTTGGTGACGCTGGGGGCCACGAGTATTGCCTGTGTGAACGGCCCGATGCTTGTCCACCGTCGGGTGATGCGCCTGCCGGTACGACGACGCTAAGAGTTTTCTGGTTGTCGTATCTGGCTTCTCATTATTGTCACTGCTGTCTTATGTAGATGTTGCTGCGCCTGCTGCCGCTGCGAAGCCGGCTGCTGCTGCTGCCAAGGCGCCCTTGCCTAACGATAAGGCCTTCCTTAAGATCTTCATGTGCGGATCACCATTATGTCATCAGGGACACCGACATGTCTTGCTAACGATGGTGTTCTATCAACTTTTATGGACATTAGGCCCAAGAGTGATGACTACACTGTGGTGGCTATTGACGGCACGACGGTGGGCCAAGATTTGCTTCCTACGCTTAACAAAAAGCATCGGCTCCAGCTCTTCCAAGAGCTGTACGTGCTCAAGATCAGCGACGCAGACCGTGAACGTTTGGACCTCGCTAGCGATGAAATCGATATGCATACCAAGTTGCGCCCGCTGAATCTTCATGAAGTTACACTTGCTACGAGTAAGTTTCTGCCCTCTGCTTGCTCTGAGAGGATATCGACGTCTGATAGTTTGTGTCGTTTGTGTGCTCTTTCAGAAATCTTTGCCGATGCACCTCAGATTGCTGCTCCAGCTCCGTCGGCTGTGGAGGAGACCGCAAATGTCGATAGTCGTTCCCGCCCGCCTCCTGAGACGTTTATGTTCAACGATGTTACAGCAGCCATGTTCAAGGAATGGCACGTTATCAAGAAGAACAAGTACGGCAAGAAGCAGCAGCGTATGCTGGGTATCGATCTTAACAAGATTTACAACCGCAAAGTGGGCGAGCGTGTCATCACTTCCAGCAAGTCCACAAAAATTGTACGTTCCGAGCGTATGCTGTGTATTCTACTTGCAACTCACTCGGTTCATGTGCATCGTTTACAGGCAGAGCGGCCAATGTCTGGTGTGGTGTGGGTACGCTTCAACCAAGATCCATCCGAGTTCCAGATCTACTTCAAAGACAGCATCGAAGAGATCATTACTGACTACACTGCGGACTCGCCGTATGAGTGTGGTACGTCGTGCTGTCGGATTGGCTTGACACTTGCTGCTGAATGCGGACTAATTGCACATCTTTTCATGCGTTGTCAACTTGAACAGCCGAGATCGTTGCGAAGCTCAAGTACATTCTGTCACGTAGGAAATGATTCGACAAACCAGGATATTTTCTTCACTGTTGTTGTCTAACTGTGTCAATAGCATTCCGGAGAATAGTCGAGCTCTGAACGTCTGCAACTAACAAAAGAGTGAAGACAATAATGGTGCGCGTCTCAATTTTATTCCCTGGGTTTGTTTATTCCAACCGCTGATAAGCAAGTAGCCTACTCCACGACTGCAGCAGAGGCGCCAGACAACGAGACAAGCTCGACGCCAGCACGCAACAGTTCCTAGCAAAACTGCTGCTACAACTGCCACACCCGCCACATGGAGGCGACCGCCCGCACCACCCACGTCCAGAATGTACAAGACAGAGAAAGCCTGGTTTCAGTGTGTGCTTGGCTAGGCCGCTTACACCTTGAAGCCACGCGATTTCCTGCGGCCACGGGCACGCTCGAACTTGCGACCCGTGCTGCGGACGTACGGCTTGACGTGGTCGTGCGTGTGCACAGACTCGAGGGTCGACTTGTGGCCGAAGTGGGCGTACACGCCACGGGCCTTGCGGGCACCGCGAAGCAGCACCGTGTTGGCGCCCTTGGGGGCACGCAGGGCCAGCTGGTCGAAGCTCAGGCACTCACCGCCAGCCTTGACGATGCGAGCACGGGCACTCTCGGTGAAGTTCAGGGCAACAACCGAGAGCTTAGGGGCGGTCAGGAGACGGATGTCGTCCGTGACCGTGCCCACCACGACGGCGATCTTGCCCTCGTGCTTCTTCATGAAGCGAGCGACCTTGCCCAGGGACAGAGGAGCCTGGTTGGTGTTGCTCTGGTAGAGGCGACGGAGCACGATATCGTTGAACTTGGCGTCCGTGCGACGAGCCAGGAAGCGGTACAGGCGCACTAGAAGGTTCAGGTACACATTGTCCGACTTGGGGTTCGTGCGGTTCTTCTTGCCGACGACCTTGCCACCAGCGACGAGATCAATACCCTGATATCACACAGCACGAGAGCAAAAACCCTGTTAGCACTGCGTTCCACACCGGTAAAATGCTGGCCTGTTTCCGACTTCTGTAGAGGTCGGTCGTCGTCTGATCTGTGTCTGTGTATCTGTCTGTCAAAGGCTGCGCTCCTCCTCTCGTCGATATTATCCTGTCGACCTGCTTTAGCGATCCCGTTGTCCAGCCCGTCTCCTTCCTTAATCTCCGTCGTTTTATTTATCCTCTTGGCTGCTTCGCTTGAGTCGAGAGAAGAAGAGCGCGCGCTCGATAGACAGATTCACCTGAAGATTGCGAGCTTGCTATTGCCGCTGCGGAGCTGCGGGCAGCGCGATCGCACTGCCGAGACTTTGACCGACCTTCTACACGTCGAGTCCTCCTTGCGCGCATTGGCGCCAGCCTCCAATCAATCGCCAAAGACAACGTACCATATTGCTAGTCTTAAAATTGAAACTTGATGAAGACGGCGCCGCAAAAAGACTGCCGACGGGCTCGGAACCAACCACGCGGGGGAGGCCACTGGTTGGCTGGCTGGGCCCGACGTCGTCAAGCGACCTTCAAGCAACATCTGCTTTTTTTAAAGCGCGCTTGATATTTCGCTTTAAACTCAATTTTGATGTGGGACACATAAATACTGACGTAGGCAGCTTTTGCTGCATGGAGACGCTGTTGATCTGCTGGTCCGCATCGCACCGAAGCGCGTGCCTTCCCTCGCTACACCGCAAGCCTCACATAGAGCCTTGACCGCCCGAACACAGTTTTACTGCTCTTTATCACCACCTTCAACCGCCCATGACCGCCTTCACCCACGTTCCGCTCGAGTAAGTGCGCGTTCGTCATGCGCATCACTTGATACTTAAACTTAATAACGTTATGTATCTTCAGACACAAGAAGGTTCCGATGCAGGAGCTGCCGGAAGAAGTAGCCAAGAGTTACGCTATGGTGGTGCCTCGTCAAGAAAACATCGACATCTCCTTACTGCAGAAGCGCATCCTAGCTGGAGGCCGCGAGCTCTGGGACCCTAAGAACCAGACGGACAATGTGCCTGTGCGGCGAGCTGGCCATGATACCTGGGGCATTGGCAAAGTGGTCTTCATCTTCTGCGACGACTACCTCAAGAACGTCTTCACGTTCCCGTGGTTCCACTCGTGGCAGAAGGAGCTCGCCCCCATTTTCGAGCAGATCGACATCCCTGTGAACCGCATTGTGCGCTGCATTCTGGCGTCCATGCCACCTGGAGCGGACATCCCTGTGCACCACGACACTGGGTCCTGGGTGCATTTCACGCACCGAATGCACATCCCCGTGTTCACGAGTCCGGATATCGACTTCATGGTGGGTCCCAACGACCAGAGCATGCAGAAGTACGAGTTCAAACAGGGCAACCTCTACGAGCTTAACAACATCAGTCGCCACCGTGTTAAGAACAACTGGGACCAGCACCGAGTGCACATGATCTTCGACTATGTTGATGAGGACTTCCCTCTGAACACCATGGATCTCAAGCAAGGCACGGTCGTCTGGCAGACGCGTCGCTCTGTCGACCTGTCCACCGACTACGGCAAGCGGGTGCCGCCTTCGTTCGTTGTCATTGGCGCGCAGAAGGCAGGTACGACATCGCTTTACGACTATATTCTGCAGCACGACCTGGTGTGGCCTGCTAAGCGTAAAGAGACCCACTACTTCGACTGGCGCTGGAACAAGGAGCTGCCCGACCCGTCTACTCCTGAAGGCGCCAAGAAGCACCTCCGTTACTATGAAGACACTTACCTGGAGAGGAAGATCCTGTACCGATTCCCGTCGCTCATGTCGGGTGAGGCTACGCCCAGCTACATGCTCGGCGGAAAAACAGTAATCAACCGCATGAAGCATGTGATCCCGCACTGCCGCAAGATCCTCGCCATCATGCGCAACCCCGTGGAGCGCGCGTACTCGCACTACTCAATGACTGCAGACGAAGAAGGATCTGAGCAGCAGAAGCTCAACCGCGGCCACCGCCACCTCAAGGGCCGCAGCTTCGAGCAGCTTGTCGACGACGAGATTGAGGAGCTCTCAAAGCTGGGTGTACACCCGGAAATGGACTTCGACGAGTTCGACGAGAAGGTCATGCGCCAGCGTCTTGAGTTCGACCATGGTGCGCACTCTTTCGTGGCTCGTGGCCTGTACGCGCTGCAGCTTGCAGGCTGGATCGAGGCGTACGGAAAGGAGAACGTGCTGCTGCTCACTTTGGACGAGTTCAAGACTACGGACAACCTCCATGTACGTTGGGCTACTGCTTGCTTTGCTTTACTCTTGCTAACTTGTTTTGGATATGTCATGCAGGCCACCATGGACAAGGTGTTCAATTTCTTGGATCTGCCGTACCATCGCATCAAGGACACTTCGGCCAAGAACACGCGCAAGTACGACCCTATCGACGACAGTGTTCGAGCCAAGCTGGCCGCCTTCTACGCGCCCTATAACGAGAAGTTGTACGCGCTGCTTGGTCGCGATATGGGCTGGTAAATACTCCACCTCGACACAGTTGTGAGTTCTAGGTGTATTGTTACACAGCGTTATGCCTAATAGATTATGAATTTTCTAACCTCTTCTTTCAGAGCAGATAGTTGGCACTTTAAAAGCCTTCGAAGGTGTCGCTGCCCGTGAACGGACGAATCTTCGTATCCTCCGGGTACGCGTCGAAGTTGCCGGCATCGAACGCGTCCTTGATCGCCGGTGTGTACGGAGTTTTCATGGTCTTCTTGACCATCGCAGCCCAGTCGAACTTGGCGTTCGTGAAGAACGGGTGATTCACCACGTCCTGCATCCCGCCAGCCAGTGAGCCGATACGAAGCGCCGGGTTCGTTTCAAGCAGCTTCATGACTAAGTCCTTAGCGTCCGGGTCGAACTTGGGCGGGAACTTGACCATGGCGCGGCCCTGTAAGATCTTCTCGAAGATTTTGTTCTGGTCGTTGTGCTGGAACGGCGTGCGGCCGGCAATGAGCTCGTAGAGCAGACAACCAAGCGCCCAGTGGTCCACCGCCTTGCCGTGACCTTTGTTCAGGACAAGCTCCGGGGCGAGATACTCGGGGGTACCGCAGAGGGTGAAGGAGCGTTCGTAAAGCGCACCGTTGCGGTGGTACGGCACGTGTTTGGCAAAGCCGAAGTCGACCATCTTGAGGTAGCCGGCACTGTCGATCACCAGGTTTTCGGGTTTCAGGTCACGGTAGGCAACCGTCATCTTCTGAAGGTACCGCAGCGCCTCGACGACGTTCGCAATGTAGAACCTCGCAGCCGAGACGTCGAAGGCACCGCAAACTCCCTTCGCGACCTTGAAAGCCTTCTCATAGAGCAGACTCCACAACTCGCCACCTTGCACCAGTTCGAAGAGCATGTAGAGCTGGTTAGCGTCCTGGTACGTCTCGTGCAGTTTGAGGATGAACGGGTGGTCGCACTCGGCAATGATCCCCTTCTCGTACATGACGTTCTTCTGCTGGTGCGTCTCGACGATCAACGCTTTCGACATGCACTTGAGCGCGAACGCCTGATTCGTGGGGCGGTGGCGCACGATAATGACGCGCCCGAACGTGCCCGTGCCGATGGTGCGGATCTTGTCCAGATCCTTGTACAGAATCTTCTTGGTCGGTGCCGGCGCCGGAGTAGCTGAACCCGCGCGCGTATCGCTTTTGCTGCTCATAACGGACTGCTGAACGAGCTGCTGGCGCTGCATTTCACGCTGCATGATGTGGTCGAGCTTGCCCAGGAGCTGCTCGAAGGCCGCGCGCTGAAGCGTGAGGCATTCGACACGGCCGATCGCCACGCAGTCAGCCGCGCGTGGCTCGTTGGCGAGAAGCGCGCGTTCACCGAAGAACTCGCCCGACCGAAGCTGCATGATCTCGAACCCCGACTTGCGGACGCTCACCTTGCCGTCCGAGATCATGTAGAACGTATCGGCGGCATCTCCTTCCTTGATAATGGTGCTCTTGTCCTCGAACGACACGACGTTGAGCGCGTGGGCGAGGATATCGAGTTCGTCGTCCGTGAGCGACGAAAGGAGCGGCACACTACGCAGCACGCGGATGCGCATCTGCCGGTCGATCAGAGAGCGGAGCGGGCCCAGCAGCTTGGTGAATTCCGAGCGGTCCATGACGTAGCAATCCACGGCCCCCACGGCGATGCAGTTCGCCTGGCGTGGCTCGTTCAGCACGAGAGCCATCTCGCCGAAGTAGTTGCCACGTTGAAGTGTCATGAGCTCCTTCTCCGCTTCGTCACTGCCTCCGGCACGCGACGTGCAGCGCACCGTACCCTCCACGATGATGTAGAACGTATTGCCGTCGTCACCCTGTCGGATGATGTAGTCTCCGTCGTTGAAGCGCTGCAGCTTGAGAGCGGCCGCCACCTTCTGCAGCTGGTTGTTACTCAAACGCTGTAGCAGCTCCACGTTCTTGAGGAAGTTGACACGCGCGAGCTGCGTGGCCGAAGCCGTGGTGGCCATGATCTTGCGGAACGTAGTGCGTTCTACCGTCCAGAGGATGCACCCGGTGGTGGCACGAATCGTAGCCGCTCGCGGGCAATTGTAGAGCAGTGCAAGCTCACCGAAGGCGTCGCCGTTCGTGTACGTGCCCACCAGTTTACCATCGATCACGATGTCACAGTTTCCGCTCTCCAAGACGTAGAAGCACTTACCCGACGTGCCCTGCGCGATGACCGGCTCGCCTGCCTGAATGGTGACCATAGCCATGACGTCGATCATCTCGTCGATCTCGCCCTGGTCGAGCGAACTGAAGAGGTAGTGCGCTTTGAGAGCTTTGGTGATCATGGCGCGGGTCTGGTTGTTCTTGGGCACGCGGACGTGCTGACTGCTGTCCAGGTCATCCGGTTCCACGGCGTCTTCCTTGATCGGTGCGCGCCGAACGCCCTTGTGCTCGTTCAGGTCGAGAACGGTCATGGCCGGTGGAACCAACTGCACCGTCGTGGTGGTGGCAGCAGCAGCGGAGTTGGCGCTCGGCTTGATGGCCGGCGGTGACGGCGGCAGAATCAAGTCCTTCATGCGCTTCGAGAAGTCCATGGTGGACGCGGGTGCTGGGGCGAGCTGACTTGCTTGGAGGAGAAAGCGGAAGTGAATGGCGTGAAGGCTTGCGCCAAGGTTAGCATGGTGAAAGGGAAGCGTGACGTCGGACAAGAAAACTTGCTAAGAATACCGACTTCCGGCCACGTTCATTCCTCTCTTAGTCGTCGGAATGGCTAAATGAGGGAAGTTGAAGACAAACCGCCGGTCGTTTCGAGTGTGGCATGAGGTGTTGAAGCCCTGGTGAAGCGGATTTAGGGCGTGTAAAATGGCCCAAGAGCGAGTGGGGAAACGTGTTCGAGTGTACTGGTCGGAAGAGGGGGAATGGTTTGAAGGAACCGTCCAGGAGTACGATGGTGATCAAGGGTACTGCGTCGTCTATGACGATGGCGATGAAAGGTGGGAAGAGGAGAACCAGCCCATGTTGGTTGAAGGCGAAGAAGAGGCGCAAACACAGGCGAACTATGAAGAACTACGGGCTGAGAGAGAAGCTCCAGAGGTGATGGAACCCCCAATGTCTCCTGAAAGCTCCTACGACGATGAATACGAGCAAAGTGAGGGTCAACAGCCTGGAGGTATGGGCACTGTGGAGATAAAACACGAGAATGAAGCAATTAACAGCTACGAGACCGAAGAGAAAGAGGTGGAGAACGTTCTTCAAGACGAACCTGACACTAGCGATGGCGAACAGTCCGTAGTATCAGAAATACCGCCTACTTTCGACAAAAACTTGGCAGGTGAACGTCCAAGTCCTTCTACTGCACCCGTTCCTGTCAAAGGGTTATTGCAAGGGAGGGTTCTACGAGCTACTGGACTGCAAACCAGTAGAGCCCTGGCCCCCAACGCCTTCGTCCGTGTGTCGTTCGTAGAATCTGGGGATACCAATGCTATGCTGCGGTGTAAGGAGACGCTAGCAACTACCGCAATCGTTCGAGGATCCATCAACCCTGTATGGAGTGAAGATTTACTAAGAGGAGACAATCAACGGATCAGTCCGGACGGAGCTTTCCAGCTTGAACTGCTTCCTCGTATCGTCCCTCCAGCTACGACACCAGCATGGCATCAGCTTCCAGGTACTGTACTATTCACAGTGTCCTCCGCTTCAAGAGTAGACGGTAGTGCTCGGAACGGAGCCAACGAACACATCGGCCAGGCGACAATTCCACTGCGAAATCTCATGCAAGAGTTACTGACCGCTTCTCCGTTCACCACACGCGTTCTTGAGCTTCGATCACGTAGTGGGAAGCGTCTTGGATATGGGAATGTATCCACTCGAAGTCTGTTGGAAGATAGAGAGGAAGCTCCGACTTTAATCGCTTCGTTCAAGTTCACCCCAACGTACGAGAGCAAGACGAGACCGAACGTCCCTCGTTCTCTTAGTAACGTGTCGAAAGCTCCTTCAAAACGGAGTGTTCGACAGGAAAAAGCCTTCAATTCAAAGCCTCGAGCACCAGCGAAGACCAGTAGTAGCTGTATTAATCGGAGGCGATTCGAGCAACAGATCGCCAAGGACAACCGGTCGTTTGCCAAGCGTTTAGAGTGGAAAGAAGCTCGCCGGACGCGCCAATCCGCTCAAGCTCAAGCTCAAGAGAAGCAGAAGGTGACGCCACCTCAATACGGAGCGAGAAAGCACGGCCACAAGGCTCATTCTAACGTGAACCGGACCAAATTTGTGCAACAAGTCGCTATAGAGAACAAAGCGATCGGTAAACGCCTGCAGAATATCCTTAACAGTGACGAAGGAGCTCGCAACCCGGAGAACTTCAGTACGTGGGCAGCAGAACCCAAGGACAGCTCGAACGTTGACTATATGGATAGAGACAAGCTCCACGCACAGGATAAACGCTGGCAACGACAAGTTGAGCTGGATTTTATGATGGAAAAGGCACAGACCAAGTACCAGCAGCACCATCAGATGGTAGAAGAAGTCATGGAGCTGCAGGAGTCAGTCTCAGCCTTGAAAACGCAAGTGGAAACGCTTAACAAGAGCGTAATTCGCCTGGAAATCCTTAACAAGAAGGACCAGCACGTACGGGACTGTCTCGTCCGTGCTGCTGCTACGTCCGGTAGCTCGAAAGTATCGCCCAGACAAGCGAAAATACCGAGTAAAGTCTCTAAATCCTCGACTGAAGATGTTGACAGTCCAGGGGCGAATCGGAAGGAGAATGAGTTGAAACTTCTCAATGAACGTCAAGATGGTCTTCAAGAGGAGAAAGTCAAGCTCAGTCATGAGTTGAAGGCTCTGAAACAACAGGAAGTAGAAATTATAGAGGAGATTGATACTCAACAGAAGAAATGGGAACACGCACTGGCAACGCAGCTCTTCCACCGTCAAATGGACAAGAAGAATGTTGTTCAAGCGCAGAAGGCAGTACAAGAGATGAAGAGGAGACAGAGGGCGTTGGAGCTCTCACGTGAAGAAGAAGAACAGTGGGCGTGCTACCAGGCCCATCAAGAACTCACGCAGCTTCAGATTGCTATTCAAATTCTACGGGATCAAAAGGAACCTCGGTTGGTTACTACAAGAGCGTCCAGTTCTTCCGTTTGTGACTATCTGACGATGAAAATTACCAAGCAGAAGGTAAAGGTAGAACAGCTACGGAATGAAGCGGAGAACAGACGCAGAGACTACGAGTTGATGCTCGTTAGTGGAGGCAACGAAACACTACGGAAACACGTCCAGGAGCTGCAGAAGTTGGTTTTTCTATGCAAGTCACAAGCTACCCACGTTAAGAAGGCGGAGAGGAGCGCTCAACGTAAAGGAGAACAAGTGGAGTTGGACTTCCAACGGCGTTTATTCAAAGAGCAAACGGAGACTGATATTGTTTTAAAGAGAGCTCAAAAGCAGTAACTCTTGTGTGGGTTTTCAGCGTCTTTTTTGTCGTTTCTTCAAGTGTTGTTGGTGTTTCAGGAATTGTTGATAGTCTTTCGGGTATATTTTATCTCGAGATCCTGTTATCTCGAATGGAGTTTTGCCCTGCTTGTTTTCAACGTCCTCATCGTCTATTTGATCTTCCAGCATTGTCGAAATTTGTGCCTGTACAAATTGCTAATGAAATGTTTTGAAGTTTTCTTAGGGAAAAATAAAAAATATTGTACCTGGCAGAACGCGTAGCTGTAGTGGAGAGCTGTGTTTCCATTTGCATCTGTAGTTAACAGGTTGTCTTCATCTGGTAAACGATCGAGAAGAGTTTCCATGAATATTGGATCTTTAATGGTAGCTGCGAGCATAAGCGGAGTGATCCCCCACTTGTCCGCAGCACACAGGTCAGCCCCAGCTTGAAGTAACAGAACCACCGTCTGCAAAAAGCGCCTTGGAGCAGTTCTCTTGAGCTCTGTTGACTTTGGCGATGGATCTGCTAGCTGCAGCACATTTAAATATCCCAAAACCTTCTCGGAGAATGGATCCGAATGTTAGTTTTTGTTGAGCAGTAGTACCAGAGAACAACGTACTGCCAAGTGGAGAGGGGTTCTCTCTGCCTGCTCTGTTTTATCCTTCACCGATACAAGTCCATCTTGTTGAGACTGGCGTAGTAGCAAACGTCTCACTTGCTCAACGTTCCCATTGTAACTTTCCATCCAAAGATTCTGCGTAACAATATTTCTAAGAAAACGATAAAAAATATGAGAAAAGTAATCTTACCGCTAGCATTTGTCGGATAGCGTCACTTTTCGATAGATCAACAGGTTTTCTGCCTTGAATGCCAGGAGAATCAATCCAAAGCCGGGAATCTGCATCCCAAGACAGCAGAAACCTCACCATTGCAGGGTCCCCTCGAGTAACTAGCACAAAAATCACAATAAGCGGAACTGATAAACAATACTATTGGTACAATACCTGCATAGTGAAGAGGGTTCCACTTGTTGTCTCCCGTTGCAGTTGGGTCGCACTCAGCAATTAACAGGAATTTCACCACACTAGCGCCACCAGCACGACAAGCCAGAAGTAGTGGCGTTTCTCCGTGATTGTCCTTGAGATCCAAGTCTGCTTTGCACTCGTGGAGATAGGCTACAATAGATTGTCGATCTTGAGAATCAACCACTTGGCAGTTTTTACGCTTGTTCAACCGGACTGCAACATGCAGTGGAGATCTCCCTTTTAAAGACTTTGCATTGACATCAACAGGACTTGGAGACTCCAGGAGAAGTTGCGCCATCGACAAATGAGTGGCACTAGCTTCACTCGCACAATACTGCACAATCTAGTTACTTTCGACGTGAATGACAATTCGATCAACAATACTCACATGGAGAGGTGTCCAGTGGTTCACATCTCGAGCTGTAGGATCCGCTCCTGCTTCGAGAAGAAGCTCTACTGCTCGGATATTGCCGAATACTGCAGCTCTATGGAGTGGAAGCTGGTGCAGTCGTCCAGTATTGCCGTCTGTTAAACGCTGGAGCTTCGCCAACACGAACGTGCTGGCTCCGGGGCTGATGCTATCGTCGTTTGACGTTGGGAGGTGGTAATTCCGGATATCTACCGTCTCTAGCTGGCGCAGAATGACGTTCTCCATCACCCGTGACACGTTGAACGAGAGCAGCAGATCCACGTCAGCTTGACTTAAGTTAACTCCCATGTGGAAATGCCACTTGACTTGGGTAAGATTCCCAGTCTCAACAGCGTAGTGAAGAGCTTGTTTCTTGAAATTATCTAAGGAAATAAACAGTGAATGTTTGTTTTTTTCAGCATCAAAATTCAAGCGAGAAACGTACCTCTAATGGACAATAGATTGGGCTGGGTGCGAATGACGCTACAAAACTCGTAGTCTTGGATAGGAATCGGCGATTTCGTGGTGGCAAGCTGCTTTTAAAGTGTCAGATAAATGCAATAAGAAGGATAATGACTCAAAAACGTACGTAATGAAAGAGTGAACGACCATTCTCGTCCACACTGCTGCAAATACTGGCCCAGTCCTCGCACTTCCGCTTCGTTGCCTCTCGCTGAAGCTCTGTCACTCTCGGTGGCACCCAGCCCTTCCCTTTCGATTCAAACGCTGTCTTCTTTCGTGCCAATACTTGCAGTTCAGCCTCAACCTCTGCATCTCGATAGGAATTCACATGTTGGAAGATCAGAGTCTGGATTGTTTTGGATTGACAGAGAGTTGCGTAGTGGTAAAGATTACGCCCCGCAGTGTCGACAATCTCCAGTATTTCTGTAGGGGAAATCTCCGTTAGATACTGCTCCAACTGATCGGTATCTTGTGTTTGAACCACGTGAAACAGTTCAATGTCACTCGTTCGAGGCAGAAACATCTTGGGCTCTTGGTAACTTACAACTTGTCTAGGACTATTCACCTCAGGACAGTCATAGAGATCTTCAACATCTTCAGCCACAGGAGGCGGAGGAATCGTTTTTTCCAAAGGTTTTTTATCTTCTTCAAAATTGAATTCTTCATCGTCACTTTCATCTTCAGCCACAATTTTACTCGCTTTCGTCTCCGTTGCAGTGATTTCGCTAGTCAGAGCAGTAGGCTTCACACTCGACTGACGAGTGCCACTGACTCCTTCAGCGTCTGTCGATCCCAAAGGAGACGTAGGAGTCAGGGACGACGAGGGTCGGAAAGATAGCTCCAATTTATCACCGCTCGGTAATTTACTCAGCGGTTTGAGTTGTTTCGAGCTTGAAGCAACATCCCCGTCGATTGTTAACACTGGTAGCTTCACTTTCGCTGCAGGTGTAACATCGAGACCATCAAGCAGTAGCTGTTTAGCTGCAAAAGCTGCCAACGCAGTGGGTTTGGATAATTCCATATTGAAAACTCTACAGCGTTTTAAAAAAAATCCTTCACGACTCTTCCACTTGAAGATTTTTTTAAGATCCCCACAGCTCCGATGAGCAGTACACGGGTCCGAATCGCTTCGGAGTCTGGAGATGGAGCAGCTGTGGTGCACGAACAGTTCACGCGTGAGTTTTCCTCCGTTCTCCAGCTCACAAGAGAGAAACAAGCAAAGCAAGTGACGCCCGACGTGACCTCTTCGCGTCTACAAGTCGCCTGCTTTGGTGATGTCGCTCAGAAACTGGTCCCAATAGTGGATCGCCTGCAAGCTTCGGAGCAGCTTTCGACCCTCAAAAAGACGGAGCTTTTGCTGACATTTGGTGACAAATTCTACCACATTGAGGAATTTCAGGCCGCATCCATGTTTTTCTATGAAAAAGTGTTGATCCTGGACGAATTGATCCTGGAGACGCCAGTGAATAGTACACAAACTGTTCTGGAACGTATCCTTACCGATACAGAGCAACCAACACGTCAGAGGGGTCGAGCAGAGGGTCAAACATACATTCAGTCGCTCTTCGGCGTGGCAATGTGCTGTTTCCACAACCAGAAAAATTCGGACGGATTCGTAAAATATCCTGGGAAATTGGAGAAGATAATCGAGGCATTGACATTTTTACGCCTTGGGATGGAGTTGGCAGTGACGATGGAGCGTCAATACTCTGGACAGTCCACGTGGCTCGCGTTGAATGGCACAATACTCGTCTACTCAATAGCCAAACCACTTCAGATGCTGGGATTTAGTAAGGAAGTGGTGGATTATCTCAAGTGGAGTCTACTGGTGATGGAATCCTCCGTGACTTTGGCCACGACCAAGTACATTCTCTGGCGTCTGCAGCTTGGGTCCGTGATCTGCGACTGCTACGAAGATTTGGCGTTGAAAGAGGCGGCAAAAGCTGACAAACACTTGAAATCCGCAGAGAATTGTGCACAATATATCCAACAAATAGTCCAGAGACTGCGTAAAGAGGAAGAGCTGGATCTGCCATTGCCAGTGGATGTTCAACGCGTTTTGACTCAAGCAGAGACCACCTCTGCTCTGCTATTGTCGAGAGTCAAAGCACCAACGAGAAGTGCCATTGAGACTGCGTTCCCCTCTGTACAAGACCAAATCTGTGCAGCTATTGATGCCTTGGAGCGTGGAAGGAAGAAAACATTCACGTTAATACCGTCAGCATCTTCAGTTGATGAAAGATTGGAGCTGTTCGAGTTGGTATTGGAGATTGTGACCCCCATGCTAAAACTGTTAGAAGAAGAAGGGTCCTCAGTGGACCCTGCAGTTTTCCCGTTGGCTTTCCACCTGGTTGTCATTCGCCACTGCCTTCAGCTCTCGAAACCCAGGGATGAAATGCTTTTGCTCATAAAATCCGCTCAATCTCGATTATCCTTGGATATTATCCACTCAACGGATGTAGCCATGATCAAGTGTTTGCTGGAGCTGTTCGAGGCGCTGAATGAGCTTCAGACGTCCTGGTTAACGTGGGAAACTCTACCGGAAGAAGAAATGCCCGAATATCGAGAACTTTTACCAATATCTGGTAAAAATATCCCAGCGTCAAAGTTTCTTACGCGGTTGTCAAGGGCGATGCAGAGCTGCGTTTTCCATGGCGACGGAGCCATTTCCCGCTCCAATTCCGACTTGATGACCTCTGTGGCCCTGCAAATGTACCATGAACTGGCAGTTCCGATGTTAAAAGAATTGGATGCGACTGAGCCCACTCAATTCTCGAAATCCCTAGTAAGATTGACGTGTGAGCTGCTGATGACTATCCACTTCACTTTCACCTCTGTGAAATTCGACGATCTGTTGCTCCATGGGCAAATTTCTCTGCGCTTGGCCACACTATTGTCTATACGGGGTAAAGCACGAAGAGGGAGTCAGATTGTTCGACAATCTATTGAGCGGATAAACTCACGTCGAGACGAGTTGGTGACTTTCTCTTCGCACTTCCACGCACTGGAATCTGCCACTCTTCTCTCCAAAGCTTCTTTCTCGTGTGCTATCAAAAGCAGCAACTCGACCAATGCGCGAGACGTTGGTGTACCAGGAACGGGCTCGCAACTCGGCAGTTTAAGCCAAGATTTATGCTGCATTCAAGTGGATTTACTGCTTTTGTTGTATCGTCTGGAGCTTCAAGACGCCACTGCGATCGACACACTCCCTCCAACCAACTCGAAGCCAGGTGTGGCCTTTAGGAACACTGTGCTTTCTTCTACGGAGACGAAGCTGGATGAAGAATGCAACCACAATGGCTACGCCAAGGTTCTGCTCAATATCCAACGCCTCACCCACCCACAGAAATCAATCAAAGAGAGACGAGTATTGGCTGACGAGAGTATCCAACTTCTGCAACGAATGGAGGCTCAGGAAGAAAAGCTTCGAAGCCAGCTAAAGTCTCAAGAACTCAAAGAGTCTGTAGCTCCTGCTTCTCCAGTAGTAATCTCTCGATCCAGCTCAGCTATCACCGTCAAAGTCGTGGAGTTTCATCCTTCTTTGCGAAAAAAACACGTGCAATACTACATGGTATTCGCCAAGTCCGTGGGGGCCGGAACCGCAGTCTCTCTCAACAGTAACCAGCTTCCAGGAACTGCAACGCCACTGTTCCCTCCGCATTTAAGCGTGACAATCTCCAATCTATTGCCGAATGAAAGCTACGTCTTCGCAGTAGCAGCTTTTGACAGTAAGCACGAGGTTATCCACTCCATTGGCGACACTTCGGAGCCTGTTGTAGCTCTCAACCCGCTGCCAGTGCCGATGTGCTACGGATACCTCGCCAAAGCCTGTGACAATTGTCAACTCCCAGTTAGAGCCACTCAAGCTGCGAATTACCTATACAATGCGGTTATCTCCCATTGTGGACGGCCGTCTTGGATGGCGAATCCGTTCTACAGACAAGCGTTAAAGCGTCAAGTAGTGGCACAATACCCCATTCCCACTCTGAACCTCTGTATCCAAGCGCTGCTAATCTTGACCCACGAAGAGCTTGGAGATTTGGATCGAGAAGGGAAACTCGTCACTTGCTTGGACTCGGACGCTCAAGCGCTGACCTCGACACAGACGAAAGTTCTTGAAGATTGTCGGAAGATTGCAATAGCTATTGAGATTGCGTGTGCCACCGACAATCTGGAAGCTATCCGCGTCTTGAGCTTCAAAGGCTACCGACTGCTGCTGCCTTTGCTGCATCTGGAGGGAAGCTGCGACGGACTCACTTTCGCTGGGCTGGTGACGTTTTATCAAGCGCTCCATGTGATTCCCAGTGAGTATTGGGATATTGATACTCGAACAATCTGCGCACGTGTGGGCTTCGAGCTGTTTCGAATCGCACAAGACGCACACAGAGACATCGGACGCGCCACTCTTCCTCTGCTAACACATCCAACAGAGCAGGTTTATCCGGAGGACGAGAGCGTACTTGAAGTTGTAGCTCTCTTTCAACTACTCAGTAACTTACCAGCAAGCAGTCCACCTCCTGAAGCGGCTGTTGCAGCTGTAGCTTCTCCTCGTGCGCCTGTAAAGGAGAAACCCCAGAGTAAAACGCCAATAGCCACTCCACGGACCACTGAAGAGACTAAAGTGGATCACGACGGGAAACTCCAGAGCTTGAACGAGATCCTGCAGTCTTCAGAGGGCGACCTAGGGAAGGTCTTCCGTACTCTTGAACACCAAAGCGCTTCGGATCATCGGGTTGTTGAATTCGTAGCTAAAGTCTGTGGGGTTCTGCTTGCAGCTGGGGAGAACGGCGTCGCGCGGATTGACCAGTTCTTGTCGTCATTTAAAGTGGGGGGAACGGTAAGCAGCCAATTTCGAGCGACACTCAGCTCTCTTGGCGGTGATTCGCTTCTGCCGGAGGAACAAGCTGATCAGGAGGAGAAAGTCAGTGAAATATGTACCTCAGAGGCAGAAGCTGATGATCCGTACTTGTATCGGTGGTGTGGGGAGCTGTTCTTCATCCAGTCGGTATTGCTGGTACGTTTTTCTCAGTGGTAAAAGGGGTTTATCCAGTCACTAACATTTCCTCCATGTCAACAGTATCGGAAGATCGTCAAACTTCGCGATACCAACACCGTGAACACTGGAAATGGACCGGACGCCGACTGCACGTACGAATTGCTCCATGGTATCAGCGAGAAGATCGTGGAAGTAGTTGAGGTCTTGGATGTTCCAAACAACGAAAACATCCAAGAAACCCCTATAGACTCCGACCAAAAAACCGAGGAATCCCAACAGGACCAACTGTTCGGGGAGTTTCTGGACAAAACGACCGGATGCTGCACGTTGTTTCGACTGTCCAACTGCTGGCAAGGCCTTCAAGTCGCTACTCAGCAGCTTTGGAACGCAATTTGGCTCCTCTGGATCGCTCCAAGCCAAGTTAAAACGTCCAGACTGGCTCAACTATCAAGCTGCGTCGATACGCTGCTGGATATGATGGACTTGGCTGTGAATGAAGCTGGAGACCAACACACAACGGGGCAGACGGTGGCTCTATCCTCCGTGGTTTACGCCGCCGCGAACGCTCTGAACTTGGACCAAACGTGGCTCGCGAGGCTAATGGCGTACGCTTTAAGAGCGTTCTGTGCCTCCAACGACTGGCAAAGTATCGTGCACAAAGGCTGTCGCTTTTATTCCTTGTGTGGCAGTAGCGCTGAAGGCAGTCGCTTCTCGGAACAGAACTTCCCCGTTGTGATATACGCCCAGCAGCAGATCGTCAACCACCAGGAAGCGCTCGTAAAGACCGCCGAGCAAGAGCTGAACGTCTTCGTCACCGCTTTTCAAGAGCAGGAAGCCAAGAAGAAGAAGAAAAAGTCGAGACTGGTGGTTGAAGAGGTCTTGTCCCCCGAAGAGCTCGCGTTCCGAGCCAGCAAGCAGGAAATGGAGCTGAAAATCCAACAACTCGTGTCTGCACGGGACTTGGAGCGTGATAAGCTGGCGGAACTGGAAGAAACCTTCAACGCACTGTCCAGAGCCGTCAACAAGAGCCTCCAAGCACTTAATTCGTGCCACGAACTGGTTGAGAAGTACCGTCGACTCCAGACCCAGGACGAACTCCCTGCTCTCCAACGACAGGTCCTGGCTTCATTCAGTCGCTGTGTGGTCTTGGCCCGACAGAAGCGACAGACGCGAGTCGTGTGCCAAGCTCTTCAAGAAGCGGGGGACTTCCACCTCGCGGCTGGAGACTTACAAGCCGCTCGTAAGAGCTGGTTTGAGGCTCTGGACAACGCCTATAGCACGCTGAACGTCGGTGCAGCGTGGCGAGAGGTTCTCACTCCAGCAGCCGACCAGTTTCTCGAAGGAAGCAAAGATAAAATCAACGGGGACGAGCTCTGGATCGGGCTTCAGTGCTGTAGTGCACTGGCTAAGTTGACTCTGCACTCGTCTGGTGTCAACGAGCAGCAGGCGGTGAACTACGCGTTGATGGGCGCAGCGATCTTCACGCGCTTCTACTGCTGCTCGGTGCCACATCCAACGAAATGTTTCTTGTACGGGTCGTATCGGATCTTGGGGAAGTTCTGGCCGGGGAGAGAGCTACTTACAGACCCGGATCGCGTCTCCCCCTTCCCTCTGGGACTGTTTTTCGTTCTTCTTCCTGAGTTTTTGCTGCAATACGGACACCAACACGCGACCACAGCCATGCCAGTCATCGCAGGCTACGAGTACGTGGCGGAGAGCTGTCTAGAAGACGGGAACCATGTGGCAAACGCTCGAAGACTTCGAGTGGAAGCTCTCGTTCAGTGTGGGCGCTTCCACGAAGCCTTCAAAGTACTAGGGAGTCTGCTACGTGACGTGGAGCTGGATGCTGTAGCTTTTCACGATGGAAACCCCCTTCTGGGCGAGAGCAACCGACTGGCCTTGGACTGGTTGCTCTCCCTCAAGGTGGAGCAAGTTCAAGTTGATCTGGAGAAGAGTCACCCCCACGCGCTTGTGGTTCACATCCTGGCGTCAATTCTCCATCTTGCCGTCGCGTTATCGCGTCACGAAAGCAGATACGATCGAGACACTGCGATCGTGCGTTCGGCTGCTAAGAAAATGGCTCAAGCGCTGCTGTCGGTTGTCCAACCAAGCGAGAACGTGGAGGATTCAACGCAAACGTGGGAAGAGCTTCAAGTTCATCGCGTTCGCGCCGACTTCCACCTGCAGTTGAGCTATCTCGCGTTCTTTGAAGGCGACTGGAACGCGTCCAAGACCAGCAGTATGGACGCCATCGCAGAGATCAACTTGATTCCTCTTGACGTGCGACTGGAGCTGGATCAGAAGCTCAAGTTCTCGTTAATCCTTTCTCGGGGCACGTTCCTCGCCCAGTGTCGAGTCCAACTCGTTGTCTGTAGTCTTGCACAGACCCATTACCGTTCTGCACTTGAGACTGCGGAGCTGGCTATTGAGGAGACGAGAGTCACGGGAGAAGAGCATCTTCGACAGCAACTGGAGATGCTAAGACTGCAGGCTGCCGTGTTCCTTGGCGAGCGAGAGAAGAGCGAGCGTGAGCTGTTTGTCTTGCGAGAGGATGCTCTGGCAACTCACACGACCGCGTCGCTCGCGTACGTCCACACGATCCAGACTTTAAGCTCGATCCTTCGCTCTAAAGCGCTCGTGGCATCCCAATCCGCGTTGAAAGCAGTTTACGAGCACGAAAAGGAAGCGAAACGCGTGCTGGATGCCTTGCTGGAACATGATGGCTGGATAGGCGTAGGCTCTTCACCGTCCGATCTGGAGAAGAGGCTCAATCTGTATCGACCGGCAGTTCCAGAGTTCGTGCAGGTTCACGCGGACGTAGTCCAAGTACTGCTGGAGCTCCCACTCGACCTTGAGCACGAGGACTCCACTGCGCGTCAGGCGCGCGCGTTGGCGAGCGTTAACGATGGCCTTCGAGCTCTTGGACACGCCACAAAGCGAATGGCTGCAACTAAAGCACGGCTTCAGCTTCTGAAAGGAGTTCTGTTAGCCAAGGCCATCAGAGATGACACCACCTCAACTCCGTTGCAGCAATTTGAAGGCTGCGCCGAGGCTTTCACCGGATGCATCAAGGCGTCGATTGAGAGTGGATACGATCGCCAGGTGGTCCGCTGTGCGCTGATAGAGCTAGTTGACCTCTTTGGCCAGAAGATCCTTCCAGGAAGCGAGGACGCGCACGTTCAAGCAGCTTTCCACTACTTGAATCTGGCCTTGGAGGTTCAGAAACACGAGTCTGTGCTGTTTGACACGTTGGAGCTGCAGAACGGGTCGGTTTCCTCCGTTGAAAAGCTGCCGGCATCTGTTTGTATCTCCATCAATGCGCAGTCCGAGACGAAAGAAGATAGTTCCACTGCTCCACCGAACGCGAAAGCTCCAGACGTAAGTTCACTCGTCAATTTCTTCGTGCGGTTGCTTCGGATGCAGCACATTCTCCCAGTCAGCACGGCGGAACTCCAGGACACTTGTGCGCTTCTTCACTCCTTCTTGGTGCTTCATCACTCATCGTATGCGCGCCTGGCCTGTTTGACGGACTTGCCTTCTGTTCCATCCACTGATCCTGAGATCCGCGCGGGTCTGGTGTGTGCTCTTTGGGGACAGGATCTCGCTCCAGCACTCGCAACGGGATCAGGAGATTCCACCAACTCCAAATTCACGTTTTACTTCACGCTCGGAACAACTAAAGTGTCCATTGGGGAGGGCTCACCCGCTGCAGGCAACGACGAAGCCATGATCCGGATGGAGAAGTTCGCGTCTTCCCCTTTGCTGAGTAAGCGTTGCAACCTCGATCGGCGATCCGTACAGCACTTGAGAGCAGCACTAAGCAGCTTGCGGACACAAATGGAGGACGAAGACTCGCTTCTGATTGACCGTAATTCGTTCCCGACGATGCTCCGCTTGGCGCTGTGTAACGTCCAGCAGCTCTTCCGCCTGCCCGTGAGTGAAGAAGACGAAGGTCAAGGTACAGAGAGCTTGGTGGATAAGTTTGGGAACCCGATATCCATTGAGTGCACGTTGGAGGCCGTTCGGCGCTTGGAAGACCTGTTTTCCATCAACAAAGGGGCAAATATCGCGGACAACGAGCTCTGCTACTTCTTACGAGATCTTCTGGATTAACTCGCCCCCTATAAAGGTAGCAATAACTAATGGGAAACGTGAGAATACGGCTTACGACGTTTCATATCACCAAATGACCTCACCTCTAACATTTTATTCGTCTGCTTCCATGGGAGGAGAAGTCTTCTTGAGATAAAACTCGTTGAAGTCAAAGCGGGACATGAGGAAAGACAAACTCTGTGACCCACTGCACATCAACACACGTCCACAGTCAGAACACACGAAGGATCCATGCGGGAACCAACAGTATTCGTACCGAATTGAGTTCTGCTTGACGATCTCTAAGAGCTCCAGGAACTGGTTACTGAAGTCTTCGGAGATTTCTTCTATCTGACGGAGGATCTTGGAGTTAGTTCCGAATGTGTTTCGCTCTGACCGCATGCTGTAATCTTCTTCCTCTGGTATCCCCCAAGAACCCTGCGCACATAAAGATTAGGCCAAGCTCACGCCGTACAAGGACATACTGAACGTACATCTAGCTCTTGGCGTTGAATCAGCTGCTGCCGTCTTTCCTCCACGTGCTTTTCGTGCATCGCCGTCGTGTACAAATTCTCCTGCGCCTTGCAGAACCTGATGATCGTTGCGAAGATAAGCTTCAGCTGCTTCAAAAGCTCGCCTGATTCCTTCATCATGAAACCCTGCCGCAAACACCCGTTATTTTTCAGCACCTTCAAGGCAACTGAAAGTCAAATGCTCGTACATTTTTCTTGACGGAGGCAATGTACGCTGCATGGCTTTCGATGAGTCCATCCAAATCCTTCGCGGCATTCAGATCCTTCACCAACTGATGCCACGCCGTCTCCAAAACCTAAGAGTAAGGGTAAGTAAGGACCAGAGTTGCATTTTACGGTGACTGTGCAATGCCTTACCTCGAACATCATGTAGTTCAGGAGGTTCGTTATAAAGTGGATCATCTCAGACCGCACGAGCTGACTTCTGTGCAAAACTGGTCGGATTCCCGGGACACATCCCTATCAACACGCAGGTTAGAATACACTGGGAACTACAGATACAAAAGGGGTGCCTTACCTGAACCTCATGGCCAAGATTCATGTCCTTTGTCCATGACGCAGAAAGCGAGTGCTCGACGCGCTTCATTCGCCACAAAAAGTCAAAGATTTGCTGGTACTGGAGCATTGAAGACGCAGGGATGACGCTATTCACTGGCGCTTGCAGGTTGTAGTGCAAGCAGAAGATATCCCATCCAGTGTCCGCTGTCAATCGCATCAATTCTAGTTAACAAGGTGCCTCAAAACCATAGAGCGTAGCCATACGTACCCGAAGATCCTTGAAGCAGCTCGACATCCAAGCGTCCTAGAATGTCCGTCGACTACAAGGTTTACGAATGACGATCAGTCTGACACTATTTTGCAGGAAAATCGCAGCATACAAACCTCAAACTTTGCGTTGGAAGCATTTAGTGCGGTTTCCAGCACGTTTGTCAGCGTATGGCGGTACACCTGCGACCCTCGCTTGGACAACTCGGGCCCTAAGAGATCCATTAGATACTGGATGAAGTCGCCCTACAAGCACGCAATTGGATAAGGCGTTAATCAACCGTAACTGACCCCTTCAACAACAGTACTTCATACCTGTCCTAGCAATAAGTAGCGTTTCAACGCCTGACAGTGATCCAGCAGTCGGTATTTCTCCGTCAGTGTGCGGATCAAATACTCGTTGGTTGAGTTCGACACATTCTCGATCACTGTTTCAAGACGCTTCAACTCTGCGAAATAGGCGCCTTCGTTGTCCGTTTCCATTCCGATCACGGCAGTCTCCTGTCCAGCGTCCATTACCCACTACATTGAAACCAATGTCAGTAACTGTGGCGAGACAAATAATCAACTTCAAGATTCTTACGTCAGCATTTCCACAGCACTGGCGAATGAAGTTGATGCTCTTGCCAATGACAAGAATCTTCTTCGCGAGCTCACTATTCGCAACGAAGAAAGATAATCAGATTTAAACGGATACCTAAGGAAAAGGCGAACGTACATCGAGATGAATCTTGGCAGCATCTTCAAGTTCAGGGTGTATTTCTTGGCCCAAAATTGGTCATCGCTCACAGTAGAATCCGCCACAACGAAAAACTCTCCCTGTCAAGTCAAAAAAGAGAGAATCAGCACTGACAAATGGGTCACTCAAATATAACTCAAAGCTTCACTTACATGCACATCTTCCAGTTCCCCTTCAAAAACCCAGCGCTTAATCATCCGAACGACTGGGGCCGCGATTTGTTTCAGCACTTTCTCGACAAACTTGGATACTTCTGGGTCCCCATGCAACACGTGCGAGTAAACGCCGGACGCAAGCGCACCGCCACGAAGCCCTTCCACACTACACCACATATTAATATCACTTAACCGTATTGACCGCGTGGAGTGCAAGCATAGCTTTACCTGTCGATGAGGCGCGCCATTAATCGCATTCGGTCCAGTGGCTCCTGAAGCCACACGATCAATGTCCGCAAGGTCAAGCTGCTAATTCCTCGTTCATGTGGCTGTCTTGCTTCGGCGTCCTCGTCGATCTGAGAAGCCAGTACGGCGATCAAGCGGAAATAACTTGCCAGCTCGGTGTTCAGCACATGACAGAAGCTCTGCCCCACCTGAGAGTAGCGAAATTCACGAGTAAGCCGACTATTTCAACATTTAAAAGCACGTAGCGGCCAGAACTAACCAAGCCAAACGCCAATTCTTCACGATGCTGTTTGATGTACTCCGAGATCTTGCGATATATCCATCCCAGGTCACACAGCATGTGGATCAGCTCCCGCATGGCTGTTAAAAAGAAGCAAAAGCGTCAGTCGTTAAATCCACGGGTCTCAACGTTCAGCCCTCACTCACGTGTTGGAACCCCGACGCTACGAGTGATCTGAAAGCGGTCGGCTGCGTCATCAAAGTACAAGTAGCGAGATTCGATTGCTTGCAGAGCATACAAGACGTCACGCAGAAGGACCTCCTCCGGCACGTCGAAGGACGCGCGTCCAGCCACCGCACCCACGGTTCCGGACGTAGTCACTACAGAATGCGGTCGAGGGCTGCCTTTCCCTCGACTGGTCTTGTGCGTCGGCGCAATGCCCACTGCAAACTTGAACGAGTCTTCCAGCGAATCCAGGTCGGTCCTCGAGTGCTCAGCCGCGCTCTGTCCTGCAAAACTCTCCGGCACTGCGGGCATCGACTGTGAGCGATGGTGCGTTGCCACATCTCCGTTCTTCTCTGACACTGAACTCTCCAAACTTCCCAGTGTCGATCCGTGCGCCGGAAAATTGTCCATCTCCATAGCTGCAACGTCCGGACGGCTACCTCCCTCTTCACTGCGCGGCGGTGGAGCTGTATCCATCAGACCATAGAGCAGCAGCAGTGCTTCACTAAAATACAAGGGAAAAATAGTCAGAACACAGTGCTGGAAGCTGAATAAGGTGCTGAATACCGTACGTCTTCTTGTCCAGGTTCTTGAACTTAACGAACCGCGAGTAGACGTCGTTGAGTCTCGTGATCGTCTCCTGCGAATTTCCATACAGCTGCGCGTCCGCTACAACCTTCCGTTTGATCTTCTCTAGCACCGAAAACGCGTCCGTTGGCGCGCCAGACGCGGCGTCGTGTAGCCGGACGACCGTGCGGCGCGTGGTGATGGCGGACGGCGCGCCGTGCACCTTCGCCAGCAATTTGTCAACCAATACGTTGATATCTCGAGGACTACGCGCACTTGGTCCGCGGCGCGTACTCATGGCGACAGACGTGGCGGACGAGGAGCCGTGCGTCGGCGGACGGCGCAGGCTGTCGCTGTCGCTGGTCGGGAGACTGGAGCCGCGCGTGCGAGAGGAGGCAGCGGGCACGTCGCTGGAAACGGCGAAGCTGTGTCTGCTGCTTCCTACAGAGCTGCTGTGCGCACGTGACGGCGGGCCTAACCGCTCGGCTCGGCGCTTCATGCGCGCGGCCTGCCGGTCCGAGCTCATTCTTGTTATTTTGTCAAGGATATCGCTTGTTGTTTTTAACGTTAATAAATGGACTCAGATTCACATCTGATTCTAAGCCTGGCCTGGCTGTAACCGATTGCTGCAACATTTCAGGGTAGGGTAGGATAAGGAGAACTGTTTTCCGGCTATGGCAACCGATTAGGAGGCTACGACTACCGATTGGTCACCCTGTCTGAATTAAACCTGTTGAATTTGCGCAAACGCATTTTGTAGGACCACAAGAAAGTGCGAATAGTCTTTAGGTCGAATTGCTGCATCGTGTGCTCCCATTTGTGGCGAGAGATGGCAGCTGAAGACGTCGAAGTTCTAGCGATAGCTAGTTAGAAATTCAATAGAAACATTGATGTACTTTCAGGTTGAAGAAGGATAGCTATCTTCTTCTCATGTGACGACCTTCGAGCGCTGTGAGGCGTCTCGGAACGTCTTCGCTGCATCCAAGCGCTGTGGGATTCTCGTAGAAATTGATTCCTACACTAAGCTTACCACAGTTCAAAAAGCTCTTGATAAAAAAAAGAAAATTCTGATCTGCATCACAATCGTACTTATACGAGAATTTGTTTTATTTCATCCCACTAATCTTTCAGTTGGCTGGCCCCGAAGCAAGCGCCCCCCTGGAGGAACGGAACCGCTCGAGATGGAGAACGTGACGGTCAAGATGGACGACGTGCAGCTGGAGGACGGCGCCGCGCCCGTGAAGAAAATGGCTCGCCGCGACCACCTGATCGACATCGAGCACGAGGTCATCGCCAAGTGGGACGCCGTCAAGCTCTTCGAGTGCGACCCGGACCCGACCAAGGAGAAATACCTCGTCACCTTCCCGTACCCGTACATGAACGGCTACATGCACGTGGGTCATCTCTTCACCCTCATGAAGGTGGAGTTTGCCTCTCGTTACCACCGTCTCAAGGGCGAGAACGTCATCTTCCCCTTCGGCTTCCACTGCACTGGAATGCCCATCCAGGCCGCCGCCAACAAGCTCAAGCGTGAACTGGAGCAGTACGGCAACCCACCCAACTTCTCCCGCGATCTGGAGGAAGAGGCCAAGCCTAAGGCTGCCAAGACTGCCGAGAGCCAGCTCAACAAGGCGCACGGTAAGAAGTCCAAGGCTGCGGCCAAGACGGGCGGTGTGGTCCACCAGTACGACATCCTCAAGATCTCCCACATCCCGGAAGACGAGATCCCCAAGTTCCACGACCCCATGTACTGGTTGAAGTACTTCCCGCCCCATGCCATCGCCGACCTCAAGCGGTTCGGCATGAACATTGACTGGCGTCGCTCTTTCATCACCACGGACGTGAACCCGTTCTACGACGCCTTTGTTACCTGGCAGCTCAACAAGCTCAACGAGCACGGCCGCATTGTCCGTGGCAAGCGCCCCAATGTCTACTCCATCCTGGACGGCCAGAGCTGCGCCGACCACGACCGTGCCTCTGGTGAGGGTGTCGGCCCCCAGGAGTACACGCTCGTCAAGCTCCGCGTGCAGGAGCCGTTCCCGGAGAAGCTTGCCGCTCTGGCTGGCAAGAAGGTGTACCTGGCTGCTGCCACGCTGCGTCCCGATACGCTGTACGGCCAGACCAACTGCTTCGTGCTGCCCGAGGGCGACTACGGCGCCTTCCTCATCAACGACGACAACGACGTCTTCGTCATGAGCCGCCGTGCCGCTCGTAACCTGGCTCACCAGGAGTACTCGCGCGTCTGGGGCAAGGAAGAGTGTCTGCTGGAGATGAAGGGCTGGGACCTGCTGGGCCTGCCGCTGTCGTCGCCCAACGCGCCGTACGACACCATCTACACGCTGCCGCTGCTCACCATCTCCATGGGCAAGGGTACGGGTGTGGTCATGAGTGTGCCGTCGGACTCGCCGGATGACTTCGCCGCTTTCCGTGACCTGAAGCAGAAGGCTGCTCTGCGTGAGAAGTACGGCATTCAGGACCACATGGTGTTGCCGTTCGAGCCCGTGCCCATTATCGAGATCCCGGGCTTCGGTGACATGGCTGCTGAGAAGGTCTGCAACGACCTCAAGATCGTGTCGCAGAACGACAAGGACAAGCTGGCCAAGGCCAAGGAGATCGTGTACCTCAAGGGTTTCTACGAGGGTGTCCTTATTGTGGGTTCGCATAGGGGCAAGAAGGTGTGTGATGCCAAGGCCGTCATGCGCCAGGAGCTGCTGGACGCTGGCCACGGCATCCCGTACTGGGAACCTGAGTCGCTGGTGATGTCTCGCAGTGGCGATGAGTGCGTGGTTGCTCACCTGGACCAGTGGTACCTGACCTACGGCGCTGAGGACTGGAAAAAGCGCGTGATGGACCACATCAGTGACCCGAAGACGTTCGATGCCTTCAACCCGGTGGCTCTTGGCGAGTACAAGTCTACCCTTGGATGGCTGAAGGAGTGGGCGCCGTGCCGCCAGTCTGGCCTGGGAACGCGTCTCCCGTGGGACCCTGAGTTCGTGGTGGAGTCGCTTACGGACTCGACCATCTACATGGCTTACTACACCATCGCACACCACCTTCAGGCTAACCTGGACGGCTCGAAGCTGGGCCCGCACGGCATTAAGCCCGAGCAGATGACCAAGGAGGTGTTCGACTACATCTTCCTGAAGGCGTCGCCTCCCACGGAGTCCGCTATCCCGCTGGACGTGCTGAAGCAGCTCCGCGACGAGTTCGAGTACTGGTACCCCGTTGACGTCCGCGCTTCGGGCAAGGACCTGATCCGCAACCACTTGACGATGTGCCTGTACAACCACGCTGAGATCTGGCGTGATGACCCGTCCAAGTGGCCGCGTGGCTTCTTCACGAACGGCCACGTGCAGGTGGACGGCAAGAAGATGTCCAAGTCCCTTGGTAACTTCCTGACGCTCAAGGACTGCGCTGCTGAGTTCGGTGCTGATGCCACTCGTTTCGCTTGCGCTGACGCTGGTGATGGCATGGACGACGCCAATTACGCTTTGGACACGTGTCGCATGGCCATCCTGCGTCTTACCACCGAGGAGGAGTGGATCAAGCGCACCGTGGAGGACAAGGCTTCGCTGCGCACGGGCGAGCTCAACTTCAATGACAAGGTGTTCCTGAACCAGATGAACAACCTGATCGCCACGACGGCTTCGTTCTACGAGCGTCTGCAGTGGCGTGAGGGTCTCCACTCGGGTTTCTTCGAGTACCAGATCGCTCGTGACTCGTACCGTGACATCTGTGCCCGCAGCGAGGTGCCGATGCACCACGACGTCATCATGCGCTTCATCGAGTCGCAGCTCGTCATGTTCTCCCCCATCTGCCCGCACTTCTGCGAGTACATGTGGACTGCTATTGGTAAGGAAGGCTTCGTGTCCGTGGCTCCCTGGCCGGTGGCCGAGGAGGTCGACCACGCGCTTCTGCGTGCCGGTGACTTCCTGAACAAGGTGACGCGTAGCTTCCGTGAGGCGCTCACCAAGAGCGGCAACAAGAAGAAGGGCAAGAAGGGAGCCGCCCCGGCTGAGCCTGCCAAGAAGCCTACGCATGCTCAGGTGTACCTTACTACGGAGTTCCCTGAGTGGCAACAGAAGGTTCTCGTGTTCATGGATGGTGTATTCGATGACGCAACGAAGCAGTTCCCTGCTGACTTCATGAAGCAGCTCAAGGGTGAGATCACCAAGGACGATTCGCTGAAGAAGCTCACGAAGAATGTGATGCAGTTTGCTGCCTTCATCAAGGCGGAGGCTGAGCTGCGTGGTCGTGAGGCTCTGGAGCTGAGGTACGGCTATTACAGCTTCTGTTTACCCATCGAATGCTTTGCTGACAATGTTTTATTTTGCTACAGGATGCCGTACGACCAGAAGAGTGTGCTTACCTCTAACAAGCTGTACCTCTGCCGGTCGCTTGACCTCCAGGACATTGACGTAAGATGCTTGCAGCGATGTGGTGTGTTGTTGATGTGTTTCTAACGTGTTTGGTTGGTTATTCTGCAGTTCTACTACGTGGGTGAGGAGATTCCGAACTCCGATGCGAAGAAGATGGAGACGGCGTCACCGGGCAAGCCCGCCATCTATGTCTACGCCCAGTAAGGTCGTTGCAGCAGTAGGTTGACGGGAGTAGTGTCAGGTAGACCATGTTCCATCCCGTGCTAGATAAAGACAAAAGCAAGTTGCTTTGCATAGTGTGTGACTTCTTTCTGTGTCAAAATCATGAAACGAAGGGAACAAACTGCTTGAGACTGGAATTACCATTACTACACGAGCTCCAGACCCCGCTATTCGCTCTTCCATCTCCATCTGATCCTTTCCTTGCTTCCTTCCTCTGGCGCGCTCGATGACTTACTCTTCGCTGCTGCAACACGAGATGGGCTGGACGCGATATGTATCTATTCGGAGTCGGCGATCTCGATCCGGCTGCCACGGCGGATCTGGCCCCAACCGATAAGGCGCCAATGCTTGTCAATTCGGCGACTGATAGCGATCTTCTCTCCCTCCTGCGTGCACACGGGGACCGTGAGCAGAATCTTAGCAAGATCCTGCTTCACAGCCAGCACCTTGCCACCCGTGGCCGTGGAACCGATGTTGACCATGAGCACTTCAGCCTTCGAAAGCTTCTGCACCTTGGACGCCTTGCTGCCCTCCTGGGTCTTCACACCCAGCAGACGCTTCAGCAAGTAGAAGTTAATTTCGAGCTCCGTGAACACGTGCGGCAAGCTGCCCTTCAGACCCAACACCTGACCCACCAGACGATCCGAACGCGTGAGCGTGGGGTCAATGTGCGTTCCTACACCGATCAGACCACCCGGGACGGCGAACTGTAGGTCGTTCTTCTCCGCGTACAGCGACACAATCCGAGAGAAAATAGGCACACACGTCATCTTGCCCTCCTCGTCCTTGCTGACGATACCGGGGCGCACCTCGATCTCGTCGCCCACACGCAGCACACCCTCGAGGATGGAGCCACCAGCGACACCACCCTTCAGGTTCTCGACGTCCTCACCGGGCTTGTTGACATCGAACGAACGGATGACAATGAGCTTGGGCTTCGACGTGAAGTCGCGCTTGGGGATGGGGATGTTGCGGCAGATGTACTCGCAGACCACGTCCACGTTGTACTTGAGCACGGCCGAGATCGGGATAATAGGAGCATCGTGGGCGACTGTACCGGCCACGAACTTCTTGATCTGCTCGTGCTGGGCCACAGCGGCGTCCTCCTTAATCAAATCCACCTTGTTCTGCAGGATGATGATGTTCTGAAGACGCATGATCTCGATAGCGGCCAAGTGCTCGGACGTCTGCGGCTGCGGACACACTTCATTGCCGGCCACCAGCAGCAGGGCGGCGTCCATGACGGCGGCTCCGTTAAGCATCGTAGCCATGAGAATGTCGTGACCGGGGCAATCCACGAAGGACACGTGACGCTGCAGCACCCACGTGGTCTTCTCGTCGTTCTCGTCCACAAAGCGGTCAGGCTTGGAGCTGCCGAACGCGCGGTAGCAGCCGATGCCCGTGCCGTTCTCAGCGCGGTAGATCTTGGCGTTGGCATAACCGAGCTTGATGGTGATGTTACGCTCCAGCTCGTTCTTGAAACGCACCGTCTGCACGCCCGAGATGGCCTTCACCACTGTGGATTTACCGTGGGCGACGTGGCCAATCGTTCCGATATTGATCGTAGCCTGTAGTAAATAACTTCCCATTAGAAAACATCATTTTTAACAGACACCCTGGGGGTATTGCCGTACCTGACGACTGATAACCTCCGGCGTCAGCGGGGTGAGCTCCTCAATCTTGAGCTTGGTCAGGTCCTGCACCGCCAGGTGCTTCTGTACGAGTTCCGGCATAGTTACGTCGATAAGGGGGTCTGACACATCAAAATACGGGGCGTTAATTAACGCAACTGCATGGAGAACGGGCGTATTTTATCCCGGCGTGAGCTCCAGAGCGCTCCATGACTTGTGAGCGGCTTCTAGAGCAGCGTGCGAGGGCGTCGCGGCGTCGACACTCACCTGCTCGCACTCGGTCCTAAGATTCTCTCGCCTCTCGCAAGCCACTGGACGCCAAAGGGGAAGCGGAATCGCGTGGTGGCTGAGGAAAAATCTGCTGGCGGGCGGCAATTGGTGTGGCGCACACCAAAACTATTGTATGGTGTGATGGACACCAAAATAATGGGATGGTGTGGTGCACGCAACAATATATTGTCGGTTTTTCACTCGAAGCGACGTTGCGGACACTTCAACCTGTCGCGGGCGGCCATGACGGGCGGCGCCAGCACCAGCAGCAGCGCGCCGGGGCTCATTCATCGGTACGGTAGAAACACTTACTAGTATACTCTGTTCTAGGGCTAACAGTAGCTGCTGTTAGACACTTTTTCGGCCTAAAGGGGAGTGTGCACAACACCGTCGCGTTCGCAGAGGAAGGCGTGCTCGTATACCCGTGCGGCCACAACGTTATCATCTACAATCTTGAGTCCAAGGAGCAGCAGTTCCTACATGGCGTTGAATCCACGGGACGAGGCATCACAGCGCTCGCTGTTTCGCCCAACAAGCGCTACGTGGCCGTGGCGGAACAGGCGGAGCGCGCCGTCGTGCACATCCACGACCTCAACACGCTGCGGCGCCGCAAGACGCTGACACTCAGCGACGGACAGTCGGATACGTGTGTGTGGGTCGCGTTCTCGGGCGACAGCAAGTACTGCGTCACACAGGGAGGCGCACCGGACTGGATACTGTCGCTTTGGCTGTGGGAGAAGACCAAGCTGCTCGCGTGCGTGAAAGCCTCGACGCCGCAAGGCAATGCAGTGCATCAAGCGGATTTCAGTCCGATTGACCCTTTGACGATCTGTGCGAGTGGAAACGGACTGCTCAAGTTTTTCCGGTTTACAGACGGACAGCTTCGACTCCAGGCGACGCCATTGAAGCGAGAGCCTGCGCACTTCTTACGACATGCTTGGGTCTCGGACGATCGTGTTGTAGCGTCCGCAGACTCAGGGGAACTGTGGCTCTTTGAACAGTTTGAGTTTAGACAGATCTTGACACCGGCGACCACTGGAACGACGGGCGACGGCAGCTTTATGAACTCGTTGCTAGGCTACTCGAAGGGCTTCGTGTGTGGCGGGTCTGGTGGTTGTGTACGCATCTACGACCGAAGCGACGATGGGGGATCGCGCGAGTACTACAAGAAGGCGAAGACGTTCCGAATTGAAGGTGATGCCAGCACGATCAAGGACTTGGCTATCAGTCCAAGTGAAGATCTGCTTGTATGTTCGCTTGAGAACAACCAGCTGTACGCGCTGACGCTCTCAAGCACCGATATTCTCAAGGAAGATGCCATGAATTTCGAGCTCGTCTCGACAGCCTTTCACGCGCCGAGTGGTAATGGGAGCTGTCATATTACCGGACTTGATACGTGTATTCGCAAGCCGCTAGTCGTCACGTGTGCGTTGGACCGGTCTGTGCGAGTATGGAATTACCTGGACAAGTCGACGGACATCCTCAAATTCTTCCGTGAAGACGCTTTATGCGTGGCCTTCCATCCGTCGGGCTTGCACGTTGTTGTGGGTTTCACTGACAAGCTTCGGATGCTCAACGTCCTCATGGACGATATCCGCTCTTGTCGTGAATTTGCCATCAAAGGCTGCCGTGAAGTTCGGTTTTCGAATGGTGGTCAATTCTTCGCGGCAGCAAACAACAACGTCGTTCACGTGTATGCTACGTACACGGGTGAGCTGGTGGCGGTACTGCGTGGGCATTCAAACCGGGTGACGGCTCTATCGTGGAAACCTGATGATCGAAGACTGCTCACTTGCGGTGCGGATGGTACAGTGTTGCTGTGGAGTCTACGGGGAGCATCGAAAGTTGGGGACGGGCATTCGCAAGCTCGTTGTTCCTATATTGACGCTGCTCTATCTCCTGAAGGGGATGTAGCATTCGTCACAGGTTCCGACAATATGTTGAAAGAGATTGATATGGCGACAGGTGTTGCCCGGACCGAGCATTGGACTGGCGGGGGTGGAGCTACATTGGGCCCATTGGCCCTAGCTAACTCACAGCAAGTACTTTTCGTCGGATCCGCGGAGCCTGGTCGTCCTGGTATGGTTAGACTTTACCGTTTGCCGCTAGAGAAAGACCGTCCACCACCTACGCCTGCATTGTTGAGTGGAAATGGGCAAGCATCTACATCTCCAGGCTCTATATTGTCCCCAGGCCAGACTGGACAGTTAGTAGCTGCTTCTGCAGGCGGAGGCTCAGTGTCCCAGTCATACACTGAGTATCACTGTCACGACCTCCCAGTGTCACGGCTTCGACTATCGTTCGACAACCAGTTTCTCTTCTCTGCTGGAGAAGATGGCTCGTTGTGCATCTTTGAGACACAAAATGTTATCGGGAAAGGAGGTGGAAGTGGTGTTAGCAGTGGTCCTGGAGGTGGCGCAATTGGGTCACGAGAGACACGAAGTGATAGCACAATGGCTGGAGGGGGAGGCAACGGTGCTAATGGTTCGGGGCTACCTTTTGCGGAAGAAATTCTAGTAACCAAGTCCGATTTGGAGGAGAAGAACCGTCTCATGAACGAGCTTAAGTCGAAAGTGGATGAATTAACTCTACACAACGAGTATCAGCTTCGATTAAAGGATCTGAACTACAAGGAGAAGATCAAGGAGGTCTCGGACAAGTTCACGGCCGAGTTGACACAAGATAGGCAACGCTGTGGCGACCTGCAGAATGACAAGAACGAAATGGAGAATGAATACCAAAAGAAGATGCGCGAAATGGCTGCAACACATCGAAGTGAAGTCCAGGAGCTGAAAACCACGTACGAAGCGAAGGTGGAGGCTGAGAAAGCGCGTTATGCTGCACTAGAGCAGGCACGTGGCGAGCAGAACACGCGGTTTGAAGAGGAAAACCATCTACTTGTAGAGAGCCACACGCAATTCTTAGCCGAAATGACAACAGAATACGACCAAAAAGTGGCTCATGAGCAGGAACTGCAAGCTGTGTGCGCTCGCTCCAAGGACGAACTCATCACGTCAAATGAATCTCTCAAGCGATCTCTCGAAGAGGATGCAGAACTTGAAGTGGAGGAACTAAAGACCAAGTACGAGCTTAAGTTGTCAGATGAGCGTGAAGCCACTCTACGCCTCAAAGGTGAGAACGGAATCATGAAGAAGAAGTTTTCTGCGTTACAGAAGGACATCGAGGACCAGCGTGAGGAGATTCGATCTCTTGAGGAGAAGGGCAAGGAGTTGGCGGAGAATATCCGAGGCCTGGAAAAGGACATTCAAGGCCACAAGAAGGAGATCCGAGAACGTGAAGAGACCATCCAAGACAAGGAGAAACGCATCTACGATCTGAAGAAGAAGAACCAGGAGCTGGAGAAGTTCAAGTTTGTGCTGGACTACAAGATCAAGGAGCTGAAGCGCCAGATCGAGCCGCGCGAGCAAGAAATTGCAGATATGAAAACTCAGATCGAAGAGATGGACGCCGAGTTGGAGCAATATCACAAGAGCAATGCTGCTCTGGACCTAATGATTGGAGAGCTACGACTTAAGATGGACGGCATGCAAAAAGAGCTCAACTTGCAAGCTGCACAGGTAGCATTGGGGAAAGCGTTAGTACGGCAGGTGCAGACGGATTTACTGGGGTGCGCGCAACTTCTGGATAACAAGAAGGCGCTCAAGGTCGCCGTCATGGCGCTGAACAAAAAGTACGAGGATGGGGTCACGCCTGACGCTAAAGAGCCCAACTCGCAGGCCGAGTACAACCGCCAGCGCGAGTACCTCGAGAAGGAAGTGGAGTCGCTCAAGCGGAAGATCATGAAAGGGATGGCAATCAGCGAAAGCGAGCTGCACCGACTACAGCGTGAAAACGCGGTCCTAACCACGCAGGTGAACGAGCTACGACGTGAGTTCCACAACGTGCGTATGCAGACGCAGGAGGTGCGCGAAGCCAAGTACAAGTCCACCATGTCGATTGCCAACAGCGCAGCGAACAAGAAGCTCTCAGTCAGCAGCGAGGTCACGCGAGAGCGGAAGGAGAAGATGCGGGATGCAGAATTCCAGAAAGACCACATTCTGCAGCTCAAGGACCGCCTCACAGAGCTGCAAAAGACTCTCGGCGGTGGCCTCAAGTTCGCACTGACGGGGTCCAGCAACTCTCCTCAGCACAGGCAGCAACAGTTCACCAGGAAACCAGTTCCGCCGTCGTCGCAGCGGCTTCCCCCTGTATAATATCAAGTATATTTCCCATAGCAGTTTTACTGCCCTGGTCTCCCTGACCCAGCCGTGCGCTTCGCCCGTGTGTACATCGTCGCGCTCTGTCGAATCATGCGCGTCTGCAATCCACAGTACAAACAATCAGAGTTCTTCGAATGCCGCAAGCCTTCAGTAGTAAAACGCACATATTGCTGGAGATGTTGCGAGATGTTGATACGGTCAGGGATGTGTACGTACAGCACCGTTTTGCCCATGACGAACACCTCGTCCAGCATCAATTTATCACCCTGAAAATGAGAGCAACACTTGAGCTAAAAGAACCAATAAAAGCGAGCTGAATGAACAGATCTGACGTTGGGTTTGGTTTCGCACGCGTCTAGAAGCGTAAAGTCCATATCCTGCACCACCTCCTGCACCACACCCTCCAGAACCGAGTCGTTCTTCAGGTCGATGCGCACGCGTAGACCCACGAAGCTCTTAAGCAGCAGCAGCAGCGAGCGCGGTTTGCGTCGCTTCCTCCGTCCCGCATCCGCCATCAAAGACTGCAAAGTGTACTTGGTACAGTGTACCACCCTTATAAGTTATTTTCGTACTTAGTATGAACGTGTCCGCAGCCATTAGTTTCGTACTTAGGAAAGAGACCAGTGTGGAATTTATCGGCGACGGTGGTCGAGAAGCGAAGGAGTGTGACCAAGCAGCAGCTTCATCTCTCTGTTACGATGGGACCTCGTGGGTCTGGACGCCGTCTGAACGACCAGGAGCGTATGGAGATCCTGGAGATTGTACAGCGCGAGGCAAAAGTGAAGAACGTGGACCTGGCGAAGCGCTATGGCGTGTCCGAAGGAGCCATTCGCAAGCTCAAGCAGATGGAGAGCGCCGTCCGCAACCGCTACTTAATGGGCAACGAACACAACCGAGACAAGCGTAAGCGTGGCGGATTCAAGCGCAATGCGGCCTTCGAACAGGAGCTCTACGAGTGGATCGTGCGGATGCGCGAGTCGCAGCCCTACCAGCTCATGCCGCTCACAGGCACGGCCGTGCGGCAACAAGCGGTCATCATGTCCAAGAACTACGAGAAGATGGCCAACTTTAAGGCGTCGCCCGGCTGGTTCGCGCGCTTCTGCTCGCGCCACCAATTGGACCCGTCCATCAGAGACGCTGCGGCTGCAACAGCAGCGACGGCGGCCGATGAGACGACGTTCCTGATGGACTCACTCGCGGCTGCACCTGTGACGCAGTCTCAGGCTATGGAACTAGTGACTGCGGCGGCGGCCATCGCGCCCGACGGGACCGAAGCCAAGACGGACGGGTCATCCATCGACGAACAGGTGCAGCAGGCCGCCCGCGAGCACAACGAGGCGGCGCTACGAGCTGCCGCGGCCAAAATCGGCGAGGCACAGACGGACACTTCGACGAAGGCGGCCGAATCCTCGGACACCGAGTCGGAGTCGAAGCCCAAGATTGAAACGAAGAAGGAGCACGGCATCGTTTCCGCCGTCACGGTGGCCGACGACGACGAGATCTTCAGCCTCGGACTATAGTTTATTCATGACAATCAATACACACGCCCGCGCTCTCCACTGCAATGGCGACTTGATTGGTCCCTCTTTGTGACGATATGATAGCTGTACTTGTACGTATCTTGATTCGACGTGCGATCTTGCAAATCTAGAAGACACCCCCGACCGGACCACGTGTGCGTCAATCCTCAATTGCTCCGGTACACGACAAGCGACGAGATGCTGGCGCACGAGACCGTCAAGACCCAAAACATGTTCAGCTCACTGACCAAGAGCAGTAGCGTGGGCAGTAGCAGCACCGCGAGCGTCAGTGACACGCCTACGTCGTCCAAGAAGAAGAACAAGAGCAAGAAGAAGAAAACCAAGCCCAGCCACGAGAATAACGGAAGCTCCGAGCCGCAGGAGGACAACACGTCGCAGTTGCCTCTGGCCAAGAGACTGGAGGTGGCTGCAGCTATCCCGGACACCCACGCGGCGCTCGTGGGGCTTCTAGGCTGGAGCAGACTGTACGTGCACACGGAGACGATCCTCGCCTTCTTCCAGAGCGACGCGCTGTCGTTGCTACTAAGTAACGTCCTGCGTTCCCGACCTGCTCCTGCTGTGCTGGACAACCTGGAGGCTCTACTGGCCAACTGCTTGTCCGTGGAGAGCAGTTCCGAGACGACGCAGCATCGACGGATGGCCGGGGACGTTGTGGCAGCAGTTCGAGCGATTACAGACCAGTTGCAAGGGGCTGTAGAGGACACGGACGACGTCAACGCCGAGGCGGAACGTGCGGCCAAGGGGTTAAGTCGACTGGTTCGAGCTCACGCGCTCTCGCTGCACGGCGTGGACTTGGATTCGCCGCTGACGAAGGATGTGCAGGACCTGGAGGCTAAAATCGCTCAAGTGACCAAGGCGGATGAAGCTGTGAGCGGCCAAACCATCCGGGAATCGTTCCAGCGCCGGGATCTGCGCAGTGACGCTTTGTCATTGCATGAAACGCGGCTGCAGAAGCTTACGACGTTGGTTGAAGAGCGCGTGAACAGCTCCGAGCAACAGAATGAGGTGGAGGAGGACGCAGAGGAAGAAGAAAGTCAAGACGACGACGCACAAACAGCAGAAGATGAAGAGTTGATGCAGGAAGTGACTAAATCGCTGCAGGAGATGCAGGATCGCAAGGACGCGAAGCTGAATCCGTTGCGTGAGAAGAAGACAACAGCGAGTGCGGAGGTTCAGACGTTGCGACAGAAGCAGGAGGAGCTTGAGGAACAGTTACGCGCTGTGAAGGCAGAGCTGCAGCGCGCGGTTGGCGTACAGCATCAAGCTGATGAAGAGATTCGGGCGGTGGAGGAGCGCTTCATCGCTGATACTGCGCGGTTCCGCGCCGAGCACCAACATGTGACGCGACGGTTTTCCAGAGCGCAGCGGCGTCGCGTCATTACGACGGAAGTGCGTCGAGTGGAGAACGAGGTGCGTCAGGCGCGGCTCGCGCACAGTCAAGTGCACGCGCTGCGTGCCAAGCAGACAGCGTGTGCCTCACAGCAGCTTGAAGCTTCGTTGAACTACTTCGAAAGCGAGTTGCCGTGCGTCAAGTTCATGCTGTCACGAGTGGAGGAGAATGAGGCAAAATTGGTGCCGGTGCATGGAGAGATCGCGTCGTATCGAGCGTTGGGTGTGTCGACAGTTGCTCAAGAGCTCGAAGACAAGGCTGCGGAACTGGAAGCGCACGTGGCGGAAGATCGGAATTGCTTGCTGGCGCTGCGTAAGCGTGACGAGGAGCTGCTGGGTAATATGCGCCACATTCTGACGGATCCGTCTCTGCATGACGCGCTGGCTGGTATTGAGGAGAGAATCAAGCACGAGTCACAACGCATGATCGACTATGTTAGCAAGCTTTACGAGAGCAGCAGTCTATCGGCAGAAACCACTAGTGACGATCCAAAAATCAACGGGACAATTAGCTCCAAGAAGCAATAAGTGGATAGTTAACTGGGGCTGAATGAACGGTATTTCTCCAACGTTTTTCAGCGGGAATCGCTTCACACTGATCCATAGAAAGTATGTTCCTCTTCGCTACTGGAATCCACGACGCGTATATACTAATATAAAGCATGTTAGTACAAAGCAGTTCGACTTGTAACTGGAACAATGTTTGCACGTACCTGAGTAGTTTCAGCCCTAGCTTCCGGTATATCATTCAGACAATCAAATATCATCGCAGCAAACACAGGCCACACGATTTTTGCTACTTCCAGCAGCTTCTCGAACGTTTCCTTCGCGTCTGCGTCTCCTTCAAAAGAGTCTTCTCTGCTAATAACCTGACTGAGGAACCACATTGCCATGTACGCCACTGTTGAATCACGAGTCCGGCCGAAAGTCACGAATGCCAACACCAGCATCATGGTCGTCACTCGGGCGTACACGTTGTAGTCGAAAATACTGCCGTAGACATACTGAGCCATGTCGAAGAGCCCGAAGATAAGAGCGCCAGTGAGCCACGTGATGTAAAGACGCAATGAAATCGCTCCGTTGGCACTGATGGCCCCGTCCCGAAAAGTGTCGAGCGCTGGTCGCTGATTCCGGTTGAGAACCAAGTAAAACGGTAGCGATCCGCACCACATGAAGCAGAGCGCGATAATAGCCAGGCATCTCCAGTTCTGTAGTTTAAAAATTTCCCAGAAGATGGTAGAAATGCAGGAAACAAACGCTGCCAAGTTGAGAAAAAGTATCTCGTTGGTCCCTCCCGTGGAGTATCGCTCGATAAATCTGCCACTTGTTGTCTTGGGGTCCATCAAGACACTAAATAGGAAGCACAGGAACACGTACGGCCAGACACGCAGCACATTACTCGGGGGTGCAAACAGATTGGTGAGTTCTTGTGGGTCATTATTATCACTGTCTGGAGGCAGCGGAGCGAAACATGTCAACGCGAAAGCCACAAGCTGGAGAAACACATCAACGTTTGCACCACAAATAGTATAGTTTCCATGACGAACTCCAGCGAAATTCTCGGGATAGCGAATGGAGGTTGCATCAGGAAAGTACGTGACTGTGCTGTAGCTGTCGAATTCGGTAGTGGCGCTGAAAAAGCGCTCTCAATTCGCTTCTTGATGGGACAGGACGCACAGTTCTTATGTACTAAGTAGTCTCTTTGATTGGTTGGTGACACCGACCGTCAGTCTACGTCTCTGATCAATCTGTGCTCTGTGAACAAGGTGATCGGCAAGAAGGATTTAGATCGGTGGCGCCAGCGGCTTCTTGGCTTCGCGCAGAATCACAAAATACTTGTGAAGATTACGCTCAATACGGGCATCATACTGTTCAATAGCGGGTATCTTCCTGAAACATTTAACCGCAGAGCCATTGGCATTTCCCTTCAATGTGGAGCTAATCTACATCCTGGAAGCAGTCGGATCGTTTTCAGATTGAACAATATTATTCGAGACTACTAAGATTGGAAGCGGCTAAAGCCTACTACAAACGTTTTTTGTTGTTGGCAAAATTTGCTTCACATTGCTTCATATCCTCTTTGTGCCTGAAATCCACGACGCTATGGAGAATGTTAGCACGACAAAACTTGCAACATGAGCAACAATTGCACGTACCCGATCGTCTTCTCTAGCTGTCGTTGCACCTTCCAGACCGCAGTCAAACATCATCATCAAGTAAAACACTGGCATCACCACCTTTTCCACTTCCTGCAGCTTTTTGAACGTTTCCTCCGCGTCTGCATCTCCTTCGAACGAGCAATCTCCCAGCACGAATGGCTTACAGAACCACGATGCCATGAACATCACTGCGGGGTCACGAGTCCGACTGAAAGTCACAAATGCCAGCAGCTGTACCAAGACCATCACTCGAGCGTAAACGCTGTAGTTGAAAAACCCGCCGTGGATATACTGAGCCACGTCGAGAAGTCCGAAGATGAGAGCGTGAGTGAGCAACGAGAAGTAGAGACGCACTGACATTTCACCAGCAGAAAAGACGGCCGCATCTCGAAGCGTGTTAGGCGTTGGTAGACGTCGATTGAGAACCAAGTAGAGCGGCAGCGACCCACACCACACGAAGCAGAGCGCGATAATAGCCAAATATCTCCAGTTCAGCAGTTTAAAAACTTCCCACAAAACAATCGAAAAGCAGGAAACAACCACTGTTAAGTAGAAGAAGCGTAGCTCGTTGGTCCCTCCAGTGGAGTATCGCTCAATGAATCTGCCACTTGTTGTCTTGGGGTCCATCATGACACTAAAGATGAAGCACTGGGCCACGTGTGGCCACAGATACAGCACATGACCAGGAGGTGCAAGAAAGTGGTGGAGCTCTTGCGGGCTAGTATCGCACTCAGGTGGCAGTGGACCAAAAAATATTGTGGACAGGAAAGCCCACTGGCTGTCGAAAAACATCCACATTTGCGTCACAAGTAGTAGGTTCTCCAGGCCGGACTCCATCGCCATTCTTGGGATAGAGAATGGAAGTTCCATGGGAGAAATCGATAGTGATCTGTGTTGTAGCTGTCGAATTGGGAAGTGACAATGAAAACGTGCGACAGGACGTGGATAGTAGCGCAGAATTATTGGTATTTTCCATATTTCGATCAGGTTGACAAACTTATTAGCATAGCTCAGACCAATGATCTGAGAAACGAGGGGATTGCAGAATTGAAGTGTATTCGTCGCGAGTTCAGGCTGGAACCAGAGTCGAGTGGCTAAACTTCATTGGTACTGAACGTTTTCCAGCAAAATGTGCTTCACACTGTTCCATAGTGGGTACCTTCTTCGTCGCTACTGAAATACATGACACGCAGAGCCTACAGAGAATGTTAGTACGAAGAGATTCAACGTGTAATTGCACGAGCAACAATTACACGTACTTGAGTTCCCGCCCTAGCTTCCGCTATGCCATTCAGAGCGAAATCAATTATCATCATCAAGGGAAACACGAACCAAATGATATTTGCCATTTGCAGCAACTTCTCGAAGGTCTGCTTCGCGCCTCCGTCTCCTTCAAACGAGCCTTCTCTGGTAATAATCTGACCAAGAAACCACATTGTCATAAACCCCACTGCTGGATCACGAGTATGACTGTAAGTCACAAATGCCAGCACCAGCATCATGATCATCACTCCAGCGTAAACGTTGTAGCTGAAAATGCTGCCGTGGATATACTGAGCCACGTCGAGGAGCCCGAAGATGAGAGCGCCAGTGAGCCACGGGAAGTAGAGATGCACTGAAACTTCCCCGTTGACAAAGATGACAGCATCACGAAGATTATTGAGCCTTAGCTGCCGTTCGAGGGGTAATTTCCGGTTGAGGACCAAGTAAAGCGGTAACGACCCGCACCAGATGAAGCTCAACGCGATAATATCCAGGTATCTCCAGTGCAGTAGTTTGAAAAATATCCAAAAGCTGGTAGAAATGTTAGCAACAAGCGCTGCTGAGTTGAGAAAAAGTAGATCGTCGGTCCCTCCAGTGGAGTATCGCTCGATAAATGAGTCACTTGTTGTTTTGGGGGCCATTGAGACATTGAACAGGAAGCACAGAAGCACGCTCAGCCACACACGCAGCACGTTACGCGGAGGTGCAAGCAGATTGTTGAGCTCTTTTGGGTCATTATCTCTCTCACCAGGAAGCGGGGCCGAGTCAAGAACGCCCACAAGCAGGAAGTAGTCGTCAATGTTTGCACCACAAGTATTATGGCTTCCATCACGGACTCGAACCATGATAACGATTCCCTTGGGATAGCTGCCATTCTGAAACGCTACAGTAATGGCGGTGGTGCTGTTGTTGTCGAATGGGGTAGTGTTCTCGACAACTGCAGATCCCTTGCATTTCCCATCAATCTGGGGGCTGCATTCGAAAAAATAACCGATAGAACTCAACAACGGGGCAAAATGGAAGTATAGTATTCGAAAACTAAATTGCAACCAGACAAGTGGTCGAAAGTTTTTCGGATGTGCTTCACACTGTTACGTAGCGGGTTTATTCCTCTTCGCCTACTATAAGAGAATGTTAGTACGGCGAGGCTTGCAACATGAACAATGGTTGAACGTACCCGATCTTCCGACCTCTACGATCCAGAATGTTGTCAAATGTCATCACCAAGACAATCACGGGAATGATCACTCGCTGTGCTTCCTGCAGCTTGTTGAAGATTTGCTCCGCATCTCCGTCTCCTTCGAAAGAGCATTCTACCTTTACAAATGTCGTTCCGAACGATGACGCTATGAACCCTACCATTGGATCATGAGTCCGGCGGAAACCCACCAATGTCAGCAGTGCTTGTAGGACCATCACTTGAGCGTAAACGCTAAAGTCGAAAAAACTACCGTGTGCATACTGAGCCACGTCGAGAAGTTCAAAGATGAGAGCGTAAGTGAGCCACGTGAAGTAGAGACGCACTGAAAGCTCGCCAGCGACATTGATGACCAGTATGGCTACATAGATGCCGTTTGACGGCCAAGTAGAGCGGCAGCGACCCGCACCAAACGAAGCAGAGCGAGATAACAGCCAAGTATCTCCAGTTCAGCAGTTTAAAAACTTCCCACAAAACAATCGAAAAGCAGGAAACAAGCGCTGCCAAGTAGAAGAAACGTTGCTCGTTGGTCCGTCCAGTGCTGAATCGCTCGATGAATCTGCCACTTGTTGTCTTGGGGTCCATCATGACACTGAAGGTGAAGCACTGGGCCACGTACGGCCATAGATGCCGGACATGGCTTGAGAGAGTGAAAAGGTTGTAGAGCTCTTGCGGGGCAGTATCGCACTCAGACGGTTGGGTGTGTCTGAGAGTCCACTCGCTGTAGAATCGGCAGTATGCAGTGTAGGTGAGCATCGATATCTGCGTCACAAGTAGTAGGTTTTCCAGGCCGGACTCCATCGCCATTCTTGGGATAGAGAATGGAAGTTCCAAGTGATCTGTGCTACAGGTGTCGAATTGGAAAGTGGCAATGAGATGAAAAAGCGCTCCAACAGGAATGCGAGTTGGTATTTTCCATATTTTGATCGGGTTGATACTTGACAATGTGCAGATGACCATTTTCAACAGCCAATTTCACAGCGGAATGAGGGTACGACACGTCGCCACGCTCCAAAAGCCACCGCACCACGTTCAGGTGGCCCCGTTCGCAAGCTGCTTCTACGGCATATCGAGCTCCAGTCGTGATTTTATACTCCACAAGCCACTGCACCATATCCAGACGCCCGTTCTTAGCTGCTCTCTCGAGAGCGAATTCAGAATCTCCAGTTGGATAGTGTTCAAATATCCACTGCAACATCTCCAGGTGACCACCAGCAGCAGCATCGTTCATCGATGGAGAAGGGAGGAAGCTTTCCGCTTCTTCGTAAACAACATCGAGAAGCCACTGAACTAAATCCATGCCGCCTTGCTGCACAGCAAACTCCATCACGCGGTCGAAGTTCCTTGGAACGTCATGAGTATTCTCGTTAAACCAATGAGCCACTTCTCCATGTCCTTCTCTTATAGCATTCGTCATGTCATCGCCACCCCAAAGAATAGTATTCCTCCTGTCATCACCTTGCTCCTCATAACGCCCATACTCGAGTAAATACTGCAGTATCTCCATCCGTCCGCGACGTGCTGCTTCTTCCACCACCGCTTCGTCCGCCGTACAACCGGAGAAACGTTCTAGAATCCATTTCACGATATTCAAATCCCCACGCTTCACTGCCGCCCGTAGAGATCTCGTGAACTGAAAGCGGTAACAGTGAATGTCTGCCCGCAAATATCTACATAGTGACCAGCTTGCGCTCTTTTCCGTTTCAGGGTCACTGTTCTGCCAGATCCGGTCCAGTAGGCGTGTTGACCCCATTAAGCAGGCCTCGTCAAGCGGAATCAACACCGAGCTGTCCAGGTACGAGGAAATGCTCGAACCGACATGACCCAACGCTGCAACGACAGGGAACGGCTTCAGCGCGAGGTTCACCGCCGTTAACGGGGCTGCCGGCATTGCTTGAAATTGCAAGACGTATTTTTGAGACGCCAGTAGCAAATTATGCCCAACGACAGATTGTTTAACTATCTAAGGATGATCGATGTAAAATGCGAATTGTTCTGATGTCATTAATCAGGAAAAAAAAAAACTAAGAGAACTGCCACTATTCAATTCGACAGCAGCCTTCCTAATCGATGGAGCCAGTCTTGACAAGTATGCTGCTTGTGGCGCAAATATGGCAATTTTTCTTCTGCGTGTGGACTTTCATATCCACGACCTCAATTCCAATTCCCGAGTGCGATGATAATAATGACCCACAAGAGCTCTACAATCTTCTCGCGCCCCCGAGTCATGTGCTGCGTCTCTGGCCGCATGTGTTCTGGTGCTTCTATTTCAGTGTAGTGGTAGACCCTTGGACAACAAGTGGCAATTTTTTCGAGCGATACACTGGAGGGACCAACGAGCGACTTTTTCTTTACAGTGCAGTGGTTTCCTGCATTTCTGTATTGATCTGGGAAATTTTTAAACTACTGAACGGGAGATACCTGGATATTATCGCGTTCTGCGGCATGTGGTGCGGGTTGCTGCCGATCTACTGTATCCTCAATCAGAAGCTAAGTTCCAATACTCTCCGGGACAAGGTCATTTTTTTCGTCGGTGAGGTGTCAGTGCGTCTCTACTTCACGTGGCTCACTGGCGCTCTAATCTTTGGGATCCTCGACGTGGCTCAGTATATCCACGGCCGCATTTTCAGCTTCGACGTTTACTTTCAAGTGATGGTCATGATGCTGACGCTGGCATTTGTGACTTATGGACGGACTCGTGATCCAATAGTGGCGCTTTTAGCGATGTGGTTTCTCGGTCAAATTATTAACATAGCAGGCTCGTTCGAAGGAGACGCAAAGGTGAAGGAAACGTTTGAGAAGCTACTGGAAGTAGCAAAAGTGATGATGCCCGCGTTTCCCTTGGTGATGGCATTTGACATTGTTCTGAATTGTATAGCGAAATCTAGGGAGGAAGCTGTACGTGCAATTGTTGCTCATGTTACAAATGGAATCTTTTGTATTAACATTTTCCATAGTCTCTGCCTGTCGTGGGTTTTAGGAGCGAAGAGGGACATACCCGCTATGGAACAACGTGAAGCGAAAAATCGCATCTCGCTTCTGGTTCCAGCCTTAGCTCTCGAGGAATATGCTTCAATACTGCAATCCCCCGTTTCTCTGTGGATCAAGTATGATGCTAAGTGCTGCCTTGTTTGGACATTTGCACTTGATCCAGTGGCTTCTCGAAAAATATGGCAATCAGCTCTTTCCTTGGATTAATTCTTCTCGAATCCTGCGATCGAGCCAAAGCGCCATGGACAAAGCAGCGAGTAATGGACACTTCCACGTACTGAAGTTTCTTCATGCGCTAGCTGTAGACATGCAGGCAAAAGGAGAGAGTGGAGGTCCGACTTGCACTTCGTGGGCCCTCACATTGGCAACTTCGATGGGTCATCTTGAAATCGGTAAGTGGTTGCGTAAAAACTATCCGACGTTGTGTTTCTCGCCCTCCACTTCAAGTATGACGGCTCGGAATGGCAACCTCGAGATGTTGCAATGGCTTCATCATGAGCAAAACGCGGAGTGGTCATCTGGCGTGATGGATTCGGCTGCTGAAAACGGCCACCTCCAAGTAGTTAAATGGCTGCACGAAAATCGCGACGAAGGCTGCACAACCAAAGCGATGACCTGTGCGGCGCGTAATGGGCATTTGAAGGTGGTGCGTTGGCTTCAGCTCAACCGCTCGGAGAGTTTCACTGCGGATGAGATGGCGTTTGCAGTTGCGCGTGAACACTTTGAGGCTCTGCTGTTCTTGCGAGCTCATGGCTTGGAGGAATGCACCAGTGTACCGAAGCTCTATACAAAAGACCACAAACAACCTCATATCTTAGCTTGGTTGGGAGACCACTACCAAGACACTGTCACGTAAGAGACCACTCACCGCCACATTGCAAAACACGTATGCCACCCTCTGACTGGGCGGTAGGTTACCGGTAGTGGCGATTCAAAGAGCAACGGGGAAATCACGCAAATGAGCTACATGTACTCGTATATTCCTCTACTAAGGTAGAGCTAAGGTTGGAGCCAGAGACGAGTGGCTAAACTTCATTTGTACGAACGGCTTTTTGGCAAACGCTATTCCATAGCTCGTATCTTCCTCTTCGATCCTGATCCTGAAATATGTGACGTGCGCAGACTACATGTACGGAGAGCGTTAGTACGTCAAATTGTAACCTGAGCAAAGTTTGTACGTACCTGAGCTCCCGCCCTCGCTGCCACTATAACATCCAGCGCGAAGTCAATTATCATGCACGGGAAACACGGGTATCATCACTTTGGCTACTTCCAGCAGCTTCTCGAACGTTTCCTTCGCGTCTGCGTCTCCTTCAGACGGGTCTTCTCTGTTGACAACCTGACAGATAAACAACATTGCGATGAGAGTCACCATTGGATCACGAGTCCGGCCGTACGCCACAAATGCCAGTACACAGCATCATGATCATCACTCGAAATTAAACGCTGTAGCTGAAAATACTGCCGTGGAAATACTGAGCCACGTCGAGGAGCCCGAAGTTAAGAGCGCCAGTGAGCCACGTGAAGTAAAGACGCACTGATATCCCCCCGTTGTTTAGAATGATCACATCCCGAGTAGTGTTGTAGATCATTATCCGTCGGTCGAGGGGTAGTTTCCGGTTGAGCACCAAGTAAAGCGGCAACGACCCGCACCACACGAAGAAGAGCGCGATAATTTTCTCCAGTTTTGTACTTCGAATAATATCCAAAATCCGGTAAAAATGCTGGCAACAGGCGCTGCCAAGTTGAGAAAAAGTAGTTCGTCGGTCCCTCCAGTGGAGTATCGCTCGATAAATCTGCCGCTTGTTGTCTTGGGGTCCATCAAGACACTAAATAGGAAGCACAGGAACACACTCGGCTAGACACGCAACACATAACTCGGGGGTGCAAACAGATTGATGAGTTCTTGCGGGTCATTAGTATCACTGTCTGGAAGCGTCGGAGCGAAACATGTAAACTCGAAAGCCACAAGCTGGAGAAACACGTCAACGTTTGCACCACAAGTGGTATAGTTTCCATGACGAACTCCAACGACGGAAGTTCCATTTTGAAATTCGAGGCTGTTCACTGCTACGTCCTTGTCCTTGCTCCACACCTTTCTCGTCGCAATAGAAAAGCAGTTTAGCAACCCTACTTGAGGTGCTCCTTCAGTTCCTCCACACTCAAATTCCCTGCTTGAACTGGTACAGAAATCCTCGTCCGTGGGCATCATACTCTCTTCTGGTAAGCTCGCTTTCACGTTTGATATCAACGTTGATCCAATAGCTTGTCAGCCATCACACGACAGCAATAGGATTCTCGTCACTCATCGTTCAGGACTGCTGCTACGCGCAGGAAGACGTCGCGAGGAATCCCGCACTGACATCCAGGGACGTCGCAGACGAACTGTTCGCTCCGATGTGTGACCCCATCGCGGCTTTGAGGCACAGAGTTGTTGCCGTCGTTGTCTTCTCGCCGTCGCGGCGTTTTCTTCATGGGTGTTGGTGGAACGCTGCGTTGAGACAAGCTGGACACAATCTCCTGCTCTCGTTGGGGGATCTCCTGCCGCTGCTTCTCAAAACGAGCAGCATTAAACTTGACGGAGGCGTTTTCGATTTGCCGCTTGAACAATTGCAGCTCACGCGAATACTGCGCACAGTCTTCTTGAGCTTGTCGAGCCTCTTTTAACTGCTCTACAATCCCTTGCAGTTCAACCTCCAATGCCTTCACCGCATTATCCTGCTTCGTCACACAAGCTTCAGCAAGATCACGCTGCTTGATGGCACCAGCTAGTCTCTGGGCGTATAACTGTCGACGCTGAGTGCGTAGCTCCTGTGCGTCACGAGATTTGGCCACCAGAACCAACAGCTCAGCGGCGTATTGGCTTTTTGCAGCCTTATGCCGCTCCAGGTCTTCGCTGGTTGCACGCTGTTCAGCAAAACGGGCTTGTGCTTGAGCGTGCAAGGCAAGCAACCGGCTGCGTCTAGCTTGTGTGGTGTTGAACTCGCAGCAGAGTCGACTCCACGTGCTTAAAGCTCGCGTAAGGGCGTATCTGCGCCAGTGTTGGAGCTTTTCGTCCGCTAGCATCAAGCCACGCTGCGGCTGAGGCTCTGAGCGGAGATCGGTGGACAGCTTGAAGGTGCACCTTTCGGATGGGCACGGGTGGGCACAGCGGAGACCGTGGAACCATCCGTCTACAGACGTGATATCCATTGAAGTCGAGCTCTGAAACGCACCAAGACCATGAGGAACGACAGAACCAGCAACGCGAATGTCCCAGCAGCCGACGAAGAGTGCGCCGAAGGTGTAAAACCCCACGCCGTGGCAGGACGTACTGGGCTTCAAGTCGCCTTCGTACTGCAGTGTGGGACTGTAACGCGTGCCGTGACTTACCTGCCTCCCGTTGCGCCATTGGCCACAGCACGTGTGCCCGGTTGCCGTCGTTAGTACGCCGAGGCCGTGAGGTTGCCACTCGTCCTGCTCGCAAGCTTGAACTTGGCCGCGATACGTTCCTCCATCGACGTGAATCACCCGGTACTCGACGGTATCTGCATCTCCGTCTGCCGTCGCTGCCGCGTCGCTTCCAGCATGGACGATGTCTTCAAGTTGATCTTCCTCTGCCAGCGCTTGTTGGAGTTGTTCGAGCTCAATGCAGAGAGCGGCTCGCTCCAGCTCCTTCGTTGATTCCGAACGGATTGCAACCCGATCGCCGTCCGGCAGATTTGGCGCCGCCGCACTGGAATCTTCATCCGCGAGCTTCAACACGCCACTTGTCCGCCCTTCCGCAGATCCGAAGGCTCCAGTTGCAGTTGCAGTTGCCGGCGCGCGCAGGGACTGGTCCGCGCCGCTCGTGACTGACGTAGATTCGCCGAGGACATTCAGACTGCACGTCCTCGTGCACGGCAGTGCAGCGGCGTCATCCCGGTCGGCCATCTGGAACGCTGATGTCCAAGCGCCCCGTCCAAGCGGAGTGCAACGGTCTGTTGCTGGTTTTAGGCTCGGTGACTGCCGCTTCGCATTTTATTGGCAACGAGACGCTCGAGTCGACTTTCGGCCAACGAGCGCCGCTCCATCGGTCGACGAAGCCGCTCCAGCCATTGCGCAATGCCCAACACGTGGTTGAAGCGTGCGCAGGTTCAAGCGTAGTTCAAGCGGCAAGTGCAGGCGGCGCGTGTGTTAAGCGCGCCGAGAAGATTGTGAGGTGGGGCCGGCGGTCGAAGTTCGTCCCGTTGCGATTAGCGAGTCGCTGCTTGAAAGCGTTTTAACGTCAAGATTTGCCCCCAAATTCCTAGCGGCCCCTTGTCGTAGAGAGCTAAAGCGTTGGGTATTCGGACGCTCTGATGCCGCCACGGCGGGTGGACTTGGTCGGAGCAACTTGAATCCAGACGCTTTGGGGCAGATGTGCTGCACAGCTTTTCGTGTTCAAGTGTGCGGGCACTTTCCGGTGCAATTGTGGGTTTGTCTCCACACCTATTCACCCTCGCCACGTCACACATGCCGCGAGATTTGGCCGGAGACCGCCGAGCTTGACTTGTTGCGGACGAACTTCTGGCGGATACCCGGTCGGCTTCCAAGCAGACCAATTTTCATTCCTCATTCCGCTCCGTCCGTGACAAGCGCCTGCCCCAGTCCAAGCAGAAGGAAGCCGGTCGTCAAGATGATGCAAGTTTCCCAGTTCCGAGCGCTGCGCCGCGCGCAGTCGACCATGCACACCCGCCCGATCACGGCGACGCTGGGCCGGGCCTTCTCGGCGCAGAGCGACGCGGACGTCGAGGTCGGCGAGGAGGAGATGCTGCGTGCTCTCGACAAGTTCCAGAAGAACGCGGCCGGCAACACGGTGCCCTGGTTCCTCGAGAACATGCCGCCCTCGTACTTCCGCTCCATCGCGGAGGAGGACCGCCTGCAGCACCTCAACGCCATCACGGCGCTCGTGGGCGCCGAGCAGCCGGAGGTTCTCCTGCGCTCGCCCGACCACAAGATCTTCTCGCACTTCCGTTCAGGCGCCAACTTCCCCGGACGCCTGGCCAACGTGCTGGACCAGCTCCCTCAGACGGTGGACGGCGCCACGCTGGCCCGTGTCAAGATCTTCACAGCCCTGGACGACTCGCTCGGCCTGGACATCTTCCGCTTCGGACAGCAGGAGCCGTTCCTGAACAAGTCCGAGGACGAGAAGCTGGCTCGCGCCACCATCCAGCAGTTCTGCGCTGACATCCAGGCCGGCAAGTACGCCGGCAACGAGTGCTACCCGGTGGCGGGCCCGCACTTCGAGCCCGAGGCCGTGGACGTCTTCCTTAACAGCAGCAACACCATGTACGTGCAGTTCAGCAACCCGCGTCGCCTCGCCAAGCAGATGGAGCTGTTCCACCGCGTGACCGGCACGGAGGGCGTCGTCGTGGACGTCGAGCACAACTGGGAGTCCCGCAGCGAGGAGAACAAGTACGCCACCAGCGGCGTCCCGCAGACCATGCTGACCATCGCGGCGTCCAACGTCATCCCCAAGAGCTTCATGCAGAAGGCTGCTACCTACCTGGGTCTGTGCAACCTGAACGTGGTGCGCGCTCATCTGGATGTGGTCAACAACGGCGACGACCACGTGGCCATGATCCGCATCCTGGTGCAGCCCAGCCAGCAAGCCCTGAGCGAGAACTTCGAGTTCGAGTGGTCCAAGATTTCGGGCAACCTCAAGTACCTCAAGTGGGTCGACGACCGACCGGTGAACCTCACTCTTCAGCACCCTGAGCTGGGTATCTCGCGTGCCGAGCTGATCTACGCGTACGGCAACATGATGCACGGCGTCCTGGCCAAGAAGGACCCGTTCGCGTACTCGCTTACGCGCATCATGGAGACGCTCGAGCACGACCAGCACCTCCCCTTCGCTTCGCGTATTTCGGACTTCTTCTTGAGGAAGTTCGACCCGCAGCAGACTGCGCTGACGGACGCGGAGCAGGACGCCATCGTCGACGAGATCAAGGCGGACGTCCGCCGCAACGTGGAGCACGAGGACGCGATTGTTCTGCTGAACACCATGGCCGACGCTGTGCGCGGCACTCTGCGCACCAACAAGTTCGTGCGCGAACGCTACGCTCTGTCTCTCCGCATGGACCCGAAGGTCATGGGCTACGGCACGGTGGGCAACGACACTCCGTTCGGCGTGTTCTTCATCTACGGTCGTCGCTTTAAGGGTTTCCACGTGCGCTTCCGCGACATTGCTCGCGGTGGTCTCCGTATGGTGTACCCCAGCTCCACGGACGCCCACGCTCTTGAGAGCGCTCGCCAGTACAACGAGGCTTACAACCTTGCCTTTGCTCAGCAGCTTAAGAACAAGGACATCCCGGAGGGTGGCTCCAAGGCTGTGGTGCTTTGCGACCCGATCGTCGGACCCATTGGCGATGTTGCCCCGCGTGACTTCATCATTCGCAAGAGTGTGAAGGCCTTCTCGGACGCGCTGCTTGACCTGAACACCACGGACGAGGCTGTGAAGGAGAAGGTCGTGGACTACTACGGCCAGGACGAGCTCATCTACCTTGGCCCGGATGAGAATATTATCCCCGAGGACATTGTCTGGATGACCAACCGTGCCGCCTACCGTGGCTACCCGGTCCCGCGCGCTTTCATCAGCTCCAAGCCCGACGCCGGTTTCAACCACAAGGTGTACGGTGTCACCAGTGAGGGTGTGGCTGTCTTCGCTGACGTCGCCCTGCGCTCGCAGAACATTGACCCGACCAAGCAGCCGTTCACTGTCAAGATCACGGGTGGAACGGACGGTGACGTTGCTGGCAATGTCATCAAGATCCTGCACCGCGAATACGGTACCAACCTGCGTGTTGTCGGCATCTGCGACGGCACCGGTGTGATCGAGGACCCCCAGGGCCTGGACATGGGCGAGCTGCTGCGTCTTGTGGACGAGTCGCTGCCTCTGTCGAGCTTCGATGACTCGAAGATCGCGGCGGCTACGGGCGTCAAGCACGACATCAACACGGCGGAGGGTATCCGTGCTCGTAACACGATGCACAACCGTGTGAAGAGCGACCTGTTCATCCCCGCTGGTGGCCGTCCCAACACCATCAACGAGAACAACTGGAGCGACTACCTTGACGCTGATGGCAAGCCGTCGTCGGGCCTCATCGTGGAGGGTGCCAACCTGTTCGTGACGCCCGAGGCGCGTCAGCTCCTGTTCGACAACGCCGGCGTGGTCATCGTGAAGGACAGCTCCGCTAACAAGTGCGGCGTCGTGTGCTCGTCGTACGAGATCGTCGCCAGCATGCTGCTCGAGACCGACGAGTTCCTTGCCGTCAAGGACGAGCTGGTCATGGAGGTGGTTGACAAGCTGCGCGCTCTGGCTCGCGTTGAGGCTCAGCTGCTGTTCCGCGAGTACAAGAAGGACCCGTCGTCGGCCCTGCCGCCCGCCAGTGAGCGCATCAGTCGCGCCATCACCCGCGTGCACGACGCCGTGCTGGCTCACTTCGACGATGTGTGCGAGGAGGACCAGCAGATCCTGTTCACGCTTATCGAGGAGCACCTGCCGCCCAAGCTCCGCGAGCTGGCCCTGCACCGTGTGCACCAGAACGTGCCCCTGGCTTACATCCGTTCCATCGTGGCTTCGAGCCTGGCCAGCAAGATCGTGTACCGTGAGGGTCTGCAGTTCACGGAGGCCCTGCCGGAAGGCAACCTGGGCAACATGGCCCTGCAGTACCTTAAGCAGGAGAAGAAGGTGCAGCGCCTCGTGCAGGATGTGCGCGCTTCGGAGCTGCCGAACAAGGACGACATCGCCGACCTCATTGCTCGCGGTGGCGTTCGTGCCGGCATGGACACGCCCAACTAAACTGTGCATTAATTAAACATGAATCCATTTTGATTGAACTGCGTCCTCCAAGGTGTCCTTGTTCGACGTCTCAGGTGTTTCACCTTTTTTTGGTGTTCTCAAGAGAGCAAACTTACTCTGCATGAGCGCATGATTCCTCCGGTTTCGTTATCCGTTGTGCTTTTATTTCGACAACCCGTTCACTAACACAGGCAACAAACTGGAAGGACGAGCAAGATGGACACTAAACAGCCTGACTCGGAGCTTGATAAAGAGAACGAGGAGTCCACACGAGGTGAGTGCCGACATTCGTACGAAATGGCTTAGTTTTCTAATGCGCTTCGCTATCAGACTCGGCGGTACTGTGTTGTGTTGCTACCAGCGACATTGAAGTCTTGTGAAGATAACATTCGGATTGTAGGTTGCGTTCTTGGAGAATCGAGGAGCTGTTGTGAAGAGCAAGTCACCGTCCAACGCAGCTTTACTGAAGGCGGGACTGAAGCCCAACTTGTCTTCGTCTGAGGCAACAGCGCAATTACGCGTGCTGTGTCGAAAGTTTGCTGCTCTCACGGAGAAAGTGAAGGTAGGAGCCATTGAATTGAGTTTCTTGAATGTTGATTTCATATCGACCTTTGCTAGGAGGAAACAAAAGTCCGGGAGGCCGCAGAACGAGAAGCCCGTCGCCTCAAAGCACTTCTGGATAAACAAGCTTCACCTGTTGTTGCGTCCTGCCGTGCTGAGACCCAAGCTTACGTCCAAGAGCTCAAAGAATCTCAGGAAAAGTTAAAACGTGAGTTGCGACTCGAAAAAGAGAAGAACGAACGGATTGTGGCAAAGGCGCTGGAGCTTGAACGCGAGAAGAGTGCTCTATTGGCCGCACAGCCCACGCAACAGGCACAAGCAAGCTCCCGGACGACAAATTCTCAACAGCAGACACAAGCAAGCACCCGAACTACAAATTCTCAGCAGGAAAGCAGTCTCAAGCATCCGTCTGCGTGGGATAAGGAGCAAGTGTACAAGATTCAGACAACGCTCAAGCTCACGATCGAGGAGCTTGAAGAAGAGTTATCACGCAAAGAGGAAGAGCTTCAGACGTACCGGGAACGGTCTCAGCGTGATCGTGCCCGTATCAAGGCGCTCGAAGATGAAAGTCGGGCGAAGGATGAAGCTCAGCGCTCTGTCCAGGAAGCTCGACGGCAGCTTGAAGCAGATCTAAGGCGAGCTCAGAATGATATCACAAACGAATTAGAAAATATGCAGCGTATCCACGATCAAGCGCAGGAAGATCGAGCGCTGCGCGATACTTTGGAGCAGCAGTTAGTAACACTAGGAGAAGTGAACGCTGCCCTGGAACAGCGTAGCCGTGCTCTTGTCCGTCGGTTGGAGCTCTCGTCTACTGTGGTGCAAGAGTGTGAAGACCTGAAGCTGCAGCTTCATGACGCCGAGGTGGACAACGAGACGCTCGTTCAAACAGTGAGTGTAAAGCGTGATTCCTTTTCCATCCTGCTAAATCGTGCTTGCTTGCTTTGGCTAGATCCGAGACCTGAAGGACGAGCATTTTAGTCATGAAAAAGACTGGAAGGTGTGGCTGGAAAGTGCTAAAGACGAGAAAGCACAACTAGAGCAGCACATACGTGAGCTTCAGGAAGACCTAGCTTCTCTCCAGGCGCAGAACTCCCTCTTCTCCGAATGGATGCTTGTTCGCAATGAGAACGCGGTAGCGGCGCAACGTGACGCCCCTCAAGACCAAGGATACCCACCACAAGCGAAATCTCGACCTGCTTCACCCACAGCTAAGCGCAAAAGCGCTTGGAAGCTGGAACACGAGTACGACGCCGACTGTAGTAGCGACAGCAATTTCGTCATGCACCGTGATGTCGAGCGCGAGTCCCCGCCACGTAGTCGCTCCGGTCTTCGCAGTCGTCGGCCTGCATCCCCCCACAAGGACGACCAGGACGACTACGTTCTCTCCAAGACACGGACACGTCCAAATACACCTGGATCTCCGCTATCGAGACAGACACGTAAGTGGCAATCAACGAAGCCGTCGAGTCCTCGCGGTGTAGCGTGTCATCGCAATGCGGAGCGGGTGAATCCGCTGCCACGTTCACCGCGTCGCAAGATGTCGACAACTTCGTTGTCTTCGCTGTGTTCGTCGGTATCGTCCTCCTCCTCTGCACGAGACGACCACGAGCGACTGCGCAAGCTCATGAGCCGCAACCGAGAGCTGCAGCAGCGACTACAGCAGGAGACCATGGCCACACAGAGCCTAGAGCGGGAGATCACCTCCATGACGTCGTAAATGGGAGAATGATGGTCATTTCGTAACAAATGAACGTCGAACTTCAACTTATAGATTCTAACATTTACGAAAATGTCCCCTTTTGAATCGAACTTAATTGAAACATCCTGTGTTAAGTGCGATTTGAGCTGATACCTTGTCAACGGGACCGCGTGTCAATAGTCGTAACACCAAAGACACGTAACGTTAGGACGAATGTGTTGGCGCAAGGTCGGAGTTCTGGCGCTGCTAGCGCTAGCCATGGCGTTCGTGCACGGTGAGCTACACTAAGTCATCTCCTACTGCTAATAGTGCTTTGATTAATGCCCCTCCCCTGTTTTGGCATGTTAATTAGCCCAAGAAGCGGATGAATTTGACGTCGTGGAGGTAAATAGAGCCCCCCTCCTTTCCCCCAACGTCTTCTATTAGAGACAATGCACTGACGTGTCACTGTGTCGTGTAGTCTCAGGAGTCTGCAGCTCCGACGCCTTCGCGCACGATGCCGGCGCGGGACTTTGCCACGTTGGCCAAGCAGTTCATCCCGTTCCAGAACCGTGCGTTCCAGTTGATCTGTGACTGGAAGAGCTGCCGACTGATGTGTACACTTTTTGCCAATTGTTAGCGGACTACTTCGTCGCTGAGGCGAGCAGCTGGGGCTTTGGCATCCTCTTCCTGCTGCTCTTCTTCGTCGGCAAGGCGCAGAACCGCAAAATTGCGGACAAGTGGTAGGGGGCTGGTTAATACGGAGGGATGGAGGTTATCACGTCTGACAGACGCCATGTATTGAACTATGCAGGCTGGAGGAAGCAGAGCCTGTGCTGCGCACCCAGTTCTCGTACACGGGATCGTCGGTGGAGAACGGCATCGGCCTCATTGAGGAGAGCCGTAGCAACTTCAAGTACTTCTGCACCGGCCGTCGCTTCTTGACGCGCTTCGTCGCGGACCTGGAGGTAATTCAACATTGTCTGCTGTAGTAATACGGAAGATGAGTGCTTAATTGCTCTTGGTTGCAGCTGAAATCTCGCCACGATCTCTTCTCGCGCGTTTACCGTATCATTGTGCCGACGTCCGACTATCTGGTAAGTGAAGTGCTGTTGATAAACTGTCTGGGATGCAAGGGTTTCAATATTAACTAAGTCGTTGCGATTTAGACGATTGACGTTGGTCTGCATGGTGAGGACGTGGACCCGTTCATCCTTGGTATCAGCAAGAAACTGGGCTTCAACGCGCTCTCCAAGACTTTCCCGGAGCTGGTGCGCTCAGCAGCTCTTATGTCAGTATTGAAGTGGGGAAGACTAACTTTGTTTTAAATTGTTATTAGCTTGAAGTTGCCAAGCAAGTCCCGGTGAAGGAGGTGCCCGAGTCGATGTGGGTTGCTACCGACTCCACTGAGATTCCCAAGGCGGCACTGACGCACTCCATTCAGGCGGTAATGCGTTTCTATTTCCAAGCTGTTGTTTTTGATCATCTCACAGTGATGGTTGCATGAATTGTTTTACTGCAGTCACTCAATGAGCTGGAAGAATTCCTCGAGTACATCATTATCACTGACATGAACAAGCAACTGATTGTGTACGTATCTGGGGGTAATGAGTTGATTGATTGAACTCAAACTAACTGTTGACTGGGTTGATGACCGCCGTTTTAGTGGCATGCCAAGGTCGCAGAAGCACGTTCTGCGGGTCCGTTTTAAACTTCAGGCTGGATCGAAGAAGCTGGACGTCCCGAAGGCGCTCCAGCTCGTGTTTGCCCTGGTTGACGGGGCCGGTGCCACTATCAAGCTATCGCCCAATGTGCGTCTTTGCTGCCTGATCAATTATGGCATGTCATTAATTAACAATCCTTTCAATTGATTGCGAACAGGCTAAGCACAGCGCGAGCAAGAGACGCTTGAAGATCAAGCAGGCTGCTGAGGCCCTTGCTTCTGCCCAGGAAGATGTATGTACTGTATTTTGTTACTCGTATGATCAGCTTCTCACACTTAGCGTTGCTGTTTCATTAGGTGACCTCCCGTCGCCAGGCCGAATTGAACGAGAAGAAGCAGAAGGAGTACGAGTCTCTGTCGTACGAGGAGCAGCAGAAGGTCGATGCCAAGAACGAGAAGCGGGCTACTCGCAAGCGCCTCAACCGCAAGGCAAGCTCTTGACTTAATTGTGGCAGTCTACAACTTACCAATGAGTCTTAACAACTGTTTGTGGAACTTTGCAGAAATAAAGAGCATATCAAGTCCAACAAAGGCTCACTGTGTGCACTTTGCTTTCTGCAAACTGTCAATAGAGTCTATTATAGACAGACTTCATTGTACCTAAATCCTAAGTGCAGCTTTACTTTGGTAGATTTCTCTATTGGAGAACACTCTCTACTGGTTTTTTGGTCATCCACGCTACAACTCTGATACTGTAAGACTGTTCTAGACTTGAGAATAAGAGTCTACCCAGCCAATAGAATAACCAGGAAAAACAAGTTAATCATCTGAACTACCTTGAGAATAAGAGTCTTAAACTATCGTACAGTTGTGGGAAGTACTGTCTCGACAAGTAGAAAGATATAACGACAATGGTGATGACACTCACCGTGTCCGGTGAGTGGACAGTCCAACCAAGTAGACTATGGCAGCAGTAAAACAGACCTCGTTTTGCTATTTACCTGCAACAAACTACGGAAGATTCTTCGCCGATCAAGGGGACCAGCGCAAGGCGTAGCAGCATACCAAGACTACAGATTTCAGTTTCTTGGAGAATGGAGTAAGACCTGAAGTTGCGGACGCGCCGTCACCAAGGCCAAGCTGGAGCTTAAATAATGGGCCGCACACTGGATGGAGCCGGTCCATGTTGATGTAGATAGCGAACGCGTACACCGTTTACATCAGCATCAAACCAAGGATCTTGGGGGCACCGACAACTCTCCCATCTCGTGTGTTCCTCGCGTCCTTCATCATTTGCGAACAGCGAGCAAACGACAACCATGCGTGCCATACCATATGAGTCATAAAATATTATGATTCGTTTACGACAGGTGCAGCTTCCTCGATTAGAAGGACTGCAGTGCTAGAACTTCTAGAAGTTGGCTCTTGTCCTATTCACTTTGATATTTACCAGCAACGAACGACAGCAAAAACTTCCAGAAGCTTCGCCGTCTCCCCCTGACCTGAAGATCCCCCCCCCCATCGCACGTCCGAAGCCATGAAGTTCGCCATTCTTCCCGTACTCGCCTCGCTCCTGATCGCTGGAACCTCCGCTCAAATTAGCTGCTCCCGTGTTCCATACATTACATGCAACAATATCGATGGTACTGCCGGCCCACAAGTCTGTGCAAGCAACGGTATCACCTACCAGAATAAATGCTATTTCAACTTGGCCAACTGCGACAACAAGGGGCTGCGAGTGCTCCACAACGGCATGTGCAGAAGGGATGGAACACGCTAGGACAAGTTGTCCTGGACAACCGAAAGACCGACGTTAAAGAGGTCTTCTCCAGGCTTGACTTGGCAGGTTGATGGGCCGTTGTCTATCTTGAGGGCCAACATGGGAGAGATGGGGGGGTCTGTCGGGATCCTCCTCCTCGTGCTTTAGTCGATTACATTCTACTGTAGCACCGTGCGTTTAGGCAAGATGTAACCTTGCGAGAAAATACTACTAGTCGTACTAGTACTTGATGTAATTGGCCGTCTACCATTTTTACGTGTTACTACTGTCTTGAAGCGGTTGCTGGGACCAGTGCCAGTGGAGGAGATGTCAAGGCCGCGCCGGAGGAACTGGCGACGCGAATGACATGAACTCCATCAAGAAAGAGGAGCTGTTGTAGGCTGTCCGCTCGCTGCTGCGGATTTTGGAGCGTCTTCACACTGACAATTCAGACCTTGAGCGCGATGTACTATATTCCAACGAGGATATCCCCTTCGAGGCTGCGCACTTGTAGCAGTACTAGTAAGTAAACACATAGCGAACGATGGCTGCCTGGCTAGCTGCTGGCTGCGGAGCTTCTTCTTTTCCTCGACTTGCTCGTCTGTGAGTGGGAAGTAGTACAAGGCAGGTTTTGTTTTGGACTTCTGGAAGAACTCGTCAACTGTCACCTCTTTACGAACAGAAAATAACGTTAGTCGTTGCAATAAAAGACGGCTGGAAAGCGTACTTACTCTCTCGTTGGGTAGCTTGTGCGCGGTTGCTGTCCTTCCTGCCTTCTTTATGTGTACTTCGTGTACTTTCCCAACGAGAGAAGTCAACTTTGCGAATAATTTTGGTTCTAGCGCTTCGGTAGACCAAGTTTTGGTTCAGAGCTTTCGTACACTACTATATTCTTCCCAGTACAAGATACGTACTCGTATGGTGGAGCAAAAGCATCCAGCATCAGGCCCTTGGATTACATAAAATTTATGCATTTGATGCATCCCGTGAAGAACGACAATCTTACTCAATAGTGTGCTTAAGTCGTCGTAAAGTCGTACTAGTTGCCGTACACGCATTCGTAGGTGTACGCCAGGATAAGGAGGAAACGAGGCGAAGGTGAACAGTGAACGAGGACAGAGAGGAAAATTACAAGGGTGCGAACAACAACTATGCATGCCATGCCAGATGTAGTACATGTAGCCCATCTGGTATTAGAACACGCAGGGCATCAAAGATTATGAGTCGTTTACGAGCTGTAATCTATGATGCCATGACAGGTTCGGCTTCCTCCATTAAGAGGAGCCGCAGCACTAGAAGCAGTTGTCCTTATTCACTTTGCTATTTACCAGCAACACGCCACAGCCAAAACTCCCAGGAGCCCCGACCTGAAGACCTCCCACCGCTCCGAAGTCATGAAGTTCGCCATTCTTCCCGTACTCGCCTCGCTCCTGATCGCTGGAACCTCCGCTCAAATTAGCTGCTCCCGTGTTCCATACATTACATGCAACGGTGGCGATGGCACTGCCGGCCCACAAGTCTGTGCAAGCAACGGTATCACCTACCAGAATAAATGCTATTTCAACTTGGCCAACTGCGACAACAAGGGGCTGCGAGTGCTCCACAACGGCATGTGCAGAAGGGATGGAACACGCTAGGACAAGTTGTCCTGGACAACCGAAAGACCGACGTTAAAGAGGTCTTCTCCAGGCTTGACTTGGCAGGTTGATGGGCCGTTGTCTATCTTGAGGGCCAACATGGGAGAGATGGGGGGGTCTGTCGGGATCCTCCTCCTCGTGCTTTAGTCGATTACATTCTACTGTAGCACCGTGCGTTTAGGCAAGATGTAACCTTGCGAGAAAAAACACTACTAGTCGTACTAGTACTTGATGTAATTGACCGTCTACCGTTTTTATGTCTTCCCTTCCTTGGATGATAGTTTTCCAACCACGAAATTCATTACAGTATATTAGCATAATCAGCCGAGAAGCACACCTGCAAGCTATTTTATCAACCAAAGGGACAACAAAACCTGAGGTCGAGATGCATTGAAATACGGGAAATCAAGCGCCCATGATTCTTGAAAGAGCACCTGGTGTTTGAGAGCAGTGCCTGCAGCACGCAGCTGTTAACCCAGGGCCATGAATGACCTTGACGAGCTCTTTTTAGCGCTGTGACGGCGCTCTCAGGCTTTCAATTGGATCAGCTAGGCGAGAGAATCCTCGATGCCCAGCTTCGATTTTGGAGAATTACATAGGATTTGCAGTCCATGACACCCGTCCTCGAAGATCCATGATTCGAACATGATCTCAAACATGTTTGACCATGATTGCATTTTAATTCGGTTTCAGTATGCTAAATTAACCTACCCCGGAAAGAAATCATGGGCGCTAGCAATGGCCATTGAAATATCGCGACGTTGCTATACGTTCTGGAGACCTCTTCTTTTAGAATGTGTACATCGTTATGTGAGACTGCAGTTGAAGTGCGCAACGAATTACAGCCAATAAGAGAATCCTATTCTCAAGAAACGGGTCGGGTTGTGGGTCAGGCCACAAACTGAAGAGATGCTGTCATTCTGCAAGAAGCTTCGCCGTGCCAACGTCTCCGTTACGCGTCGGCCTTCTCTCTCAGCCCCAGCCCCAGCCTATCCTCTGTGTTGTTCTCTCCCTCTCTCTGTACCTGTAGGTTCCTCTCTTATGTAGGCAGCTTCAACCAGGGAGAAAAGTCTTTTGACGGCTTTTCTCTTCTCTAGAATCCCTTCAGACCACCAAGAATCTCTTTCAATATGGAACTCAGTTACCCGCTCGTGCGCGTGCCCTTCGAAGGAGCCAGCAAGAGCTTCCGTCTGTACCACAAGCAGCTCACGCGCGAGCTGGCGAAGACCACAGCGCAGATCGAGGCGCTGGACGGCGACGGACAGCAGCCAGGACACCGCATGGACGTCGATGCAGCCATCGACACGCTGGCTGAACTGGCCAAGAAGCTCCGGGACTTAAAGCAAAGTGCTAAGGACAAGACGCTCGAGCAGCAGAGCGACTTAGAGAGCTGCGCCACGCGTACGCGGTATCTGGAGACGCTGGAACAGACAAAGATCGGGGGTGACCCCTCGATCAATGACAGACTCATCGCCGACTACTTACTGGGCCAAGGATACCTCGAAAGTGCCAAGATTATTGAAGATGCAAAGGGTGCGCTGTGTGCAGTTTGTATATGCAGCACTTTTAGAGATGACAACTCACTTTTATTGATTTTTTTGTTAGACATCCACGGTTTGGTGGATCACGATCTTCATCAGGAATGCCAAGTGGTGCTGAAGGACCTGCAGACTCATCATACAGACAAGGCGATCACGTGGTGCTCACAGAATGGCACGCGCTTGCGACGATTGCAGTCGCCATTAGAGTTCCATCTGCGACTGCAGGACTTCATCGAGTTCGTGCGCGCGCACAAACCATTAGAAGCTGTCCAGTACGCGCGCACATATCTGACACCGCTCGCTATGCAGTCAGAAAAGCAGACGCTGCGTGATGCTGCCATCGGAGAGGTGCAGGTCGCCATGGCGACGCTGGCGTTCGAGTCGCCCGAAACGTGCGGCATCGACGCGTACGAGAAAGTGTTCGCGATGGACCGGTGGCTGGCGCTGGAGAAGATGTTCCGGAAGACGTTTAATGACGTATATGGGATGCACGACCCGCCTTCGCTGTGTATTGCCCTGCACGCCGGTCTATCGACGCTGAATACACGAGCGTGTCATCTCACACGAGACGCCAATTTGAAGGCCAGACTTGCTCACAGTGGAGCACGTTGCAAGCGACAACGTCGGGAAGGCGAAGGAGCTGGTGATGTTGAAAATGAATACAGCGGCAGTGAGACCGACGAGCTGATCTTCAGATCGGGCAGGGGATCGAAGAACGATACTGCAGCGGATTCGTCCGACAGCAAGAAGCGGAAATACACTCGTGTCGAGTCTCCAGTGCCCATTTGCCCAGCATGTAGCGAGGTGGGCAGCCAACTGTGCACAGGCCTTCCGTTCGCGTATCATCCGCACTCGCGACTGGTGTGCCGCGTTACACAAAGCGTCATGGACGAGCACAATCCACCTCTTGTGCTTCCCAATGGCCAAGTGTACAGCAAGAAGGGCATTGAAGTCCTAACACAACGCAGCTCCGATGGCACGATCAAATGCGTCGACACCCAAGATGTCTTCTTACCTACAGAAGTCAAGCCCGTCTACATTCTTTAAGTCCAGACCATACAGAGGGCCGTACATATCCGTGTCACTAATACAGCCATGAAGCAAAACATCGCATTTGATCGCTCAATAAGTACAAAATGCCATCTCCTGTGCAACATCTAGGCCGAAGAAGGCGTGGCAGCGGCCAAAACGCAGGGCGCGAACGCACCCGAATGCTGCAAGTTTTCTGTCACAGTTTGCATGAAATCCTGAGCCACTTTCTCGTTGGATTTCTTCACTCCATCAGCAAGCAACACGAGGTACATGGCTTCGTCCACCCTTGAGATGTGGTATGTTGCTTTTTGCCGCCGTTCGGCATGCATGAAGCTGAATACCATAAAAAAAAATCAGTGAGTATCTTAGCTAACGCGATCCTCCAATTCAAAAGCAACAACTTACACGGGGCGAACAGAGTCCAGAGAAGAACGGTTGTCCATGATGAGGCTGACGATGTTCGGCCAGTGATCAAGCGGAAGTGATGAACCTTCTGGGTAGCAGAAGACCGCCGGCCAGCTACGAAGTCCCCAAAGCTCTGAGAAATCATTTTGCTCTTCATTTTCCTCGCGGTCGACCCGCATAAACAACGCGTGGTTTGCTTGTTCAACGGACCTCCGACGCCCATTAGCCGGCGATGCGCCTCCTCCCCTAGAAGATGCTGGTGAGTGTGTGCGGCTACTGACTCCGGAGGTGTTAGCAGAACCAGCTGAAACAATAGCCTTCTGCTTCGCTTCCTGCTCTTCCTGTTCGTCTTGTTTTTCTTGGTCAGTAGCAGTGTACAGAGCGTTGCTTGAGCTTGGACAACGATACCCGTTCTCATAGTAATGCGCGCCCTTGTTCTCCAGTACCTGAGTCTCAAGAATAAGCATGATGCGAATCTGACCCTCATCACCTCGGTGAGCTGCAGCACATTTCACACCACATTTTCACGTTAGTCGAGCGCGATACCCCCTAACGAATAGCCCACTTACAGCCTCGAGAAAGCAGGACATCCATTAGCCCAAGATACGAGATCCCGAGCGGCGTCTTGATAAAGCGAGAGAGTTCAAGAGCCAAGTAGTCTGTCTTCTTCTCGAATGGTTCCAGCCAGCGGTGAAAGTAAAGCGTGAATTTGGCCACAAGAGAACGATAGAACCGCTTGGACCACTGGAACACCGGGAGCGCGAAGCCATCGTCACGTTCCTGCTTCTTCATGGAGGACGCCATCATTTCAGCTGCCACTGGGTTCGTGGTGCCTCCAGCAACTGCACCATTTGAAGCACCCTGACTCGTCCCAAAGGATATGCCAGTAGCACCAGATCCCCCAGTACCATTCCCTCCTCCACCCAAGATGGCTTGCTCCAATGTGTTCGTTGGCATAGAGGAGTTCACTCCACCTGAGCTGATGTACGGGTCGCCAGGCTTCTGAACGAGTCCACGGCGAATGGGCAAGGCTGATGCCCGACGTAGCAGGTTACTGTGTGACAGGAGACGCCTGAAAGTACTGTGAGTCTCGGAGGAAGCTGGACTGGAGCTGCTGTTAAGAGATACGCCGGACTGATTTCTCTCCAGCGCGGCCACTTCGTCAGCAATTTCATAGGACGTATCACCCATATTGGCGTATCGTCCGCCGCGATAGGACACCAAAGAATCAGCTAGCGACGAAGGAACTCCGCCTGGCACACCTCCAATTACATAATGAGACTCGCCGCTTTGGCTGGAGTTTAGCATGTGACCACCTCGAACGAGAGATGAAGAAGACTGGTAGCTCGTATTGGAGTACATCGAATCCGAAGTGATGCCATAATTATCGTCGGATTCATCGAGAAGCAGTCCTTCGTCTTCGCCACCAGCACCAAAATCTACGGCACCCCCTTCAAATAGAGGGTAGTCTGAAACAGCGTCAATATGGTCACTCCAGGATCGAAGCTGGACTTTAAGCCGATGCAGAGCCACGATGGAGCGAGTGAAGTCGTATTCTGCCACTCGGATTTCACACTGGATAGCTGCATGCACCGTGCTCAGTTCCTCAATTGCTGACTGCTTCACCGTCTCCAGCAGTGGGTGGTCGAACGAGTCGAAGCGGAGCAGCAAGTTTTCCAGTCGTTTCAGCATCTGAAAGATGTCAAATCAAAGCACGATCTAATCAGTCTCATTGCACAGGGTGGAGACTTTCCTACTCGAGTCTTACATTGTGGTAGTCACGAGGCACAGTAGAAAGCGCCAGACCACGATAAATCTGTATCATCGGAACACGAAGCTGTAAACAAACAAAAAAAGTTAGCCGTTCGTATCGCATTCAATTTTACAAAGCTGACAACGCACCGAGAAGAATTCAGCCCCCTGCTCCAGCAACTCCACGTAGTAGCTCATATTACCACACATGGCGATCTCCATCATGAGCATGGGGTCCGTTTGGAACTCATTGCCCTCCTCTCTCTCCTGGCTTCCATTTCCATTGCACTCGCCACTCTGAGTCGGCGTGGAAAAGTGCTGCGTCTGCCTCTCCACAATGGGCTTCAGCTCCTCTGCCAAGTGGTTCATCAGCACGATCCATTTGTCGTACATTTGCTCGATCGTGTCCGTCTGCAGCAGCTCTGCCTCCACGTATTTCATCAAGTGGTACCTACAAGAATTCCAATCAGCCTTATAACCATCCACACAGCTATCCTAACTGACGTACGTGCTCTCACACGAAGCTCCAAGCTTCAGCATGACTTTAAACGCGCCCCAGCTCTTCCATTGCGTGTCTTCATCCTCCTCCACGAGCAACAGTGCCTGAACGACACAAAAAAATTAAATCACCAAATAGCCACACAACAACATAAATCCACGCTGCAGACCTTCTGGTACTGGAATTTCTCCAGTAGATCGAAGAACGTGGGCAAAAAGCGCGTAAATAGGCGACCGACGGCGTCGTCCAAGCTGGTCGAGGACGCCGACGACCCCACTGAGTTCGGAGACGACGGCAGCGGATACAGCGGCGACAGGCTGGAGAAGCTGGGCGTCAGCGCTATAGGACTTGAACCTGCAGACAAGTACCGACGCGGGGGCTTCCCAGGCCCCGCGCGGAACGTCTGGTCACTGCGCACGGCCCTGGCGTGGCGGGCACTACGCATAAGTTACCACAGTTTGATTTGGTAATTTGTACATTTGGTAAAAGGACCACCTAACCCGGCTATGACGCAATTGTATTTTGGACCAATTGTCAAAACAAAGTACAAATTTAATTTGTAAACTTTAGAATTTATTGATGACGAGTCCGCTTTCCATCATTCCGACACGGACTCGAAGCGACGCAGACATGTCGTCACCATCTTTCGCTACGGGCGACGTCGTGCGCTTCAACCGCGGCCAATACAGCCACTTGGCGCTGTATGCAGGTGGCGGTCGCGTGGTGCATCTGTGGTCCCCTAATGAGAACGATTTCCAGGTGCGCGTGGACTCCGTCCGCTTCGTACAGCGCACGGAATCCGAAGCGCCAGAGAAATACTCGGACGAGCTGGACGAGAAGATGCTGGCGGATCATGATTTGCGTCCGTTCGACGGCGACGAGGTGGTGCAGCGTGCAATGTCGCGACTCGGAGAGACCCAGTACAGCTACTTAGGACACAACTGCGAGCACTTTGTGACGTGGGCGCGTTACGGCTTCGGCGCGTCGCCACAAGTCACATCCAATACAAACCAGGTGCTAGCGGGAGCGATGGTGGGGGCTGTAGTAGGCGGCATGGCTGGTTTTGTGGTGGGTGGACTCATCTCGCTCTTCACCAAGGCGGACGCTCTGACGACGTCGGCGGCTTCTGGTGCATCCGTGGGTATGGCGTCAATGGCAGGTGAAGAGGCTGCGTCGGAAGAAGCGGACGAGCGGCGACGGGAGACGGAGCAGCAGGTGCGTCGAGCTACGCGTGAACTGCTGTGGAACGGACTGCCAGCCGCGTGCGCCCCGGCGGCGATGGACGCCATGACGCAGATGGAGGGCTGGGTCGAGGCGCGTCGACGCAGTGCAGCAGCGGATTCCGTGAGGAAGTACTCGGACGAACGACACAACACTCTAGCAAGTCGATTGTCGGAGGAGGAGTTGCAATGCAGCATCTGCTACTCGAATCTCTTGCGAGTGCGGGCAGTGGCCTTCCCGTGCGACCACTTCTCATGCGGCGTCTGCTATAATGCATTCCAGGCAAACATGGAAGGTGAGAAGTGCTGTCCGTACTGCCGCGTGCCCATTGCGGACGCGGAGGAGATCCACAAGTCCACGAAGTTGCGCGCAAAACACCTTCTGAACTGGGACGACGAGTGAGTATTGAGTGGGTAGCACTCCTGATGTAGTGCTTGTATTTCATGAAGTCTTTTCTTTTTAGGTTTTAGTTTGTCGTCCTTTTAATTCCAGTTGCTCATATATTACAGGGGTGTTTCTCTTTAAATTGTCAACTCGAAGCAGCACTGAGCTAGTAGGTCAACAGCGTCGTCTCCAAAAATTCGTAAAATGCGCTGCTGGGGTCAGCTGCAAGGTCCTCTGCTGGTCCAAACTCAACCGCCTGACCCTCCTGCATGACCAAAATCTTGTCGAACTGGAGCACATCGTCCAGACGATGCGTAATGAGAAAGAGGGTTGAGTCTTGAAAGGCTGTGTCAAGCACATTTAGCAAAGTGGACTGGTTTGCCTGGTCAACAGCAGAGAAAGACTCGTCCAGCACCACGATACGCGCCGGCCGTAGCACAGCACGCGCGAGACACAACATCTGCCTTTCACCCAAACTCCAATTCTCCCCATTGTCTGAAAGTTCAGCTTCAAGATTCGCCATACTACCCTTCAGTCCACATCGACGCAACGCGTTCAGCAGTGCCACGTCCCCGAACTCGTTGAACGGGTCCAGGTAGTTGCGGACCGAACATCTGTAGAACAGAGGCGACTGCGGGATGATGCAGACGTTTGTACGCAGAGCGTTCAGAGTCAACAACGACGCGTCGAGACCATCAACAAGAATCCGTCCTTTTGCGAGCGGGTGGACACGGAAGAGAGCCATCGCCAACGAACTCTTGCCTGAGCCAGTACGTCCAACCACGCCAATCTTTTCGCCACCTTCTACGGAAAAGTTCACGTCACAGAGCGCCAGCGATTGCTTCTCATCCGACAGCTCGACGTTCGATGAGCTGGCGTAGCTGAACGAGACGTGCTCAAATACAACATCACCGCGGTGTGGCCAACTCGCTGGGATCGTCAGGGGATTCCCTTCGTAGCTCTGCAGCTCTGGCTCGATAAGCCCATACTTGCGCACTCGCTCGACATTCAGCAAACACAGCGCAACTTCTAGCAACTTGGAGCTAAGCGTGTACACGTCCGAGTTGATAGTAAACACGTAGTAGAGCATCAGTCCAAGCTCAGCCGGAGAAACGTTGTGCATGGATAGCAGAAACATGAGCAGCAACATGTGGATACCAAGTACACGGTCGCACCGGATCAGCACGAAACTGTTAAACGCTTCCGTGTGGTACTGTCCCTTCATCAATTCGTCGGATAGTACTCCGTGTTCCACTCGAAAGCGATCGACTTGCTTTCGGCCAAACGCACGAATTGTTGCCGAGCCGTCCAGTGCCTCTGAAATAAAGTTTAAGTTCGCCGCTTCAGCACGGAATGAGATCTGCAACAGCCCCACCAGAAAGCCAAGCGTCATGAACTCCTTGACCACGTACAGCACAATGAAAATAATGCTGGTGCCTGCAATCCCCGTGAAATACCAAAGAATTCCATCAGCAGCGAGAATCGTTACAGCCGAGCGAAACATGGCCATAAATGCCAACGCGAAGGTCGTATCCAAGACACGAACGTCGTTGAAGTATCGATTGAAGAGCTCGCCCACTGGTGTAGAGTAGAAGAACGTCATCGGTGCGCGCAACAGCGCTGCTGTCATCTCGTGGAACATCCTGTTTGCTGAGTTGGCCATTGCATGAGCATGCAGTACCGAGCTGGCGAAACCTGAAATCATCGAACTGATCACTAAAGCAGCGTAGATGTTGGCTGAATGCTCCATGGAAGAAACGTCTCCACGATCGACACGGTCACTCCACTTCATAAGATAAACATCCTTGGACGTGACTGCAAAAGCGTATAGGAAGAGAAAGAACTTGGCTGGAACGTGGTACCGCATGCACTTGCCGCCCTTCAACAGCATTTTCCACGTCTTGAGCGAAAACCACTCTTCCTTCCACTTGAATTTCCTCGCGACCTTCGTTCCAACACACTCTGACGTCACGGGCACCTGCGTATTTACTGAAGTGACTGTAGCTTTTGTCGAGTTTGGTTTTACAAGCATCGTTGATGAGGACAGCGGCGGTGCAGCAGATTCCCAGAGCGCCAGACCGACCGGGCGAGGTTTCTCCTTTCCTACATCTTGGAGGTCTTCGCTTTTCCACGGTGGAAGCGAGTTCCTGGGATCGACTCTTCTGGATGGATGACGACCGACTTCGCAGCCCTTTTCAGCAGATTCTACAACGACCGTCAGGTCTTCAACGCGGAGCACGTGATCCACAAAGCTAGACGACGAAAGCTCGCGGTTGTGGGTGACCATAACTACCGTTTTGAATCGAAGCAACTCCACAATGCACTTGGTGAATATCTCGTTCTGGACAATGGCGTCAACGCTAGCAAACGGACAGTCCAGCAAGTAAACATCAGCGTCAGCATAGCATGCACGTGCTAGCGCGATTCGAGCCTTTTGTCCACCAGACAAATTAATTCCCTTGGGGCCGACCTGGGTGTTGTCACCCTCAGGTAGCATCTGCAAGTCATCTTTTAAGCAGCACGCTTCGACGACACACCAGTACTTCTTGTAGTCAAAGGCTGAACCAAACAGAATATTCTCACGGATACTCAGAGTCTGCAGCCACGGCTCCTGCGCAGAGTAAGCCACCCGGCAATTCTCCGCAATAAAAACGTTTCCATCCAGGCAGTTGATGTCCCCCAACAGCGCATTAAGCAACGTAGACTTGCCAGCACCAGCCTTGCCAACAATCATCGCCAATTGGCCCTGGCGTAGCCGGAATGAAACGTTGGCTAGCAGTGCCTTCCCTTCTTCACTTGATTGACCGAAGCAAGCATGTTCCATTGCCACCACAGTTTCAGGAAAGCTCGAGTCGATAGGACTAATCTGCTCGCATCGACCGCCTCCGACTTTATCTTGTGCACAAGCTTTCGCGTCGCACTCATTGAGGTAGTTGTCGATCTTGTAAAAGGACGATTGACCCTTACTTGCGAGGTCAAACAGCCCCGCGATGTTGGAAAAATGCGTCTTGATCCTCCGGAGCAGCAGCAATGCCGGGAAAACTCGAGCAGGTGACAGAGCACTGGTATCTTGCAGCGCCACCCACCCGAAGATGAAAATGGACGCCAGGTTGGGCGAGTCTACCCCAACGCAATATTGCAGGGCAGCTACAACGTTGACTCTGCGACGCTCGCGGTTCTCCTCCTTCCTTGCTCGCTCGATCTTTCCCTGCATCTTGTCTTCCCAGGCATTGAGTTTGACCATCTGAATCCCCTTGAAGCACTCATGAATGACATTCAGCCTGGCCTCAATCTTCTTCTGCAGCTTGCGGCGCAGTCGACTCCCTGCAGCGGAGAGGAACTTCGCGAACACTGCCATGAACAGGAAAGCGATCGCGATGGGCTTGAACTTGATCCCGATCACCTGTACGAGAATGCACAGCTCAAACACAATCTGCAGCACACTGCGCCACAAGAACTGCATGTGGGTCACCATCCGCGCCACGTTCACCACGTCATCCGCATATAAATGCGCCACCTCCGCCATCCTCTTCTTGCCGCTTTCACTGTCGTAACTCCCAGCTGCATGGCCAGGAATATGTTCCGGCTGACTGATGGTGTTCTCAAACACCAGCGCCCGCAGCGCCCCCATGATCTTGATGTTGATCTTACAGCCCAGAAAGTGGCTGTGGCAGTGCAGCATCACCTCGCCCAGTGCCGTCACATAGAGGAGTCCTAACAGAGCGTAGATCTGCGTCTGCGTGTACTCTCCAGAGATGGCCATAGTCAGCAGTAGATACAGCAGCACAGGTGTACAGGCGTCACACAAAAGACTGGCGAGCTGCAGTGCCCAGCAGGCCGCCAACTTCCACCTGTGCGTATAAACGATTGCGCTCTTGATCCTGCATCTGCAGCGGGACTGGCGGTACTGCGCGTAGACCTGTCGGAAGGCGGTCGAGGCCTCAGCGCTCGTGTGTTCCGGCGTGAGTTCCCACACTTGGCTGGCATCGAGTTCGCTGTCCAGCTGTTTCTTGTCGAAGAACTCGAAGAAGAGTTTGCGCCACCAGGCGGTGCCAGGCGCCTCTGGGTGTAGCTTATTAAGTTTGTCGCCTGATGAGGCGGTTATTGCGTTCGTTGTCTTCTGCAGCGCAGACTGGACCTGTTCCTGGGTGGACTGGGCGCTAGAGAAGGTTCCGTACTCGGTCTGACGGCCTTGTGGTGTCCCCTTGGCGCCTCCATCGCCCTCGGGAGGCGTGCGGAGCGGCATGTGACCCGTGCCCAAGCTTGAGGAATCGGAAGTGTTTGTAAAAGTTGCTCGATTACAAATTGCTTATGTTGCACAAATTTAAGTTGCGTAATTAATTTTGGAGCAACTTTACAGCTTCAACATTTAGGTCTATTAAACGAGGGAGGCATCATACCGACGAACTGCCCCGATCTAACATGTGAAAGCTACCTACACGGCGGGGGACTTGAGGTCCTGCACCGAGTACTTGGCCGAGAGCATAGGCTGCGAGAGGCTGTCACTGTGGGTGGGCAGGCTGCCCATCAACAAGCTCCAGTTGGAGCGCGACTCTGCGTGGAAGTATCCGTAGACGAAGTACGAGAGCGCACCGACAGCCATCCAGGCCACGCTGAGTCCCAGAGCCAAGTGGCCGATCTGAGCGATCATGTACCAGTCAGCGAGAATGCAGATCATAGGGATGAACGGCACCAGCGGAGCGGAGAACAGTCCAGGCGCATTGGCAGACTGCGGGCACTTGACGAACAGCACCACGGAGATACCCACGGTGATGACGAGAAAGATGATGGCCAGGATCAGACACGCCGTAGACGAGTTGTTCTCGTATCCCTCCTGGTACAGGAAGGCGGTGCATCCCGCCGTCACAACGAGCGCTGCAACTAGACTTGGGGATAACTTGGGCGACTGAGACCTCATTCGTGCCATGGTGAGGGACACATTAGCAATGATGAAAGACATCATGACACCGAAGTTCACAATGTCCCACAACGTGTCGAAAGGCACCACGACGGCAATCACAGTGAAGAACAGACCCGTGATGAGCGTGTTCTTGAACAGGTTACCTTTGGAGTCCACCTCGGCAAAGATACGCGGGAGGAGTCCGTCGCAGGCAAGCGCGTAATTCAGGCGTGGCTGCGCCAAGAAGCCGATCAGCGCCACAACAGGCATCGTCACCACCTCACCAGCACGTACGATAGTACCCGCCCACTTCCAACCGTGGCCCTCGAAGCCGTCACCAAAACTGCCAGCGTCGAGGTAATTCACCATACCGGCGAGCACCAGGGAGCAAAGCGCGCTGAGAACCATCGTTCCGACAACGACAACCATAACTGCAACAGGCATGATCTTCTTGGGGTTCTTGGCCTCACCGGCAAGACAGCAAATCTCATCGAAACCAACATATCCGAAGAACGCCTGCGAAGCTCCAGTGATAATACCCTGCGTTCCGAAAGCCGCCGTGCCGTCCAACTCAGTACGCGTTGGGACGAATGGGGACAGATTGTCGGGATTCATGGCGGCGAAACCGGCAATGATGATGAAGGCAACCACGACCATCTTAATCATCGTCACAGTGTTCACGAACGCTTTGCCAAATCGAACGCCCATCAGCAGCACCACCATGCTCAGGAACTGGATGAGACCACCGCTGAGATTGGCAGACTGCAGGTTGAGCCAGTGGAAGCTTTTGTCGGGATGTTCAAGCAACAGCCACTCCTCGACCTTGTCTCCCCAGCTACGCGCCACACCCGCTCCAGACACAGCGTACTCCAGTGTCAGTAGCCACGCGGCAACGACAGCAGGAAGTTCTCCGATCGTGTGGTAGGCGTACGCGTACGTACTTCCCGAGGACGGCACACGCGTGGTCAGTTCCATGTACGCAAGAGCGTTAAGACAGCAGATAACGCCGCCGATGAGCCAGCTCACAACGGCAGCAGGTCCGGCGGTCTCCGAGATGATGGACCCGGCGGTGGAGAAGATGCCGCTACCGATGGTGCCGCCAATACCGACACAACAGAGGTCGAAAAATGTGAGCGTGCGAGGGATGTCTTCCTTGATCTCCTCGGCCTGAATAACCGACAGGGGCTTGGTCCGCCACAGCGCTGAGAAGCCCATTGTGATAAGGAGCTTGGGGTCTTGGACGGCGGAAGCGAGTCAAGAGCTGTCGCTTGCACCGGCAAAAGAAGAATGACCCCTTCGAAGGTGAGGCGGTGCTCGGCGGTCCTCGGCGACATGGAACCGCTAGCGAAACAGCAGCAACGCACAGGACCACCCAATGGCGCTGCTGCGGGCGTGCGTGTCACGCCTGGACTCGCCAAACTTGCACGGAGTTCCTCGTCTTTGGTCGTTTAGCGGTGCATACGTCGACCAAATCTCCGGATGTCTGGGGTGATCGCAGTTGCTATGCATCGGAATGTGACCTGATGGATCTTGTGGGGATGTGGACACCATGAATGTGGAGGAGATGCCAGCATAGAGAATGGCTGGAGCACAGTTCCTCTGTCGATGTCGATGATGACTTCCACCCGCGCACATTGCGTCTCCTGAATTCGTTCGATCGTCATCATCTTCCGGTGCTTTGGTACATGTACACACTGTAGCGAGCCGAAGCCTCATCAATCGCCGATTGATTGACAATCGGAAGCGAGTGCAGCGTCGGCTTACCTGTACCTGGTACTGTAAAATTTACAGTCTGTAATGCATGTAACTCGACGCTGTAAGAGGAATCACTGGGAAGATATTCCACTGCTTGGTCAAAAGTGCAGGTGTCAAGATTTACAACTCTTTCAGCGTTATTACTTAAGTTCTCCCTTTATTTCTGTAATATTATTCACAACGATCGTCCTGACAGCATCGACAACCCGTTTGATACTCTCTTCGAGTCTCAGATTCCGGCTCCAGCTCTGCGCGGCTTCGAGTACCAGCCCCCAGCTCTAGCTCCAGCACTGCGAGGCTTCGAGTACTAGCCAGCGTGTACAGCCTGCCCAGCATCTTCACCAGTACATGAACCACTCCGCCACCGAACGGATAAGTAGCTTGTATGTCGTCACATGTGTACTTTGGGCGTCGACACACTTAGTATGTCGCTGGATCCTCTGTATAAGTTGATATTATCGTCGCCGGATCCTCTAACTGTTGATATAATATCTAAAGCTGATAATATCATCTTTGGGAGTCGAGTGATCATGGGTTATTACGCTCACCAGGATCGCGCTCCACGCAGAGCGTGTTCGGGGATGAAACTTGGTACGAGGATGGAGAACTGCTTGGTGCAACTCGTGATGCCTTTGCAAGTCTAAGCCACGCGTGTACGACACACACGACCAGGATATAAGCACAAGGAAGCAGCTGCAACGTTATCCTCTGGCAGGATACCAGTCACGTCACAAAGATCGCGCGTTATCAACCACGTAACCAACGGCGTTATAGGAGCAAAAGTATCACGTCATGGTATGCTGTAAATCAATGTATTCGCACCGCTGCAAGCTCGATGTTTCAGGGGCGTGACACTTACACCCCCAGCAGCGCCATTGGGTGACTGGCCTGCGCGTTGGCGATTCACGTTGCTGTTTTGCTACATGTAGCGGCTTCTTCATGGTCATGATTCATGAAGCCCACGCGGCAGGTTTGAACCTCGGCATCGGATGGATCATTATTCTTTTGTCGGCGCAAGCGGAAGTTCCTGACTCGCTTCCGTCGTCCAAGACTCCAAGCGCGATGGGCTTCTCTTCGTTGTGGCGGACCAAGCCCCTATCGGTCATCCAAGCCGAGGAGAACAAGGAAGACATCCCTCGCACGCTCACATTTTTCGACCTCTGTTGTGTCGGTATTGGCGGCACCATCGGTAGCGGCATCTTCTCCACCGCCGGGTCCATCATCTCGGAGACCGCCGGACCTGCTGCCGTTGTGAGCTGGCTCATCGGCGGCGTTATCTGCTGTCTTAACGCTCTTGCGTACATGGAACTGACCACGCGTGTGCCGTCCTCGGGAAGTACGTACGCGTACGCCTACCACACGATCGGAGAACTTCCTGCTGTCGTTGCCGCGTGGCTACTGACACTGGAGTACGCTGTGTCTGGAGCGGGTGTGGCGCGTAGCTGGGGAGACAAGGTCGAGGAGTGGCTGTTGCTTGAACATCCCGACAAAAGCTTCCACTGGCTCAACCTGCAGTCTGCCAATCTCAGCGGTGGTCTCATCCAGTTCCTGAGCATGGTGGTGCTGCTGATGGGCGTTCGATTTGGCAAAGCGTTCGTGAACACTGTGACGATGATTAAGATGGTCGTGGTTGCCTTCATCATCATTGCCGGTTTCGCCGCCATGAATCCCGACAATCTGTCCCCATTCGTCCCAACGCGTACTGAGTTGGACGGCACGGCGGCTTTCGGAACGCAGGGTATTATCACTGGAGCTTCGCAGGCGTTCTTCGGATATGTTGGTTTCGATGAGATTTGCTGTCTTGCCGGTGAGGCCAAGAACCCCAAGAAGATCATGCCTGTTGCAGTTATGGTTGTCGTTGTCGGAACGATGGTTCTCAGCGCGCTTTGCTCCCTGGTGCTCGCCGGTATGGTGAATTACCTCGACGCTGGCAGTTTTGGTGACGGCTTCGAGGGCCACGGTTGGAAGTGGGCGGGTACTATCGTACGTGCTGGTGAGGTGGTGACGATGCCTGTTGTGGCGCTGATCGGCTTCTTGGCGCAGCCACGCCTGAATTACGCGCTTGCCTGCGACGGACTCCTCCCGCGTATCTTTGCCGAGGTGGACTCCAAAGGTAACCTGTTCAAGAACACGCTCATCACGGGTCTGTTCTTCACTGTGATTGCCGTCGTGGTGCCTTTCGACACGTTGTGGGACATTGTGAACTTCGGTGTCATGATGTCTTTCATCATTGCTAATGTGTCCCTCACCATGGCACGAATGAGGTCTCAGTCGCCCAAGTTATCCCCAAGTCTAGTTGCAGCGCTCGTTGTGACGGCGGGATGCACCGCCTTCCTGTACCAGGAGGGATACGAGAACAACTCGTCTACGGCGTGTCTGATCCTGGCCATCATCTTTCTCGTCATCACCGTGGGTATCTCCGTGGTGCTGTTCGTCAAGTGCCCGCAGTCTGCCAATGCGCCTGGACTGTTCTCCGCTCCGCTGGTGCCGTTCATCCCTATGATCTGCATTCTCGCTGACTGGTACATGATCGCTCAGATCGGCCACTTGGCTCTGGGACTCAGCGTGGCCTGGATGGCTGTCGGTGCGCTCTCGTACTTCGTCTACGGATACTTCCACGCAGAGTCGCGCTCCAACTGGAGCTTGTTGATGGGCAGCCTGCCCACCCACAGTGACAGCCTCTCGCAGCCTATGCTCTCGGCCAAGTACTCGGTGCAGGACCTCAAGTCCCCCGCCGTGTAGGTAGCTTTCACATGTTAGATCGAGGCAATCATCCGAAATCCTGGTACATGTATCTCTTCGTGCCCGAGAAGGGGGTCAAAATTTTGTAGTTCAGTGTATGTAGATTCAAATGTTTACTAAACAGCTACACTTGGTTGTGAGGGCACCCGCAGTAGGAACGCAGTGCTGTAGGACACTTGGTGTCGAGGGCCGAGCAGGACTAGACACAAGAACACAGGAACGATGTCCACGGAAAGACTGGGATTGAGGAGGAAACCTTGCGGAACCCCCCCCCCCCCCCCTCTTGGTTAGACTATGCTCATACTAGTCTTAGTATAGACGTGAGTCAATCCACCTAATGGTGACATCATTTGAGATCACTCTCGGCACTGTAGAACAGCGGAGCTCGATACATAACTGCTAGCGCCGACAGGTTGTGAAAGATGGTGAAGCAGTCCCTGCCTCGGGTAGAGCACAAGTAGACGTCGCAAGCGGTGCACTTGGTGCTCGTTTTGTTTGCTGTTGTCTGCCTTTGTACAGCAGCTCGCGCATTTAAGCGGCAAACGTGGCAGCTGCGTCGTTTGTCTACATGTACCAAGGTGTGGACGTGTTGAACTGCACGGGGCTGCTTTTTCGGGGAAAATAGTAACGGGGAGGTTCTGCTGAGAGAATCGCTCAAACGTCCTGCAAAGAGATTTTTGGACTGTGACTGGCCCTTTGGTCCTTTAGCCAATCAAAAATTCAACTCTAGAGATGGGGTCAATATGACCCTCTTCTCGGGCACGAAGAGATACACTGAACAACAAAATTTTGACCGCTTCTTGTGTTTTTATCTTGTTCTTCAATTTTTAAGTTGAACAACAAGAAAAAAGTTACACTTTCGTTTTCATAAAAAAACACTTTAATATTTTCACAAAGTTTAAAAAATGTTTTTGCATAAAAAACGTTTCGCAGTAAAATTACAACACCTTTTTAAAACGTTAAAACACAGTTGCGCCATTTTAACGTTTCAGCAAAGCAGTTTTTTAAATTATCTGAGACGGGCGCAGAAATACCCTTGAATTAAGTGTAAATCGGACCGTAATTCTGGTCAATTAGCAATTTCTCAAATCCCATGAGAGGGGGCCACCTGAGACGAGACAAGCGAGCTTAAACAAAATGTAAAAAGTAATGAGCGTCTAATGTAAAAATCAATGTACGTCTAATGTAAAACTCAATGTAAAAAACAATGTACGCCCAACGAGCCATTTGGCCAACGAGAGCGCAGCAATGAGCACGACAGCCAAGGAGCTGCCTCGCGGCTGGAAGGAGGTCGAGAGCAAGAGCCGCCCCGGCAAGGTGTACTTCCTGCACGTCAAGAGCGGCGAGAAGACCTGGAAGCTCTCACATGTGCACGCCAAGGAGCGCGAGTTCCGCCACCGTGCTGCAGCCGCACACGCCGAAAAGAAGAAGCTCCGTTCGGCCGACAGCTCCGGCGGTCCGGACAGCGTCCAGGTGCGTTACTCTGGCGAAAAGAAATAGCTAAAACGGTTTAAATCTGATTGCTGGAATGTGGTATGTGCTGAAACTACCTGCAGGCGCTGCATATCCTCGTGAAGCACTCGGGATCCAGGAGACCGTCGTCCTGGCGGCAGGAGACCATCACTCGCAGCAAGGCGGTGGCCGAGGCTAAAGCGGGAGGAATCCGTGAGAAGCTGCTGGCGTGTGTGGAGGCCAACCCTGATGTACGTTGGCAGTGAACGGGCGTCATAATGAGTTTAGGACTGACAATGATACTTTCTTGCAGAGACCTGAGGTTTTGCGCGAGCTGTTTGAGGAAATTGCCAAGGAGGAGAGTGATTGCAGCAGGTTTGTGCTTCAAGACTAAGCTTTCGACCTAGTGATGGCTTAGCTGATGTTTGTGCTGTTCTGCTCGTGCAGTGCGAAGCGTGGGGGCGACTTGGGACCGTTCACGCGCGGTAAGATGACTCCTTCCTTCGAAAAGGCCGCGTTTGCTCTGAAAGTTGGCGAGCTCAGTGACCTCGTGGAGAGCGACAGTGGCATGCACGTCATCCTCCGCATTGCATAACTAAACCCTCGAGTCGGCCAAACCTCGCGCGGCTAGAACTGTTGATTAACCAGCAAGGAGATGGAACAGATCTTGGAGTCTGGTATCGCCTTGGTTTATCTTGCCCCTACTGTCCACAGTTCACAGTCAACTACCGGCGCGCGAAACGCGATGGATACGTCTATGGGATGGATATATTAGCATTGATGCCAGAAACACTCTAAAGCTCGAACACCTTGGCAAAAACGTTCTCCTCTTCCGTGACTTCGCTGTCATCAGCGTCAGCGCCAGTCGAGAAGAGCGCTGTGCAAGGCTGGAACGCAAGTGGAACTTTGCCTTTCTCCTTACGCTTCAGCTGCTTGTCGAAGAGGCTCTTGTAAGTGATCTCCAAGCTCTCATCCACGTCAACAAACTGGTGACGCAGCTTCTCCTCGAACATCCGCGCTTTCAACGCTACGTCAGCGTTGTAGTGGTGCTTCATCGTGTACAGCTCCCACAGAGAGCTCTGCAGAGCGTTGCACTTGATCGGGTCCAGCTCGTCGTTAACGAACGGGTCGTGGCCATCCTTCAGCACCAGCTCGGTAGTTTCACTGGACAATTTCTTCGCCGCAGCATCGACATCAGTGCCGCTGGAGAGTTCTGCTCGGCGCTTGGCAGCCTTTTCTGCAGCAGTGAACGCACCAGTACGGTGGATGAGCTGCAGACACTCCTTGTGACGCAGAATCAAGTTGTACACCATCGGGATAATAAACAGAATAGCGCCAGGCTCAGCCGTGAGCGAACTGCGCGACAACCGCTTCGCAAAAGCTGCGACAGTGTATGCCGGCAAATGCGTGGACGATAGGAACAGGCTCAGCAGGCCGAAGAAGCGGTCGCGTTGCTTGGCCGAGTACAACGTCGGGTCGTCCAGAAGAGCATACAGCTTGTTGTAGAAGTCCGGCGAGTCGAAGTTGTAGTCCTGGATGAGGATGAACAGACTGTTCAGGGCCAGAAGACTCGTGACTCCGCCGATGCTGTATGAGTCCGTAAGAAAGTCTGCCAACAACAGCGGGTTCGCCAAGTGAGGCATGATCTCGTCTGGCAGCTGCACCAACACCCTCTTGTATGCCGCTTGCGGCAGCTTGTGGCGCAGTACGGCAATCCATGCCAGGCTGAAGCCATGTTGGTGCTGTTTCACACTGCGCAGACCCCTCGTCTTCTTGCTCTTCTTCTCCGATGCCTTCCGTTTCGCGCCAGAAGCCACAAGCACCTCTTCCTCCTCGTCATCGCTGTCCTCATCACTGCTCACCAGCTCCTGATCCGGTAAAGCCGAATCCTTTGGCTCCACAAGGAACGACGTGATTTCCTCCTCATCATACGGCATTTGCACCATTCCTAACATTCGCAACGCGTTGGCAACCAGCACCAAATCCTCTTCCTCGTCCTTCTCCTCCGTCGAGAACGCGCTGTCCAAAATCTGCGCCAAGTTCTTCAACTATCCACATAACAAAATACCACCATTAGCCTCAATCCAAAACTGCACGAAGTGATATCAGCAATAACCCTACCATGTAGTACTGCACATCCATGTAAGCACCAACGTACTCGCCCTTAAACACACTGGCCAACTCTCCTTTGAGTTTCTCGGTCTTCGCCAGCTCCTGTACCACGCGGGTGAACGTTTCATTGCCAAAAGTGGGTGCATTTCCTCCGCGGATCTCTCCCTCTCTCGATACAAACTCCATCAGCGTACGCAGAGCTCCAACACGCAAGTTGTTGTCCACTTTGACATCTCCGAGCCACTTCAGCATCTCCTGGATGAAGTTCACATAAACGCTCCAGAGCCAACTGCGGAACTTGTCGATGGCCTGTGCGTTTCCTCCCTTGGTCTTCTTGGTCTCCTTTGCCACGGGCTTGGGCTGCAGGTCGCCCTTCTCCAGGAAAAAGAGCAGCACGCGTCGCACGCTCTGCATGGCCGCCTGGGCCACCGCCCTGTCGCTGTGCTGCAGCGCCTTCACCACCTTGGGCAGCTCGTTGATCTGCTTGACATCCTCCTTGATCTTGGCCTCCAGCTGCTTGATCTCCGCCACGCTTGCCATGGTGGTCAACGTCTGTAGCTTTTCGAGATTGACGGCATTATTTGACTGGAGAGGGCGAAAAACCTATTTAAGGGAATTGATTGGTAGAAATTAATCATTTGTTTTCTGCGAATCATAAAGCGCTATAACAGAAGACGCAGCGGTCGCGAGTTGCTGTTGCCTGGAGCTCACGTACGCGTCTTAGAGCTTCTTCGCGATCGATACAGACCCTACACCACGTTCCCAGGACATTATTCTATCGTATCCTACTGTTTTTTACCCGTGTATCGCTTGAACGGAGCCATGGACGCCTCGGACGAGCGCGAGAACGACTATTTGCGCTTCTTGCGCGGCATGCGGCCGGACGACGCCAGTATTCAGACTTCCATGCGTGTGTACAGCTTCAGTTTATTGCATCGAATTGCAACGGCTAGAGATTAATTGCTGACTGTTATTCTGACGTTGTTGCGCTTTTATCTGATGGCTTCAGCTGATCTGTCGACGGCACAGTCCTCGGAGCTGGACTTCCGTACGTCCTTCGTGGGTCCCGATGGGCTGCCGGAGATCGACCATGATGGCTCTGAGTTTGCCAGAATGCTGCTAGCCCAAGCTGAACAGGAGCAGAAGGATACAGACACGGAGGCGGAGGAAGCAGTCGCAGCAGCCCAAGCGGAGGCGGAAGAGGCCGCTGCTGCTGTCAATGGCGTGCTGCAGCTATCGTCTGCGCGTGTGGAGACAGAGGAAGGTCAGGATCGACAGATATCGAAGGCTTCGCCTGCTAAAGCAACCGACACTTTTGTTGTGACAAAGAAAACCTGCAGGTACTACAACAAGGAGCGCGAGAGGTGTAAACGTGTGGCAACTGGACTGGATGGACGCTGCGCAATTCATAAGATTAGTCAGTTCTGCAAGCACCCAAAGTGCAACAAGTTTAACCAGGGAAACGGCTACTGCATCAAGCATGGTGGTGGGAAGAAGTGTAAGCACGAAGGATGCGAGAAGCAAGTTCAAGGCTACGGATACTGCTCCGGACATGGCGGGAAGCCCCTCTGCTCGGCTGAAGGATGTGAAAATAAGAGAATGGAAGGAGGACTTTGCAAGGCACATGGCGGAGGACGGTTTTGCCAGCATGAAGGCTGCAAGAAACGAGATATTGGCGGTGGGCACTGCATATCACACGGAGGTGGGAAAAAGTGCCAAGCGAAGGATTGCACCAAGGTCGACCGAGGTGGTGGGTACTGCAAGGCCCATGGTGGTGGCAAGAAGTGCTTGGCTGACAACTGCAAGAACTGGGCACCCGGTGGAGGCCTTTGTTTGGACCACAAGGGCCCTGGAAGGCGTTGCAAGACTCTTGGCTGTACGAAATACGACCTTGGCGGTGGGCACTGCATCGCACACGGGGGAGGTCGGAAATGTGTCGTCGACGGCTGTGACAAGATCCGTCAGGTAAACAAGCGTTGTCGCGGTCACGGTGGAAAGGTCTTGTGCTGTGTGCCGAACTGTGAACGTGCAGCTCAAAACCGAAAGCTCTGTAAGGCGCACGGTGGTGGAAGGTTGTGCCAGCACGAAGGTTGCACGAATAAGCAGAAAGGCAAGGGCCTCTGTATTCGTCATGGTGGTGGGACGAGATGCAAAGAGGAGGGATGCAGTGGTAATGATCGTGGCGGAGGCTACTGCAAAGGTCACGGAGGAGGCAAGAAATGCTCGTACACATACTGCAAGAAATGGGTCGTAGGCGGAGGCTACTGCGACGACCACTTGGACCTCGAGATATCCCATCAGCCAGAAGAGATCTCCCGCATCGCGGTGAGCTCCTATTTAACCAACGAGTCGGTCGCGACAATCTAACAGACACCCTCGTCTACAATGTAGCCATCATACTAATCACAAATTTTGTACGATGGCTACAGTTTAGTACCATTTTCATAGATAGTCTCATTTATCAGAGGAAAAAGTGTGCCACGTACCGCTCGCTATGCTCCGCCCTTGGCTGTTGTTGTGCGTGGGGCTGCTAGCTCCCACCTCCGTCTATGGCTCTGTGTCGCCCCCCATACAGTACAAGACGTACGCGGAGATGAGTAAGTTCTTGCTGGAGCTCAATTCCACCTTCCCGGACGTCGTGCAGGTGTCTGTAGCCCAAGAAACGTACGCTCTACCGTACCCCGAGGAGCTCCAGTGCATCGTGGACGATAAAACGGAGGCCACAGAGCCTTGCAAACAGTTTGTGGTGCATTTAACCAACCATTCGACGCTAGCGAGTGACCCGGAGAGACCCGAAGTCTTCATCAGTGGAGCTTTGCATGGCAATGAACGCGTCGGTCCCAATGCGGCCATTGAGCTCATCGCGCTGGTGGCACACGCAACATCCAGATATGGTACAGACGAGTCTGTGAAGCCGACGCTGGACACACAAAGGTGGCTGAAGGGGCTTGTGAACTCGAGGAACGTGCTGGTGACCCCCATGACGAACGCTTTCGGATACTCACACAACCGTCGTGAGGAGCTCACGGTTGATCCGAACCGAGACTACAATTACATGCGATCAGGTGCCGAGTGCATGCAGACGATGACTTCTCGTGTGGTTAATGAGATTTGGAGGGACCATATTTTCCAATTGGCGGTGACTTTTCATGGCGGTACTCGAGCGGTGTCTTACGAGTGGGGATCGCCGGATCATTACTTAAACGGCGATGAAAAGAACCCGAGCGAGAAGTCTCCAGATCACATGGCGCAGTTCCAGATCGCCCATACTCTGGCCAGCTTTGCAGGCGTCTTCCCGGATCAAAAGCTTTATCCAACCGGAACTATGAACGATGTTGTGTACGGTGTTACGGGTGGTATGGAGGACTGGGGATACGCTGCATCGTGGGAGAACCAGTTTTATGACGAAAAAGCTCAGCCATTCCATCCGTGTGAACCGAAAACGTTCGGTGGCTATCCGAAGGAGAAAACGGTCTACAATAACATCACTCACCGTGCTTTCAACATGCTGGTCGAGACTTCTAACAACAAGGAACCCGCAGTAAAGGACCTGGGGAACTTCAAGGAGCTGTACCAAGCAAACGTGGATTTCTACCGCACAAAAGGAGTCAAGACTGAGTTGGTGGGCCATGTACCGAGAAATGTCCGCCTAGCGCTTATGATGATCGAAATGGCGCAACCTCTGGTACGTTGGGTGGATGCTGCTGGATCTTCTCAGAGCCAAGAGCTGCTGAGTGTCTTCCCTGCTGCGAATCTGTATACCACCGATGCTAATCAGGTCACAGAAATGGGCTGCGGTGCTCTAGCGTGGGAGCGCAACCAGGTCACGACGTGTAACGTTTCCGACTGTAGTGTAGCTCACTCCAAGCTGCAGATCGCGTGGGAGGTGCTTGGTGCGCTCACTGTGGACAGCACTCACGTCCAGGTGTCTTCAAGTGCGGAGTTCGAAGACGACAGTATTTTGATGGAGACGTCTACGCAGAAGGGAACCACGCGGCGATTCTATGAATTTGCATCGGACTCGTCTGAAGCAGCGGCTACCAATGTCGATACGATGGGAACGTCACTATTCGTTTCGTGTCTTGACCTAGGCAATGTCACGTCCAACAAGCTCTACGTTCGAGCTGTAGCGACGGTAGATCAGGTATGTCCACTGTGCAGGATCATCTCTGTTCTGGAGCTAATGATTTTGTACTGCAGGATTGGAAAAAGCAAGGTACTGGTGACGAATCGCCCTCGCCTCAAGTGCCCCCACAGTCCCATCTAGTGAATGCTCGAACGAATCCTGAATGGAATTTCGAGTGGAATGGCCATAGAGTAAAGACTGCTCTCGAGTGGGCGTCTCCGGTACGTTTCCTATGACCTCTACAGCCATTGATTAAGGTGCTAACTTGTAAAACGTTTTTGGATTGCCAGGTCATCACTGTTGATATCGCCCAGAAACCAGCAGCAGCGACTACTGATGTGTCAACGTCATTCACTCACAGCACTTCAGCTGAAAGCGATAGCGAGGACAGTAACCATACCAATGACCCGCCCACTATTGGTGAAGAGAGAACGAAGGAAGCCTCCGACGAAGATGACGAAAGTGAAGACTCGAGCGACGAGGTGTCCACTACGACAACAGCAACATCATCTGCTAAGTCTGCGAATACCAAGACTAAAGACCAAAGTGATAACGAGTCGGACGACGACGGAAGTGAGGACAGCGAAGATGACAATGAAAACGAAGAAACCACGCTGGACGATGAGATGAAGGCGTCCGACGATCAGACTGCAACGGCCAAACCTTCCGACGGCACTACGGACACCACTGCTCTGGCTGCTACCGGCTCCAATTTGGACGATGAACCGTCTTCAGGGCTGCTTCAGCTCGGGTACCTCATCATGAGCTCGTGCGGCATGATCATCGTGCTCACCTTGGCGTATCTCTACCGTCGCGTATTCCGTCGCCCTCGTCAGCCGTACATGAACATCAGCAGTCTGGAGCAATCCACACGTGCGACTATCAGCAGCATCAACGATGAGGATTATGATGTGGATGAAGAAAGCGAAGACGACGGTGCTGGGCCACGAATCCCTCGCCATGCTCAATCCTCCAGAAGCGTCATGTAGACTGCAACTCGTCACACGTCACAGATTTTTACTCCATCACTTCATGTGTTATACACAACATTTGTCATCTAAAACAAAATTGCATCGGACATCATGAGCGAGTCCGAGTTGCCCCAATGTATCTCCACCGTACGTCTTCACCAGGTACGCTCCACCTCTATAACCACTACGTGCATGTCTTCTACCATTTCATCTAGCTCTCTTAAAAATCCCAGCCTCCAACTCCTCTTAACAGCTTCAGTATTGTCATTTTCTTACACTTAGATGATTCTGGATGGTCTTCTTGAGGAGCGGGAACTGCTCGCAATGGCTACGGACAGACGTGTAGGGCCCAAGTACCGAGGACTAAGGACCTGTGACGCCCATATCAACGCTATGCGAGAGCGAGGCAAGGCCGCAGAGGGAGGCGCAGACCCAAAGACTCTACCTCCTCCACAGCTGCTGTACGCTCAGTATCTCGACTGCAGCAGCGCTGTGCTGTGCCAGAAGTCGCTGGTGGAATGGGTGACTTGTATGGAGGCAGTGAAGGCGCAGCAGAAGCCTATTGGAGAGTGCGCGCTGCCTAAGAGGCTACTTGAGCGCTGTATGCGCGACTCGACCGAGGAGCTACTCAGAACTTCGCAGCCGGAAGCCTTCCGACCCAGCGCCATCCCGTAGATCCGTAGATGCCAATACAAGTAGAACGCGATGCAATCAGCACTCATCGCTCCACAAAAACACACATTTCCGCTTTGATTTGTATCTGTTTCTGGTTTAAAGAGGGACGCGATGGGGACAAGCAACACGCGATTCGAGTCAACCTTCGCACCTACGTGTTGAGATAAGGAACCTGACAGGGCCCGCCAACCCCAGCATGTCTTGTCTGTCTGTCGCAGGGAATTTCTAAACAATCTGGTACGAGTCCGTGGAGAGCAGCTTCTCGAACCCAAACGCAATGGGGGAACCATCCTCGATCTTCTGAACGGCCTCCACCTGCACGTCGCTATACACGCTACGCGAAAAGAACGAGACGGAGATGGGGAAGAACGCGTCCATATTGTTGCCGCGCACCGAGAACTCCAGCGTACCCGAGTTGTTGCTGTAAGAACGAAAACAAAGCAGTTTTAGTCAAGGCATCAAACAGCGAGCCATTGTTGGCAATCATAGATACGTACGCAGAGCTGATCTGATCCTGATGCCATAGAAGTACGCCTTCGCCCGAGTTGTGCTGGTATTGTCCATCCACATTGGCGACGCTCGGCGCGTCGGGACCACCGAGCGGAATTACGACGTTTACGTTGTCCAGCACCATGTCTCGGTTCAACGAGTACTCGACACTCACGTTCATCTTGCCGTTGCCTTCCTCCTCGGGCCAGCATGTAATGTTCAGCGGCAGCATCGACTCGTCCTGTGTCTTCAAGCTCCATCGCAGGAACGCCACACGAGAAGTCGGGAAAGGCTTGGACGAATCCCGCAGGGCCAGCACTGAGTCGCTGTCATAAAGCTTCTTGTCCACCTTGGGGTGCGTCTGGTAAGAAATGCCTTCTGCTCCACCTGTACGCAGCTTGAGACGGCAGCAGCCAGCGCTCGGGTCGTTCACCGACACGTACATACTGCCCTTCACCTCCAACTGCTCTAATGCGCCGTCACGAGTCAGCACGACCGTCATCTTCTCCTCCACCACCGCTCCAATCGGGTCGTGGCTTACAGCAGCAGCCACCTCGGGCTTCTGCACTGTCTCAACCGCAGCACTCATAGGTGGGATTTCCTTCAACCCGTCTTCAGCCGCCATCGCGTCCATGAACGACTTACCGCCGCTGCCCAGACCCATCCCCTTGCTGCTGGTCGAGCTGCCCAGCTTCATACCAGCGGCCTTGGACACCACAGGCTCCGGACGGCTATTGTACGAGGTCGGCGAGGTCGCAGCAGGTGAACTGGGGCTGTTCATAAAGCTGTCACTGCTTCCACCGCTGCGTGGAGACTTGAACGCGTTACTGAACGAACTGCCGAACGAATTCTGCGAGCCGAATCCGCTACCTCCCATGCCTGCACGCTCCAGCCGTGCACGTTCGCGCTGTTCCTCCTTGATACGCGCCGTGTGGCGCTTCATGTCGTCCTTGGCGGCAGCGCGCTTGCTCTCGAGGATCATATTGTGCAGCTTCTCCTCGTGGCTTTCCATCTCCATGTTGACGCGGATCTGCGAGACGTTAATGTTCTCCGAGTGGCCACCAGCCGTGATGAGCTCATCGAAGCCGAATACCAACTCGAACTGCTTGTCACGGATGGAGGCCTCGCTAAGTGGCGCGCAGATATCAGGCACGAGCTTCGACAGCACTTGGATGGTGTGCAGATCCTCCACGATGTTGCTGGTCTTGTTGGTGATAATGAGCACGAAGAAGCTCTCCAGAGGTTGATACACGTAGCGGACACTCTCCGTGTCGATGAACGTGTGCTCACGGGAGCCACTTGACAGCAGCTTGGGGAAGGCCGCCAGCAAACCCTAATAAAGGCAATATTTCAGTCAATATAACTCTGATAAAATCTAATAAGACGGTGGAGACACCCACCTCTAGACGGATCCGAGTGATCTCCACGAATTGGCGCGCCACGAGCACTATAAACGTAGCAATAAGACACATGGGAGTGTTATAAAGCCATAGACAATGTGTGTGGATCTACTGAGGGACGTACCTTTGCCATTTCTGGTCAGCAAGGAGGCCGAGAGCACAACCTACGCATGTGTTTAGAGACACATTGCACAGTCCCCAGAGCGAGTTAGCAGGTGAAACTGGTGGGAGCAGATAGATAGAACACTGAAGAATGTAGGAAAGGTGTCGATAGTGTGTCGAAACGGTTGTAAACGCCACCAGAGAGACGCCAAGATGACGCGGATACTCACCATTTTGCTCGAGGAATCCTTTCCTTATCTTACAACAACGCGGCCCCCTCTATACGTGGAGCTTCGAGGGGGGAATACGCTATTTTGGCCAATAGCAGGGCTCCACGATCAAGGTCAATACTATTGGATGAAACTGAAAACAAAGACTTTATCTCCACCAATAGAAAGAGAGAAGCAAGTTGAAGTGCATCTGATATGGTCAATTCACCAGCAATTGGACTCGAGAACTTCCAGGCTCTTACGTGCTGCATCGTTTCCTCTGTCTCGTATTCAAACCACAGTCACCATAGTGCTACGTTGTCTTGTCACCTATTTTTATAGCCAAGGCTCCATCTATAGAGCTGGTTTATCCACCCCACACTCACTATCCAAATGGTCTCGACCTAGTGCTTCTACAACCTCCAATTATCTCAAGAAACACGTGATCTCCGTCATGGCGGACGCTTCTGGTCCACACACTGCAGCGCTGGCGTCTCCGCTCGCTCCGTCCAAGATGCCGTCAACCGCAGCGATGCACGACTCGATGTCGTCTGGAAGCAACAGCAACAGCTGCAATTCCTTGCCGATGCCTGCTCACCGACGGTCTTCCACCCGATCAATGCTTCTTACATCGCCAGGGCCTCCATCTCGATCCGGTCGGGTCACCCCAACGATGAAGAGAGAAATGAGCATCACGGAGCAGATTGCGAGGCAGACACGCAAGTCCACCGTGCTCGACCCGAAGAACGCGTTGCTGATCATGGCTATCCCGGACTACGACGACTACAAGATCATGCAGCCTTATAGCTGTCGGTCGCTCTCGAACAAGAGCAAGTTTGTTGGAGGCCGCGACTTCATCACACGCCACAACCCACAAGAGGTGAACGATTTCAAGATGCAGTATTCGCGCGATATGGGCAATCTGAACCGACATCGATCCATTCTGGCGCCACCGACGTCCAATCTCTCAGCTACCGGACTGTTTTCGTCTTCGTCCGAGTCTGTTGGTTTCCTCGCATCGCCTAGTAACAACGACAAGTGGTTGAAAGACGGCTCGTTATGGCGGAAGACGTTCACAGCCACCATGAAAGCCTGCTGGGTGCTAACGGACTACGGCATTCAAACACTAATCGGTCCAGAGTACAAAGTAACAGCGCGAACCCCAGTGCTGCCAGCCATTCCGTCTCCAAGGCCTCAGAAACCACCTGCACTCCCATTATCCTCTCGGTTGCCTACGCCAGCGAGACCAGAGACCCCTTCATCGCTTGCGTCGTTTTCGGCTCGCGAATCCGCACGGAAAGGAATAGGAGTGGATCTAGCGGACGAGAAGACGTTAGCAGCTCTCTCGCGACTTGCAGTAAGCCTCCCCCGGCCTCGTACGCCTCCTTTCTCACCATCAAAGCAGTTATCCAAGCTACAAAGTGCGAGAAGCACTAACGAGAACTCAGCCTCAAACCCGCCAAGCTGCTTCGATGGAGCGGAACTGCTTTCACTCGCTCCGTACGCGGATCTTTCGTGGGAACGGAATGATGAAGGTGAACGAAGTCAAGCTACGTCTCCCCACCACCAACCGCAACAAAAAACGTGTGGGTTTCCGCCAACTTCTCCCGAGCGGCTTCCAGCAGTTTCTCCCACGCATCAACACTTTGCGATGGAGGTGTCACCACCATCTCTAGTATTGGGCACACTGCAAACCGGACAAGTATACCTGTTCCCCGTACGCGTTCGAAACGTGGGGGTCCGACAAGAGCGCTTCCGTGTTAACCGGGTTGTCGCCACCTGTGCGGGCTTCGACGCCAGCATCGCGGAAGCCAGTTATCAACGGGAATCTGCACGCCTAGCGCCAGGCTTGGCAGCTATCGTCACTGTGGCGCTAAGCTTTCATCACCCTGGTCGAGCGACGGGCTCTTTGCATGTGGAAGCCGAAGGTCTTGGCTTTTGCGATATCGATATAAAATGCATCGTGCGATAGATTAGCTACTCGGTCTTTAGAAGAAAAAAATCAAAAGAAACCTCGAGAAAGGCACCAACAAATAATTTCTTCTTGTCAGGCTGAGTGCTACAGTGCAGCAATGGCTGCCGATGAGGCTGGTGCCGAAATTCCTGTAGGATTGTCGGAGGGGTCTGCGGAAGATCGACAGTGGGGGCTTCACGTCGGTGATATAGCTCAGGTAGTGCAGGGTCGTTCGGAGAAGTACACTTACGCGCTTTACTGTGGTCGTGGCCGTGTGATACACGTGTGGAGTCCGTCTCGTCGGAGTTTTCGAGTTCGTGTGGATTCCTTGCGTGGTCTGAAGGCTTCCGGTTACGTGGCGACGAAATGTTCGAGGGAACTGGACGACTTCTTTCACGAACTGCTAAGCGTCACGCCGACGAACCCTGACGAGGTCATTCCACGTGTCAAGGAAGCTCTTCACAGCACTGCAGCCTCTCGCCAGTCGAGTTTGTCTTTCATTCTCTTCGCTCGATACGGTGACACCATTTTCACGTTACTGGCGCTGCTCAAGGATGCGTACTGGGTCGCTGTGGACGGGTGGATACTTGGGAGCTCATACAACGAGCACTCCGCTGATACTTCTCCGTTAGAGTTACCGATTTGTGCAACTCGACGCAGTGGCAACAACCAAGTAGCGGGACCTGCCATAAAGAGGTTCTTCGGAACTGTCGGTGATCTCCTGATCAGCGAATGGCTTGGAAAATCTCTCAGCGACTTTTCAAGGATTCTCGCATACCGAGCAAATGGTATCCGATTCCGGTGCCTTCCAGTATCATGTGTCTAGGTAAATTGCTCGGTCTTCCTTTAAATCGGAATCTAACGTATACTGCTAGCCCCGTTGCTTCTGCAGTACAACATCCAGCAGGCGGCATTCCAACTGCAATGCATCGTCTCACCTACAATTCCGGAGCGGATGGCCGGAGATCGCAGTGTGTAGAGACAATTTAAACTGACAATCCTTGATACTGTAGAACTGACTCGTGCTTATCCTCAGAGTTTGCTGGATGGACTTCACGCCACTCAAAGTGATGCTGCTCAAGTGCCAGCATTACATGTGCGACCCGTGTCTTCGCATGTTGCCAAAGCGAGAGTGCCCGTATTGCCGGTGACGTCTTTTTTTTTCAGTGATCAACGAATGGCGAGTTCTCATTCTTGTCCTTGCTGCTTGAATAGCGGCTCAATCCGATTCGCACAACCAGTTGGTGCGTTCGTGAAGCGAGAGGCACTTCGTCTCTTGATGGAAGCGATGCAACTTGGCTACATGTGCTTGAAGAGATGGCCACCTAACCCTATGAAAAAAAATTATTTTCGTTTTAGTCTTTGGTCCAAATTGTGATTGTGTCTTTTACAAACTTTTAGTCTTTGTGATTTTGGTCTTATGTCTTAGTTTTGACATCTACCTTTCTGGACCAAAAGACAATTGTGTCACTTACAAACTTCAAGTCAAAGTTTCAGACTATTTTCGAAAAAAGTACTTTTGGCATGTACAAGCAAACGACCGCGATAATGGAGCAGATCCGGGAGCTCGCGAACGGGAAATGCATCCGCAAGTACTCGCCAGAACACCCGTTGTTCGACCCCGGTACGCGCCTCTGGGCGACTAAGTATTACCAGAAGCCAGAGTACGTCGACAGTTCAGCAGTAGAGACAATAGTAGGAAAATGAATGGTTTCGTGAATGTCATATTTCAGGTCGATGGTGCAGCCGGGAGAAGACGTAGGTGAAGACGAACAATCAGCGTCGATCGCTTGTCGACTGGCAAATTGCAACGTGAATTTTCAGTCCGTGACCGCGTACGAGGAGCATTACGACATGTACGTGACAATATTTAGGAACAAACAATTGAGACTGAAGACTAAGGGAATATTTTGCCGGAAGGGTGCACCGCAACGTTTGTCGAGAGTGTTCCAGGTCGTTCCTGAGCTTACGTCTGCTGGATATTCACATTAGGTGAGGAATTTTGCATTGAATTTAGAGAGAGGAACTACAGTCGTTGACTGTTTATTCTGCGTAGTGAGACCCACGACGCATTCTTCAAGATTTTGTCCAAGAAGAAGCCGATGTACGTGTGTCTGGTGGACGGCTGCCCTGAGATCTTCCAGCACGACGACAAACGAACAAGACACTTAGTCCACGTTCATCAGTATCCGGAGTCGTTTTCGTTCCACCAGCGTAAGGCCAAGGGGAAGACAACCAGACGTACTACCGGTGTTCACAAAATAGAGGGAACTAATGAACCGGAGGTGGACGCTGAGACGATCAAGAAACGTGAAGCACGGAAACGCAGACGTCAACAAAAAAAGAAGAAGCTCATCGAGCAGGCTAAGCTTCAAGAAGCTGACATGCAAGTGGATGAAGGAGCAGAAGCGCAGGAAAATGGGGAAGAAACCAACAGTGAAGTGCCATCGAGTGAGGCTACCGATGTCGACATGGTGGAGCTAGAGGAACGTATGAGCGAGCTGCGAATTCCCAAAAACATCCGCTTTGGTCGTAAGCGGAGAGTCTGAGCAGTGCAAGAGACTTCCAGATTAACTACAATTCTCAACCTTCGGCACGGATATGATGGCTTAGTGCCTTCATCGAACTATACCGCTACTGTCCGGAACAGAAGAGTCTCCACTGCTTCGTGATACTCACTTCGAAGACGCAGTAAAAGTGTTCGCCACGGGCTGAATCGGAAGCCCCGAATAGGCTCTCGAATGAGCGTAAGGAAAGGCGCGAGACTGTGAGCGTTGTGTTTGGACGTCAGCTCCCGCATTGTAGGCTCCAAATGCCTCAAAATTGCGACGATAACATACACCTGGAAGCAAGAAGGTCATGCTTAATCAGCTTCAGTTATCTTTGACACAGCATATTGTACACACGTACCTGAAACTCAGCGCCATGGAGGACGTTGAAATACGTGTAGAGTACTACATTTTCCCAATCAAAGTAGTTCCAGAAGCTTTGACTGTGCCATCGTAGCACAAGACTCAACAGTGAGCAATGACATTGCTCAATGACTTGCAAAATCTGCGCAACAAGCACGACAATTAGCACTTCGGTCTTCTTCAACAGAACAATAAACACAGCCTAACTCACCTGAGGAAATTCCTTTTCCAAAATGGTCTCGACCCCTTTGGCAATTGCCACTGCAGTTGGAGCAACATCACCAGCAACGCCATTACATTTCGGCCAGAGAAACCCAGCGGATGGACTTGCAATGCAAAGCGACAAGAAGCTCAAGATCTCGGCTTCGTCGTACGTCGGATGCAGCACCAGCAACATTGTGACTGGAAAGCAGTCCATGGCCACCTTGCCAAACTTCTTGATGACGCAATGCAGCATCGTGGGCGATGGCTCGAGCGATAAACCACGTGCGTAGTTCTTGTAGAGACGATTCATCAACTTACGCTCCGAATCCGTCGGGAAAAATGCCTCGCCATTTTGTGTGGAGCTGGCGACGGACTTTCCATTCATCTCGACTCCGTTAGAATTTGCTGGTGGCTCCAAACGACTGCGCTTGCTTATAACCAAATCGTGAATGAGTTTGGCGAAGACCATAGTGAAGGCGGCAGCTGGTTTGCAGGTAGTTAAAGGAGGGTTTACAGCAAGTTCAGCTTCCAGAGCGCTTACCAGCTCCCATGAAGCTTGAGAGATCAGCACAAAATCCATAGGAGTCGATAGTCCAGCTTCGACGCCATCTTTAATAGCTCGGAGTATTTTCTTCTGCGAGGTGAAGACAAACGCAGATGGAATCTTCTCTTCAGTTGAAGCTTCGTAACTGGTTCTCGTCTCGTTGAAGGCGAAAAGTTCGCATTGAGGCAGCTTTTCGCTTGGACCGCCAATCACCTCCAACTCATAGTGAAGCTGCTTCTCCAAAAACGAGCACGAGCCCAGGATCTCGCTGCCAGCGCAAAACGAGGTGCGTTGAGGTGAGCACTTGTCATTAAAGTCCAGCAGTTTGAACTCACAAAGCAGGCCACTGCACTCGAGCATGGATGGCACACTGGATACGAGCGAAAGGATCAACTGGAACGCCACACAACAGGTGTCTTCTGCTTGGCAGGAACTCGTGCAGAATCCAGCTTTGTGAACGGCAATTGTCTTCAAAAGGAAGTCCACTAACGGATTGCGATCACGCGAGATAAGTGCTGACGATGCGAATTGAGAGCTCAGGCAACACCGCAGCCATTGCAGGCGTCTCATGGGTAGCATCAACGGCTCTGGCCATTCGTCGTCGGGGCTGTTTAGAGCTACCGTAAAGTCGACCGAGTCTTGGAGTTCGTTGATGAGTTGAAAGAGGATTTCTTGGACACTGCAAAGGCTAAAAAGCCTCGTTGCAGATGCTGAGAAAGACAAACAACCTAGTAATTCTCGAAACCTTGGGGTCGCCAATTCAAGCTGCTGGTATACGCGTGTACTTGGCTTGTTGTGCATGATGTGTACTCCTTCCACCGAGTGGCTAAGAGCACTAGCAATACAACTGCTGAGATGAGAAAATTCTGGGTTATCACGCTGCTGTGAAAGTGATCCGCAAACAGTCCAGAGCTCCTCGATAAGCCCAACTCGACTCGCAACCTCGAATAACTGAGGCACAACGGCTAAATCTGCGATTAATTCAAGAAGTTTGCTTGAACCACAACTCCATTGCTCACTCGAAGTCTCCACTTCACATTTCAGCAATTGTAGGGAACGTTTGCTAAGCTCAAACATGAGTCTCACGGTATCGAAAGTGGGGGGTTTAGCAGCAGCTTTTGCCACGGCCTTGCTCGACAACACCATGCGGAAGATATGCTGGCCAGCAGCTCGAAGATCGGAAGCGTTGAGAACACCACGTCGAACTCGAAGCGATATACTGTCAGTCACTAGATGGCATACTTCGGCAGCACCCTTTGACTGCCTGAATGGGAACCACGGATTCTTTTCTTCCAGTTCTGAAGGAGTATAAGTAATCTCTCCTAAGATGTCTGTCAAGCAAGCTTCGATCATCTTACAAAATTACCCCACTGTTAGTTAACCGAGCTAAGTCATTTCACAGTTATATACATACCTTTACGAGGGCTGCAAGTAAATCGTCAAACGCTGCATCATGAAGATAAGTAGCTACACTATTACAGATGCTTGTCGACCACTGCTCGTAGTACAGCAAATCGTCGCATTCTTGTAAGAGCTTGGGAGTCGTTACAATAATCTACAAAAGAACAAAAGTCCTTTAGAACGTCAGTTTACTGTGAGGAGCAACAAAAAACAGACCGTTGCTACAGAAAGCACGACGGCATCAATGACTCCATTTCCGAGGTGCTCATAGTTGATTTCCAGATCATCGCGCGGCTTCTATTGACAGTCAAAAAGTCAGCAATGAATTATCTCCATATGAAGGTGTCATCACCTCTTCAGACACTGAAACCTGTATAGTGCGATATAGGGAATCATTTTCCGCCGCAACGATCTCCCGCTCAGGTTTCTTCCAGCTCGTATGCCGCTGTTTAATATACGCGTGAGCTGGCAGTCGTTGCCACCGACTGACCAACTCTCGCCCTTGTCGATACTCGCAAAGGTATGACAAGACCATCAACACCTGCGCGAAATTAAAACATTAGCAAAACATCACCTGACGTCCGACTAGAGTGCTAACGTACACTCTGGGTAGTGCGTTTTCCAGGTCCACACATCGATGAGTTCGCTGGTTTGAATGTAGATAACGGTCGCACTCGAGACAAGCCCTGGAGCAGATCAGCGACGAAGCCAGAGTCTTCAAGCGCAGCAAAAAGCTGCCGTGGGTTTGGGGCGTTGAGTATCCACAGCTTAAACCATCGCGCTGGATGGGGATCGACTAGGAACAACAGCATAAGAGGATGGATCTGCTTTGCTTCGACCTCAGTTGAATTTTTCGAGTACGTCGTAAGGAGGCGGAACGTCGAGTGCAGGAGCTGGGCGAGTGTTTCAGCAGAAAAGTAGACCCAGTGATACATGACCTTGTGCAGTAGCACCTGAAATACGCGAAAACAATCTAGAACAGCGATGGTTCGTTGGTCCGAGTTTTCATAAATGTCTTGGCGGTGTAGGAACAGCTCTCCAGTCTCCAGTTGCGACCCCATAAAGTCGAGAACTGCCCAATACAACTCGGCAAATTGAGTCGCATCTTCCACTTGGCCCATCAAGTCATAGACAACCTTCTTGGATCGTTCAGCTGATTCGCATCGTTCCCCTCGAATTTCCGTATCCAGAAACAACCCAACAACTGCTGAACAAGCGGTAGAAAATAACGGTCCAGAATGGATAATCTCCACAATGGGGATCTACAGTGCCAACAGTACGTGAGCAGTCAACAGCAAGATAAAATAAATAAATAAAAACTCTACCTGCATCAACTCATCCAGGCCAAACGCTCGCTCGACTAGATCTTCACTCTGCATGCGTCGTATCGTCGCGGGGAAATCCTCCATACACGGGAAGCTTTCAATACAAATAGCGGGTTAGTCCTGGTATCGACAACCAGAGGTCAACTGGTTTCCCACCTTATCGCCGACCTCGACATGTCGTTAAAGTCTTCGTCGAACGAAAGTCTCTCGAAGGAGCCACTCTCGAACGTCTGTTCCTCTTGTTCTGCTTCTCGTTCTACCTCCGCTTTCAGCTGCAAAGCTCTCGTCTCCTCAAGTTTTTCCCAGAATTTAGCCAGGAAGTGTCTGTCTGGGTTTGCAGCTCTCAGTAGCTTCTCGTCAGCATGCAGAACCTCCTTTAACCTGGTCACCTGCATCTCCACGTCTCTCTGCAGTTGCTGCAGCGCTGTTTCTAGCTCAATACTCGTCTGCACTTTAGTTATGGCATTTGCCACAACTAGTGCCGGGTCCTGTTGCTCGCCAGTAACTGCGTCGCCAATACAGCGACCTATCCGCGTCTTTAACACGCTTCGGATGAACTCCACCACTTGCAGCTGCCAGAAAGAAGGTTCCTGGTGTTGCAGAGCCAGAATTGTCGAGTGGAAGGGGCTCACCAGGTCTTCGAGCTGTCACAACCGAATGCAAAGACGGTTAGGAAAAACCTTCCAACGTACGCATTCACAACGCACGGGCGTATTCTCCTGTAGTGGATACAGCGCGGTGTCGACAAGAGCGCGCTGCTGTAGCAGCAGCTCGTCCAGCGCAGTGGTCGCTTCAAGCTGCGCCATTTTCAACTGGCAAGATCGCCACAATTGCCACAAAAAGAAAACAACCATCACTCTAATGTGGTACCGATATTTTTAATTGTGGCAAAATGCGTCGATGGGAACTGGCGCTCGTGGTGGCGGTGGTCTTGCTGTGCCAAGGCGGCGTATTCTACCTGCAGGCGTGGCGCTGTCATCTGCAGACCACTAGCGACGATGCACTCACTGTACTGGTCGTGACGGACGTGCATCTCCTGGGCAAACGGCGACGTAACTACGTCGAGCGGCTGTGGGTGGATTGGCAGGTGCGCACGGCCGCGCGGGCGGCTGTGGACGTGCACAGGCCCGAGGTAGCTTTGGTGTTAGGCGACCAGTTCGACGAGGGCACTCGCTGGACGCCGCGCGCGGATTGGGACGAGTACGCTGGACGATTCTTCCGGGCGTTCGGAAGCTTCCTGCCTTTGAAAACGCTCTATCTAGTAGGCAACCACGACGCGGCTTTCGGTCGGGACCTGCGCGTTGAGGATCTGAAGCGCTATGAAGTCACATTTGGTAAGGCGAACCGTATCGACGAGATTCAAGGTCACACTTTTGTGAGTCTCAATACGATGGCGCTGGACTCGGACGTGGCCAGTAAAGAGGTCAAGACGGAGGCCAGGAGCTTCCTCAACAGCGTAAACTTTGACGATCTACGGACACGTACGACTGGAAGCGTGATGCTGCTCACGCACTTGCCGCTTTTCCGTGTGGATGACCTGCAGTGTGGAGAAGAACGGCTTCGTGAATCGGGTCACGTCACATACGAAGCCCCCGACTTCAAGTACCAGAGCCACCACCACGTTCTGTCAAGCGAGCTTTCCAAGGAGTTACTGGACAAGGTGCAGCCCGACCTGGTGCTGTCGGGACACACGCACGCGTGGTGCGCGTACCAGCACCCGGACGCGTCTGCAGTGGAGTACACGGTGCCGGCGTTTTCGTGGGGACAGCGGCCCGATCCGAGCTACGCGCTACTGCGACTGCCACGTGCAGGTCACGCTGGTATTCAGAAGCCAACGGTGACGGCCTGTAACTTGCCGCACGAGCCGTTCATCTTCGCTACGTACGCCGCGACAGCTGCCTTTGTCATGCTGGCCCATGTCGTCAGATTCGTGAGGAGACTGCGTGCGCCGAAGGCCAAGGACGCGTAAGCACGACGATTGCTGTAGCACACGGTCATCAGTCTGAAGGCGATGATGCATGGCTTCCGGTTCAGCTGAGATTAACGACGGCTCAGCTGAGCAACGTGGTTTCCGACCATGTCTGTCGCTGGCTTACAGTCCACCCGCTTCAACACTAAAAAAACTTGTAAGATTTTGGGGGCCGCGCATGCTTTTTTGCAGCAAAAAGCTTGCAGCTGCAGTGCTGTGTACATGTATATACTGGTACATGTACAGCGCACAGAACACAGGACGTTTTCATCAGTCGATCTCCACATATCTTGCATGAAAAGAGACTTTGAGGGTTTTTTTTTTTTTTTAGCAAAGATCGAGCGCTCGGAATCCGAGAATCCCGGACCGGGATCACGGTGATCATCATCACCACCGCCGGCAAACCCGCGCGCAATCAAGGCTTACCCGGTTACGCTGGCCGTGTTAAACACCGCGTTGCGCTTCACCCACGGTCCGATTGCAGTGCAAGCTGCACCGCGCGTTTGCTGGGCCAAAGCTGGGACCGCGGTCTCACGACCTGCTTTAACACGTTGAAGTTGTAAGTTTCCTGATCCACGCCAGCTCTGCATCGGGACCCCGAAGTTTGTCAATGACAAAGTGGCAATTTGTCATCGACGGTCGAGTTGCTCAATCTCCACGGCAAGGCCGAGGTTTATCGGGCATTTCTGAGCTTTCGCAGCTTCAGAAAGTGGCCGCCACTCTGCTGACGACAAAGTGGCGCTGATCGGCTTTGAGCACAACTGCAACACATGTACAGTCGGACCTCGCCCTGCCCGTCTCCGCTCATGAAATCCGTCTCGATTACAGGGCCCCGTTTAACGTCGCCAAATCACCATCGGAACCTCCCACCGTAAGCCTCTGCGCCGCCTGCTACAAGCATTCCTGGCCGCAATGCCCTGCAGTGAGCACGGAAGTCATCTTGATGGCAAGGCTCGTCACAAAACGCGTTGCCTGGGACGGAGAACGTTCTCCCTGTGCAAGGCCATCGAGTCGATGATCGACGTGTGGTTGAAGCGAGTCGAGGAGGACTTCAACCTGTCAAGTGACGGACCGTCGCTGCACCGATGAGCTGACGCGGCTCTCTTTTCATCAGTTGCAGCGTTCTGATTGGCCAGTTGCGATTACGCGCACCAGACGCCGATTGCTCCGCACTATGCTCGACTGGCTCGACGGACTCCGCTACGCCGGCACGAGGCGAGTAGCAGGCGAGAGCTCATGGCACTGCAACACCTTCATTGCCGCTAGCACTCGTCAATATCCATGAGGCATCAATAATCGATTTGATTCGGTTTCTTCTCGCGCCACACATCGCATGATGAGAACGCATTCGATTTTCTTGCGTTGGGCTCCTTGCCACGGTTATACAGCTATTGTATAAAGAGCAGCTTGATTTGTACCACTACATATGCCTTTTGTAAAGTCAAATACTGTCTATCTGTAGTTGAACTTTTATTTCTATACGTTTGCTCTTCAACTGTCGTTTTCATAGCCATCATCTGCCCAAAATACGAAATACAAAGCACCCAATTTATGACAATTTAGGGCTCACGATCGTGTTCGCCAGCATCGTCCAGTCCTCAAGAGACCAGCCAAAGCGCAGATCGATCTCTTCCTGAAACTTTCACAATGGAGACGCCACTAGCGCACACTTTCCACCCGGACGACCTGTACCCATTCCTCGAGGGGGAAGCCGTGGACTCACCCGACAATGAGCTCTTCATGGGCGTCTACCCGTCCTCCATCGCTGACTTGGACTTCGCCGCCACTGTGCAGGCGCTGCCCATGCACCAGACGGACACATCCGCCCAGCTGCAGCTCAAGACCTTCGACGACAGTCTGCTCCACCAGCCTCTGAACCTCCCGCACGCTCATGACAGCGCATTGCTCTCCCCTTCGGCCTTCCATGACGCTCCGAAGCAGCAGAAGACCTTCTTCGGCTCTTCGCCCCGCAAGAACTCGCGCGTAAGCGGTCGTCAACGCCCGAGACCCCGTGTCGCATCTGCTCCGAGCTCTACACGCTCGGATTCGCCCATATCCTCGCCACCGTCGAGTGTTCACGGTGGTAGCGATGGTGGAGGCTCGAATTTGAGGGACTCGGAGGAGATCCTGAACGCTCCTGTTAAGAGCCTCACCGAGGAAGAAAAGAAGCTGCGACGACGTGCACAAGTGGCTAAGTCGGCGAGGAAGCACCGCAACCGTCAGAAAGAGGAGCTGGCGAGACTCCGGGAGCAGGTGCAGATGCTCCAGGAGCAAATGGCCATCATGACTCACCACCAAGGATCCACCTCCCCCACTAGCATCAAGCGTGAACAGGAAGTAATTACACAGCACCGTAAGCGCAAGAAAGTCGAGGAAGAAGAGGAGGAAGTGGGCGGGGGAGTTCTCACCAACCCAAGCGTCGGTCTTATCTCCATGCCTCCGCAGAAGCCGCACATCCAGCACTGGTACCATCGCCTACCTGTGGACACGCTCGAACGGTCCAATATGTTGACGCGTATTGCCGACAAGCGCATGGTCATTGGGGAGCAGTACATTCGCGCCGAGTTTGGCCCTAAGACGTCGTATCCTTTGACGGACATCAAGCTGAACTCGAACGGCCCTGATCTTGAGATCAAACAAGTGCGTGGACGGATTGTGTCAGGCTTTACCCATCACGAGGTGGGCGAGGCCTGCTGGAACTCGTTCTCGAACTTTATTTTCGACGTTCCGGAGCGATTCCGGCGCCACGTGACGTGCGAACGTCTAATGGAGCTGGACTCCAACACTCGCTATGGACGCACGATCGTTCCGCTGCTGCGCGACCACAAGGGACGCATGGTCTACTTCCACTCGTACTTCTTGGTTCGACGACACGTGCGCGATGACTACGTGATGATCACGTGGGAAACCATCACAGATGACGACCTGTACCCTCCGCCAGCAGACGAAAACCCAGAGACGACATTGCGCAACGACGAAGTTGGATGGTACGTCTTCTCTTGAGCTTCCTTCGGTTCCCATGTGAATTGTTTTACTAACGTTGTATTTTGTTTGATGCAGTATGATTCTTGAGTCGGAGCCCATGCCGGACCAAAGTGTTCGCACCACGTTCCGTTCCATCACGCACAGTACACCACCCGTTGGGGTCTTGACCCACCCTCGTGGCAAGGTGAACGAGGCCTTCTTGACCGTATTCTGCCGCAACGCCGACATTGTCGAGAACTCTGCGTGGAACTTGCTGGTAAAAACACATCCCAAACGCATGCCTAAAGCGGAAGTTGTTGTGTGAGCTAGACAGCTAGATACCTCAACCATTTGTCGGAACTGAAGCGTATGTGTGCAAGTGCAGAGAAATAATAATCCCTAATGTATGAATTTATTTCGCGAAAACACACCTTTAAACTCTGACCATGCAAGGTTGTACAGCGTGCTTGCGAATGTAATTGAACACGGTGTTGCCGCAAAGCTTGGCTCCCTCTTCCGACTTTTGCAAATAATTCCCGACTTCCGACGCTAAAGGCGACGAGAAGGATTGCAGTTTGGTGCATATCGATCGATACACGACACGCTCCACTCCATCGCAACACATCTCGCGACGCACCATAGCACTTTTGAAAAAGTAAACGTAATAACGTCAGTAAAACTAAAACAATTCAATCGCCTTCACAAATACTTACGCTCCGATGAGATCGCGCTTGATCGCCGTCTCGGGTTCAACAGGATGCAGGTCATCCTCATCCGCGAAATCCCACACCAACACTCCGTAGTAGTCGGTCATTCGGTAATAGACAAGCGAACGAGACTCCACCGAAATATTTTGTACTTGTGCGTCAGTTCTGTTTTGATAGCTTGCAGTCGACTTGGCATAGCTGATGTGTCCTTGAGGCTTGTCCAAAACCTCGCCATCCTTTGACACCGTAGTGTACTGCGGCCAGTCGGTTCCGCAGCCAAGAATGGCCGAACATGCGGACACAAACACAGTCTTGAGATCCAAACAGTCGAGCGAGTATGCAGCAATTGTCGTCACAATCTGTTGCTGCTCTGCCAATGCTGGTACACTACGCGTAACAATTGTCGGCGAGCCAGCAAAATTGATCCCCTCGGTCTCACGAAGGAGGATCTGCACTGCCAAGTCGGCCTTCGAGGCTGTGCACATTGCCAAATAGTCTCTTCGACGCGCGTATTCAGTCCGTCCCAAGTGCGTGAACGTATGCATCAAGCTGGCCATGTTGAGCTCGGCGTTCGTGACCGAGGAGTTCAATACCAGACCCTGCATAGAGGCGAAGAAGTGCCGTTGCATCACCAACGCTCGCCGCAGCTGCTCGTTCACCTTCTCGGCCTGTCGTCTCTTGTGTCTCTGCGTCATGTTGTACTCCTCAACCACCGCTACAGCTCCGTCTGGTCGTAATAGCTTGTGCTTCGAACGGAGTGAATACAATTGGTCAGTGAGGTCTCCCACCTCCTTCCGCAAGTCCAGCAGCTCGTGTTTCTTACGGGACCGGTGACGTCGAGCGCTCACGGCCACTTGCGCTCTTCGTTTCGCCGTACGATCCGAAAGTTTCTCACTTCGTGAAGCAAATACAGGGGAGTCAGGTGATGCTCCTGCGTCGTCACTGCTGCTGGTGCTATCCGTTGCTGTTGGCAGTTCGTCGTCGACCTTGGGCATTCCATCCGCCTGGAACAGGAAGTCACTGAGCAAATTCACGTCGAAGTCCACGTCTTCGACGGGGTTTGAGCTGATCGATCCCTCTCCAATATACGCCATGCTGCTTTGGTATCACGTGCGCTGTGGTGTCCAACTTGGAGAATGAGCGACGGCCTCTTCCGCCGCGACGAGATTCGTTGACAATTTCGGTCCACGTAATCGAGGACGGAACATGATGGTGCCCCAAGTTAGCCGGACCAATCAAAACTGTAGTGAGGCACATCGCACGTCAGTGCAAGGATCAGTTGGCGCTTATCGCCTATGAGTCAGTGTAGGTCAAATGCTAAAGCACACAGGTCAATGCTTGTCGCGGAGGGAAGAAACGACTTGCAGTAGGAAGCTTACATGTCTGCACTTACACAACTTTCACGGACCAATTCCTGCGTTGTTCTTGATGGTCTCGTACACTAAGGACCCGCAGATTTTAGCACACAACTGCCTCGACTTGGAAAAGCGCTCCAGCTTGGAGTCCACGCTTGGTGTGAGCGCGGAGGAGTCGACCATGTGCACCTTCGTGCAGATATTACGGCAAACGATGCGCTCGACGCCATCCATACAGATCTCGGGTCGTACCAGTACTCTGCAAACATCAACACTCAAATCGTTAGAAATTTCGACCACGAGCACATAATCAGCATCAACGTACGCTCCGATGGTGCAGCGCATGGCAGTCGTGTCCTCCTGGAGCGGATTCACGTCATCTGCATCCACATAATCCCACAAGAAGATGCCGCAGTCCTTGGTCATCCGGTAGTACGAGATCTCTCGACTCTCCACAGTCACTCGATCGCCCGTAGCGTCGCTCTCATAGATATTGTGGGACATTCCGTATCGGATGTTGAGCTCCGTTGGGGGTAGCTCCACTGACTTCAACGAGGAGGTCACAAGCGTATAATTCGGCCACACCGCCGCGCAGTTTATGATGGCACTGCACGTGGCCTTGAAAGTCTTGCACGCGTTCCGAGTGTCCAGCGCGTACACTGCCACCGTGGTCATCCCGAAGCCGTCTCGTCCTAGATCAATCTGCTGGCAGCCGATATGCGGCGTTGTGAATGGTTTAATACCGCCCGTTTCCTCCATAATGATCTGTTTGGCCATTTGCAGCTTGGCGTCGGTGCACACCTGCTCCAAACTCCGGATGCGCGAATGCTGATCCTTTAACAAACGCGTAGGCGTGTGCAGGAAGTTGCGCATGTTCAGTTCAATGCTGCAGGGCATCGTGTCGGAGAACATCGACCGGAGGTTCCTCACAAAGCCGCTTTGAAGGAAAAGAGCTTGTCGTAGCTGTTCATTGGTCTTCTCCGCCTGCCGTCGCTTGTGCCGCTGTGCAATAGCTCTCTCTTCCCACGCAGCGACGGCGTTGTCAGCTCGCATTTGTTTATGCTTCGATCGGAGAGTTTCCAACTGCAACTCCAAGAAATTGGACTCGGTCTTCAGCGTCATCATCTCGTACTTCTTCTTGCACCGCAGTCGTCGAGCACTGCTGGCGACTTGAGCTCTGCGTCTCGCCTTGCGGTCGACTGTACTTCCTTCTTGCTCCCGTTCGGCCTCAGCTTCGATCATCTCCATCGAAGAGGAGGATGAAGCGGACGACAATGTTATCTTCGCTCTTTTGGGTCTCTCTCCTTCCTTTGCTGACTCCTCTGTGCTGCTTATATCAGCAGCATCACTGCCGATACTGTCTGCTGTCGGCGACGCGTCCCCGGGATCGTTGGTTATGGGCAGAAGCTCTTTGTCGGGCTGCAGTAAGTCCGACAAGAAGTTGAAATCCACGTCGTCCATCGATTCTCCTTCTTTGCAGGGCCCCACGACGCCACAAACGTTCAGCTGAAGCGGGACGTCCTCCATCGTCTCTGTGTGCAGCTCTAATTCTTCAGGAAGGAAATCTGAAGTGCAGAAGGTGATTAGAAACTAAAAAGTAGGAATTAAAGTAACTTTATATTGCGGTATTTTCGCACCGACGTCGAGGTCTCCGAGCGTAGACAACCCGGAGAACTGAAGACCGAGTGGGTTGCCACTACTGAGCGGCCCGTCGGACGTCGTAGGCAGCGTCTTTCGCCGCGCGGTGCAGTCATTTGAGTGCTCCATTGACGTGAGTTCTTCGACGCAAAATGCAAAATGGGAATGGATGTCTTGATTCAGTAATCACAACTACATTTTAGCCTAGGTTTTAGTCATTCCAACGCAGTTTTATTTTTATTTTGATGCTACTTCGAAGTACATCACATCACGACTATCGTGTCCTGCCAGTCTGTGGCTCCTTCCTTGATACTTTCGTACACCATCATATCTTCTAAAAGGGCGAACTCGGCCACGTTTAGTGTTGGTTTGGGCGAATTCCTCAGTATCTGCATATCCGTACAGATACTTCGGCAGACCATGCGCTCCACACCGTCCGAGCAGATTTCAGGACGCAACACCAATCTGTTCCATCACAAAACGTTAGCGAGAGTTCTCAGGTTAAAATAAATCACTGGACAAACGTACGCTCCGACAGTGTTGCGCTTGATAAACGTGGTGCACTTCAAAGGGTACAAGTCGTCAGTGTCCACGAAATCCCAAACAAGGACACCACAGGATCCGACCATGCGCGAATAGTAGAGATCCCTCGCTTCAGTGCACGCTTGGACCTTGGTGGTGTTGTGCTCATAGCGATGTTTAGTGATGCCGTACTGTACGTTGAACTCCGTCGGCGGCACGTCCACAAACTTGGTCGATGACTCGATTCTTGTGTGGTCCGGCCAAACTCCACACGTTGTTAGAATAGCTTTGGTTGCCACGCTAAACACCTTCTCCGCGTCTCTTGTATTGAACGCATACACTGCCGTGCTGGTCTTCCCGAGTCCTTCAACACCAAGGTCGAGTTCTTGGAACAAGATTTGAGGGGAAGTAGACACTGGAATCGTCGAAGTTTCGCGCAGAACAACTTGCATCGCTCTGTCCACTTTAGCAGCCGTACCAATGGCTTCGAGATCTCGGGCACGGAGCTCGGGACTCCTTCGAAGCTTCGTGTACATGTGGAGGTAGTGCCGCATGTTGAGAGCTGAGCTCGGAGGTGCCGAATCGGTGAAAATGGACTTGAGATTGCGGACATAACTGGTGTGGGTGAACAGCGCCTGCTGCAGCTTCTCGTTAATTTCCTCCACCTGGCGTCGCTTGAGTCGTTGTGCAATGGCCTTCTCCTCCCAACACGCCAGCGCACTATCAGCTCGCAACACATTGTGCTTTAAACGCAGCATCTTCAGTTGTTCTTCAAAGCGATGCACTTGCTCTCTCAACGTCACCAGCTCGTTCTGAACCAAAAGAGCGGTGTTAGATTTAAACTGATCCATCATACACCAAGCAGGTCATACCTTTTTGCGGGAGCGATAGAGGCGAGCGTTCTTAGCACTGAGCATTCTGCGCCTCTCGTCTCTCTCGTCCAGTGTGTCGTCATTCCCTCCCGAATCTGGGGACGCTACCAACTTCCTTTTCCGCTCCGACCCCAGTGCGAGAATCAACTCGGTCGAATCCACACTCTCGCTACTGGTTGTACTGTGGTTCGATGATGAAGGGGATGGAGTCGAGTTCACTAACGGATCAGCGGTATTAGGAAGGACTGAGTCGTGGGACAGGAGGTCGGACAGGAAGCTTAAGTCCACATCGTCCATCTGGCTGTTGGCTTCCTGTTGCTGCCCGTTAGCAGGGGCGAGGAGTCCGAGGATGTTCGCATCTTGTGAGGGAAAGGATCAACCAGCAAGTCATTAGTTTTCCTACTTAGCTCAGTACAACCAGGCAACCACGTACCACCATCTAGCGAGATGTCCACAGGGCTGTCTAGGGCGGCTCGAGACGCGGAGTTCATGTCGAGCTGGGCGGTCGAGGAAGCACCACGAGTCCAAATTGGCGATTGGCAGTGTCAGAAATGTGGTTTACAATATGCGGTTAGGGTATTGCTGTGTGATTGAATTCGGACTTCCAAGTGATCCGGTTTGTCTTTGCTGTGATGATCGCCATCTTTGATGACACTGGAATTACTGTTCAACAAGAAAGAGTATTATTACCTCGACGTATCCTCTTTCACGACTGAAAACTAAATGAACTAAATATTCAACCAGAAAAATACACAGCAGCTTCTTACGCCGAGATTGGTCGGGCATCCGGGCAGTGACCCACGATGGTTTGGTACACCATCGAGCCGCAGATCTGCGCGCCCATCTTCTTCGACTCGGAGAACCGACGAATATCTGGGGACAACTGCGTCATGGCAGCCGAGTGGACCTTGGTGCAAATGCTGCGGCACACCACGCGTTCGACGCCATCCTCACAGATCTCCGGACGAACCACCACACTGTAGTCACACCAGACAAACAAAGTGTTAGAAACTATTCCACAAGCAACTCCACACCGCCCAACGCAAGTAGACTTACGTTCCAATGACGTCGCGCTTGACCAACGTGTTCTTGTTCATCGGGTGCATATCGTCATCATCAGCGTAGTCCCAAAGAAGAACTGCGCATCGATCCATGATCTTGAAGTACGACAGACCTCGACTCTCGACAGCCACTTCGTCCTGGCCATCGTCGCTGCGGTACCGGCAGCCCGAGACGCCGTACCGAATACTGTCCGAAGGCGCATCGACAACGTTGCCATACGACTCCAGTTGCGTGTATTTGGGCCACGCACTGCCGCATCCGAGAATGGCGCCGCACGCAGCAAGGAAGATCTGAACAGTGTTCATCGTGTCGAACGCGTACACTGCCACAGTGGACGCGCCAAATTCGGTTGAGCTCGTACTTATCTGGCGCGTGCTAATGTGCGGACGCAACACCGGGATCCCCTCCGTCTCCCGAAGAACTGTCTGCATGCCCAGCTCCAGTTTAGCATCCGTGCACACCGACGCGAGGTCGCGCGCACGAGATTGAGGGTCCTTCCGCAAATGCGTGTACGTGTGCAAGAAACGACGCATATTCAGCTCCATGTTGTCCACAGAGCTCAGCGAGAACATCTTCTTCAAGTTCTGCACGTATCCGTTCTGCTGAAACAAGGCATGACGGAGCTGGGCGTTGAGTTCCTCGGCCTGGCGGCGCTTGTGACGCTGCGCAATGGCTTTCTCTTCCCACTCAGCAACAGCACCGTCCGCTCGCATCAGTTTGTGCTTGGAACGAAGGAAGTCCAGCTGGTAATTCAGGTAGCTGGCCTCCTTCTTCAAGTTGATCATCTCGTTCTGCAACAGCACAACCAGTAAGTACCCATTCCCTACCCCCCCCTTTAGCCTCCAGTAACTCACTTTCTTGCGAGAACGGTGACGCCGGGCACTGATGGCCACTTGAGCTCTACGCTTGGCCTTGCGGTCCTCCACTTTGTTTTGTTCTTTGGCTACAGGTTCCTTTGCCTGCTCTTCGACAGCCGCAGTAGTTGAATCATCGTCGCTGCTCTCGGATGTGTCGCTGGGAGATGAAACCGCGAGCTCCTTCTCGCTCAAAGAGGACGTCGATAGCGGCGACGAGGGCTCTGGTACAGGTTCTCCTTGGTGCAGCAGCTCGGAAAGAAAGCTCAGGTCCATGTCGTCCACGGACGTTCCCAGCATAGCGCCGCCGTCGACGGATCCGACGTCCAACAGCGTCAAAGTGTCGTCCAGCCCGTCCACAGATACGTGTAAGTCCATGTCTGCATTGAGCAGGAAGTCTGCATCATTATTACAACCAGGAGGTGAGCGTTATGACTATGGAGGAAGACGCAGAGCCAACAGAACGCACCTGAATCAATCGATACCTGGCTCATTTTGTTCTGGTAAAGTCTCGAGCGGGCGAATTGAGGAGTGATTGGTGTTTCACTATGTAGGATGTAACCCTATTCCTTGATCAGTATGTGTGGACCACATATGGCACTGAGAAAAAAGAGACAGCGAATTGTCTTGGTTTCAGTATGTGGGCACAACACGCAATATGATTGCGTACCAGGGATGAGACAGAATCTGCGGCCAATCAGAGACAACCAAGGTCCCACCCCAGCGAAATTCAATTGACTCGTCTGGATTGCTCGTTACCGCGCATTTCCACGCGCAGGTTGCAGCTCTGACGTCGGGCTGCAGCCCGCTATGCCGAGGGAATCCTCCAGCGGTATGTGCCCTTGCTTCTCGTGGCTGCGGCAATCATTGGTCTAGCCACGCCAGTTCGCTCGCTCGCTATGCGGCTCCTTTGAGCCGTGACCAGCGACGGAAATGCGGTGCTGCCACTGCGGTCCGCTTCTTGTTGTACCACACACTTCAGGTGCTCGTCATCGCTGCAGCGTCGATTGAGATGCTATTACACGTACATGTGCATGTGCATGTAACAGACATGCTGACGAGCAGGTATTTCTCGTCGAAGCGAGGACGTGGGTAAAGGACACCCGATAAGGAGTTACTGTATCCGGGTAGTGTTTGGAAATGGCCGATTGCTAGATTGCTCTGCGTAAATACTGAGACGGCTCGTGAAAAGTGTTTGCTGATTCTTAGAAGTACTTATAAGTATTGTTGCAGCACTGCTCTGGTGGCTACTGTACTAAGACGCCAATACTGGCATATCGTGAGTGTGCACGCATGACTACCTAGTCACTGCGACTAGTACATTGTAGGTCATGTAGTCATGTTCGCTCTGCATCAATTCTACGGTCGAAATTCTACCTGAGGAAAGTATCCTCCAAGTTGAAGTGAACTTGTCCTTATTTAGTGTATCGAGCACCAATACAAATATCCGCCAATCGAAAGTCTCCATCGCCTCATTTGAACAATGAACAGCGGCCTCGAGAGCGAGGAGCTGCGCGTGCGCCAGAGCATTCTCTACACCGTCGGCCGCATCTGCGATGACGAAGGTCTCGCTGGTCTCTCTGCACCTTCCCCCTAAGTTCCATTCCTCACGCGTTTTGTGCTCCCTCCTGCAGCTCAGAAGCAGCAGAACGAGCGGCATGCTCGAGCGCGTCCTGCCATGTCCAAGGAGGCTATGGCGTTGCTAGCAGACCTCGTCTACAAACAGTCGGAAGGTTGCCACAACTGCATACAGTCCTAATTCAGTACTTGAATCCTAAACTGTATTGTTTTTTCTAGTCATGGCAACGGAACTCCAGTTTTTCGCTCGTCACGCCAACCGAAAGATCATCAAGACGGAGGACGTCACACTACTCGCCCGGAAACATCCCAATCTGGTAGCAATAGCTCGCTCAGTGCCAAACCTACGATAGTCTCAACTTACTATTGCTGTGGTTTATGTTTGTAGACCAATTTGTTGCAAAAATACCAGCGAGAAACGCTGAATTCGAGTTCCTCAGCATCGACAGGATCCAAGAAGAGACGCAGACATGTTGCAGACTCGGACTAATTCAACTGCTCTACTCTAGATTTGGTGTTACTATTGTTCTGCAGATACATTATGGCTGACGGGTCAACGAAAGAATCCATTGGTCCCTAGTTGATACGGAGGTGCTGACAGACCACTACCTTTGCTCTTGGAGTCGCTTTCGAGCTGTCGGTATTCATTCAGCACTCGTAAAGATGCGGTTTTACGTCGAACGGCCTCTGGGCTGATGACGACGTGCCGTTGTGGGTTAATAGTGCTGCTGGCTGCTTGCTGGTAAACTTGTTTGAGCAAGTTCAACTGCTTCGCTTTCGCTTCCAGCTCGTCAAGTAGCGGTCCCAGAGCTTGTGACAGCTGTGCTGACGTGGCGCTATCGGCTTTGGCACTTTTGGATCCTCGCCGGTTGTTTTCCTCCATCTGGGCCACGAGATCTTTATAGCGTTTGTTTAGCCCCTTGAACTCCTTCTCGGCAGCTGTAACAGCCGCGTGCAGGTCCTCCATAATCTGCGACTGAAGAAAGAACACAAGTGGAGACTGTCAACTGGTGGCTTAGCCTTCGATAGCAATGGACCGCTGACGTACCTGCATGGAGCTCGCATACGCTTTAGTCGGGACAGTCGACACGTTGATAGCTGGCGGCTTTTGTTTGTTGCGATGGCGCTGGGATCCTGGAGTGGTCGATGCCAGTGGCTCAGCTGTAGTGGCAGCTTCGTCCGGAGAAGGAGCGAAGTCTGGTGACAGATTCTGCGGAGTATCAGCTTCCGTTTCCAAATTACATACCACTGCTGAACTGTGGGTATTTCGCGTCGCCTGCTGGGGGATTGTGGTGTAATCTGGAATTGTTTGTGCGCCGCTGAGAAGTGTCGGCATAGCGTACGTCGTATCACTTCGTCGCATTGCATCCTGGATGTTTCCTATCAGCGAAAATGACGGCTGGACAGAGTTTCCGAGCAAGAAAGGAATTTCTCTGAACCATGGAAGAGCAAGCAACGTTTGGGTTAGTATTTCAGCTTCGCAGCTATCCAGATGCAGTGGAGTGACGTACTTGCCGAGGTTAGCCTCACGCAGCAGAGTCATGTTGTTGGTGCTTTTCGCTTTTTTGGGCTTTTTCGCTGTCGTCGAGGAGACTGTTGCAGTGGAGGTCTTCTTTTTCTTCAACGTTCGAGCTGGTGAGACTCCAGTACCTCCCTGGGTATTCGCTGCTCGTCTCGAAGTCGCTTCGCTAGCTGCCGCTGCACTTGCTCGACTCGCAGCTGTAGGCCGAAGCAACGTTGACGGCCGGATCTGTTGCTGGAGCTTCTTGTTCTTCTTCATTGCTTGATTCGCAGCTTCAGTTGCCTCCATCACTTTGGTTACCAGCTTTTCGTTCAGCTGAGAAATCGACGCTACCGTTTGCTGACACACCGAACCGTCAGCTCAAGTCAAGCCGTTGCTACTGGTTATCAAGTGAATACTTACGTACCTCGGAATCTTTCAATCGCTCTCTACTTTCGGCGTGATTCGTGGATTCCCGTTGGTACTGCGCCTCAAGCAGCTCGTTCCTCTCGACTGCAGCCTGTTGCTCCTGGCGGATTTGAGTCAGTTCTCCTTGCAGCTCATTGATGACACGCTGGTGATTGCTCTCGGACTCCTTCAATTCTGCACAAAAAGCAACACGGTGGATACTTTACGGGGTAGTAACTAAAAGGAACGGTGTACAGCGTACCAGCTCGAAGGCGAGTGCGATGGGACTCCGAGATCTGGAGCTGCGACTGTAAATCGTCAGATTTCGCCGATAAATTCTTCGCGAGCTCCTGGAAATGTTGAAGCTCGGTCTGTATCGCCTTCCTCCGCTCCTCAGATTTCACCAGTTGTAGCTTGAGCTCCTCCCGGTCGCAACGCAGTGCGTCGTACGCTGCTCTCGCCGATTCCTTCGTCTGTCCCAGCTCGTACGAGTATTTCTTCTCCGTTGAGGCCAACTCCGCCTCCCTCTTCCGCGCTATCAGTTTGGCATCTGAAAGCTGCTGCATTAAAGTCTCCCGTTCCCCCTCTAGACGGGTGATCTTGTCTTGCAGAGCCTTCAAAGCGGACAGCATAGCTCGGCTTCCTTGAGTTCCACCAGTTCCACCGGTAAAGTTACTTTTCTGGCCAGGAAGCGTAAATCCTGCTGCACTAAATGGTGGTGGTGGCGTACTGAAAAGTTTCTTGTTGAAGCTGAGACTGCCTCCAGCTGTGACCTCGTTACCATTTTCTCGCATTGATTTCGCTTTGTTTTTCGTAGATCCACTGGATATATTGGAGTTGGCTCGTGGCTGGTGAAAAGAAGCTGCTCTTGCTTTCGTGTATTCTGTCGGACGACTCTGGTTTGCAGCTGTAACGGCAGTCGCCGCCGTCAGATATTCGTGCAGAACTGTAGCTGACGAGATATTCGCCTCTTTCTGGATAATCGAGTTCTGGTTGCCGTCGTCATGGCGAGCTAATTTCTTCAGCGTGGCCTTCAGCTCTGCCATCTCCTTCCCAGGTGTCGTGGGTGAACCAAGCGACTGCATTGAGTCGTCTAAACATTTTCTAGCTCGGTACTCGTATGGATTTGAAGAGGTTTTCTTCGGGTATTTCGTTCTTGGTACTGGAGGCTCCTCATCCGATTCAAACGAGTCAGCACTATCACTGTCATTTCGAGCAGAAGCGGGAGATCCATCACTTTCACTTCCCGAGATATCCCCACAGTTGTTGGAGCTCACTGGTTGATTGTCCGATGTTTTTTTTCGTGGACTAACCCAGCTCTTCTTTGACTGTCGAGTTTTCAACGAGTGGCGACTTGTTTGAGAGCACGGACTCTTCACCTCTTCGTGTTCGTGCTCTGTTTTCCGTTTGTTTCGACAACGCTTGGTCTTGTTATTCCAATTCGATCCACGAGTTTTTCGAGGAGAAATGAGGATTCGACTGTGTGAAGAGATCTCGATCACCTGCTCCTCACCTTCTGATGACGACCAAGACTCGCTGTCTCCTGCGTTTCCCGAGTCATACACACCAGTGGAATCCATTCCTGCACTGCGGTTCCGTGCAAATAACGATCAGCCATGGGCGACGTTTCCACAAAAACCAAGAAACGGCTGTGAGGCAAACGAGTTTCATGAGCGATTATCGGACTATCAGTATGGACGATCTTTCGCTCCTTGGCTTTACAGCCTGGACGCAGCGGCACCTACGACGTAACAGATCAAAGCAGTGCGTCCATTTAATTCTTGGGGCTGCAGCCACTCGACAGACTCAAGGTACAACATGGTTACTGACGTAAAGTGCTGACGGCCTGCTGGCCCGAGACGCGGCCGAACACCACGCACTCGGCGAGAGAGTTGCCACCCAAACGGTTCGCGCCATGCAGTCCACCTGAAACTTCACCGGCAGCGAATAGACCGGGTACGATTTCGCCGCTCTTGTGGATCACCTCCGTGTTTTCAGTGATCTTCACTCCGCCTGCAAAAATAAGGAGAATCGTTAGAAAAATACTTAAGTACAAATAATCGGTTGGTAACGTAAAATACATCTACCCGTACCCATCGTGTAGTGAACTGTGGGGGCCACCTCCATCGCGACGATCTGCATTGGTGTGTCAATGCTGGAGATGCGCTGGATGGGGTACGGGAACGTTTTCTTGCCAAACGGGTCTTCCTTTTCACCAGCGGCAATGTCGGCATAGTCGTTTAGCTCCTTCAGCAGGGTATTAGCGTCAAAGTGGCAAAAGTTGGCAGCTTCCTCCACGGAGTTGGTCATCGTAACGATTCCCATGTGCTTGTAGAACGGGAGCTCCGAGGCCATGGCCTTCGCACCGTCCTCAAACAGCAGCATGTAAGCTTCCTGACCAGGTTGAGCCAGCATAGCAGCCGACGCCTTGTCACGCGTGGTCAGTTCATCCACGAAGCGGTTGCCGTTCTTGTTCAGTAACACAGCACCAGATCCGCGGATAGCTTCAGGGGCGAGGAAGCGAGTGCCAGCCTCGCGGTCCTTCGGGTTGATGAAGCCCGTCGGATGCAGCTGCACCTTGTCCATGAGCGTGAGGTCCACGCCAATAGCTTCTGACATGAGAACGCCTTCACCCTGTGCCCAAACGCCGTTGGTGGTCGGGTAAACCTGCATGCCAGGGGAAAAGCGCTTGAGCATTTGGTGGCTGGCCGAGAATCCGCCCGTGGTCAGAATGACTGCTTTACTGTAGATAGAGAGGGTCTCTCCGTCTGCCAGCTTCACCTGCACGCCGGTGACAGTGGGGAGAGTCTGCGTCTCATCCGCTAGCAAAAGCTTCTTGGCTGCAGCTCCCGTGAGGATCTCAATGTTGTCTCTGGTCGCAATCTCTTTCTGGAGGGTGCTGATGATCGCGAAACCAATGTTAGGGCCGCTCTTGTTGCGGTGCGTACGCTTAGCTGAGTGTCCACCAAGCTGTGAAAGCACCGAGAGATCCACGTTGTACTTCTCTAGGAACTCCTTGGCATCGGGGGTCTATAGAAACGTACAACGCAACACAACAACGAGCAATCAAAGCAGAATAACCAGCCACATCAATGCAAAATGTAGTCAGCTCTTCATGTAAACTTCGTCACCAAAGTAAACTACTGCTCGACGCACCTTAGGGATGAAAGTGTCGACGATTTTCTCAACCGCGAGGCCACCGCCCGACTTGAGCGTGTCCTGAGTGAACAACGGCTCGTCCGCGGCGTCCAAAGCGGCATTAATACCGGACGAAGCTTTAGCGGAGTTACCTCCAACCTTCTTCTCCTTCTCCACCAGCAGAATCTTGAGCGACGGGTCTAAATTAGCAGCCTCGAGACTTGCAGTCAAACCTACAACATATTTTTTTTTTCATCAATCAGTTATCGGTAAGTAATTTATTTCGATGACTCGGGGTACATGTATTGAACGTACCGGCCAACCCAGCGCCGACAATAGTGATGTCCACGTGTTTCTCCATGGTTGCGCGTGTAGATGTAGAGATCTGGTCACTGCCGGCCATTGAGGGCAGTTGGTACAGATACAGATAGGAAACGAGGCTGAGACTGAGCAGCACAGGGAGCGCCACTAGCAGCACAAAAGCAGGCGAGCGACGTTGCTGTCTGCCAGGGAAGATTGCGGAATAGACCATCATCACCTACCAGGTGAAAGTGTCGAGTGTCGAGTTGCTGAATGCTCCGATCGATCCTGGAAGTGGCGGCTTCAAAGACGCGTTGAGCTTGGACGCATAGTCTTTGCACCACCATGAGCAGGTACCGGTACGACGCGGTAAAACTTTACAAAACGCAAGTTAACGAGACGAAATGAGGATTGAAGGCTTTTTGATAGGGATACACACCGTCATGTAAACTGGACGTACCAGGAAGTGAGTAGTGTCGGAAGTGCAGCATATTGGAGTGTGGCTGTGGCCAGTTGGCGGATATGTACGCGCCCTGCGAAAAGGAAAGTGATGAGTGACGACGAGCGGAGATGACGAGGTTTCTTCGTGTTTTTGTGCAAATGATACCGGTAATGTTCCGGTATGCACTTCAACTTCGCCATGGCGACGTTTGACTCGGTTCCAATACTTTTGAAAACGACTTCGCTACATGTCGAAATAGTACAGTATTGCTGAACACAAAACGTTATCCAGCCTGAAGTAGGCTCCCAAAAGCAGCATGAGGTTTAGCCCCTGAGCTAGTGAGGATACGTCTTGCGCAGTCATCTTTTGGGAGTTGTGGAAATCGAATGGAATATGCACTTCAGAAGTATGAATGTAGTAGGCTTTCAGAGTACTCGTGTAAGTACATCTATAGTACTTAAACGTATGGCTCACTTCGTGACGGGGTCCGTCGTACATGTAGACGACAATGCAGTGAGACCAACATTATACTGGGAATACCTAACAGGGATGGACAGGTCTCATAGGATTAATTCGTTCGGAAACGCGTAACTAAAAACCACACCAACTGTACACAGCGAACCACACAATCTCTACACAAGTGACAGTCCAAATTTCGTTGTGTCCCATTCAGGGAATGTAAAATCTTCTTTTATTCCATTGTCTTTTATTGTCTTTATTAAAAAAGAAGATTGCCTCGCTACCGTCAAAATCTTCTTTTATTCAGCTAGTAGTAATGTCATAATAATAGACCGTGGTGATTTCAATCAACCTAAAATTATCTCTTTTTCCTCGCCTCTTCATCCTCAACACCGTTCATATAATTGAGATGTGTGCTTTTGAGTGCTCTGATATGGTCTAAATTGAGCCAAAAGTGAAACTACAGAGATCGACGTGAGGTGATATGAGGGATTAGATTAAAAGACAAATTCTTCTTTTAATGGGATTTTTAAAAGACGATTTTCATTTGAAAATATCCTTTTTTTAACATCCCTGGTCCCATTGCATGTGTAGGTAGTACAGAATATACCTAGACAAGTACTGTACACAAGCAACAGCCAACATTCAATGGAGAAGTTCGGCGAAGAGATGAAACGACGACGCGCTGCAAGACGGACTGGACGAGTGCGAGAGCACGACCAATGTTCTGGAGGTGGAGTTGAAGCGCTGGAGGGGTAGTGTAACTACCTGTACATGCTATCCAGAAAGATCTGGCGGATGTGGACGAAGAGCAACAAGACCAAGATGCTTTCTTTGGTAGGGCCAAATCTAGGGCATATTACACTGTCCGTTTGTTCGATTTACATGTAGACTGATATCGAATGTACACACTGAATGACAGCCGTTATAGCGAGAAGCCCCAGAGCGCGACAGCCAGAAACCCCAGAGTGCGACAGCCAGCAGCCAATGGAAAAGTTCGGCAAAGAGAAAAAAACGCCGACGATACTAGTCATCCAGAGATTGTTTGTAACAGATAGCCACCAACAACACTGTCACTCCCCAGGTATTCCCAGCCAAGTCGCAGACGATCTAGTTTTTGTTTGGACGTTTTTGCTGTGATTACGATAAATGATTATCATAAATGACTCGTGGGGGATCCACAATGGCACAGTACATGCACAATTCTAGGCCTGATCAAGAACTGTAGACCAGCAGGCATTCCAGCATATCGCTTCATGACAGCCTTATTCAATCCCATTGAGACCAGCAAATGGGGAGGCAGACACCGACTAACGTTACCGATGGTCCTAGACGCCGACCTTCAGACACTTTCCGCAGGACACCGGCTTCAACGTGCCCCAGACCTGTACCTCCTTCGCCTATGCGCACAGGATCGTGCAGCCTGGAAGGACTTAACCGAGGCGCTTACAGCGTACGCGCCGCTTAATGGACTCCAGCCGAGAGAAGAGAGAAACGTAGAGAATGAAAGATAACCCGACGCATGCGGAAGTTGAGCCACTCCGGTGGCAAGACAGCTCGCGAAATGCGTTTACATACATACATACATACATACATACATACATACATACATACATACATACATACATACATACATACATACATACATACATACATACATACATACATACATACATACATACATACATACATACATACATACATACATACATACATACATACATACATACATACATACATACATACAAACAATAACTGTACAATAGTTTAGGATACACGAAAACCCTCATTGAGAAGTAACTACGTGCATACCCAACACGGTAACTTTCTCTCTCTCTTTCTAGGCCTGCTCACCGTGTGTGGACCGTTGGGGATTTCACTGCGAAAGCAGAATCTAAAAGCCGGTTGTCCAGCCTGGTCCGTCCACTAACTTCGATGGTGCGATGCTGGTGGCCACGCGCCTTGCGCCAATTGCGTTGCGGGCGTCGTATCTTGGCCAATCCGCTTGATTTGACCCTGCCAAAATAATTGAGACGGTCGCCTCTTTATTTACCATCATTCCTGGCGCCATCGCTAAAAACGTCGATTAATATTTTTAGTCAAAAGCTACTTGTCTGGTATCCTTTGCACTACGCTAAGCTTTCTCTCTTTCCTTGACTAAGGGAATTCCCTGGAACTCTGGCGTGTGTACTTGGTACCGTAGCTCTACTAGTCTGAGTTAGAACGGCTACATGTTCGCTACAGCACCACGACAACAAATACGGTGCACAGTGCACTGCACTTTCATTTCGCGCGTGATTTACCGCAATGATGTACAATAGTACAGTACCGTGTGTGGTAGTCTACCAGTGGTAGTCGTTGAAGCGACCCAGGTACTCGGCTCAGGCCACAGTCATTTTCGGTTTTACCTTCGCAGCCCCACATGCATCCAGCCACACAAGTCCAAGTCGTCACGTGACCCATGGCTTCTTTCAAGCTGGTGACGGGAGATCTCATCCGGCTCGTGGAAACGCCGCACGAAAAGCAGTACGAAGTGCTGTCCAACCTCGGAGGGCTAGAAGGGATAGCTGCTGCTCTCAACGTGGATCTGAAACTAGGGTTGGATTCCGGTGATGCGGGCGACTTGCAGAGGCGTGAGGACTCTTTTGGCAAGAATTACGTACCGCCTCCGAGATCGAAAAGTTTTTTCGAGTTGATGTGGGCAGCGTTCCACGACATCACCATCGTCATTCTGACCATTTCCGGTTTTATCTCGATCGTCTTGGCGTCCACTGTGGGGGACCACAAGGACACTGGCTGGCTTGAAGGCGCGTGCATCATTCTCGCTGTCGTAGTCGTCATTCTTGTGACGGCCACAAACGACTACCAAAAAGAAGCCCAGTTTCGTGTGCTGAATGCCGTCAAGGAAGATGAGAAGATCAAGGTCATCCGGAATGGTCAACCAGCGGAAGTAACCAAGTGGAACCTTCTGGTCGGGGATATTGTCCGTGTGGATCTAGGGGATATTATCCCGGCCGACGGTATCGTCTTTGACGAGAAGGAGATCAAAATGGACGAGAGTGCCATGACTGGTGAGTCCGATCTCCTCACCAAGAACGCTGAGAACCCGTTCCTGCTCTCTGGTACTAAAGTGATGGAGGGACTGGGCAAAATGCTGGTGATTTGTGTCGGCGAGAACTCGCAAGCTGGAATTATCAAGACTTGATCAACAATGCTGCAGCTAAAAAGTCGGAGCCTGTCGCTAAAAACCACACGAACGGACACATTGAGGATGAGGTGTACGTGGAGATCGCGACGCCCAGAAATGACACCATCGATATGAAGGACGGGCAAATGAAAAGCGGCGGCGATATGGAGAACTCTGCTGGTAGCAGCCAATCACCACTAGAGGGAAAGTTGTACAACTTGACTATCTTGATCAGCAAGTTCGCAGTGTGTTCGTGATCATGTCGATTCGCTTCTCCATTGACACGTTCGGCAACGACGACAAGCCCTGGAAGAGCGGCTACGTCAGCGACTACCTCAACTTCTTCATTATTGCTATTACGGTGCTGGTTGTGGCCATCCCTGAAGGACTGCCGCTTGCTGTGACCATCGCTCTCGCCTACTCCGTCAAGAAGATGCTGGTGGACAACAACCTGGTGCGTCACTTGGACGCCTGTGAGACCATGGGAAGCGCCACGACGATCTGCTCCGACAAGACCGGCACGCTGACGACGAACCGCATGACGGTGATGCAGCTGTGGATCGGCGACCAGGAGTTTTCGTCCGCTACGGACGGCATCGGAGCTCTGTCGGACTCGACGAAGGAGGCTTTCTGCACTGGTATCGCGGTGAACTCGACGGCTGAGATCCTGGCTCCCAAGATTGAGAACGGCCAGCCAGAGCACACGGGCAACAAGACGGAGTGCGCTCTGCTGCAGTACATTCGCGACGGTGGTGTGGAGTACCCTGAGATCCGCACGAACAACGAGGTGGTGCACATGCTGACGTTCAGCAGTGCGAAGAAGCGCATGTCGGTGGTGGTGCGTCGCAGTGCGACGACGTGCCGTGTGTACACGAAGGGTGCGACGGAGGTGGTGCTGGGTCTGTGCCAGGACATGCAGCGCGTGGACGGCTCGACGGAGGGTCTGGACGACGCTCGCAAGGCGACGATCGGCGCGGAGGTGATTGAGAAGTACGCTTCGCAGGCGTACCGTACGCTGTGTCTGGCCTACCGCGACTTGGATGTGCCGGCCGAGGACACGGTCAACTGGTCGGACGAGGACGTGGAGAAGAACTTGACTTGTGTGGCCATTGTGGGCATCGAAGACCCCGTTCGACCGGAGGTGCCTGGCGCCATCCAGAAGTGCTACCGCGCCGGTATCACGGTGCGCATGGTGACGGGCGACAACATCACGACTGCGCGCTCGATTGCCAGCAAGTGCGGCATCACGAACCCGGGCGATGGCTCTCTCATCATGGACGGCGAGACGTTCCGCAACCGCGTTTTGGACGCGCAGGGCAACATCATCCAGTCGGAGTTCGACAAGATCTGGCCGATGCTCCGCGTGCTGGCCCGTTCGTCGCCCAAGGACAAGTACACGCTGGTGTCTGGTTTGATGCAGAGCAACGTCGTTCCGCACGGCCCTCAGGTCGTTGCTGTGACTGGCGACGGCACCAACGACGCTCCTGCTCTGAAGAAGGCGAACGTGGGTTTCGCCATGGGAATCAGCGGCACTGCCGTTGCCAAGGACGCGTCGGACATTATTCTGATGGACGACAACTTCAACTCGATCGTGAATGCCATCAAGTGGGGCCGCAACGTGTACGACTCGATCGCCAAGTTCCTGCAGTTCCAGCTCACTGTCAACGTCGTCGCTATTTCCTTGGCATTTATTGGTGCCGTTGTGCTGGAGCAGTCACCTCTGTCGGCTGTTCAGATGCTGTGGGTGAACTTGATCATGGACTCGTTCGCTTCGCTTGCTCTTGCTACTGAAGAGCCGACGCCTCAGCTGCTGGAGCGCAAGCCGTACCCGAAGACGGAGCCTTTGATCTCGAAGAAGATGACTAAGCACATCATCGGCCAGTCCATCTACCAGTTGATTCTGTTGCTGGCCATCGTATTCACGGGCGAGAAGTGGTTTGATATTCCGTCGGGACGTATTACCGACCTTCCTGAGGACATCGAGGATGACCCAACGGTGCACATGACCATCGTCTTCAACACTTTCGTGTGGGCGCAGCTCTTCAACGAGCTCAACTGCCGTAAGATCCACGACGAGATCAACATCTTCACGGGCATCACCAAGAACCGCGTGTTCCTGTACGTGTGCGTGCTGCAGGTTGCTATGCAGTACGTGATGGTTCAGCACACTGGCGACTGGTTCAAATGCAGTCCTCTCAGTGTGGGTCAATGGCTTGCCTGTATCGCCATGGGCTTCCTGTCGTTGCCGCTAGGGCTGATGCTGCGCTGCATCTCCATCAAGAATGCTCCAAACTGGATGGCATTCTGTCGCGAGGACAGCACGGAGCAGGTTGAGAGTCCCAACTCGCAGCGTGGCAGGGAGCTCTGGGTGATCTCTATCGCCCGCGTTCTGGCGCAACTTCGCGTCGTGAAGGCTTTCAAGAAGGCGCTGCAATCCAAAAGGATCATGGAAGGGTAGAGGTCCATTCTTGAAAAAAGAGGTCTACTTACATGTATAAAGTCAAGAAAGCCTAGGTGATCGAAGTCGAGATAACCGAACTGTATCCAATGGAGATCAGACATACTGTGACTTGCTAATGAATTTTTCTATCTTCGCACTACTAAGAAAGAAAAAACGGTAGTCGGCCAATTACATCAAGTACTAGTTCCACTAGTAGTATTTCTCGCAAGGTTACCTCTTGCCTAAACGCACGGTGCTACAGTACAATGCAATTTGACTAAAGCACGAGGAGGAAAGTCCCGATAACCTCCCATCTTCTCCATGTTGGCCCTCAGAATGACAACGGCCCACAGCCTGCCTGGAGAAGAACTCTTTACCGTCGGTCTTTCGGTTGTCCTAGCGTGTTCCATCTCTTCTGCACATGCCGTTGTGGAGCACTCGCATCCCCTTGTTGTCGCAGTTGGCCAGGTTGAAATAGCATCTATTCTCGTAGGTGACACCGTTGCTTGCACAGACTTGTGGGCCGGCAGTACCATCGATATTGTTGCATCGAATGTTGGGAACAGCGGAGCAGCTAAAACCTTGAGCGGAGGTGCCGGTGATCAGGAGCGAGGCGAGTACGGTAACAATGGCGAACTTCATGGCCTTGGACTTCAGTGCGGTAGGCAGGTCTTGGGGAGAGAAGTCTTGCTGTGTCGTGCTGCTGGTAAATAGCAAAGTTAATGCACAGGACAAGAGTTTCAGTACTGTATTCTACAAACAACGACGAGATTACCAACCAACCTGCGCAATACTTAGTAGACGACGAACAGATCTCGAGATAATAGAGGCTTGCAAAAAAGGGATACTTGTGATACATACTACATGTATAATATCATATATGTACTGTACATGTACACCGTACTTAGTATTATAACAGTCAGCCTATGACTAAATAGCGTGAACTGTGTATTATACATGTACACGTAGTAAATTACTGCTAAGTTTTGGGTCGAGTGATAGACGGTGAGCCTCAGCCCGCCAAGATGAAAGACGTAGTCGTGAGCCTAATGATCTTGCTATCGAGGCTGGGACGCGCACGTAGGGAGCACATGACCAGGATATATTGTGCCTTTCACTTATTTTGCCGAGGAGTTCAACTCCGATTTTCGTTCGCTAATTTTAAGGAAATAGCCACTAATTATTAGACCTATCGTTATCTCGAATATCAAAGTCCGATTTTCCTGAGCTTTGTTCTTCTGTTTTGCTCCTGTTTTCACTCAGAACCCTGTTTGGCGTTGAATTGCCCGCCATGTGGGGCTTTGTACGAAAAGAGATACTGGTAGCTCTTTTCCTCTGGTTTGTTTTGAAAACCGGACTTGAATCACCATCACCCCGATTTTTCAAATCGGAGGTGGACTCTGCTTATTTTACCCTGAACCCTTAACCGCCTTGCAAAAGTGATAGTCACTGAGCTCCGTTTTGCCAAAATAACTGAAAAGCACAATAAGCACTAGGAAATAGTGCAAAGGTGATAAATAGGGAGAGTCCACAAGCAACGGCCTGGTTCAAATATAGTACTAGTTCTGTAGTATAAGTAAATTTGAAAGATTATTTTTGTAAAATCGAACATAGTAATGCTGTTTGAGTGAAATAGCAGTAATACTTTGTGAATAATACTAGAAGTAGTAGTATAACTACTGTATAAGTGACAATGAGATACAAAAACAAAACATTATTGTTGGCACAATGATAGTACTAATCTACCCCTTAATGAGAGCCTTCGACTCGAGGCCCTTCCGGAACGCCTTGATAACACGGATCTGAGCGCGAATACGAGCGAAGCCACGCACCCAGAGCTCCTGGCCGCGGCCCGAGTTCGAGCCCGAGGTCATCTTGCGCACCTCATCTTCGTCCACCTCGCGGCACATGGCCATCCAGCTCGGAGCGTTCTTCATCGAAATCTTGCGCAGCACCAGACCAAGCGGCATCGACACAAAGCCCATACCAATGCAGGCGAACCACTGTCCCAGGTCAAGAGGCTTGCACTTGAACCAGTCGCCAGTGTGCTGAACCATCACGTACTGCATAGCAACCTGCAGCACGCACACGTACAGGAACACGCGGTTCTTGGTGATGCCCGTGAAGATGTTGATCTCGTCGTGGATCTTACGGCAGTTGAGCTCGTTGAAGAGCTGCGCCCACACGAAAGTGTTGAAGACGATGGTCATGTGCACCGTTGGGTCATCCTCGATGTCCTCAGGAAGGTCGGTAATACGTCCCGACGGAATATCAAACCACTTCTCGCCCGTGAATACGATGGCCAGCAACAGAATCAACTGGTAGATGGACTGGCCGATGATGTGCTTAGTCATCTTCTTCGAGATCAAAGGCTCCGTCTTCGGGTACGGCTTGCGCTCCAGCAGCTGAGGCGTCGGCTCTTCAGTAGCAAGAGCAAGCGAAGCGAACGAGTCCATGATCAAGTTCACCCACAGCATCTGAACAGCCGACAGAGGTGACTGCTCCAGCACAACGGCACCAATAAATGCCAAGGAAATAGCGACGACGTTGACAGTGAGCTGGAACTGCAGGAACTTGGCGATCGAGTCGTACACGTTGCGGCCCCACTTGATGGCATTCACGATCGAGTTGAAGTTGTCGTCCATCAGAATAATGTCCGACGCGTCCTTGGCAACGGCAGTGCCGCTGATTCCCATGGCGAAACCCACGTTCGCCTTCTTCAGAGCAGGAGCGTCGTTGGTGCCGTCGCCAGTCACAGCAACGACCTGAGGGCCGTGCGGAACGACGTTGCTCTGCATCAAACCAGACACCAGCGTGTACTTGTCCTTGGGCGACGAACGGGCCAGCACGCGGAGCATCGGCCAGATCTTGTCGAACTCCGACTGGATGATGTTGCCCTGCGCGTCCAAAACGCGGTTGCGGAACGTCTCGCCGTCCATGATGAGAGAGCCATCGCCCGGGTTCGTGATGCCGCACTTGCTGGCAATCGAGCGCGCAGTCGTGATGTTGTCGCCCGTCACCATGCGCACCGTGATACCGGCGCGGTAGCACTTCTGGATGGCGCCAGGCACCTCCGGTCGAACGGGGTCTTCGATGCCCACAATGGCCACACAAGTCAAGTTCTTCTCCACGTCCTCGTCCGACCAGTTGACCGTGTCCTCGGCCGGCACATCCAAGTCGCGGTAGGCCAGACACAGCGTACGGTACGCCTGCGAAGCGTACTTCTCAATCACCTCCGCGCCGATCGTCGCCTTGCGAGCGTCGTCCAGACCCTCCGTCGAGCCGTCCACGCGCTGCATGTCCTGGCACAGACCCAGCACCACCTCCGTCGCACCCTTCGTGTACACACGGCACGTCGTCGCACTGCGACGCACCACCACCGACATGCGCTTCTTCGCACTGCTGAACGTCAGCATGTGCACCACCTCGTTGTTCGTGCGGATCTCAGGGTACTCCACACCACCGTCGCGAATGTACTGCAGCAGAGCGCACTCCGTCTTGTTGCCCGTGTGCTCTGGCTGGCCGTTCTCAATCTTGGGAGCCAGGATCTCAGCCGTCGAGTTCACCGCGATACCAGTGCAGAAAGCCTCCTTCGTCGAGTCCGACAGAGCTCCGATGCCGTCCGTAGCGGACGAAAACTCCTGGTCGCCGATCCACAGCTGCATCACCGTCATGCGGTTCGTCGTCAGCGTGCCGGTCTTGTCGGAGCAGATCGTCGTGGCGCTTCCCATGGTCTCACAGGCGTCCAAGTGACGCACCAGGTTGTTGTCCACCAGCATCTTCTTGACGGAGTAGGCGAGAGCGATGGTCACAGCAAGCGGCAGTCCTTCAGGGATGGCCACAACCAGCACCGTAATAGCAATAATGAAGAAGTTGAGGTAGTCGCTGACGTAGCCGCTCTTCCAGGGCTTGTCGTCGTTGCCGAACGTGTCAATGGAGAAGCGAATCGACATGATCACGAACACCAGCAGAGCCACAAGCGTACCAAGCTTGCCTATCAGCACGGTCAAGTTGTAGAGCTTGGCCTCCAGAGGCGACTGACTCTCTTCCTCTTCCTCACCCTTGTTGTTCTCAGGTTCCAGAAGAGCAGCGTCCTTCGGAGTCTCAATCTCAACGTAGATCTGTTCATCAGTATCCGGATTCTTCTTGACATTGCTGTTTCCACCGGCAGCAGCAGCACCCGGGCGGTTGCCGTTAATCAGACTCTTGATAATGCCAGCCTGCGAGTGTTCACCGACGCAAACCACCAGCATCTTGCCCACACCCTCCATGACCTTAGTACCAGAGAGCAGGAACGGGTTCTCAGCGTTCTTGGTGAGGAGGTCGGATTCACCAGTCATGGCGCTCTCGTCCATCTTGATCTCCTTCTCGTCAAAGACGATACCGTCAGCCGGGATAATATCTCCCAGGTCCACACGGACAATATCTCCCACCACGAGGCTCCACTTGCTGACCTCAGCAGGCTGGCCGTTGCGGATGACCTTGATCTTCTCGTCCTCCTTGACAGCGTTCAACGCACGGAACTGTGCTTCCTTCTGGTAGTCGTTCATGGCCGTGACGATCGTCACCACGATAACAGCCAGAATGATGCAGGCTCCCTCCACCCAGCCAGTCTCCGGGTGGTCGCCCACAGTGACGGACAGGACGATCGAAATGAAGCCCGAGATGGTCAACACGATGATCGTGATGTCCTGGTAGGCGTCCCACATGAGCTCCAGGAAGCTCTTAGGCTTGGGCGGGGCGACGTAGTTCTTGCCGAAGCATTCTTCGCGCTTCTCGAGGTCTGCAGCGTTGTTGGAGTCCAGACCTTGACGAGGATCGACGTTAAGAGCCGAGGCGATGCCGTTAAGGCCGCCCATGCTGGCCAGCACGTCCTGCTGCTTCTCATGGGGCGTCTCCACGAGGCGGATGAGGTCTCCCGTGACCAGTTTGAACGAGGCCATGGTCTCTTGCACTTTAGCGGGCGAAAGGGAGAATGATCCGGTCAAAACTGAAGGCACAAGACGCGCGGTAAAGCAGTTTTAGCCAAGTGTTTTTGGCCACTTGACTCTGCCGAGGGAAGTTCCGAAATGACCTGAAGCTTTCGACTAAGCGCAGCAGCTGACAATCACTCCCTCGTGTCGTTGGTGTGTCGGTCGTGTGGTCTGGAGCCAGCGTATCGGATGGCGCGCGCCAGACGGGGCAGGAGATTTGGGGACTTTGTGGCAGACAAGAACGTCCCGCGCAAATCGAGCCCAAAAGTGCAATCAACAACCGCAGCCAGCAAAGGTGGCGGCGTCCACGGAAAGGTGCTCGCGAGCTACAGAGTTGGCGAGTGAGAATCTCCCGAGACGAATGGTCTTGAAGCTGTGGTGGAGTTTCTTTAAAGTGATTATGGAAATGCGGTTTCTTTTGGTGTAGGTGCAAACTGATCTTTTATTATCCTGTACCCCGAGGAGATCGAGTCTGGGAGGTGAATCTTGTCGATTTGACTGGATCTCACTATCTCGTATCGGTGGATTTTCGAGCTGAATGTCTCAAAATTCGATCATAGAGGGCTTTGTCTGAGTTTGATAAGTGACCATTGAGCGCGGTGATTTAGTCGATTGTTTTGCTGCTGTCGCCTAGGTTGAAACAGAAGCCACTGTGGATATTGACGCCACCTGTGAAGCGCCCATTCGAATCCACTGGGGCGGGCTGCAATGCAGGCTCTGCATGAAGGTGGCAGCAGTGCCGGTGGGCTCACATGAGTTGGATGATTCGAAACCGTTTCACTGTGGCGCATCTATGCACTTAGTCGAAAGACAAGATCGCTTGCAGGATCGACACGGATGTCCAGAATTATTAAAGCTCACTGCATTCGCCACACATAATGCACAATAGAGCATGCTGATACATGTGCCAATGGGCCTGAGCTCCAGTACGCGTTTCCACCGCTATTGCGGCTCTATCTGACTTGCTTCGTTCAAACGGTATGTTCTGAGTCAGTTACTATAAACTATTCTCGCCAGTCAATTGTAACGTGCACACATCTGGGCAGTAGGCACGCGAAATACGGCGAATTCAAACTCTTGGAGGTCTATAGTGATCGAGCCTGTTCAAGAGGCATCGGGAGTGATATGCAACCAGTTGCAGTGCGCTGGCTTCGGTATGTTGAGCCGGCATAAAATCCAGCGGAGATCAGACCCCGGCGGGCACTTCCCTGCAGCCTAACAGGCCTGTGGTCTTCAATCGCTGCTGCCGTCCTCAAACTCGTGTCGGGCTTACACTACGAATTGGTGGGCCTACACAGCAGCTTTCTTTCTCGTAGATCGGCCTTGTTTGAACATGCACATGTACATCGTACGTGTAGGCGGTGCTGCGCGACATGCCCCTGCACAGGGCCCGCGGTACGTCGACAAGCTCGATGATCCATCACCGCAGTCTGCACCAGCCAATGGCGATCTTTCTCGTTTTCAAAATTGAAGTTGTCGATTAACAGATACTTGTCCGTTTTATGTTTGACCCATAACTGCCAGGTCGCACATTTCGGTTTAACCAACAGTTTAATTAAACCACGTAAAGTCAAAAGTATATTTGCAGCAACATCATAACAAAATCGACCACGGGTCAATTTCAGTGCCACTACAGCATCGAAAATAACTTTGCACGTCGGCCAGCCACTCTGCGCCATTCGTTTCCAGTTGGCTGTGATGGCTACTCGGTCATGTTGTCCTATTGCAGGGAACATGCATGGAACTGGATCGCTCGCTAGCCGAGATTGGAGAAAGATGACACGTCTTGAAATCGGCGAGTCACAGGCTTCGTTTGGAGACCGTCATTTTCGTCGCGGGCATGAACGAGGCAAAAGTACCAAGCAGGGCAAGGGCAGCAGACATGCGGTTCTGTTCTGATGGTCCGCATGTATCGCCGATTTTTGCTTACGATTTGCTGCTGAAACTGCGCTAACAAGACGTAGGCGTCGGAGCTGCTGCATTCTTGGCGCTGGCATCAGATATTGCTACATGTACATGCATGTACATGTGCACACCAGGCACATGAACATCGAAGATATTTTACGGCAATAATGCGTTGATATCTTCATTCAAACTTCGTCGCCGCCAAGATACTGTACTCTTCGGTTAATTCGTGATTTTAATCAAAATAAAAGTATAAAAGGACGATGAACCCATTTTTGTTTGGTTTGGGTGTCGCTCGGACTTCAGCAAACTTGTCAGCACCAGAAAATCAAGACGTTGTTGCATTTACCTACGAAGACGTGCATTGACTGCAGGCCAAGGTATGCGCCAGCAGTAGATAATCACTTACATTTGAGATCTGGCCTAGGCATGATGTTTGAAAGTACATCAAATGCGAAAAATGCACCACTTAATAACGTTTTAAACTCCATGCAGCTATAATAGTGACTGGCGAATAAGTTAACCTTGTTTGAAGAAAGAATGTGGTTAGATCGAGAATTTTCTTCAACTGAAAGAGAACTCGAACCCAGCGAATGCTCTTAAATCTCTAAAGGGCAGTTGTCGCCTGCATTTGGCGACCTTTGTGCTATCTAACGTCACTACTTCGAAATACAAGTGCTGTACTGCGATGAATCATTTTTCTGATAATATCTAACACGTGGCTCACTATGCGATGAAGGTAATGAAACTTTGCCCTTTGTACCTCTTAAAATCGTGATGCGGTCTGTAAACTCCGAATGACGGGCATTTTCTTGAGCTAAATGACTGTAATGTACTTCATACGCCCCCAGGAACCGAGGAACCGGCGCAAGAAGGCCTCGAGGGAAAAGCAATTACAGTCGAAAAGAACCACGTGACGTATCGAAAGCTGAAGGTTCCATTCAACTAAAAAAAACTCTCAAAACCGTGATTGTTTTGAAATGCTTGTCGGCAAGGTATAGGATTGTTGTTAGCGAAAGAAGCGATCTGGCAGCAATATACCTATAAAACGAAACGTGTCTGTAGCGTGCTGCACTTTCACCGTTTCTGAGATCCTGGAAACTTTCTACCAGATACTTCAAGCACTTAAGTACAAGCTATTTCGGCATACCTAGCTCTTTGCTTCTCCATCGTACTTCTGAAGTACTTGAAGTATTTTTTTGAAGTATTATGTCACTGCCTCTTTGGTACTAGTAATTAACTCGAATATTCATTCCATCTACGCCAATTGCGTAAAACTAGTTGTTGCTTTTCCATTGGCAGAGTGCCACGTCAGCCACGGTTTCAGCGCGAAAGCACATGCACAGCAGGCTTTTATTTTGTATAGCGATTCATAACAGCTAGCTTAGACCTGGAATGTTTTACATAGACACTTTGATATCGTTGAAAACTGGCGCGCTCGAGCAATGCTCATGTTTGTGTCGAGCACGGCCCACTAAATCGCACTCGGGGTGTTCCCCAACGCTTTACAGTACTACTTTTCTCTTGCAACCACTTGAGCACCGTCAGCAATGGACAGCGCTCACCGATATCGTGATGGTTTTTCCAGGGCAGCAAACCATGAAGCTAACAGTAACATCATTGTGGGTGTCTGATTCACTACGTGTAGGACGCGTGAGTCTTTGTATCGGACATTAGTCCGGCAAATTGGATAAATTGTTCAATAAACGATATAAGTAAAGGTTTTGCATTCGGTTCTCTAAACAAGTAAATACTACAGTACTGATGGCCTGCCACAAAAAGATGCCACAATGTTTTCAACACGAAGTTATATCTCCAATGTAGCCAAGATCTAGTATCTTTCACAAGGCAATGCGTACAATTTGTAGTTAGGGAATCATGAAGCTCTTGCCAATCCGTTCGTTGCCATAGTTTGCATGGAGACTGCTTCGAAAGGCATAGAGTGCAGACTAAAATGCTACATGTAGTTCTACCATGTGAGCATTCATCGAGCCAGCACTTCGTGGAGCATAACGTTTAAGCGTTCAAGTATCTCGTGGCAGAAACACACACACATACACACAGCTAAACTTAGGTTAGTAGATCAATGAAAGAACCTGGAGCTGTGCACTGCACCATGCCATGTACAACTCGTTCTTGGCAAATGCTATCACTTCACTTACTTGAATATTCATACTGAAAAGCACGGCCGTCTTGAACCCAAGCTTTTAGATACTACGAACTTCAGTAGTAACTTAATAAAAGAAAGTTAGATGCAGAGTAACATTGGAAACCTGGTATGAGATCATCGATTTGAGTCCGTTTGCCTACCATAGCATAGCATAGCATAGCTTCCTGAAATCGCTAGGACGTGGAACCTTGGGACTTGAGGCCGGAATTCAACTATATTAGCAGCAGAAGTTGTTAGGCAAAAGTACCAGAACGGCTCGCGTACCCAATTTTAGATCAGCCCATTTCTTCCCCTGTTTCTGCTTTAATATTGTTTTGTTAAAACAGAAAAGATCGCCATATGTTTTCGCATGCAGACACAGAAAAGAAGAGTTTGAATCTTGGCATTTCGCCGGAATTCCTCCAACAACAGCAAATTGTCGATTGCAATCCCATCTGTGCCGCCGTCTAACCGTGTTGGTAAAAGGCTAAAATCGCCGAAGCCAACGTCGTGTAAAGTACGTGTACTGTGTACTGGCATTGGTGCTTTTCCATCCAACCTCCCAAAGAGTGTGATTAACTGGATTAATCGCAGTCGCAGAATTAATCGATACCGGTACACGTACATGTACGCTCTGGTTCTGCTGAATCCATTTGAATGAAACTATACCACCATCGCCTTTGCTCCCGTGGTACTCTCTACTTGTACCGGTACATGTACTCGAATCTTTGATTCGGTCGACATGAGGTGAGGGTCTATCCGATACCAACCGACTGAACGGTATCTTGCATTCAGTTGTCATCAAACGATGTGGCGAAGCATCGCGGGCTGTACGGTACCCTGTAGCCTGTCCCGTCAGATGAACTGCAGCATACAGCACAGCGAAGGGTGAATCCGCTGTCTCCCAGCCACGGCCAGTGATGCTGATAGTCGCAAGCACTTGCTGAGCGAGGGCGGTGTGAGACTGCGCACTCTGCGAATCGCAGGCAGCGCCTCGGTCTGCTGCCATCCACTCAAAGCCAGCGTTGGAGATGAGCGACCTTCGAAGATTCGATCTGCATTGAAGTTACTTGATATAAAAAGGCGATTTTAATCTCGCTTAATCGATGTCTTTCGGTGTGCGGTTGTGCAGTGAAACTACACAGCAGGTCGGTTTGTGCATCGTACCGCAGCAGTGTTCGCGGGCCGCGCGCGAATCGCGGCGTATTTCAATCCGTGTAAATGTGTAGTATTGCTCCATAGCACGCTCGCCAACCACTCGATGGGGCTATGTATGACGAAGCGCACAACAACAAGCACGATGAATCTCACGAGCCGTCGAACGCATCACGCCCAAAACCTCCAAGATTCTCTTCATTTCGACAAGTCCAAACGTGCATAGTTTGATCAAGAGTAAGGTGTCGCAGCCAAAGCGACGAATCTTGAAGCTTACCTTTAATCATAATTTTAATCACAAGAGTGGGCTGATCATTTTGGATTTGCATGATTCACGCGCGCACATGTAATGCCCGCCTTTGACATCTGCGCGGCATTTATGCGTGTGTTTGTCCTGCTGCTGGTGCTGCCGCCCGCCAACATTGCTCTACAGAGCGCTGCAGATTCTAGGAGCGCTAGGAAATACTTCCTCGAAGTTATCACCGTGAACCTGAATCGCGAGCTTTTCCGATCTGGTTGTAGCCAATTTGATTGAACCAGCGCCCAATGTAGGCTGTCTGGCCTACCGTGGCGCGCTACGCGGTTGGTTACCGTTGGGGTTCTTTCGACAACTGTTCCACTCATCCATCTCAACCTCAGTTTCCGATTTGACACTCATCCAGCAAGTTCAAACCAGTCACCATGATCCACGACCCCGCTACCGACTACGAGAAGGTGACCACACCAAACCTCGATCCTCGTCCTAGCACGATCGTCAGCGACTGCAACCAGAAGCAAGACGTCGAAATTGAAGATGAGGAGGAAGACTCGTACTCCAAGAAATCTTTCCAGGAGAAGCTCGTCTGGGGAGTCATCTACGGCATCATGTCGCTCGCTGCGCTGTACTTCTTCATGGTCGCTGTCAAGCTCATCGGTGATGGTTTCACACTGGCACTTGGGTGCGACACCAAGGGCGCCTTCGACTTCGCAGACAACCCCGTAGCTGGCCTGATGATCGGTACCATCGCTACCGCTCTGCTTCACAGTTCGGGCACAGTGACGTCCATCGTTGTGGCTCTCGTGGGCTCCGGCGGTATGACTATTCGCCAGGGCGTGTACGTGATCATGGGTGCCAACATCGGTACGTGCATCACGTGTATCATGGTGGCCTTCGGCCAGGTGGGAGACCGTGCGCGTTTCCAGCGTGCCATGGCCGCCGCTACGGTCCACGACATGTACAACTTGTGGTCGGTCTTCGTGTTGTTCCCTCTTGAGGTTCTTTTCCACCCGCTCGAGGAGCTGTCGATCGCCATGTCGAACGCCAAGACTAACAGTGGTGCGTTTTCGAGTCCCGTCGATACCATCGTGAACCCGCTCGCGAAGGAGCTGATTGTCGTGGACAAGGATGCCATCTACGAGGTCGCCACGGGCGATGTGGTGTGCACACCCGGTCAGTCGTTCGTCACTGGAGGCGCCTTCGAAGACTCGAGTATGGGCGACGGTAGCATCGGTGCCATCACGGTCGTGATCGGCTTCTGTATCCTGGTCTGCTCCCTGCTTACTCTGGTGAAGATGCTGGCTAAGGTGTTCATGGGCCCCACGAAGCGCCTCATTTCCAAGCTGCTCAACTACAACGGCTACATCAACATCATCGTCGGTACCCTGATCACATTCTGTGTCCACTCGTCGACGGTAGTTACGTCCACCCTTACCCCATTGGCAGGCCTGGGTGTTATCACGCTGGAGCAGGTATACCCGTTGGTGATCGGAGCCAACTTGGGTACGACGGGCACGGCACTTCTCGCTGCCTTGGTGACGGGCAAGTCCGACTCTGTTGCCATCGCACTTGTGCACTTCTGGTTCAACGTGTTCGGCATTCTGCTCTTCTACCCGATCCCGCTCACGCGCAAGCCCATTCTGGGCTGGGCTCGCTCGCTCGCCTTCTCCAGTGCTGCGTGGCCTATGACCGCTGTGCTCTTCCTCGTGGTGTTGTTCCTGGTGGCACCGGGCATCCTTCTGGGTCTGGTCTACATGTGCACGGCCGACAGCACGGCTGTTGAGGTGATTGGCTACATCATCGGTGCTATTGTGGTGGTTGCGCTGGCGAGTGGGATCTTCTGGTACCACAAGAAGGGCGGTCGCACCGTGTGGCACGCGTTCCTGGAGAAGAAGCGCACGGAGCGCGAAGCTCAGGAGGCTCGTGAAGCGGAGAGGTCGCACACGCAGTCGAACCTGCCCCACTGTGCGGTTTAAATGTGAAAAAAAGTGTTTTGTATTTCAGTTTTCAATCAGGAATTTTATTGTTATCACTCTTTTGCAGAAATTTTAGATTACAGAAAAATAAATGATAATATTCACTTCAGAAAATGTGCTCTCAAAAATATTTTTGGAAAAAGTGCTTTTTATAAAGAAAGAAGAACCGCTTGTCAATCAAAATCAAAGATGGCGGCGAGCAAGACGAGCGCTGGACAGCGCGCCGAGCGCATCAAGCAGGAGGCGGTGAAGCTTTCAGCAGAGGAGGCGGCCAACCAGAAGGTGCTGCAGCACTATGCCAAGACGGTGTACTTCAACGACCTGTGGGTGTCCTTCCTGAGCAAGATGGCGGGACTCGTGGCTCTCATGAGCTACCTGGAGGTGCAGCGCCTGCGTCAGAGTGCGCGCGGCATCAGCTTCATTGCAGGCTTCGAGGCTCTTTCCGTGGTTATTGGGGTCAGCACGGTGCTTTTCATCCGGCGGTGGTTTAACCCCTTGCTGGCGTTTAAGGTGGCCTTCGCCTTCTCGCTTCTGCAGGGATTCTGGTTCATTGCCAGCCTCTCTTCGCGGCTCATGGAGATGCCCCGCCAGGCGGGCGACCTACTGGCCGAGCAGATTCCCTTCGGTCTTGTGTACTTCGTGGTTTGCTGGGCGTCGGACCGCTTCATGATGCGCTCGCAGGACGTCGCCAAGCAGACGGCCGAGGGCATGCGCGCCGTGCTCAAGGGCAAGACTGCGTAACTTCACGCTCAATAGGGAGGAGTCATTGCATCAAGTCAAACTGCTAGCAAGAGGGGGCGGAGGAGCTGGATGGTGTCGACGTAATAGAGGAACTCGTAGCTATGCCGTAGTTAATCTTGGAAATTGTATGGCTTTTAGCAAAAAAAACCACTGGCTGGGTCTTGACTGCTTTTAGCCCAAAAAACCCCCTCAAGAAATTTCTCGGAAACCAGCATTTCCCAACCCGTCAAGATTATCACCCTTGTACCGACTCCGAGTGCTTATACGCCGATGTCGCGCGCACTACACGCGCGCCTCCGCCGTGAAGACACGACTGGTAGGTTCGCCGATACGCCTTCCATGTCCGAGCCAATTTTCGGCGCCGGATTCGCGTTGGCTGGCGCCCGGCGGCGTTTCCCATTTCGGGAATTTCTATCACGTTTATACTTTCGATGGAAATCTTATACATTCGATGGAGTCATTTGACATAAAAATAGAAGGTATTTTGAACGGTGGCGATCTGATGCGTCTGATTCTGATTCTGCTGCTGCAACAGCCGCATTCCGAGAAATTGCGCATCACAAACCACAGATCCTATTATTTAGCATCGCTGTATGCTGTTGAACGGGTTTGGGAACAGCAAGAAATTGAGCCTATCATATAATATAAACGTCGGGAATGCTGTTGGGTTGGTCCAGGTTCGTAGATTGGGTCATGTTGAAGTGCTATCGATTTCGTGATCAAGCCGTAATGGAAGAGGAACTACAGGCCGTCGAGGCCAACCATCCGCGTCTGGATGTGCGCCACTTGTACTTTAGCGTTCTAGAGCATGCTGCAGCAACGATCATTGTTCGACCTTAATAGAGCTACACGTTTCTCTAATCTCCGAGCTTCTCAAACACGTGACGTGAAGTTCCCAAGCAACCTGCGGTCGAGGTTTTTTTCGAGAAAAACCTAATTGGTATTTCTTTTCCGGAGAGCAGGATGAGGTACAGCGAGGACCCTGCATGGGCCGACGTGGTCAAGGTGCCGCAGGATGACGGCCCAGACCCTATCGTGAGCATCGCCTACTCCTCCGAATGTACGTCTACACTTTGTGTCGCCCCTCCTGCTCGCTCCTCCTCTGACCATCTGCTATTTTACCCACAGTCACGGACGTCATGGACTGCTTCCGAGGCGTCCTCAAGCTCAACGAGTACAGTGAACGCACGCTGGCTTTGACTCTGGACGTGATCGACGCCAACCCAGCCAATTACACGGTCTGGTACTTCCGTCGTCGCGTGCTGGAGGCGCTGGGCTCGGACTTACGCGAGGAGCTCCAGTTCACGGCCGACATGGCCATGCAGAACCCCAAGAACTACCAGATCTGGCACCACCGACGCGAGATCTGCGACATGCTGAAGGACGGCAGTGGGGAGAAGGAGTTCTGTGCTATGGCTATTGATGGAGACTCCAAGAACTATCACGCCTGGGCCCATCGTCAATGGGCAGTCAAATCCTTCGGTCTTTGGGACGGAGAGATCGAGTTCGTGGACAAAATGTTGCTCGAGGACGTGCGCAACAACTCGGCATGGAACCATCGCTGGTTCGTGTTAAGTAACACGTCGGGTCTTGCTGCCATTGAGGATCGGCAGCGGGAGGTTGAGTACGCACTGGAGAAAATTGATGTGGCTGTGCACAACGAGAGCCCGTGGAACTACCTCCGAGGTCTCGTTCGTGGCCACGAAGTGACTTTCGCTGTGCAGGTGAAGGAGAAGGCCCAGGCAGTGCTGGAAGCTACGCCGGACTGTATCTTTGCAGCGGCACTACTGGTGGATTTTTACGCGAAGGAAGGCACGGATGAGGCAGTTGAAAAGGCCAACAAGCTGGTGGAGACGCTCATGAACGACACAGACAAAGTGAGGAGCGCTTACTGGCAGTTCCGTCTCTCGACGCTCAAGCGCCGCTCGGAGTGAGTCTGTTCAGCATAACCCCCTGAACATGGCAACTATCAACAGGAAACAAGGACGACTATATTCTTTTGGTCTTGATCGGTCTTCGTAGCTAGAAGTGTGCGTTGATTGGACACGAGGACAGTCCGAAGCGCTCCCTGTCATCCGGATGCTGCGGTCATAAACTCTAGCCAGGCTGCTTCATCTCTACTTGGACTGCTTAAATGTTGGACGGGAAGTTGTTCACTGTCGCCATGTCCTCCACCTTGCTGCCATTTACGAAGAACTCCAGCTTAATCCTCATGAGCACAGGTTTCTATAACATCAAACGAACACGTTAGCATACCAAACCATCGCAAATACCAAGCCTCTGGGTCTTACCTCGCCCTGCATACTGTTCTGGATCTTGACGACTTGCGTCACAGTGCCTCCGTTGTTTGGCGGCACGGAGTCACCAGTAGGAGGCTCCATTTTCAGCTTGATGTACTTGGGGAATGCAGCCAGGAACACAAATTTCTCGATTGGCATGGCAGTGGAGTTCCGGGTAGTCGCCGTGATGTACGTCACAGACTTGTCGTCGGCGTTAGGCTTCGTAATCTCCAAATCCACAGTGAGTCCGTTCTTTTCATACGCGCGTACTGGCGGGTTTGCTGCTGGAGGTGCTGGTGTCGGGGCTGGTGCACCGAAGTCCATCAATCCTAGCAAGTCACCAGCACCTGCAGCCGCACCGCCATTGCTGGAGCCAGCAGCAGGGGCAGCTGAAGCCGGCCCGCTCGAGAAAATATCCGCTAGTAAGTCAACCGCGGGTGGTGCAGCCGGAGCAGCCGACGAGGCTGAAAACGACGTGTTCGCGCTTGACGTCGATGCGCCGCCACCAAAAATGTCGTCTAGGTCCAGAAGACTGGCTCTGGCGCTCGATTGGGCAGCTTGAACGGGCTTTGAAGTAGCTGCAATATTCCCACTGCTTGAATTCGCACCTGAGTCGTCATCTCCGAGAAGGTCGGCTGAGCCAACAGCTGAAGACGCGAGATTGTCATTGCGGCTGCGCACCTTTGACGCATCGATGGCGGGCATGTTGACAAGAACATCGTTACGAAGAGAGGACCACTGCGGCTGGCCAAGAGTGGTGTACTCTGTGGCGCGTTGCTGAAGCTCGAGCACCATCGACGAGTTGAAGGACGAAATCATCGAGTTCAGCCTGGCGATTTCAGTCGGAGAGCTGAAACGTGTCGTCAACTTCACCATCGCGTTCAACGAGTACGCGCGCGTGATGTCCGTCGCTCCGTGGTGGCGAAGGATTGCCTTGAAGAGCTCCACGATGCTGCTCTCGTCCACACGGTTCTTGTCGCTTAGTGTTTCCTCGGATGCGGGAGCATCCAGCAGCAAGAACTTACTGTACTCGCCGACACACCAGATCCCAACATGGACAAGAGACAGCTGCGAGACATCGTCGTGAAGTGCCCAAAACAGCTTGTGGACCACGTACGGGTGCAAATCGGTGTTGCGCTGAATGAGAGTAATGAGTGAGCTGCATATCCGCTCGTCCGGCAGCGTCGAACCAGCAATCGATAGCATTGTAATCAACGTATCGATGTGCCACCGGCTCGACGGCGCGTAGCGGTCCACCGCATCTAACAAACGCAATTATTGTGAGAATGCTATAATCCAGCACGAAAAAAGCGAATAAAGCTAGAATTTACCTGCAATACGCGAGCACAGCTCAGGCTTCTGCTCGTTCGAGGCGATAACGAGGTAGTTCAGCATCTCACGTGCCAGCTGAAGTATAAATGACCACCAAGAAACAAAAAAAGTCAGTACTCATCCGCTGCAGTAGTAAATGCACGTGACGAACGCACCGTCTGGATGTTTGAGGAGTTCACAAGCGAGTAGATTAGCTCAAGCGCACGCTGACGAATTGAGGTGTCGGGGTCCTTCAGACAGTCCACGATGGTGTTTGTGTGGCGCTGTACCGCCGCAATATCATCCGTCACAACCTTGGATAATGTGTTGAGCGCCACATAGCGAATGTTGTTGTCCCGGTTAAGCAGGAAACGCCCCAGGATGTTGATAGCCAGCACACGAAGGCCGCTGTCGCTCTCAATGGTCATAATGGTCTGAACACATTCGTACAAAATGGCATTGCCAGCCGTCTTGGCCGTCTCGGTGTTCGTCGCTACTTGAGCCAACACATCGTTCATAGCTTCACTGGCCTCTTCGTTGTCCTTGCCCAGAAGACGCAGCAGCTTCAGGATCGCCACCTGCAAGAACGGGTCGGCAATTCCGCTGACGTCGTACTCGCTCGAGTACCCCATGGAAAGCAAGTTGCGCAGCTGCCGCACAAGCTTCGGCACGAGAGTGCTAAACCTCTTGAGGTTCTCCGCATCCAGCAGGACCACCTCAGTGATAAGCTGCACGCCAGCCAGCAGGACGCCATGGTGTTTGGCACGCAGCAGACCCAGGATAGATTCTGTGAAGTCCTCCACCAGGTCCGGCACCTTAGTGAACACCCGGATGGCAGCCAGCGCCGCCTTTTTGCGTAGATGCTCATTGTCACTACGCAAATGACGATCCACGTCCATCACCAAGTCGCGCGCCATATCCGCCTGCATTTAACGTCAATAAGCAACCTCATCTCTACCTGTGCAACATTGTAACACCTTACCGATGCAATGTTGCCCACTGCCGTCAGTGCCAAGGCCACAATAAAGTGGTTCTGATTGTTCAGATCGCTAAAAAGCAGTAAATAAATTTACAAAAAAAACAGCAATAAGTTAGCACCTAACAACACCAAATAAAAGCCACAATAGAAAGCACTCACTTCTTGACGGAATTGGTCACGAGCGTAAGCACATCTTCCTGGTCTGTTAGCAGTAGGATGAGCCCCAAGTAGCCCATGCGCTTCTCGGCAAAGTAGGGGCTAGCAATGAGCTTGACGCACTCCATCTGGCCAAAGTGCGACGGGTAGCCCAGCATGTGGATGAACAGCAGCTTAGCCACGTTGCGGTGACGGTACTGCTTGTCCTGGTCCTTGAAGGCGGTGCGGATGAGCGCGCTCTCCTTGGCGATCACGGCGCGCTCCTCTGCCGCCGTCTTGCTGGCTCGCACGCCGCGGATTAAGTCGCGAAGCTTCTGACTCATGACTCGAAGGATCTCTCGGCTTCTGGGAGGCGCAGGGGAAGAGAGGGGGTGCAGAGAGCTAAGGAGCTTCGGCTTGGCTTAGGTCCCCCACGTGTGCAGCTCTGCGAGCTTTTGCAAAGGGGCGATGGAGAGGATATTGACCAATGAGAGAGGGAGGGAGGATACTGAAGGATGATTCGTTGAAAATGAACAGGTTGAAGTGATCAGTTTTAACAGTGCAGCAGTTATCGTCTCCTTTCAAGCATGGTGATTAAGTTCACTAAGGATATTCAAGATGCTACGGTGCGTTGTCCGTGTAGATGGCTAAGTTCTGCAGACAGCCGATGCCTGGTCGACGCGTTTACTGGTCGTATCTCTGATAGGGTAAAAAGACAAATAAACGAGAAGTGCCAGCGACAGAAGTACGCTGTCGGGCCCCATATGTACACTCAATAAATCTTGTTGCTCTGTATGGTGCAGTTATGATTCAACCGCTCAATTTCGACGGAGATGCCAGAGCCTAATGCAATGCGATAAGCACTGCAGTTGCTGATACATGTACCGATTTTTGTTTTTCGAGTTTACTCACCGGTTGCACACTGGAGTCAACAAAACTAATGCACAGGTTCAACCGAAGGTCGTGCTACTAGTGCCGCCGTGCATTGCGCCGTCCAAATGGCCAAATCTGAGTTTACTCGGAAATCGCCCGAGTTTTACTCGAGAAAAAGCCGCACCTGTGCATCTCAGACTTGTATTGGCATATTCTTAGGCGCTATCTCAAGCCAATGGATATTGTGTGGATAATCATGCTGTTGGCAGTTCCTGTACTGCTGCTTCGTGCTCATTTGTGGTTACGCAGGCTGGACGAGATCTTCAAAAATGCGCACACCCGTCTCTCACCACGCACCCATAAATAAAATGGAACCAAATTCAGCATTTGAGAGAAGAGAAGAAAGCAAGAGAAAGAAGGTTATCTATTGAACCTTAGTTAATAGCTTCCTGAAATTGTTGAATTCTCTTGAGCATGATTTTTTTTCGCCACTGTGCTGCAGGAGGAAGTGTGTTGTGCTCCACCTCAATTGTTATCGTCTCAAAACAGTGAAGGCTCAGCGTCAGCCTGATCCCGTCCTGTTTGGTCTTCGGGTTGTTCCGTTCTTTGCGTGCTATAGTGTGCAGTTGCCAGATGCCTTGCGTCCACATATACTCCACTTGCTGTTGTGCTGTCCACGCTTCTCCTTGATGTATCATTTGGTTTCGGATTTGCCACAGGAGTGTAAACCCGATACTGCATAGTGTCCACCAGATACGCTTTAACGTCTGCTCATAGTCCTTGCTCCAGCGTCCGTAGCTTTGCGCGATGCGCCAAATTCAGCATTTTCATCGCCCCACGCGTGCTGTTCCAACTTGAAGTGGTTTGTGCTGTACCTTTTCGCGCACCCAAATCTTCAAGTTCGTGTGGTGCACACCATTCCCACATACAAACATCCAATCTCGATATAGGACGAACCAATCAGCATCGCCGGACAAAAGACCAAAAAGCGCGTCATATTTCGATTTCCAAGGTCGACGCAACATCCTTTCGACATGCTCGCAGCCAAGTCGCTCTCTCTGTCCACCGCCGGGCGTCGCGCGCTCGGATCCACTCGGTCCATGACCGGAGGTCGCGCAGCGTTTAACTGGCGCGACCCGCTCCTGCTGGAGGGGCAGCTGACGGATGAGGAGGCCATGATCCAGGTGCGCCGGTCTCAGCTACAGTCGTAGAACCATTTTAGGCTGAATTTGGACTATTTGATCGCAGAAATCGGCCAACGACTATTGCCAGGGGAAGCTGCTGCCGAGGATCGTGGAGGCCAACCGCAAGGGCAAGTTCGACCGCTCCATCATGAAGGAAATGGGAGAAATGGGCTTCCTAGGCCCCACGATCCAGGGCTACGGCTGTGCGGGAGTTGGCTACGTGTCTTACGGACTCATTGCCAACGCAGTGGAGCGTGTACGTTTGTTGAAGGGGTATTGGAAGTGGAGAGTTGAAGAGCTAAACTTGTTGTGTCTGACAGGTGGACAGTGCCTACCGTTCGGCGATGAGTGTACAGTCGTCGCTGGTGATGCACCCGATCAACACGTTTGGGTCGGACGAGCAGAAGGAGAAGGTTGGTGGTAGCTTATTGTTACTGCAGTATATAAACGCCTGCTAATACTGTTGATGACGTTGTACAGTACCTCCCACGCCTTGCTACGGGTGAACTCATTGGCTGCTTCGGTTTGACGGAGCCGAACCACGGATCTGACCCTGGCTCGTGAGTTTAGAATAGTTGTGATGCTGTGACGCGGATCTAACCTACTTGTTCCGTACCACAGGATGGAAACGCGTGCCAAGCTCAAGGGAGACAAATACATCCTTAACGGCTCCAAGAACTGGATCACGAACGCTCCTATTGCTGACGTGTTCCTCGTCTGGGCCAAAGACGACGAGGGGGACATCCGTGGGTTCATTCTCGAGAAGGTATGCTGTTCCCATCGCTGTTTCTTTATTTATCTGGCATTTAGTTTACTAACAGAGCATTATTCTGCCTATATATCTACAGGACTTCCCTGGTCTATCGGCTCCGTACATTGACGGTAAGGCGACTTTGATGGCGTCTGCTACTGGCATGATTTTCCTGGAAGATGTTGAAGTCCCCAAGGAGAACATGCTGCCCAAGGTGAAGGGCCTCAAGGTATGAGCATGATGTTGTTTAATGTCGTGGTTATCCAAAGCTAACTTTTGTGAAAAATTATAGGGCCCCTTTACCTGCCTGAACAGTGCTCGCTTCGGAATTTCCTGGGGAGCTCTTGGTGCAGCATGTACGAGCTTGAATGTCTATTTCACGATGTTGCCTGCATCACCTTACACCCTCTCTCTACTTGATCAGACGCATGCATGGACATCGCCCGTCAGTACACTCTCGACCGAAACCAGTTTGGTGCGCCACTCGCAGCGTACGTTGTTCACATCTGAACGTCTGTGTGTTGAGATGTTGCAGACCTGACAATACGCGCCTGTGTATACTTTGAACAGCAACCAGCTTATTCAGAAGAAGCTGGCAGATATGAACACGGAGATCGCGATCGGCCTTCAGGGTTGCCTGCAGGTTGGCCGTCTGCTCGATGAGGGCAAGGCGCCAGTGGAGTTGATCTCCATGGTCAAGCGCAACTCGTGCGGCAAGGCCATTGAGATTGCACGCAACGCCCGAGACATGCTTGGAGGCAACGGCGTCTCCGACGAGTACCACATCATCCGCCACGTCGTGAATCTGGAGGCTGTGAACACCTACGAGGGTACACACGATGTGCACGCGCTGATTCTCGGCCGTGCCATTACGGGTCTACCTGCGTTTGTTCCTCGTATGGCTCCGTAGACGATGCAGAATTGGGGTCATGTTGGGGGCAGTAGACGAGAAAGATCTGCAACCGATACAGTAAGTGGTGAAATAGTCAACCAACGTCTTGCTTGTTCTCTATCGCAACCATGTCTCGGTATCTGCTTGTTGTACGTATCCAAGTAGACCAAGAACACAAGAGGTGAAAGCACGAGGACTGGTCACAAGTGCTATTTAGTTACCTTGGCTTTACTGTTAGTTGAAGCCGTATTCCTGGCGAGCTCGCTTGACAACACCAATGAGGAACCCGCTCTTGTTCCGAACAGTGGAGAGGTTTGCGCCTGCAAATCGAGCGAGGACTTGGTTTGCCAACGGCTCTGAGAGCTGTCCAAGCACTTCGTAGCATTTCCCACCAAGCTCTTCCAACGACGCCAACGTATGATTCGCCACCAACGAATGCACGTGGTTCTGCACGGATATCGGGAGCGCAGTAAACGACTGCATCCCAACAGGAGCACGGCCCCCAGCGGCAGGAGAGTGTCCTCGTACTGGTCCGGCGTATTGAGAAGGTGCTTGTGGTGCTGGTTGTCGACGTCGTGGGTCCCGAGGATCCTGTGGAGCTTCGTACGGCCGTTCAAATAGCGCTGGGCCAGGCCCAGCTGCCATCGGGGCTTGCTGACCGCGGTAGCCGCTGGCGTTTCCACCGCTGTTGCTGTTCATACGTCCGCCTTGAGGAGGTCCACCAAGAACAGAAGCTCCTTGTTGCGGCACTCCGTAGCCCCCACCTCGTGGCATCGCTGATGGAGGTTGTCCACGAGGAGATGGCACCTGCGGTCGGTGCTGTTTCTCGGAGGCAATGGCCTTCTCATTAACACGGTTGATGATTCCTACTAGGAAACCTTGCAAGTTCTCCACTTGGGACAGATCCACGTTGCTGAAATTCTCGACGGCCTGTAGCGCCACACGCTCAGGCAGATGCAGCAACCGCGTGACCACATTATCGTTCAGTGGCTCTTGCAACCTTCCTTCACGCCTCATGCTGTCGACTACAGATTTCACTGGAGGCGGCAAACGTTCGTACAGTTCATTCACTCCCGCACGAGGCGCACCTGGTTGACCTCCTCGTTGAGAAGGCTGCTGGGTTGGCAACGAGCCTCGACGACGGGGATCACGTCCAGCACCACCGCTATTTTGTGGAGGAGGTTGATCACGACGACGCGGGTCTTCAGCTCTTGTTCCTGTCGTAGCACGTGGCATCGTTTGGGCAGTTGGTGAAGCTGGGCCTTGGCGGCTTCGCGGAGCTAGACGAGGGTCTGCCGCTGGCCGTTGGTTCGTGGCGCGTACGGGCGCACTGGGTTCCGGCGCAGTTGGGTTTTCCTGGTGCACAGCACGCCCGAACTCATCGACATCTTTCGGATGACGCTCAGGCTCAGGTCGTGTAGCTGGAGTTCTTGTTGGTCGAGGGGAGTTCTTCGCAGGTGAATCTTCTTGCGGTTGATCTTTCTGATACGGCACGTGGACATTAGAGACACCCGTAGCAGGCTGTGGGGGAGCGTAGCCAAAGCGAAAGAGTCCTGGGTCGCTTTTGTAGTCGGAGATGAAGACATCCACGGGCTGTAGCGCCGCTACCTGTGGGTTTTCTTTCTGGTACTCGCGGTAGATACGCATGAGTTGGCCGTTCTTGTCGCGAATCTCTTTCATTGGCGTGCGCACGAACCGGGCGATGATAGAGATCTGAGCGAACTCAGGCATGGCACCAACAGATGCAAAGGCGGCACGACTCACTTGAGTGACTCGGAACTCACCACTTGTCTGGAAATCCATGAGTCGGTCCCATGCCGCAGCTGAGAGCCCCTTGTGGTCTTGTTCCTGGTGCTTACGTTTGCTGCTAGACGATGCTGTAGAATCTCCGCTTCCGCGACGATGACGATCCTGCTTGTGGTCCTCCTCGTGAGTACTGCCTTTGTTATCATCAACATGGCGAGGACGCTTCAAATCCGAGTTCCCATTTGCTGGCGCACTAGAAGCATTGAGTTCCTCCTCAGCCTTCCTCTTTGCCGGTGTGACGGTAGACTGTTGATCAATAGCAGAATCTCCCACGTTATGATCCACGTCCATCGCAGCAGGTTCATCCACCGACGTCATAGCCGGATGGTCTGGGTCGTACTCTTCCTGTTGAGCTGCCGGACGGTTGTTAGCCATTGGCGTTCCAGCAGGAGACGGATTAGCAGGGTCGTATTCATCTTCTCCATGAGGAACAGCATCCACCGTTAGTGCGGGAGCGGACGGATCGTATTCATTTTCATCGTGTGTCGGTGCTGACGCATCTTCGTCGTCTGTATCCTCCATATCCTCCATGGGGGCATCTTGCACTGCTTCTTGCTCTTCATTCAAAGCAGCTACAGTATCCGCAGTAGTATCTCCATGGTTCTCTGGTGCAGAAGCTATAGCTTCAGCTGTAGCTGGCGAATTAACCACTGCATCTAATGCCTCATCCTTCTCCTGGATCGCAGCATTTTGGTCTTCTTCCACGTTTACAGCAGCATTTCCTTCTTGTACGGGGTCTGAGGCTGTAGATACGTCGTTTTGCTGTCGGTCCACCTCTGCAGCCGCATGTTCCTCCGTAACTGCATGCGACGCCTCGTTCTGCTCTAACTGTTCGCCCTCCACAGGCTGATTGAGTGCTTCTTCCACTTTCTGATCTCCCGTCGTCTCTGGTGTTGCCTCCACTTCCGGGGCGGCAGAATCAGCACTGCATTCTGATACTTCAGTCACTGCAGTCTCTACTACGGGTAACGGCTCGTTAGAGGCGGCATTTGGGGCGCCGTTCGCATCGGTAGCCGCCGCGTCAAGCTCCATGGTCCCGAGCAATAAAGTGGGGACTTTCATTGGCTCTTGCATGGAATTATGTGCACCACGTTAATTGATTCTGATTGGATAAAATAGGATATGACTTGTAGCCATCTTACTTGAAACGACGCGAACTAGAATTCCTATGAAGCTTCCGCCAGTTATTGACGTCTCCAGTGGGGCGAGAGGGAAGAGCAATGCATCGAGTATCCCGCGCTTCTTCTTCCCTCGTAAGAGGACTCCGTTCACGTGTGGCGAGCGTATTCGACGCGGGAGAGTGGAGGCTCGTCTGGATGCTTTTATTCTTTCAAGCGCGGACTTCAGTCTGCTTGTGGAGCGCATCTACTCATTTGCCTGTACGTAGTGCTTTTAAGTAGAAAAAACTAGTACACTTGTCATTCCCTATATGTTATGACGTTAAAGCATGGTGTTGGGAATCAGGTGACTCCAGACTGTCGCTTGATATTAAGCGCGAGATGAAGCACCGCGCTAAAAAGACTGGGATCGTGGAGATTGATCGTCTAATCGATGCACAAATGACCCTCATGCTCTCATATGAAGACTACCGACACTTGTCTAAAGGCAATTTGGACGACCCACCTGCTCTGTGTATGAAACTGAGAGCTTTACTTCCCGCCCAACGCTTTCTCATGGTAAAGAACGCTTGTATTGTGATTGGATGCTGTGTTTGTTATTCACCTTGATGAATGTGTAGTTTCCGCAGAGCACACAGGGGAAAGTGAATGGATACTCGATTCTTGAGTATCTGCACCAGTTGCAACTGTCTCTGCGTGTAGCTCGTTTCGTTTTAGAGCGAGTAGCTCAGGAAGGCGTCGAGCAAGACGACGAAATGCTCTCCGAAAATAAGTACGTGGACCTCATCACCGATACAATCCGTGGATCGAGATCAGCTCTTGGGCTTCAAGCCGATCAAGATTTCCAGCAGTACTACGAGTTGATCTGTGCACGTATGCTCCTGTTGCCGCATGGCGTTCAGCAGTCTCGTACTCGTGGGCTGTCGATTCATCAGGTGGTATCGTGCGGTCGCTTTGTCGAGTTTTTCCGACTGATGGATGAATCGATGCGTGAAAGATACGATCTAGAAGCGAATGTATTCCACCCAACGCGAGTGAGGAACGTACACAGACAGTATCTCCAGCTAGACAGTGACGGCAATGGCATGCTGAGCACAACTGAACTCCGAGACTTTGGGAAAAAGCGTGCCTTCAATCCTACAGGTAACGAGCCTACACACGATCTGACGGATGCTTTCGTGACGCAAGTATTCGCTGAGGTGCCGACATTTAACGGCGAGATGGATTATCATGCGTACTTGGATTTCACTTTACTTGTGAGTGACAGAGTTTCTCCCGCTGCGCTTCGAGTAAGTTGCACGTCAAGAGCATTTTTTTTCCTGTGCTTTGGCTAAAAATTCGTCTGATGGTTATGCTCGCAGTTCTTTTGGGGAGTGCTTGACATCCACAAGCAAGGCTTTCTGGACGCCTTCACTCTGGATTATTTCTTACGAAGCCTGCTGGAGAAGATTGTTGCCCATGAAGGGAAGGGCGACGCACCGACGTTAGATCGCTTGCGGGTATGTACTCAAATCTGCCATTCAAGTTGAATGATCCAGCACTCCCTTCACAAACGAACCTGTATGTAGACCCAGATCTTCGACGCAGTGGCTCCAGTACATCCAGCCAGGATCACGTGGCAAGATCTCCAACGGTGCAAGCTTGGACATGATGTGGTTCGGTAAGCGTACAAATATTCAAAATACTTCTGAAGACTCACGCTTTGCTTTGTGGAATCACAGGCTTATTACCGACTACGTGGCTTATCACACGTACGAAGAGAGCGGAGGTCGATTCTCTTCGGTTCAAAACGATCGCGATTAATTCGACACGACATTGAGCGCGAGGTCAAACACCCGTTGATATCTATTAGTAAAGACGACTGCAGCCCAGTTTTGTAAGCTTAGCTTCACGTCACTAGCTTGCATTCGTGCATCGCCGTCTTAACGTCGAACGTAGCACCCAGCAAAAAAAACGAAAGCGCAAGGAGCGTAGAGATTAGCATCTTTACACGCAGCGCTTAAGCCAGCAGGTTCTCGCCGTTGTAGTGGAAGAGGCACACGCTGCCTGTGAACATGGCGACGCTAACAAGAAGCTGCTGGTGCTTCGTGATGAAGGCGTTTGCACGCTCACGGGAGGTCTGGTACCACGACTTGCGCTGCACAGGCACGCCACCGGCGCCAAAGCGGCCGCCAAGGAGGTTCGACTTAGGCTTGGAAATGGACGCGCTCATCTGGCGCTGGCTCGCGTTCAGACGCTCGTACTTGGTGCGAAGGCTGGCAGCTTCGCGCTCCAGCACCTGTAGGGCGGCCTCAGCCTCCTGCTTCTTCTTGGACAGAGACACCACCGAAATGCTAAGCTTCTCGGCTTCAGACAACTCAAAGCTAGCCTTCACGTGGAAGCGGCTGCCCGCAGGCTTGACCTCCTCGGTCTCCTCGGCCTTCTCGGCCTCCTCAGTCTCCTCAACATTCTCGGTCTTTTCCTCCTCCTCCACCTTCTCAGCCTCTTCCGTCTCCTCAGCCTCCTCTGTCTTCTCAACCTCCTCTGTCTTCTCAACCTCCTCCGTCTTCTCAACCTCCTCAGTTTCCTCCGTCTTCTCAGCTTCCTCGGACTTTTCGGCCTCATCAGCATTCTCGGTCTTCTCCTCGGTTTCCTCCGTCTTCTCATCCTCCTCGAGCTTGTCAGCCTCCTCAGTCTCCTCCTTGTTCTCAGCCTCAGCCTTCTCAGCAGCGATTTCCTCCTCAATAGCTTCCTTCACGGCCTCTTCCACAAGCTCAGTAATGGTCGTAGGCTCCTCCTCCTCCTCTTCGTCAGCAGTGCTGTACCACTTGTCCAGCGCATTGTCATGAAACAGCGAGGAAATGGGGAACTCGATCTCCTTCACAGGCTCCGGCTCCTCGTCCTCCTCGGACGCAGCAGCAGCGACCGTAATAATCACAACAGCCTCACGGGACTGCACGAGGTCGAACACGAACGCAGCAGGGAACTTGTCCTCCTCAGCGTTCCAGGCCACCGTGCGCACCACCGGCTCCTTCTCCTTCTTCACGCGCTTCTTAATGATCGTACGTGTGATCTTGGTGGTCGTCTTGAGCTTGCGGGGCGTGCTGTCGCCGTCCTCCTCGGGCACTTGGCCGTCCTCCACCACATGGCCATGTTCATCAGTCACCACCACGTCCTTCTTCTCCACCACTTCCTCCACGGTCTCGTACTCATCGGCTTCGTACTCCGGGTCAATAGCGACGGTGATGGCGGCGTTAGGGACGGGTTCCTCGCCCTCCACTCCGAGCAGAGAAATCTCCAGGCGACCAACACTCTTGGCGGCGTTCTTCGCTTCCTCGGAGAGCTCCTCCTCGCCCTCGGGGGCCTCAGACAGAGCCGTGATCTGCTGGAACAAGGCGGCGATCTGCTCGTCTAGCAACTTCACCTCGTCCACCTTGGCTGTGACATTACGGCGGCACTCGAGGTACTGCTGGGACGCGCGCTGCACCATGGCGGCCACTGCGTTCGATGAAGACGTAGAAGCCATCGCGAATGGGGCTAGAGACACAGAGAGAAGGAGCCGAGGGATCTGCGGCTACGAAGCTGCTGGGGGTCTAGGCGTAATGCGTGGCGGAAGGCCGTCCAGAAAACATGGTGTGCACCACACAAACAACGTACTTTGCTGTGGTGATGTAGTACATTATGCATACACCAAGTTGGTCGGAAATGAATGTTGCTGATCAAGCCGATCATCCAAGAAGTATCTCAGAAGGTCTACTTCATGGAGTGCCCGTGTAATCGAGGGCAGGGTCGTCATCATCGACCTTTGCATTCACTGGAGTTGGTATCCTGTTGAAAGTGTGCCACCTTTTCAGGTTGATGTCCCTGCGCAATAACATTCGATTCGAACGTCACTATGCAGGCTGCCTTCGCGCATGTATCGCTGCTGTATCAATTGGTGCTGGTGCAGACAGTTCACCTTGATGGCGCTAGCTGAAAACGTTTTGAAAAGATTGTTTTTTTACACGGTAAAGGTGAATGCTGCGAGCTTACCGTGACGTGATGCTGTGAGGCAGTCAACGAGCTCAGAGCCTGCCTGGAATGGAGACTCCATGGCGTGCTCTCTTTCTCGAACGCTAAAGTTCGCTTCAACTGCCCTTCAACTGACCGCATACCGGTGGTATGAGTACAAGTTGATGGGCAGGGTAAACAACAGCTCAGAAGTCAGACAAGAACTCGATGGCTTTCGGTGGGCTTCACATCACGCACTATAGTATTTAAATTAGTAAACGCCCGCGGCATCGCACGGGTATTCTTCCATACACTGAATCGGCTGTCTAGTTGCCGAGGAGGAGGACGTTCTCCATCTTGTTCCATCCAAAATGGGCAGGCACCGACCCGACCGTCTTTTCCTCGATTTCACGAGCAAACAATTACCGCGACAACATGAACGAATCCTGCGTCGACACGGACGACGCGTGGAACCAGCCCTGGAGCTGCTCCAGAGCTTGTGCCTCCTCGTCCTCCTTGATACTCGGGGCGTACCCGCTTTCAATGAAGCGTCCGCCGGTGTTACCGAGGTTGGACTGCGGGTTGAACGAGCCGAAGTTCGTCTCGATACTCGCGCGGTCCGAGAACTGGGACACACGTGTGGACGAGATGGAGCTCGAGCCCATAATGAACGAGTCGTTGGTGCTGCAGCTGCTGCTCAAGCTCCTGTTCGACATGAGCGTGGGGACGGGGGCAGGAGCGCCGCTTCCGCTGCGTCCGTAGAACTGGAAGGAAACGCCAGGCTCCTCCTTGTGCTGCGGGCGTGTGTTTTTCATCTTCATACTCTTGTTACTCTGAGACCGCGACCGCCTCCGGTTGTGAGGCACGAGCTGCTTATTCTGCTGGCGGTGCGGCAGCGAGACGGGGATGTTCTCCTCCGAGTAAAGGATATACTCACCCGTCATGATCTCCTTGATAGGAGGCTGCATGTTCTTGTCTCCATTATGCCTCGCCTTAGACATCATACGTCCGGATTGCTTACGGACGAGGGCAGTAGGGGGCACGTCAGCTGTGCCCGAGACCTTGGAGTTCCTGTGGCTAATGCTGCGTTGTTTCTTGCTGTGGTTACGGAGCTGCTTTTCCGTTTTCTTGTCCATACGAGGCGTCAGGAGCTCGCCGTCTGAGGCGTTCGACGGTAGTACGGCTCCTCCTGTCTGGTAGTAGTAGTCCGTCGGGTTCACTTCGCTATCGACGAAAGACCCTGCTCCTCGCATGACGACCGTAGAGCCACTATGACTGCTGTTCAGGCCTGTGCCGTTGGTGCTGTTGGTGAACATGGTGCTGTTGGACGTCATCATGGTGTCGCTCACATGGCTGAAGTTGCGCGCGCCGAACTTGTTCTTCCGCTCCTCGAGGAAGAAAATGTGCTCGAGAGCCAGCGACGGCCGGCGGCACAGGCACTTGGAGCCGCGCACGCCGCACGTCCTACATCTGCGCAACCAGTTAAACTTGAAGAGGCTGAACCATGCGATGATCCCCATGGACCTCGCTCGCTTCTGCTGTTGATCACTGAAGCGACAATGAACCGCGTGGGGTGGCGGTCGGTCCTATCCTGTTTCGCGCTCTTCCTTCCTGCTTGCTCCCTCCTGCCTGTGGTAAGCTTTAAGCTTCTCCTCTCCTCAACTTCCACTCTTCTCGGATGGGGCCTGTTGCCTTTGACCGAGGGAATCGCCGACTGAGAGGGGAAGCCAGCCAGTCCATAGAGACGGCGAGTTCAGTGACTCGAGTCGACGATGCGAGAGCGCAGAGACGCGGCGAACGAGCGGCCACGGGTCATCAGCGCGAAATGCCGTCGGAAACGATGTTGAAATTCGGAATTGGCCACCACACGGGAGTTGTTGCAGCTGCGAATAACAGGTCGATAACCCCTACAGCACTGCATGTAGTGTCGGTATTTAGCACCTTTATCTATCTACATGTACCGCTGGCAATGTGTTGCTTGTTGGCTTGGACAAGTCCATTGCTGAGCCCTATCGATAGGTGACGCACGTGCTTTCCCGCGTGCGAGATCGGGAAAACAGCCTGCAAAATGCGATGTCCGCAAACGATGTGGCATAGTGAGAGCAAGTGAATCGCCAGAAAAAATAACGCAAAAATGGAGAGGCTCAAGTGAACCTGCCACCACTTTGCTGTCTGTGTGATGACGAGCTCCGTAGCGGTTGCCGTATCCAGCTGCACTGCCAGACGGATGGAATAAGCAGGCTGAGCGTCCTACCTTCGATGTCTTCGCCCTGCGTTCCGTTCACAGCCGCAAGAAGTTCTTGCCAGGAATTCGGCGCCCGAGATCGCGGTCTTCGATCGGGGTGCTGTATGCCTAAGACGGCGTACCCACAATTGCAGCGGTGCTGCACGGGTTCATGTACATGTAGCTCAACTCGAACTCTAAACTGCAAAGAGTTACTAGTACAGTACTAGTACGTGTAGTTTGCTTTCGACTGCGAATGAAATCGCCGGACCAACGTCGTGTATTCTTCCGACTTGAGGAGCTTTCTCGTTGCAGAAGTGACGTGAACTGTCCTGGCACTCGCGCGGCAGCCATCCGCACCGCGCGCTTGATGGGCAGCGTCGTGCCAGCACGTACAGCAAGCGCTCCGTTTCGTCGCTCCATCATGGAGTCCATGCGAGCCAGAGTGGACCAAAGCTGCTGATAACGACAAAGAAGAGCTCTCGTGGATGGCTGCACTGAATATCGGTTGAGGCGTTGAAGCGTTCGCGGGCAATGTGGAAAGCAATGCTTTCAAAGCATGGACTGTAAGTGACGGAAGATCACACCCCGGGAGAAATTGGATGGCGCTTGGCGCTCCGTTTGGCCTGGTGGCTGCATGGATGTCAATTGGGTGCCGCCTGCAGTTCTTATGTGGACTGCCTCGTGAAATGCTCGACCATGTTGCACGTGTTGCATTGTTTCCTTTATTGACAATCTGTTACCGTCTGTCGTTGGCAAGCTACTGCTTTAAGTACTTGATAATTTAGTTACTGTACAACCGAATTTGATACATGTACGCCGACGGCGGTGGCTATACGGTCTCGGGTATGCGGCTGAGGCCTGCTGCCGCGCATGAACCTGTTGCCTGTACGTCAAGTACTGTACATGTCTTCAAGTAGCATGACCAACATGTTTCGGTACAGTGCACCCTGTGGGCCCTTCCTTGTGAACGTGCAATTCAACGGCGGACTGCTCGACGTCCGATTGTTTGCCTCCTTGACGAGAGATCTTGTCCACAACATTACCAAGTTACTTACCGGTGGAGTATTACAAATACGGCCAGTGCATGTTGCTTGTTTGCCCAAATTTCGGTGAAGCATGCAATGCAACGCACGACATGTAATCTTCTTTCCACAAGAGAATCCAAGCCAAGTTGTTTGAAACAATCGACAAAATATACATTCACCGCCGTACCGCAGTCGCCCGGATAGTAGTTTCCACATCGTAGTGGCCTTCCACCTTCGTCACTACAGCAGTCTCCATCCGCCGTTTGGAAAATTCGAGTTGCTGCTGTCGCTTGTGTTGTTCTTGTTGGTCACCACGACCTCTTGCAACCAGTTTGTCCAAATTGACGGCATTCAACCGCTCAGCACCCGCCATCGCCTCCATGTAGACTCGCAATGCAACCTGAGCATTATTTTCACCTGCCCCGCTGCTTGACGAGTCGTACGATGCACTCGCTACTTTCCACTCGTCCTTGAGCACAGCTAGCAGTCTTGCAACACTCGAAGGGAAGCAAAAGCCCAAAATCTCAACCCGAAAGAGTGTTGCAGATCTCGAAGGGCCCTCAGACGCTGAATCTGGTGCTGCAACACCAATACGCCCATACGATTTCGCTTGTAAAGTTTGAATGGAAGCGTTCGCGAACGGGTGCAGCGCATACAGCTCCGGTACGTCATGATTTGACATGGCTGCAATAGAAATAGCAGTAAGAAACATAACATCAAAGCTGATCGATCAGTACTTCACTTACGCGCTCGGTTGATGAGGAACTCGTACAGGCCGTGGACAGCGTCGTGGCCATGGAAGAGCAGCAGGGAGTCGGCGCCATGCATACTCTCAGGGGCGGTTGTGCCAGTCACGGGCGCGATAATCGAGCCACAACTCCGATCCTGGTTTCGTTTACGGCTTGCCTCCAGCTCCTCCTCGAGCAAGTGGAACTCGCCGACCTCCTGCTGCGTGTGGTTCGCTTTGATATACGGCATGGTGTAATCCACATTGAGGTGGTGTAGCACCTTGCGGATTCTTGCGCTCGACTGCGACATCACAGCGCGAAGACTGCAGTTTTTCGTGCGCTCAGCCTCTTCATTAGCCTCCGTTTCTTGATCATATTGCCGGCATAGATTGATAATTGAAGTACCATTGCCATGGCTGTCCGGATCGAAGAGGAAATGCACCACGAACTCGCTTGAACGGAGGTAGAATGATCCATCCCGAGCGTCACTGCCAGTCTTGCTGCTAGTCTGCCGACGGAAGTTCAGGTACGCGTCACGAAATGCCTCCTGCCATGTGTTCCAGCGTGCTGTGAAAAATGCCTTCTCTTCTCGCTTGCGCTCGCCTTTGGGACCTCCTAATAACGGTTCACTCGTGTTCGCTGTAGTGGTGCGGTTAAGCAGTAGAGATGTCGGAACGGAATTTGCGGGGTGCATGAAATAGTGTAATGCCTGCTGCCATCGTATCGCTGTGCTTTGAGAAGAAGACGGCTTAGCGCTGCTATCACTTGCAGAGATAAAACTCTGTAGCGCCTGCTTCTTGACTTTAGAGCTGGCACATGATAACAAAACAACTAAAGTCAAACCAAATGCTACACATCGAACCATGAAAGGTAACTTACTTGAGACGTTGAAAAGGAAAAGGGAGCGCCGTAAGAATCGACAATTTTGTCTTCGGCACGGTGTCCAGTGGCAATTCAGCAATCTGGTGTCCATGTAATGTGAGCAGTGCAATCGCCACCAAGATTCTCAAGCTCGGCTACTTACATGGAAGGTGTTCGGGACATTTCCACCCGGAATGAGCTGCCGTCTCTGCGGATTTAACGATGAAGCATACAGCATCTTCAGCCGTGTCGATCCGGAAGCCTTCGAATGTAGCAACGTTGCTTGCATTGGCGGGGTTATCTTCCCTGCTTTAGCCGGTGAAGTCTTCTCCGGTTGCTTTTCCTCTCTCGTCGCTTTGTCAGGTGAGCTAAAGAAACACTTTGGCATCAGATATCCACACCTCAGCATCATCTCCTGTTGGAATTGTACCTTGTCGCATGTGACGGTGTTGATGGCCCTGCAGATGCTCCAAAAGTAACCCGAGCCTTCTTCTCAGCAGACACCTGCAGCTTGGCTGCGCGACGGCGTTTCTAGGCAGTAGATCGTCCATCAATCAGTCGATCTTCCGGCAGAAACCTCAGTAGTTTACATACCCTCAGCTCCATGGGAAGGAGCCTCTTTGTCTTGTTGATATTGTGCTTGGCCGGACTTGGGGTTCCATTGGCCGCGGGTTCCTTGTTGGGCTCGACACCTTCCTTCGTCATTATGGCGCGTAAAGTTGCCAACAAAATATTGATTTCGGATGAAATTTGCTGAAAACCTAAATTTTGTCGCCACAGGGCCTAAAATTGAGATCATCATCAAATTTAATATTGGCGACAACAATATTACATGTACCGGTTTCAGTAAACTTGAATTTTGCTGTAGATATAATATAAAAATTGAACAATGTTAATATTGGCGACAAAAATATTTTCTGTAAACCTGAATTTTGCGGTAATATAAAAATTGTTGTCGTGTGGTGAGCCATTCAAAAACCGTTAGCAGAACCAACCACGTCAATAATGGTGACTGCTGGCCACTCCGTGATCCTGTTCTATAAGTATGTGGAGGTGGAGATTCCGCTGGAGCTCAAGCAGGAGCAGCAGCAGCTGTGCGAACGTCTGGGTCTTGTAGGCCGCATTCTCATCAGCGAGGAAGGCATCAACGCAACGCTCTCGAGTCCGTCGCGTCACAAAATCGACGAGTACATCGACTTCCTGTGCGCGCATGAGGTGTTTTCTATGCGTCCCGATGACTTCAAGCACAGTTTCCACCCGTACGAGGAACCGCCGTTCGTGGGGCTCATCATCAAGCACGTGAAGGAGATCGTTTCCACGGGCGGCATCGTCGCCCGTCCGGACATGACGGCGTCCGATGAAGAACGCGGATATCTGACGCCCCAGCAATTCCACGAGGCAATGCGCCAGGCGGTGAAGGACAAGGAAGGAACTGTTGTTTTAGACGTGAGAGCGCACAAGGAGTTCCTAGTGGGTGGGTGCACACACCAAGCAGAAATTCGTTCATTGAGTAGTTCTAACGTTTTTGTTTTTGTGAATCAGGTCACTTTGAGAACGCGGTGGACCCCAAGGTGAAGAATTTCTCGGAATACTACGCGTTCCTTCAGAGTCGAGTGGACGAGATGAAGGACAAGAAGGTGCTCATGTACTGCACTGGTGGCATTCGTTGCGAGAAGGCGTCCAACTTCCTGCGCAGTCAGGGCGTAAACGATGTGCACCACCTCAAGGGTGGCATTCACAAGTACCTCGAGGCGTACCAGGATGGAGGCTTTTTCCGCGGCAAGAACTTTGTCTTTGACAAGCGGTGAGTGCTTATGTTTTATCGTGAATACAAGATCGGACTCACTGACGTGGTTATGATAAATTTCCGTAGTGTTCTGATGGGGGGGGCTCAAAACACCAATGAAATCGTCGGCAAATGCATCGAGTGCCAGACGCAATTCGACGAGTTCAGCGGACGCAAGGTCTGCACTGTGTGCCGCGACCTCGTACTGGTGTGCGATAGCTGTTACTACTCTCATCACGGTGAAGTCCACTGTACGGACCATCAGTACGTCAAGCACTGCTATAGAACCTTCCTGCAGTACATGCATCGCACTGAATTACTGGAGCACCAGGAGGCACTTGAGAAGATCCTCGCTGACCTACTTGAGGACAAGACCAGCAGCAAGAACAAGCGTCGCTCCATCCGCAACCAGCTCAACAAAATTGCTGCTCGGTTGGAAGCTATTGACTCTGATCCGGAGGCTGCTGCAGCGACATTGGCACTGGATCCTCGTCCCATTCACTGTCGTACTTGCGGTCTAGATACGTGCATGGGCAACTGCTGGGGCTTCTGGAGCGACGAAATGTTGCCTCCTCCTCAGAACTGAATGTAGCCATCTTTGTTAACTGCAACTTTTGACTTCATTTTCGTTAGCTCCAACTTTTGTCTTCAACTTCAACTTGAGTGCGGAATCGAGAATGCCAGCCAGGAAGGGCGCGTCGAGGCCGAAGCGCAGGGCTCCAGCGTCCTCAGGGTCCAAGAGGAAGAAGAAGGTGGCAACTAAGGATGGGAAGACCCCGCAGGAACTCGCTCGTGATATCATGATCAAGAATGGGTTGTTACCAGCAGCTGCAACCACTGCGCAAACATCTACAACTCCAGTGAAGGAAAAATGGGGTGCTGCAGTTGTCTCCAGATCGCCTGAGGCGTTGACAAAGGAGCAACGAGAGCTGATCGAGGAGAGAAGACGCGCAGCCATCGAAAGGCGTCGACTCCCCTCCAGTTCGCCCGGGATGCTGACAAAGGGGCAGAGAGAACGTATCGAGAAGAGGAGGCAAGAAGCGCTCAAGAAGCGGAGACACGCTGCAGGAATAAGTAGTGCTCGCCCCACGGTTGCCGACCTAGCTCTAGATACGGGCAAAGATGGACAAGCTTCTGTTGCTCCGTTGCATTATCAACAACGTCAGTCTCGTTCATGGATAGAACCGAGTTCAACAGCACAGCAACGGAGCCGCGTAGTAACTCCTGAAAATCTTCCGACAGCCAGCTCGACAGACGAAGTGGGTCAAGCACGGCCAGAGCTCTTTTGGGACGACTTGGAGGCTGCAGCAGAGATTGTCCAGTGGGAAAACGAGCACATGGCTAAAGTAGCGCTTGTGCGGCCTCCAGCAAACACTCCAAGCCGAGAACTTGATACGACAGAGTGTGGGCTGGGACAGCAAATACAACAAGAGAGGGCCGAAGCTCAGCGTCCCGCAGTCTCAACAATTACGTCGCTTTCTCAAGAGTTAGCTGCTGCAGCAGAAATCATAGAATGGGAGAAGAAGCACGAGGTTTCTCCTGAGAAGTCGGGTAAGTTGTCATGCGAGCATTTCGTGGCGACGAGCAGAACTTACTTTCGTGGTATTCCAGCCTTCAACCGACCTGTGGACAGCCATTACAGTGACTCTGAAGCCCAAGCTCCACAGTTCCAGTTGCTGCCTGTGCACATCACTGACGACTTCGAGAATCATGAGTCAAACGCCAAGCATCCCAACTTCAAATCCAAACCAAAGTCCAATTCGCATCGTAAACGCCCACTGGTAGCAGAACCGTCACCAGGTCAGCGTTATTGCTTGTGTTTCATCTTACTAGCTCTACAACACTAACAACTTATCCTATCTTACCTATTTTACCTACTGCTAACCTACTCTACCTCATTGCATTGCTAGTTCTGTCACACAGCAATCCTGATGGAGAAAATCAGCGCAGCTCCACGTCATCGCATCCATCTGAAACCCAACCCGATCCAGCGGCATTCCTGTACGTTGCGTCTTCGAATTGTCCACTTTTGAAAACTACCGGTAACAGTCCAAAACTATGTTCATTGTTCTCTGCAGTGAGAAACACATCAGGGAAGTGGAAGACAAGCTCGAGCTCCCTGTTCTCGAATTTCTCGAAATGATGCTCGCGTAAAGCAGCCTCCATAGGTAGGGGATCCCTCACTCATACTTTCGGCAGACAGGGTCAGCGTAAACCAAGTGGTTTGCCCACATCACCAAGTCGTTTTCCTCTGACGAAAATGGGAGGACCAACCCAATGCTGTTGAAGTTCTTGGCACTGTCGTATTCAATATTCATGTACTTCTCCATTTGCTCCAACAGAACAAACCACAGCGATCGCGTAGGTGCGTTTGCCTCCTCTTGCTTCCGCTGCCGTTCGTTATTGTACAGGAAGTTCCCATAAAGCCCAGAGAAAATGCTCTCGTAAAGTGCCGATAGAAGCGCTTCATTGAACTCGAACGCCCACGGCTGCTGGCGCCAAATCTGCCACAAAGCATCCAGCCACTGGATGAACACGGGAGACTGTTCCTCAAGCTCTTGCTGGCCAGGACCTTCGCCGTGCCCATAGCGGTATCGAAAGAGGTGTCCAAACGAGCACCACTCCTTTTCAATCAGACACAGCAATCCACGGATAGTGCGGTAATACGGATCCAGTAGCAGCTGAACCATAGCTGTAAGCTGAGGTGTACGATCCCATCCGTCACTGCAGTGAATCATCACAGAGTCGCCTTGGCCAAGATATCGACAGATTTCCTGCGAAGTGGAGAGAATAGTTGACAAATGCAGAAACCAGAAGGTGTTCCGCAACTGAAATAACCAGCTGCTGCTCTCACGTTCCTGTCCAGGCTGGCATACTGCCGCAAGTGAGGCGTACGATGAACGCACGGCATGAATATTCGCGATATCACAGAAGTGCAGCTCCGAGTTCGGGTAGTTCCGTGGGTCTTCCGTTCCTTTGCCTTGGGCTGAGTTGGCCGCCGCAGCCATTTGACTTCGAGCGTCGAAAAAGTGAAACTTCGCGTCTCCATACGCACTTGTTGCATGCTGGAGCGCTGATACCATTTTCTGATCAGCCTCCACCACGTACCCGCTAAGTCCTGTACAAGGTTGAGCGCATCGACATACCAGCGCACCCGTGTGCGGATGACGCCACACTACCGCGGGGATGCGACTTGCGCTCCGATAAGCACTTAACTCCCGGAGATCGTCCTCATCAAGCACCGACGGGATCACAAACGTGTCTGGATAGGACGGGAACATGGTGTAATCCGAGTTGTCAAACAAGCGCATCCAACTGTCCTCGTCCAGCAGTTTTAGTCGGCGGTAGTCTTCTTCGGCATCGTACAATGAGTCACTTGGTGTCTCAAGGCCAGTTCCGTTCACTGTCTTCATCTCCTTATGCCGCAGTGCTTGGTAATGCAAGTGTGCGAAAAGATAATGCGGGGGTGACCCACCTGTCGAGAAAAGCTCCCAAATGCAGCCTAAGAAATCGGTGCACGTAGTTTCATCCGGGAAAGCCAGCGATGCTCGCAAGAGGTGTTTGCCTTCAATGTTTGCGATGTGAGGCGCTGTCGTCGAACTTTCAGCCGACAAGATGGAGGCCAGAGGAATCTCCATCGCGTCTTTGGTGCTCAGCGCTTGCCAAATAATACGATAGTTAGTGAGCACTAGCGTGCCGTCAATGCTGAAATGTGGGGCAGTCCCCAGAACCATTTCGCCGACCAAATGGGTCACTTGCCCCACTCCTCGGAACGCGCCTTTCACCGTATGCGTTCCCAAGCCCAGCATTCCCATGCCCAGTCCCTTAGCAAAACCAAATACGCCACCACTTGCTCCACCCTGGTACGTTTTGTTCACTAAACCGGCCGCCCCCTTTAGGAATGCACTACCAACACTCGTAGAGGCACGATACAGACCTCTGCCTAAAGACCTCGTGGGGTGGTTGTAGTCACGAGTGTAGCAGTTGTCCGTTTGCACCTTATGCCCAGCTGCACCCAATGAAGCGTACGAACGAGGTGGTGCTATTCTCCCAGGGCCTTCTTCACTCCATTCACTAACATCAGCATCATCCTCGGATGAAGAGGACATGGCTAGGATCTCGTTCTTTGTATTCTGCTCCTCGCCACTGTCGTCGCTCTTGTAAAAGATGATATAAGCAGCATTGTCAACTCGTAGTCGCACTACCTCGCCGGAAACTGGGTAGATATCCCCAATCAATGGCTGGGACTCATCAGCCGGTTGGGTCAGTTGAAACGTTGGCGTGATCCGACCTCCATTATATCCATAGTTATCGAGACGTAGCATCGTTGGCGAGTTGCCACTCCGTGCACTTCTTGCTGGGCTATTCGTGTACACTCCTGGAATCTTCTCAATCGCGTCATAGCTGCCATACCCGCAATTCCCCACGCTCGCATGTGTGAATCGAAAGGCCTCGTTCTCATAAATAGGGTAAAACGTGGTCGGAGTCCCAGCGTTGCTGTTGCTGCCACTGCCCACACTCCCAGCACCTCCGTTATTCGGGATTGCGATCGTGTCCGAGAACGAGAAATCGTCGTAATCTCCCAGATCTGAAAAGCTACTCGAAGTTTGACGCGTGACACTGGGTGGGCCAATACTCAAGGCAGCATTGGTATCTGTCTCAAAGTCCAGCGCAATGGCCAAGTTAAAATTGTCCTGGTCCTTTTCCTCCGCAGAAATCGCATCTCCAAGGCCTTTGCACTCCTCGTCATCAGTAACTCCAGCGTTATCCGCTGTCTGCTTCTCCTCTGCAACGCTCATGGTTCGCACCACGTGCTCCTTCTCTTTATCTGCATCGCTGCGACTTTCTTCCAAGTCGGAGTCTGTTTCTGTGGCAGTAGCTGACGTCGGAGCTGCAGTTGGTGGTCGAATCCCAGTATCTCCTTGCTTCATCTGATGTTGCGTCGAATAGCATTCATTTCCAGAGCCATTGCTGCTGGACGATGTAGGAGACATGACCTCCACTGGTCTCGGGTACAGGATATTGGTATACTCGCCTTCCTGCCGGGCGTTGGGCGTGCCAAGTCTCTCTTCAGCCTCGTCGAAGCCGTCTCGACAGCCGTCGCGCGTCACGTTCACGTAGAAGTCGCTATCTCGCTCGTTCGCCATAGCAATACACCTCTGTCTCTCTATTTTGATATCGGTCTGTTTTTTCAAAATATATAGCGTTGGTCTCTGATTACATTTTTTTTTAAAGAATAAAAAAAATATTCTTTACAGCCACGTACATGCACGCAGCGCTCCAGCAGTTGAACAGCAACGACACCACACGTCGATGAGTGCAGCAGACACCAAGGAGCTTTGGTCGCGCTTGTGTGGGGGCTTGACGGAGGTCCTACAGCGGCGGAACCAGCACCAGTTCCTTCTGGATGAAGGGGAAGACGGCTTTTGACCAATAATATGCGACGCTGGTCTGAAGGGCTGTTTCATAGTTGAAATCAAAGGGTGACGTCGGCTGGTAGAATCAGATCTGAGGAAACGGGTGCATGTTGAAGTTACATGTATCATTGCCGTTCCTCATGTACTAGTAGATCCTTGGGAGCTTTACTGAGCACTTCAGTGCGCATTTCGTACGGCGTCAGCACCATCCGACTACAGCGCATAGAGAATTTCTGCTCCCACTCGCCGTCAGGGTCGGGAATCACGAAGTAGTAGGCTATGAGTCGCTTCGGGTCCAAGTACCAGCCTGATCGACCCTGGATCGTGCCGGGCATCGCTCCTAACACGCCGCAGCTAAGTGCGTCTTCGTATAGAGCGAGGCGGAACGCGATACGTTCGCGATAACCGCGAAATACGGACTGGATCTGCATCACGTGCATGTGCTTATTGGTTTGAACCTGCAACAGAGAAACAGTAAGGATAAAGTGATGTTAATCATGAAAGAGGAAACTCTTACCATTGACGAGCGTGGCCGCGGCGAGACGATGCGTGGACTAGGCTCGATGACCTTCTGCTTCGCTTGCTCTGTTACCCGAGCTTCTACGTTGTTGACCAGATTGAGCAGAGTCTCAGCCACATCGGTCTCTAGGTCGATTTCTTCATCACTGGAGGCATCTGCTTCAGTGAAATCGTCGCCATATTCCTCTTCACTGGCGGTATCAGCAGGATCGACAGCGCTTTTGGTGTTTTCTTCTTCGTCCGCATTGTGTTGGGCTTCGTCTTCTTCTTCATTTGCAATCTCTTCGGCTTTATCTTCTTCTTGATCTTCGTGAGTGGCTTCGATTCCTACATTAGCACTTGTATCATTGCTAAGGATAGCAGCTTTTTTCTGCTCTTGTAGGATTTTGTCCTCTCTAGCAAGATTTTCAAGAAAAGACTGCCGTGTTGACCGCTGAACTCGGTCCGATTGAGGACGACGTGGTGTGGTGGCAGGAACATCCTGAGGTGCAGCCAAAGTCAAATCGATTGGAGGAAGCTCCGACTGTGAAGAAGTTGTCTCAGCCGCAGAGTCATCTTCAGCTAATCGCGCTGTCGTTTGCGTTGCCATTTCAGCTAAAATCCTCTCGCATTTCTCCTTGAGCAGTTGGGCATCAGTCCCCATTGCGTCTGCCAGTCGCTGGGCTTCAGAGAAACTGGCAGCTCTCTCGAAAACAACCGGGAAATCCTTGTTTGCTGTGGCTGTATCCGTATTCTCGAGTGTGGCCTGTTCTGCTGGTTTACTAGGCAGGGACGAAAGCTGTACAGTAGCTTTGGCCGACTTGGCTTGGTGTCGGTGCAGCGAAATGTATGGCGACGGCGCTTGCTTAGGAGAATCATCTGCTTCAGCTTGGACCTTGGGAGAACTCACACTATTTACACCTGCTGATCTCGACGGACTTCGTTTCTTTCGGATAGGCGCAGGTTGATCTACCGAAGTCGGGGCCTTTCTTGGTGGAGAACTGAGCTTTACCGAAGCAGCTTGTTGCTCTTTCGCGTCCACTTTTCTACCAGGAGATCCGTTGCACTCTGGAAGCTTAAACTTCTTGTGTGCATGAGGTTTCGCCGTTGATGCACCAGCGAAATCCGCTTTTCGAAAGACACGGTCGGGTGTTGCCACTCTGGAGCTGAGTCCAGTGCTGTCATGGTTGAGTTGCTGTCGAGGAGAGGTCGCAACAGCCGCTTGTTTCTCCAAAAGCTCAACTTCGAGATGGCGCTCTGGGTAATTCCCCAGCATGAGAGCTTGGATCAGGTCCCTCTCGCGCTCTCGTTGGGCTTGAAACTTGGTCGTCATGATTTTTCGCTCCCTGATTGTCCTGCACTTTGCCAGTCGCTCCTCCCGTTTATTCTCCGCCTTAATGCACTGCTCGATCACTTTCAGGTGTTTAAGGGAAGCAGTCGGCTCTAAAGATTTCTTCTTGTGCTGCGCATCGATGGCCGGGAGAAAAACATTCCCCACCAAGTGAGTGTTCAGGTCTGCACTGCGCTTCAAGCGCTCTCGACTTGCGTTGGCCAGCAAGGATTGATACGGATCGTAAGCCATCAGCGAACCAGGAGCTGGGCTCTGTCATGCAGCAACAACAACGTTCAGCCGAAATAGACAGTAGGCAAAATAGATCAACAGGAAAAAGTCCATCTTTTGTATCACTAGCTACCTTCATTGCGTTGCAGCTCCAAGCAAAGTGGACGGAAGCGCTCGCTCTTCGATATCAGGCTCTCCTGCTTCCTCTTCGTCTTCGTCGTCCAAATCAATCTCTTCCTCGTTCGTCACTTCCACGATCTGCTTCTGACGCACGTTTCGCTCTGTTTCCTCCTCCATCGCTTCTCCCTTTCGCTTCCTGTCGACGTCTCCTTCCTCTGCTGGTTGCACGTCAAGTTGCGCTTCCAAAGCGGCCATAGCATCGCCAGCAACTGCAGGTGTCTTAGCTGCAACCATTCCAGCAATCTTAGACGACTCTCCGTCCTGGGGAGCAGCTTCAGACGCGACGTAGTTCACCTGCGAATACTGCGCCACCACTGAACGTTTGATCCGCAGCATCTCCAGGAACGTGTGCTCGGAGCCATGAGATACCTCGAACTCATGCCACACCGTCCAAAATGACTTCTCATGCTGTCGCGGGTCACAGAATTGCGACGCATGTGCGTAAATGGCTCGAGCGCGATCGAACTCGCCCAGTTTTGTTTCCATTTGCGCAAACTTGAGGCACAGATGAGCGACGCATTGATCCGGCAGCTTCGTAATGCCACGCTGGTACACTTCCCGTACCTTCGCGACGCCGAAGAACTTCTGCGCCTTCTTGATGTACTTGTCATAGATTGCGAGCTTGTCTTCGTCCGGCACGGTGTCGGACGCGCGCTCATAAATAGTCATCACATTGCGCAGCATGCCGTGGTGCTCTTCGAACTCGGCGAACTTCTCGTAAAACCCACGGACAGATTTGGCTGGAGCAGCGCGAATAGCCTGCTCGAACAAGTCGCGGGTGCGCTCCATCTTCGTGCCAGCATAGCGCTCCACAAACTTGGTCAAGTAGCTCTGCCACAGGTCGTTGGCGTGCGGGAATTTCGGGAAAAGTGCCAGACCGCGCTCGTACACGCGGAAGGACTCCTCAAAGTACTTGTTCTCCTCCAGGTACGTCGCGAAGTTGAGCACCATCTGGGGCGTGATGATCTTGAGCTCGAACACCTCATCATACGCAGCACGCGTCGACTCGAGCTCGCCCAGACTTTCCTCCAAGTCCAGGCGCAGAGTCCACAGCTTCACACTTAAGTGCACATTATCCTTGGCGGTAAGAGACTGTTGCTTGCGCAGACGAATCGTACGTGAAGCTGGGATAGCGCAAGCGCCACGCACAATTCCAAGCGCCTCATCGAAGTTCTCGTGACGAAGCTCCAGCTCCGCCCACTCACAGTACACGGCTGCAAGCTCCATAGGGTTCCGGAACTCCACGTCCACGGCTTTCTTGAAGATCGTCCGTGCATTATTCAGATCGCCGTGCTCGTCATAGAACTTAGCGAAGCGAATCCAGAGCGTGGGCAACCGGCCACCAGATTTAACTGGATTCACTGTCTTAACCGCCTCGGCGTATGTGCGAATGACCTTCTGCAGATCGTTCTTAACGAGATCCACACGTTTTTCCCACTCGCGCACATTATGCGGGTTCTGCCGCAGGAGCACGGAGTTCAACAGCAGCGGACGTCGTTCAGCCACGTCCTCGTACACCTTCAGCAGGCGATCAACCTGCGCTTGGTGGTCCACCTCATCTTCTTCGTCGTCCTCTTCATCCCCACCAGCTGCCAAATCCATCTCCGCCGTCAGCATGGCCTCAATAAACTTGACGTACGCGTCAAAGATCATGCTAAAGTCACGCACCGTAACCACCGTGCGAATTCCCTCTTCATACACATCCCGGGCGGACTCGAACATGCCCAGACGCACAAAGTACGTGGCCAAGGAGCACCAGAGTCTTCCCACTTCGTCACTAAATCTAGCCATCCCACTGCGCAGAATCGCCTCCACATCTAAAGACTTGGCCACACGCGTCGGGTGCTGCGACACCATGTCACACAGTTGCATCCACATACTGTGCTGCGTGCGGTCCGTGTTGGTTTCCTTCTCCTGTGTAGACTCAATCAGCTTCACCAGCTGCAAGCTCGCTTCTTCGTAGTGCTCTACCGACACCAAATAGTCGACAAACTCCCCTCTCTTCGAAGGCTCCAGCATCAAATATCTTCTGTACACACGCACAGCCGTGAGGGGCACACCGATCTGTTTGACGAAGGTTAAATACGGCGTCCAGATGCGGTGGTGCTGGGTAATTGGCAGCGCTCGGAGCGCTCTGTCGAACACGTGCCGACGCGCAGTCACCGCGCGCATCTCACGCAGCACATTGAGGTAGTCCAGCCACAGTCTGGGCATGGTAGACAGCTGAGCCAGTGCGCGCTCGTACAGCGCCATGAGCTGCGTGAAAAGGGGCGAGTCCGGGCGCTGACCGCGTACTTGGGTGTCGTATACGTCGTCCAGGTAGCGTTTCCAGAGCTTATAGCTGCGTGGGAGGGACTGCAGGCTTCGCTCGTAGACTGTACAGCGATCGGAGAGTGGGGCGTCGGCTAAGGCGCGGAGATACGAGGTCCACGTCTGTACGGCGAATGGCTGGCGTGTAGCCTCCTCTTCGTACTCGAATAAAGCGCCATTGCCCTATGAAGAAAAGAAGTGGGTATAAACAGAGACAGAAGAGAGTGTTAGAAGGGGTATGGAGGCGGAGGGAGCGCTAGGAGGAGCGTACCATGGCCACATCGGAGGCAGGTAGCGTCGCCATCATGAAGGCCGTTCGGATTGGGGAGTGGAGCTTGTGGTAAAACCTCGCTTCAGTGACACCTCTCTATCGTGATATTAGAAAAGACAGGACCGATTTGTCTAAGGTTTTGTAAGGACCAAGTTGAAGTGGAAGATAGTTGTCCACCTTAAAATACAACTTGGTCTGTGAATAGAGACGGCATTTTGGCAGCAGCGAAACTCCTCTTGCGCCTCTCCAACCAGTGCGCAGCTATCGTTTTTGCGATCGTCGACCTTCCGGTTTCTTTCCTACCTACACTTTAAAGCGCGATGGCCACCGCTGGAAGCTTCCGCAAAGTCCACCTCAATAATGACGAGGAGAACGAGCGGCTGCGACGTGAAGGCCGCTACACCGACAACTATGTGACCACGTCCAAGTACACACTCGTGAGCTTCGTTCCCAAGATGCTCTTTGAGTTTTTTCGGGTTATCGCCAATTGCTATTTCTTGGTCATATCGATTCTCCAAGTGGCTACTCCTTGGTCGCCGACTAACAAGTACACCACAGCTGGTCCGTTGGTCATCGTCTTGATGGTATCTATGATCAAGCAGGGCATCGAGGATAAAAAGCGCCACGACGCTGACAACGTCCAGAACTCGCGGCATTGCAAAGTGCTCGGTCGTAACGGAGATGTCGTCACGAAGGAGTGGCAAGAGGTGGCCGTTGGGGACATTTTACGTCTCAGAGATCGTGATGAAGCTCCTGCTGATGTGTTTATCCTCTCGACATCGGAGGAAGAAGGCCGGTGTTTCGTTGAAACGTGCAATTTGGACGGAGAAACGAATTTAAAGCGGAGATCCGCCATCGAGCAAGTGGCTCAGCATGTCGGCTATCGAAAACTGAACGACCCAGCATTACCTGAAAATGACCATAGCAAGCAAATGATGAAGCTCAGTGCCATTATGGACTATGAACAGCCTAACAACCGACTGTACAACTTCACTGGAAGGATCGAGTTTGGACCCAACAAGGAAGCGGCTCCTATCGGCCCGTCCAACATCATATTGCGCGGCTGCAGTGTTCGTGGCTGTGCGTACATCTACGGACTCGTAATTTTCACCGGTTCCGAGACGAAACTCATGCAGAACGCACGTTCGACGCCATCGAAGCAAAGCAACGTGTACAAGGTCGTTAACCGCTGCATCCTGCTGATCTTTATCACGCAGTTCGTACTGTGCATCATCAGCACCATTTGCAATACGATCTGGATGGACAAATACGAGAAAGGGCTCTGGTACTTCAGCTCAGCTATTTCACGGACTTCCTCTGCTTCGAACTTAGTGAGCTTCTTCACTTTTCTCATCCTGTACAACAATCTGGTTCCTATCTCGTTGTACGTCTCTTTGGATATGGTGAAAGTTATCCAAGCGAAAAACATTGCCACTGATCCGGAAATGTGTCACGAAGGTACGTACGCGAACGCACGGACGTCCGATCTGAATGAAGAGCTCGGCCAAGTGCACCACATCTTCAGTGACAAAACGGGAACGCTAACGTGCAACATCATGGAGTTTCGCAAGTGTTTTATTGCTGGTGTGTCCTACGGATACGGTACAACTGAGATCGGTCGTGCAGTGGCCGAAATGGCCAAGAAAAACGCTTCCGCTAACGGTTTATCCAGTGGTTCGGAGGATAAAGGGAACGATGAGAAGCAGCATGACCCACGAGACGCTCAAGTTGAGTTTAACCCTTCCATTCACTTTGATGATCCGCGGTTAATTAATGCGCTAGCAACGAATGCTCCTGAAGCCCAAGCGATTGATGATTTCCTCACTGTTTTGGCAGTTTGCCACACGGTGATCCCCGAGAAAAATACGAAAACGGGGGAAATCGACTATCGCGCCTCTTCTCCAGACGAAGAAGCTCTGGTGAAAGCTGCCAAGTGTTTAGGATACAACTTTTTCGCACCTGCACCATTGTTGGAAGTCAATGTAACCAAGAAAAACGGATCATCCGCTGTCCGCAAGTACACGATCCTCAACGTAAACGAGTTCAACAGCACTAGGAAGCGCATGTCAGTGACGATTCGCACCGAGGACGGCCGCTACTTTCTCTATTGCAAAGGAGCTGATAATGTCATGATGCCTCGTAGTAAAATTGACAAGTATACTGCCAAAATGGACGCGGAACTGAAGCGGTTTGCAACTGAAGGGCTTCGAACCTTGGTCATTTGCAGTAAGCAGCTGACAGAGGAGGAATATCTGGCTTGGGACGTCAAATATCAGGAAGCTGTGACCTCACTGACAAACCGTGACGAACTATTGGAACAGGTTGCCGAAATTATAGAAACGGAGATGAAAATCGTGGGTGCAACAGCAATTGAGGATAAACTACAGGCAGGCGTACCTGCAGCTATCGCCAATCTCGCTCAAGCAGGGATAAAAATCTGGATGCTAACAGGTGATAAGGAGGAAACTGCGATTAACATCGGCCATGCATGCCAACTGATCAATGAAGGAATGCGCCTTCTCATTATCAACAGCGAGGATCTGGACGACTTAGGCCGGCAGGTGGATAAAATCTACAACCTGGAAGATGTGCAATCCTATATCAATTCCAACACAGTTTCCAGCCATCTCGCCCTCGTTTGCGATGGGAAAGCCATGGTACACGTGTTCCCACCCAAGAACACGTCGGATGAGCGAGCTCTGCATGCCGCCAAGGTATTATCACAAATGCTCTTGGATATATCCGGCGTGTGCCAAGCAGTCATTGCGTGCCGAGTCTCTCCTGCCCAAAAGGCAGACATTGTCAACCTCATTCGGTACAACTCGCCACAGAAACCAATCACTTTGGCCATCGGAGACGGAGCAAACGATGTAAATATGATCCAGTCGGCTCATGTTGGTATTGGAGTATCAGGTCAAGAGGGAGTGCAAGCTGTGAACGCCAGTGACTACGCTATCGCTCAGTTCCGATTTCTTGAACGGCTCCTTCTGGTTCACGGTCGATACAACTACCAGCGGATCTCGAAAGTCATTCTGTATTCGTTCTACAAGAACGTCGCGCTCGTCATCGCTCTGTTCCTATTTAACTTCTACAATGGACAGTCGGGTACGAGTGTCTTCGAGAGTTTTGTCATGGCTGGCTGGAACTTCTTCCTGGCGCTGCCAATCATCGCAATCGGCGTTTTTGATGAAGATGTCGCCCCTGACCAAGTTCTCCGCAACCCGACGTTGTATATGCCAGGACAGAAGAACGACGGAATCAACATGAAGCGATTCTCAACGTGGCTTGTCAACGCTATAAGCCAGGCGTTCATTTGCTTCATGTTGGCTATGTACGGTACAATCAACGTCGGTGGCTTGAGCGTGGGTCTCTATCTGCAGGGTAGTGTGATCTACTCGGTCCTCCTGATGTCCGCGAACCTGAAAGTTGTGCTGGAGACTTTGTCCTGGACAAAATTCAACCGAATGGTGTTGGCGTTCAGCTTCTGGCTCTTCTTCTTCTTCCTGCTCGTGTTCCCTTTCATGGGCGCTCTGGGACGAGATCTATACGGTGTATCGCTACGATTGCTCTCAAGGTTCGTATCAATGACTCAAATTGTATTGAATGGTAGGAGATACTTACGTTTTTGTTTGCAGCCCCGTGTATTGGCTTTATTTACTCTTAGTACCGCTCACCGCCAACCTCCTCGACATCAGTCTCAAGTAGTACGTCTAACGACTGCAGTCAGTGTATTCGTTGTTGGGTTATACTTACTCTCTTTCTGGTATTGCAACGCAGTATTCGAACGATCTACTTCCCCACCCTCGCCAATGTACTGAGGGAGAAGAGCGTGCTCTCATCGAACTCGGCTCAAGTAGCGTGCGACCCCATTGGCGAGCAGACCGGTGCATCCCATTCAGGCCCCTTTTTCGAGCTGTGTAAGAAAGAGAACGCTTACAAAGTCGGTTGCTCGGAGTCTGGCGACTGACTTCAGCTCCAGACCCCGAGCACCGACCGACAAGCCGTCAATATCAAGAAATTCAGATTATTCACACGCATCCGTGTTGCCTTTGCTTCTCAATGTAGACAAAGGATACGTGCTCAGCTCTGCCGAGGAGGGCGGAGGCGACACCAAGGAAGACCAGGATTCGCGCGAGTTGGCGTCCCTCAAGGTCTTTGATTTCCACCGTGAAGCGGTGGCCTCCTTCACCAAAGAGCGGCCTGCTTCTTTTAGTACTGCGGGGCCAATTGTCCCTGGAGCTTCCATCAGTAGCGACCATTTGAGTTCTCACCTCAGTGGTCACTTCTCTCAGCGCGGCACATGAGCTCGTCTAGAAACTACGGATTGTATTATAGTTTCTAGGTCCGCGAGCATGGGCATTGATTGTGTACTTCCTAGCTTGTTACAGTAGTCATTTGTCTTGGTGTATTCGCTATTCAACACTACGCTAACTCACTCAGTCCATCCTTCGTAGAAACTTGACAGGACTAACTTCCTAACTATTTGACAATTTCGCAGTTTCCAATCTGAAAAAAAAAACATGTTTTCACTGACAACATGAAAATTGTTCACTTGGAAAACAACAGCAACCTAAATGAAAGTATGATGCACTAGTGTACATTGGTGACCACCGGATACCTCGCTGAATGCAGCTCGTGGTTGCACCTTGTCTTACGTAGCACTCGTTACACCGCAGCAATTCGACGACCACCGTGCAAAACCCACTCGGTGTGAACGCTGCAAACGCCTCCGTCCAGTCAAGTTGACCTGCGTGAGTCACGCCGTGATCGCGAAAGTGGGATTCACATCTGACGTCAGCTCTCCGCGCCACGTTGTCGACTTGTTCCGACCCTGCGTTGATCTGCTCGCCAAGTGTCCTATCCACCGACAATTGCCACGTCGCGTTTGACGGAGCACGCGCCAACAACACTGCAAGGCGGACCATCGTAAACGCAGCAGCGGGCCATTGAAGACTGGTTGTGATGGATCAAATTGATAGTGATATTTGAATTATGTACAGCGCTACAGCGAGGAGGAAGTTCACGGCGATCGGCGCGCTACTGCCGCGCGTCTTTAAAAAAGCGCCAGCCCCATCGCTGAGACTCTGAGGTAGCAGCAAAATGCTAGCTAGAACACGACACGAATATGTGCACAATATACAGAGAAGGCACGGCATCCTTCTGAGTAGACTCGGAACTCGGGGCTTTAAATACGGACGTCCGAGTACGTCTCCACAGGAGCAGCCGTAGGGTCCGCCTTGTTGCTGCTGGTTGGGGACTGAGTGGAAGCTGTGGACTTGGTGGTGCCAATCAAATCGTTCTTGTCCAGCCCGAAGGAGTCACGCGACTCAAACATGCTTGAGCACGACGCAGGCGTCTGCGCGGCGTACAGGAGCTTGGCCGGCAGTGGCGTCTCCAGCTCCGCGGTGCTCTGCGTCACGATCTTCTCCATCTCCTTGGAGTTGCGCAGCTGCAGCTGGGCGAACTCCAGGAACAGCTTCTTGAGCTCCACAGCCTTTTGGCCGCGGAAGCGCGTCACCTCGCGCATCACGCGCGCGTGCACGCGCTCGAACTCGTCCTTGGCAGCGACCAGGTCGTTGCTGAGTCTGGTGGCCGACGGGGAGTCCTCGCCGTCGCCGTTCACGGCCTTGCGGTGCGCGGCGAGCTGCGCCTGGTACAGGTACCGGCGGTCCTCACGCACATCCAATGCGTTCTGCACCGCCTTGATCCAGCGGGCGATGTCGTCGACACTGGCAGAGAAAGCCTGGAGCTCGGCGTCCATCTGACGCGCGCGCGTGTCCAGCATGGCCAGTAGCGCGCTGTAGTAGGCCGTGGGCAGCTCGGCGTTCTCCTCCTCGGCGTCGGCCACCCAGTTGAGGCACTCGATGAGGTCGCAGTGCGCGCCGGCCGCCAGTTTGTTCTGGTTGCTGGCGGCGCGCACCTTGCTCTTGAGCGACTGGATCTGCGCGTGCAGCTTGGACACGTACTTGGCCACCTTGGTGAACTCGGGGTCCTCGATGATGCCGCTGTTCTCGCCGTCCTCGTTGCGCGAGGCGAAGAGGCCGAGCGTGTCGTTCTCCACCATGCGCTGGTACGTCTTGCCCCACCAGTTGTTAAGCAGCTGCGTGCGCTGCACGACTGACGACATGGACGTGGCATTGATGGAGTTAGCGCGCTGCGCTTCGGCCTTGAGCGCCGTGAGCTCCACGATGGAGCACTCGAGGAAGCTGCGGAAGAAGTTGGAGTTCTTGAGCTCGTCGTGGTGCACCACCTTACGCAGGAAGCGCTCGAGGCCCGCGCGGCGGTGCTCCAGGAACTCGGGGCCCTGCAGAAGCCCCACGACCTTGGCCGGCAGCGGCGGGATCACGTAGCCCGCGCACTGCTTGGACAGCTGGTGGTGCAGCCACAGGAAGTCCGAGTAGCGGCGCTCCACCACCACGTCCTCGGCCGACGTGACCTTATACACGTAGTACGAGTTGACGCCCTCGCCGACTTTACCGGCGGCGCCCACGTGGATGTCGACGTGACTGCTGGTGCTCAGGTCCGACTCGCTCATATTGGGACTTTTGTGCGTGGGAAGAAGAGGGGACTGCGGCGTCCGAGGCGTTTTCGAGAATGAAAAGCTTTGGGCCACCGCAAGCAGCTGGACCCGACGGGATCAGCGTGAAACGGACGGCCCGGCCGGACGGCGCGAAAGGCCACTACGGCCAGAGAAGCGGATCTTCGTCACCATCATCTTACGACCAGACATCTAAACAACGCCGCGACGCGTACAAATGCACCGTACGGATACCGTTTGTAGGCTGGAAGTTGCGCTGCTCGCGAGAAATACAGACCACTCCGAAATACTACGATGGACATGTACTAGAGCTCTCCAAACTGGAGTCCAATGCAACATGACGCTGGTTGCGCAAGTTGCAATCCACCAGGTGGTCACGAAATTCCAGCACCTCCACAGGCGATGCACTGACATGACTACTGCGGCTGCGAGTGGCATTGGTCGAGGATCTCGAGTCGAGGTGGCGCTAGGAACAGCGAACAATTATTTTAACAAAATACAGCAAGAGTAAGCTCGCGCTATAGCGAGGATTCTAAGCTTCGCATGACAATTTTTGTGCGGTGATCGATGAGAATTCCACCAACAATCCACCGAGTATCAACTATGGAGGTTTACAGCTGTCAAAGTTATGGTTTGGAAGATGTTTTCCAGGTTGGTTGACCTAAGCAGAAGTGAGTCAATGCAAACATTTGCATGGAACCTCGCGGGAACAACCCGCGCTGCTCGTCCTGGGTGATGATGATGGTCAATTCGCTGGCCGATCTGCTAGGTGTTCTCATCCGCAGGTGCTGCATCGACATCGGCAAGCTGACAAGCTAAATCCACACCATTTTACCCCTACGACGAAGTTTCAGCCTGCGCAGTTATTGGTTCTGCCCTCTGTCTTCTGCCTCAAGGAAGAGGACACTTTTTTCTCAGGTCCGTTTCGCGCGGTTGTTGCCGTTCAAGTGGGTCTGGTTGCCGGCCGGTGGTTGCTTGAATCAGGCAAACACATCCTTTCATAGTGAAATTCATTGCCCGCGGCCTGATATGCCCCTGCGGCTGCGATTGATCTAGAACACGCGCTTGTCTTCAACGGCGCTGACTGCAGCTTGATGAGTGTGAGAGCAGCAACGTCTTGGTCGTCTTGGACTAAGACTCTTAGCCCGAAGCCTGTAGCAGCGGGGGCAAATTGAGTCAGGCTCACCATGTGCAACATGAAGCTGCGTGGCGTCAGGGCGTTTTACACGCACCAAACTCAAACTGCCGCACGCTGGACTGCAGCGGCTAACGTTAGCACCATATCCAGTCGGCCTGTCTTACTCACCCAAATGGAGGGTTTGCTCGACTGCATCCTGGCTCGTCTTGTGTTGAATGGCGGGCAAGACCTCCTGCTTGTCTTGCTTGCTCGGTCATGCTGCAAGAGCAGCGCAGTGGCCCTTGTCACGAGGTTCGTGGCAAGGAAACAGTACGAACTTCCAACAGCTCGCTGCGGTTGCCGCAACCTACGAATGGCTTCGAGCCTGTCCCGATGCCATCGATGTCGCATCCGTTTTGCACATCAAGCCGTAACCGGGCCCGTTACGTGACCAACTCTTTTGATTTCCGGCGCCTTCAAGGGGCAAAGCAAAATTTGACTTCGTTCGCACCACATTCGGAGCGTGCTCTCGCCGGCGCTTCACTGACCAACCATCGCGCGGGATACTAGCAGGTGAAGGCTTGGTATCATCAAGTTGATGATACCGACGTGGCGGGAGAGCACTCTCGCCAATACATATACGCCTTGGTATCGGCCGGCATGGCGTCTCGCTGCTTGGGAGGATCTGCTGTGCCGTCGGCCCACCGAAAAGCTCGAGTGGGACCATATTTTGCTTCAGTTACAATGGTGCAGTTACAGTTCGCTCGTACAGCGAGCGCAATGGAAGAGAAGGGCTGCTATTGTTGCACACGGTTCGACACGAACATGCTGCATTGGTACGGTAGGTTACTACCTGGTAGTGAGGCCAGCTCTGTAAGTTACAGATACAGTGCAACAGAGGATGCCTATGGGCAGAATTCGCCACCAGCAAAGCCGAACAGTACTGGGTCGTGCCATACATGCATGCAGCTAGCCGAGGACAATGAGCGGGAGGTTGTACTGCACATGTAAGAATGATGCAGACACCTTTCACTTAGGGCTGAGAGTGAGAAATGATTGAAGAGCGATGATTGGACAATGAGGTTGAAGTTGTTCAGCCAAAGTGTGCCGAGATTTGGGCGTAACAAATTAGGCCTTCGCCCCCTAATAACAACTCGGCAGACGCATCCTTGAAGGTGGGAGTATTATTACTCCCTTCGAGCGAGTGAAGAAGAATGCTCGATATGTCGCTGCCTTCGTTGGAAACGTTCCCAACGCGTTCGATTCTCTTCACACTCGATTGGCTGAACAACTTCAATAGCAGTGCCCAATCATTGCTCTTCAAGTTGGTTGGCTTCGTAGGGTGTGCAGCAGCATTTGAAGATAGATGTGTTTAACTTCGCCGTACCTGGCTTGGGCGTTGTAGTTACAACTGTAACTGCGCCAAGAGGACAAGCACGGACAGGAAGCCTGTCTTTGAGTTCACGATTGGCTTGTGGTGATCCTCCACGAGCTCGAGACAATAGAAAATTGCCACGGTCTGTCACAACTCACCAGTCTCGCAAAGGACAAGGGTATCGTAGTCGAGCGTCGGGGATTTCTCGCCAGCTACTGCGCCAATTAACTCTTCGTGCACGTTATTCAGCACAACAAGATCAATGGGGGCTGCAGGTTCCACGAAGTCATTACTGTGCTGTTCAAGATGCTGAACGTCGCGTCCGCTACATTAGTGTCATGATGGATTGGCTGCATCAATTGGAAGTCGCCGCTGGCCGACTTCAAGTCGGCCAGCGGAGGCATGATAAACTCTGACGCAGACGGCACGCGATACTACAGGGTAGTGCTGAAACGGCGGATCTACAAGATGTTCGATCGCAGCTGGAGGCCATGCTCAACCTAATGTGCGAGTACGGTCGGTGCACCGTGGCACGTGGGCCTTGCACATGCAACTTGCCATGTATGCTGTGGTGTTTTATAGTGGTGCTATTGGATTGAACCAGGAAAAAGCCTCACGATATGGTATTGGTGCGTGCGTTGAGGGGCCAAGCCAAACTGAGTGGAGACCTTTCAATTGGTTGTATTCTGTTCTGAGTGAACGACTGTATATGCCGTATGTGGAGGCCACGAAAGTGCTTCGTAACACGACAAACCCGAAGAGGTTCCACGATTGATGTCGCTCCATTTCATGGTGTGCAGGATGGTTACGCAGCAACCACCCGAATGAAAAAGCACATTCATTACCAGTGGGCCAATTCAAAGTCAGTCTCCGTTAATGAACGCCAAACTCATAAAGGACACAAACACCAGTGCATCTGACGTGAGGAGCCAACCAAGCTGAGAGCCATTTATCTACAAGCACAAACATGGCTGTCACTACAACTTTCCCAATACTCACAGGACAGAAACACCAACCGCATCGACTCGATACAAAATAGAGGGAATTGCGACCGTAGTTACCCAGAAGAAAGCCTCAAAGAAGCAGCCGAAGCTAGTCCAAACACTAAGACAAAACACCGCGATGAGTTAGAAGGGAGGAAATTCGACTTCTAACTGCTCCTAACCCACCTGAGGTCGTCCCCTCCCGACAAAGTTGAGAAGATCGCCGCCGTCATGGGCAGCAGCACGTACGGAAACACTATCCCACTCAGAATCCGATGAGATCAACCCGCTACCAGCAGGTATCCACTGCTAAACGTACGAACAAAGAGTCCCCATGGGGTCGAGTACGCCGCCGAAGCCACGATAACCCCCACAAGCGCCAACAGCAGCAGAGAGGCCACTATAATCAACTGCACGTCTGTAAATACATAACGTACGTACCAACATAAGTATATCCCCGCAATTGTAGCCAGATTATTCACGTACTTTGCTTCATCTTGTCGGGATCTCCAAGCGATGCCTGTCAAAGAATAGTGACCTATTTAGTGACTATGCGCAATATTGACCAATGACCGTTGCACATTGGCGTCCTCAAAACCAGCCCAGCCATTTTCGATCTCTTCCCGCCTTATCCGAAATGGCCGACGCTACCGAGCACCCCGAGCCCACGCCAGCGACCGCACCTGCCCCTGCAGTGGACGTTGCAGCTGCCAATGATGCTGCCCTGCAGGAGAAGCTCATCAATGAGGAGTACAAGATCTGGAAGAAGAACACGCCGTTCCTGTACGATCTGGTGATGACGCATGCTCTTGAGTGGCCGTCGCTCAGTGTACAGTGGCTGCCCAACTCCCAAACGTACGTGACCAGTTTTCGCTATATATTTGCAGTATTTTGCGGCGAGTGGTAGGGAATTTGGCCCGGAACTGACCGAGATATCATTATTTTACTGTCTTGAACAGCTCGGCAGGAGATGATTTCTCTGTGCACAAGCTCCTTCTTGGCACGCACACGTCCGGTGCCGAGCAGAACCACCTTATGGTGGCTGAGGTCCGTCTTCCTCTGGAGGACACGGAAATTGACGCCCGCAAGTACGACGAGGAGAGCCAGGAGCTGGGCGGCTTCGGCGGCGTCTCGGGCAAGGTGGACATTAAGATCCGCATCAACCACGACGGAGAGGTCAACCGTGCGCGCTACATGCCATCCGACGAGCTGATTGTTGCCACCAAGACGCCTCACGCGGAGGTGCACGTGTTTGACATCTCGAAGCGCCCGTCGCAGCCTGAGGAGAACTCGGGTTGCAACCCGGACTTCCGTCTGCTGGGTCACACGAAGGAAGGCTACGGTCTCTGCTGGGACCCGCACCAGCCCTACCACTTGATCTCTGGCTCCGATGATGCCATTATCTGCGAGTGGGACATGCGCAACGCCGGTAAGACTGTGCAGCCCCTGCACAAGTACAGCGGCCACAGTGATGTGATTGAGGACGTGGCGTGGCACATGCACCACACCAAGATCTTCGGCTCCGTCGGTGATGACAAGAAGCTGCTCATGTAAGTTACTGTGCTTTGTAAGGATGTTTTTAAATGGCGTTTACTGACGGTGTGAATTGCAGCTGGGATATGCGCTCGGAGAGCTACGACAAGCCGGCGACAACGGTGTACGCCCACACTGCTGAGGTCAACTGCTTGGCCTTCAGTCCTTTCAGCGAGTATCTGGTAGCTACGGGTTCAGCGGACAAGCACGTGAATCTCTGGGATATGCGGAACATGAAGGCCAAGCTGCACTCGTTCGAGGGCCACAATGACGAGGTCTATCAGATCCAGTGGTCTCCCCACAACGAGACCATCTTGGGCTCCTGCTCAGCTGACCGCCGTCTGCACGTGTGGGACCTCAGCAAGGTAAGCTTTCACATTTATTGATCGACGAGTTTCTGGTACTGACTGGTTTTGGTATTTTTCAACCAGATTGGAGACGAACAAACGCCCGAAGACGCTGAGGATGGACCCCCGGAGCTGCTGTTTATTCACGGTGGCCACACTTCCAAGATCTCGGATTTCTCCTGGAACCCGAACGACCAGTGGGTGGTGGCGTCGGTTGCCGAGGACAACGTGCTGCAGATCTGGCAAATGGCCGAGAACATTTACAACGAGGAAGATGAGGAGACCGAGCAGGCGGAAGTTGCAGAAGAAGACCTCGAATAAGCCAGCTAGGGCTCACGCAGTGCAGCCGCATCGCATTATTGAATGTACTAGACCAAAAAAAAACTCTGGTTTGAGGGTTAACTCTTTTACGATTTTAGCAATGAAAGTGGGTATTTTGCCCGATTGAGTATCATAAAATAGGCGAACTTACTGTTTTCGCCAGAGCTTCACATTGCTTCTAAGAGACTTTAGGTGGGCCCATGTCTGCTCTTGGAACGACATTGTTGGGGCTACACAGTTCTCCAAATCGCGCATCGATAGCATGACGGACAAGGGAGTACCATTCAAGTGTTTTTGAGGCTCGGATTATGCACAAACATCACCTATATAGGCCTTTATTAAGGACTTCAAATCCCTTAATAAGGACCATTAAGGGATCTAAATAACGCGTGCCTTTAGCAATAGTTTCACTTTTTAAAAAACTAAAACCTTTTGCAAAAATTGTCAAATTTTATAGTGAGTTTAATAACCAACAAAACACAAAAATACGCCTTTTTTTATTTAAAAGTGTATTTTTGCTTTTTAAATTTGTTTTTAAAAATGTCTCGCTCACCAGCGGCCGAGACGTCCGACGCTGCCGAGCATGGCGATCCCTCTGCGATGGAGGTGGATGAGGAGGAGATAAAGGACCTCACGGGCGATACAGACGATGTTCCTGTCGAGGACGAGGACGACGAAGCTGAGCCGGATTTGAGGCTGGAAAGCGACGAGTACCGAGCCTGGAAGAAAAACACTCCGATCCTATATGACCTCGTCGTGACCCACTCGCTCGACTGGCCCTCGCTTACTGTGCAATGGCTCAATCGGTATTCGGATCCAGCTCCTGCTCCGCTTTTCAATATCATGAAAATAACTAATCGCATGTTGTTGTTTTTATTGCTAGGGCACGAGATGAAGTTGCGAAGAAGACCTACGACCACAATCTGTTAATCGGCACGAATACGTCTGGGGTGGAACAAAACCACCTTATTAAGGCAAAGGTGGAGCTGCCTCTGGATTCGACTATCAACGGACGTGGTTTAGATGATGAAAGACAAGGTAAGCCAAACCGTATCTCCTATTGTGTAGTGTGATGCCTCTAATGCTTATGTGTTTTTATTAGAGCTGGGAGGCTATAACAATGCTGCCAAGTGCAAAATAGAGCCCAACTTTCGTATCAACCACGAAGGTGAGGTGAACCGAGCACGTTGCATGCCTTCCAATGAGTTCATAGTGGCAACCAAGACTCCTCAGGCTGAAGTTCATGTGTTCGACATATCGTCGCGACCATCGCAGCCGAAGGAAAACGCGGGTTGCAACCCGGACTTTCGGCTGCTCGGGCATACCAAGGAAGGCTACGGTCTCTGCTGGGACCCGCACCAGTCCCGTCACCTCATTTCCGGATCCAACGATGGAATTATTTGCGAGTGGGATATTTTCGAAGCAGGCGAAACAGTGCAACCACTGCACAAGTATACTGGCCACAGTGATGTGATTGAGGATGTTGCGTGGCATAGACATCACCCGAAGGTTATCGGCTCGGTCGGTGATGACAAAAAGATGCTCATGTACGTTGCATGCGAATTTTGCTTCCCCGAATTGTTAGTACTAATTGTTTGGTTTGATTTATTCAGTTGGGACACACGCTCTGAGAGCTACGACAGACCTGCAGCCACCGTGCTAGCTCACTCAGCTGAAGTGAACTCTCTTGCTTTCAGTCCGTCCAACGAATTTCTCGTTGCTACGGGTTCATCAGACAAGCAAATTAATTTGTGGGATCTGCGTAACCTAAAGACCAAGCTGCACTCTCTTGAGAGCCACACGGATGAGATCTTCCAGGTACAGTGGTCGCCACACCACGATGGCATCCTTGGCTCCTGTTCTGCTGACCATCGCGTGCTCATATGGGACCTCACGAAGGTATGGCTTTGCGATCTTCGGTTGGATATTTGTTTTTCTTCTCATTTTTTAACTCAATTTTTGATCACTTAGATCGGGGAAGAGCAAGCTCCTGATGACGCTCAGGACGGTCCTCCTGAACTGCTGTTCGTCCATGCTGGTCACACTGCCAACGTTGTGGACTTTTCGTGGCATCCGAACGAGCCGTGGATGGTGGCCTCCGTTGCCGAGGACAACATTTTGCAGATCTGGCAGATGGCCGATCACATTTACACTGGTGAAGATCAAGACTCCGAGCAGAAGGACATTGCTGACGACGAACTCGAGTAGATCAACCGTTGCTTAATACTCCGCACTGCTCTAAATACCGTTTTAAGACGATGAAGTTCATGTCGAAGTGAATCTCAATGTTTCAAGCAGGATGGGAAACTGAATGACCATCATTCTGATAACGTTAAACTTGATAATTGTATGCCGACGTAATCAGCGTCCTCCCATCAAAAAGCATAGACATCTTCAGAAACGGTCAACTTCTGACCATTTGTCGTCCGAGCAACAAGCCACTCGTACAATGACCAACACCAGCCCCGCACTGCCCAAGCCCAAGGTGCACGGCGCCATCTTCGACATGGACGGGACGTTGCTGGACACGGAGGAGCTGAGTCGCCTGGCCATCGACGGCGTCACGCGCCAGTTCGGCAAGGAGTTCACTATGGCCATGCACAAGACGATTCTGGGCCGCCCAGCGGTTGAGTGGACGCGCATGGCCATTGCTGCCGCTGGACTGAGCGAAGAGACCATCACTCCTGATGAACTTTTCAAGCAGTGGGAGAAGAGAATGCGAGACATGTCGGACCGCGTCAAGGAGCTCCCGGGCGGCGTGAAGCTGCTCACTGCCCTGCACGCACGTGGGATCCCCATTGCGTTGGCCACATCGAACAGCAGGAGCGTCGTTGAGGCCAAAATCAAGCACCACCCGAAGCTCTTCTCCTTTTTCTCGACTATCGTGTGCGGAGACGACCCGGCAGTGAAGCACGGCAAGCCAGCGCCCGATATTTTCCGCACTGCCGGGCAGCGTCTGTTTGGACTGAAAGAGGGAGAGGACGGTGACAAGCCACCGCACTGCGTCGTGTTCGAAGACTCGGTGAATGGCTACACTGCTGCGAATGCTGCGGACATGCACAGCATCGCTATCCCCGATGTTCGCATCCACACAGACGAAGCGCAGAGGATGGAGCTGTTTGGCGACGCTGATGAGATCATCACGTCACTCACGCAATTCCAGATCGACAACTACGACTGGCAGCTGTAAAGAGCGAGTTGGTAGACTTAGAAATCGGTCATGACCGCCGAATACGAACATTTCGATTGCTGAACATGTCATTCCGCTGTTTTTATGGTATAAATAGTGTTTGTGTGGTCAAGACAGAAAGAGTTTGGCGGTGATGGCGACAGCTACCAGAGTGAAGTCAAAGCTGCACAATGAGGAGCTCAAAGACGGGTATCGAGGGTGGCTCAAGGATCTGTACGATGATAACCCCGAGAGAGTACTAAAGAAACTTGATAGCAAGAAGAAACGAGGAAGCAAACGTCGATCGCGCCAAGCTCAACGAATGCTGCACGTACAACAACCGACCGCAGCGAGTGCACTTAAAGATGTCGCTCTCAACAAGGAAAAGCTACCGGCGTTATCATTAAGGCACACCCCGGAAGATAAGCAAAATCTCCAGGACTCACAAATGCGAAGACACCAAGCTCTTGTAGCTGAAGCAAATTATTCTGCTTTTCAATATGCGACTCACCCTTCGTGGCGACCTGGAATTGCCTTCTTTCAACAGCTCGTGTGCCAATTACTTCCGAAATCCACAGCGGGTGTTGTTTCAGTTGAAGTGGGTGGTTTTCCAGTCCAAGTTGCACCAATTCTACTTCGTGTTCCTCTGTACCGACAAGGTGGCAAGCAGCAACTAAGCGTTGCGCTGTTGTTTTGCCAAGAACAAATTCAAGAGGAGCAACAAGTTGCCGATACGAGCGTGGGGATCACCTCGTTTGTTTTGCACTGCCGCGTGTACTTACAAGCTAAAAGCTGGCGAGAACATCGCAATTCTTTGCTCGATATTGTGTCGAACTCATCAGCTGAGATCTGTGCACTGAGGAAATGTGCCGAAAACTTTGAGTCTCGAAACAACAAATTGAGACTTTTGAGATCCCGCCAAGAAGTGGAGAAGGTAATTGATGAACTTTGGACCGATGACTACGACACTGATTTACTCGCCATTCAGAAGTACATTCCATTTAAGGGAGCGTTAAATACCTCCACCTCTACTTCGTCAACCGAGCGAAAAGCCTGGATAGCACGTTGTGCTTCACGAAAGAGGGACAAAAACTCCTCAACTATCTGGATAATATCCGGTGGAGACAACAGCGATTCGTCCTCAACTGCAATTACGAGTTCCAGCAGCACAGACTGCCAGCTAGTCAAGTGTACCATTGATCAGGCCTGGTCTGAGCCTCGTCTTCTAGCTTCCATGTGCACAGCTCCATTGGAGAAGGCACTACGAATACGATTCAACGAACTGGTAATAGACCTGCTACAAGACACTTCTGGTATGTGGTGGCTACTACAAGTGAAGGCCTTCACACTTACTTCCCTTCGTCCGGAGTCTGCTGCCTCTGTACCAACGTCTCTTTCGAAAAAAACATTAGCACGTCTATCACGAACACAATCAGCTCCGACAGGTTTTGACGTTGGTATCGCAACTTCCCAGTGGAAAAAGTGGCGTTGTGCAGGTCGCTTTTGCGTAACCAAAGGTAAAATATCGTCAGCAAACCAAAAACTTGGTGAAGATTTCAATGATGAAAAGGAACCGTGTGGATATCTCACGAAGAAAATGGTGCGGAGTTGCGAATTCTACGACGATTTTGTGCAGCATCAGGATATGAGTCTTGCGGGTGGCTTTACGGAATTCCACTCAGCGCTTGGGTTTCACTTGCAACACCGCCTTTCGAAGCGTGACCGTAGCCAGCTCTATGAGCCTCAGCCTCTGTGTAGTGCGTGCGTTAAAAAGTATCATGTGCTCCGCCAACAATGGATTGAGACTGTGGATGCACCAAAACTATCGACTGAGAGCAATTTAGCTGGGCACCGCAAGAAAAATTATTCTGTAAAAAGTATTAGCGAGAGCACGCCACGTACAAATTCTGCTCTCCGCAAGCTTCCAGCTCTTCGTACTATTCCAGCGCCATTGAATACTTCATCTTCAACTCCAGCTTTACCCTTCAGTACTCATTCCAAGAGTTTTAGTACGCTGGAAACTGCTTCAAACCAGCCAAACTATCTGGACGAACTGGCAGCGATGGATAAGATGCTGGCAGAACATGAACCTTCGTCTCTCTTGAGCACAGCAAAAGCTGAGCCGCCGTCTCCAGAGAGTCAAAAGAGTTCTTTAGTGCCGCTAAATCCTTTGCTTACCAAGCCAGGAAGTGACGATATTTTTCCGAAATGGGATGGTGTCACCCGGATTGAAGAGATGTGGCAGAATCTGACGTTCAAGCCGATCGAAAAACAGTTAACGGAGAACGTCACCGACAGCAGTAGAAGGAAACAAGGCTACAACTCCATCTCATTGAAGCAAGAACTCGCAAAAGCAGCCGAAATGAGTGACAACAATGATCATGCGAATCGCGAAGCCAAAGTACACAATGAAGAGCACCAATTGATTGATCGCAAAGAGAACAACGCAGCCCACAGAGTCCTCATCCAGCACTGTCGTCGGGTATTCGAAGATGAAATCTACCGCGAGGGTCTTGTGAACGATGCGTTGAGTGTTCTTCGCTCGGGAACATCAACTGTCTGCTTCGTTGTTCCACCTCCTAATAATCCAGAAAAGAAACGCACAGACGGAGACGATGAACTGGCCGAAATGGCACTGCGCTCGCTCTACATCGACGTCAAACAAGCAATTTCGTCTTCAGCGGATAATTTCCCGAACATATCGCTTTCGTCCTGGCCCATGAGACCGAAAGTTTGCCATGAAACCAGTGGATGCATCACTGTGAAGCTCGGCCCTACCAGCAGATAAAGGTTAACCCTTCCAAGAATTCATTCTACTTGTCGTACTTAACGGATTCAGATTCCTCACCCACATCGACAATCATGGCCAAGTACCGGGTGGTGCAGTTGACGGAGGAAGCGCTCAAGGTGCAATGCAAGACGGACGACTACGAGGAATGGGGAGCACCAACACTAGACCTACTGCAATATCTACGCAAGGAGGAGCTGCAACGTGCCACGCCGTTCTCCCAACGAGGGTCGATCTTCTGGGCTCTCGTGGAAGATACCGGGAACTCGGACCTGGTAGCGGGTGAAACTGTGCTCTGTTGCCACTGCGAGAGTCACCGCTTTGATTGCGTTGTCCATCGCAGCTCTGGGGAGATCGAGCGAGGCTATTCGCACCACGTTGGCTCGGTGTTCACAGTGCCGGAGCACCGGAAGCGTGGACTCGCCAAACTTCTCATGACCGAAGTGGCTAAACAGTTGCAAGAGCTCCCAGGGGCGCTGGTATCTGCCCTGTACTCGGATATTGGGCCGACGTACTACGACAAGCTCGGGTGGAAGCTGTATCCGTCCAAGATGGCTACACTAGACGTCGAACACCCGAAAAATGCACGAATTGACAGCGATAACCGTGCAGGTTTCGTGACGCTGACTCTGGATGAGAAGCTGGACGAGTTTCTTCAGGCAGACAACGCGAGGCTGATTGAGGAGCTGAAGAGCGACAAGTTCAAAGGACTAGAAGCGTTTGCAGTGCTGCCGAGTCGGGACTCGATCGAGTGGCAGTTTTGCATTGGCGTACATTTCGCACGGGTCCGAAAGTACGAGGAGCTTCCGTCTCGCTGTGGCGTGACAGTTAGCAAGGACGCCTTCCTCGTCTGGTGCCACAACTTGAAGGCGTCGACTCTCTACATCGTTCGTGCAAGGCTCCCAACTGCAGGTGAAAATGCTGCTGAGATCACGCGTCTGCTGTTGGCTGAGGCGTTGGAGGAAGCTCGCAAGTTTAAGCTCAAGAAGGTTGCGATCTGGAATCCTCCGTCGGCCTTAGCCGATCATGCAGTTCGCGATCATCTCGAGATTGCGTTTGCCGATCGAGAGGACTCACTGTCGAGTGCCATGGTGTTCCATGGCGACTCAGATTCTTCGACTCTACCCCACTGGGTAGCCAACGAAAAATATGCCTGGGTCTAAGTAAGACAAACTGGATGCTGGCCAAGGAATCTACATACTCTCCTCGCTCTGCATCGCCGTCAAGCCTCTAGCTAATGATTTTAACGAAAATATCAGTTGAGCCTTGACCCCTTGAGCCCTAAAGTTTGCAGTGACATCAATGGATGCATCACGGCCTGCTTGTTCCTTTCCAAGATCATAAAGCCCACCACAAATTTCGTGTATGAAGAAACGAGTACTTACGAAACATTATTCCTGTTGTTGCATTCTAGTGCTCCTGGGCGTAGAAGTCAGGATACTTGGCCACATGCTCCAGCATCTCACGTTCTTGCTCCTGTTCAATATCACAGCAAATGCCAGTGAGTCCGCATTCCAATGGACAAATAAAGAAACAAGGGAATCGTACGAGCAGATGCGGCAACTTGACGTCATACACGTCTTCGAACATGGTATCTAGAGCTGGCCTCTCCTTCGTTTCAGCTTGCTGCAGTGCCGCCAGCACGTTTGTTCGCTCGTTGTCCTGCAAGTGGCGGTCCTGTTCCTCCGTGAGCCATCCGCGTTTCTAAAAGCAAAAGTCAAACAGATTAGAAACTGGGAATGAATCGACACCACCAGGCCTTGTCACCGTACCAATAGGTAGCGCTTGGTTCGCTCAATCGGATCGCAGGTCTCCTTCCAGTGCTTGATTTCAGCAACAGCTCGATACTGTGTGGAATCATCCGAGGTCGAATGGTGACCTTGACGGTAGGACATCGCCTCAATGAGCACTGGGCGGTTCTCCTTCAGAATAAACTCCCGTGCACGTTGCGTGGCTTCGTGCACAGCCAAAACGTCGTTGCCATCAACGCGCATGATTGCAATACCGTATCCACTGCCTCGGGACGCAATGCCGTCACCGCGGAACTGCTCCTTCGTAGGCGTACTAATGGCGAATCCATTGTTCCGCACGAAGAACAGGATGGGACAGTCTTTCGTGGACGCAAAGTTCAATGCCGCGTGGAAATCGCCCTCGCTGGCCGCACCTTCACCGAAGTAGCAAACTGCAATTCTGTCTTCCTTGGCTAACTTAAAGGCGTACGCAGCACCTGCGGCTTGAGGGAGCTGCGTGGCCAAAGGCGACGAAATGGTCTGGTGGTTCAGGTTCTTTGATCCGTAGTGCACTGGCATCTGTCTGCCCTTGCCATGGCCGTCCACATTGCTGAAACACTGGTCCGCGAAGTTTTGCAACGTGAATCCACGCCACATGAGCACTCCCGGCTCACGGTACTGCGCGAATATCATATCCGAAAACCGCAGAGCCGACGCACTCCCGAACGAGATGGCTTCTTCGCCGTACGACGTCATGTAGAAGGAGATGCGTCCTTGTCGCTGTGCGTCGTAGAAAATATTGTCCATAGTCTGCACAAAACACCAGCAACAGGTTAGTAATTAATAATTTGAATAATTGTCAGCTACGTACGTTTAGACGGATCATTTGGCTGTAGATCTGCGTGCACAGGTCCTGACTGAGTTGCGGGTCTTTGGCTCCTTCCACAACGTCTCCATCTTCATTCAAAACTGCAGCCACGTACGTATAAATTAGGAATTTGTGACGAAATAGTTAACTGGGGTCAGACATACTGCGGAAACAAGGAATGGGGGCGCTCTCCTTGGGGTCGCGGAACACCACGTCCGCCACGAAGGGCATGTCCGTGCCTGGGAAGCAGCCGAGCGAGGACAAGCGACGCGCGTGGCACTTGAAGGCGACACGGCGGGCGAGCGAGAACATGATGCGAGGGCGAACGTTAAAGCGAATTTGGTGTTGAACTTTTGACATCGGCAGGTCGGCAGATTGCATCTAATCATGTGCTGCATCACGATAAACTGCTATGCTGAATGTGTCGTTTGGTATCCGGATGGTAGAGATGCATTTGCTAAATTCGAGTATCTTTGCGACCTGAAGTACATAATTTTGAACTCTGTATCCGGAAGTACATATGACGGGACCGACCCTAAATGCAATCTCAACACTCGAACATGGAGCTACAGCATCATGGATACCTTATCCGATACACGCAGTATTGCTGCGTACAGATACTTGGCCCTTCGAGCTTTGCTACATGCAAAAGAAAAGGAATCAAACAACGAGACTGACCGTATTTTTTCCCCCATGATCCTTTCAGAAATGTGGGTCGTCTTTTGATAAGTTTTCTGGTAAGGTATTGTGCAAATGCTGCAACATTCATTACCCGATCGAAATGAGCGACAATGAGACTACCTGCTGTGCTTTATGCAATGCCAGCGTCTGCTGCAAATTGCCACAACAAGTGCACAGCTAGACTATCAATTCTCACACGTCGCAGTTTTCTATTTAGCCCAATCACATCCTATAAAGAGCTTAATTTGCAGCCAATCACATGTTTCAAGGGGTTGATTGGCCACTGGACCAAAGCCGTAGTGCTCCGCTGACTCTTCCCTCACCATCGAAGTTGCCGTCACTTGCTGCAGCACAGGACCAACATGGCCAAGAGTCTGCGCTCCAAGATCAAGCGAAAGTTCCGTACGGAGCTGCGTAAGCGCATCGGCGTGCCTCACCAGGCGGTTCAGGAGGCCAAGATCCAGGAGAACCTCAAGAAGGCCATCGCAGCTCAAGGTTTGTCGATTTCTAGCTTTTCCAGTGCATTTGCAACGCTCTAACTGTCATTATTGCATTTTTCAGGTACTGGCAAGTCGGTGGCAAGCCTCAAGAAGCTCATGGGCTCCTCTGTGCCTGTGGCAAGCAGTGACATCACTGGAGTCGTTAAGGAACAGACGCCCGCTGAGGCTGAAGCTGCTCTGCTGAACCAGGAGGCTGACGCTACCATGGAGGACGTGAAGAAGGCTAAGCAGGACAAGAAGAAGAACAAGAAGCGGAAATCCAAGTTCGTGCACTTCCACCAGCTGCGCAAGAAGGGCGTGTAAGAGTTGAAAACACAGGAAGTCTGGAGACCGAACGGCTGATCGACAGGCAGGGGACAGGTGTGCTGCGGTCGATCGCTGTTACTCTGTAATCTGCAATTATCCAGTTTTATTTTATGGCTGTTCTGCTCGCTGTTGTGCTCTAGTCGTCCCAGTCGGAGGTTTCTGTGCCTTGCTGGAATTCTACCTGCTTGTCGTACTGGTACCCTTGTTGGTCGGGGCGGATGATGTTTTGTTCGAAGACCAGGTCCATCTTCTGCTTCACTTGCTTCAGTTGGTTTTCGGACACACGGTTGTAGTCTGCTTGGGGGAGGATTGGAGCTTGGGCTGCAGTTTGATGCTCAACTAGCTTCCGTACCAGTCGAACAAGCTGAAGTGGAATTGGTAAGAAACACTCAAGCATGGTTGACTGCAGGAGTAGAACCTACCTGAGCGGATGGAACTTTGCTATCTCCGACTACGTCTGCATGCTGTCTAATGATGCTGTTGACGACTTCATCAATGCGATATTCCTAGCAGCACAGCAATTAGTGCTAGAAGCTGACACTGCTACACATTAGTCGCGTTCTTACGCTAAACCTGCTCGCTTCGGATGACGATAATTCTGTCTTCAAGTCAATTTCGTGGTGGTAGAGCTGCCTTGCCGCTGCGCTATGGTAGATGTACTCCACAATGATACCTGGTGGCTCGTACCGGAGCGCCAATCTTCGAGGCTCGATGCCGCCAACAGCTCCCATTTTCCCTGGTGAGGAGGTAGACGCCCCTTTACCACTAAATATAACCATGGATAGCTGCATTTGCTTGGTGGACTCGACAATTAGCAAAGCACAAAGTCGTTGCAAAGCAGTGAATGGTAGATTTACTTGTCTTCGACAGGACGCATAACCCTTTTACTACTGCAGCACGAAGACCTCACAGCAGCTCCATCTTTCCACTCGACGTTTTCCTTCCACATCCTCGAGTCGCCTTCATACTGCTCACTCTTCCAAATCGGCACTGTGGCTTTGAGCGTATCAATCGCAAACGCACATGCTTCCAGTGCTTCCCGTCGATGCGGTGAGCTGACAGCCACAATGACACTAGCTTCTGCAACTTGGACAACTCCTAGGCGATGGAACAGCGCAACACCCACAACGTCCGGCCACTTCTCGCGGATTGTCACGCAAATCTTGCGAAGCTCCGAGACTGCCATTGGGGTGTAACCTTCGTACTCCAGGCGCACCACCTTCTTACCTTTTACATCGTTCACAAAAATACCATTAGCACAACTACACTCACATTTAAGTCAATTGTCTCTGCAAATACCTTGGAAGTTGTCCCGCGTGGTGCCGACGAACGTTGAGATGGCGCCTGCACTCGGATGTGTCACAAGCTCCACCGCTCGATGGTTGTCCAGCGGGTCATAGCCAACCTCCACAAAGTCGCCACGCCCAGGTTCCGCACTGTTGTGGGACGTCTTCGTCTCCGTATCGGCCATACTTGAAGAGGTAGCGAGGAGGGAGAGCACGAATGTCCCTCAAGATGAGCTCCTCGTCAGTGTAGCCATATCTCTGATAACCTTTGTTGTAACGTCTTCTGATTCGCCAAAACCCTCAACAAATATTTTACCCAATCAAAAGTAGTCAATTTGTTAGCAGAACGAGACCAAGCATGGCCGAGCTGTGGCTGTACCTGGACGCCGTCACAGGGCAGCAGAAGGGTCCAGTGCCCGCCCCGATCGTCAAGAAGCTACTGCGCAAGGGCATTGTGCAGTCCCAGCAGCTGGTGTGGACTCAAAGGCTCTCAGAATGGACAGCGATCGCCAAAGTGGAGCCTTTCGCTGCGTTTTGCAGTGTCTGGACGGCTGTGTGGTATTATATGGCTGAAGATCCTATGGATCCTGGCAAAGAGGCAGCTAGGACGGGTCCAGTAACGACGCAGCAGCTTGTGAACCTCTTCGTGGACGGAGAAGTGGACGGAATGACGCTCGTCTGGAATCAGGAGCTCAACGCCTGGAAACCCATCGGTGGGGCCGGCAATATGCAGTGCGGAATGGAAGAAAATGTGCTTATAATTATTATCTTTATTGTGTTTGTTGTACAGGTGAAGTGCCATCTTTAAGGGAGTTTTTACAAGAAACAAACGACGATTTGGATCGTGAGACGGAGTTGAAAGAACAGGCGAACGAGGTGCCAATTGAGCACCAAGTCTTTGAGAACAAGTAAGTGGCTTATTGGTTTTTGGTTGACTGTATACCTCACAGTTTTGCGTGGCTTTAGGTCGACGGACGCTCTTGTGGCCGAAGATGGCAAAGAATATGTGTATGATGCTGAATCCAAGACGTACGTGACGCCCGAAGACAAAATTGAAGACGAGTTGGCGTCGTTGCAACAGTCGATGAATGATGAAAAGGCGAAAGAGAATGATAAAAATGGAGATGGCATAGATGAAAAGCCGTCTACAACGACGTCAGCTACAGAAGTGAAGCCTGCTGCCTCATCTGAAGCCAACGCGGAAGCTGCTAAAAAGAAGAAGAAGAAGAAAAAGAAGAAGACGGACAAGTGGATGAAGAGCAAGAAAAACACGTGGGTGTACATGAATGGCTTGCCACTGGATATCACAGTTCAAGAAGTACACGACCATTTTGCCAAATGCGGTGTGATCCAGCCTGATATTGTCACTGGAGAGCCCCGTATTAAGCTCTACCAGAACAAAGAGAGTGGAGGCCTAAACGTACGTATCGATGGTTGGTCTAACATAACGACACTTTGGACTAACATTTCTGTTCGGTTTGTTGTTTTTCAGGGCGACGGCTCTGTGTGCTATATGAAAGAAGCATCAGTGGAACTGGCAGTGCAGCTACTTGACAAGTCACAGATCCGACCAGAGTACGTTTTCCTGTACGAAATGAGACGAGGCTATGTTTGCTCACTAACTCTTCTGGTTAACATCAATATCTTGTAGCTGGCCCATCGATGTGTCACCAGCAGTATTTCAGCAAAAGGAAGGAGTTTTTGTTAAACGGAAGAAACTCAAACTTGATACCCGCGCCAAGATAAAAATGTTTGAGAAGGAGAAGGTACGCGTATATGATTATTATTTTTCTCTGGTTGGATCACCGTTGACACGAGATTCGTTAGGCACTGTCTTGGAACGAAGGGGAAGTCAGCGAGCCTGCCGGTCTTCGCATCGTCGTTATCAAGCACATGTTTACTCCAGCTGAAATCGAAGGTGCGCATTTTGCTTATCCTCGATCACTGAGAAATCTCATCGATTTTTGGTTTACAGACGAAGCGTATGAGAAAGAATTGCAGGAGGACATCCACGACGAGTGCTTGAAGATTGGGGAAGTCTCAAAAATCACACTATTTGCTAAACACGTGGACGGTGTAGTGGTGATCAAGTTCGCCTCGAGTGGAAGCGCAGCGCGGTGTATCGAGATAATGAATGGACGATTTTTTGCTGGTCGCCAGCTCGAATGTGGATTCTGGGATGGCACGGACTACACGCATCGTGAAAGTACAAATGAGGAGAAAGCGCGTGCCGATAAATTCCAAGAGTGGCTGGAAGATGGTTCGTCATCTTCCGAAAGTGAAGCTGAAGAGGAGAAACCAGACTCGGAGACTGAGAAGAAGGCTCCTGAAGGGGAGGAGGTTCATTTGGAACGTGAAATGCCTCCTCTCGCTGATAACAGCGATGACAGCGATGTGGAAAGCGATGGTGATGAGGTCTCTACTGGAGTGGAAGAGGTGCACGCCGGTCGAGTTATGCCCGATCTGGACGATCTTGACGATGAATAATACCCCGGGGGTTCGATCTTTCAACGGATCCACAGCAATTCGTAATGAGAGTGATATTCGTCCCGTTGAATATCTCGTCCTCGCGTTCTGATCTTGAAGTGCTCAACCTATCGGGAGCGTCAGATCCATCGACTATTTTCAACATGACAAGGTCAGTTTTCAGTTTTGCGGGTAAGTTCGATAGTCTGCTTTTCTTTGTATGGGGTCGATACAACAAACACAACGTCGAGAGGGGACTAAGCCTCTTCCCCTTAACACAAGACGGTGCTGACAATACTTCAGGTGAGTTTTTTCTTGGCATGGTGCGTGTGATTCAATGTTTCTTTCTTTATTTGGCAGCGACATAGCTCTCCACCCCAGCGTGTTGGCTATCTTGATCGACGTCCTTATTTTCAGGCTTCTCTCTGCTAATAGCCGATGGTTTGAATCTTTTTGTAGCACTCGGTCTTCCTTGACAACCTTCCAAGCTTCTCTTCACCCCAGGCACTATAATTGTTGTTGCTGCCTGCTGCGCCAAGTAGCTGCTGCCAGCTTCTTCCTCCGTCGGAAGACTCCAGGTATCAGCGCTAAGAGCTTTCTAAAGAACGCCCTTCGTGAAGAATGCCTGACATCATGGATAGCTGGACTCAAAAGCCCTGGAGTGTGACGGAGGAAATGTGGAAACGGAAGGCCAAGGGCCTGGAAGATCAGTATCAACGCCTGCTATCCGACCACCAGGACTTGCGCCTCGAGAAGGCTAAAATGATGGGCGAATTACGAGTTCTGCAGCGCTACAAAGAGAGCGCGGAGGATACCATAAGCCGCGAGGTTGCGAGCAGAAAGTAAGTGAAAGCTGCACTACGTACTACTTTAACGTTGTGACCTAAACTGATGTGTTTTTACTGACAGGGTCGAACACAAGGATAAAGTGTCCGCCACCACCAAGCTGGAGCAGTACATCAAGAAGTACGAGCGCGAATGTGAACGAGTCTTTGCGCTTGAGCGAGAGAACGCTTTCCTCATGGAACAAGTGTCCAACATCAAAGGAGAGACCGAAAAGCGCCTGGACCTGATCAAGGAGCTGGAAGATTCACAAAAGCGCAACGCTCGACAGAAGGAGAAGCTTCGCGAGTACGTTCGAGCATTTGATATCATCCTAAATCGTTCTGATCTTACTAACACTGCTGGGTCCTGTGTTTAGGATGGAGGTTGTCGGTATTGAGCATGAAAACTCCATTCTCGAGTTAAAAGAGAAGGTCCAGAAACTCAAGCGCAAATTGGCAGCAACAGAGGAAGATGCCGCTGACAAAGCTGAAGAGACCAAAAACCTCGCTGTCCGGCTAGCGGTTCGTATATTGTGTTAACTGAAAAGAGAAAGTTGGCTGGTTCTAACTATTCATTGCTCCCTAAGGCTGTAGAATCGGCGTGGGAAGCGGCTCGCGGTCAGAACAAGACTGCACTCCACGAATTAAAGAAAAAGTGCGTGATTAACGTCGCTCTTGCTCTCGAGTACGTACTAACTCATCAATTTTGTTTTTAGGGAATCGCTGTCGAAAGAGCTTGAAAATGTTAAGTCCGAAACCAAGGTTCGTATTCCGGAGAGAGCTTAAGTATTGGAGACTTACTTATTTCTTGCGGCATTACAGCACGCCAGCTACCGAATTCATGCACTGGACGTTGAGGTTGAGACGGCCCAAAGCAAACTGCGGCAAAAGGATCGTGCAATCGAAGAGCTTCGCGAGAAGAACGCTCTTCTCAAGAAAGAAGTCACACGTCTCAGTGCTCGGATGGAGGACCTCACCGCCAGCCTTGTCGCCACTCGAGAGGTCATTGAAGAGAAGGATTCCGAGATTGAGCGCAAGATGGAGCAACTCCGTAGCAAGAAGACGGAGGTCAAGACGCTCGAACGCATCGACGACTCGTCCAAGGAACGTATTGAAGACCTCGTGTGCCAGGTGAGCGAGCTCCAGCAACAACTTCTTGATACCCAGAAGGAGTATCTCCGCAAGGTGAAGAAGGATGAGCTGACACGCGAGAAACAACGCGCACGTGATCGCGCCGACATCTCCAAGGAGCTGGAGACGATGCACAAGCCTCGTCGGTGCAAGCACTGCAACGAGACGTTCACGAACAAGTCCAACACTTCTCTTTCGTGCTCTTTCCACCCTGGTCGGTTCGTAGCCCGTAAGTACCCGCTCGAAGGGTACCAGTGGAGCTGCTGTCAGAAGCGCGAATTGTCTTCGAGACCGTGCAAGTTTGCTGGGCGCCACATTGAGTCCAAATTGCTGGACTAACTAACAATTGAGAGGGAAATGCGATGGAGGGAAGCAATAAATATAAACGCATAAACTTATCGTAGACCTGGTAAGTTGTTAGTTGCGTCTGTTCGCAAGCATTTTTGGACTTGTCGCTTTAGGATAAATGCGCATAAATGTCAAGGTGCACGGCTTGCAGTTCATTGTTCCCTGTGGGGAAGGAGCTCAAACCTGTCGGTGGCTTGGATTAGCTGTTGCTCAACGCTATGCTTTAGCTGCACCGCATGGTCGCTGTCGCACTCGTGAAGACGCCCATATCAAACAAGGATTCTTCCTTCCTGCTGCTATTATCAAGATGAATGGTCAAGTATTACGCCCCGAGAAGCGCATTGTTGAAGTTTGCAAGGATAATGAGACTTTGACCGTCCAGCTGCAGGTACGAAGCTGGTGCTAGTGTTTACTGTAAAGTCTCATATATTTTTTCAGCAAGAAGTGCCAGTGAACGAGATCGGCACTCCTCAATTCACAGCGTGGACAGTGAATGCATTCTTCCCTTCACAGAAGCGAGTTGATATCCCGGATACCGCTCCTGATGTGCTGGCCGAGTCCAAGAAAACTGCAGTGTCTAGCGCAGCAAAGCCGCAAGTGTCTACACCTGAAGACCCATTGGCTGAAGCTGACGCTAAAGGAGACGGAGGCTCATCTGCTGAAGAGCTGAAGCAGTATGCTCGCGCTGAGATGCTGCAACAAGTCAACTCGGGCCAGTTCTTGTCGGACATGGAGGTGGAGGCTGCGTTCATGTACGACTGGAGCCGAATTCGTCCCGAAGAACTTGAAAAAGACGTGCACGAGCGTGAACTTCTCCAAGAATTGTTACTGTCTCGATTCTCGGAGTTGAATGTTGGATATATGCACTATGCTGCCGGCAGCAGTGAGCTTAACTACGGCATGACAGGTGCAGAGTTTGCGCACTTCCTTCACGAATGCAAATTAGCGCAGCTGTACGATGCCAATGACCAAAAGATGGTGGACAAAGTCGTTTCCCAGTGCTTGCGCCATGATACACTGGTAGCGATGAACGATAGAGGCACTTTGTCCAGGGTCGGCTATATTCACGCATTGCTACGGGTCGTGCAAACCGTGGAGTCAGGGAAAGGCTCGTTCTGTGAGCTTTTAGACGGTACTCTCAAGACTCAAATTCTACCCACCATCACACGACTTACTAGTGGACCCTTTCGGGATCACTCTCACCATGATGTACGTTGCTTTTGGGTTTTCGTGTTTGAGAATTTGCTAAAATGTTTGTGGTGTTGTTAGAAAATGGTGGCGATTTTTCAGGAAGCTAAGCCAAAACTTCTCAAATTGTACGCCAAGTACGCGCAAGAGCATGTTCCGAAGATTTCTCTACGCAAGAAGAGCGAGAACGTCGAGGCGGAAGACGCGTCGACTTCTACTCCACCGATATCGTCAACCTGGCCACTACTGCTATCTGCTGTAGGACTCAAGAGCATGCTTTATAACTGCGGAATGTTCTGCTCTGGCACACCTGAAGAGCAGGAAGTGATGTTCGATCGCGCAGTCGATCAGAGCTTCTCCGGCATGCGCGAAGTGGAGAAGATCGAAGACCGCATGCTGGTTTTCAGCGAGTTCCTTGAGGTCACAGCTCGAGTCGCATTGGCTGTCCTGGAAAGTGAAAACGACTTGCCACCTCGAGACGCTATCAAGCTCGCGTTGGAAGCTGTGCGGAGTCTGCCTCTCAAAGCCGAAACCTCCAGTGCGAGAAAGTGAGTCGCAAACGTGGGGAACTATTCCTTTTAAGTACATACAAGATGATTGCATTCGAGCAACAGTCTGGATCGTTTGCTTCAACACACGAATAAGATACAAAGTGGACAAAGACAGTGCATGTCCACTTCGGAAGGCAACGAAGATTTGCAGTTCTACAGTACCGCACAAAATGAATCAAGGTTGCAACAACTAAATATTTTCCCCTTCCTGCTTCACTTTGACTACACGAGAGCGAAGCCCTTCGGCCAGGCCTGGTCTCCGTGCTGTCCTAATACCGACTGACGTCACAGTCACTTTTGTACAAAATTCACTGGCGCACGCTACTTGAGCGAGAAGTTCAAGCACTCGTACCAGCACCTTGAGTCGGCCAACGAGTCACAATTCACCTTGAGCTTGTTTCCGTTGGCAAGAGTGAACACCATGCCACACTCCAGGTCGCGTGTCGAGCCTACATCCACAACAGTGCCGAGACGCTCGAGCTGGTTGTCTACATCGTTAGCGACGCCCAGCGTTGCACCGTCAATCAGGAAGAATCGACGCAGGCGTGAGCCCTTCCGCACTTCAGTAAGCCAACCACCGAAAACGGGCCTCAGTTTCTTGCGGCGCCGGCTGTTCAAGTATTTCTTCAAGTTGAACGTTTCTGCGTGGCGGCACGCACTGCTGATAACAGATCTCCACCGCTTGGCTGTCTCGTACGACTCGGCGTGAATTTTCCAGACTCGCCCGCTAATCAGCCGAATCAAAAGCCCATTCGCATGCCCTTCCCACTCCTCCACGGAATGCGCTTTATCGGAAAGCACCGTCTCAGAGTTCGTGTCTTTGGCATACGCTAGCTCAACACCGTGCAGGGTGAAGTACAGTCGCTTCCACCCTTTAAATATCCCCGCTTGCTTGTAGAGCCAGCCTGCATGGTTCGACAGCGCTGTTTGTACGTAGCAACTCTTAACCGATGTCTTAGGCTGCGCGGTCTTGCCATTTGCGGAGGCAGCCGCCGAGATAGCACCATACCATAGCATTTGCTCATCGTATGAATCCGCGTAACACACCATTGATACATCCGTGCCCAACTGGATCGCAAGTCCATTTGCATGACAGTCTGCAAACGACACGGCCTTGATGTAGCCAGAGCACTTCCGGTCAGCGGTACCATGCTCGTGATCGCGGCACTCAATGTATCCATCAATGCGGACAACAAAGAAGCAACGCTTCCAAGCCTTATTCTTCTCTTGCTTGAACAAATAGCCCTCGTGCTGCTCGGATGCAGTAAGCGTGTACGACGTTTTCGATTGGGAGTTCAGGTTCTGATTGCGTTCGATGGCTTTCTCCATTGCTCCCAACCACTGCTCATATTCGTTCTCGCCAGGGCAGCGAATCTGAAGCGTACCGCCATCGCCAAACTCGAGCAAAAGTCCATACCGCAAGTCGTCCATCCTGTGCACGGAAATCAGCAGCCCGAAGCCCTTTGGAGACTGACCGACTCCCTTGCTGTACTTAAACTCCATCCCAGACAGAACCGCGTAGTAACGCTTCCACGACTTGAACGCGCCATGCTGGATGAACACCCAACCAGCATGCGGAACGAACGCAGCATTTGATGCGCGGCGGTTGTCAAAGCAGGACGGGCGTGGATCATCATGGTTGTTGTTGTTCGGCGCTGTGGTGTACGAATCAGAGGGGGACTTTCCACGCCGAGAGGACGACAGGTACGGGTCGCTCACGCGCGGCTCTTTCTCCTGTGCAAGGTTGCTGTATCCTCGGTTTCGATGTCCCGCCTGCTGCAGTCCTGATCCCTGCTGACCTGCTAGATACGCCACATAGTTTCCTGTACTGATCGGGAGTCCCATGACGGCGTCATCTTCTCCAACATCCCCAGCAACCACAGCTTCAGCTACGACAGGCTGATTCTGCATCTCCTCCTCCTTCATGGGCTGCGGCATCTGTGGCATAGTTGCTACAGTTGCGCGTCGGTTCAGGAGGTTATACGTCCCGGGGTCCGACCGAATAGGCCTGCCGCCACCCACAATGGCCTCGTAGTTTCGTGTATCTACAGGCAGTCCAACGACTGTCCGATCCCGTTCTTCCTCGTCTTCTTCTTCATCATCAACCGCAACCGTTTGCGCCAGTTTCTCGCTGTGCATGGGGCTCTCCACCTGATTCTCCCTGTTCTGTTGGTAGACGGTTCCCAAGGCAACCGTCTGACGCTGGTACCCACTGGAGATCGATGACCCCGAGCTCGTGCGTCGTCTGCGCGCCAGAGTGTCCAGCAGCGCCTGGTAGTTGCGCGTGTCCACGGCTTGACCTAGCGGCGCCATGTCGTCGTCCAGGGCTTCAGCCTGCTCCACCGCGTGCGGAGACCCGTCACGACGCAGCATTTCGTCCAGCGCGGCCTTGCCAGCGTGGTAGGCGCCTGCGTCGTCGGTACGTATGGGCGCGAAGCGCTGAGTGACCATCAACTCAAGTGACTTGGTATTTGTATGCAGAGAGAGTGAATGTCCTTGGCGCTGTGCTTTTCCTGCCAAATTCCCAACGCCAATCACGAGTTCCACGCTCAAGCCCGCGTTTTGAGGAATGAACCGTGTGTTGGACAGAAGAGAAAGCTGTATCGTATTTTTCTCAAGTGACCTGTGTGTATTAGTGCATCGTGCGCGGAGGCAGCCCTGGTTTTGTACGGACATAGTGAAAGCAAGTCAAGCGACCTCCAGACGTAAATGGTTCCAGATTTACGAGTCGGACGAGATTCGCCACAACTCGGAGCGCTGCTTGGGCAAAAACGCCTTCAGCCTTCTCCGAAAGGGCGATATGTTTGGGTACAAGCGCATGGATATATCACAGTGCTGACATTCCAGCAGCGGCAGTTGTATTGCTTCATTTTGCTGCGTGCTCGCTTGCTGGCTCTGCCGGACGTGATCAGATCTAAAATAGGTTCAGAGGGGGCAAAGCAATGCTCCCTCGCACACCAAGCAAAATCCCAAGCAGGATTTTATTAGGGCAGCGAAAGTTCCGTTGATATTGTACTGCTGGTGGTTTGTTAGCACCGGCCGTTGGCTGAGTGAAGGGCACGAATTGATTCTAAAAGCTTATCCTTCGTTGGTGTTGACGACACGGGCTCCGTTCAGAAAGAATTGAGTGGCGTTGCAGCTTGTCGGCTGCTACACATGCGTGTCAGAGGTGGTGGCTGCAAAGTCTCCACTGGAGTCTCCAGTCGTTCGGTCTCCACTCGAGACCTAACGTTGGAAGCTCGTCCACATGACTAGACAGAACCGCTGGCATCTGGCTGGTTGGCTGATGGTTGACGTCCAGCCTCGGGTGCTGGAGCAGCTGAACTCGAGTGCAGGCGACCACCACGAAGCGTAGGCCTCTCAACGAGGGCCGCCCTCCTTAGCGATTCCCTGTCAGACGCTGAGCATCATCACGGCAGCCTCAAGTGGAAGATGCAATAAGCTCGGAAGAGCGACGATTCCTCCTTGACAACGTGGTGGTGGAGAACAGCTGATACAAATGTGGACAAGAAGAAGGTAGTTGAAGTGCTAATCATGCGCATTGCTAAAAAAAAATCCTGAGCCCGAACACATCGTGTCCTGCTTCCTTCACTGGTCACTATCACGAACAAAAATTCTGACAAAGCTCTCGTTCTCGAGCCACTAACCTCCCTTCCTGGTGCGAGTCCGAATGGGGGCATCAGGGTCTTCTTGCTGGCGCCAATGCGCGTTACACAGCCTTTGCTTGTACGCAACTTTGACACAGCCCTCTTCCCGGCAGTAGTGCTTCCCTCCATGCTTCGCGCAACGCCCCTGTTGGCGAGCTTTCCTGGTGCACCCGACTTCTCCGCACTCTTTAACTGGCGCGTGATACCAGCAAAAGCCCCAGGTTCTGACTGCTGCAATGTTGTTGCAACCTTCTGTGCGACACCGTTTGCACTTCACGTGCGTCTTGCAAAAGCCTTCGGACACGACAATCTGCTTGCAGCATCTCACCTTGCAAATTCTATCGTCCTTGCTGTTCACTGTTTGTTGCAGGGGGGTTAGTGCTGCAGATTTCACCATTAGCGCACTCAGCACGCTCGTTTTTCAAACTCTTCGTAACTTGCTTGGTGCGCTTGCCTGCGTTTCGGAAAAGACTCGGTAAATCTGACGCTTGCCAGGCATCAGGGGCCAACGACTTCGAAAGTTTTTTAGTCCGCAAGTTGGGCCGGTTGGTGGTTGATATAGATGGCGGATCGCCAGTGTTCTTCAACTTGGACTTGGTTGTGCGGCCTCCTGATGGCTTAGCCAGCTTCGCCCCCAAAGGTTTTGCAGGTCGTCCAGTGCCACCAGCTTTACTTCTCGGTTCTCTGCTCACCTTCTCGCCTTTTGTTCCACTGAGGTGGGCTTGGCACAGGACTTGGTACGTCTCGTTCTTGCATCGTTCAGACCTGTATTTGTCTCGCCCTCCGTGCTCAGGACAAAGATCATGTTGAAGTGCTGACTTGTAGCACCCTTCCGTCCTGCACTTCCGCTGACCATTGCAGAGTAGTGCTATCCCATCAAAAGAGACCTTGCCATCCGTTAACATCGTGTCTTCGGTTGTACATGTAGTAAAAATGTTTCTCGGCGACATCGTCCGCACTTCTCGCTTCACGTTGGAAGGGTCCTTCTCACCTCCAGCACCCGTCACATCGCTAGCATTGACTTCTACACGGGTCATTTCGATTCCAATCTCATTTGGTGGAGTCGAAAGCGGTGCTGCACGCTTGTTACGCCTTGTTGTAGTGGCGGTGTTTAACATGAGGAAGCGTCCGGACGGTCCTGTAGAAGACGCACAGTCTACACTGGTGCATCGTTCTTTTATTTTGTGTTCAGGACTTCTCCTGCCCCTTAGAAGAGGACGTTCATCCTTGAGAGCGGCAGCAAAAGGCAAGCTCGCTGATCGAAAGTCCGATCGGGGAGCACCCAGGTTACTTTCAATTGTCTCAACAACCGCTTTGCATTTTCCCGATTCCAATCGTCGAATATCGTGCGGAGTCATTACCTCGACGTGTTTTTCTCGAGTCCAGTCAACCTTTGCCTTCTTACCTGACCGCTTAGGTTGATCTAGCCACCGCTTTCTGCACTCACTACCCTGTTCAACGAGTTTTTTGCTGCCCACTTCCTTCTTTTCTGCGGCTACTGGCAATTGTCACTTGCCGTTAGCCCCTTTCACAAGCCACCGCTGAACCATCTTCGTGAATGCGCTCTCAATGTTTTTGCCAGCGCTTTCGGCATTTTCAGGATTCTTTTCCTGTTGTCTACTCATCCTTTCCATTTGTGTGTGTAAATTAAATTCTCTGTGCGACGAGGGATCATGAAAAACTTTAGATTTTAGTCGTGTGGAATTTTGAAGACACCGACAAACAATTTGCAAAAAGCTTTTACACGGCTGCACTAGGCTGCGGACAGTTGAGTTTTTGGGTCTGCTGGTGCTGTTGACGAAGCTGCTGCTCTTGCTGAGTCAGAGACAGCATACGCAGACGCTGGAGTTCTTCCTCCAATACGAAGCACTGTTTGCGCTCGTCCATGTAGCGCGATTCAAGTTGACCACAACGGTGACGGAGCTCGTCGTTTTCTTCCGACAAGCACTCTATTTCCAAGGTGCGATGACGCGCCTCTCGCTCCGCCGCGTTGATGAGCGAATGCAGAGATTCATTGGCTCGTGTCAATTTATCCGCTTTCAGATAAAGTTCTCGCTGAACAAGACAAGCAAATTAGCTACAGAATTGTAAAAAGATCTCAATACGGTATCAAACTTACCATTTCTTCGTCTCGGGTCTCACCGCTACTGCTGCGTTCAAGCATACAACATATGAGAGATGGCACAAGAAAGACAAAATATCGAGGTGAAACGTACACTCCAGCTCTTTGGCGCTTGAGCTCGTTGATCTGAGACGGAATGGTCATGAGTTGCTGCTGCTGCTCTTGAAGTACGCTAATGATCTGCTTCAGATCGTGCTGCTGACGGATGAGTGAGGCAATTGTCTGCTGTTGCTGCAGGAATTGGGCCGCCGAGATGGTAATCGACGATTGAGGCAGGTTTACGATGCCATTAGTCTCCGAAAGTTTCATAAGCTGTGAAGACGGTGTGACAGGTCGAACAGTGGTCGGAGATATCGTAGCAGTTGAAGCGTCACTACTGTCAGGGATAACCAAGCTTGTCACTGCTTGGATGGGGTTTGTAGTGGTGAGTGTGCCATCCGTAACAGTTGCAAGGCAACCATTAGACAGAGGGTCCACGCTCTCAACTGTTGGAAGAGCTTGAAGTTTCGCATAGGCTGTCGCCTCTTGTTGTTGCTGCTGATTTCCGCTGGGATCCACCATGTCCACGGACTCAATAAACTCGCGAGTTGGACTCTCGCTTCGTCGACGCGAGCGACGCATTAACGAAGTTTGTCGGAGACGAGGCATAGAACGAGTCGAGCGCTTGGGCTTCGTGCGACGCTCTAAGCCGTCGAAGTTGCGGCTGAGTTGCTCCGGGACACTTTCAACAGAAGCTCCTCCAATCGACGTCGTGGTAACGAAGCGATGATCGTACAACTGCTCAAGACAGAAAACGAATGCTTAGTCTTTTAACTTCGATGCTATGAGGAAGGAACCTCGAAAACTTACGTCGTCGGCGTTCTTCCTGGAGGTGGGCGAGTCCGACGCTAGTTCAATAATGGTGAAGCGTCCTCTGCGCTTTACTCTGTAAAACAGACACCAGTGAGTCAAAAATTTCTGCAAGGAGCGTTCCGCGCGTTGACGCGAAGCGACCACACGACCAGAAAAACGAACCGGCGAGCGCGTTGTCCATCACGATTTTTCTTGGGGGACGAGTACTTTCGCGACGGAGATCCTGGAACTGCAGCTGCACTTGCAACCGTCGGAGTCGGAGTCGACACATCACGAAGAGCTTCCACCACCGAAGCTTCCGCCTGGAATCATTCCATGTCAGTGTTATCCTGCTTTTCGTACCCCTTTAGCAATAAAAATACTCCAAAAACAACACGTACATCAGATGCGACGATGAGGCTAGATTCTATCGGTGCTGGAGGCACCAAGACCGTCTCCGGGGGCTGTGTATGGGTCTCTGGCGGCTCTTCCGTCTTTAAAACGGAGTCCACAGCAGCAATTGCAGCGGAACTATCGACGTCATGAGTCTCCGCGGCCTTAAACTGCTGGGGAAGCGCAGACTGGGGCTGGATCGTTGCCACTTCGCTGCAGCTGCCGTTGGATGCCGGCGCGTCGTCAGTCGCTGGAAAGTCCGCGACGGACACCTCGTCGTCCTGGAACGAGGACGATGACAGCCGCGGCGAGTACGGCGACCCAGGGATGATCTCGGTGATGGTAAAGCGGCCCTTTTGCTCCACCCGCTTGCGCCGCGACTCCATTGTCCAGCGAAGGCGAAGGCGCTACCCCGCCAATTCTGATGCCAAATACCAACTGCCTTCGCGGTCCAAGGCTGAAGCTTTTATGAACAGAAACGGGGATGGGGCTTAGAAACACCTGATGTACCTATTTATGGGTACATGGATACATACTAAGAGTGTTGTTCACTGCACCAGTGCTACAAAAATGACGGCGGAGCAGTCTGTGGCGGCGCCGACCTCGACCGGATCGCAGCGCAAGTTTGGCCCAAGATGGGAGATCAAGTACGCTGTAGCTGTGACGGAGCGTGACGAGCTGTCGCAGCTGCCCACGAAGGCCGTGTGCCTCATGTGCCAGGCGTTCGAGCGAGAGGAGACGGTGGGTTCCAAACGCAAGAAGAGCAGCCGTGTACGCAGCTTCTCGGCGCCCTGGCGACCTGACAATATGAAACGCCACATGGAGCAGCAACATCCTATGCGCTGGGAGGAGTATCAGAAGCTTGGAGACGGAGAGAAGCGCGTCTACTTTTCCTCGGTCCCCGCAAGAGAAGACATTATAATGACGGGAGAAGTTGCTGTGGCTATGACTCCAATGGCTAGTGAACCTTCGCCAAGTGCAGAAGCGCATGCTCTAGCTGCACAGACAAGGGCGTTCCTGATTGACAGAGATATTGTGGAGGAACTTATTGCCGGAGTCCTGTTTCAGACAACTAACGACGAATACCGCAACGCGTGGAATGTGCCGGTGACCTTCACGCTGCTGGGTGGAGCCAGAACTGACTCAAACGATGTAGAAGTCGACGTAAATGAGTCACGATATCTGGCCCGCGTGGACTCGATGTTGAGGTTTAACATGTGCTTGAAGTACGTGTCAATGGGCATTTCATTCGGGCAGGTAGTCCAGCTCTTTCAGAAGACGGCTGAGGAAACAGGAATGGATACGAGCTTGAGCGGATCGACGTTCACAGAGCAGCAGCTGGCGTGCTTGTGCCGCGTTGCTTGCGCCGCTAATTTCCAGACGCTCAAGGATGCGCTGCGTGGTGTGTGGGCATTTTCTATCGCGCTGGAGAGAGGAAAAGGAGCTGGCTCGCCCTATTTGGATGTTCGAGTGCGCTTTGAATGTGACGGCCGACTGTTAAGTTTCCATTTGGTTTCGGTTCCTGTTCGAGAGGATTCGCAGCAAGTTATCGACCACCAGAGTGCCGCGATGAGCAAGTGTCTAGACGTTGTAGCGCCTGGATGGAAATCGCAGCTTGTTGGGGTAACAACCTCCGAACCATTTGCAAAGATGCCTACATGCGCAAAATCCCTTGTGAATCGATTGGCACAGGGTTGTGTTGCCCCCTTTTATTGTGAGTGGGGTGTGATACAGCAGCTTGAGCAGGCGATTCAGGACTCAATCAACGAGCTGTGCAACCAGCGCTTCATTTCTGCTTTAACGACTTTGACTGGGCATTGTCGTCGCCATCGGGTACTGATTCGGGAGATGAAAGGGGAGGTGTGCCCTAAATTCGAAGAAGGTCAGTGGCGATCAATATCAAATGTGCTCAAGTGGTTTGCTGCGAACCGCGCGCGCCTGATCAAGTTTGTCCAAGAAACACAACCGGCTGGAGCTCCTGGAAAGGAGTGGTGGGTCACCGTTCTGGCTGTGAACAGCATCATGGATCGCGTAAACGTTGCGCTCAATATGTTGCGCGGACACAGCACTGCGCTAGGGCCAACTCGACGTGAATACGTGGGCAAGCTTGTGACCGATGTTGCGACGATGACTGGTGCACTTGGACCCTTGGCAGTGACGCAGAATGCTGCAGTGAACCAAGACGACAATTTTGAGCTTGGACCTTTCTCTTTAAGTCGAGACGCGACGCTTTCCTTTTTGAAAGAGCAAGGTAGCTTCGCGATAAACGCTGTGAACGAATTGGAGGAGATTTTCCCGACGTGCAGCCAAGCTGCTGTGGAATCTACGGCAACGTTTGCGGTGTCCATCATGGCTAGAGCGTATCAAATTATGTTGGACTTCGACGGCAACGGTACCATTACTGCGAATCAAAACTCCACAGTGCCTCCGTTCCTGCCGCTAGCTCTGTGTAAAGCGCGAAACCAAGAATTCGCGGCTCATGTTCAGGCACAACGCGTGCGTCTGCTGCACCATTTTTCGGCTGATGAAATCGAGCAGATTGAGGATCAGCATAGAATGCTTCGTACGACCTACCAGCTTGATGAGCACGTGAACCAGCAAGTGAACGCTCTGTCTTCAGCCTGTTCTTATAGGGCGGCATGGAAAGACGCTCGGTTTGGAGGCAATGATTGTCGGCTTCTTCGCAAGTTCTGCGGAGCCATTGCATGTGCAGCAACAGACCCGGCCATACTGAATAGCACACCCGAACCCGAGTTTACGCTGATCAATTGGCGAAGAAGCCCCTTTGCTCTTGCGCTTGTGGATTTCTTTTTGGAAGCAGTGCTGCACGCTCAACAGTATACCGCTCTATCTCGGTTGCGGGAGCGCTGAGAGCTTTACAATATAATGAAGAATGCCAATGACGTAGCCAGCTACTGTTTCATTTTTCTAGTTTGTACAGACAATAAGTAGTGTAATAACAGCAGCGAGGAAGCTCAGTGAGCAGATTGTGGCGAACACAGGGAACTTATGCTTTCGGTCGGTCACCTTCACGAGCTGTTCGGGCGGTTCCGCTCCGTTTGTGTGAATCCGACGGTCCATTCCAAACTGCAGGCCAACGTGCGGCTCCTGTCATTGTAGTTCCATCAAACCATCAGCGTCTGTTGCATCGAGGTAAATGAAAGACCAGCATACCGGTACCCAATAGTCTGGAAAGATGTCGCTGTCGATCGCTGTCAGGTCTTCGTCTGTTTGATCCCAGCCTCCAACAACTAGCCGTTTGTTCCCATTAACCTGGTCATTTACTTCATTGAATAGAGTTCTTGAAGAAGTAAAACCCGCACTCTCCACTAGCAAAGCCGCTAGCAGCGCCAGCTTCACGCATCGTAGACGTCCTGCCATCGCAGCTAATGATGAAGACTTGAAGCCGAAACGACACGCCACAGATGGCTACACTATCGTCTCATTGGATTAAAATCGGCAATTTTGTCAAATGACAAGCGTTGGCGCCATTTTAGCAGCGAATGGTCAACGGCGCGTCCCATTCCGCATTTTGCACGCAGTTGCAACACGATTCCAGTGAAGAGTGATGGTCGCTAGCTCTTTCCCGGACGATGCAGGGGCCCAACAGGCTATGCCCGACCTCGTGGCCATGGAGAAGATCGAGGAGGAGGAGCGGAAGGAGCGTAGGGAGCGCGAGATCCACAAAGCCAAGGAAGCACCCGCCGAAGCGGAGTCCGAGCAGGTGACGGGCGAGAAGATTGCCAAGCTGGACTCGCTACTGGAAAAGGCCAGTCTGTACTCGAGTTTCTTATTCTCCAACATGGAGAGCGCCGCTACGGTCAGCGTAGTCGCGGAGGTCGACGAGGAAGACGAGGAGACCGCGACGGGCAAACGCAAACGCAGCAAGAAGTCATCCAAAGACTCGAAGAAGAAAGCGAAGAAGGGCGTGGACAAGCTGCGCGAGGTGCAGGGAGACACGTCCATGGACACACGTAAACAGCCTAAGAAGGTGGAATTCAAGCATCCCAAGCTTATGACGGGCGGCAAATTACGCGACTACCAATTGGAAGGCATTCGATGGATGTGTAATTTGTTTGAGAACGGTCTCAACGGCATTCTGGCCGATGAAATGGGTTTGGGTAAGACGATCCAGGTGATTGGTCTTCTGGCTCATTTGAAGGCTCTCGGTGTGCGTGGTCCGCACCTCATTGTGGCCCCGCTGTCAACGCTGATGAACTGGGCGACAGAGTTTCGCAAGTGGGCTCCGAGCATGCCGGTGGTTATCTACCACGGGACAAAGGAGGAGCGAATGTTAATGCGCAAGAACGAGCTGAGCACCAGGAAGAGGAACAATGTGGATTTCCCTGTAGTCATTTCGTCGTATGAAGTGATGATGTCAGATTCCAGATCCTTTAGAAGATCGCGCTTTGTGTGGAAGTACATGGTGATCGACGAAGGTCACCGGCTGAAGAATATGGACTGTAAACTCGTGCGTGAGCTGAAACGTGGACGCTCGGAGAACCGACTCCTGTTGACAGGCACACCATTGCAGAACAACTTGACGGAGCTGTGGTCGCTGCTCAACTTTATCCTGCCTGATGTATTTGACGACTTGGAGCTTTTTGAAAGTTGGTTCTCGTTTACCCCTGATGCTGTGGCCAATGCAACTGCTGCGGGTGAATCTGTAGCGGCGCAAGATGTGCTACAGGGTGAGAAGAAGATTGAAGTAATTGCGAAGCTGCATGAGATCCTTCGCCCCTTCCTTCTTCGCCGCCTCAAGGTAGATGTCGTGAAAGAAATGGTATCGAAGACGGAGATTTTCGTTTACTGCTCCATGACGCCGATGCAACGTGAATACTACAACATGATTTGCGACGGCACTCTTGCAGAGGCTATGGAACAAAAGTACGGCAAGTTTCAAGCTCACAAGAAATTTAACACCCGGACACTGAGGAACAAAATGATGCATTTGCGCAAGTGCTGCCTACACCCTTACCTTTTCGACGAGCCCTTGTCGGCAAACGGAGATGTAATCACGGACGAGAGGATCGTGAAGAATTCAGGAAAGCTAAAGGTACTCGACCAGATGCTGAAAGAGCTTAAGCGCAAGGGGCACAAGGTGCTTATTTTCAGCCAAATGACGACTGTGTTGGATATTCTGGAGGACTATCTCCTCATGCGCGAATACAGCTACTGCAGACTGGATGGCAGGACGAAACTGACCGACCGTGTCGACCAGATGGAGAAATTTAACAAGGTATCCGCCGGTTCGTCTTCGGCGAATGATGATGACAACGTTTTCGTGTTCATGCTGTCTACGCGCGCAGGTGGTCTCGGTATCAACCTCATCGCCGCTGACACGGTCATTTTCTACGACTCCGACTGGAACCCGCAGCAGGACAACCAGGCCATGGATCGTTGTCACAGAATCGGTCAAAAGAACGAGATCATCGTGTATCGCCTTGTGACCGAAAACTCTTTCGAGGACCGTATGACTCAACGAGCTTTTGAGAAACGGAAACTCGAGCGCGTCGTCATTCAGCGTGGTGGATTCAAGCAGCGGGAAACCCCAGCAGAAAATGCCAAGCTCACGAATTCAGAGCTGGAGCAGCTTCTAAAGGATGACGTGGAGATTCGTGCAGGTGTCGAGAGCGGTGGCATTACTGGCGACGAGCTGAATCAGATTCTGGATCGCGAGTTGGTTGTCAAAAGCTTTGTGAAACACACGAGGGACGAGAACAAAGCATCGACGAGCTCCGAGATGATCCCATTCAAAGGCAACGGTTACGAGGTGGTGGAAAATGCGCCTGCGTCCATGGATATGGAAAGTTTTGCTTGAGCTTTTATAGATCTCGATGTCAATCATGTCAATACTACCCGTAGTTTCAAATTTACTACCATGTTCTAACACTTCCAGCTTCAAATCTTGAAATGCTCGAGGGTCTTTATCAATGCCTCTTTCTGATAAAGAAACGTCGTGATAAAGGCAGGAGGGGAACGCATCGTTGATAACAGCAGAACAATCTGGCGCGCAGCCTCAATATACTGAGGTGAGTGACGCTTTGTACGGTTTTCTTCGTGAATGACCTTCAACAGCATCTCTTCAATGAGTCTGTAGTGCACAACAAGTGTCAGACGATTGGAAATGTGTCCATGAGTGCAACAATTGATGAGCATGACGTCTTACGAGGCATCAACTTGCTGCGACGTTCCGGTGATTGGCACACGATGGTATACCCACTGCCACAACTGTGCACGCGAGATTTCAGCTGTGGCCGAGTCTTCAACGCACCCATTCACGACAACGGTGCCGTTTCCGTACAGCCAGTGAAGCGTGTACAAAAGTATCACGCGCACGTTCATCTCCACCGACTGCAGAGTCACATCTCCTCGTGGCAGGGTGAGAAGCTTTTCAGTGAACAGTGCTTCGTCAAAAACAAAGGGGGACACACACTCTTTGGCTGTCCGATCACGTGCAGCTGAGAAAACTTCCGCTACGGGTTTAACCAGCGCCAGATCGTACACCAGTGCGCCGTCAGATCCAGCCAAAGCTTCCAGAGTTTTCCCAGAGCGAGCTTTTTCAATAGCTTGACGTTGTGGCACGTCCGGCGGCAGCTCCGCTAGCACAAACGGAACCATACCAGTAGTTGCTGGCGCGTGGCGGCGCTTGCATGTGAGAACCAACAGATCCATGTAGTATCTGCAGTTTGTCAAAATAGTAAAACCCAGCTTATATCAAGTAAATTGTAGACTGCAACATTCTTCTTACCTGAGAAATTCAGATTTCATCGATACGTACTGCTGGCGGTCTGGCAGCAAGAACGCGGCCTGATAGCGGAAGTTAACCACAATAGATGCCGTGTAGTCCCACATGCCACAGTTGAGCCCAGACGAGTGGTGACGAAGCTCGTAGAGGATCTCATCCATCTCGAATGCAGCAAATATATTCTCGATCAGCACGGTCGCCTTGATACTTCCCTGTGGATATCAACAAAGACCAGTCTTAGAATTCCGGCGTACAGTATCTACTGCTGTAGCAACCTCAACCGAGCTTACATGAGGAAGGTCGAGTTTCTTTTCCGTGTACTCGAAGATTTTTCGCCACAACGCGGCCTCTTTGTATCCTTCCAGCTGTGTCACAACCCACCAAGCTCCAAAGTAAATCTCTCTCCAAAAACATAAGCACTAATGTCGATCATACATACCTTAGGAAGATACAAGAAAGGCCCCGTTCCATTCGTTAGAAGATGCTTGCCGCTGGGTTAATGCAAGATTGCGTTCGGTTAGTTGTTTAGCTCCACCATCAGGGTCTAATGGTACGCTACTTACTTGTGAAATAGGTGCATCCCAAAATCAAAAAGCGCGCCAGGCACGACGCGTCCGTTTACTATCATGTGCTGAAGCGGACAAACTTATAAGTGGACAATACAAACCAAGCCATGAACACTATGTGTCCCCGTTATCAACGCGCACCTGCTCATCCATATTCCATGCTCGTGGACGAATGACCAAAAGTGCAGGATTCTTGACAATCGTCTCCCCTACCACCTCCAACAAGCTTTGTGCAGCCTGCAGCACATTAAAGTGGCCTTTGATCGTGTTGTTCCACGTCGGACAGTGCCCGTCATCGAAATCCACTTGCACACCCTGCATTGTACCCCAAAACAGTCAATAACCAAAAGCACACAACATCCCGGCGCTTCATCACACTTGTACCTGAGCTCCGGAGTTCAGTGCACGGAACAGAAACTCCCGGTTAGCTGGGGACACGTCTCCGATGTCAACCCGTCGGTCTTTCAGCATCTCCGGCTGCGGATCCACTCTCCAGCTCGCATCTTCACGAATCGCGCGTGTCTCCTCCAGGAAATGGGGCATTGCTCCATTCTCCGTTGCCAGACGTCGAGCCTGGCGTTCTTCATGCAACTAGATATCACGCAAGAGGTAAATGATACAGCACTACAAGTTACAGAAATTGTCAAGGTCACCTGGTCGACTTCTAATTGGAAAACTGCCGCCAAATCTGCCACAAACTTGAGCGCGGCAGGAGAAAGCACAGCGTCATAGACGTGCTGCGGGCAGGCGGCGTCCCTAGGCGACAGGAACGTATTGGTAGGCTCAGGCGACGCCGGGGAGGCGCGAAGCTGTGCGTGCAATCGGTTAATGCGCTCCATTTTTGCGGAATGATGAGGAACTTCTGATACTTTTTTGCATTCAATGTCAGATCCCTCTGACGCAGGCCGCGTAGCTTCTTTAAAATAATATATTGGTGAAGAGTCAATTTGTCCAATTATTGGACTCCAATACAATAATTGACAATTGCAGTGTACCATGGACGTCCGTGTCCGGCTCGTGTTCGCGGACGACGTGGGGCGCCACGTACAGCGGCGTCGAGGGTTCTCGTCGTGCTGGTATCTGGTGCCGACTGAGGCGAAGCTCGTGGGGGACCTGGCGCACGCGCTACTTCTGGAGTTTGGGCTGCGCAAGAGATGCCCCAAGGGACTGGAGCTCCGACTGGAGGAGCTGCCGCTGCTGGCCACCCAGAGCATCCGGGTCGTGCGGGACAACGATACGGTCGTCGTGCATTGCCCTCCATTGGAGAGTGAGGACAACGGTACTGACGCGTCCTCTTCGGAGAGTGAGGTGGAAAGCTCGCAGCCGCGAAAGCGGAAGTTGCCTGTAAAGAAGAAGACAGAGAAACAGCCGCGCAAGAAAGCGAAGGCAGTGAAGGCCCCCAAGCGGTTTTCTAGTGTTTACAGCATTTTGAAGGCACATGCTGCAAAGGTGCAGAAGAGCAAAGTGGAGAGCTCAAGTTCAAGGTCAAGTTCGAGCAGTAGCTCAAGTGACAGTTCAAGCTCAGATTCGAGTAGTAGCAGCTCAGACAGCTCAAGTGACAGTTCGAGTAGCAGCAGCGACTCGGAGGATCCATATCCATGCGAGCAAAAGAAGAAGAGCACGACACCTACAACTCCCGCAAACAAGCAGCAAGTAGGGAAAGCTAATGCAGCGGATTCTGTCAAAACGTCCAATGGCGTAGTTGGCAAGTCTAAAGTGCCAGAGCCGAATGGAAAAGGACCACGGAGGAGGCGCCGACGATCGAGACAGCGGAATGGAAGTCGAACCAGGAACACTAAGCAGACAGAGATGGCAGAAAGTGCTGCGAGTCATCCGTCTACCAACGATATCGTCCCGAATAGGCAAGAGCAAAACGCGACTGCTTTAGAACAAGCGAACCAAGGTTCATCATCAGAGAGACTAGTTCGCGGTACCGTTGGTGACTCTCGACGCTTTCCCCATGCCAGCGGGCATGTCCTCTTTGACGAAGAAACGGGTGATCAGGTTGTTGTGCAACGTGATAATTTATCTGTACCGGCAACAAGAACAAACAACTGGGCAGACCGACAGTCTCAAGCACCAGAATTGGCAAAATATGGTCCTTCGTCCTCGGGTAACCAACAACCAGGAGATTCTCGCGCTACCCAGCATCAATCTTCCTCCACTGAATGGACTAATAAAAGCCAAGACAGCAATGGCGACAGCAGTGCATCCAAAAGGAACGGGAAAGGCAAATATGAAGAACGATGGAAACGGCCGTACGAAATCGTGGCGAGCGTACTTGACAAGGAGGCAGAGGAATCGAGCGGGAACAACTCTCCATCGCCGGTACGTTTTTATCCACTGAGTCGTTCTGGCTGGTCGAATATTCTAACTGTTTGCTGATGTGTCCAGGATCTAACAAAATCGTTGGCTTCGTATCCGACCGGGTCTGCGGAAACGTCGCGTTTTAAGCCGAAAGATGTCATTGCCTTTAAAACGCTCACGCTGTGCCTCGAAACGTGGCAGCCTGTTCTTAGCGACTGGAAGTGTGGCCAAGTGCAGTCCGTCGATGGAAATTCCATCGAGGTATCAAGCTGGACCCTTCGAGCCAATGGTGCTTCCGTGGACTTCTGTGAAGTGCAAAGTGGTGAACAATATGCTGTTCAGAAGAGTGAGCTAAGTGAGTTGCGGTTCTTGAGCGGTCCCAGCTACTCTTTCCTGCTGCAGACAGCGGCGTAGAACTACCCAGGTATCAATTTGGTACAGTACTACCAAGCCCGCAGATACGCTCCACTACCAGTCAATCATCACCTAAATTTTCACCCACTTCAATTTACCCTGGGTTTTCTGGCACATACCGTTTTGGTGCAATTCATTGACCTATCAACACGAATAGCCCCCCGAAGTACAGCTACAAAACATGACAAACAGCTCCTAAACTTTATCTTGCTTGTCACGCTATCGCTGTTAGCTCTCCTGCATCACAATACTTGTGACTGAGAGTCTGAGACAGCACTACATGTTAGGTTTTCACGGTGAGGACATTGATGTCAAGTTATGCTATGACATCTGAGGTCTCAAAATGCTAGCAACGACTGACTACTCGTAACGAGTCGTTTGTAAACACTGTTTACACATGACACGTTTGCTGTTCGTCGTGTGATCATAAGACAGAAAGCCAAGCGATTTGGGAGGCAGCAGAGCCTTAATTGTTGTGCCGCAAGCAACGCTCTATCGTTGCCAACGATTCGTAGGCCGCTCGTGTATTCCGTTTCTCACTTTCAACTTTTCCGGGTTCGTCACACTTGCCTCGACAATCTCTCGCTGATGAGATTCTTCTTCGCCCCGTTCGTCGCCTCTGTGGTGCTTCTGCTTACCAGTAGTGCCGCTCTTAACGTCAAGTTTCCCGGTGTCAACTATATCCCCCGCAAGGGTCCGGACAGCGAACCGGACAGCGCCAAGTGCAAGTCAGCGTCCGACATTCAGAAGGATCTGTACGCACTGAAAGGCGTCACCGACACGGTTCGCATCTATTCTCTTATCGATTGCAACCAAGCCGAGGTCATTCTCCCGGCTGCCAAAAACGCTGGTCTTAAAGTCCATCTTGGCATCTGGACGACGTTCAACCACGACACCCTGCAGAAGGAGAAGACGAAGCTGGCTGCACTCATCGACTCGGGGCTTTACGACGACAATGTCATTGCCTTCGACGTTGCAATCTACATGTACGACAAGTTCATCGCTGAGACGGCCATCAGCTATGTGAAGGAGGTTCGTGATTACCTCCGTAGCCGCGGTAAGAACACCCCCGTCACTCTTGCCGACACCGTCGACGTCTTCACCGACAACCCGAAGCTCGTGGATGCTGTGGACTACGTCTCCGTCAACTACCAGTCTTTCGCCTATGGTGACGACGTGAATGAGAGCGTTGCGAAGACGTTGGACGACTTAAAGGACCTGCGCGTTCTCGCTGCCAACAAAGGCAAGAAGTTTGTGATCTCCGAGACGGGGTGGAGCTCGAGCGGTTTCCACCCTCAAGTTAGTGTGGCTTCCCCCGCCAACCAAGCTAAGTACTTCTCGGACTTGTATCATGTGTCTCGCTCGCACAACATTGACTTCTACTGGTACTTCGCTTTCGACACTGCCTTCCGCTCGGAATTGGAGAACAGCTTCGGTGTGTTTTTTGTAAACGGCACGCTGAAGGGCAACTTCCAGAACCTGATCATCCACCAGAAAGAGCCCCGTGTCATTCGTAACGTCGGCTCGAAGCAGCTTTTGTCCGAGAGCAACGGCAACGTGAACATGTCGAGCAAGTCGAGTGACTGGTTGGTGCAGGAGCAGCAGGTCTGGTTCTTTGATTCGGCCACTCAGCAAGTGCGATCCAAGAGCAGCGACCGCTGCCTAGACGCGTACCAGGGCTGGAACGGAGGCATCGTCCACGTCTACCGTTGCATGGACGATGAGGCCAACCAGAAGTGGACGTTCGAGGCATCGACTGGAAAGCTCAAACACGTCAAGCACCAAGGTTTCTGCCTCGACACGGACCCTGCTCAAAACAACAAGGTGCAGCTGTACGGATGCTCGACGAACAACCCGAACCAGCAGTGGGGCGTGATCAACACTGCCAGCATTTGAGTTTTACAGTAGATACTCGCATGCTTATTCGAGATAAAGATTGTCTTGAACAGCTTTTCCAGTTTACTCTCGATTTCCACAATCTAGATTGTCTTGTTCGCGATAAAGATTGCTTTTCCAATCTGATTTCCACAATCTATTGTTTGTGTTCCATTCGCGGAAATTCTGACCAATCGTCGACTACAAAATCATTCACTTCAACTTGACAAGGCTGACACTGCCGACGTTGCAAGACGGCTACCATTCGCCTGTAGCTACACAAGACGCTTCCTCGCTCAATTGCTGTTTCTTTATATTTAGAGAGTTGATGATACATGCACTAAAACATCGCTAACCAGCTACCGGTAGCAAGACGACACCGCTTACACGTTGGGGCCGAACACCGACAGGTCGTTGCCAGGCAGGATGAACTGCTTGAAGTTCTCCTTGAACGACTTGGCCAGCTTCAGCGCCGTCTCGTCGAACGCAGCCTTGTCCGTCCACGAGTCCTTCGGGTTCAGGATCTCCGACGGCACGCCCTCCACCGTCGTCGGGATCTCGAAGCCGAACAGCGGGTCCTTGACGAACGTCGCCTCGTTGATGCTGCCGTCCAGCACCGCGTCCACACACTTGCGCGTGAACGGCAGCTTCATGCGCTTGCCCACGCCGTACACGCCGCCCGTCCAGCCCGTGTTGATCAGGTACACGTGCGTGTTGTGCTCCTGCAGCTTCTTCTTCAGCAGGTCCGCGTACTTGGTCGGGTGCAGCGTCATGAACGCCGCACCGAAGCACGTCGAGAACGTCGCCTGCGGCTCCGTGATGCCGCGCTCCGTGCCCGCCACCTTGGCCGTGTAGCCCGACAGGAAGTGGTACTGCGCCTGGCCCGCAGACAGCTTCGACACGGGCGGCAGCACGCCGTACGCGTCGCACGTCAGGAAGATCACGGCGTTCGGGTGGTTACCGCGCGAGTTCGGCTGGTGGTGCGGGATGTGGTAGATCGGGTACGACACGCGGCCGTTCTCCGTCTTGCTCGAGTTGAAGTAGTCGGGCTCGTTGTTGGCGTCGATCCACACATTCTCCAGCATGGCGTTCGGGCGGATGGCGTTGAAGATATCCGGCTCGTTCTCCTTGCTCAGGTCGATGGTCTTGGCGTAGCACCCGCCCTCGAAGTTGAACACGCCCTCGTCGTCCCAGCCGTGCTCGTCGTCGCCGATCAGCTCGCGCTTCGGGTCGGCCGACAGCGTCGTCTTGCCCGTGCCCGACAGACCGAAGAAGATGGCCGTGTCGCCCGCCTTGCCGATGTTGGCCGACGCGTGCATGGCCATCACGCCGTTCAGCGGCAGGTAGTAGTTCATCATGCTGAAGATGCCCTTCTTCATCTCGCCGCCGTAGAACGTGCCGCCGATGACGGCCATGTGCTTCTCGATGTTGAAGATCACGAACACCTCCGAGTGCAGGCCGTGCTCCTTCCAGTCCTCGTCCACGATGTTGCACGCGTTGATGACCGTGAAGTCGGCCTGGAAGTTCTCGGCCACGCTGGCGAACTCCGGACGGATGAACATGTTGGTCACGAAGTGGTGCTGCCACGCCAGCTCCGTGATGATGCGCACGTTCAGGCGGGACTTCTCGTTCACGCCGCAGTGGCCGTCGAACACGTACATGCGGTCCACCGAGCTGAAGTGCTTGGCGGCCTTGGCGTACAGCGTGTCGAACACCTCGGGCGTCGTGGGCTGGTTGATCGAGCCCCACCACACGTTCTCCTGCGACGGCTCCTGCTTCACGATGAACTTGTCCTTGGGCGAGCGACCCGTGAACTTGCCCGTGTCCACGGCGAACGTGCCGTTGGCCACGAACGAGCCCTCGCTGTACTGCTTCTCGTGGTCCGCGAGCTGCTCGTACGTGAGGTTGTGGAACACCTTGCAGCCGTTGTCGATGCCGAGCTCACCCAGGCCCAGGGCGGCGGTTGTGGTCTCGTGCTGCGCCATTGCGTTCGGAGGGTGCGTCGGTTGCAGTCGAAGGTGCTTGCTGGTTGGAGCTGGATGTGCTCAGACCAGTGCCAATTGGAAAGTGAACTCTGCCCTGCAACTTCCAGTCCTGGAACTCTGCTTGTGCGGACTGCATGGGCGGCAAGAGCAGTGCACACGACGTCCCAACACGGGAGTCCGATGTGAAGAACGAGACCTTGCATTTCGAACCGGTTTCTGGGCAACAAAGAGGTGGTGCTGACGCACCCTCGTCGACGTCGTTTGGTGAGGACTTCGCCACGTCTCTGGCGACACTTAGGGCATACGGGGTTCAAGTGCGCGAGTGCTCTCGACTAAGTTGCCGTGATGGAGCACAAACGGGCCTCTTTTTCGCTGATCAACGTGGTACGTAGCGAGGCCGCTGCTTGGTTTCACTTGTGAAGCTCAGTTTGCCAAACTGAGTTTGGACCCAAGCAGACCGAGCTCTCTTGTTGTGGACCTAGGTCAAATTGAAAGAGTTCATACCGTGATCTTGCGTTTCTCGATCTTTGACGCGCTGGAAGCCCATCTGTCGGCGCGGGCTCCGTCACAGGTCGACCGTGGAGCCCTTCACTTGTGAGATACCCTCGCGGCGTTCAACCATCTGTGCGAAATTCGACACAAAAGCCTGGGGGCAGCAACTTGTCGCGCTCTCGGTGCTAACGGATGCTACTGCTGTGAAAGAGAAGAAGACGATGCCGCTCCTGTCGGTGATGACAGAACTTTCGTGCCAGGATATAGTCGGCTATCAAGACAACGGCATGCCAGATACAATGAAGACAGTACCGGTACACCATTGAGCCCATGCCATCGACACCAGCATTTCGATCTGGAGGACTTATGGTACGCTGCGTGTTGCAGTGCATTACATCGAAGCGGTGGGGCTAGAAGCTCAGAGCTACAAAAGTTGTGTACTCTGGATTCCTGGGCGTATTTGCTTTAGTAGCGGTCCGCTAGTAGGCACGCTCTGAAGTCGGGAAGCAGTATCTATGGATGCAAAGTGAGTATTGTACTCTCCGCAAGCTGATCAAACGGCCAGATCAATTGCTTTTCCAACTAAGTTATAAGTCAACAAAAAAAAGGATTTATTCGGCCACCTCTTTCTTTTCGTGTGTTGGAATCTCATGTGCCGTGCCAAAAGTGCTGAAGCTACACGACACGCCCATTTTGCTTGGCGAGAGGATTCAACAAGCTATTTTGCCCATTTGTGGTCTGGAAGTTTTCGTCGAGTCCCAATGGAACTTAGTTTGCCCGCAGGGACCATTCGAGTGATTTGGCAACCTTGGTGTGTAGGGCAACCACCTTTACGACTGCTGACTAAACATGATAAGCTTATGGGGACTAGATTGAAAAGGATTCGGCTCGCTGAACTAGAACATTTAATGCGTTGTACTGAAGCTCTTCTATCGGCTGACGAGGTCCTCGGAGCTCACAGCTTCATTGATGCTGCTAAACTGCTGTATGAACAAATTATAACCCGGCTACCATTCCAAACCAATTCGAACAAGGGAAAAAAAACGTAGACTAGACCAGTTGTCGTGGCAAACACTAGCACGCGAGCTTAAAACACGAATCTCAACGTAGTTTGATTTAGGAGCTACATTCCATCTATTGTCCCGTGCCCGGGAATGTGACCTGCGAACCAGCGTGTTCGGCTGTGCGCCATGCCCCGGGGCCTTGTCCTCCGTCGCGCTCGCAGTGGCTAACCCCGAGAGATGGGCCTTCGGAGTCGTCGGACCTCTTCTGTGACCACATGGCGTAAGTGAGTGTCAGAGGTCCACTTCGGGGTACTATCTCGTCTACTCCCGTCGAGACGGTCTACTGATGTCCTCCCGCGAGTGTCGTGCGGGGACGGAAGTCATTTCAAGGACTCTCGATCTTCAGTGTCGGCGTGGAGTCACCCTACAAGTGTGTTATGGAGCGAATCGAGCTCTCTTGTGGACCTAGTCAGTCGTAAATCTACCTGCTAAGAAACAACCAAAACAAGTGAACGTTACATTTATTTGTTGGTTAAGTCTTAAGTGCTCCCTGCCCGGACCCGTACTCGTCAAACAGCCCGCTAGTACCCGATCCTTAGCAAAGGGTTGCGACAAGTGGTGGAGAAGCAGGGTACTTGCCTGCTGGAGAAGGGTCCACGAAGTGATCACCGAGGAAGACTACATCTACGGAGATCTGCTACCGAAGAGAGAACAGCTCTCACTTGCGAGAAGTGGGAGTCGCGTCACTGCTAGTTCGACAGGGGTCAACTAGGGAGGTGTTCGGCGACTACACTCAAGTTCGGGACCAAGCCCGTTTCGGAAAAGCATATCAAGTCGAAGAAGTGTTCTAGAGTGAAGACCCCATCGAGAAGAATAAGTACTACTGTCGTATCAACTAGTTGTCAGCTGGTTAACTGAGTGGATTGTCTGGGCGGGAGTACTACAACTACCGGTACTCAAGACTACAGAAGAAGAACAAGAGAGAGAAGAAGGAGAACAAGAACCAGAAATTGAGATGTCTTCGTTCGGACCTGGAGATCCCAACGGTGACAGCAGCAGCACCACCCCAAGTGAGAATGGCGGCACTAGTCAACCAACTACTTCATGGTTTGGGAGTGGGGGTGGTCAGTCTACTACCACTGTGCCGGCGAGCACGGGTGGCGGCACTAGCCAGCCCGTTACCTCTTGGTTTGGGATTGGAGGACCACCTGCGGCCACTCACCCTAGGAGGCCGAGCTTGACCACCCCTGGTGGACTGAGTTCAGTTCAATCGATCGTGCGTCGAGCTGCCCTAGGTTCGACTCGCCAAGTGCCACTACCTCCCCCTCCAAGACCTCGACTAGTCCGGAGCCTCTCTGAGCCTCGGAAGGGCGAATCGAGGCCTAGCGCTGGGAGTCCGTCCCTCCCCAAGCTCCCCTTGGAGTCGTCACTCCCAGCGTGCCCGCCACGACTACGGCGCCGACGCTAGGACTACCGCCCACCGTTCCTCTCGGGCCCTCCCTGACGGCTCAAGCGCAACCTCCCATGCAAGTGCCTACGCAGGCTGGATTTGGAGCCACCCAGAGCGTGCCTACGGGAGCTCCACCGCCGCAGACTGCAGCCAAGCCTTGGTCTACTGCTCCCCCAGCCCCGTCGGCTGCTCAACAAGCACTTCAGGCAGGAGCTGTGCCAACTAGTGTCGTTGGAGCTACCAAGTACTACATGTACCCCCCTCAACTGATGTCTCAACCCGGGTACACTCCTGGGTGGACTGGAACTCAACAACCCACGAGCGCTCCAGCGAACCGTTCTGCCATCCCGAGTTACCAAAATGTCACGCTTGGTGCGACTCCCAGTAACCCCGGGACTGGTGTAAGCAACCCGTTCATCCAACCAATGGGATGGTCGACAGCGGCGGGGTTCTCCTATGGAAATCTGGCGACTACCTCTTACGCGACTACCTCGGCTCAGCCCCAAGTGCCTCAAGCACCTGTTCCAGCTGTGACTCAAGTAGCCCTTGGGAGTACTCCTGTGGTTCCTGCGGGTGCGACGACTCCAATGACTTCGGTGCCGGCGACTACTCCCGCTGCTGCTAGTTACCAGCAAGTGACTGCTGGCCAGCCTGTGTACTGGAGTCAGCCCCAGCCGCCTGTGTATCCGAGTCAGTCTGCAAGTCGACCTTCGCTGCCGGTGACTACCCCCGGTGCTCCGGCCGCGACTCCGGGTGTCCCAGCGACTCCCCTAGGAGGTCCGGTGTTTACTCCTGTTCCCGGTCACTTCGCGGGCCAAGTCCCTCCGAACTACTTCCAGACTGTCGGAAAAGTGACTAAGCCTCAAAACCCTGAGTATGCCGTCGAACATCAAGAACGCAATCTGGATGATCCAGCCGTTCTACTCCGACAGTGCCTCGGTTGACAAGGCAAGGACCTTTTGGAGTGCTTTCGAGAGAGCGACTGAGGGACTCGACGACGCCCTTCCCCTACATGCGTTGAAGTCAACCACAGCGAGCGCTGTCACTCGGCCAATATGGCGTTGCGCCATGCCATGGCGACGGTGCTCGGGCCTACGGCCATCAACGACAAAAAATTCACGCCCTGGCGGACCCAGAACAAAGCACTGGGTCTGCTCTGGGATACGGCAACAGGAACGGTCTCAATACCGGACGACAAATTAACGAAGGCATCACACCTCGTGGCATCGCTGATTTCCTCCGCACGTGCGTCGAGGTCGGAGTTGAACAAGCTTCTCGGGGTCTTCCATCACGTCACAACGTGTTTTCCACCTGCTCGGGCATTCTACCAGCGCGTACATGTTGCTTCGATATCCTGTCCACCATTCAGCTCTAAGGTGCTGGCTTTAGAGGCAGTTGAAGATCTCCGGTGGTTTAGGCGGTGCTCCAGAACAAACGGCAGTTCAACGGAGTTCCGGTTGCCCAGCTCGCGTGCACAGCGATTCCTAGTATCCACGTCTTTATGGACGCGTCAGGGACCGGGCTGTGTATACTGGAGCCTCAACGTCGGGAATTTAAACGGGTACGGTACACGCAAGAGGAACTCACGGCATTGCAGTCCACTTCCTACGAGAACTCGATCAACGTCCGTGAGCTGCAGAGCGCAGTACTAGCGGCACTTCACTGGGGTCCCCACTGGAAAGACGTGGTGGCAGGGCATACGACATTCGTGTGCTTTCATATTGACAACACAAGCGCTGTGGCATGGGCGTCCAAACGGCTGAGTCGGCACCCGACGGTACAGCTCTACAACCGACTACTATCGCTCGTCGAGCTCACCTATAAGCTGTCGTTCTCAGCTGAGCACATCGCAGGGAAGCGGAACACAATGGCAGATGCGGGGTCGCGCGCGTGGAGCGAGAACCACCCGTTATGGCGAACCTGGGCTAACTTATCGTCATCATGGTCGCAGGTAGAGGTGCGTCCTCCTTTCGACAATCTCTCAACCGTTTGGGAACGACTTTGTGCGGAGCCGCTCTCGCAAGGACTACAACAAGCAAATACCATGCTCACTGGATGCAGTGGAGAGAGTTCTCCCGGTTCATGCGCTGGTCCCCCTGGCTGATGAAGGCCAGTCGCTCCAGTTCCAACAAATTGGCTTATTTCGCAATCTACCTCTGGAAGTACGGATGGAATCCCTCGGGAAGCGGTAACCAGTATCCGACGATACAGAAGCTATCTAGCGCGGACATTCTTAATACCGGCACATCGCCAAATTTTTTGGCATTGTGCCGGATTTAGCATTTCGGAAGTGCCGGATTTAACGACACTTAAAAGATCTGAAAAGTCGCTAAACGAGTTTAAAAGCTTAAGTTGAGTGTCCCTGGGAAGCCCCCCCCTCCCGTAAAACACCTTTTCAACGAGCACGTGCGGCCTCGAGGTTGTAATGGGGGATGAAGGTGGCGCGTTACCTCCGTGAAATGTCGGTTTTGTCGGTGGTTCGGTCAGGAAAGTGGACCCAGAATCCAAAGACGTACAAGCCACCACACCGACCACAAAGCTACATAGACCATAACGTGACTGCTCACGCAGAGCAATGGAGCCACTACTAGGGTCTCAATGATGCAAAAAGGCAACATTCTTCTTGCTGGACACCGGTCCAAAACCAACTTTCAAGTCGTTTTGATCCTGAGACCAGTGCTAACGTTTGTGTTTTCTGCTGCTATTGTTGAAAAGCTGATTGGAAAGATCTTTTTCCAACGAGGACGAGAAGATGTTTCTGTCGCGACTACGAGTGCTATGCTTCACCAGCTCGGTGAGTTCGTCCTACACATTATCGAAGGGCTGCAGCTTATTCGAGCGGAGCGAGATAGTGACAATCGACCTGATGCAGCAATAGCACCCCCAGTTATGCCGGCTGACTTGTTGAAATGCCGCCGAGAGACTTCGTCGAGCTGGTTTTAGATCCGCGATGATCACAACTATCAAAATTTTAGGGGCAAGAACAAATTGACGCTATTGAACTTGAACATCGAGAGATGTGCAGCGCAAAGTTGATCGACGAGCAGGTTCGTTCCGTATTAAAGCTGCGAAATCACGAAACCAGCTTCAAGGACGGCTGGGAAGCTCTCCAAAAGGTGGCAGCACCTCTTACATTTTCGAACCTGCGTCAATTTTGCTTTGGCTTAGCTACTGTTTTCGCGAATATGGCTACCGTTGAGTCATATTTCTCTGTGTTGAAATGGAAATTGGATGCCAGGTGAACGCTGCCAACGTCGTTAGCACTGGATGATATATTTCAGGCGAAACGGATGGCTTACATAGCAGTCTTGTGTAGATTTTCAGTAGATACCAGGTTAATCCGGCACAGTGCCAGATTTAAATTTCTCGCAGTGCCGGGAATAACCTAATATAACACACTTCGGCATATGCCGGTATTAAGATAGTCTGATCTAGCGTGTTTTGGTATCATCGTCGATACTGCGACGTCGAGTTATCGCGGTCACCGCTTCTTAAGGTGCTCCTCCAGGGCGTTATGCGCTTATCTGACCCGACCAAGAAGAAATTACCCGTTACGCCCGCATTCCTCCGGATTCTTCGTCGATCCCTACGCTTAGACCGCCCACGAGACCGTCTTCTATGGGGCAGCGTGCTTCTCGGCTACTTCTTCTTGCTCCGCCGCTCCGAGTACCTATTGGTGGAGAGCCATCGCCACTTCTACTGCCTCAAGACCAAGGATACCTTTTTCTCGGATGACCATGGCAAACCCGTTTCGGAGGACGTGGCAACTGCGGTCACTATCAGTCTGTGTGGCGCGTGGAGAACGATGCATCAGTCAGGTGACAGGTCTCTGCCCCGTACGTGCGCTCAAACACCTGCTTCGAGCTCGCCAGAAACTTGGTGTCGTCCAGCACCCACATCTTTGCATGGACCTTACTTCGAAAACCGTTGCCACGATGCTCAAGAAGACTGCCATATGAGTTGGGGTGGAATCCTCAAACTACTCGACGCATTCACTGCGGAGTGGCGGGGCTACAGCGCTGCTGTCGGGAAAGGCAGACAGCTTGTCAATTAAGTTACTGGATCGATGGGTATCTCGCTGCTTCGAGGAGTACCCACTACAATCTGCTACTGCGACGTCGGATCTCTCACGGCGAATGGTTTTCCCTCAACAATATCAAGTCCGCCCAAGCATCAACTCTGGGGGCCGCTAGGCACGCCCTCGAAATTGGCTGAGGCAAACAATACAAGCGAATTGCCCCCCCCCCCCTCGTCAACTAACAAGCTGGACGCGTGAGAAAACTTGTCGTTTGACTCATACTTGATCTCTTTGTGCTTGCTCATGTCCATACCAGATCGACCGAAAGCGCTGTTGCCTACCAGTTTCATCATCTCAGCAATCATAGCCTTGGACTTGTCAGCATCACCCTCACGTCGAGCGTTAGAAACTGCCTCCATAAATGGTTCAAACGCTTTGTGGGAATTAGCTTTGATGAAACAGTAAGTTTTGGTGATCTCCATACCATGAGCGATGTACCATTTGAGTAGCGGTGCATAAATCAGGATCTTTTCACCAAAGTAGCTGCTACCAATCAGCTTACGAGCTGGCTTTGCTCGGCTTTGTTTGCGAGCCTCGTTGTACTCAAACATGTGCTGACCAATAACATTCTCATCGCTGCAGTCGATAAGTGTGTTCTTGAAAATAGGTGTCATCTCACTAAAGTACTCTTTGAGGTGTGATGGGGTGTGAATATCACATTCGAGGAAGCCAAAGATTTTATCATTGACGATGTCATCAACGATACCAGGATACGCATCAATAGTAGCCAATCGCCCACAAGGCATCTCATTACCGAGTGCCCAGATAGATCGAAATGCAACCGTACCGAGTCCATGGCATTGAGAAAGGCGATGCTTGGCAAGTGATTGTGCACCTACAAAACGATAAAAACAACAATATCAATCGGATGTTGTGAGTCCTCACCGCAGCAATGTCTTATACGCGTGACATGATCCAGATGAACTGTCTTCCGTCGTTACCGTGCGTGTGTGAGCCAGCCAGTTTCGAAATGAAGCCGCAAGATTCGCGCGCGAATTTCGCTCCCTCCTACCTTTGAAGATCGCTCAACTTCAATTTAAAAAAAATCTCTCTATGAGGGGGAGTTTAGACACATAGTGAATCGAAGTCACTTTTTGATCCGGTTGCGAAATAAGGGTGGTATTAAACAGTGATTAAAATGGTGAAGTTTGATCGCATCAAAATCTGAGGAATGAGATTTGTCTGCTTTTTATCATGACGTTTAATTACCGGTTTTATCAACCCCAACCCTAGACCAAAAATCATCTCGTACCGGTTATGGAAGGCACCCATAGGTACAAAGCATTGGCATCGTATCCGATGATCTTCTTACAAACCTTATCACAGCGAATCTTGGTCTCATTGCGTTTAGCATAGCGATTAAAGATGATTGAAGGACCGCCAGCGATATTAGCCTTCATCTTAGCGTAAATGTCCTTCTCCTCCCTGTCAATGCTATAAACAAGCTTATCTGAGTTGAATTCAAGCAGCTTCTTGTATCGAAAACCTTTAAGCGACATGTCCTTACGAGCAACGTTGCACTCGACACAGCTCATCAAGATATTTCCATTGATATGACCAAGCTTGTTGCTGCTGACACAGTATTTACCGTCAGTGGCTTGTAGCATAGACCACAAAAGAAAGTTTCAGAAGGATATTGAGGTGCTTAACAGTCATATTAAACTCTCGTTTGGCCTCAGCATCCTGACTCTTGTAGCCGCTCATGCGTTTGTTTGGAAAGTTGAATGCTTTCGCAGCGGTCTTGGTTGGGTGCTGAAGGTTGTTGAAGCATGTTTGGTACATTACTTTCTCCGACAGACCAGGTAAAGACACACCATCGGTAAACATATCCAAATCAAATTGCTTGAACAATTCGTGTTGAGCCTTGATAGCCTTGATAAATGGAGCTACGTCAAGATTGTTGTACCAAATGAGTAGATCCTTAATCGACTCCATGCCATAGTGCTGCCAGACAAACTGTACCCGCTTGTAGTCATCAGCACTGATGCTGGTGACACGGAGCTCACTGTCGAAGGCAGACTGGGGAGGTACTTTCGTCTCGTTGAGTACGCTGAATGAGTGATGTACTCATAAGGGAAGATTCCCTTACCCAGACCGCAGACACATCGAATCTTGTCATCACACTTGCAATCACCGAGGTACGTTGACAGGTATTTAGGGTAGCTTGTACCTGCTGGAACGTAGTTGCTAATATCAAGCATCTTCATGTCCGACGTGGCGATGCACATGTAGCTAGGATTCTTGATGACCGATTTGATGTTATCCGTCCCGATCGTAGCAAACAAATCTGCCTTGATTAGGTTGATATCGTAGCGCCCTGAGTTAAAGGCTTTAACTCAAAGCCAAGGACTGGTACCTGATCAAGAGTTTGCTTGATCTTGCCGTAGTCCGAGCGCTTCTTACCAAATTCGAGCTTGCTGTGGAAGTCGAAGAAGCTGGCGAACTCTCCAGATTGGATCCAAGCATCTACATCCTGTGTCTTATATACCTTATCAAGAGGAGCGCCTGGGATTTCCATACCTGTCAAACCATGAGCGTTGATGATCTTACGAAGCAAGGTCTCGTATTTGGAGACATTGTATTGCTGGATCTTCGCCCCGACATCATTGATGTACTGGAACATATCCTTGAGCAATTCTTTAGGATCATTATTGGCAAAGCAACGCACCTCCTCCGTCAAGCTGTCAGCTACAGAGACAGACACAGGAATGTGCTCGTTCGTGAAGACAGTGTTCTCACCGTGTTGAGTTGCAGTTGGCTTAAGAATTGCCTCAAAGTCATACACAATGAAATGGTCGATGTAGTGGTCAATATTCTTGATGGAGTACTTCGTCAGTAGCGAACGGATTGTATTCGAAGCTGGTCGATAGATAGTTGGCTCTTCAGGGAATGATTCAATATTGACGAGCTCACACTGGTTCTTCTTGTGGTTTCGGAGCTTGTCAGAGCTAACAAATACCATCTCACACTTGGAGCATTGATACTTGCACTGGAGCATATCGATATTCTTAATGTAGAGAGCATGGTTCTCGTGAGATAGAATATTAATAGCATCATACGCCTTGTCTGAACTTCGGATGCATTTAACCTTACCCGTTTCCACATCCATGGTGAATACATTGATGCTTAGCTGGAAGCAATCCTCAAGCTCATCAAACTGAAGAATGTCAATAGGCTTGAAGCTGCGAAACAGACTTAGCCCATAGTTGATATCCTTGTATGCGCAGTATTGCTTGAATGCTTGCTTTACCAGAGCTTGGATTCTACGCGGATCCTTTTTTCTTGCTCCTCTTGCTTGTGGTACGCGATGCAATGAAACACGCACATTGTTGTTAGTCTTAGGGAAATTGATTACACTCTTGTTCTTTGGAATGACAGCTTCACTATCACCCAAGGCGTGTTTGCGCTGGTAAATGAAGATTTTGAATCCCGTGATAGCCTTGACGAGGTATCCAGATTTAGGGTAGTTTAGCTTGTCAGCCAATTCCATCGAACGAATCTCCGAGATGACCTTCTTACGGATATCAGCCTTACTATTGATAGCAATAGGTGAGCTGAACACCGAGGTGTTGCTCAAATTCGAATGGAAGTATCTAGTTTCGCGGTCATCGGTTCGGCTGACGAGGTCGTATCCAAGTGCGATATTAATCTTGAAAGCAGACTTCTGGCTTGCAAGTACGTTCTCGAGCTTGTCGTAGAAATCGGCAGGCTGAATTCCCTCGTATAGGTGCGACTCGACATGGTTTCCCTGGTAAAAGCGATACTTAGGGTCCGCCTTGTAGTCGGGAGACGTGTGCTTCTTGAGGGTATCAAGAGCAACATTGTACTGCTTAGCTACCAGCTTCATATTTTGGGGGTGGGAGATGTTGCTGACAAATACCATTTTTCCCGTACGCCCGCGTACCTTGACACGGTAGCTACTGCCCCATTTGATAGGTTTAATATTTAGACCGAGCTCGTATGCAAACATGTTGCCTATATATGCGTGGTTATTATTCTCGTAGATTTGACTTAATAATATTTGGATCTTGTATCAAGATCGACTTTATATCATATTAATATACAAAAAATATGAAATTTATTAAATTCAGATAGTTGACGTATGACTTGTTGGAGCCATAAATTGGAGAAAGTTTAGTGGAGATGTCGTATCCTATTCGTCCTTTGATGGAATCGAATGACGCCGCAGAGCTGAATCTGGGAGATGATTTCAATGATGATGTGTGTCTCTCCAACGCTGAGGTTGCTGTCATTTTGGATAAGCAGAAGGCTGACTACGTTGTGCAGAAGAAACCGTTAACCAGGTAAGGTTTACTTCTAGAAATTTTCTACCTAACTAACGGGTAGATGCAGCGTGTTCTCGAAGACGCACTCGTATGTGTTGCGCTTTACTGGAACGAAAGACCTTGTATCCAACCAGGCCTCAGTTATTGAACTCCGCCAGTATGTGCATATCTTTTTCCCAGTTTGCACACTGTTTTAACAAAATGCATCGATGTCCAGGGCTCTTCAGTCACTTTCATTCGAGCACGATGACGGACCGCACCAACTGGAGGAGTTTGAGGCCGCTTCCTTGTCCAACTTGTATCCGGAGGATGCTGAAGAGGCCGTGACTTTAATTCCAAGTCTACCCAAGCACTTCGCTGACGGAGAAATCGAGGAAATCTTGGGCGTTATTTCCCGCTTGACTGCGAGCATGTTTCACTAAAATACCGTACGAGAGAGTTGTTAGGCCTTGCAGCAAAAGCGTATTTCATTCAACACGAGTTTAACAACGATTGTGTACTACAGTAGTCTCATAATTCCAACCACGTCTTCCACTGCAACCTATAGCTCGTACTCACGGAAACCCTTGACGAGCGTCATTACCTGATCACCGGCAAAACGACCAAGAGCACCTCGAGCTACAGCCAACTCCGAGAATCGCGCCACCCCGTCCGTTAATGAGCCGATCGACGGGCTGTCGACGCTGGCCGGTTCACCAGCAGCTTTGAAGAGCTGCAGCCTCTCGTACGCAACACCAGCACGCGCGATAGCGAGCGGCACCGGCTCAAACGTATGGTCACCGTACTTGACAGGCGTAGTATGGTCGCCCGTGACGACGATGGTCACGTCGTTAGCTTCCTCGCCACACTCAGCGTGAATACCTTCCAGTAACACAGAGATCATCTCGTCTGCGCGCTCTGTGAAGTGAACCTTCTTGGCTACGTCACGGTCGTGGCCAGCATCGTCCACTGCTTTGACGTGGACAAAGCCAAAGTCAAACTCGTCGTCACGCAGCACCTTCAACGCCGTTTCAGCCGTTGAGCGCAAATTCGTGTGGTAGTCTCCGGTGGCGCCTGGAGCAGTAGCGATTTCAAAGCCCAGCGACATACCCAGACCAGCGATGATACACGTGGGGGCGATCATGAAGGGGGTAAGCCCATGCATGTCATTGAACGTCGGGACATCAATTCGTTCACCAGGACCACGAAGAAGCACCACATTTGCTGGCGGTTTGCCCTCTGCTTCACGCGCCTTGTTAATGGGGTGATCCGACAGTTTCTCATGAATCGCGTTAGACACCGCGTTCAACACTTTGCTGGAGTAAACAGCTTCAGGAGAATCGTTCAGTGGCTCCGACGTCACCAGCGGCAGGCTGCGCATCAAGTGAAAAAGATTAGCGATGTCACTTCAAAGTACAGAAAATATAACGTCGCAAAAAGTTTTAGAACGTACTGATCCTTCAATGGATCCGTGCCCGTGATTTTGTCGCAAAGCCCAGGTCCCTTAAACACAATCCCACAGCGGTGCTCCGTGGCTAAGTTCAGTTCTGGGCTTACTCGAATCTGGTCCCTGTTCTTCTCGTCGTACCCCTTTTGATACGACAAACGAGCTTCACGTGTGTGCTGATAGTAGCGCTTTTGCGCCGCCTTAATGCGCTCCTTGTTAGCTTGATATTGCTCGGGTGAGTATGCCATATCTATACTACTGTAGTATATTATGAACTTTACATTTGTCAGAATAAAAAAAATATTAATGCAGCTTAGACGTGGGAGTGCCCTATGCAGCAACCAGGTTGTAGCACACGTAGCTAGTTGTCGTCCGACAAGATAGAGTAAATCATCCCAGCAATACGCTTCACTGATTCCCGTGTAGGTACGTAATTCTCCATAACCATCGTTATTGGTGATGTTCGCTCGATTTTATCATCCAGACTTTTCGAAAAATACCATTCCACAAAGTTCGTGACAATGCTGTATACTTTCGTCAATCCTTTAACATCCGCGAGTGCTTCGCTTCCGACATAAGCTTGAGCAAGGCCCTGCTGGATATCATCTCGCTTTGCCTCGACAACGCACACACGTTTGTCCCCGCGCTGAAGCACAAACTCAAAATCTCCATCTCCGTGGACACGTTTCCCCTCAACTGTTTCTTCGGCCAGAATTCGAACATCTCCATTGAACAGCGCACAGACACTTGCAAGCACGGGCACAATGAAGTGTAATCGTTTTGCTTCTTTACCAGTCACGATATCTCCAAATGCTTTGATTAAGATAGGAAAGTATCCATGCACAGCATCAAGCTTCTCATCAGGGATGGGCTTCGACGTCTGTTCATACTCAGTCGCGGGCATGATGTTGTTAATCTCCCGGAACGACACGTAAGAGAAACCCGTGGAGCCGACAGACTTCTTTGCTTTCTTGTTCTTATCAAGAACCACGTTCAACTTGTCCCACCGTCTTTTGCGACTCGGATGCGGTTCTATTTGAGTTTCCGGGGCTTCAAGGGTTTCGAGACACTTCCGGTCAACCACCACCAGCACGTGAACAGGGGTCTTTTTTGCCTTAACAACTTCCTTTGTGAGTCGGAACCGCACGTCTTCCACCGACAAGTCAACCAAGTTGAGTGGTGCTCCCGCAACGTCCAACGGCGTCAAGCCATCCGTGTCCTTCACGCCGTTCTTCACGTCTGCCTCCGTCAGCCACGCGCCGTCCGCCGTCTTCGTATGGAAGAGCTGCAGGTGCTTCGCATCGACGTCCTTCAATTCGTTCTCGTTCTTCGCCTTCATCGCGTCCTTCAAGTGGCCCACCAATGCGTTCTCATCGATGTCGACAGGGAACGCGCTACCGGCAACGCCAACGAAGGCACAGTTGAGCGTCAACACTATCATCTTTCATCGGGCCGGCAGATTCTGGAATGAGGAAGAAGGGAGGGAGAGAATTTGCTATCGTACTTAATAGAAATGGAGATGTGATGGAGACGTGTCACATAGACCTCCAACCAATGGCGGTTGAACTATTCTTTGCGGTAAATATAGGTTGCGTCAAAATAGTCAGCTGTTAGATCTGAGCTCCTCTAATAAAACTACCAAAAGACGTTGCATACGCTCTCAGGTGGTCGAGACTGTTAGAAACGGCTGGAATGTTCCTGGAACGTTCATATCTTGTCTAGGTCGTAAATTACGGAAAAGAAAAAAAATGACGGTGTAATGTGCCGCGACCACTACTAATCTGCTGCAGAGAGCGAGCTCTCATCCCGTCATGATGGTTGTTGTCGTGGCTGCTGCTCTGCAGCCGCAGGTCGTCTTCAATTGTACCATCGCGGGTCAAATTGAAAGAGTTCATACCGTGATCTTGCGTTTCTCGATCTTTGACGCGCTGGAAGCCCATCTGTCGGCGCGGGCTCCGTCACAGGTCGACCGTGGAGCCCTTCACTTGTGAGATACCCTCGCGGCGTTCAACCATCTGTGCGAAATTCGACACAAAAGCCTGGGGGCAGCAACTTGTCGCGCTCTCGGTGCTAACGGATGCTACTGCTGTGAAAGAGAAGAAGACGATGCCGCTCCTGTCGGTGATGACAGAACTTTCGTGCCAGGATATAGTCGGCTATCAAGACAACGGCATGCCAGATACAATGAAGACAGTACCGGTACACCATTGAGCCCATGCCATCGACACCAGCATTTCGATCTGGAGGACTTATGGTACGCTGCGTGTTGCAGTGCATTACATCGAAGCGGTGGGGCTAGAAGCTCAGAGCTACAAAAGTTGTGTACTCTGGATTCCTGGGCGTATTTGCTTTAGTAGCGGTCCGCTAGTAGGCACGCTCTGAAGTCGGGAAGCAGTATCTATGGATGCAAAGTGAGTATTGTACTCTCCGCAAGCTGATCAAACGGCCAGATCAATTGCTTTTCCAACTATAAGTAAATATTTATCGAGTTACATGCACGAATGCGAAGTTAGCTAGCTATCTGGGAATTACGAAGAGCTGCATACGTACACGCGGATGGCAGTAGCTGAGCTGTTAATTTCGTCACTCACAGAAAACACTGCTTACACGTTGGGGCCGAACACCGACAGGTCGTTGCCAGGCAGGATGAACTGCTTGAAGTTCTCCTTGAACGACTTGGCCAGCTTCAGCGCCGTCTCGTCGAACGCAGCCTTGTCCGTCCACGAGTCCTTCGGGTTCAGGATCTCCGACGGCACGCCCTCCACCGTCGTCGGGATCTCGAAGCCGAACAGCGGGTCCTTGACGAACGTCGCCTCGTTGATGCTGCCGTCCAGCACCGCGTCCACACACTTGCGCGTGAACGGCAGCTTCATGCGCTTGCCCACGCCGTACACGCCGCCCGTCCAGCCCGTGTTGATCAGGTACACGTGCGTGTTGTGCTCCTGCAGCTTCTTCTTCAGCAGGTCCGCGTACTTGGTCGGGTGCAGCGTCATGAACGCCGCACCGAAGCACGTCGAGAACGTCGCCTGCGGCTCCGTGATGCCGCGCTCCGTGCCCGCCACCTTGGCCGTGTAGCCCGACAGGAAGTGGTACTGCGCCTGGCCCGCAGACAGCTTCGACACGGGCGGCAGCACGCCGTACGCGTCGCACGTCAGGAAGATCACGGCGTTCGGGTGGTTACCGCGCGAGTTCGGCTGGTGGTGCGGGATGTGGTAGATCGGGTACGACACGCGGCCGTTCTCCGTCTTGCTCGAGTTGAAGTAGTCGGGCTCGTTGTTGGCGTCGATCCACACATTCTCCAGCATGGCGTTCGGGCGGATGGCGTTGAAGATATCCGGCTCGTTCTCCTTGCTCAGGTCGATGGTCTTGGCGTAGCACCCGCCCTCGAAGTTGAACACGCCCTCGTCGTCCCAGCCGTGCTCGTCGTCGCCGATCAGCTCGCGCTTCGGGTCGGCCGACAGCGTCGTCTTGCCCGTGCCCGACAGACCGAAGAAGATGGCCGTGTCGCCCGCCTTGCCGATGTTGGCCGACGCGTGCATGGCCATCACGCCGTTCAGCGGCAGGTAGTAGTTCATCATGCTGAAGATGCCCTTCTTCATCTCGCCGCCGTAGAACGTGCCGCCGATGACGGCCATGTGCTTCTCGATGTTGAAGATCACGAACACCTCCGAGTGCAGGCCGTGCTCCTTCCAGTCCTCGTCCACGATGTTGCACGCGTTGATGACCGTGAAGTCGGCCTGGAAGTTCTCGGCCACGCTGGCGAACTCCGGACGGATGAACATGTTGGTCACGAAGTGGTGCTGCCACGCCAGCTCCGTGATGATGCGCACGTTCAGGCGGGACTTCTCGTTCACGCCGCAGTGGCCGTCGAACACGTACATGCGGTCCACCGAGCTGAAGTGCTTGGCGGCCTTGGCGTACAGCGTGTCGAACACCTCGGGCGTCGTGGGCTGGTTGATCGAGCCCCACCACACGTTCTCCTGCGACGGCTCCTGCTTCACGATGAACTTGTCCTTGGGCGAGCGACCCGTGAACTTGCCCGTGTCCACGGCGAACGTGCCGTTGGCCACGAACGAGCCCTCGCTGTACTGCTTCTCGTGGTCCGCGAGCTGCTCGTACGTGAGGTTGTGGAACACCTTGCAGCCGTTGTCGATGCCGAGCTCACCCAGGCCCAGGGCGGCGGTTGTGGTCTCGTGCTGCGCCATTCTGCCGATATGTGGGGTCTTTTGTTGCGTTTGTTCAGGGCAATGCCAATTGGAAAGTGAGCCATTGAGGGCTTAAGATGTGGAGAGACGACAATGCTAGCTCGGTAGAGCAGCGCGCGGCGCTAGTGATGTTGGCGCGGAAAAATTGTCGACGTACCCCTTGCATTTCGCCGAAACTGCTGTTCGTTTTTGTGACGGCGGCGGAACTGACGCCAGTCTGTAGACGAAAAGTCCAACTTATTACAATCCGGAGGTTCCGTTCAGGAAGATGAATTATACCGGTAAACATGAACTTAAGTACTTTGTTTTGTTGAGCGTGCCAGACACAGGAATATACATGTAGCAGAGCAACTGTCCTGGGATTAAGTTTGCGCTGCAGAAGGATTGACGTGTGCGCGACACGATGACGCGCTTCTTCATACCTTCGGACTTTCAGTAACATAGTCGTTTTAGTACGTGGTTTTTCAGTTTCAAACTCGTGGGGTTCGTATTGGCGTCGCAGGGTGATCAAGTTTGAAGCCTATCAGAATTTTTCGCCCTTCGTTTGTGTTTGTTGTAGTACTCCGGGCAGCCCAATGCAAAAATCCGCACATCGTGTTTATCCCTCTGAATAAGAATAATGGAGCAAGTTGAAGTCGAAGTTGAAGTGCTGTGTCATAAGCCACATGCAAAAAGCTAGTTACCCAAGCACCACTTTGTCACAGAGAATGTGCTGATAGGCTCGATTTTGACGGGCGTGTCGTAGATCCGCGGCAAGCCGATGAGCAAGCAGCCATCGCTCTGGGATCGCCCCATGTTGCCGTGTTCTTCACGGATGCCTCGTGGACGGTAGCGCGGAGCCCCTGGGTAGCTGCTTTCGCCTATTTCGAGGCCCCGGCGCTGTTGCAGTGGCTTTAGCAGCTCCTTGCGCGCCATGAGCAGCTCTGAGCGGTCCTTCACGCGACGGAATTCGGTTGCATTGGACGGGTCCGCGCGCAACTCGGCCGGCGGGAGCTGCACAATGCAGCCAGCCACACTCTGCGACGACGTGAGCTTGATGATACGCTCCTTGGCGCGCAGCCGGTTGAATTCTGTAGTAAATCCTTCGCCACTTGCGATTTCGTTCACGATCTGCTCGGCAGACTTGTGGCGGAAGCTTGCGTCATAGAGCCACATTTGGTCTGCGTTACGCTGCACAAAATCTGCCACCATTCTTATGCGCCCTTCAAACTGCTGCAGGTGGCGAGCTCTCATCTCGTCGTGACTGTAGTTGTCGTGGTTGCTGCTGCTTGTAGCGTCTTGCAGACGTAAGTGTAGCTTCATCTCGTCGTCATCCATGATGCCATCGCCGTCGATGACGGTGGAGCCATAGGCACTGGAAGACACATCGGGACTACTCGCACTGGTGGAGAGCCTGCTCCCCATTGAAGGAGACACGAGTTTCTTCTTGGGCTGTAAATCCGGCAACGGGTTTTTCGTGAATGACGGACTGCGCAGCTTTCGAGCCGTCTCTACCCAGGTCTGCCGCTCACACTGAGCCTCAATGGGACCATTGGAGGAAGCGTCGGCGGCCACTTCGCCGTTGATGCACGTGCGCATTTGATGTGACGAGCGTACCGTACGGTTGCGCTCCGTGCTCTCAAGGAACGGCATGAGCTTCTTGAAGTTTTTGTGCGTCGCAATGAACTCGGCGGCCTGATCGTCGTTCATTCCCGTGAAGATGGAGCCGTAGCGCCAGAGACGCTCGTGGTTGCGCTCCACGAACTCCTTCGCTATGAGCAGCCGACCAGCATTCTGCCGCATGACTAGAAGCTCGGCTTCGGCGGGCTCTGGACCGTCCGAGTCTTTTTGTCGATCCAGCACCATGGCATCCAAAAACTTGGCGAGGCGCATTTCGCGGACGTCCACAAACCCGTCGCCATCAATATCGTAGCCGACTTTCAGCAACGGCTTCTGTGTCTTGGCGCTGGACTTGCTGCGCGTCGCCGCCTTTGCTCGGAGCTTGGTTGCCTGTTTGTCGAGGACATCGCTGACGTCTGCGCTCAAGTACTTCCATCGCCCTTTGTTCGAATTGCCAGTCTGGGGTTTGCGAATACGCTTGCCCTTCGTACGCCCCTCGTACTCACTCATACTCGGCACGAAGAGGCCGAGCCGCAACACACCACCAAGACCATAGCGAGAAGCTCGAAAATAGCTCGGATTAGAAGAACAGAACTGAAACCGGTACTTCTGTTGGGAAAATGTGACGAGGCAGGTCTCACCCAACAAGAGTTGGTGACAGGGAGGTGTCACAGTGACATTGTAACCGCAGTATGTAGCCATGTACTTCAGAATTTCACCGCCAGCGGCAACTTAGTCGAGAGCACTCGCGCACTTGAACCCCGTATGCCCTAAGTGTCGCCAGAGACGTGGCGAAGTCCTCACCAAACGACGTCGACGAGGGTGCGTCAGCACCACCTCTTTGTTGCCCAGAAACCGGTTCGAAATGCAAGGTCTCGTTCTTCACATCGGACTCCCGTGTTGGGACGTCGTGTGCACTGCTCTTGCCGCCCATGCAGTCCGCACAAGCAGAGTTCCAGGACTGGAAGTTGCAGGGCAGAGTTCACTTTCCAATTGGCACTGGTCTGAGCACATCCAGCTCCAACCAGCAAGCACCTTCGACTGCAACCGACGCACCCTCCGAACGCAATGGCGCAGCACGAGACCACAACCGCCGCCCTGGGCCTGGGTGAGCTCGGCATCGACAACGGCTGCAAGGTGTTCCACAACCTCACGTACGAGCAGCTCGCGGACCACGAGAAGCAGTACAGCGAGGGCTCGTTCGTGGCCAACGGCACGTTCGCCGTGGACACGGGCAAGTTCACGGGTCGCTCGCCCAAGGACAAGTTCATCGTGAAGCAGGAGCCGTCGCAGGAGAACGTGTGGTGGGGCTCGATCAACCAGCCCACGACGCCCGAGGTGTTCGACACGCTGTACGCCAAGGCCGCCAAGCACTTCAGCTCGGTGGACCGCATGTACGTGTTCGACGGCCACTGCGGCGTGAACGAGAAGTCCCGCCTGAACGTGCGCATCATCACGGAGCTGGCGTGGCAGCACCACTTCGTGACCAACATGTTCATCCGTCCGGAGTTCGCCAGCGTGGCCGAGAACTTCCAGGCCGACTTCACGGTCATCAACGCGTGCAACATCGTGGACGAGGACTGGAAGGAGCACGGCCTGCACTCGGAGGTGTTCGTGATCTTCAACATCGAGAAGCACATGGCCGTCATCGGCGGCACGTTCTACGGCGGCGAGATGAAGAAGGGCATCTTCAGCATGATGAACTACTACCTGCCGCTGAACGGCGTGATGGCCATGCACGCGTCGGCCAACATCGGCAAGGCGGGCGACACGGCCATCTTCTTCGGTCTGTCGGGCACGGGCAAGACGACGCTGTCGGCCGACCCGAAGCGCGAGCTGATCGGCGACGACGAGCACGGCTGGGACGACGAGGGCGTGTTCAACTTCGAGGGCGGGTGCTACGCCAAGACCATCGACCTGAGCAAGGAGAACGAGCCGGATATCTTCAACGCCATCCGCCCGAACGCCATGCTGGAGAATGTGTGGATCGACGCCAACAACGAGCCCGACTACTTCAACTCGAGCAAGACGGAGAACGGCCGCGTGTCGTACCCGATCTACCACATCCCGCACCACCAGCCGAACTCGCGCGGTAACCACCCGAACGCCGTGATCTTCCTGACGTGCGACGCGTACGGCGTGCTGCCGCCCGTGTCGAAGCTGTCTGCGGGCCAGGCGCAGTACCACTTCCTGTCGGGCTACACGGCCAAGGTGGCGGGCACGGAGCGCGGCATCACGGAGCCGCAGGCGACGTTCTCGACGTGCTTCGGTGCGGCGTTCATGACGCTGCACCCGACCAAGTACGCGGACCTGCTGAAGAAGAAGCTGCAGGAGCACAACACGCACGTGTACCTGATCAACACGGGCTGGACGGGCGGCGTGTACGGCGTGGGCAAGCGCATGAAGCTGCCGTTCACGCGCAAGTGCGTGGACGCGGTGCTGGACGGCAGCATCAACGAGGCGACGTTCGTCAAGGACCCGCTGTTCGGCTTTGAGATCCCGACGACGGTGGAGGGCGTGCCGTCGGAGATCCTGAACCCGAAGGACTCGTGGACGGACAAGGCTGCGTTCGACGAGACGGCGCTGAAGCTGGCCAAGTCGTTCAAGGAGAACTTCAAGCAGTTCATCCTGCCTGGCAACGACCTGTCGGTGTTCGGCCCCAACGTGTAAGCGGTGTCGTCTTGCTACCGGTAGCTGGTTAGCGATGTTTTAGTGCATGTATCATCAACTCTCTAAATATAAAGAAACAGCAATTGAGCGAGGAAGCGTCTTGTGTAGCTACAGGCGAATGGTAGCCGTCTTGCAACGTCGGCAGTGTCAGCCTTGTCAAGTTGAAGTGAATGATTTTGTAGTCGACGATTGGTCAGAATTTCCGCGAATGGAACACAAACAATAGATTGTGGAAATCAGATTGGAAAAGCAATCTTTATCGCGAACAAGACAATCTAGATTGTGGAAATCGAGAGTAAACTGGAAAAGCTGTTCAAGACAATCTTTATCTCGAATAAGCATGCGAGTATCTACTGTAAAACTCAAATGCTGGCAGTGTTGATCACGCCCCACTGCTGGTTCGGGTTGTTCGTCGAGCATCCGTACAGCTGCACCTTGTTGTTTTGAGCAGGGTCCGTGTCGAGGCAGAAACCTTGGTGCTTGACGTGTTTGAGCTTTCCAGTCGATGCCTCGAACGTCCACTTCTGGTTGGCCTCATCGTCCATGCAACGGTAGACGTGGACGATGCCTCCGTTCCAGCCCTGGTACGCGTCTAGGCAGCGGTCGCTGCTCTTGGATCGCACTTGCTGAGTGGCCGAATCAAAGAACCAGACCTGCTGCTCCTGCACCAACCAGTCACTCGACTTGCTCGACATGTTCACGTTGCCGTTGCTCTCGGACAAAAGCTGCTTCGAGCCGACGTTACGAATGGCACGGGGCTCTTTCTGGTGGATGATCAGGTTCTGGAAGTTGCCCTTCAGCGTGCCGTTTACAAAACACACCGAAGCTGTTCTCCAATTCCGAGCGGAAGGCAGTGTCGAAAGCGAAGTACCAGTAGAAGTCAATGTTGTGCGAGCGAGACACATGATACAAGTCCGAGAAGTACTTAGCTTGGTTGGCGGGGAAGCCACACTAACTTGAGGGTGGAAACCGCTCGAGCTCCACCCCGTCTCGGAGATCACAAACTTCTTGCCTTTGTTGGCAGCGAGAACGCGCAGGTCCTTTAAGTCGTCCAACGTCTTCGCAACGCTCTCATTCACGTCGTCACCATAGGCGAAAGACTGGTAGTTGACGGAGACGTAGTCCACAGCATCCACGAGCTTCGGGTTGTCGGTGAAGACGTCGACGGTGTCGGCAAGAGTGACGGGGGTGTTCTTACCGCGGCTACGGAGGTAATCACGAACCTCCTTCACATAGCTGATGGCCGTCTCAGCGATGAACTTGTCGTACATGTAGATTGCAACGTCGAAGGCAATGACATTGTCGTCGTAAAGCCCCGAGTCGATGAGTGCAGCCAGCTTCGTCTTCTCCTTCTGCAGGGTGTCGTGGTTGAACGTCGTCCAGATGCCAAGATGGACTTTAAGACCAGCGTTTTTGGCAGCCGGGAGAATGACCTCGGCTTGGTTGCAATCGATAAGAGAATAGATGCGAACCGTGTCGGTGACGCCTTTCAGTGCGTACAGATCCTTCTGAATGTCGGACGCTGACTTGCACTTGGCGCTGTCCGGTTCGCTGTCCGACCCTTGCGGGGATATAGTTGACACCGGGAAACTTGACGTTAAGAGCGGCACTACTGGTAAGCAGAAGCACCACAGAGGCGACGAACGGGGCGAAGAAGAATCTCATCAGCGAGAGATTGTCGAGGCAAGTGTGACGAACCCGGAAAAGTTGAAAGTGAGAAACGGAATACACGAGCGGCCTACGAATCGTTGGCAACGATAGAGCGTTGCTTGCGGCACAACAATTAAGGCTCTGCTGCCTCCCAAATCGCTTGGCTTTCTGTCTTATGATCACACGACGAACAGCAAACGTGTCATGTGTAAACACGCCCTCGTTACTAACAAGTCGTAGTCACAACCATTGACCGTGTCTGTGACTAAACCTGAAGTAGAGAACGATTACGATAACTAGTGCATATGGGGCGCCGGAAAATACAAAACGATAAGTCTACGTGTACATCATGTACTCGCTGAGGTAAACGACAATAACAAGCTCAATTCTTTTCTGTTCTTTTGCTTTTGGCCCCCACGGACTAGCACGACTTCACGTTTTGGTGCTTTCATTTGTAGACCGCTTACGTAATCGCTGGAAACAGCTAAAGACATGACAGCTCCTAAACTTTCTCTTGTCACGCTATCGCCGTTAGCTCTGCATGTATCCTCAACCTACATCTTACTCGTCAAATTGTGTAGGACAGGTTTTGGAATTCATTTTTCATGTTGAATGCGTTTATGTATATGCTCGCTATCAAGACGTCAACTTCTCTTGCATCCGATCGCAGAAGGGCGACAGCTTCGGACTGTGGCTGCTCACAGTAGCTAGCATATCACCGACAACGCAATCTCCACCACTGACTTGGCTGAGCAGGTCCAGCACATCTTCGCACAGCTCGAGGATCTGGCTCCTGTCACACGAGGATGGCGTGAACTCGGCACCTTCGTCGAATATCTCACAGAAGGCCACAGCACGTAATACACCAACCAGAATCTCCTCTGCGTGTGGTGCAATTCGGGGCCAAGCCGCGAGGATAGTCGTCTGCAGTGTTTCTAGTGTTGCCAACAGGAGCTCGACGTTGACACTCTCAAAGCCCGCAATTAACACCTTCAGCAGTGGTTGTAGATAGCGAATGACGTTGAGGCTGTGTGGTGCGCCCTGACGGACTACGAGAGCGCATAGATGCCGGACAAAAACGACACGAACAGCGACGTCACTGCACAGACTGGTGTCACTAAGGAGTCGTGGCGTGAATCGATCGTAGTGCTTAAGCTCACCAGGAGGAGAAATCTTGTCCAGCGATTCCACGAGGCAGGCGAGAAGAACGTCCAGCGTCTCTGGCTTGCGGGATACAATGGCCGTGTGTAGCACCTCCAACAGCACGTCCGAGTACCAGCGCAGCTCCGTCGGCGTGACGTTCTTCACGATATGAAGCAGGAGTCGAGCACCAACAAGTTGCGTGGCATCCGTCAGGTCGTCCACAAGCGGAAACGTAAGCGCCAATAGACGCCCGAGAAGGTCGCCCCCTAGATGAGGGAACGACAACTGCTGCACCACGTGCAACATGATCTTCTTATTGACTGACGTAGCTGCCACCCACGTCTCCTTGTCCACGTCTTGAGAGCATAGCGCTACCATTTGAGCAACGTATCTCGCTATTAAACTGGGCCGATCTCCAGCTTGTGCAAGCTCCACAGCCGCATCCAACGTCTCCCCAGCAATAACAACACTCTGCATGAGTTCTGCACCTGGAAGTTCCGCCCCGTTCACGAAGCAGCAGGCTGTGAGCACAAACGGCAGCCACCGCAATAGTTCCTTGTCTTCTTGATACGTCAGTCGAATTACAAACGTCTGCAGTGCACGCATAACCGGTAGTAGATCGTCGTCCAGTGCTATGAGTTTTGACACATTTTCCGTGTTTGCGGCAGCCGCTGCAACGCTTTTAATGACCCCACGGCTGAGAGATTTCACGACGCGAGTGGCTTCAGGCAGTAACGACTGTAGCTCGACGTTATCGGTGATAACCAGCGCGTCGAGCAGCTTGTGGACGCTCTGGAGGTCAGTGGAGACGTCCACAGACGCCAGCAGCTCAGCTAACGCCATGGCTGGTCATTAAAATGTGAATTGGCAATGTTGTGTAAGTGTACACATATTCATTGTGGTCCACATATCGTCATTAAAGCATTTTAGATCGCGGGACCATGACGCTGGATGACGACGCGCTCTCCCGCCTGAAGGTTGACACTGTATGCATCGTACCAGTGATTACTGTGTTGTTAATGCATATATATTCTCTTCTATTTGATGCAGGTGAAGGATTTACAGCGAGAGCTGAAGAAACGGGGTCTGGACGCTTCTGGACTAAAGGCGGTGCTGCTCCAGCGGCTGAAGGAGCATCTGCAGGTGTGAACAGCAGCAGCTTCACTTGATAATTGTATGGAGATTTCATGCGTCTATTGTATACAGGATGAAGAGAATGCAGAAGAGAAACCGGAGCAGAAAGAAGAGGAGGTCAATAAATCCAGTGATAAAGAAACAAAAGACAAGACAGAGGAAGCTCCAGTTGATACTGTCAGTAATGGGGACGAGCCCAAGGAGGAGGTTGAAGCTGAGACCAATGGGGAAAAGGCTGAGGACAATTCAGAGACGACAAAGGGCGTGAAAAGAGCTGCTGATGTGGAGAACGATGAGAAAGACACTAAGAAGCAAAAGACGGAAGAGACCAGCAAACCGGAGCCTGAAGATGAAGATGGGGACCAGCCGATGACCACTGCTGACTCTGTGAACAGCGAAAAGGCGGAAGACTCGACAGAAGCGTAAGTTTGGTGTCTGGCTCTGTTTGTTTGTTAAGCTAACATTTGGGCGTGTTTTGTGTAATGCAGGGAAAAAGAAGAGAGAACAACGCTCCGAATCGACAACTTCGTCCGGCCATTTACGCTAAATGCTGTCAAGGTTGGTGCTTATACGATCCCAGAGGAAATGACTGAGCTGACGAGCCAATTGTGTAGGCACTCGTCCAAGAGTTTGGAAACTACGTGGAAGGTGGTTTCTGGATGGATACTATCAAAACCCACTGCTTTGTGACGTATCTGAGCCCCGAGATCGTACGTCATTCACCATTCAGTTGCACTCAATAATTTTCCACTAACTCCGGTTGCTTTTGATAATAGACTGAGAAAACTAGAGCAGCTCTTGACGGCAAAGCTTGGCCTCCGGAGAATGGACGATCTCTTAGTGCCAAGCTTGTAGATTTCACGGCGATGGAGGTGCGAACTCTATAAGGAACCAGACATGTAAAACTTGCTAAATGATCACGCGCAGGTTGCTCAGTACGGGGAGAAGAACATACCCAGTCGAATGAAGAGCAAGGACAGCAACAACGCACAAGCTACCCAACGACAGAGTAAGTACGCGAGCAAGTCGTGTTTTACTGCACTGTACTAACGTTATTTTGCTGTTCGTAAAGAGGTGACGATTGACGAATTCTTCCAGAAGACCGAGACAAAGCCTGTCTTGTACTACCTCCCACTCACAGACGAGCAAATCAAGGAAAAGAAGAAGCTCCGCAGCCAGCAGCCAGATGGACAACCGCGTAAACGCCGCCATCGCGGCGGCCGCAAGCGAAACCGACGTGCTCGCTTCCGGCGCTAGTTGCAAAAACTCGAAGTGATAATAATCAGCCAGGCTCATCCTTCGTAGGTACTGCTCTCACGCTATGTTTACTTACTGCTACAAGTGCGTAGCCCGTTCACAGCTCGAAGGGAATATCCTCGTTGGAATATAGTACATCGCGCTCGAGGCCGATCTTGGTGTCGTACAGGAGCGAAACGCAGCTGGTCGCGTACGCTTTATCAGTGTTAAGTCGCTCCAAAATTCGCAACAGCGAGCACACAGCCGACAACAGCTCCTCTTTCTTGATGGGGTTCACGTCATGCGCGTCACCAGTTCCTCCGGCCCGGCCGTCATCGTTGGCATCGCCTCCACTGGTACTGGCCCCTTCAACCGCTTCACTCTCGCGCTCAATGGCTGCAATCATACGATGGAGGTTGTGGAGCAACCAGTCGTACAGAAAACCCCGAGGCTTCGCCTTCAACGCCTCCAGTATCAGCATATCGTCTTCCTCGGTGGCGACATAAATCAAGTGCACCAACGTGAAAGACAACTGCGTCTCCAACTGCTCCTTGTAGCGAAACTCCGTCACGTCCTTCAAGTCTGACGCCGTCTCCAGCGCGTCCACAGTGGCTCGAAGTGCCGACTGGAAGAAAGAACCGAACGCACTGCGCGTTTGGGACACCCGTAGCGCAGTCGCCGCACTGATTCGCACCTTGAAGTTCTCCTGCTGCGCGACAGCAGTCAGCAAAGCCTGGAAGACGGACGGGGCCCAAGTCACAGATGCAAGAGGCAGATTCGGGCACAGAAGCACCTTGGCGATAGCATGACACGCGTTCCAGCGGACCTTGGGCGATCCAGCGTTAATCTTCCCAGCCAGAACGACCATCGCTTGACCCAGAAGATCATCCAGCCACGCTTGGTCCGTCGTTAGAGTGCGTCGGAAAGGCGGGAAGCTGATCCACCGGCACACAAGTCCAAGGGTGCGAGCTACACTGGACGCCACTTTGTCGTTGTCATTGATGTACACCAGCATCTTCTCGATTACTAGGCGCAGTTGGAATGCTGGCAGAAGCTCGTACAGTACTTGGGGAGGTAGCGGTGGGTATGACGTTGATGTCTCCATTTCCGCCACAAACGAAGACGGTGGTGCAGGTGGAGGAAGAGGTGGCGCGTCGCTCTCAATGATCGCTTCAGGCCCAGGTGTCGTGCAGACATTTCCCAACGCCCACGCAGCTCGGACACGCACATTCAAGGTCAAATCACACAGCGCATCCAAGGCCAAACCCACCACACTGCTCGCAAGCGCTCGAGTCTTAAACGTTGGCGCAAGACACAACGATCCTAGCAATCGGAATCCCGCAGCACGAACTACCGGCGAGCTGTCTTTTGGGGTCTGCATAAAGATACGCGTGTACGAGTCCAGGCACGAGACAGTAGGACCAGCCCCGCCACTCTTGGCCGCCAACACCGAAAGCCGTCGGGGTTGCTTCTTCTCACCCAGCCAAGCCCAGTCTTGAGCTGACAGCAGAGTGAAGCAGGCGCACACGCTGGCACGGACATGGTGCGAGGTGTCGTGAAAAGCTCGTATCAAGTGTGTCGCCATAAAGTCCAAACAGCCCACGCGACAGGAGTCTTGTGCGGTTGGATTGCCAGGTACCGCACCCTCCGCGCTGCCATTCTCGCCCTTGATGTAGTTTTCCAAGATCTTCACCGCTTGTAGCCGAACATTCGCGTCCATATCTTGGAAAGCTGCCAGCATAAACTCCGCAAGCTTCTGCCAATTAGCACTCAACGCAGGCGAGTAGTTCTTGGCTACCTTGGACAAAAGCGACATGGCTTCCAGCCTCAGTAGTGTGCGTGACGAGTCATCAGGCCGCGATGCCATCAGTAGCAGCTCCTCGACGAACGACCGACGACGTAGTAACCACGTGCCACAAGCAATTGAAATGTGCGCCACACGGATCACCGAGTCCGTGTCGCTGGTGTGTATCATCCACTCCAAGATGGCTGGAAGAGTGTCTTGAACATTAAGAAGCGCCGACAAACACGACAAACTGGCCATTCGCACACCATGATCTACGAAGTTCAGCAGCAACGGTTAAGCTACGATGCTATACGTATTGTAATCGATATCACATACCTGTGGACGAAGCTGCAACGTACAGACTCGACGCAAACGCCTTCAAAATATCCCCCAAACTAGGCGACAGCTCCATTTGGTCCAGCACCTCAGCCACGTGTCCATACGGGAAGTGCTGAATCACTGACGCTGTGCTCTGCAGATTTACAACAGGTAGTGACACAGTTAGTAACCTTCGCACTCTCTCATATCCACTCTACAGTGCGTACCTTTAGTATCTGCGCAAGCGGAGCGGACTCTTTCTCGTGCTGGATGCAATAAACCAAGGTGACATGCACCTGGTACAGCATCAGAGAAATTCGCTTGGGCATAGACGCAAACGACATCGACGAGGTGGGCGCTACAGTCGTTGCACCAGAGCTGGAAGAACGTCGGAAGTACATCTTTAGAGGGATCTTGTCCCAGAACGCGTCCAAGAACTTGGCTGCGGTCATTCGAGCCTTCTCGCTTGGGTCTGCGATGAGGAGGGTGAGCACTGATGGCGTATTGTTGAATAGTGTCATGTACGGCGTTGTTTGCTCCGGGAGATATAGACCCATCGACGACGTGATGGCCTTAGGAAAGTGATGAGCGATCGCTTCCAGCGTGTACAGCACACTGATACGCAGTCGAGCCAACAACCCACTACAACAGCAACACCAACGTTAGAACTGTCCAAAAATCTCTGCACTTAATCACTGGAACTTACTCTCCGACTTGGCGTCCTGTAGAACTGCCATCCGAACCACATACCGACGAATCCGAGTCAGTGGGGTGCAATTCTTCGTGACACGAAAAGACAACGTCGTTCTGGTCGTTCTTAAGCACGAGACCGTAGCCCACAACTTGGCGCATGGACGTGAGCAAACTGGGCAACGTCGCTGCAATGCGGTCACTCAGACGATCAAAGTTCGAGACGATGATCGTGAAGATGCACTTCATACTGGACGTGCACGCTTTAACAAGGATGCGGTCGTCCTGGCCCTTGGTCAGACCGAGCGCTTGTTGTCGAAAGTTCTCCACCACCATTCGCAGTAACGACGAAAAGTAGTGGTACACCTCAGGCGTTTTGCCCGCCTGCGTGCAGATGTTCGACACGCAGCTCGTAGCCGCGTAGCGCGCCTCAATGTCCACTCCAGATGGGTCCAGGTGCTTCAACAGCACTGCAAACAGCAGCTCAAACTCGGCACTCGCTCGGTCCGCATTGTCGTGTAGCACTTGCCCTAAAGCTCGGATCGAATTAGCCGTGTACCAGCTTGGACACGTCTTGATAAAGTTCAGGAAGAACGTCATGACCACCTCCAGCTGCGCACTGGAGAACAGCACGCGCTCTCTTGAGCAGTATTTCTGAACGAAGCGAGCGAACTCTGAGCACAGCAGGCCAGAGCTTAACGGTAGGATCTGGGCCAAAGCTGTGATCAGTGCCGCGGCCTCTTCCCCTCGGATGCGAGGGTTGGGCAGCGCCACGGCCATGAGCTGCTTGAGCATCTCGTCCAGCTCCACGAGCGTGAGCTGCAGCACAGCCACGTCGGCCTCCAGGCGCTCGGTGATGGTCGTCCAGAGCTTGCGATCTCGACGTTGTACGCCCAAGTTCCAGCCCGAAGAGGGCGACGTGCCGCTGATATTGGCGGAGGCGCAGATAGCCGGGCTCATGGACACGAGCAGATGAAATTGTGACGGACAGGAAGAGCCTTGGTCTTGTTGAGCTCGTTAGACGCCTTGGGACGCGCTTTTCCCGGCCTTCTCTCCAACTGGCGCAAGTGTAGCTTCAACGTCAAGTACCTGCGGCTTTCTCGAGCGCCTTGACGACGGCGTGTCCCGCGTGCGAGCGGAGTTTAGCAGGCGGCGAGGCCGCCCGGTCCCATGCTGCGAGGAGCTACGATACTTTTTGACCTCGACGTTGATTGGTTGAAATTGCGTGTGGGATTACTGCATGGGTACTCCGATGGAGATGATGGACGCGCAAGTTCATGGCGCTGCTGTGCGTCATTCAGCGAACGGATGCATGAGTTCTTTAGCTGGGGAAGAGCATTTGTATGTGCTTCCTCCATCGCCTAATTGGTATTGCTCCCAGGTGCGTCGTTGGCGAAGTATTGATGTTGGAAGGAAGAGGGAACAGTTTGGTTCAGGTGTATAATTGGCAATATGCGTGTGGTTAATGGTTGTAGATCTGTGACTGGGGGCGAAGTGAGGACTTTGGGCTGCTGGTAGCCTTTGGAGCCAAGAACAGCGTCTTTATCTATCAGGTTCTTAGTGAAACCCACGCAGGAGTGAAGCTTTCGTTCGTGGCACAACTTGTACGGGCCAAACGCGACCGCCGCGTGACTTCGGTGCAGTTTTTGACGGACGCAACGGGTGAGCTGCGGCTTATTTGTGGTGGGGAGGAAGGCAGCGTCCAGATCTGGTGCGTGTTACATTAGATATGTAAATATTGAGGAGGAGACGTTGACTGGAGCCTTTTGGTCAGGGATGTGGCGTCCTTGACGATGATCGAGCAGCACAAGAAGCACAAAGCGGAGGTGATGGCTGTGACGGCATCAGCGACGCTGGACGCGAACTTTGTGGTAGCAGGAGATCGCCAAGGACGAATCAGCGCGTGGGAACGTGACGCGTGAGTGAAGCTGTTGTTTTTGAGTGTTGGTCAGTTAAGTTGGATTGACTGTATGTGTTTTTTGTTGCGATGTCTGCAGAGGGAAAGTGCGTGTTTTCATGCCGATCTCAGGTGACGGAGTCCACTCGATGGCGATTTCTCCCCATGATAAAGCTCTGGTAGCTGTGGGATATCGCAGTGGAGTGCTGTGTCTCGTAGACGCTGTGCAAGGTTCTGTGCGTCATCGCCTCTCTGGTCATGAACAGGAAATTCAATGCGTCGCATGGAAATCAACAGGCGATGAATTCACAGGTCTAAACGTGTGGTTGGCCTCTTCGTCGCGAGATAAAACGATTAAGGTGTGGAAAGTTACGGCGAGCGAAGAACCTGCTTTGGAGCAGACATTACGACTTCCATCGGGGAAACAGGGGATGTCATTTACACAAACCAAGCAGTTATGGCTTCCTGTGGCGTGGACCACTGCCACGACTCACGGGAAGCACGGCCTTTGGTCAGGTTCGTTTGACGGCAGTCTGTTGCGTTGGGAATGGAGTGCAGACAAGTCGGACGTATCCGAAAAGAAAGGGAAAAATCGGTATGCTTCGAGCAAACCAGTGGTTGTAAAAGGAGGCCACAGCCGCATGCTCTTTAGCATTTTGATGGTGCCTCCCCCAACATCAGAATACGACGGTGTATCGATGCTGACTGTCTCGCTGGATAGACAACTGCGACTCTGGAAAGAAAATGGTTCCCAATCTCCCGCAGCAACGTGTGTCGAGACGATAACTGGTTTGGGCGGGCATACGTATAATGTATCGTACAATGCAGCTTCTAGCATCGTAGCTGCCGGAGTTGGGGACCAGACAATTCGACTATGGGATCTCGGTACTGAGTCTGCGTCAGGAAGTGACTACCGATGCGATCTGCTTTGGAAAGGACTGCAGACCAAGGTCACGTGTGTTTGTTGGCATCCATTCCAGCGTTCTGTGTTGGCGTATGGCACGGAAGACGGTCGAATTGGTGTTTATGACACCCAGACCAAGAAGTACAGTCACTTTCATTCCAGCCACAGCCATGAAGTTCTACAACTTCAGTGGATTGTTTTGAAGCCAAAGGACACAGAAGACGACGGATTTCTCGAAAGTATCAAGCAATTGGAGGCTGCACAGGCTGAGGGACAGAGTCTGGAGGACGCGTTAATTGCCCAGGAAGGCCAGACGAGTCGTGATGGAGGTGACGTGAAAATTTCGCTGTGGAGCTGTGACGCTAATGGTCACATCTTGGAATCAAGAGCCGATGCAGTCGACCACAAGTCTCGTGAAGTCATGACGGATAGTGTTGCATTTGAATGGAATGAACACTGTGAACAGGTCGCCTTCGGGCGCTCTAATGGTGTTGTCGAAGTACTGGAGTGGTGTGGAAGCCCCAACGACAGTAGAACAGTACATCGCTTTCACGAACATTTGGAATCCGTGAGCTGTCTAACGTGGGGCAAAGGTGGGAATGCTGACTTGTTGGCCTCTGGAGGTCAAAAGGGGGAGATTTTTGTCTACTCCTGTGGTACAACCAGCTCAAACGATGGAGAATGGTCCATTCCCGAGCCTGAAAGCCGCCTTCTGGGTCGGATAGAGGCTCACTCGAACAAGGTCACGAGTTTGAGGTGGTGTCCTAACGAGGTGCAAAGTCTTCTTGCCTCAACGTCTGCTGATGGCACAGCGCAGGTGTGGGATGCAACATCCTTACAGAGAGTGGCTGTCTTTAAGCACCACGTTGGACGTGTCTTATCGCTGGACTGGGTGTCGCCGTATACTCTCGCCACTGGAGGAGAGGACCAAACACTACGTATCTGGGACTACAGAAATCAGCAAAAAGAACCATCGACTGCAGTGAAGAAGCATGGCAAAGTGAAACAGCCCCAGGAAGTTAAGGTTATTGCCCCTGAATCGCTTGCAGAAGGAAAGGTGGAGCCAGCTTCAATTCAGAAACCCCGTGACACGCCACCTACCAACTCGAAGAAGAAGAATACCGGGGTTTTCCATTCCGAGTCCAAGCTTTCTTCACCCGAAATCGCTTCGGCTTGTTGCAAGGTGGCTGGAGTGGACAGAGTGAAAGGTGAGAAGGAAATTGGTGGCTTTCTGGCTCATACAGACCGCAAAGCTGTACATAATCTCTTCGCTTCGGAATCAAAGCGATTCCAAGATGAACGAGAGTGGGAAAATCTTGCCAACACGCTACTGCTGCACGGTGATATTATTCAAGCTCTTCGGATTGTTGCCAAGGAAGGTTGTCTTACTCCAACGTGGCTGTCGTTTGCTCCAATGGCTGGCATGGATGTATGGCGAGAGATGACGAATTTGTACGCGCACCAACTCGACTTCAACGGGGATCAAACAGCAGCAGCGTTTCATTTCCTCAGTATTGGGAAACTTCACTCCGCTGTCTCTTGTTTAGTGCGTGGTGATGCTTATAGGGAAGCTCTTGCACTCATTCGCTCACGATTGGGACCCAATGACCCACTACTCCACGAGACCTTGTGGAAGTACGCTGACTATCTCTCCAAGCGCAACCGTCACGGAGAGGCAGCGCTGGCACTTTTGAATATTGGCTCAGTTAAAGCGAAAACTCGGGCAGTTCACACTCTTGTAAACACCGGCGATGTTGCCTGTGTAAAAGCTGCGTTGGACGTGCTGTTAACGTCAACGCAACACCAAAACGAGGAACTCGCATTTCCAGACAGCTTCTTCATCTCAATCGCTGGAAAATCCGTAACAAATGCTCGATTTGACGTTGCTGAAACTACGGGGCAAGTGCTGCAAACTCTTTCTGGAACTGCATCACATCGATTGACGTGGTGTCTTCTTAGTATTTTAAAGGTACTTGATGAACATACCAGCAAATTTTCATTCGAAGCAAATGATGAAGCGAAGACGATGAATTTGCTGCGGTCTGACGCACCAGCAACTGTTTACGAGCTGTTCGAGTTTTTAACGAGAGAACGTGCTGTGGATGACGAGGATGCTCGTCTGTATGAGCGGTTGGTTGGTGGAAAGCTTCAAGACGGCGAGAATCACTGTACTCAACGACTGGCGAGACGTACTGATGCCTTCTGGTTCGAACTGCTGAGTGCTTGTCGGAGATGTGGCTACTGGTTCTATACTGAGGGAGACAGCCGAATTCAGGTAGCACAAGATTTGTTGGTTGAAGCAAATTGCTTCGTTGACATCGAGAAGGTATTTGATGCATCCACAGACTCTACCGTTACCTTGGCAATGCAAGTGTCTCCGAGATTGCTACGTTTTGTGATCGATGTGATGAGTTCAAGTTTCATTGGAGCTCTCGAGAACTTGCGGGAGGTCTACCTGCTTTTGGCAGGAGCCCCTTCAAGTGCATACGAATTACGAGTTAGTGTGATGACGGTGCTGATCCCGTGGGGTTTCGTGTCCCCGATAGAACTACCGACATGCGGCGAGCTAGCTGAAGAGGAAGTGGATACTCTTGTGCTGTGGAGCTCCGTGCTGCTTTCGCAGTGCAAAATAGCTCTTGCTACGGTGATGTCCACAGTTGAAGGCAGTGATAGCGAGCAGGACGTGCTGACTACTCGATCACTGTTGCACCTCCTTCGCGTTCGCTTCCTTGCTGAGAGTCGAGGTTTGATGGATGCCAGGAATCAGTCGCAAATGCTGGAGCTGATGGACGAAGTATTGATGGCCGCGGAGAACGTTTTGGATGAGCATGAAAAGAAGAACGATGAACAAGCGACCGAAGATCTATCGAGAAAGGAAGCTCTTATAATGGACGTGACCGAACTTCGATCGTGTCTTACATGGAGTGATGATGATGTGGACCAATAAATCTTAGGAATTCTTGGCATTCACGCTGTTTCCACCACTGAGAGCAGCTTCCAGCTCTTCAAAGGCTTGCTTCTGAAGGTGCTGTGTGTTGCGTAGACGCTGGATAAGCTCCAACTCCTGCTGTTCCATCTCCTGCACCTCTGCCTCGTGTCGTCGAGCTTGCTCCTCCTCAGCACGAACCTTTTCCATGGCGCGCTCCCGATTGTGTTTGTCGATGTCCTGCTTGATCGTCAACTTCTTGATACGTAGGGCCTCCTTCTGACTCTCGATCTCGTGTTTGCGACGAATGGCATCCGTTATGTCGTCTAACCTTTGTCGGTCTATGATCTCCTTCCAGCGTTGCTTGTCTTCTTTGAGTTGCATAGCCTCCTTCCGATTGGCCTCGGTAAGCTGCATGCTGATCTCCTTTTTCTTTAAGATGCTGTCTATGCTCAACACCAGCTCTCGTTTGGCCTGGATAGAAGCTTGAGTCTCACGCTCCGCTTCCATCGCGAGCTCCTTCAGCATGGCATGGGCTCGCCCATTATCTTCACGGAGCTTGAGAAGCTCTGCAGCGCGACGACGAGTCTGCTCGATCTTCTTCCAGGCCTTATCCTCCTCGGCCTTGAGCAACGTGATGCGGTTTTTCAGCAGCAAGGCATCCTTGGATGCTTCTTGTCGTCTCTGCTTGGCCTCAATGAGTCGGCTTTTCGGGATCGTGTCAGCCATACTGCTTGAATAACCAAAGGCGAATGGAAGAAGATCACGTTTGACAGCTCCCCAGATAATTTTGGCCCAAATACTCACAAGATCACGGAGTAATTTTGGAGATAAGACCCCAACGTTGACAGGAAAAGCTCTCGATCTTGGGCACCGGGCACGCTGTTGTCTTGCACAGACTCGGAAGTATATTTTATATGTAAACGGGAGATACCGGAACCGAGGCCTTGGACCGAGCACCAAGCTATATCCACGGTATCTGCACCTTTATCACCAAAAACCTGGAATTCAACAGTTGTTGTACGTACACTAGTTTGCGACCGTGAAGGATTCGTCTCCAATGCCACCGTCTACGCTACTTGCGTCAATGCTGGCCGCGTACTTGCTGGCGAGCTCCAGGTCCGCCTTCAATTGTTCCATCCCCGAGGACAGCAACTCCCACAGATCAGGCGTCTGGCCCTGTCCTCCACCAGACAACTCATCGTCCTCCGGGAGAACCGTGTACTGCGACAGCTGCTGCGTGAGGCGGTGCGCACGCGCCGACAGCACGTTGTTCTCGGCCTGCAACTCAGCTAGCTTCACGCGCAGCTCGTCGTGCGCGTTTGTCTCCTCGAAACGAGCTTGCGCCAGTTGCTCGAGTTCGTCACGCAGCACTCCATTTTCGTGAGCGATGCGGTCAATCTCATCGCGTGCCTCCTGCTCCACATGACTGGCAAATTCCTGTATACGACTGACCTTGTCCTCGCTTTCACGGGACAGCTCCTCGCAGTAAGCCTTGGACTTCTGCAGCAAGCCTTCCAGCTCACGACTAGTCTCCTCAAGTCGCTGGTTCACGCGCTTCTGCTCGTCCATCTCCTGAAGCAAATGAGACTTCTCTTCACTCAAGCCACGCAGTTGGGCAACTTCCGCTTCAAGCGAAGATTTCTCCTGCTGAGTCGCGTTCTGCATCGCCCGGATCTGCTCCACTTCGTGGTGAGCACGCTCCACCGTTGTCTTGGCTTCATCGTGGGCCCGGCGAAGCTGCTCGCACTCAGCCGTGAGTTGTGCCAACTGCTGCTCCGAAGAGTGCTTGTCAGCCTTGTACCGATTGACAAGCTCTTCGAGTTGCGACACGTTGCGTTGCACCTCAGCATCCTTGCTCTGAAGGGCATGAGTAGCCTCCGCAAGCTGGCGCTGACTGTCGGCATGTGCGGCCTTAAGCTGCTCGAGCTGCCCGCGCGCCATTTGCTGCTGACTGTCAGCTTGATCGCGCATGCTTTGAACCTCAGATACCAACGAGAGGTTTTTCTTCGTGAGTGTCTCAACCTGCTTCTGTGCCTCACCGTGCTCTGCACGTATCGCGTTAGTTTGCTGCTCTGCTTGCATAAGCTTGGCGCGAGTCTGCTCCAGTGAGCGTGACAGATCATCACGCGTGCGCTGCAGCTCACCATTTGAGGCAAGTTGATCGACCGCCTGCTCATATGATGCCTTCAGTTTCTTGTGCTCTTCTTCAACTGCAATGCGCTCCGACTGTGTAGCTTGTAACTCGGCAACAACTGCATCCCTGGAGCGTACCACGTCGTGCAACTGCTGGTTGAGCGACTGCTCGAGACCACGGAAGTGGCGAACTTGCTCCTCCAAGCTCGCAATTTCACCCTGGGCACGATCCAGCTCCTCGCGGGGGATAGACGACTGCTTCGCGTTCTCGACGGACTGCAGAAGGTTTGCGCATTTCTCCTGCTCAGTTCGCAGCTCAGCCCGAGCCTTTTCCAACTCTTCCATCGTGGACTCCAAGTTGGTCTGGAGTTCGTAGGAACTTTCCATATTCTCCTGCGCCATCTCCTGCAAGTTCTGGATCTGCTGCTCTAGCGACTGCTTGTCGTTCACCTGGCCGTTCACGATACCCTCCAGCTCTTGGATTTTTAGCTGAAGGTCATGGACGAACGCTTGCGACTGGGTCAGTTCTGTAGCAAAGGAATCCTTTTCAGATCGAACCTGAGCAAGCTCGTTCTGAATCGCTGCAACATGTTCGTCGTTCTTCGAGGCAGCAGCGCTGATACCCTTTAACTCCTCTAGTTCGTGCTGCAGACGAGCATTGATAGCTTGAGCTTCAGCAAGTTCATTCTGCGCCCGGATCAGTGCGTCGTGCGTTTGCTGCAGCTGACCCTCGACACCATTCAAGCGTTCAAGTTGACTGGAAAGCGTTGAGTTGGACGACCGGAGTTCTGCCAGCTCCTGATCCTTTGCGTACAGTGCTTTGTCTTTATCAGAAGCACCTGCCTGAGAAGCACGGAGCGACTCAACCTCGTTTCTAAGATCGTTCAGCGCTGCATCACCAGCCTGTTTTACGTCGACCAACTCGTTGTGGGCAGAGTGAAGACGATCAAACTCAGTTGAGAGAGCGCTGTAGTTCTGCTCCAGATTCGACACATGTTCCGCCTTCTCGTTGGCAGCACGACAAGCCTCTTGAAGCTCTTGCTCCAGCGCTGCAATACGCTCCTCCGGCGAGAGCTTCACAACACCCGACTCTTCCGCATCATCGTCGCCTTCGGACTGCACGGAGGACAGCATCTGGTACTGCTCCTCTAGCCAAGCGTTGCGGTTGTTCAAGTGCAGGTTCAGCTCCATCGCCTCCGTCAGCTCGCGCTGAGCAGTGGCAACTTGCTCCGTCAGAATGCTGATAGCACCACCATCACCTCCCACAACTACAAACTTGTCGTCATCTTCTCCTGACGCCTCGCCATCGACCATATGATGGCTTTCGGCTTCAGCCTGTAGCTCGACAATCTCCTGGGTCTTTCTATTCAGCTGCTCCTGTAGCTCCTCAAGCTGGTTTTCCAACTCAGTCACCTTGTCCTGAAGCACAGTCTGACCAGAAAGAGCGTTTTCACGGAGCTCAGCGTGCTTTATCATCGTCTCAGCCGACGTGAGCGCGATCTGCTGCTTCAGATCCTCGTTAACCTTCCATAGTTCAACACAGTCGTGCTTATAGTCCTCCAGTTCCTGCGTCTTTTCAGCTGCAATAGCTTCCTGCTCCTGTGCGTGATTCTCAAGAGCCTCAAACTTCTGTTGGTCTTCGTCCTTCTGTTGTTGCAGCTTCTGCTCGTGTTCAGTCGCAGCCTGCTCCAACTCCACTCGTAGCTGCTCCAAAGACTTCGCGTCCGCTTCACCTTGAGCTTGAATCTCCTCCAGACTTCGCTGCATCTCCGCCTTGGCAGTCTCAGCCTCATCCAGAGCTCGTTCCTTCTCAGCCAAAGTGGTCTCGAGTCTCGCCTTCTCCTCCGAGGTCGTCTGCAGCATCACTTCATTCTCTTTCAGCTGCTGCTCATACTTCTCACTAGCTGCATCACTCGCCACCCGTACAGCATTAGCAGCCTCTTGCTTGGCTGCTTCTCTCTCCACCGTTAAGGTCTCGATCTGCGCCTCGTACTCCTCTCGGAGTGCATGGAGCTCCTTGTCCTTAAGAGCCAGTGCCGTCTTGAGCTCCTTGAGCTCCTTGTCCTTCTCCTGGAGCTCAGCCTCCAGCTGCTTCTTCACTGCAGCCAAAGCGTCCCTCATGTCCGTAATGTCCTGCACACGCTCCATGAGCATAGGCTCGGACGTGTACTCGACCTTGTACTGGAGCTGCACGTTCTGGTCCTTCAGGTCCTCAATCTGCTTCTCCAGCTCATTGATCTTGACCGTCAGTAGCTTCCGCTCCTTCTCCATCTAATAAGACATATAAAAGCGTTTAAATACTCCATCTTCCGCCTCATAAATCCAATATTTTACCTCCTACCTGATCCACCAGCGTCTTCTTCTCAAACTCGTGCTCGCCCACTTTGATCATGAGGTTGTTGAGTCTCTTCAGTAGCATCGACATCGGCGTGTCGTCTCCTGCCTGCGCATTGGTCTCTTTAGGCTCGGAAATGCGGCGAGGAGGGGGCGTCGAGGGCGTCGGAGGCTCCAGGGGCGATGGCGTCACGGGAGGCGTCGAGTGCTGCGGGGAGGGGGCGGCTGGCGTCTTGCTGGGGGCCCCAGACGGCAGCGGGCTGGTGCCGTCCTCGTTGTCGCCGAATAGCACGGTCCACATGACGGAGAGGTCCTAATAGGGAGCAGAGCTGGCCTTCCCTTCGGCCTTGGCTTGCTTGCGTGGAATGCGGATGTGGCGACCCGACGAAGACACGGTTACGCTACACTTGAAAATTGTAAGTGAAAGGAAAACTAGGAAAAAGCATACAAGCTGATATTAAGTTGGTGTGGAGCACGTAAAAACTACAGAAATGGCTATCATACAATATAACGGTGGTAATTATGCTGTGTTGTATAGCATACACTTGTGTTGTATTAGAATGTATACCAAACCCGTCAAGACTATCACCCTTGTACCGACTCCATGTGCTTATACTGCGCTCGCGCGCGCTGTGCACGCGCGCTCCGCCGTGAAGACAAGGCTGGTAGGTTCGCACTGACGTCTTTCATGTCCAGAGCCGGGTTTCAGCGCCGGATTCGCTCTGGCTGGCGCCTCCCATTTCGGGAATTTCTATCACTTTGATAAAATTTGTCATTTCTTATATCGTGAGACTGTATAGGAAATAGCAGTTGGCTGGAGCTGGCCCCGTCACTGAGAGCGTGCTTCGCTCCAGTGACTACCACGAGCAGAGCGGGGGCGATGTTTGGGCTATCTTCTGCAGGCGCCAACTGCAGTACTTGGAAGACTGGTCGCGGTTGCTGCAGTTTGACGACGCCGCAGCGCAACCCACAGTCTCCTTCCGACACTCCTTACTGTCTTCACGGACTCCGAGACAGTAAACCCAAACGAAAGCCTTCAACTTCACGTCCGAGATTAAAGCCATTCAGCGCCGGCGGCATCGCTACCTACAGCAAGGAACGATCAGTTGGCAGTACATTCTCGAGCCAAAGAAGCGCTGATCAACGGCATGAAAGCTTCGGAAAATTCTCAACAATGTGTGGGGTCCTAGAGAGCTCTCGGCGATCCATCCGGAGCTGGTAAAACCAAGTTACTTGACATTTTAGCAGACCCAGTACCAAACGGGGTAGACCCTGTAGACGTGTGGAGGGGTTTATCGACGTACCGGACACCCAAGAAACCCTTTCACGCAACTACGTCAAGGCATTGCGTTCTTCGGATCCTTTTTGGAGACGCTACAGATCGCTGCAGGACTTGGTCTCGTGTTCAAGACGTGATCGACGTCATGGGACTGCGAAGTTGCATGCACGCGAGGATATGTTTCCATGAAGGAATTTCATGGTCAGAGGAATGGGAATCACCGCGGAATTACTCTATCCGGCACTGTTACTCCATACGACGACATCGAGCGCCGTGACTTGTACTTGCTGTACACGCAGCTAAACAACATCAAGTGCGTAATGGAAACAGACATTCATTTACTCCTTTCGTACTCTTAATACGGGCACGCTAAATTGACGACGAGGTGTCCGGGGGAGAAGTGCCCATCCTGGTACAGTCTTGCAGGAGCTGGTAGAGCGGTGGAAGGCCCAGCATCACGAGTTTGGCGATGGTCGAAATCGGTTGTCGAAAGTCGGCTCGAAATTCGGGAACTGTCGTCCAGCGAAGAAAGTAGACATTGGCCAGTCGTCGACAATGATCGTCGTCGAGATGTCTCGGCCAAGCAACGATAGATCTTTCATGTAGCCTGTCTCGTGCTGCACGCAGTGTTCGCGGTAGAGTCGGTAGCTGATCACACCTTCCGGGTCGAGTTTATCCAGTAGCGGGTCTGCGTACTTGCTAAGACTGGTCGTGTAAACCACGATCTCGTAGTATTTCGCCATCTCAACGAGGAACGCCTCAACCCCAGGTCGCTTGCGGATGTAGTACACGTCCGTGCCGATCGGAATGATGTAGTTCATGTTGTCAGTCGGACTTCTAGTCGAGCTCAGTAGCGTGTTATCAAGGTCAAGCACCAAACACGTTTTGCTCGTATCACCCGGAGGCAAGAGGCTTGGCCGCGCATCACTCTTACTCTCTCCAGACATAGGTCGCTTTCGTGACGCAAAAAAACAAATGAGCTGGGGTTTCGGCGCTGTAACTTGATAAGGTCTACTTCTGTCCGATTCGAGAAACTATCTTAGAACATTTTGATACTTATCCATTAGGTGCCGATCTCCATCATGTACATGTAGTTAGAAGTTCTTGTTCAACTTTCTTGTTTAAATTTTAAACTTGAAAAGGTTCAAGATTATTTTTCTTTTAAATATTGGTGTAGTGTACATCACAATTACAATGTACCACCAACAAGGTACACTTGCCCTGCGCCAACCAAACGCAGCCTTTCAACCACTTGCTGGAACCTCCACTCGTTGTTTGACCCAGACCACGCGCTGCTCTCCGTCACCTCGTAGCCCTCGTAGCTCTTCCAGGCCTTAGTCAACATGGTGGTCTACAACTTTAAGAAGATCCAGACGGTGCCCACGGCCAATGACTTCATCGACATCGTGCTCACGCGCACGCAGCGCAAGACGCCGACGGTCATCCACCCCACGTACGCCATCTCGCGCATTCGCGCCTTCTACATGCGCAAGGTCAAGTTCACGCAGCAGACGTGCCAGGAGAAGCTCAGCCAGATCATCGACGACTTCCCGCGCCTGGACGACCTGCACCCGTTCTACGCCGACCTCATCAACATCCTGTACGACCGTGACCACTACAAGCTCGCTCTCGGACAGGTCAACACGGCTCGTGCTCTGATCGACAACATTGCCAAGGACTATGTGCGCATGATCAAGTACGGCGACTCGCTCTACCGCTGCAAGCAGCTCAAGCGTGCGGCTCTGGGTCGTATGTGCACGCTCCTTAAGAAGCAGAAGGCTTCGCTGGAGTACCTGGAAGAAGTGCGCAAGCACTTGTCGCGTCTACCTTCTATCGACCCCAACACCCGCACGTTGCTGGTTACGGGCTTCCCCAATGTGGGTAAGTCCAGTTTCATGAACAAGGTCACCCGTGCCGATGTGGATGTGCAGCCGTACGCTTTCACGACCAAGGCGCTGTATGTGGGTCACCTGGACTACAAGTACCTGCGCTGGCAGGTGATTGATACCCCTGGTATCCTCGACCACTCTCTTGAGGACCGTAACACCATTGAAATGCAGGCTGTTACGGCGCTTGCTCACCTGCAGGCGTCGATTCTGTTCTTCATGGACATTTCGGAGCAGTGCGGCTTCACCATTGAGCAGCAGCTGAGTCTGTTCGAGAACATCCGCCCGCTGTTCGCCAACAAGCCACTGGTGCTCGTGTGCAACAAGATTGATCAGATGCGATTCGAAGCTCTGTCGGAGAACCACCAGAACATGATCAACACGGCTGTGGAGGAGACTAAGGCCAAGTTCTTCACCATGTCGAACCACTCGGAGGAGAACGTCATGGATGTCAGGAACTACGCTTGTGATGAGCTGCTGTCTCACCGTGTGAACTCGAAGGTCAAGGGCAACAAGGTGGCGGACGTGCTGAACCGTCTTAGCGTTGCTATGCCTGTGGCTCGTGACGATGTGAAGCGCGAGATTACTATCCCAGCCAGTGTCATTGCTGCCCGAGAGAACCCGAACAGCGTGGTGCCTCGTATATTGTTGAAGGACAAGATGAACGCCAACGGTGGCGCCGGAGTGTACTCGTACAACTTCAAGGAGCACTACAAGGGCATGCTTGGCAACGACGACTGGACCCAGGACGCTATTCCGGAGATCTGGAACGGCAAGAACATTGCCGACTTTGTGGACCCGGAGATTCTCAAGCGTCTTGATGCTCTGGAACAGGAGGAGGACGAGGCTATGGCTAACAACGCTCCTATGGATGAGGACGAGGAGATGAGCGACCTTGACGATGAGCAGCAGGATAAGCTCGCTCGCATTCGGGAGAAGAAGGCCATCATTGTGGCTGAGCACCGTCAGAACAAGAACAAGAACCACGCCTCTGTGCCACGTAAGGTGCGCGCGAAGCTCCGCACACTTACGGACACGAAGAAGGAGCTGGAGGCTCTTGGTGTGGATACCAGTCGTATGAAGCACGCCGAAGCTGTTGTCGCGAAGAGGAAGGCCGGCGATGAAAGCCGTGGTCGCAAGCGTGAACGCGAGGACATGGACGTGGATATGGAAGATGCCTCCGAGAGTACCGACCTTCGTGTTCGTGCCCGTGCAAAGTCGCAGATGCGCTCCAAGTCCAAGAACCGCTCCGCGTCCCTTGTCACGCCGCGTGACCAGTCTGGTTTCGGCGACGAAGCTGCCATGGCCGCCGTCAAGCGTGCCACTCGACTCACGCAGCGCAAGGCCGCCAAGATGGGACGTGCTGGCGAGGCCGATCGGATATCGGTACCAAAGCTGGCGAAGTGGCAGAACTCGGGCAAGCGTGGACAAGGCAACACGCACTCCCGTTAAGCATAGACATAGCTTTCGCTTCCTTTCTGATTGCGCCGCGAGGTGGTGGAGACATAGAGAGAAAGCTCCTTCTTCTCTTGTGCCTTGTATTTCTCTATGTTCCTTCTAAATACAACTTGCATTACCCTGGTATCACCAATGACTTGAATCTACACAACGGCCACACTAAATGCTTGGTACTTCCGCTGTACAAGTAGAAAAGAAAATTGATTCCAATCGATATTACAGTATTATTGTCGTAAAGTGTATATACAATTCAAATATTGATGGCCAAGCCGACGCGCAAGTTCCGGCCGCATTGGGCGCTTCTGTACGCGCTCGCGGTGGTCGAACGGGATCCACAGACCGGTGCACCTACTAAAGCTGTGTGTCTAATGTGTCGAGCCTTCGAACGGGACGAAACTGAAGGTTCTAGGCGCCGCAAACCTAAGACGAAGGTCCACTGCTTCTCTCCACCGTGGAGACCTGACAATATGCGGCGCCATTTGGAGCAGCAGCACGCGCTGCGTTGGCGACAGTACAGGGATCTCAGTGATGAGGACAAGCGGCGCTTCTTCCCAACCAATGTAGCCATTTCTACGAGGCCTAGAGATGCCACTATGACTTTGGAGGAAGAAACGACGAAGGGCAGTGAACAGCTATTGGTGCAAACCACTGCAGAGGTTAATACTGCTATAGCAAACGCTGTACGGAGATCAGGGACTTACATGGTGGACGAAGATATTGTGGACGAGTTATTACGTGGAGTAGAGGGCAATAGCGTGGAGTTTTGCTGCTTTAAGAAGCAGGAGATCGAGATTGAGACGGACGACGAGGACCTGGAGCTGGATATGGACGAGAACGAGGCGAGATATATTGTGCGTGTGGAATCTAAGCTGGAGTTGGACACTTGTGTGAAGTTTGTGGGCGGTGGAGTGTCGTTCAAGCAGACGGCAGAGCTGTATGAAGGCATGATGGGATGTATCTCGTCTTTAGAAGAACCCAAAGGGGACTGTACGCCCGTTACGGAGACACGAGTGATGAATCTCTGTCGAGTTGTGTGTGCTCTGAATTTGCAGAGGTTGAAAAACGTTCTGAAAAGAGCGGAAGTATGGGCTTTCGCATTGGAGCTGGAATTTTGCAGGTGCGCTGGGTCCTCTTTCATTGATGTACGAGTGCGATTTGAACACAGTGGAGATGTTCACAGCGTTCATTTGGTCGGAATTGTGGATCTGGATGGAGACAGAACAAAGGAGAGCGCAGACTTGGTGATGAAGTATCTTGATGTCGTCGTGCCGAATTGGAAGACAAAGCTGATTGGAATCAGCTCTATGAACGGTGACAGAATCAGAATACGTGAATGTATGCAAGGAATTACTAGCCGGTTGGCTGCAGAGTGTGAAGGGCCTATCTATGGTGATTTTAGTCTCGCAGCCAAACTCAACCATCTCATGTGCGAGGCTTGTAGAACTGTCCTCACTGTAGATTTCACGAACACCTTGGTTGGTCTGATCAGCCTCTTACGAAGCCTGAAACCACGGCGTTCTGATGCATTAAAATGCCCTAAATTGGTCGAGGGGTCATGGAAATCTTCAGTAAGAGCACTGCATTGGATTATGGAGCATCAGGTGCAAGTGATCGAGTTCACTCGTAAGTATCAGCATGTTGGAGCCCCACGACCGGAGTGGTGGGTATTGGCACTTGTGATAACGAAAGTGGCAGGCCAAGTTAAAAGCATCTCACAGCAGCTGAAAAGCGGCATAGGGCTTCAACATGACCGCCAACAGCTTGCCAACTTCATGAATCATCTATCGATGATGTCTGGGGCGGTAGGTCCGATCGTACCCTCGGAAATTTTCTCCATTTCTTGCGAAGACATTGTCATTGGCTCGTTCTCCTTGAATCCGGTGGCGGCTGGTACATTCCTTAAAGCACAAGGCGATTTTGTGAACAGTGTGGCTGATTCCTTGCAGCCGAACGACTTTCAGGCTTTACTGGACGTCTCGAGTACCTTTGTGCTCACTGTGCTGTCAAGACTCAACCAAATTGTCTCCGATAGCGCTTCAGCTTGTAAAGATAGCAGTCTGATGATCTACCGAGTGCCAGCGTTTGTCCCAAATGCACTGGGTAAAATGAGGCATCAAGACTTTGTTGGGGTCATGCAGCAGCAGAGATTCCGCCTGGAGAAATTCTTTTCAAGTGAAGAGGTTGATATGATCGAAACGCAACATCGTGCTTTACGAAATGGATACCTACTGGATAAAAACGTTAGCGCTGAGCTCAATCGTCTTTCGGGTTTTAACTCGTTTTCTGAAGGATGGCAAGAAGGTGTTCTTGCTGACTTGGATTGTAAAATGCTTCGTCGTTTTTGTGGACCTTTGGCGGCTGTGGGTTCTTCGCCTAGTTCGATGGATTCTGAGTTTTTGTTGCTGAACTGGCGTAAGGTTCCGTTCACTCACGTACTCACGGACTTTCATCTGGAAGCTATACTTCACGCCCAGAACTATCGTTGCTTGGCCAACATTTCGGTGGTAAATTGAAAGAAAAGGCAGCATGATGGTGGAATATAAAGTGTGTATGCTTGGTACTTTCAAGTAGCCCGGTTGCTATGCGAGTCTACGCTGTGGATTTGTTGTTCTGGAGGTTTCTAATGGATTCGTTCACTATCTCGAGTTCGCGATCAGCATAGCCAGCTGGCCGTACCTCATGCCCTTGGTCGCGCATTTGAAGGACTGATTTCTCGTCGCCAGCTTTGTCCTCAAACTGATCGTTGGGGTAGATCGTCAGATCCAGGTTCTCCGACATCTCGTTAAGGTGCGAGACGTCACCCTCGGACAGATTCTTGAAAACCACATCTACAATGTAATCATACCGTTCCAGAAGCAAAGCCAGGTGGTTGGGCATGTCCGGTACCGTTCGCTCAATGAAGAGAGCGATCGCAATCCCAACCTGCCACACAACAACGAAGCTGAAAGCTTTCACAGTTCCGCTGTAGTTCTCGAACAAGTCGGAGGTCCACAGGATAAGCGCTGCGTTCGTTCCTACTGTCATGTACGTCATGAACCGGAAGATGTAAAACCACACGCCAATGCTTTTAGCTGGATGAGGGAACGGCCGGCGGCAGTTAAAGCACAGCTTAAACGCATCCACGTGAACTTCCACCACGTTATTCAACAGTGCGAGTAAAGGTGTGAGCGGGAATGCGACAACGAAGAGGTTGTGGAAGCCAAATTGGATCGCGAGCTCGTTGTAGTCTTCAAACGCTTCGTTGCTTCCGTACGGTGCCTTCTTTGCTTGGATCTCGATATCATTGTGCTTGGCTTTCGCATTGCCTTCCTGTGGTTTTCCTTCGACATTTGTTTTGGTTTTCGCTTCAACGTAGAGCTGGTACCGATATTTGAGGTACGGAATGACGACTTCGAATGTATTTCCCACCACGATGCGGACCAGGAACAACACGAGCAGCTGATCACGCAGCTCTTTCATGCAGTCGTCGCCATACAAGCACGAATGCTCCGCCTCTCGTTTGATGAAGGCGATGTAAAAGAAAGAAGCGAACGAGTTGCAGAACTGGAACATGAACACCTTGATCGCCAGGTAGTTCTCGTACTCTCCGTCTGTGCGGTGGTTCTCCATATCGTTCAGGTTTTGCGCAACACGACGGTAGACCATGTTGAGAATCAAGATCTGAACGGCGTTGGCTACGGTCACAGCAAGCGTCAGTGGCGTTCGGTACTTGATGTCAATGTTTTGGAGGTTGTCACGATCGTTGATATAGTGCTTCAACACAAACAGCCCAAAAAGCGCCACCATGACAATGCCGACCATGACTGTCACGACCACGACGGAGATGACGAACCAGCGGTGTCGCCTTGCTCGACTCTCGTACGTCAGCTCTTCGGCATCAGTAACTGGGTGGTAGCTCTTCGTTCCTCGGAATTGAGGACGGTATCGGAAGACCTCGTTGAAGCCGTGGCACCCCCATATGGCGCCTAGAAGTCCGTTCTTCCTTTTCCAGAACTCGGAAAACATGGACGACCAAATGACCACAAAGATGGCGAAAGCGACCAGGAAATAGCCTCGATTGTTGTCGTTGCCTTCTTCGTCTTGCTCCTCCTCGTAAATGATGGTAATTATCCCTGCAATGGAGGGGAAGATCAACATCTTCGTGTAGAACTCGAGCCACGCGAAGTACAGAGCGATCTTCTCTCCGAAGTAGTAGCGGATTTTGTGCAGTGGCTGGTACACCATCTTCATATTCAAAGCCCACGTCCCACGCAACTCCTCAAGAGCCTTCTCGTCGTGCAGTGCGAACATTGGACTCTTCAGATACCCCGCGTCCTGAAGCGCATCCAAATTAATGTGGCGATCCACGATACCTGACGCGAGACGAATGCGGTCCTTCTGAGTGAACAAAGTCTGTTCTTCCGTGCCACCCCAGCTCAATGGATAGCGACGAAAGTACGGTTGAAATTCCGGTTCGTGACGATAATCGGCGAATGGCGAGAAGTAGGTCATTGGGTCGTGGTGGATGGAGAAAATGGACGTCCAGAAGCGATTCCAACTTGTCTGGCTGTTGTTATCGTCGCCGAAAAACATCCCATCAACTTCTTCTCTGTGTCCCCAGCGCTGGAGGGCTTTGAGAATTCGCGGATGGTACGTTTTGCCCAATGAAACCAGTTCTGGGTCCATTTCAGGAATCTCCGACGTGTTGTCGGTAGCTCCGCGTTTCTCAAATAAGAGATCCAGCGAGTCTTGCAATGCATCGGCGCCGATTTCATTTTTCAGGTCGGAAATTTTATCCGTGTGGATTTCGTGGAACGGTTTGTTACTCAGTTGCAAGCGGTAGTTGGTGCGATCGGCTTCCACTCGCAAGTCGTTGTTCTCCGCCTTGATCGACATGATGATTTCGTCGCCATCACAACTGAGAAACATCCGCGAAGTGAGACCGCAGGCCAACTGAATTCGGCGCGAGATGGCAGTGGCCACCAGTTCGCAGAAGCGACGCTCCGTTGGCTTGGCGGAGCCTACGAATTTCTCGTACTCGGCCTCCAGGTGTTGACGTCTTTCGGGCTCATGTAAGTCGTGTTTGTCTGACTCCCCAATGCCACTTTTACACGGACTTTTTCCTGCGATCACGTCGTTCCCGTGATCATCCAGGAAACAGCGAGACGTTCGAAGGACGCGTTGGAACGGGTGACTGTTCTTCGTGTTGTCACTCCCCAAAAGTAAGGCGACAAAGGCTTCCTTGGTGAAGGACTCGGGTTTCTTGCTCTCGCCACCTCCCCGCAAGGGGAAGATCAGCACCAAGTCGTTCTCGAACATGGTATTTTCATAGTCGGCCGTTGCAGCGTTAGCCAAGTGCATGATCGATGCAGATCTTTGATTTTTGGGGGCGATATCGACTTGGATCGAGTGTTCATTCACTGCTGCACCGCCATCCTTCTTCATGGTGATCTACTGTTGTTGGAAGCTTACAGTTAGGCGGTTTGAAGAATGAGCCGCCACTCCATCAGGAGGAAGTTGTAGCTGGGAAGGTGAGCTCCATCCCCCAGCACAAGTCGAAAATAGTCGATTTATGGGGTTGGCCGTGGTCACGAGAAGTGAACGTACCATGAAACGCTATGCTCCTGAAGTGGAGATTGGTCTAATATTGGAAAGGAATTTCAAGGAGCGAGAAGAATATCGCAACAGTTGTAACACCAATTTCTCTTTTGTGCATTGGTTTGAGCTCGTTCAGCTTCCCACCCTTTTAAGTTCACTCTCTTCACTTTTGCATCTACTGAGGCTTCCGTTCACCACTCGTTCAGCATATCGCTGTTGTTGGCTCCAATATCTACTGTCCAAATCGTGTCAGCTTTCACCAGCTTCGTCAGCGCACTACGGTCAGTTTTACCCGTCAGCGGTTGCTTACTAGGATACGACAGGATGCTAATTTGCGAAGGAGCCACATGCGCCACCTCCTCCACTTCGTACAGGAACATGGCACACTTCCACTTCACTTCGTCAAGGCCGCCGCTAATGGCATCCAGATTCAGCTCCATCTTCCGCACCTCCTCTCCAGACTGTCCCTTTCGTCGGAGGCTCACAAATCGAGGCCGGTGCCTTGAGCTTGCGAACGAAAAGCGGTCCTGGAACTTCCGCATCAGTCCCCCGTTGCTACCGCTATTTGAAAGCGTTTGGCTCCGTGTCCGGCTGTCAACTGCCGCTTCCGAGTCACTTCCACTACTGTGTCCTGTGTGATCGCTCCCCTCGGACCCTCTCTCATCACCGCCGTTAATACCACGATGGCCATTCCCTTCATCATGGCTGTTCGTAAACGAGAATCGAGCCAGCTTTTGAACCGAGGCACCTGTGGGTGTGTCTGCTCCTGCGTGATCAGCTTTGTCATTGCCACTGCTTGCAGGGCCGTGCGACCCTGCTGCACCCCCACCCCGTGAAAGCAGGTGCCGCGTCGTGGAAAATAACGACCCACCACGCGAACTTGCCTGTTGTTGGGCAGCTTGCTCGGCAATTTTGGCCTTAGCGGACAGCGCAGCCTGCTTCGCTATCCGCATCATGGCGTCGTTCACTGAGCTGTGGAACAGAGCGTCTTGCAACTCCTTGAGGGCGGCGTGCATGCGCTCAGAATCACCGGATGCCGCATAGCCCACATACATCTGATGCCTTTCAGAGCCATGCGGGAAGATACCGTTCTGTCTGGAAGCTTCTTGAATCTTCTCAGACAACACATACTTTAAATACTTGGATGCACGCGTTGTTGTCCCGCCCAAACGTACACGTTCCCCGTCCTCGTTTGGTTCTGGTACAGACGCATTTGATCCCGAAGACGATGAAGCCTGACGGGTCGTTGCAGCCACGATAGTAATATACTCCTCCCACATAGTGCGAAACACATCTTGGACGAACTCCATCGAAGATTCTTGAGCACTATCTGCGTCATTCACATCAGTTAGGCTATCAGGTTCATCCGATGTGTTTGTCGGTACAGGTGCTGTCACAAATGCCTCTGTAAAAAACGAAGACAATTCGGACTTCGTAAACGAGGCAGCCGGTAAGACCGAAGGAGCTGCTTCCACAGCAGTAGATGGGGTGAAATCACCGAAGTCATCATCATCGCCAAAAGCTTGCGTATCAGACTGCTGGAAGTCCGAGAACCCTTGTTCGTCGGTAGTCTGCGTGAAATCACCAAAGTCACCGAAGTCATCGTCACCGCTGGGGTCGGTACTTTGTCCAAAGTCCGCAAAGCCGTCATCTTCAACAGCAGCAGGAGAGGTGGCGTTGCCTGCAAAGTCACCAAAAGACTCGTCCTTGTCCTCAATCGGCATGCTCTGTATTGGAGTTGGCGCCGGAAGAGAGTCCCAAGGAGAAACGTCTGGGATGATTGCAGCGCTTGTCGTGGAAGGTGCTGCTGCCTCAAACCCTCCAAAATTACCAAAAGTATCACCATCGCCTTCATCAACAGCCTCATCTAGGGTCGCTTCCTTTGGCGCTTCAACCGCTGCAAAGTCGTCGGCGCTAACAGGAACCCCCGGGGACGCAGTGTCAGGAACAGGAGGTGATACAGCAAGAAAATCGTGCTGAAGTACCGAATCCCTTGACACGTCCGTACTCGAACCGAAGGCGATGCTTTCAGAAGTCTCTTCTGGTGGCTCTGTTGGAGACGTGAACGGGTCAGGTTGCTTTGACTCGAAAGGATCAACTTCCTCCGCCCAGACGACTTCGTCAGCAGAAACGACAGGGGTATTATCGTTACCAGGTTCGCATTCATCGTCTTTGAATGCATCGTGGGGACTGGAAGAAACGTCACCACCATTTTCATCCGTGGTAAGGGTAGCCACATTTTCATCGTCCCCCACGGAAGAAAGCGTCTCCGACTCGTTAAATGACAAGAAAGATAACCCCTTGGACTCTGCAACCACACTAGAAGAATCAGCATCGCGTCCATCCTGCCTGAACGTATCACCGTGGTCTAGTGAGACCGATGTGACAGCACCAGAATCCTGGAAACCATTCGGCCCCTTGCCCTCCGCCGCTTCATTTGAATCATCGCTGTCTTGCTCATCAGTGACAGCCAGATCGAGTGTATCGTATCGAGCTTGTTCTGCACCAATCATCTCGATTTCTTGAGACGTTGCTCCTTGGCTGTTTTCTTCGTGTGCTGTTGGTTCTGCAGACGTATTCCACGCAGCAAGTGCTTCAGCTAGTGGCACCTCCTCAGGAGCCGCCAGTCCTGCTTCAGCAAAAGGGTCCACTTCGTCCTCGTCAGCACCAGGTGCGAACCCCATAAAGCCATCAGCCATTTTGAATGAGCTGTGCAGCGAAGGTGGGGCTGACGAAGGTGTCGTAGCTGCCTCAGGTGTAGCAGAGGCAAACGCGCCAAACGAAGCGTGCACACCATTTGGAAACGTTGATTCTTCCATCGTCCCAACGCTCACAAACGATGAGCTCAAGGAGCCAAAAGACCGTGTCGTGCGTTCTGCTGACGGCGACGGCTTCTCTTCCAGCGATCCAGGCGTAGATGGAGAAAGCACAGAAGGCTTCACCTCCTCATGCAGCGAAGCAAACGATCCGTGCAACGACACCGGCGCCGAAGAAGAAGTCGTGGAAAGCGGTGGCGTCGCTGACAACGTGAACAACTCGTCATTACCGAAAGCTGGAGCTGCCCCACTCGTCTCACTTGTGTCGTTACTGATCCCAAAGAACGGGTCACTGGGCGTTGAAGATCGGACTGGTGAAAATGACAGCAAATCTCCTGTAGAAGCCTCTGGGGTGGAAGTAGAAGCTGACGGGAATGTCGCGAACTTCGTCGACGGCGGCGGAGGCAGCTTAAACCCGCTTGGGTTCGACGCTGTCCTGGATGACCCACTGCCTACGGAAGTGGATGACATGGACAACGGATTAGTTTCCGTTTCCTGGGTCGCATTGCCCCACACCAGGTCCAGGATGGCTGAGGTGGCCGATGAAGGAGCTGTAACTTCCGCTCTAGGCGTCGTATCCCTGTTAAAATTCTCCATAGTCTGCATGATGTTCCCTGTAGCTTGAGTTGAATCCGTTGCTGCCCCTAGACCTCCTGTAATGTCCGCAAAAGGATCAACTTCGCCACTTATTGACGGCAACAATGTAGGAGGAGCTGTAGTGGCTGATGGAGCCGTAAAGGGTGAGAACGACATCATAGAGGAGTTGTCACCACCTACAGGAGGACCATCACTCTGCGCTTGACCCCCTACGAAGTCTCCGAAGGCCGCTTCAGCCCCATAAACGTCGCCAAAAGGATCTGAGAGGCGTTCGGCAGCCTCGAAGCCCCCAAACTCGTCGTCTGCTGCGTTGTCTGCGCTGTTACTGGACTCTGAGGTGGACGGAAAGCTTGAGGGGACCCCGGGGCCGTCAGAGCGACCTCCAGACGCGCCTGGGAAGGTCGAAGACGCCGCCATCATGATGCGTAGCTCCTCGTACGTGGCGCCGATACTCGTCTGTGTGCACTGCTCCCTCTCCCTAAGCATACTGAAATCAAGTAAAGGTTAAAAACTTATGATACAGCAATATCCTATGCTTATGCATATATAGTGATAAATGTTGGGTGATAGGTTGGTGGTACCGCAAAATTTGGATTTGATTAAAATTCGAAAGGCAACTTTGTTGTTAACAACTTGTTGCAGCCTGCAACTTGCACTACCGGTAACTTGCAGCTGACGACGGTCTGCAGCGACCGGTCTCTCTGTCCGATTGAAGGAACGACACAACCTGCGATAGACCACCACGACTTCATCTCCGTGAACCCTGCGTCACATCGTAGTCAGATCTTGTCCGTACTCTTCGACGAGTCGGCAATCTGTCCACCTTTGGCCGATGGACATTGAGGACTCCTACTATCCAAGTTATCTACGAAGTATTCACCTTCAGACGTTCTTATGCGGTCGAACTTTTCCATCAACCATCCTTCTACAGTGTAGAATCCACATCGAACACCGAGTCGCCGACTGATACAGTCTCCGTTGCACCTTTTTCGCCAATAGGACTTCGTCTCGACGACGAGTACTGTTACATGTACCACGCCGTAAGTCACTTTCAGATTTGCGGCTGTAGCAAGTGACCATCACTCTGCATCATGCCGCACTCTTCCGGCGCGTACGACGCCTTCGCGTCTCCTGCGGCCAATTCCCACGCTGTGGACATGGAGTTCAGCTCCATGCAGAGCGCGCAATCGTCCGTGTTACGCTCTACAGTCACCGCCAGCAGCGACAAGACGCTGTACGACCACGACCTCGTTATGGTCTTCCCTCGACGCGAAGGTGGCGAACTGAAGAAGCCTGACGACTTCACACTGCGCAGTTTCGTGCAGTTGATGCTGGGTAAGGACCCGGAGCGCAGCCAACGCGCCAACAAGATCGTGGTGGACCCGTTCCAGCGCGTGTTGCGCACATCACGCTGCTTCCTGGACGAACGAGGCTGTGACGTTGTCATGGACACTGGCAACGACCACAGCGACGACAGTGAGCAGCGCCGCCTGGAGACGCAGCAGCAGCTGCTGAAGAACGAGTACGAGCAGTTCATTGGCGACGCAGAAGCCACCACAGAGACCAAGTTCTGTGAACTGGTGGCCACGTCCATTGCACGTCGTGTGCAACTGGCGTGCGGACTCACTACGCGCATGTTCCTTAGTTGCGATGCTGACGAAATCATTATGACAATTAAAGCTGACAATGACGACCTGAGGGTGGAGGCAGACCGCACGAATTACAGACTGCAGGTGAGCAACAAGCCTTTCGACGAAGCGCTGCACGATACGAAGATCAAGACACTGCGACGGGAAATTGGAGAGACGGAGTGGCAGAACTCAATGGATCATTTGAGACGCACGCGTGGCTGTGCTGACGAGAATGCAGAGAAGCCGGAGATGGATCCGTTGCTGGTCTCACGAGGAGAAGACTTCCAGCCGGAGCTCCGCAAGGCTCTTGATCTCTGGGGACACACGGAAGAAGCTGACGGGCTGTTCGTCGAAGATGAAACCTATCGTCGCGTCCAAGGAAGCCACTGGGATCGCTTTGTGACGTCGATTTTTGCGTTACCGTACGATCCCTTGACGTATTTTGCCCCGTTCGCAGAGTATCGTCATGAGGAGAAATATCAGCCGTACTACCGACGCTACTCGATCAAGTGGGGCAAGAAGAAGGAGGAAACGCTCTTCTCACAGAAAGATCGTATTAGGCTTGCGGAAGGCATCGTGGAGCGCCATATCAATGCTGATGCTTTGGAAGCGGCTGGGTATTTGGAGGGTCAAATGTTTGCTCTCCACGACCCGAAGGCGCTGCATGACCTGCGTCACTCGTGGGCTTTGCATTGGACTATGCTGTACCAACCTTTGCACAAGATCCGCTACTACTTCGGAGAGAAGATCGCGTTGTATTTCGCCTGGCTGGAATTCTACACGAAGATGCTGGTCTTTCCAGCTATCGCAGGTATCATCACTTTTGTTTATATTGAAGCGCGCCAAGCAGTCACGGGTACCAACCAGCAAGGCTATATTCTCATCGCCTTTGCCATTTTCGTGGTGCTATGGTCGTCGATGTTTTCGGAGTTGTGGAAGCGCAAGAATGGTTTACTGGATTCACTTTGGGGTCTAAGTGGCTTGCATGAATCGTTCCGTTACCGCCCGCAATTCCGAGGAACCAAGAGCTACCATCCAGTCACGGATATCGAGGAGGTGACATTCGAAAGTAAGACTAAGCGCCGTCGTGCCTTCATCATATCTGTCCTGGTCGTGACGATTATGGTTGGAATTGTGGTTGTGGCTCTCTTTGGTCTTTTCGTACTGAAGCACTGGATCAACAACAGCGACAATTTGGAGAACAACCACATTAGCGCCAAGTACCAGACGTCACTGACATTTGGTGTGACTGTGGTGAACGCCGTCCAGATTTTGTTGCTCAATATGGTGTACCGAAACGTGGCCCGTAAGCTGAATGACCTTGAAAACCACCGCACGGACGCCGAGTACGAAAACTATTTGGTCATCAAGGTTTTCCTGTTCCAGTTCTGCAATTCTTTCGCATCCTTCTTCTACATTGCGTTCCTGAAACGTATTGCCGAGGGGGAGTGTTTGTACGAAGACGACTGCATGCAGGAACTGCGTGACCAGTTGCTCACACTGTTCATTATCCGCATTGTGGTGGGAAATACAACGGAAGTGGCGATCCCGTACCTGAAATACCGATACCAACTCTTCGCCGAACGCAAAGCGGCAAACGCAGCTAACGCAGCGGACACAGCAGCCACACAAGAGAAGGCGGGCCACAATTACATTGAAGAGCAAGCCAAACTGGTGCCGTATGAGAGTAACGAGGCATTCGAGGACTACAACGAGATGGTCATCCAGTATGGCTTTATTAACTTGTTCGTGGTGGCATTCCCGCTGACGCCACTTCTTGCGCTAGCCAACAATTTGCTGGAAGTCCACGTCGATGCTGTTAAACTCTGCTTCGTGCATCGCCGCCCGTTCCCCCACCCGGCAAAGGACATCGGCGTATGGTTCTACATTCTCCGATTCATGACGTACATCGCGCTCGGAACCAACTCTGCTCTCATCTTGTGGACGTCTGACTTGTTTGAAGATCAGACTGGAACTGTGAAGGCCTTCAGTTTCGTAGTTGCCTGCCAGGTTTGTTTGGTTTTGGCAGTCCTGGTTGAACGTGCAGTGCCGGACACTCCTCACGAGATCGAGCTGCTCCAGAAGCGCTACGAACATATCGTGGATGTGGTTTTCAAAGGATTGTTTGAGGGCGACAACTCGAATCTCAACGAGGTTGCGGAGCGCTTGGACCTCCAAATCTATCCCAACCATCAATGGGAAGACTCGAAACAGCATTACGCGTAGACCTCAGTCGTAGATTCGTTAAACGTTGGAGCAAAATGAACATCCTTGGGTTCATAGCACTATTCACCTCGGCGCTGAACGGCACTGGCGTACAATCGCAGCAGCGGCTTCTGATATTTGGTCGTCAACAGAAGGACGATTCGACTCGGACTCCTCCACAGAAGATTGCCTCGGAGATATGAACCCTTTAATCGCATCCAGCACGAGAGGGGTTTCCGCCATCCAGCGACTTACTTGCGCATTGTTGTCTTGACAACGCAAGCAGTACTTTAGAGTGAGGAGTACACGTAATACCACGATGTCGCCCCCATTCAGACCGGTTGGTTGCAAACACGAAAGGAGCGAACTTTTAAAGAGAAAGCAACGCAGGACATTAGCAACTGGACGCATGGAATTTCTGGTCGTGTGGTGGCTTACCTAGGGACGGAATTCGCCTCACGCTGAGCTGGTTTGCTCTGTGTGAATAGGACCTCATTCAACCGCTCGCCGAATATCTGCATTGCAAGTATCCACAAAAGTGTTAGCAGGTGCTACGGTTGTACAAGACTACACGTAATTATACCTGAGATAAGAGCACGAGGCAACGAGAAGCTAAATCCGCGAGTCCAAGTGAACTTTCAGCTTCATTTTCGTCTTGGGGCTCTCGTATGACGTTTCCACGAGCGCACAGCTGAAGCATCAATGGTCCACAGCCAACGGCCTCATCAAAGCCAGGAGAGGCCGGCGTCGTTCCAGATCCGCGCTTTCTTTCGAATTGCTGGTGAAGCAAACTCAGCAGAATTTCTGTCATAGCCATCAAATCTCCGTCCAGCGCCTTCCTATTTGAAGTGAATGTCACTCCAGCAATTATACTCTTGGTGATTCCAGCCTCGTACAATGCGTCTTCATGAATAACAGCGGAATCTATAACCATCTGGACAAGCTGAATAGCGTGCGAAGGTAAAGCGTGGAACTCGCTCGGTGTATTCAGCAAGTCCACAACTGTAGCCACCACGGTGAGGTCCTTCGCTTCATTAAGAAGGGTGGAATCGCTCGAAAGTAATCCGAAAAGCAGTTCGCTGGTCAGACTCCAAATAATCTCGAACGTAGCTTCCCGTCTACCCACAAGCTGATTGAGTTTGGGCAGAAGTACTGAGCGAATGAAGGGGTCATAGAACTCATAGTCCTCGGTATCATCGTCATAATCAAAATCCAACAGCACAGTGTGGAGAACGTGGAGGCAAGCTACCGGAATAGATGTACGGCTCCCTCGGGGCTCTAGGTTCTTCACTATGGCGGGTAACAAGTGTGTGAACAGCAGTTGCTTCTCCACCAAGACGATGCCAGTCGCTTCACTGGATCCAAATTCAAACAAGTTTCGCAAAATCTCCGTCACGTATTGACCTACTGTCGGTACTTCCTCGGCAACTCCCGGTATCCTTAAAACTTCGTCCGCAAATGATGTAAGAAGCTTGGACATCAGACGCAGGAAAAACGTAAACTGTTTGCTGTCGTTTGCGATGAAGTAGTTGAAAAGCTGCTGTCGGCAGTTGGGATTCCCTATCAACCCATCGAAAAGCTGAAAAGGTATGGACGAAATTCTAGGAGGCCGATCATCTGCATTGTTGCTTTCATCGTGTCCATTTTCGTGAGAAGAGAAACAGTCCGCACCAAGTTTCAGAGCCGTACGAATCGAGAGTTTACACACATTCAGAGCACACTGGACCACATACATTTCAAACGCCGACAGCTTCGTTTCCGATCCAGGGGTATTAGACATCTTGGCTGCGATGGAGTCCAACACCTTTTCCACACGAGCCAAGGCATCCGTTTCAACAAATTGAAGAAGAAACCTCCGATTCAATTGGACGCCCAATTGGAGCATGATTAGGCTCTTTCCTCGTAAAATAGTTAGGCTCTCGTCATCAATATCACCCCCAGAGGCGTGGTTGGATTCCAAAACTTTCAGAACTGATTCGAGTGTGTCGGTACGCTCCAGGAATAAAGTGCGGCTGGATTTGATCGCTGCAGCCTCAGTGTCTCGACAGGTATCCAACTTCATATCCAAGAAAGAGTTTACGATATTGAAAGAGGCGATTGCCAAGTCAGCAGAATCTCGTGAATCTTCGACACCTCGCCATACTGCATTCAAAACTTCCGGCTTGGCAATCAATAACATTACAGATCGTTTCAACCGAGATGGCAGCTTGGCGGCTGCTGATGGACTGCGGAGATGCCGAAAAGCCTGAGCAAGAGCTTCAGTTGTTGCTGTTCGCAATGCGACTGCCATTTTTTCATCAATTTGATCATCCAACGGGGCGGCGTATTGCAATAGTCCACGGGTTAGAGTCGATACGATCTTCTCACTTATACATTGCGGAAGCAGATAATCTCCACTGTGGATCAGCATGTTGCCCAGAGTTCTTACAGCATAGTAACGGATAAAAGTATTGGAGTCGTCAATGCGTGCAAGCACAGTCTCCACGCCATCCATAGGTAGCTCCCACTCTTGCTGCGTCGAGATGTAAAAAAGCAATTCCCCGAGACACGCCAGAGCCAACGGACGGGGCTTCAATGCAGTCATGTCGGTCGAACCTTCGTGTCGAAGTTCTGTTTGAGACCGGCCAACAACTTCCAACAGGGTCTGCACTAGTAATTGCAGCTGGTCGGGGGAGGATGGCGCAATAAATGTTGCGAATCGAAAGAGAACACCCAGAACGAGACATACCATGGATAGCATCGTCTTGTCCGATGCTGCGGAATGAGCTTCGTGTGTTAGCATTCGAATCAACAGCTTGAGGATAGAACTGTTCACAATCACGTGGGCTAGTCGGGCGTGACAGCTCAGAGAAAACAAGTACGTCATAACACTGAGCTTCTCTTGAGCGTCAGCATGCGAAGACTTGAGACTGATGTAGATCTCCTTGAGCTGATTCTCCAGTGCCTCAGTCGTGCATGACAGTAAACCTTCCGGTGCAGTAAGCGTAAACCGGAGTAGATTCGTCTGAACGCGGGGCAAGGCCTCAATCGTGATATCTTTGTTCCCGATAATAGACTTGACACGGCTGTCTGCAGCTGTGAAAATTAACTTCGAAACCTTGCGTAGTCCACTTCCTGACACGCTGGTTCGCTCAAACAAACTGCTCAGTTGTACGCACTGGCTTGGAGCATGCCGAAGTGCTGGCGGTGCAGAATGAGGGGCATTTGCACTTCTCCATCTATGCCGTGTGTCTGGAGGTTCAATCAAGAGTTCGCCGTGGGTATCATCATCGCTCCCTCCGTTATTGTTTGACGAGATACGTAGACGCCGATTAGGTGCACTCACAGGCCTAAATCCCCCTTGTCTGGTATGGTTGGTGCCATTTGCTCTAGCGAGTAAAGTGCTTGATATCTCCCCCGAGTCGGAATCTCCAGAATTCAATTCACCGTCGGCTCTGTCCTCTGATGTTGCTTCTTCTATCGAATTCAAAAGTGGTTGCTGTACGCCATTCGGGTCGTTGACGACTCCATTATGGTCAACATAACCGTTTTCACCAGGATTCGTTTGGTGTCCATCGTCTTCGCTGACGTGAACATCTGCGTCTTCGTTTTCTACCGAAGCATTACTGCTGCTGAAGTACATGTAGAACGCAGCACCAGATCAATCCAAGATTTGTGCTCACAGTAAATAAAAGGCAGGACTTACTGGGCCAACGCTGGTAAATCCCTATCAAAGATCTCCTGTGGAGGCATCTCCTGTTTCTCGAGGCGGGGCAGTTCATCCCAAAACGGGTGGTCGACTAGCTCATCCCTGGCCGAGAGTTCTCGTCAGATAAAGTTGATGGATATCCATTGCAAAGACTTTGAGCCTGGATAATATACGACGCACCAGGTGATCCGCTGATAAGGGTCCTTCACTAGCAAACGACCCAACAGGTTGCACAACTGAGGTGACATCTCGAACCCAGGGACAGGAAGCTCCACAGGATCTGTTTGAATCTATCCCGAATCCACACAAAACATTATTGGTAAGAAAATGGATCACTCCTGTCAGCTTCTGTTAGACCGTACCATTCGTGCTAACTTGGAGAAATTAGTATGTGTGAAGGGTTGCCGACCGGTTTTCATTTCGTAAAGTACGCACCCCTATACAGCACACGCTAGGTTAATCATCAGTCGTTTGTTGTTCTAAGCGTAGATGACCGTACCAGAGCCCAAAAGTCTGACGCAAAACTGTGTATTGCCGGCTGCTGGAATAATTCCGGGGCCATGTAGTGGGGTGATCCTGGAGCCAACTACTCAGTACCCAATACGTCAACTATGTAGTAGCAACAAAGCATATCACAGCATACTGATCATACCGGCTGTTCAGGTGCGGCGTCACTCCCAGGAATGCGACGTGCAAGTCCAAAATCTGCGAGCTAAACAGATTCACGATATAAGTTCCACCCTGGTAGCATTATTCAACAGCTACACTCACCTTTAGCGACCCGAACTCATCAATCATTATGCTTGCAGGCTTCAGGTCGCAGTATAAAATGCTATTGGAGTGCAAGTATTGCAGCCCAGCCACCAGCTCCATCCCGAATGTCTGCAAAAATTCGTTACGTCAATATCATCGCGAGCAACACTCTCATATACCTTTTCTAGTGCAGCACCTTTACAGTAGACTCTGGTAGCTGCTTGTCCTGTGTGATGAGGTTGAGCAAGTCTCCGCCCATGCAGTACTCGAGGATGAGCCAGATGTGATTGGACGACTCGTACCAGTCGAAGAACTTGACCACGTAAGGGCTGTCCAGCTTGTGGAGGAACGGTACTTCGTTCAGAATCTGCAACAGCATCAATAATTAATTACTTCAGAAGCAAACATCTTACTTGTTTCAATAAAATAGATAAAATCTTAAAAGGACACTGCACCTTGTCCATACGGCTCTTCGCTGTGGATTTGACAGCCACGTACTCGATGCTGCGCTTGCGTCGTGCTTTATACACGAACGAGTGAGTGCCACGCCCGATCTCATCGTAGATGTTGTAGTTCTCCATGCCGCCGAACTCGTGACCGTTGGGTAATTCTAAGAAATGTAAAAAAATGCCAGTAAAAAGAAATGGTCTTGTAGAAAAAAGATATGGTGTGCTACACACCAAACGTACGAATTTGTTAGCACCCCCACTTCAACTTGCTGTTAAAGTAGATCCGTCATTCATCGCAAGGTGCTGAGTCAGTGAGTTGCTTCTACATGACGAGGTAGTATGTGTGGCAATTGCCAATATCGAAAGCTCCTGTCGAGCGGTAAACAACAAAACAGCGGAGTGATACAGGCTTGTCAATAAATGTTGACAACCAGTACGAGGCTTTGTGCCATACGAAGAATGGTACAAACGATTCGTGTTTGGTCACTAGATTGCCGTACAAGCGTCACAGGTAGCAGAGCAGCTGGCTGGCAAGCAATAACTCCCTCGTCCGTTGTACTACATGTACTGAAGTACCAGTGCCGTTGGGGTCGAGCTCATAGTGGAACCCACTACGCGGGGGGGACTCCTTGCTTCTCTATCTAGAATCAATCTTCTCGACAATCTATTGATGCCTCCGATGCATTAGCTTAGTACATGTAGTACAGACCACTTCAACGTCTAGAGCGCTCTATTTAGGTCATCCACTGTACAAAGAATCCCTTGCGAGAAATCCACAGCATACAAACTCCAAGTTATCTTGCGCCAGCTGGTCGCTCGGTTCTTCTTCCCTTTCTTCGTCGCAGAGCCAAAAATATAAGGAAGGAAGCGCACCTCGTATCTTCTCCGCCTCCCAGCCCAGTGCCTTCCTGCTAGCCCCCCACAGAGTAACAACCAGGTACGTGCATGTAGCATCTTACCCCCTCCCGTGCGGTACCAGTTGTACAGCCCAAAGACGTCTAGAACCTGCGAACGAAGCGCTTCAAGCTGGCTTATATCACTAATTAATTTTATTCTTTTGTATTGTAATACAGCGCCACAACTTCGAACCCATGTCGTACGCTTACCTGTTCAAGTACATCATCATTGGTGACACCGGTACGTTGCTAGTTGCAGATATTAGTAGGTTTATTACGTGAAGAAATCAACTGACTGATGTCTGCAGGTGTGGGCAAGTCGTGTCTGCTGCTGCAGTTCACGGACAAGCGCTTCCAGCCGGTGCACGACCTCACCATTGGTGTGGAGTTCGGTGCACGCATGATCAACATTGAGAACAAGCAGATCAAGCTGCAGATCTGGGATACAGCGGGGCAGGAGTCGTTCCGCTCCATCACCCGCTCGTACTACCGCGGCGCGGCGGGAGCTCTGCTGGTGTATGACATCACGAGACGAGAGACGTTCAACCACCTGACTCGATGGCTGGAGGAAGCGCGGCAGAACTCCAACTCGAACATGGCCATCATGCTCATTGGGAACAAGAGCGACCTGGAGCACCGCCGCGCCGTGAGCTTCAAGGAAGGCGAGCAATTCGCTAAGGAGAACGGACTCATTTTCCTTGAGACGTCGGCCAAGACCGCAGCCAACGTGGAAGATGTACGTGTTGATGGGGTTGATACAATTGGAGAGGAGATGTTGAAGTGTTTTGTTGCAGGCATTCGTCAAGACGGCGTCTAAGATCTATTCGAACATCCAGTCAGGCGTTTGCGACGTCACCAACGAGGTGAGATCTCCTTTTTTCCAGTATGGGCAACGACAAAGAAGCAACTAATGGGTATCTGTTGTAGGCACATGGTATCAAGGTCGGAATGACGGGCTCGCCTGGCCCCGGTGGCTTCGGAAACTCGAACCCTCCGGCCAACAGGGGTTGCTGCTAAGAAGAACCAGCTACCAGTCGAGGACGTAGGAGTTTCAAATCGTTCGTAAAAGCCCGAGACAAACAGCTTTCTTTTGCACTTTTCTATGCCTATCAAATGTCGTTGTTTCTATATCACACTTTAGAACATTCAAAGAGAAAAAAAAAACTTAGATCAGGATCAGATCATGGTCACGACCCCATCGTCTTCGCTTGTGGAGCTCTCAGCGGAGGTTCTCGAGGTGCTGGAGCGCCTACTGGATGTGGAGACGCTCGTGATACTGTCGATAACCTGCCGGTCGCTTCTGGAGGCTCTACGAACTCTTATTGAGACGCGATGTAAGCGCGAATGCTTCACCACGTACTTATACCCGACCGTGGCGTCCTACCGCATGCAGGCGGCAGTTCCAGCCACTTGGAGAGAATTATACGCTGTATTTAGCAGTCTAACGCACTTGCGCTGGGAAGTTTGTCGAGGTGACGGGGCGTCGTCATCGCTTCGAACTCTCAAGACCGACAATCAAGAGTACGAGGTGGACACGACCGCCAGCTTCTTGCTGCGCAGTGGAGGCCACTATTGGTTCAGTGTTCTACAGGCCAGAGTATCGGATGCAACGCTAGGAGAGCAAGAGATAAAGGAAACTCCTGCCAAGACTGGACGACTCGAAGCGCTTCCGTTTTTACAGTCTCCGCAGCAGGTTTCGATGGGGAAATGGGAGAAGATCCGGGCAGCAGGGAAAGGACCTTGTCCACGACGGAACCACTCCATGACCTGCTTGTCCAATGCACTTTGTGTTCGTGAAGTGACGAAGGCAAGTGGGGAAGAAGAGGAAAATCTGAACGTCCGACGGGTTATTTTCTTTGGCGGACAGTCGGAAGGGATTCCGTTTGAAGCGTTTGGAGACCTTCATCTCTTGTGTATTGAGGAAGTAGAGCCGAGTAGATCGAGAAAGGCACGTGCTACGTGGGTGGAGCCCAAAGTGACGGGTATAGCGCCTTCCCCTCGTTGTGGACATTCAGCAACGTTGCTCTCTTCTGATCTGGTATTGATCACGGGTGGCAGCATGGGAGTATCGCCGATACTCTATATGGACGTATTCCTACTGCACGTTGAAGATTGTGCAGGTGAGCCGAGCGTACGATAGAGATAGTAGGCATCTACTAACTTTGTTTTGGATTGTTTTCGACAGATTTTCGATGGTCAACACCGTCTTGCAACTCGAAAATACCAACAGGTCGATCGTTGCATGATGTTTATCGGTACGTGGGGGCTTCCACGCCTTGTGTAAGAAGTACGCTAACTATTTCTCTCTACTAGGGTCTCGGCTAGTGAAGTTATTATCTATGGAGGACGACAGGTATGTTTTCAATTGCACAGGATCAAGTCGTTCCTTCAGCTAATTGCTCGTGTTTGTGGCAGATCCGGCAGTCGAATGGTCTGTTAGACGTTCACAAGTTGCAAGTCACCGCCGATGCAGACGCTTTGGACAATCCCCAGTACTCGATCGAGTGGTCTGTGCCTCGGTTGTCCGGTTCGCTGCCCTGTTCACGTAGAGGACACAGCACAAACACGATCGGCCCGAACCTGCTTCTCTTCGGAGGCCAAGACGAGTCCACCGGTCAGTTGCAGAACGACGTCCGCGTGCTTCACATTCTGCAGCAAAGATGGAGACGCCTGGATGTCCCCGGGGAAGCTCCGTGCTCTCGACGCGGCTTCAAGAACCAGTTTTTCGGCACGACACTCGTCATTTCCAGCGGCTTCGTGCGCTCCACACAAGCAGGTAAAGTCGACCGCCAACTGCCAGACAGCGACGTCCACGTCTTGTCGCTGCTATAAGCTTTGATAGGTGCGTCTCTCAAGTTAGCTGCTTCCTTTCTCAGGACCCGCGATGGGTCCACCAGCCAAAAGCCCCAAAAGCTCTGCTATGTCCACCAATATCGTGTACAGGCTGTCGCCCTCGTTGAGCCTCAAACGTTCAAAGCCAAGGCATGTGTCGTGCCTGTCGTGATCTGCGCACCGTCCCGAACTTCCGCAGTGTGCTGAGTCGCTCCAAGGTGCCGAAAAAGCTGGAAAACATCAAGTACGTGCCTAGCGTTTACACCGAAAGCGACCCGTTCCTGCGCAAACTGTCCAAGAACTCGGCATTCCGTGGACTCTACCAGACTGTCAAGCGCATGGTGTCTCCTGGATCCAACAGCGAAGTGAGCGGCGAACGACTGAAGCAAGTGTACTTTTGGCTGCGATTTGCTCGTATGGGAGTGTTTGGGCATTTCAAGACGCACCCAGTATTCGAAGGGCTGATGAAGAGCATGGTGGAGATAAAGGACAAGGAACGTCGTGGCGTTGGCAAGCAGAACATGCAGTACTCTCGGGCACTGGACGATTTCATGCAAGGCCTGGCGCAGATATCCACCGAGGCGTTCGAGCTCTTCGCAGGTCAGTTTTGCGGTCGTACGCTGCGTTCGCAGAAGGTCAAGCGGCGATCCACCAGTGCAACCCCAGTCTTCACAGCGCAAGCAGCTATCGGATCCGTGCCTGCACCTGTTGAGGACCCTACCGCAACTCAGCACCAGCATTATCTCATGCCACCGGACGATCTGTTAGGCGGACGAAGCTTGTCTACTGAGGAGAGCCAACGCTTCATGGACCGTATGCTGGACGAGGTGCGGCTTTCAGTGAGTCGGGAGATGCAGCTCGCAGAGGAGGAAGGGCGTCGCGGATTGGAAAATTCTGTTGAGCAGCAGACGAACGAAGACGACGGCCGTTTAGGTCCCGAGACGTATCTGAACGACGACGGGAGATTTACTACCACGGGCAAGTTAAAGTGGGGGTGCTAACAAATCCGTACGTTTCGTGTTCACACCAGGGATTGGTAGCAGAATGCGAATTAGTACTAATAGTACTAAATCAATTTAGTATTATTACTTTAGTAGTTAGTAGATTGGTGCAAGTGCAGCGTTTAGTAATAAGCCAAATTATCAGTCGTTCAAAAGATGCGATTAGTAGTATAAAACTGCTAAATCTTAGAAGGTCGCAATGGGTAAACTTCCGCCTAAGATCTCGCTCTTGGCTGCTTTCCCCCTCATTTCGCGTTTGGCTGAGTCAAGAGAACAGCGATAAAGTGCTCGAAAGCCGGTGTGACTTTGATTATCTATCGACTGCATATCCGTGTACCATTTGCGGCCGTCACGTCCACCACGTCTGTAGCAATGAGCTATGCGTGGACGCTCCTTTCTCTAAATAGTACGCCCTGAAATATCTACGATGCTGGAGTATTTCCTAATTAAGACTATTGCTGTTTGTTTGTTTTGCTAGTTTCTGTAGTGAAGATTGTGTCCGCCGTTTTCGTAGCGTGGAAATTGAAATTGAAATTGTTGCGGTTTAGTCGGCTACCTACACCCGAAGACGCGCGCAGCTGCATCTTCGCCTACGGAGAGTATGTCAAGAGACATACACCCGCGGTAGGCGCCCTAGTCACTTGTATGTGACGCCTCATACCTACACATGCAAAAATATAAAGTAAAATGAGATATCTCCCCTACTATCTTCCTGGGCTCTCTTATTCTGCAAGCGCACGTGCACGGTTCGTATGCCACACCGTTTTCGTAGCGTGGACGGTGCCGGATATGAATCCACTTCGAGCAGCATTTCCGGGATTTCGCCATCCAGCCAGGCTACAATGTTAGACACAGCGCCAGACCCCGGGCTTGAACTTGAAGCGGAGCCAGGGCAAAACTCAGAGAATGACATTCCTGCTTTCATCACGCACCATGTTCAGCGTGGAAAAGACTGTTCGGCAGGTCATTCACCAACTAGACAATCCAGTCAAGCATCTCAATTCTATCTACACTCACATATGTATGATTTGCGCTGGCGACGAGAAGAAAACATGGAAGCAAGCGCTTTGCCGGGTGGCTTCGACTGCAAATGCCAAGTCGCACATGTACCGAAAGTATGTTGACCATGAGATCGGTGAGCAAGAGCGCGTGCTTCATGAGGGGCGTATCAACCGTTTGCATCGCATCCGACGACGAGCTGGATCTCTTGTGCGGCGAGCAGGTATCAGTCCAACCGGAACAACACCTGACCGATTCTGCGCTAAATGCGGACGCCGAAGCACTCCAAAAAAAGTGGCTTGATCTACGCGTCGAATGGGTGAGCTTCGTGAAGGACCAATATGCCGAGGACGCCGAAAAGCGCTCTGCCGTCTGAGAACGAGGAATAAAGTGGATGAGAGTGTCTGGAACGTCAAAGAGCTTTGTAAGCATGTGGACGTCTGTGTATGGCAGAGCAACAGCTTATTCTGCACCAACCGGCGAGTGCATGGTGAATTAGTACTACGGATTAGTACTAATCAGCGTTAGCAGTTTTGATTTTGCTGCCTTATATTATTATTACAAAATTAGCAGTTCATCAGGTTAGGCTCCAATAGTATTATCATTTTTAGGCCAAAATCCCAACTGCTACCAATCCCTGGTGCACACCATATCTATTTTCTTCAAGACCATTTCTTTTTACTGGCATTTTTTTACATTTCTTAGAATTACCCAACGGTCACGAGTTCGGCGGCATGGAGAACTACAACATCTACGATGAGATCGGGCGTGGCACTCACTCGTTCGTGTATAAAGCACGACGCAAGCGCAGCATCGAGTACGTGGCTGTCAAATCCACAGCGAAGAGCCGTATGGACAAGGTGCAGTGTCCTTTTAAGATTTTATCTATTTTATTGAAACAAGTAAGATGTTTGCTTCTGAAGTAATTAATTATTGATGCTGTTGCAGATTCTGAACGAAGTACCGTTCCTCCACAAGCTGGACAGCCCTTACGTGGTCAAGTTCTTCGACTGGTACGAGTCGTCCAATCACATCTGGCTCATCCTCGAGTACTGCATGGGCGGAGACTTGCTCAACCTCATCACACAGGACAAGCAGCTACCAGAGTCTACTGTAAAGGTGCTGCACTAGAAAAGGTATATGAGAGTGTTGCTCGCGATGATATTGACGTAACGAATTTTTGCAGACATTCGGGATGGAGCTGGTGGCTGGGCTGCAATACTTGCACTCCAATAGCATTTTATACTGCGACCTGAAGCCTGCAAGCATAATGATTGATGAGTTCGGGTCGCTAAAGGTGAGTGTAGCTGTTGAATAATGCTACCAGGGTGGAACTTATATCGTGAATCTGTTTAGCTCGCAGATTTTGGACTTGCACGTCGCATTCCTGGGAGTGACGCCGCACCTGAACAGCCGGTATGATCAGTATGCTGTGATATGCTTTATTGCTACTACATAGTTGACGTATTGGGTACTGAGTAGTTGGCTCCAGGATCACCCCACTACATGGCCCCGGAATTATTCCAGCAGCCGGCAATACACAGTTTTGCGTCAGACTTTTGGGCTCTGGTACGGTCATCTACGCTTAGAACAACAAACGACTGATGATTAACCTAGCGTGTGCTGTATAGGGGTGCGTACTTTACGAAATGAAAACCGGTCGGCAACCCTTCACACATACTAATTTCTCCAAGTTAGCACGAATGGTACGGTCTAACAGAAGCTGACAGGAGTGATCCATTTTCTTACCAATAATGTTTTGTGTGGATTCGGGATAGATTCAAACAGATCCTGTGGAGCTTCCTGTCCCTGGGTTCGAGATGTCACCTCAGTTGTGCAACCTGTTGGGTCGTTTGCTAGTGAAGGACCCTTATCAGCGGATCACCTGGTGCGTCGTATATTATCCAGGCTCAAAGTCTTTGCAATGGATATCCATCAACTTTATCTGACGAGAACTCTCGGCCAGGGATGAGCTAGTCGACCACCCGTTTTGGGATGAACTGCCCCGCCTCGAGAAACAGGAGATGCCTCCACAGGAGATCTTTGATAGGGATTTCCCAGTAAGTCCCGCGCTTTATTTGCTGCGAAGTTAGCACTTTTAAGTGCTGATCTTGGATCTAGTGCTTCGTTCTACCTCAGCAGCATTGCAGCCAAGGTCCGGCAGAACGTACGTTTGCTTCAAGACCGACGAGAAGAGTCTGTCCCATAACGCAAGCTAGACTGGCGTAAACGCTCCGGGTGAGATCCGGTCGACGGATTATTATCTTTGGCGGACAGTTGGAAGGGAATTCCGTTTGAAGCGTTTGGAGACCTTCATCTCTTGTGTATTGAGGAAGTAGAGTCAAGCAGATCGAGGAAGGCTCATGCTATGTGGGTGGGGCCTAAAGTGACGGGCCAAGCGCCTTCCCCTCGTTGTGGACATTCTGCAACGTTGCTCTCTTCGGATCTGGTATTGATCACGGGTGGCAGCATGGGAGTATCACCAATACTGAACATGGACGTATTCCTACTGCACATCGAAGATTGTGCAGGTGATTCCAGTGTACGGTGGAGATATTAGGCATTTACTAACTTTGTTTGTCGATGGTCAATACCGTCTTGCACCTCGAAAATACCAACAGGTCGATCGTTGCACGATGTTTGACAGCTTTGAGTGCTGGCAAAGTCGACCACCAACTGCCACAGCGACGTCCACGTCTTGTTAGCCTTTGATTGGTAGGTGCCCCATCTCGTTGAAGTTAGCTGCTTCCTTTCTCAGGATCCGCGACGGTTCCTCCACAACGGAATTCAGCCAAAAAGCCCCACAGCTCAGCCATGTCGACCAAGATCGTGTACAAGCTGTCGCCTTCGTTGAGCCACTTGCTGGGCAAGAAAGCGCTCACACGTCCAGCGGCAATTAAGGAGTTGTACGTCGTCCAGTGAGTGGAACACTGGAGATGGTCTCACTTGACGCTTGTGTCTCTGACAGCTGGGCCTACGTGAAGGAGCACGAACTGCAGGATCCAAAGGACGGCCGTGTGATCCACCCCAACAAGGAGATGAAGGACGTCTTCCGAGTGGACCAGATTGGCTTCACGCAGGTCATGGGGCTGGTCTCCAAGCACCTGGAGAAGCTGCCAGAGCAGTCCAAACACGCCTAAGCTCACGCCGAGAGACTTACCGACTATTTGCATCACATTCGATCCATAATAAGTTGCATTAAATCTCTGTGGTGAGCACACCGTCGTCGTTCAGATACGTCTCGGGACCTAAACGGCCGTCGTCTTCGTTCGTCTGCTGCTCAACAGAATTTTCCAATCCGCGACGCCCTTCCTCCTCTGCGAGCTGCATCTCCCGACTCACTGAAAGCCGCACCTCGTCCAGCATACGGTCCATGAAGCGTTGGCTCTCCTCAGTAGACAAGCTTCGTCCGCCTAACAGATCGTCCGGTGGCATGAGATAATGCTGGTGCTGAGTTGCGGTAGGGTCCTCAGCAGGTGCAGGCACGGATCCGATAGCTGCTTGCGCTGTGAAGACTGGGGTTGCACTGGTGGATCGCCGCTTGACCTTCTGCGAACGCAGCGTACGACCGCAAAACTGACCTGCGAAGAGCTCGAACGCCTCGGTGGATATCTGCGCCAGGCCTTGCATGAAATCGTCCAGTGCCCGAGAGTACTGCATGTTCTGCTTGCCAACGCCACGACGTTCCTTGTCCTTTATCTCCACCATGCTCTTCATCAGCCCTTCGAATACTGGGTGCGTCTTGAAATGCCCAAACACTCCCATACGAGCAAATCGCAGCCAAAAGTACACTTGCTTCAGTCGTTCGCCGCTCACTTCGCTGTTGGATCCAGGAGACACCATGCGCTTGACAGTCTGGTAGAGTCCACGGAATGCCGAGTTCTTGGACAGTTTGCGCAGGAACGGGTCGCTTTCGGTGTAAACGCTAGGCACGTACTTGATGTTTTCCAGCTTTTTCGGCACCTTGGAGCGACTCAGCACACTGCGGAAGTTCGGGACGGTGCGCAGATCACGACAGGCACGACACACGCCTTGGTTTTGGGCGTTTAAGCGGTCGTTGTGGTCTGTAGCGGGAACGAAGCGCTTGCAACGCAGACTCCGCACGCAACGGCCTTCCTTGTCCACCCGCCAGAGACACTCGCTAAACACAGCGTCCTGCAGGATCAGTCGCTGTTCCTCGTCCAACTTGTCCACGATGCGAACCTTCCTGTCGTTGCCGAACACCCGCGGGAACAGCTCACGTGCTATAACGTAGCGAGGTCGGCTGCCTCCGACAAGCTGAACAGCATTCGACACGTAGGCCTGTACGTTCTCGTCACGAAGCCCAGTACACGGCACGTGGTCGGTTGGCATCACTGCGTCTTCAATACCGGGCTCCTTGCTTTCAGGGGAAGTAAACTCCGAGAGGAACGCCACAGCGCCTGGGTCAGGTTCCATTTGATCTTCGGCATCTTTCGCTTCATCAGCAATTGTTTCACTCCCTTCGCCAGTAATGGTAAGTCCTTCCGAGTCTGTGGATCCGTTTACTATAAGGGAAATATCACGTTGCTGATACGACTCCGATGATAGTGACCCCTCTGTAGATGGCATCAACCCTTCACCAGTGCTACCGGATTGGTGTACATGGCTTTGCATTGCTGCAGACGAAGGAAACGCTCCCAGATCTACGTCTTGTATGTCTCCAATGGATAAATGAGGCAGAGTGCTGAGACCAACAACGGAAGGATCCAATAAATGCACAAATCCATCATCACTGGTCACCCGCACCGCAGTCGAGTTGGTACTTTCGTAGAGCGAAGTCCCTGGCTGATCCTGACCCGTTCTGCTGGTTTGAGGAAGCAATTTCCGTTTGCTAGGTAGCACCGACCTGGATGTCAGCAACTGCCTCTGCTTCCGCCCACCCAGGTGCCTCTGAAAGAACTCACACGCCTCTGGTGACAACTCCGTGAGGGAACGCATGAAGGAATCAAGAAGATCGCTGTACGTCATGTTCTGCAGTCCAACCCCTCGCTGCTCCTTGTCCTTCAGCCGCACCATCGCCTCGGTTAGTCCAAGCAGCGCTGGGTGTGAGTCAAAATCACCTGAAAGTCCCATTGTAGCCATCTCCATCCACGTATTCAGCGTTCCTGGGATATCGGCCAGTGCCAAGTCACGCAGCACTCGCGCGTACGGCTCTTTCATGTCAAACTCCGATTCCAGTAGCGAGCACACGCGTCCAGAGCAAAATTTGCGGTTAATTGGGTTGCGTGGGGGTCCGGGGCGCGTTGCGATCTTGTATTTTGTAGCGGCAGCAGTTCTCAGAGCCGCGTTACTCCGAAGAGCATTACAAGACACGCATCGGACGTCATCCTTTTCCGAATCGATAACTCCAAGACAATCTAAACTCCGCACGGAGTTCCCGTCCTTGTCCACAAACCACAGCGCTTCGCCCTCGATTACATCGTGCAACAACAGCTTTTCAGCCTCCAGAAGCTGCTGCTTCAGCTTAGGCTGTCGTTTCTTCGTGCCACTTTGACTGCTTGAATGCTCCAGTTCCCCATTACCTTCTTCAGCGTGATCGTACTCGGAATCGTCAGGGAAAAGATGCGGGAAAAGTTCTCGCGCGATTTTCTGGCGATGTCGCGCGCCTCCTGTCAGTTGAATCGCAGACGTCACAAACGTATTCATGCGTTCGTCCCGAAGTCCAGGACAAGGCAGCAATCCACGCGCACGGGCGACATCCCACCGGATTTCACGCGGGAAACTCTTCTTGCTTTTGCGTGATTGTAACAACGCGTTGGCGGAAGTGGGTGGTCTCATGAGGACTCCAGCCGAAATCATCGTCCTCGCTGCTGCTGTCGGTGACGAAGATGTCCGTTTCTTCTTACTCGCTGCACTTGCCACTGTTGAGGCTGGTTTTGCCCGCTTCTTCGGCTTCTGCTTGTCTGCCACGTGCACCAAAAACTGTCCAGGCTGCCAGGGTGCTCCTAGAAGCACTATCCTCGAGCATTTACACTCCGCGAACCGACCATCAGGCGTAATCCGCATGAAATGAGGATTATCACGCAGCGTCACTGCACCTTTGTACTTCCTCACGATCTCGTCTGGGGAATTTTCAGCAGGCGGAGCGATGACCTTCTCCCCATTTTCCTCCGTCCCAAACTCCCGCCGTAGTATACTTTCCACCGATTGTAGCGAGTATTCTCCACTGTCAATCTCCTCTTCTGTATCTCCTGCTTCTGCTTCCTGTTCGATAGCTTCTTTTCCAGCGTCCTGTTCACCTGTCTCAGCCTCTGCATCTCCTTTCTGACCTTCCTGTCCACCCGAATCTGCCCCCACTCTCTTCCTCTTCTTACTGGATCTCTGTCTCAAGAAGCTGCAGTTTCTACTGGCCACGTGCTGCTCGAACTTGAGTATATACCACGGCGGATTGAGTCTCACACTCTTCCCGCACTTGCAGCCTACAGAACGTCCATCCGCCGACACAGAGGCCACTACAGGGTGCTCCTGCAGCGCCAGCATCTTGTCTTCTCTTCTGGAATAGTGGACGGTCCCATTTCTTAATACTTCGTAGGCACTGGGTTTGTTCTGCTGCTGTTCACTTTCCTGTGGAGCTTCTAAAGGTGCATTTGGCTCGTTCTGGGACTCATTTCGAGCTAAAAAAGCGCGTATCTGCAGCGAATTGAGCTCCAAACTCATGTCCATGCCGCTCATGGCCATATCGGCGAAGGCTTCGGCGTTTAAGTCGTGCTCGTCGCCCTCTTCGATGATGCTCAAAGGGTTGGCCGAGTCCTCGCGCTCCATGGGGTAAAACAAGTTCATCGACGGCGGTGCGGGGGCTGTAGCTGACGCTGTAGACGGAGAAGGGGCTTGCGACGCACTGGACGACGTCGTGACCGCTGTGGACACCGCAGAGACCGGCGCATCGGCCTCGTCCGTCGACACCTTTCGCCGCTCCATGAAAAAAATATACACTTAATTGTGTATACTTCACATCCATTCCATTCGTGCAACATAACTAGAATAGGACCTGTATACACAATTGGGTGTGAATGGAATGAACGTCAAGTATACATGTATATATAATTGGGCCAAAAATACCCATATGTAAAGCTCTTCCGATAGCATTACCGTATTTTCGTAGTCCTAAGCGTCGCTCAGCAACAACATTATAACCAATGAAATAACCAGAAATGTATCATATGTTGTTTGTTCGACTCTATGTCACAAAGTTATTTTAAGGCTGAGGACGAGGTAAAATGCCGCACAAACAAACTCTCGACTCAAGCCTCACGCATCTCGGTGTCTACTGCTAATGGTTTGGCCACGCATCACGGGGAACGGCCGAAATCGAAGGACATATAAGAGAATAGCAGTTGACTACACACACAAGCGCAACGTAATAGACTACTTAGAGGGAGGGCACGACCTTGACGCAACAATCGAGTTCTTCTACGGTGCACTCACAGGCAAGAATAAGGGAGCCAAGAAAAAGCAAATCAACAAATGGGTGAAGCAAACACAACACATTCGATCGATGTGCGATAGCGGTCGCGGGATCCACCGCAATCTACGCATCGTAGGCATCGGCACGGTCCTTCCTTCTGATGCTGAATCAGATCTGGTGCTGTGGATTAACTCACATCGGAAAGATAGCGCCCCTGTTTCGCGCTTGATGCTCGAGTTACAAGCCAAAGAAATAGCGAAAGAGTGTGGTCTAGGGGGGAAATTTGCGGCGTCTGGCACGTGGACCAAGCGGTTCTTACGCAGAAATAAACTCTCTCTGCGGTCTCGAACACGCCAAGGGCAGACAACCCCAGAAGATGCTGTTGAAGCTGCTCAAGCCTTTCGTGCGACTGTCCTCCAGACGATCGTCGAGAAGAAGTGCGTACAAGTGCTTAATGCTGACCAAACCGGTACCGTTTTGCTTAAATTTTACATGCAATTTATATTTTCTAATTATCTGTAGCTGTTTTCTTTGAGTATTTACCCAAACAGACAATCACCACTCGAGGAGCCAAGACTGTATGGGTAAAATGTTCGAATAAAGACAAAAGCAGGGCAACGGTAATGTTGTTAGCCGACTGGGAAGGAAAGAAGTATCCCCCATTTATGATGTTCAAGAGTACTCCAGCGACGACGAAAGAGAAATGTGAAGCCAACACTTCTGCACGAAATGGGTTCGGAACTACCGTTTGGAGAGAAATTTCAGCACTACAAAAGGATACAAATTCCCAAATTTATGGAAACAAGTGTGCCTGGTGGAATTCAGAGTTGTCGCTCAAGTTTCTCGAGTATCATTTCGCCGGCCGCGAGAACATTGACGACAACATACTCCTTCTGTGGGACGACTTCAGCGGTCATTGGACCGCTGAAGTCGTAGAGTACGCCGCATCGCTGAATGTAATTCTTCTCAAAGTCCCTCCAACATACACGTACGTCTGCCAGCCTGCAGACGTGTCGTGGAACAAACCCTTTAAATCGGGTCTCCGTTCGAAGTGGATTTCACGTCTTCGTGAACAACTAGCAGCTTGCCATGCGGGGGAGAAGCGTCGAGCGACAAAACGAGCCAAGTTGGACAAGGATATCACTCGTGCTCGTATAGATTTAGTTTAGGCCGAAGCTGACCAGGAGGTGGCACAACTGCGAAATGACCACGTGGAGGAGCCGTTCAAGCTACAAGCCCCTAACAGAAAGGATATAGCACGATGGGTGGCGTCTTGTTGGGGCGATTTGACACCAGAGACGATAACAAGCGGGTTTAGACGCGTTGGCATCTTAAATGACACTCGCTGCTGCGAAGGCGAAGTGGATAGCGACAAGATCGAGAGTAGCATTGTTGAAGAACTAGAGAGCTGTCGTCTTGCGGGTGAGTCAGTCGATTCTGACGACGATACATCCGATAGTGAGCTAACTAGCGATAGCGAAGATGATGAAAACTAGATATGGCGATAAAGCGAAACCCGGTAGTATCTAGTGCTTAGTAAAATGAAGCTTTCTACCGCTAAATCTCTACTAAGAGATCGTATGCTTATCATTGGGATGTGTAGATCATGTTGGTAGGCTGACGCTTAGGACTACGAAAATACGGTACCCTGAGTGATATCTGCGTTAACCCCTTACTTCCCAGGAAAAAAGCTTGGGTATATTTTTGCCCTTATGTTGGAGGTCCAACATAAGAATATATGAAAGTTTGTATAGGCTGGATTTTTGCATGGCTATGTTGGTTGGATGATACAGAACTGTCTCGAACTAAAAACGTGACATATTTAACATTGCAGGCCTATGTTGGCTAAATATCTTAGGATAGTTGAGGTTATGATGGCTAAGTCAACATACGGCCTGTACGTTTTATCAAGAACGCATTTTTTGTGACCATTGCATACGATCACAAGAGAGTAAAAAGGACAATAGTAAGCATGTTTCCATTGATTGCAGACAAAAAGAAAGCACTACTATTCGCTACAACCTACATGTTCATAGGCTTCACTACATGTATCTGACCTCTTCCTCCTCCTGTTCGATCGCCAAACGACGTTGTTCTTCTTGTCTGGGTGCTCTGCGTACATCTAAAAATGAGAAGTTTACGACAGCTATACTAAGTACTAGTAAGGCGATTTTATGCTGATTCGTGGATTTGCCACTTCTTCGAGGGCCAAAAACAATGCATATTTTTACTCCTTTTTTCTATTTATCTGTCAAGGGCCAGTTCTACTCATGGGTGTGGTACACATATTACCTCCTATATTAACTATAGATGATATTAATGAGGTTTTGTGTATGACATTAGATATGTGAAAAAAAACACTAATGTATCCATGTATCTATTGGTGGCTGCTAGAAATCACAACCTTGCTGGTTGCTAAATTCTCAATCACAACTCAATTCTCTCCTTCATCGACAAGCCTTCCTCTACAAGATTACTCTACTTTTACATTATCTCAGTTGTTTTTTATGATTTTAATGTGATAAAAAAAACGAGAGCCATTCAAAACTTATTTTGTATCGAATGCAACAATCCGCGGTCCAATTGCATGCCTAGAAGAAAGTTTTGATACTGATCTCAACAACGCCGTGCTAGCACGGGGAAGCTCTAGATTTTAAACTACCGGTAGAGCGGATTGATACAGTAGTACATGTAGTTTGAGATTATATATAATAATTTTTGCAGGAATTATTGGTTGTTGCTTGTGTGAGTGAAATTCATGACCATATGCGTCATTTTAAAATATCCCGAGAATTAGTTTTTGCATTGCGCATATTTATTTTGATAAAAGTGAATGTGTGATTGGGGTCACAAAGCAACTTTCGATATTTTTATTATTTATGAATTACGTATATTTACTTTTGCAAAAAATATTGGATGTGTTGAGTCACAAGCAACATTCGCTTGAAACATGAAATGATTGTACCATGAGCACATCTGTGAAAATCTGGTTTAGTGCAATCATTTAAAAACTCAGACCTCCAGTCTGATCGTCGTAACAACTCTGGATTAAAATCCAGAGAACACTCATTGCAGTTATCATAGGAATAGGAAGTATAATTTTTATCACTTTCAACCAAAATCTCACCGGCTGAAAAAAACTAACCCTGTGCATATGTCTTTTTTTCGTGTTCAATGTTCTCTTGATTTCACTATCAGGAGCTATTGACAGGGCATATATACAAATAACAAGTATATCAATCGCTTATGTTGTACCTCCAACATAACATAGATGCAGCAAAAAGAGTGAAGCAAGCTATACACCTCTTATGTTCTACGGTACCTCGAACTCGCCCTGCCAAGTGACTGCCGTCACGCAGTATTTCCAGAACAGCATGGACCATTTCGAAGTGTACGATTCCTACAGCCTTGTAGACAAGCACTTGCGCAACTGTGTGAACGCCCAACGATGGTGCCCATACCTCAGTTACGGCCCTGACGTTCCAATAGTTGTCGACGTTCGGACGGTCAAAGTTGAGATTGGAGTCACACAGTCGTGGGGATGGCACAAGATAGCTCGACCACAAGATGATATCGATATGGGCTGGGTGAATCTTTATTCATTTCATTGAAAATGACCGCGAATTTATTGCGATGCAGAGTAGCTGTGGCTTGCCAATATTTGATGCAGACGGAGAAATTATCAAGACGAACAGTGGATTTCAAGACACCTCCATCTACTCACTATTCGAGCACTGAGGAACTACTCGCGGAGGGAGGCAGTGATCAGCGCATCCGTTAAGATTTGGCCGACATCGACCCGTGGCGTTTCTGCTTCAATCCTCCTCAGCGCAGCGCGTTGCTGGCTCCTCATACATTGCTGCAGGCGGTCATGTTGGTCGTGGAGATACGCTAGGCGCTCGGGATCTTCGACTCCAGCTCGTTGCAATCGGGTTTTCTCCAGATCTTCAACGCGGCGGCATTGCTGACGATAGCGAGCGTATTCTTTGCGTTGCTCCATGCGTAGTAAGTCGCGGCGGGCTTCGATGTCTTGTCGTCGGCGAATGTCCTGCCGCGCAACGGTAGCCTTCGCCTCTTTGCGTCCAGCTTCAAGGCGTCTCGTGTAGTTTTGGTACAGCGTGAAGAGTCTGTCGCCTTGAGCGTCAGTGCACACGAACTCGAAATTCGTAGTGTTTCCGGAGAAGCCCAGGCGCACTGCTTCTCGGCCGAGATACTTGCGCAGACCAAGTTCGAGTTGCTGGAGCAGGTACGGGTCACAAGGAAGGCCATAAATGGCAAGAGCGAAAACAGGATCCAGCTCTTCTTTGGCTGGGAAACCAGTCTTTAGACTGTGGGTAACCACCTGGTCCAAAGCCGTTTGGGCTGTCTGCTGCGTGTATCCGAACTTGGCAGCAAATTTGTTTTCGAAGTCACCAAAGTTTTCCCTTGGAAGGCCAAAACACGCCCCCGTTGTAGTCCGTTCGACGACGTTGTGGGCGATTCGTCGTGTTAGAGGCGCTAGACGCAGTAGATAGAGTAGGCACCTTCTTCGCAGGTCAGGGTGCTGAGTAGTCAAGCGGGTATTTGGTCGTATAAGAACAATTGGACCGCGCAAGTCTTCGCGCTCGATTGCGTCCTGCTCGTCCATTTCGATTCTGACGAGTTTCCTCTTGTGTCCCTATCTGTGTTTTGCTTCTTGCCTTTGGACCTGCAAGTACGCCATTTCAGCCACAAAACCCCAGCGGAAAGCTCTGTCAAGCCGGTATCCCTGGGCGAAAGATCGGTCAAACCAGGAGCGAAGGTGGCGACAGCAAGAAACTCCAGACCTTTACTATGCAAGCCTTTGTCGACGTGCTTCTGAGGGTGACATCACCAGTGGTGATTCACCACCCGTTCGTGTTTCGAAAATCTCGCTACTTCACAGACACGCCAGTTTGAATGCCAAGTACGAGAAGTTTGTAGGATCCACCGAGTCAACAACGAGGCCACCTTCTGTGAACTGGCGGCAGGCCACTACCATTTCGGGTGTTTCTCCATTGTGATGGTGGTGCGCACAAAAGCGTCCAAGCCTCCAAGTCCTTCCTCTTCGTGCTGACCTTCGTCTTCACCATGCGCTCCTCGAGCTCCGCCATGTCGACAATGTCGCTCAACCGACAACGATCAGCACAACAATGACGTGCTTGTTCGCTGCTCGCAAAGTCTTGACTCGGCCTTCCAGCAATAAATGAATCTGGAATTTGTAGTCCAAGTGACTGAGGCCAAAGCTGATAAATGTCGAGAATGACGCGCTCGGAGCTCGACGAAGAGCTGGTCCGGCCAAACGGGAATGAGTCAACGATTGTGTAGAAGCTGAATGGCCGATGTTGCGGCAGGATTCCACTGGTGACAGCGCTATCGCCGTGTGTTGGACTGTATTTCGTTCGACCTGAATTTCAAGATTTCAAGACAAGCATATTAGACTTCATCCTTACTCACTAAATCGTGTTCTTCGGAACTACTCCAGCATCTGGGAGGCAGCAATGAGCGCATCCGCTAAGATCTTGCCGACGTCAACCCGTGGTGTGTCGGACGCAACCTTCTTGATCGCAGCGCGCTGCTGATCCCTCATATACGTTTGCAGGCGGGCGTGCTGGGCGTGGAGATTCGCCATCTGCGTTTTCATCTCGTCCCCTTCGACTCCATCTCGTTGCAACCGAGTATGCTGCTGAGTTTCCACGCGACGGCACTGTTGAACGTAGCGAGTGTACTCTCTGCGGAGGTTCTTGCGTTCTAAATTGCAGCGGGTTTCAACGTCTTGTTTTCGGCGAGTGTCCTCCTGCGCAACCGTATCCAATGCCTTTTTCCGCCCTGCTTCGAGACAATCCGTGTACTTTTGGAAAATCTCGAAGAGCTTATCGCCTTGCTCGTCGGTATACACGTGCTCAAATGTCTCCGTGTACTGCCCTAGGCGCACTGATTCCCGGTCCAGACACTTGCGCAGGCCATGTTCGAGTTTCTTGAGCACGTCCGGATCATCAGGAAGGCCACAGATGGCAAGAGTGAAAACTGGATCCAGTTCTGTTGTGACTGGAAACCCAGTAGTTAGGCAGTGGGCAACCGCCTTTAACAAAGCCGTTTTGGCTGTCTCCTGCGCGTATCCGAACTTGGCAACAAATTTGCTTTCGAACTCGCCAAAGTTTTGTCTGGGAAGGCCGAAATAGTTCCCCGCTGCAGTCCGCTCGACGACGCCAGCCGCATTCCGTAGTGTTAGCGGCGCTAGGCGCAGTAGATAGAGCAGACAACTCCTCTGCAGGTAAGGGTGCTCAGCAGTCACGCGGGTATGTGGTCGTAGAAGAATAATGCGACGGCGGAGATGGTCGCGCTCGAGTTTGTCCATTTTGATTCTGTTTAATTGCTTTTGCCTTGGACGATTGGTAGCCATCTGTTTATTTTTTTTTGTGGAAGTTAGGACCAGCAATGACACGATGTAGCCATTTCCATGGGGCAAGTCAGGGGCTTTTAACAGCCAAGCAAACGCATCAGCCGAGCATGAAACACCATATTCGACGATTCCCCCGTCCTTTACCATTCAACCCTTGGTCGCCTTGACGAACCATGGCCGCGTAAAAAAAGATCTGACTGGTAAAATTCTCTGGATATTTTACTTGCGAAAGTAATGGAATGGGTTCAAAATTCACCAAGTTGAAGAGCTCGCGCCCCTTCATGTGCACAGCAGCCTCCAAGCTCTTCCTGTTCGTTTTTGGCCTGCGTCTTCATCATGACTGTGCGTGCATCTGGTGTTCGTGAGGACATGCTGGGACTTAGCAGTCGGGTGGACCTTGAAGCGCTCAACTCGATCGGATCTCTCCAAGTTGACGCCAAAAACTGGACCCCAAGCCACCTCCGTCTACTCTATCTACTGTCTCGCTTCGCCACGTACCCGAGCTCCACCGACGAAGAGGAGAAATGGCTGCGTAGTTTACCGCTCCAAGTGATGGTGTTCGAAGCTATTGTGCACGGATTGCTGGCCTTCGACTACTCCCCTGTGTGTACTAGTATAGTCAAGGACGGACAGTCGAGACGGCTGTGGCTTAACATGAGCCACGACGCTCGTGCAGCTATCGACGATCTACGGGAACACGAGCTCGTGAAGGCTTTAAAGACCTGCAGCGAAGACTTCCAGCCGTCTACGGCCTACCAAGTGACGGAGGAGGGGATGAAAGTACTGTCACTGCTGCCAAGTCGAGACAGACAACGTCTGGACGAGTTCCTCACGGCTCCAAGGTCGTCACTTTCTGTAGCAGATGCTCCAACAGAGTCCCCGCGACTAGCTACGCTGCCTCCAGGGATTACAAACCCGTCAGGACTCGTTCTAGTGGAGAATTCTCTGCTTAAAATCACGTATGACCCGGACAAGGGACATTTCCGGATTCGTCGAGGAGACGGAAGCGTCTACATCTCTCGTGTGACAGACATTGAAGAAGTCTCGTACGTGTCGAGTCCTTATCTCCCGTCGTGTCTGATGAGGAATGGGACTGCCAATTTCTCCTCCAACGCGTGGCAAGCTGACAAATGTCGGAAAGCAGCAGAAAAAGCCGGCAGCAGTATTCAAGATACGGAGTTATCCTTTGCCATTGTGCTGGAAAACGTCCGTCTGATGGTGGGCGAGTGGATTCCGTTCGGGCCGAACCAGATTGTACTGCTGAATGACCGCTTGGGGTCCCTGGAGCGTTGTCAAGGTGGACTCTTTACGTCGGAACTAGACGAAGCACCTACCTCCACGTCTTTGGCGATTAACCCGGGACTCACGAAGATCGCGATCGTGGACTTCGAGTTCGACTGCTTTACGAACTTTGAGGCGGATATTTACGCGCCGATCGAGGATGGGATCGTCCAGATCGAAAGTTTCGGGATGCATCTCAATGGAGACGGATCGATTGTGTACGGGATGGAAATCGACGCTACAATGGACCGTTCTGCTGATTTCCTGTGTGTCGACCACCTCGCTCGACTGCTAGTGGACGTGGACTTGGATTCCTCCAAGATTATCAACGATCTGTTGTCTCCTCACCAACGTGCACTGATGGATATGCTCTTCATGGGCGACGCACGCTCGAGGAACAAGTTTGCGTTACTCACAGCCAGCGGAATCTCTCCGAAACTGCCTGCTAGAGCGTATCTCGACCGAGGGGAGAAGGAAAACGAACTGAAACAAGTTTTAGGAGAGCTTCATTCCGTTCATGACATTGGCAAAGACGACAAGTTGCTGGTTGGACACGACGGGATGTTGCTTGCCGGTCCAAACGCCAACAAGCACGAGCCACTGCTGGTTGCTCACTTGGCGCTATTGTCACGAGAACTGGTTGTACGCTTCTTTTTCAAACGGACGTTCATTCTAGGTGACGTCTTGGCCCGAGCAAGGAACTATATGACAAGCTTCGAGATGAATCCGGAAGCTATGGACGATATGCGGGACCGAGTGAGTCGCTGTGCGCACGACCTCGTGCTCCTGGAGGAAATCCTCGAGCTTTTACGGGAATCACTACGTGGTTTGGCCCATACAATTCCGTGTCGACCCACACCAGCTACCGATGACCCCACAGGTGGAGGTGCCGCCCTGTATGACCATTTACAACTACGGAAAACGCACAAAGACCTGGAAATGCGGTGCAAAGACCTTGCCAAACTGCTTCGTGGCTTTCGTGCCAAGTTGAAACAAGTGCAAAGCCAGAATGGAACGATGGCAAAGGTGATACTCGAGGGGTTAGTGCTTGGTGTGGAACGCAACGTCGGCGTACTAGCCGAAGCCACACGTGCCAACCAACGCTCGTTGACCGGGTCTTTCGATATCCTGTTGATTTTGTTTGCCGGGATCTTGGCTTTCGACATCCTCGACCGTATCACGGATGGGAATCTTCTCGGTATGGACGAAGCGAGTGTGCCATCTCTTCAGTGGATGAAGGACACAATGGTAGAGAAGTTCATCAACTACCCAGCGCTCTGGTTCACGATCGACATGATTTGGCTCTGCGTGGTTTTGTGGATATTACGAAAGGGACTTCGAGTCGCTTCTCGCCGTCTATCTCGAACGCAACGCATGGTGTTTGCCAATGCCCCTCGGAGTATCAACGTGGCAGCAGTCGAGCAGTTTCTACGGACGCCACTGGATGAACTCACCCCTATGGAAGCTGAAGAAGCTCCTATTAGTCGCGGGAGATGCACTCGTCGTCGAAAACGCGTCCTCGAGTCCCGAAAGGCGAGTGTCCGAGGGTCAATCCGGGTCGTTAAGGTTCTGTGGAGCGAGACAGCCGTCGCTCCGAAATGCCAAACATGGATGGAGTTCTTTGTGCGCGTGCGTCAAAACTGGGAGCAGTTCACTGCTCCACCGGTGCGCACCCAAGTTACCTACGACGCTACAAATGGATTCCTGGTCGATGTCATTGTTCATGTACGTGCACAGCGGGAAAACAAAATGATTTGGTGGTAGTTGTCTGACGATATTTTGCAGGCGGGACTCATGACAGACTGCTGTGAAGTGTACAAGCATCTCATCCGTCAAATGGAAAGGTGAGTTCTTGACCGAATGCACTCGATGCATCACCATTTACTAACGCGATCGAATTTTGTTTTTATATTTTAAGTGCTGGTTGCTTTGATGAACACTTTTCACCTCCGACTGTGACAAAGTCCGAGGATTTATCTCCTACGCGTCGAGGGTTTTTCGTGCCTCGATCCATAGCGAGATGGAACGCCCCCGTGCACCCGACTCAAGGAGTGTAAGTGACAAGAGACCACTTTAGAAACGACAATTGAACTAGGAATAGCCGCAGAAGCCGGTTCTCAAGTTGCCACGGATGGTCCAACGGCACTTTATGGATCGACAAAGTGACAAACAAGTGCGGAAAAGTATCAGAAACTTCGCACAAACTGGATCGTTTCGCGATAGAAGAAAATTTGAATTAGTTGCAGTTTTCGCTTGCACCATGCACTTTTGTCTGATGAATGAAAAGTTCCAACAACTTCCTATTGTCACCCCAAGTCAGTTGCTGGCCACCAAGACTGAAGTTTCAATTCTTTGATGCAAAACTCGCTCTCTGCATTTCGTTCGGTGAGAATTTTGTGTCCTTTTGGCTTGCGACGACTTTTTGGCGGTTTTTTTCGAGTACGTTGAAACGAACTTCCGTGCCCTATTGAACCCGAAAGTGTCGTTCTTCGTATCTGCCGTTATCCCTCCTCTTTGTGTGCACGCACGCCTCCATTTGCGTCTTTTCCACTGGGTGACTGGGTGGGTGTGTTTCCTGACGCCACTAAGGACTTGAGATGTTGGACAAGAGATATCCTCGTCGTCGGGCGTCGCAGCCTGTCATCTTTTCAAACCAACCCCAGGAATCTCTTCCTCGAGCTTCGAGTTTTCTATCGGGGCTTAAAGCCTGGCGTCCACGCACGAAGCGGACGGAAAACGAGGCACTCGGTCGACGAAAAGCAGGCTCAAGTGTCAATCACGAAGACGTGGACGATAGCGATGACGTAGTGGAGGTATTGACCATCCATCCGAAACACAGCAACAAGGGGCAGCGTGCCAATGACAGCAGCAGCGGGGACGAGACGGATGACGCTGAACTGTCGCGTTCCAAGTCGTCACTTCATCTGTGGATGCGGTTGGCCCCGAAGCCGAAGTCGGAAGCTCGTCAAGCCACCGTCATGTACTCGATTTCATTCTACCCGTGGAAGATGGAGCCTCACTGCTACTATTCCCACCCGGAGGCTGCAGCGAATTGGGTCCCGGATACAGCGAGTTCGCGTTGCCAGATTTGCCTGACAGCCTTCACCCTCACACGTCGACGACATCACTGCCGGTTGTGCGGCCATCTCGTGTGTGCGAACTGCTCCCACGATCGAACGTATCTGCCTTTCACCGGTTCAGCTCCTAGTCAGCATCGACTGATAAAGGATGGAGCTCCTCAACGCACGTGTAGTGCGTGTGCCAGTACATTACGTAACATGGCAGCACAAGATGATCCTCGCGTTAAGCGGTTCACTGTTGCTGTTTCCTCTACGCAATCTACAGCTTTGCCGATGTCAACAACCTTGTCTCGATCTGTAGTGGAAGTGGAGGTAGAACGCCCCTCCCCGTGGTTAAGACGCACTGGAATGGCACTCACGGACAGCGATATGGAGGACGAAGAGTTCTTTCTCGAGTCTACAAAGGCGTTGCAACTGGACCAACGCTCGAGAGGAACGACCCACCATTTTCCGCTTCGACTCTCAGTCACGCGTGCTGAAGAACTGGACGAGATTTTAAGTGCACGAGCCAGTTCTCAAGTGCGAGCGGCAGTGGAGAGGCCCCGTGGCAGGCAGTTTGTCATCAGTTCTGCATGGCTCGACCAGTGGCTGCAGTACGTCCGTGTAAACTCAGCCAGTGGTGACGACGCAACTTCAAACTCGTCTGCCACTCAACTCTCTCGTCGTGGATCGAGTCGTAACAAGTCAAGTACAAAGTGTCGACTAGCGAGACCTCCTCGACCAGGACCTGTGACCAATTACGCGTTATTGGACTTTGTAAACGGAGAATTGGTGCCCAAATCTCAGCTACAACGAGGTAGAGGAAGTCACGGAGGAGGTGACTATCGCGTTGTGAGTCAGGAGGTTTGGGTTGCCTTCTTAGAGCTTTACGGCGGAGGACCAAGCATCCAAGTACCTCTCAAAAATGAAGCAGATAACAACGCGTTGGTGGAAAACCGACGGCCGCAATGGATCATCTCGGAGCTGGACGACTCGTTACCAGCACTTGCAGCGTCTTCACCTCCCAGTAGCTACTCCTCAGCGACCAGAATGGCAGCCCGTCAACGTGGAAATGAATCAACTCAACACAAAACCACAGAATCGATACACAGAACTCGTTCTGCTCCGAGACGTCTGGTTGCGACGGCTTCTATGACTTCGATCATGAAGAAACCAACTGGACGCTGCGAGTCTCCTCCATCGAGATCATCCAGTCAATGGAAACTGTGGGGAGAGGAGGGACTGAGAGCTCAATCGGAGACAATGGGATATGAAAAACCCTCGGAAATGATCGCTACCATCGCCGAGCAAAGTACAACGGAGGAATCGCTGGTCGCAGTGTCGGCATTTGCGTCTGCTGCCACGTTGGCTCGTCAACGCTCAGCTGCTTCTCTTTCTAGACATTCTGCAGCGGTATCGAGCCGAACGAATGGATCCGTCCAGGAAACTGAGTGAGTCATTTATGGAGAACTTCTCCACACTTTTTAGCATTATAAGATACCGCGTAACACAGCAAACTCTTTACATTCATTTATGATACTATTTACTCACATGGTCGATTGGATTTCGGGCTGGGTTGATGAAATCTCAAGGAGTTCATGCAGATCGTCGTCACTAAGGACACCGTCCAACAGAAGGTCCAGTGACGAGGAAGTCAGCAAGCCGTCAAAGGTTATGCTCGCATCGGAGTTCGGCTTTAAGCGCTTGTTTCTTGTGAACTCTTCCTGTCCCTCAGTTTTCGATTCTTCGTCTGCGTTTGCCAGTGCTTTGTCCTCGATATTCAGCTCGAAACTAAAGTCCAAAGACGGAAAATCTGTCGTAATGGTATCAGCAGAAGCATTGGTGGCATCAGAGGAGTGATTCAAGCCTGACAACAGCTTTCCATCAGCCATAGATGCCACCAGAAGCTCTTCCGGTGTGGATTTTCGGGTTTCTGGGAATAAAGTTCGCCACATTTCCTGACCAACGCCCGATTTTTCAGTAGTTCGAGGCTGTTTGCGCGTTTCATCCTTCTCCTTCCGTGCACGGATACTCTGCGCGTGGCTTAACACTTGTCGTTCCGTCCTAGTGCCAACGTAGGCTGCGATCTGCTTCCAAGACCCATAGCGATACATTTCCAGCGCTTCGCAGTACCGTTCGTGCTCGTCCGTACTCCAAATCCCGGATTTCTTGACCAGATCTCGAGTTGGTGTCAATAGCCTCTTGGCCCCGCACCATTCGATCTCCCTGGCCGCTAAACGAGCGCTTCTCATGTTGAAATCATCGTCGGCGTCTGCATCTACACAAGGAGCTGCACGTTGAGACTTTCTATGTAAATTTTGCTCCTGTGTAGCCGAAAACTCGGTAGACGATGAACTTCTTTGGTGGTTTCTGGAGACGATCGGTTTGCTCTGCATCGCAGGCCCTTGGGTGGATATTTCGATGGCTTCCGTGAATGTTGTGGATTTTTTCCACAAGCAGCTCAAAGTCAACGCTTTCACGCACCATCGGACCGACGTCTTGAGCCATTTGCCCAGTCGATTGTGGTGCTTCAGAGCTGCTTCTCCAGGGTTGCCGAGTGCAGGATATCCTCGTTCCGTCGACATCACTTTGACTTTCAGAGTTGACAGGATAATTCGAGTCGGTTTTCCGTTTTCGGGCATTCTCCAGTTGGCGTCGCTGCCTCGGGTCCACGTGCTGCTGCTGCTTGAGCTGGGACGACTCATGTCATCGACTGGAAATGGGAAAATGACACCTCGAGTCAAAGTATCAGTCACGATGGGTACATTCAAAGCGGTACAACTGTACCAGTTGCCGGATTTTTCCCCTCTGCTGGATAATATCCTATTTTTTTTCTCAAGGTGCAAGTTGCATAAAGAATGTTTCTCCCATTAATGGCGACGGAGTATCAATGAGCTCCAAGAAATCTTCGTCACTGAAGAAACTCCCTACCATGATATCCGGTGGTGGAGAGCAAAGTGGCGAGTCGGGAGCAATGGAGTTTCCACCTGACTTGGAACTTGACAGTGGCCGTGTAGTGCTTTCTTTTGCAGTTTCTTCAGACGGCAGTTCGAGACTTTGCCTTGCTTCTTGCGATAGTGTATCAGTAGCTGGTGTTAGCTTTCGCACTTTTGCTGGCGACAGATCAACTCGTCCGTTTGCTGTTTTTTCAGTGCCACGATACTTCACCTCCCGTTTCTCAGCTCGTTTCCTCTTTGCACGAATACTTTGCGCGTGGCTCATGACTTGACGCTCCGTTCTCGTACCGACGTGATCCGCGATAAGTTTCCACGAGCCGTAGCGATACATTTCCAGCGCCTCACAATAGCGTTCATGCTCTTCTTTACTCCACGACCCCGTTTTCTTCTCAATGACTTGACGTTTTGGTGCGGATCGGGAGCTCCCAGACTTGTACCATTCAATTTGTTCGGCAGCTTGACGGGCGAGTCTCATATCCGAGTCATCTTCTTCTTCTTGAGGTATAAAAATCGGTCCACGAGGTGCAGGGCCGGGGCGAGCAGTAGGACGAGCAGGACATGGCTCTTCCGGGGAATAGGCATCGTCTGGCCATGCAGTGGCTTGAGCCTCGCCATCGTATCGTGACTGGAGACACCGAAGAGAAAATACTCCAACACACCAGTCTAACGCAGCTCTCAGCCACTTCCTGACTCGATGTCTAGGTCTATTAGCTCTGCTCTGTTGGCGCCTAGCAACGACCTGCTGATACTCGTCCGATTCCCAGCATCTGAAGCCGTAATTCGCTACTTGAGCTGCAGATTTCGTCCCAATAGTCCCTGCTATCCATCCATAAGCCTCCCCTGGATATTTCTTCAGCTCCTGCACGAAACTCTCGTGCTCCTCGGGCGTCCATGTCGGATCTTCCGTTGGAAGACATGGCCTCGTCACCTCCAGAGCTTCCAGAATGTCGATTATATCGGGATTCCGCTTTGTCCACTTGCCGTCAGACCCCCGTATCCAGTCGCCGACAGCCTTCTTGCGCCGGAACATGTGCATGACCTTATAGGGGCTAGTGAACCCAAAGAGAAGAACAACTCTGGCACATAACACGATTCAGTGCATTGACTGACTACCACCACCAATACATTCGACTGGGACGGTGGATGTGAAGTCAAGAAGCTTCAAGAGCTCCTCGTCACTGAACGTCCTCTCCACCAAAACGTCTAATGGAGGAGAACACACGTCCAAATCGAGGCCTGCGTACGGCTTTGGACATTCCTCAGTTGACAAGGAGAGCGTAGAATTGTCCTCTTCTGTCTGCAGGGTAGTGCCGGTGGTAGTGTTCTCACCTAAAGGTAGCTCAAAGCCGAATACTCCTGCAAGAGTCGGTGATAAACTGGCAATACCAGTGCTTAGAGCAGTAGAACTCAGTGTAGTGCTTGTTGCAGGGTATGGCATGCTCATGGAAACAACCAGAAGTTCCTCCGGCGACAACGTTTGCGTCCTTAAGTCTCCAGTAGCTTCCGTTCTGGCACTTTTGTGTGACGATGAGCCAGGACCCGCCTCCTCTCTCTGTTCACGCTCTTCGGTACGCTTCCTCTTTGCCCGTATGCTCTGTGCGTGGCTCATCACTTGACGTTCCGCTCTCGTTCCAACGTAGTTGGCGATGAGCTTCCACGACCCAAACCGGAACATTTCCAGTCCCTCACAGTAGCGTCTGTGTTCGTCGCTACTCCATGGCCCCTGATTCTTAGGCGTATCGGGTACTGGGGCATGTAAAACGGTTGCTTGAGGCTCAACTCTCCTCTCAACAGCTCTCGAATCGTCCAAGGTGCTGTACACCACATTTGTCTGGAAAGCGTCTGCATAGCCACAGAACGTCGTAACATCAGACTGTTGCTGGGTATCTACTGGCTCCGCTGTCTTCTGCTCATGAGCAGCACGAAATGGCTTAAATGACGGCGGCACGTGCACAAATCCACTTGCTCGTACGGGGTAGTAGTCCTCTGTGTCTGAGTGACTGGAGCGTTTTGATTGCCACAAGCAGCGAAAGGATAAGGCGCTGGTACACCACTGGAGCCACTTGCGGATTCGCTGATACCTGTTCTTCTTCTCTTGGAATTCTTTCATCACGCCGTCACTATTGAGATTCAAAACTTGCAAACTGTCGCTCAGGTCGAACTGCTCCGTCAAATATGACGGTCTCTCCTCAATTATCGTCGTGCGATCCCTTTGTGCGAAATGCTGGAGTGTCAGACAATTGGCAAGATGCAACAACGACTCGGTGGCTACATTGGCAAGTGCATTCAAAGTGGCACATGGTGCCAGTGTTTCCTCTTCAAGTTGCATTTTGCCAGTTTATTAATCGCAATGTGTGCTTGACCATCAAAGAACTCAAAAGTGAAGCTCGAACACGAAATTGATTGTTTACTTGTCTCCTTGGGACGCAAAACGCTGTTCCCAGTCCCGTTCCCAAAAGGGAGACGAGTACGGAGACGCAAAATGCTCCGGTGCGAGTTGGTCCGGTGGCTGGTACCAGTAGTTCAAGGCCAAGTGCCCATTGCCAACAGCAGAACCAAACGACTCGACCTCGTGGAACCACGAAGCCGGGAGGAACAGCATATCGCCCACTTCCAAGTCGCAGAAGGCCACCTTCGCCTGCTTAAACTTGGGGAACTCGGCATGAAGTTCCCGCTGTGCCTGGTCTCCATCGCGCAACCGGAACGTGTCGACCTGACTAAAACTCACAGGATACGTGATCTCCGTCTGACCGGCATCACGCTTGGCTGCTTTTTTGTTCTCCTCTTCCTGCTCTTCAGGGTCTAGTGCCAGTTCGTCTAACTCTCCCACTTCGCTCTCGTCGTCTCCCTCGGCCTCACTCTCCTCGAAATGGAAAGCACCATCTTCATACTCGTCACCTTCATCTTCGCTGTTGTCGGCCTGCAATACACTGAACATGGCCTTCTCCAGACGCTCCTCGGCCGCTTCAAGGCGAGCTTCAGCCCCCGGTTCGCCGTCTTCCACAGCTTTTTCCGCTTCTGTCAGCTCCAATTCCGCTTCGTTCCTCTCAATCGCCGCAAGAGCTTCACGCTCGGCGGCCGGGTCAGCTCCGTACGGGGTCGTTTCCTTTCCGACGTAGTTAATCAACCCGTTCGGATGCACGTGCGACATCCGTCCACGCACATACATTTTGTCGGCATCTCCAGGCGAATAAAGACGGAAACGCTTCTTGCCACGCATCAAAATATACAGATTGTCATGGTGGTCATGGTGCAGTCCAGTGGAGGAGCCGTGCTTGTTGTTCCCCATCCACATGTTGATGTTTTGCGGGATCAAGTGGCCCATGAGCTTCGGGCGTAAGGGGAAATCCTGCTGCAGCTTCTTCATGAACGGAGCCATAATCTCCGGCCGTCCGTCCTCTTCGAACGCCACTTCTTGCGTCGTTAAGTAGTGCATCTCGTCACCGGACGCAATGAGCTTCAGCAGCTGTCGGAACGGCATTTCCACTGCGATTCCCTTGCCAAACTTCTCCTTAATGTCTCCTCGACGCTCCACTGTAAGTTTCGTGTCTCCTGCAAGCTCAATCAATCGATCGTCCGACGTCGACCACTTATTAGGAGCAGAGAACTCTTCGTCCTGCAAGTATCCGGTCAACACCACGGGCGTGCGAGTGCACACGTACTTGGCGAAGAATTCCTGAGGACTGACACTGCCAACGGGAATGCGCTCAATGGCGAAATTGTCCTTCGGAAGACTGTAACCTTTGTACTCATTGACGCATTGAGTATCAGCTGCATCAGTGGATTCGCCTGCTTCATTGGTACGCAGACGCTTCTGCGAGACGGCGCCTGCCATGGCTGGAGGTTGATTGAGGAATGTTATCAGGTTCACAGTCTCACTTTGCCACGAACGACTGGATGAGAGTTACGGGTTAGAGAAACGTCGATATGTACACCACATCGATGATCTGCAATTGAGCTGAAGCGAATCTCTTAAGTTCCAAGTACACTGCGTGCATGCACGAACCATTATTATCGTCACTGACGGCTGGCAACTCGCCGTCTTAAACTTCTCGTTTCTTGTCTGTATCCGAACACTACACGCTCGCCGGAGCTCACAGGTCCTCTCTCTAGCCAAAGTGGTATCGCTGGCCGCCCATGCCGCCCATACCACCCATGCCATTCATGCCGCCCATACCACCCATGCCGCCCATACCGCCCATTCCTCCCATGCCGCCGCCACCGCCGCCACCGCCGCCGAAGAACATCTACAAAATTCACAAGAAGCATACCGAGTCAGTAAACGTCCAACAAAACATCAATGTGTTGTCAATAAATCGTACCTGGAAGATCTGCGACGGGTCAACGCCGCCCATGCCGCCACCCATGCCACCTCCGCCAAAGTCGTTGTCGAGGTCCTCGAGATCCACTCCCGAGTCGTAGCGCTGTCGCTTTTGTGCGTCCGACAGCACCGCGTAGGCCTCGCCGATGTCCTTGAAGGCAGCTTCAGCCTCGGCCTTCTGCTCCTCCGACTTGCCTGCGTGACGATCCGGGTGGAACTTGAGAGCCAACCGCTTGTAGGCCTTCTTGATCTCAGCCTCCGTGGCGCTCTGCGAGACATTCAGAATCTTGTAGTAGTCCTTGCGCTTGGCCTTCTTGATGTCCAGCTTGGTCTGGCGAATGTTGTTCTGGATGTCACGCTGAGCGTCGCCGCCCACAAGTTTCGAAGCTTGGTCGTACACACGCAGCGCCTGCTCCAAGTTCTCCAGGCCGCCGAGCGCCTTCAGACACGCAGCCTTGCGAAGATACGCCTTAGCATAGCCATGATCATAGTAGATAGCCTTGTCGCAGTCCTTAATAGCTTCGTCGTGTCGGTTGAGACGGGAGAGTGCGTTAGCGCGGTTGCAGTGGATCTTCGAGTTGAAGGCCTTGTTCTGCGGGTCGATCTTCAGGCACTCCGAGTACATCTCGACGGCCTCGGCCATCTTGCCCACTTTGAAGGCGTTGTTGGCCTCCTCCTTGCTGCTCTCCAGACTGCGAATGCGCTTGATCTCCTTCATACACTTGGAGTTGTCTGGGTCGGACCGCAGCGCCTGCTGCAGGTGCTTGATGGCACTGGGGAACTCGCCCTGGTAGTACAGACAGCGAGCACGCAGGAACAGGAGCTCCGGGCTGCTGGAGTCCGTGCGCATGAGCTGCGTTAGCACCGCGAAAGCCTCGTCGTATCTCTCGCAGCCAATGAGAGCTTCTCCACGCAGCAATTTAATCTGACTGGAGCCCGTGCACACCTGAGCCGCGCCGTCCAACACGTTCACCGCCTGCGAGAACCGGCCCTGCAAGTAAAATAAAATACATTACATCAAGCAACAATTAGTCACGGGTAGTCAAAATGCAAAAGTAGCCATGTTCGTACCGCTGCGAGGTGCTCCTTTCCGCGCTGCAGCTTGTCCAGCGCCATCTCCAGCGTGCGCTTCTCGTTCAGCAGCGTAGCGTTGTTAGGGTCACGTACTAGACCTGCCTGGTACGTCTTCATCGCTGCCTCATGATCTCCCTAGACATCAATGTAGCCATAACAAAAAAAAATAATTAAAAACTCATCAAAGTCACATTTGCGTATCCAAATTCTTCATACCAGAGCGAGCTGAGCCTTGGCCTTGCGCACGTAGCCCTTGATGTAGAGCGGGTCGAAGACAATGGCACGGTTACAGTCCGTAATCACGTCCTTGTGCTTGCCCAGCATGAAGGAAGCGGCCGCCCGGTTGCCATAGTAAGCCACCACAGTGGGGGCGGCGTCGATGGCCTGCGTGTACTTGTCGATGGCACGCTGGTAGTCCCCGCGCTTGTACAGCTCGTTGCCCTGCGCCTTAAACTCCTCAGCGTCCGCCATTACTACGTGGTGTCGTCCGTGCGAGAGTGTAGCTATCTATCGAGGCCGCTGCCTCAAGCCCCAGTCAAATTTCCACTTTGGCCAAAGCCACACATACCAAAGCAAGTCGAAACTTCTCGAATGTATGAAGTCGTTTTACGTCTAAAAGGTACAAATTACTGTAAAACAATACGGTTTTAGAAATATTTATATTAAGTGCGAATCGGCTGTTTGAAGATGGCTACATTACATTTCTCGTTGGGCCAGGTTACAGGTTTTGATCAAAGAATTCGGACACGGACTCTTCATCGTCTTCGTAGACTTCGTTGCTCGTGTTTCGACTGTTTTCAGTAGATTCGAGGGCATCAGCCAGCATTCTTGCAGCCACAATGAGACCACGAGCACTGGCTTGTCGCTTTTTGGCAAAGGCGAAGGACCTCGAGTGACTGCCATAGCCATCATCTTCATCATCCTCGGCGAAAGTTGACAATACCCGTCGAATAGTAGTCCGTTCGACATCATCATCGGCTTTGTTGATGTTTCCGAGATCGGCATCTTGGATGATAGCGGACAGGAGTCGCTGTCGAGATAATTGGTCCTTGGTCTGTCGGCTTTTCATGGTTCGTTCGAAGTCATCGGCGTTCACTCCAGCAAATGAAGAAGAAGATCTTCGAGGTGCCGTCGTAGCATGTCGGGCATTTCGGACCACGATCATATCCGTATTGCTCCAGAGTCGAGGCAGGTCTTTACCTTCGGGATTCAGCACGGTCTCCTCTGCCCCTCGAACTTGATACCCGCACAAGATGTCGCCTCGAGTCATCGCACGCTTTGCTAACTGCCAGAATGAGATCTTCTCGAACACTTCACAGTATCTGGTTGAAGGTTCGACCTCGAAATACGCTCCTTGAGGCCCTAGCAGTTCATCCAGGATGACACGCACATCTCGACTCTCGGAGATCATCGCAAGGATGCAGCTCACCAGCTCGTTGGACTGGATAAACTCGGAAAGTTTGAGAATTGTAGCACTAGTTGAGATCGTACGTTGTGTCCGATGGTCGAGGATTTCACTGATGCATTTACAGTAGTCAGGTACTGCTCCGAAGCTCGATTTCTTCAAACAACGCCCTTGCAGATCTCGGATAAGGAGTAACGAGGCCAGCGAGTGCGAGTCCGAGTGCATAATATCCGTTTCTCGCGACTGATCCGACAGGATCATGATCGACGTAAATGAGTTCCACGGGAGCTTCTCCAGTTGTCTTCGAATTGCCGTGTTTCCTAAGTGGTGAACTAACCGAAGATGTTTCAACGTATTGAGATCCAGACCACTATCCAACAGGCTTTTGTTCCGTAACTGAATCGGTTCTTCACAAATCATATGCAGCTCTGTTCCAGGCTGAACAACAGCATCGAGCAGCTGGATCATATCTCGGATATCTCGACGCCATCCACACATTAAAATCCGCTCTTGAGAAGAGATTTTATCGGGGGGAACGGGAACTTCCCCCACTTCAATTGGTACTGGAGGGCAAGCCTTATACGTATCGTCATCTTCAGCCAAAACCAAAATTTCGTCGCCACCTTCGATTCTCATACTTGCGTTTGGGCAAATAAATACCTCGCCGGTTTTCCTCTTGAGACCTAGAGGAGTAGCGTTCGGGAAGCGCTCTGCAAGGTCACCAAAAGCAACACCGGCACATTCAGGCCACTCCTTAAAGTAAAACTCGTTTCCTTCAAACCCAAGGAGAGCCGAATAAACTCGTGCAAGACCTGGAGATCGGGCTGACATGAGCACTAGACGGCCAATAACATCGTGTGAAACCAGAATCTCGACGTCATTTCCACCTACGAGTCGTAGCAATGGGTCGTTGTCGATATCGCGTAACTCCGCCACAATATGACCTGATAACTCCGGTAAAGTCTTCAAACTCAGGACAGTTCGAAGTATGGATGCATCGGACTTATCTGCGTCTCCTGATGAATGCGCCATAATGATGATACTTCTTGCGCGATGGGCTGAAACTTTCAGAAGATCGACAGACAGCAGTGGTGTACCTGTTCGGAAAATAACGCGAGTTCCACGTAGCTCTTCCTTGCGCATCTGAGACTGCAGCTCAGCTTCTAGTTCTTCTTTGTCTATTTCCGCTAATACGACGATCACACCACCGTTTTCACTCGCGTTGGCGAGACAAATCTGCCGAATCAAAGAGATCGACTTGTCCGACCATCCCAGCAGGAGCTAGACGCAAAAGAAAGAACCAATACAGCGTTTACATAGGTGAAATCATGCCAGTACATTGGTATACTTACCGTGTGCTTTTGTTCTGCCACATTCGACTTTCCTTTCTTGAGCATATCCATCTTGGCTCGAATGCCATCAACAACGAAACCCATGATCACGGAAAAGTATAAAATACCGATCAGTGTCATCAGTACGCCCACTACTCGTATCCCCTGTCATCAATCCAGATACATGTATTAGCTGCGCGAAAAACATAAATTACCGAGGTAAAGTATTCCGTACCTCATCTGTCAGTGCAGTATGTGTGCCGGGGTCTGCCAAATACGTCCACGCTTCCCACACCGTCTCGCTGAAAGCGGTTGATGGACGCACCGCCTTCATGAAGCAGCCGCAGAGTGTCATCAGCATGAGCCCCAGTATCGAAAGCGAGACTGTTTGTCCTCTCCGAGTTGAAATGTACTGATCCACCCTGTACGCGATCCACTCGGACGTGGTGATGTGTTTTGAAGGGGCCTTGATCTTCGCGATCGCTCGGTTCTGCTTGGCCAGCATCTCGGCTCTACTGGTTGGCATTCTAGCTAACATCTGCGACCTGCTTGGCTGGATAGGTTGGATCTGTTTCATTGTCAACGAGCCTTTGAAATTTAATGTAGCGGCATCCGCGACGGGCGAGGAGACCTCAACCTCCGGTGGAGCTTCCGCCATGACATCTTCGAGGCCTGGGATGACCTTCTTGGTGCTCATATCTTCATGGACGACGCTCTATTGCTGCACCTGGAAGGCGAAGATGAGGAGGCGCGACGACTATTGCGATAGGTTTTACCCGTTTCAACTACTGTACAAATAATCCATAAGTACCGATTACTCGCTTTTATCTGTTTTAACTGGTATTAAAACAAATACCAAGAAATCCTGCAAAACAAAACAATTGTTGCAAAACGCGGTAGCATGGCGTCTCGGTCTTCGTCGGACGTGGAGGTAGAGACCGACAGCGCCTCCATAGCCCCCGGTATGCGCTTCCCCGACCAGAAGTCGTGCACGAAAGCAATGCGACAGTACGCAGCCTGCCACAACATTACGGTGAAACTAGATGCAGCGCAACATGGTGGAGGTACGCTACGGTACAAGTGCGAAGGTGGAACGGAGTGTCGTTTTCAAGTTACCATGCTGCGTTCGCAGGCGAAAGATCGCGGTGGCTATTTCGTCAGTCGCAGTAACTTGGCTCACAACAAGTGCACAGGTCGGTCGAAACTGACGGCTTCGCGGGCACGAGAAGACGAGCTAATCCGCTCTCTTGTTAACAATTTGAGTGGACGATCATGTGAAGCGTTTACGTGGAGTAACGATCTCTATTCACGAAGCATACCGTACCCGTAACCTCATTCTGGATGATCTCTACGGGTCATTGGAAGATGGTTTTCGTAAGATGGAGTCACTATTGGACGTGTGGAAATCCAAGAACCCTACAAGCTTCACTGACTGTGAATTTAATGGAGAAGGCGAATTCGTCCGTGTCTTCCTTTCCCACCCGTACGCCCCTCTTTACGGCCTCTACGGCCAAAAAGTTGCAGGTATTGATAGTACTATCCTACGCCATGGCAAGTATCGCTGTACTCAGCTTGCTCTCGTAGGAAGAGACGGGAACAACAAGAATATTATTCTCGGTGTAGCCATCTGTCCTTCCGAGAGCGAAGACAATTGCGAATGGTTCGCTCGCTGCTGTTTGGAGGCTGGAGTCAAGTTGAACGAGATGCCTTTGTTCGCAGAAAGAGAATCGAGTTTCGTGGCTGCTCTTGGTGGATTATCCGTGACCTCACTGCGTTATTGCACTCGTCACATTTACCGGAAGATTCAAGACAATTTCAGTGGGAAGTGCCCTGTAGACATGGAAAAGATTCTGTATCGTATCCAAGCAGCCACCAGTGGACAAGAATACGATGAAATGGTCAACACCTTGGCAGTGACGAGACCGGACATCGCGCACTTTATTCGTGGTATCGATCCACAACACTGGGCACTCTACACTGCCTTGAATGCATCTCGTCTCTATGGTTGGAGCTCGACGAACTTCGTGGAGGAGCAGAATATCGAGAGCAGGAGAATGGTACCGTTCGAGATCCTCATGTCGTACATGGAGAAGTTCATGCGGGAGGCGTACGACGCTCGAGATGTGAATGCCAAGAGTTGACAAGAGGAAGGTCATGATCTGACGAAATTCGCACGGGACAAACTCGCCAAAGCGGGGAGAAAGGCTGGGTTTTACTCCGTTCAGCCCAGTGACAGCCACCACGTTTACGTTTTTGATACTAGGGGGACCCAAAGTCAAAGTCGTGCCGTGGACGTGGAAGCGCGTACGTGCTCGTGCACTGAATTCGACCAGTACGGTATCCCGTGCAAACATTTCATCGCGGCGTTGAATTTCTTGGGGCGTGGTGCTGAGCGCTTCATTCTTGTCGACGAATGCTACAAAATCTCGGCGTACTCGGCTCTATACGGTTCTGGTGCAGCCAGGGGGATCCAGTTGCCTCTTAACGAGGAATTGACCAGCAACTTACTGCGCCGCTCGCCCAAAATCAGCTCAGAACCAGGAAAGAAGCAGCAGAAACGAAAACGAAGTACGGGTGAGACTACCTCCAAAGTCAAGCGTGCTATCTGCTGTACGCTCTGTGGTCAATCCGGCCATAACAAGCGTGGATGTTCCAACAAGTAATGCTGAGACCAGTACGTTTTATTTTAGTAGTATGTTGAATGAACTGTACATGTACTTGTACTTCAAAGCTAGGCGTCCTTTTCATGGCTCGAGTCCGCTTTTTCCAGCGCGTCGGCAAGAATTCGAGCCGCTGCAACTAGAGCTCGCACACTCACTTGGGGAGGTTGCGTCGACAGGACGTCGGTCATGCTACTATCGCAACTGGTGGCGAGATAATCTTCGTCACGGTCGAACGCGTACAGAGCTCGCATAATTGTGGATCGGTCGTCCTCCCCTCCCACGTCACTGAACTTCTTGAGATCGGACTCTTGCACAATTGCATCTAGAAGCCGATGCCTGGAATACGTCGCTTTCACCTGTCGACTGATAGTTGTGCGCTCAAAGTCTCCCGAAACCACCGGTACAAATGAGGACTCGTGTGCTGCGAAGCTGTCGTCCCCGTTTCGAAGGACAATCATGTCGATATTTTCCCAATACTGCGGTCGATTTTTATCTCCTGGATTCAGAACAGTCTCCTCCACGCCGTGAACTTGATAGCCACACAGAATATCCCCTTGCACCATCGCTCGCTGTGCCAACTGCCAGAAAGAAACCTTCTCGGTCGCTTCACAGTAGCGAGACGAAGGTTCCACCTCGAAAAAAGCTCCTTGGGGGCCCAACAATTCGTCCAATATGACGCGCACATCGCGGCTTTCCGAAATCATCGCTAGGATGCAACTAACGAGCTCGTTAGACTGGATAAACTCCGACAGGGTGAGGATGGTGACGCTAGTGGAGATTGTGCGTTGTGTACGTGGGTCTAGGATTTCGCTGATGCATTTGCAGTAGCCAGGGGCTCCTTGGATCACACTATTTCGACTGGTACTGCGTGCTTGCAGGTCCCGGATCAACAGTAACGACGCTAACGAGTGCGAATCCGAGTGCATGATGTCCATTTCCCGTGACTGATCCGAAAGGATCATGATCGACGTGAACGAGTGCCACGGAAGTTTCTCCAGTTGTCTGCGAATCGCTGTGTTCCCCACGTAATGCACCAGTTTGATGTTTTTCAGGTTTTCCACTGTTAATCCCCCTTCCAGTAGCAATTTGTTGCGTAAGTGGATTGGTTCTTCACAAATAATGTGCAATTCAGTTCCAGTCTCCACGATCGCGTCCAGTAACTGGATCATATCTCGGACATCTCGACGCCAACCGCACATTAAAATACGTTCTTGGGTAGGCAACTTAACCGGTGGAGCAGGGACCTTGCCAACCTCAATGGAGACTGGTGGGCAGACCTTATACGTGTCGTCGTCCTCAGCTAACACGAGAATTTGGTCTCCTTTCTCTAAAATCATGTCCGCGTTAGGACAAATAAACACTTCGCAGTTCTTTCGCTTAATTCCAATTGGTATCGCATTGGGAAACCGCTCTGGAAGACCTCCGAACGGTACACCGATACATTCTGGCCACTCTTTGAAGTAAAATTCGTTCCCTTCAAACCCAAGCAGCGATGAATACACCCGTGCAAGCCCTGGGGATCGAGCAGACATGAGAACCAAACGACCAATGATGTCGTGTGACACGAGGATCTCCACTTCTTTGCCTCCAACAAGACGAACCAACGGGTCGTTATCAATGTCACGTAATTCGGCTACGATGTGGCCAGTCAGTTCAGGAAGAGTCTTGAGACTGAGAACAGTACGAAGCACCGCCGCATCAGATCGGTCTGCGTCGCCAGTTGAGTTGGCCATGATAATAATACTCTTCGCACGATGAGCAGAAACCTTGAGAAGATCTACCGATAGCAACGGTGTACCAGTGCGGAAGATAACGCGTGTCCCTCGGAGCTCTTCCTTGCGCATTTGCGAGTCAAGCTCGGCTTCTAGTTCCTCCTTATCCATCTCTGCCAGAACAACAATCACTCCGCCATTCTCACTTGCGTTTGCCAGACAAATCTGCCGAATTAAAGATACAGACTTCTCAGTCCATCCGAGAAGAAGCTACGGTTTAACAGATAACGGTTAGTTCTAAATAATTGTGTTCACTGCTACGAACTCCACTTACCGTGTGTTTTTCCTCAGCAACAATGGATTTTCCTTTCTTTAGCGTATCCAGTTTTGCTCGAATACCATCAACCACAAAACCCATGACCACGGAAAAGTAGAGGATGCCAACCAATGTGGTCAACACACCAACCACGCGAAGTCCCTGTCAATAGTCAGCGGAGATACAACAGGTTAGCGGTAGAAGGCTACAGAATCACAGAAACCAGCAAAAAACTCACATCCTGAGCCAACGAAGTGTGAGATCCCGAATCCGCCAAATACGTCCAAGATTCCCACACAGTCTCCTCGAACTCTCGCGATGGCTGCACTAGCTTAAGAATGATCCCTCCCAGCACAATCAGCAGCAGTCCAACAACCGACAGTGTGAAAATTTGTCCTCTGCGCGTGGAAATGTACTGGTCGACTTCGTACGTGACTTTCTCGAGTCGTGTAATGTTTTTGGATGGTGCGCGGATATTTGCAATAGCCCGGTTCTGTTTTGCCAGGAGCTCCGCCTTTGTTACCGACGGTCTTGGCGTCGTCGCCACCAGTGTGTGCATTGACACAGCGGAGGCTAACTTGGAGGCTGTCCGTTGACGTACTGTGCGCCTCCGTACAGGTTTGTCTATCGTCCTTTCATCAAAACTCACTCTTGATGAAGTTGGAGGGGCTTCAAGTGCTGGAGTGTCAGGTGGTCCATCACGAAAACTGCGTTGGCTTGCCGCTGGGCCTGGCACTGAACCAGGAATGCTTTGAATTGGCAGGTTTACACCGTATTCTAGACCTGGATCATACTCATCCGGCTCGGCCAGTTTCCCTTCTGTCTCGTCCAAAGGGATTATCTTGCGGGTGGTCATTAGTGGTGGTCAGCCGTCCACTGATGACCTTCTTGGTGGTGAAGCAGCAACTGGTGCTTGAATGAGAATAGTTTTGCTGCCGCCAAAGTGACGCCATTCTTCATCCACTTCGTTGTCGTCCTCCTTCGTGTATTTTCAATCCTCACGTCGTTCCAAAAACAGACTTTTGCCAAAAATGCAAGCGAAACGCATCGCATCGGCAGAACGGAACTTGAGTCTATCGTGGACGACACTCGCGATGTCAAAAGTGCAGGCTTTACCATTTCTAATCCACAACTCCAACTTCGTCAATCGCCCAGTAGCCATCGAGGTACGCCAAGATGTGTGAACGGTTGTGGAAATGTGCGGCATTGTAGAGAATCCTCAAATCCAGAGCAGCAGAAGCGTTAAAGTGCTTGAGCAGCCAGTACAGTATATCGACGCGGTCGATCGTGATCGCCGCAAGGCCTGCATGTATGGGCCAGTCGTCAACAGTCTGGAAATACGTCGCGTGAAGCCATGCCAGCATCGGAAGGTCCCCTCTCGCAGCAGCAGCATCCAAAGCACGAACGGTGCATCCTTCCAATCGATTCACCTGTAAAAAGCGCATAACTTCCGAGTGCCCGTTCTTCGCGGCGGCGTCCATGGCCTCCGTGGTGCATCCTTCCTGACGATGTTCGTGTAGCCATCGTACGACTTCGATATGGCCATTTCTAGCGGCTCCGTTCATTGCTCGTGGTGTACACGCTTCCCTGCGGTGAACATGAAGAAACTTAACGACCTCCAAGTGACCGCATTCTGCAGCTCCATCCATGGCACTGCTTGTGCATCCCTCGGTTCGATTCCAGTGTAGCCATTTCACCATTTCCAAGTGGCCGTTTCGAGCTGCGACGTCCATCGAGCGCCTAGAACATCCTTCGCTACGGTGCTGCTGCAACCACTGGACGACCTCTAGATGATTATTCTCTGCCGCGCCATCCATTCCGGCAGTAGTGCACCCCTCCGACCGGTTAGCGTGCAAGAACTTGACAACATCCAGGTGTCCGTGGGTCGCAGCAGCATTCATAGCTGCAACAGTGCAGCCCTCAGTCCGATTTTCATGTAACCACCGTAGCATTTGCAAATGTCCACGCTTGGCGACTTCATTGATAGTAAGACGCGAACACCCTTCACTGCGGTTAGTATGCAGCCACTGGACAATTTCGAGGTGGTTTTCATGTGCTGCCCAGTCCATTGCGTTGTACGTGCAGCCTTCGCTCCGGTTTTCATGAAGAAACTGCACAATCTCCAAGTGTCCTCCTTTAGCAGCCATATTCATCGCTTGCTGCGTGCATCCTTCCGTCCGATGGTCATTTAACCACTGTACAACCTCCAAGTGTCCGTTCCAAGACGCTCGATTCATCGCATCCACAGTACACCCTTCGTTCCGGTGTCCATGTAGCCATTTCACTGTCTCCAAATGCCCATTACTTGCTGCCATGTTCATCGCTCGGGTAGTGGCTCGACAACTGCTTCGGTTGTTGTCCAGCTTCGCCTCTTTCCAAATCCCATCCAGAAACTTCACCACATCTAAAAACCCTCCAGCAGCAGCTTCATCCAGTGCTCGAGGTTCAATTTCCTCCATCCAATTGGTCCGTAGCCATTTTACAACCTCCAAATGGCCACCTCTAGCTGCGGCCTGGTGCAGATGCGAGTCCGTCAAAGGAGCTTCTTCCCGTGCTTCACACAGCCACTGCACCACCTCCAAGTGTCCGTTCTCCGCTGCAGTTGCAATGCTCTTTAACGAGTAGAAGTCGTACGCCTTATAACGAGGCAACAGCGCGGAAAGTCTCGGTTTAATCCACTGCAGAACTCCAACATGCCCGTTCGAAGCTGCGTGCATCACCGTCGCCTCATCGACGACAGCGAGTGGATAATATCTATGAAATATCTCCATAACGTCTAGATAATTATTGGCGGCTGCGTTTCGCATAGCAGAGCGGATTTCCGACAGTGTGTGGAGTTTACAGGCCTGTGAGGAGGTCAAGAGACGTCGCACGAGGTAGACGAAGCCCCGTTCAGCGGCGCGGGCCAGCGACCAGCGACCAGATGCGTCCAGGTATTTGGACACGAGGCGCAGCACGTGGGAGAGCGCATCGACGCGCGGGTGAGCCAGGCAAACCACGCGCGCGGCGGTTAGTGTGGGAGTCATGGACATACGCACCGCCGGATCCGGTCCGGTGCCGCAGGTATAGTGAAACCAAGTGGTTTGCGGAGGAGACACCACTCGCTGGCGTCAGAGTGAATGCGTCCATGTTCAAGTTGGGAAAAATAAAAATTAGTACGGACAGGGAGGACTTATATGGAGTGTACAAACACGCTAAAACAATTTTTGGCTGCGAGTTTACCTGAGCAGTTCTACCGCTCCACTGCATGCGCTCGTGTATTAAAAAAATGTTGTGATTGCCTCGGTTGCTGGGGAGAAGCTGCATGTAGGTACAGTATTGCCTTATGCTGATTGCTCGAAGTGATTTTAATCCCTGCTACATTTATTACATGTATTGTTACGAACGCCGCATGCATTCCTCCTTAGGTTTTCATCAGCGATGCAATCTTCCAGGACACTGTGAGCAACTACATGTAACTTCACCGTCAACATCATTCTTTCTCTGTTTTTGTGTTGATGGGACGCCCAGGTCAAGGCAAGATGTTGCCAAAATCAAATTAACTGGCAATGCTCCATGCTGATTGGTGAATTTCATCGAAAACGTTATAAAACCTGTCGCTTCTCGCAACCTCAAGCGATACAAAATCTCCCCGTACAGGTACGTCACCTTTATCAGGTGCAAAGTGTCCGCTCATTGCTAAATTCGGAACCGAGTGCGCAAGAGCTCCACTAAGAAGAGGAAGACACGCATCGCCATTGATTAATCCGCCGATCCGCCATCATGTTGAGCGTGCGCGGCCTCGTGCGCGCCATCTTCGACGAGCAGCGGGCGCCCACGCCCACGCCGCCGCCCAGCGCCCACCGCAAACTGCGTCGCAGCTGGGACGTGAACGACCCGGACAGCGAGCCCACGTACGCCCCGAAGAGCTTCGAGGGCGAGTACAACGTGTGTTTCCGCCGCAAACCACTGGGCGTGGGGCTCGTGCCCAGCTCGCAGCTCTACGGCTCCTGGGAAGTGAGTTCCGTGCAAGAAACGGAAGGAGACGACGCGCCGCTTGTACTCAAGGACGAGGAGTTACGGGACAAGACAGGCATCATAAAGGGCGACGTACTCATTGCTATCAACTTCAGCTGCCGCAAGGCGCAGCTGCCGCGCGCGAGACTCGCCGCGTACCTACGACAGTGCTCGTGCCCCATCGTCATGACGTTGCGGAACCCGGACGTCTACGGCTCTCTCGACTCGAGAGCCATGTCTACTGCAATGTATCCATCTTCAATCGACTATCATCTCCACCATTTCCCCAATAAGGTGGTGGCCAGAGCGTCGTCTATGCAGTGGCGACGCTCGTTGGAGCATGACTTGGCTCTTAATGCCAAGGCAGCCAAAAGTGAGAAGTCTCGACGACTAGCTCAAGCCTTGGTGAGTCGAGATATCCACACGATCCATGAAGCCCCTCCCGCTGGGATTGCAGGAGCTTTGGAGATCCGGGAGATCGACACCGCCGTGGGTGGATTGGAAGACAAGGAAGCACCAGGACCAGTTCTGTCGGAATTGGGAGAGTTTGACGTGACGTTCAACGAGACCCCGCTGCATTTGTCGTTGGCACCGTCCACTAGGCTCTATGGGTCGGTGGAAGTGTACGACCCCAAGCACCACTCACCCACAGTGCAAGTGGGGGATGTGATCATGGCTGTCAATGGCTATTCATCCATGTCGCGTCTGTCTTCCGATGACGTTATTGACGCCATTGCCAACCTGCAAGCACCGGTCACTCTACGCTTCCGTCGGCCAGTGGCGTACCGAGCCTACTTAGCCACGTTTTTCCTGTCAAAGAGAAAAGAGCTCTCGTCCCAGTCTATCGCGAGCGCCATGTTCCCACCGACTCCAGAGTACAAGAAGAAAGCGCCAAAACACGAGCCCAAGAAAATCAACGAGTCGGGACTCCTCGTCTCGCAGAGCTTCATTGAACCAGAAACAGCTGCCTTGTCGCCGACGAAAGCTTCTCCTGGTAACGAGAACGAGGAACGCGCGAGGGAGTTCCGAGCCTTCGCGGCAAAGATCGGTGCTTTGGACCAGTTCAAGCTGTGGGCTGGTGGCGAAAGCCCAACCGGAGGAAGGCCACTAGCTGGCCACCAGTCAGCGTTCTTGACGGAGAAGCACATGCAGTTCTTATGGAAGAACCTGCCAAACTACCTGACGTGCAACCAAATGGAACTCAACTTCACCACGCGGGTGCACGGCTGGAACTTCCTGAGCTTCTTTGACCGTCTCGAGAACAAGGGGCCGACCGTCCTGGTGGTGCAGGACGAGCACGAGAACATCTTTGGCGCCTTCTGTCCAGCATCATGGAAGCGCTCGAAGACGTTCTTCGGCAACGGACGGACATTCGTCTTCTCCCTTAGTCCGCAGATGCAAGCGTACATGTGGTCGGGGATCGACAGCTCCTTCATGTACACCCGACGCGATGCCATCTTCGTTGGCGGTGGCAGCAAGGGCATCGCACTGTGCCTCCAGCTCGACGACAGACGCGGCTTCACGCATCCCTGCAGCACTTTCGACTCACCACCGCTGGTCGACTACCAGAGCTTCCGCTGCGAGGCCGTCGAGGTCTGGAGCTTCCACGGGCTCAAGGTGTAAAAACTGATGCCCAACCATCACGGCGACAGAACCAAAAGCAAGCAAACGACAAAAGGCCGCCGTGAACTCTGACGTCGTAGTTTTCATGTACAATGGTATATTTTATCCTAGTTTCAAGGACTAGGTGGCGAATAATTATCCCCTTCCAATTGGCATTCCTTCCGGGTTTTAAAACCCACCGGTTCGAACGCGTGCTTCAGTGGACTGCAACGAAGCTTTGTTGCTAGCTGATGGCATACCCTTTACGCATTGAAATCAGGGAAATGACCGTTAGTACGCGTTCAATGCCGTGAATGCTAGGCAAAACATACCTGAACTGTATCAGTCGACTGAACGATGAAGATGTTGGGCTTTCCTGCGTCAGCACTTGCAGCCTTCGAGTTTGAAGTTGGTCTTGCAACAGTAGCGGACGTCGCTGGTGCGATTTTATTGTTGACCAGTAGCCCACTTTCAATGGTTTGCCAGGCCGTCATCGCTTCGTGTGTTCTAGGATTCACGCTTGCCTTGGCGTCTCGACCCGCATACAGCTGATTCGATAGCACGTCGTATCCGTGGACCTGACCTTGAATATGTCGTTCGTGAGCGAACCGATTTAGGCAGAGATTCGTGTCCCGGGTCTGCTGGTTCTCCCCCACCTCGCGCATTTTCGTTTCGAACGCAGTCTTCTTGATCTTGTTGAGTGTGCGTTGGTCTTTCTCGTTCATCCTTGTGAGCTTTTCAGGGTTGATGACGCGCTGGTTCAGGATGTTGTACAGCCTTCCCTCGGAGAATTGCTCGCGGGGTGGCAGTGATAGCACGCGATCTTTGCCGTGAATTTGCTCCTCCTCGTGTCTGCGAGCGAGGAATTCCTTTTCGCGATCCTCGTCCAATAACGTGATGCGAATGGGGTCGAATGTCCGGGTCTTGAAGTATTTCTGGGCTGCTATCCACTTGGCTTGCGCTGCGTCCTCGTTGAATCTGTCATCATGTCGATCATGGTATCTTCACCAGCGAAAGAAATACTGAAATAGTCAAAATTTTGCACGCTTCAACAGAAAATATTCAGCGACGATACAGGGTGCGTACTTGTTGGTGAGGATGTTGAACTCTCGGTGCGGTTTGAACGACGGAGAGCCACTCGTTTCTGGTGCAAGCGCACTTGTTCCACCTAGAGGAATATTTGTAACGATGTTGTAGTCACTCTTCTTCCGATACGGGTGTGCCACCGGTTGCTTGTCCGTTGGGTCTTTCGCCCCAGGGTACATGGGCGCGTTGCTGATCATGTTGAAGCGCTGTATCATCCGAAGCTGCTTGGCCTGGAAGTAAAAACAATAAAAACAATAAAAGCTTAGTGCTAAATCTTCCAAAGCGGTTGCAGCTACTTTCCATACCCTTCCTATCTCGACGTTCCGCTTGATTTCCTGGTCCTCACGTTGCTGATACCCTGACTCTTTATCCTCGTCACGAAAACGTCCGAGAACAATATCGTACTCCCGCTCCTCGCGGGATTTCTCATAGCGCGTCACGTGCTGCACGGGCTTCTGCTGCTCCGGCAGCCACGGTAGAACAGATTTCGCCGCCTGTAATCGACCACTAAAGTTTTAATTCCTGTACGATTTTACGAAAAGCTCATAGTCACACGTACGTGATAGTTTCGCACATCTTCCGCCCACGTCTTGGCGTACATGACGCGATTGTTGTTGTGACTCCCAGTCGAGTGGCTGCGGCTTTCACTGCTACGTCCACGATGCATTTCCGCCTCCGGAACGCCCGTCACGTTTGCCATTTCAGCTCAGTGGCCTGCTGTGGAAGTGCAGTGTAAATGCAGAAGGGATCCAGAGATCAAGGACGCTCCGCCTTCTCCAGGCCCGAAATAGGCGCATGTATGTGTCAAAAGTGCGGTTGGGCCACTTCAAGCAGCAGTGCTGGAACACCCACACCAATTGTTCCACGACCGGTTAAGACTAAGGCAAACAGCAACATGATGTTGCTGTTGCCAGCACGAGCAGCAAAGGCGGCATAAGGTATCGATAAAGAGCTCAGTAAGCTCACCTCACCAAGTCGCGATCGATTTTGAAGCCATACCGCCGAAAAGCGGCAAGCTGTTCGGACACAGAGGTCGGCGCTAAAGGGATTTGCTTAGTCGATGCGAGCTGAGCTGTCCGAAAAACAAGAGTCCCGCGTGGTGGAAAGTGTCTTTGGATCTTGCAACGCATACTGAATCCAATATGCGGATCTGCGTCCCGCCAAGCAGCGTAGCTTCACACCCCCTCGCGCGACTTGAGGCACAAGTTGTTGCTTGTCATTCGGCAATTTGCCCAGTCGGACGCACTGCTCCAGTCCCCGACTCAACTGCCTCCTTGCTGCGTGCTCTTGCGCTGCCTCGCCACTAACGCTAACGGTTAAACTCAGTTCGGCCATGACCATCACAGAGTCAACGCGTCGTCGGCTCTTCGAGAAGACGAACGGCCGAGTGATCCGCATGGACCAGAAGCGCCACGCTGCGCCGCGGGTCGTGCACACGTCGACGTCGACGGCTCATGCGCGCGGCACGTGGACCGAACACGAGCACAGCTTGTTCTTCGAGGCCCTGGAATTGTACCCATCGGGCCCGTGGAAGCGCGTCGCGCAGTACGTCGGCACGCGCACACCCCGCCAGGTTATGACGCACGCGCAGAAGTACCGACAGCGACTGCAGCGGTGCGAGGAGAATGCTAGAGCCGAGCCAGTGGGGGCCGAGATACCTTGCGCCGCCTCGAAAGAGACTGACGCTGGCAAAGTGCTGTCCGTCGTGGTCTCGCCCATGGCCATGCAGATGTCCGTGCCACCAGCTGGTGCGACTAGCGGAATGCAAGTTGAAGCGAGCATCCGTGTGCTTCCTGCACGCCCCGAGCCGTTCATGGACGACCCACCGGCGTACGGACAATTCCCACTCTTTGACGTGGACTTGGACTTCCTTATACAACTGGCCAATGACCCCATATTCGATGTGACGCTGCCGGGTGCGGAACTAGAGCCCTTACAGCTCTAACGCCCTGGCTCACAGCTTTGTTTTCTATTTGTTCTGCGTGCATGTTTCCTTGCTTTAAGTAGATCGAATTCCTCATAGGTTCATTCATGTTAACAAAACTACAACTTACACTTAACCCCTAAAGAAAACAACTAAGGATTGCAGTAGTCGAAAATCCACTGATCCCGGAGAAATGCCAACATGTGCACGCGCCCATAGTACTGCGCTGTACCGTACAGATCTTCCGAGCAGGCCAACGTACATGAATAATATTCTCGAAGCCAGTGCAGAACTTCCACGTGGTCGTGGGCGATTGCGAACAGAGACGCTTGGGCTGTACAGCTTGTCTGAGGATGTTGACGGAGCCACTCCAGCATCACGAGATCGCCTCGAGCTGCCGCAGCATCCATCGCGTGTGCAGTGTACCCTTCGGAGCGGTTGTCGTGGAGAAATTGCACGACATCCAAGTGTCCGTTTGCTGCGGCAGCGTCCAATGCTGCACTGGTGCAGCCTTCCGAACGGTTTTCGTGTAGCCACTTCACCATTGCAAGATGGCCGTTCCTCGCCGCCGCGTTCATGGCGTACGTCGTACACCCTTCTGCTCGATTTACGTGCAAGAACCGCACGACTTCCAAATGGCCCCCTTCAGCAGCTCCATCCATTGCGTCGGTCGAACACCCTTCTGCACGACGTTCGTTCAGCCACTGCACCATTTGTAGGTGGCCATTCCTCGCTGCTCGATCCATGGCCCGCATAGAACACCCTTCATCACGATTTTCATCGATCCATTGCACAATATCCAGTCTGTTGTGCTCAGCGGCGCCGTCCATGGCGGCGACTGTGCATCCTTCGAGCCGATGGGAATGCAAGAACTGCACAACGTCAAAGTGAGAAAGCGTTGCAGCACCATCCATTGCCATTCTGTTGCATCCCTCCGAGCGGTTAGAGTGAAGCCACCGCACCATATCGAGCTGTCCGTGCATCGCTGCTTCGTCGATCGCCTTTCGCGAGCATCCTTCGGTACGATTGGCATGCAAGAACTGCACGATATCGAGGTGATTTTCATACGCAGCCCAATCCATCGCGTTATGTGTGCATCCTTCGATACGGTGCTGGTGTAAGAATTTCACAATGCCCAAATATCCTCCTCTCGCGGCAGCATTCATCGCTTGAGCGGAGCATCCTTCGCTCCTGTTGTCGTGCAACCACTGAACAACCCCAAAGTGCCCATTTCTCGCTGCTCCATCCATGGCGTCTGTGCTGCATCCTTCATTTCGGTTTAGATGTAGCCATTCGACGACATCCAAATGCCCATTCACAGCAGCACCAGTCATGGCCATAGTTGTGCATTTACTCTTGCCTCCATTTCGTCCTCCTCGCGCATGAAAGAACCGCACCACGTCCAAATGTCCACAAGCTGCAGCTTCATCCATTGCTCGGGGGAGAATAATACACCCAGAGTGCTCATACAGCCACTGCACCACCTCCAACTGCCCGCACCTAGCTGCTTGGTGCAACGGAGCGGCCGAACACTCTCCTCCTCTTGCTTCCACCATCCACTTGACAACCTCCAAGTGTCCTTCACCCGCTGCCAACGCAATTGCGTCCGAAGAATACAGCAATTTACTGAGTTTATCCATGCCAGTACACACATTCTCCATCCTTTCATGCATCCACCGGAGTAGATTCAAATGGCCGTGCATTGCCGCTTGGTTGACCGCTACCTCGTCCATAACAGCTTGTGGATACCAGTCCGTCAGCACGTGCAGCATCTCCATTTGTCCTTTATCTGCTGCCACTCGAACGGCGCTTCGAACAGTGGCTAGTCTGGCCAAAACAGGATCAGAATCGGCTCGAAGAAGACGTTGAACCAAGTGCACGAAGCCACACTCGACCGCCTGCAGCAGCGTCCAGCAAGCGGACGAGTCGACGTAAGCCGAGAGCAGCTGCACCACGTGATCCAGCGCCTCAATCTGCTCATGTGAGCGACACACAACAAGAGCCGCAGTGAGAACTTCTACCATCGGAGCGATGAGCGTCCCAGACGAGAAGAATCGGATTGCGGTGGTGCAACCCCGTTCGGAATTCACGTTGAAGTTCGTGTCAAACGGATACCACCATGCGATTGGTTAAAAAAAACTAATTCGGACTTAGCAGAACCCCATCACTCCTCCGGGGAGTGTCATAACATCACTCCCTCCCAAAGCCACGTGTGGGTCTCATTTCCGCACTCATCTAGTGGAGGTGACACGCGACACCCGTGGACGTCAGGTGCGTTTATTCGCTCTGCTATGAGGTTTTAAGGTGCAGCAGCTTCTTCCCCATACGCAGGGGCTACTGCAGCACTTGCTTTTACGCGATATCTCGCTCTAGAAGTCTCGAAATCTGTCTTCAAAGTCAACTGATCCACTTGTCCCAATTGTTTTGTCCCCCTTTGCAGCTCTCCGAGTGAAGAACCAGCCATGGGGAAACCCGACGCCCCACCCCAATGGACGGGTAAGTCTATCCGCAAGCTGTCGCTGCACAGACGCCGCGTGAACCCCATGAACTTAGGCTACGGCCTGGAGCACATCCCGTTCCTGTTTCTCTACGCGTTCTCGCTGTACCATTGCTTCCTGACCATCGGCGAACCTTACGCTCAAGCCATGAGGGAGTTGGAGGAGCAGGGTCTTACGATCCCTGGCTCCGTGGACGTCACTGCCCCGGGGGAGGACGGAGGTCTGGCTGCTGCCATGCTGTCTCAAGGCAGTGTGCGTGAGGCTGCGCCGTCCGCGCCCACGATCAATTACACTGCCATGTTGGAGCAGGACCAGGAGGGTCCTCCGCTGCCCAACCCGTTCCTGCCTGCCATTATCCCCCTGCTCTATATCTTAGGCACGGTCATGACCCATGGCCTCATGTTGCTGTTCCAGATCTGGTCCGTGCGTGTTAAAGCCTTCATCAAATACACGCCCGTGGTGTCTCTGGATGAGGCCACGTTCGTGATGGTGATGCCGCGTTCCTTTAAGGGCAAGAGCAGCATCGTGGAGATCATTCGTCCCACGCACGCGGACGGATCGTCGGCGGGACGTCCGTACTTTTTGTTCCAGAAGCACAAATACGTCGCTGAAGAGGAAGCGGGTGACAAGGGTGGCGTACTGTTCCGTAAGCTGAAAGCACCAACGACTGAAGTGGTGAAGTTCTACCTGGAATCGCGTGGTCTGAGCTCCGAGCACGAAATTGAGGCGCAGCTGGATCTCTATGGCAAGAACGAGTTCAGCATCCCGCAGCCCAACTTCGTGGACATGTTCAAACAGCAGCTGCTAGAGCCGCTGACTGTTTTCCAGATCTTCAGCGTGTGCCTGTACATGCTGGACGAGTACTGGCAGTACTCTCTCTTCACGCTCGGCATGATCCTTATGTTTGAAGGAGTCACAGTTATGAGCCGTCTCAAGAACCTACAGACTCTGCGTGGCATGGGTAACAAGGCGCGCGAAGTGTACGCATACCGTGAGAAGACATGGAAGAAACTGACCTCGGACCTTTTGGTGCCCGGTGACGTCATTTCAGTGAAGCGTGAGACGGATGGTGACCACGACAACATGGTGCCCTGTGATTGCTTGCTGCTAGACGGTTCTGCTGTCCTGAACGAGGCTACCTTGACGGGTGAGAGTGTCCCGCAGATGAAGGAGGCCATTGGCACGAAGATGAGCCCTGAGGACCTCGCAGAGCAGCTTGACATGAAGTCTGGCCACAAGGTGCACGTACTCTTCGGCGGAACTACTGTGATGCAAGCGGATACGTCAAGCGAAGGACAACCTGGAGCCACTGCGACTAAACGTATCCCACACGCTCCTGACGAGGGTTGCACTGCGTATGTGCTGCGCACGGGATTTAGCTCATCGCAGGGCAAGCTGGTTCGCATGATTGAGTTCTCGAGCGGCAAGGTCACTGGTAGCTCGTGGGATGCCTATGGCCTCGCGTTCTTGCTACTTATTTTCGCTTTGCTCTCTTCGGGTTACGTGCTGCGCCACGGTATCGCGCAGAAGGGCAAGATCACGTTCGAGTTGCTTCTGCGTTGTGTGCTCATTATCACAAGCGTTATTCCGGCTGAGCTGCCGATGCAAACGGCCATGGCGGTGAACTCGGCTCTGCTGAACTTGGTGAAGCTGTCGATCTTCTGTACCGAGCCTTTCCGTATCTCTTTGGCTGGTAAGGTGGACATTTGTCTGTTTGATAAGACAGGCACACTCACCACGGACCAGCTTACAGCCGTCGGTGTGGTTTGTGAAGATACGACTACTTCTACTCCTGCTGCTCCAAAGGACAACGTCCTCGGTCACGTCCCGATGATTGCAGCTAACTTGGATGCCACCTTGGTTCTTGCCGGGTGTCAGTCGCTGGTTCAGATTGACGGCAAAATGATTGGTGACCCTGTGGAAGAGGCCTCGATCCGTGCTATCGACTTTTCGTATGATGCTGCAACTCGCCAGTGCCAGGCGAAGAAGGACCTTGAGCGTGCTGGTGAGCGTCGTTGGGGCCAGGGAATTAACCAGAAGGATGTTTTTGTGCAAATCATGCACCGCAACCACTTTGCATCCAAGCTGCAGCGCATGAGCGTTGTTGCCAAGGTGCATTTGGGCGACAAGGGAGTACGTGTGCGTTCTCTCGTAAAGGGAAGCCCAGAGGCTGTTGCAAAGCTGATGCGTCCGGAGACAATCCCGGCGTGGTTTTGGCCTACTTACCAGAGTCTCGCTCGCCGTGGAATGCGTGTTCTTGCCCTTGCATACAAGGACGTCAATGGTCGTCCTTCGGAGACTGAAGTTGCCCAGCAGCCTCGTTCCTGGGCTGAAAGTGACCTGCGTTTTGCCGGCTTTGCTGTGTTCCAGTGTCTTGTTCGCAAAGACAGTGGTGATATCCTGAAAGTGCTGAAGGACAGTTCGCACCAGGTCTCGATGATTACTGGTGATGCTACGCTGACTGCTGTGCACGTATCGAAGGAGGTCGGCATTGTTACTCGCCCGGCTCTTATTCTGAGTGAGAGCTCTTCGCCCAGTGAACCCCTTAAATGGACGAGTGCTGATGATGATTCGGTTTTGGCGCCGTACAACAGTGGCGACCTAAAGATCTTGGTGAAGAAGTACGACCTGTGTGTGAACGGGAAAACTCTCGCTGCTGCAGGAGAAGTGGACGATGTTATCTGGAAGAACTTGAACCACATTCGTGTGTACGCTCGTATGACGCCGGAGTTGAAGGAGAAGGTGTTAACCCTGCTGAAGACACATGGTCACCACACGCTCATGTGTGGTGATGGTGGTAACGATGTTGGTGCGTTGAAACAGGCTCACATTGGTGTGGCTCTTCTTGGTGGTTTTGGATCTGCGAATGCCGATAAGAGCGTGACGGGACTGGCGAAGTACCAGAAGGGCAACGTGGCCACTGTTAGCACTCGCGAAGATCTGTTGAAGCTGCACGTGTCGGCTCTGAAGAAGCGTCTGGCACAGCAAAATGTGAACACCGCTCACTGCAAGGTGAAGCAGGACTACGTCGAGCTGATCCTGAGCGAGCAGAAGAAGAAGGCTATGGAGACGATCAAGAAGAAACAGCAGGCTTTGGCGAAGAAGAACCCGAAGCTGAAGGTTCTGACAAAGGAGGAGCAAGCGGCTGAAATGCGAAGAAAGCAGGCAGAACTGGAGGAGGATGTGCGTGCACGCCAGGCTCGTGGCGAGTCGTTCGCGCGTATGAAGGCCATTGCGGCCTTTGCCAAGCGCGAGGCCGAGGAGAAGAAGAAGCTGCAGATGGAGCGCACAGGCTCCAAGGGCTTCGCTAACTTTGCCAACAACGCTGCCATGGCGCAGTATATGGACGACTTTGACGATGGCGAGGTGCCGATGGTGAAGCTTGGAGACGCTTCGATCGCTTCTCCTTTCACTTCGCGTGCTCCTTCCATCAAGGGCTGCGTCGATATCATTCGCCAGGGTCGTTGCGCGCTTGTGACAACGATGCAGATGTACCAGATTCTGGCTGTGAACTGCCTTATCAGTTCGTACTCGCTGTCCGTGCTGTACCTCGACAAGGTCAAGTGGGCCAACTCGCAGATGATGGCGCTGGGTATGATCTCGACCGTGGCCAGTATTACGCTGAGTCGTGCGACTCCGCTCGACAAACTGTCTCCGGTGCGTCCACTGACGTCCATTTTCCACCCTGCGCTCTTCTCCAGTCTTGCCGGCCAGTTTGCACTGCACCTGGGCTGCATGATCTACCTCACGAACCTGGCTAAGGAGTACACGCCCGAGGGGGACATCACTCACTCGAAGCCTGGCGAGTTCCAGCCCAACGTCATGAGCACGGTCATCTTCCTTATCAATGGCGTGCAGACGGTGAGTGTGTGCGCCGTGAACTACAAGGGCCGACCGTTTATGAAGCCCATGACGGAGAACCCTGGTCTCCTGTACTCGCTTGGCATCAGTATCGTTGGTGTCTTCCTGCTGTGCACGGAGCGAATGCCCATGTTCAACAAGGTGCTGCAGATTGTGCCTATGCCGGACCCGCGCTTCACGCGCATCCTCACTGGGCTGCTTACCCTCGAGGTGCTTGGTGCGTTCGCTTGGGACCAGATCTGTCTGCTGGTGTTCGCGCCCAAGATCTTCATGGCCTCCATTCGCGCTCTGACGTTTAAGGATGTGCGCCAGCTTTTTAAGATGACGGTCGTCTCGCTGTTCATCATCTACATCCTGGCCAACATCGACTACGAGGAAATTGAGCGCCAGCAGCAGCTTCTGGAGGAGCAGCGCGCCGCCGCCGAAGAAATCAGTAGCTAGATCAACAATCTTTTACACCTGGTAGACGTTGCTAGGCCGTAAGAAAAAGCACTTAGAACACCATTCTCACCTTGGACAGACTGCGATTCTCGATCTCTATTGTCTGTCATTACTACTGTATCCTACTTCGCGTCACTTACTGGTGCTTACGTCTCGAGACTGGTGGCCTGACCAGTGCAACAACTGACACAACGGCGTTGGAGAGAACTGCGTCGGGCGGTGATACCACAGAGCAAAGTAGCCGTTTTCGAGCGCGGCCACAACGCGGGCAAGTGCAAAAGCACCTGCTGCGGCGTTATGCTGTCCATTCTTGTCCACGGGGTCGTCGATAACAAGCTGTGGCATGAGAGGCAAACCGTTTGTGATTGATAAGTGTGGCGCTAACGGATACGCTCCAAAAGCTTCTGGCTTGAGCGAAAGTCCGGTGGTAAAGTAGTCGAACGACGTGCCGTAATACTCCAGGAAATCCAGGAGCAATTGTCCGAGTTTCCTTGTCTCCTTTTCTTCCGGTGTTTCATCAGTTTCGTCGCCTTCCTGTTCTTCTTCCTCTTCCTGATGTCTCTGCATCTCCATCATAAACACTGCCAGCAACGTAACTGCGTAGGAGCTCAATCCTCCAGTAAACGCACTGTTAAGCGCTTTCTCCCTCAAGAACTGCCTTACCACCATCAGCAACGGCTTCAACCTGGGCAGGTCACTCACATACTGACGCACGAGTTTGCTGGCCTCCATTCCGTGACTTGTTTGGATATTCTCAATCGAAATGTCCACCCTAAGCAGCGTCGAATTGTCTCCACCCTTCACACTGCCGCGTCTTAACATCACTTTCGCCACCGGCACTTTAGCACCCCTCACGACATCCACGCGTTGCACCCAACTCTTCTGCGGCCTCAACTGTCTCGCCAATTGCTCGAGCTCCTTCACCCCGTCCGGAACGAATCTTGTCGGAACGTCTCGGTCCTCAGAGTTGGAGAGTCCCATCACCACAACATCTACGTCACTAGACGGCAGCCACAGACCGGTAGAGTACGAGCCGAAACACATGAGCGAAGCGTGCGGCCAGATCTTGTGCACTCCCTCGGCAATGTGCGCAATGGCTGCATCAATATGTTGGCGCGCGGCATCCACCACCCGCTGCGTGTAGGCGCAATAGCGGACCATCTCTTCACCCACACAAATGGCGACAGGTCTTGTCACGTCATTGAGATCTCGTAGCACAGCGGCGTCCTGCGGATTCGCGGATGGCAGCGTGGGCAGCCACGGCGGGAGACGGCGCAAACGACTGCGACTGATGGCAGCCACGCGCGCTGCTTCCGTCTCGCGAGCTAACGCATCGCGCTCTGCTTCAGCTGCGATCTTGCGGCGGTTGAGGCGCGCGTTCTTGCGCTCGAGCTTGCTGCGCCCAGGAGCCGAGGACGACATTCCCCCAAGCTGCATTTTGGCACTAGTGGTTGGGGGTATGTCAACTTTGCGAAATAACTCATCGTAAAGTTGACATTTTGTGTTGATTTAGTAGGAAATGTATATTTAGTAAGTTGACAATTGATAAGATGAGTTTTGGGCAAGAGGGATATACTTGAAAATAAAAAACTTAAAGAGCTGAATGACTTCCTTGTCTGCCTTACACGTTCATGTGCGGCGGGGGTGCGTAGTTCGCTGCCTGCGGTTGGTTGGGGTCGTACACGGGCGGCACGGTCGAAAACGCCGGGTGCTGTGAGATGACGAAGTAGTTGAAGAAGGCGTTGAGGAACAGCAGCACGGCGTCCAGAATCGTCAGCCAGAAGTTGCCCATGGACAGCGGCCAGATTGCAATGCTGCACAGCCAGCACAACAACGTCAGTATTCCAAACCCTCTCAACAAGAAACAACCGACGACTGCAACGTACAAGACGAGAAACATCGTGCGCGTCTTGTTGCCATACATGAAGCCGAAGTTCTTGCGCAGGATCACGTCGATCTTTTCCGTCCGCAGCTCGAAAGCCAATAGCAGTGCTCCAAACATACTGCAACAGCAAAAACCAACAGTCAGTAAAAGCCCCTTGAGGTCAGCAACTTAATCTACCCACGTACACGATGTAAATGCCCGCGATAACCTTCTGGAACGTGTCCACCTGACCAAAGATCCAGGCCAGCACTCCGACCACAATCGTGGCCGACGCCAGCACCAGGTTCAGCACGCGCATGACCTTAACGATCGTCTGGCTGTTGGTGGCCTTGATTTGCGCGCCGATCTCGTCCATCAGATTCGGACGGACTGGTCCAGGTGCCGCCTGGTAAGGGGACGGCGCACCGCCCACCGGCGCCACGGGGGAAGGAGGCGGCATAGAGGAGAAACTCATGCCCGGCGAGGACTGGGACTGCGCGTTCAGCACGGAGGGGTCCTGGAACGGGTTGCTGGGGTTCATGGCGAGGCGATCACTTCCGAAGTGACCGGCGGAGAGCGAGCAGCTACGGCGAAAGGTCCGAAGATAGCGACGTTCTCAGCTGGAAATAGCTCAAGCGAAAGCAGGCTATTTTCGTATTGACATTTTATCGAAACAATTCGAGAAAATTTGCAAAGAAAGAGGCTAAAATTTAGGATTTGATTTTTTTTTGCCGACGGAATAAATTACTTCGTATTTTAATTACTTCGTCTTTTATTCCAGAGAGATTCGAATCAATCATGACGTGGTTGAAGAACAGCTCACATCCCGACTTACCACGTCGTCCTCATGGCCGACAGCACCACGCGCGTCCCCCCCACCGCCCCCGATGCCATCGCTGCATCAGTAGAAGCTCTTCGCGCGTCGTTCCGTAGTGGCGCCACGCGCGACCTCAAGACGCGCATAGCGCAACTCAAGCAGTTGCGTCGGTTGATCAACGAAAACGTGCGCGAGCTGCAAGACGCTCTGTTCCAAGACCTTCGCAAGCCTCCAGCAGAGACGCTCATCGCCGAGTTGGCGCCTGTTCGCGGTGAGATCTCGCTGCACGAGGAGGAGCTGGAGAACTGGGCAGCACCCGAACGGGTCTGGACCAATGTGGCCAACCTTCCAGGCCGCTCCTACGTGCAGCGGGAGCCTCTAGGCGTCGTGTGCATCCTGTCCACTTGGAACTACCCGGTGCAACTCTCGCTGTGGCCGCTGGTCGGTGCTATAAGTGCCGGTAATTGCGTGCTGCTGAGGTTGCCAAGTGACGACACGTGCGTGCACACGAGTGAGCTGCTTCTCAAGCTCGTAACGACGTACTTAGACCCGCGTTTCGTGCGCGTGGTGCACGGTGGCATCCCAGCGACTCAAACCACGTTGCAGCAGAAGTTCGACTTGATTTTGTGCACTGGCGGCGTCAAAATTGGTAAAATTGTGGCGGAAGCTGCGGCCAAGACACTGACACCGACGATCTTGGAACTCGGGGGCAAGTCGCCGACGATTGTGGACGAAACGTGTGACCTTGCCGTCACGGCCCGCCGTATCACCTGGGCGGCGTTCATCAATGCAGGGCAGACGTGTCTGCGGCCGGACTACGTGCTGGTGAACGAAAAGGTTGGCGATGACTTGGTGGCTGCCATTCAGAAGGAGATCACGGCGTTCTTCGGTGAAAATCCACAGAAGAGCGCGTCGTACGGACGTCTTATCACACGAAAGGCCTTCGATCGAGTGACTCAGCTCTTGGCGATGAGTTTCGAGCACGTTGTTTTTGGTGGTCAGAGGGACCGGGACGATCAGTTTGTGGCGCCCACGCTGCTCAACTTCAAGAGGGATATGGACGCTTTTACGCGGAGTGATGTCATGAAGGAGGAGGTGTTCTGTCCCCTGCTGCCGGTGGCTTACTACTCCACGTTGGACGAAGCCATTGAGTTCGTGAATGATCGAGAGAAGCCACTGGCGCTGTACTTGTACTCGTCGAATTCCGAGACTCGCACGCGTGTCCTGACGGAGACCAGCTCCGGTAGCGCGTGTGTGAACGACAGCATCATGCAGTCCGTGAACTTTAACTTGCCGTTTGGTGGAGTGGGGGCCTCGGGCATGGGCTCTTACCACGGCAAGTACTCGTTCGATGCCTTCTCGCACAAGAAGAGTGTCTTGATCAAGTACGCGATGATGGACGCGCCTCAGCGGTACATGCCGTACTCCAACTCTGCGCTGAAGATCGTACTGCTGCTCATGAAGCCGCTACCAAACTCACTCATTGTGCTCGTGGCCTACGCCCTCATCTGTCTGGCCTTTGTCATCATGGGTCTCATCTTGCAGATTTATCGAGGTGGAGCGGTGATCGAGGAATAGGAAGAAGCTGAAGAAAGGTTGAGTATTGAGTACTGTCGAAGTGAAAACCTTTGCTAACATTTACAGTGTTGCTGCTTTTATGGGCTGTTGAAAGTTTGCTTGACTGTTGTGTCGATTGATGACCTTAATCGATTCGCGATTCGCGTCCGGGTTGCCTCGATAACGTGGTGTATACATACCAACGTGACTAGAGCCACCATGAAGTTCCACGAATTGTTGAGCTGCTCTGAAATCCCCATCGTCTCGATCGTATCGATCGTATCGTTCACCAGAGCAGTCAAAGCCAGCACTTTAGGCTCGTAGAATGCCAGGAACCGAGTCGGATATGCGAGTAGAAAGCGTAGTGTGGGTAAAATGATCTCCGTCCCGTCGGTTAGACACACATCCAGCGCCAGAACCACAGCTAAGACTGAAAAGAAGGAGGTAAAGCCATTCATACGAGAAGCAACTGCTAACGCTTGAGATGGTCTTTGCTTGATAGACTTGGACATTGCTGGGACACGAGATGAATAAAACTTAGAGTGCGTCTCTTCACAACAAAACTAACAACAACATTCGAAACTCTTTAACTCAAAGTCGGCAGTATCGAAAACACTCCAGTCAAGCGTAAGTCTGAAACAAAGCGTGTCATCATAAGTTTTTACCACAACACTTCTTCCTCTTTGCTAATAAAAAGAAAAATATATTTTTTTAACACAGACCTTCACTACGACAGTAGCATACATGCATCACTGGACGAATTCACTGCGGTCTAATCGTTCGACAAATCCACCAGCAACTCCATTAACTCGTTGTCATCCAGAGATACCAGCTCCGGAACAAAATCTTCAGCAGGAACGATGAGTTGCTCCAGCAACAGGATATCGAGCGCTGAAATTTCGTCAGGCGGTTGTTCGAACATCTCGTTCTCATCATCCGGAAAGAGACACAAAGGCTCCAATAAACATACCTCCTTCTGCCAAAACGGTTCCCACTCTGCTTCGACGAACTTGGTAGTGCCTTCTTGAATGGACGCCACCTCGGTATAAACACTTCCCGTCGCATTTTTCTTGATCCTTCGACGTGACTTGCGGTTGCCTCGGCGCTTGATCCGTTGTCGGTATTTCTGCGCGTGGGTCATCACTTGACGCGGAGTTCTGCTCCCTATATGACGCGCGATCTTCTTCCACGGCCCGGACGGGTAGAGCTCCACGGCTTCGAGGAACTTTTCGTGTTCGTCGGTGGTCCACCACCCGGTCGTCGACGTCCTGCGAGTTCCAACCTCGTTGGATCCGACGAAGTGTTGGTCCATACGGACCAATTGAGGTTTATTGCCAACATCCTCGAACATTTCTCTGATGACTCCCTTGGTGATGGTCATCTTCCAGTTTGCTGGTCAAGTTGAAGCTGGTCTGAGAAGGCAATTTGCAGAATGAAGGACGAACTGCCGGTGCCGCCGACCAACTGGCGCAACTCCATCACCACTACATGTAGAGAAAATCCGGCAATTATGCCCGTGACGTACTTCCAACAGGCGTTAGGGCCTTGGAATGGATTCAACTAGGTACAGTGTGCCACTTCGTATGCACGGTTACGTTTGAAGAGTTCAGCAGTTGAAGTTGTGTACCAGTCCTGTACCGCTTTCAATGCAAGTTTGTATCCTTGCAGGATCAATGCAACAGCGTATTAACAAGCGCTCCTTGAAGCTTGCGCCTTGACATGGGGAGCAACTTAGTTAGTACGACCATTACACTGTATACTGACCATACCCAGCAGCACAAACGAATAACAATATATAACGGTACTACACGTTTTTGGAAGCGCTCAGCTGTAGTGCTAAACGGGTGCGAAGTGGAGATGGCTGCTGGAGACTGTTCTGCTCCTGTGGTAAAAAAATATAAAACATAATCAGCGGTCATCACTTCATTGAGCTCATTCTAATGGTGAGAATGCAATGGGACTCACCTCCTCATTCAAAAGTGCTTTGGCCTTAACTGGACTGTTCTCCATGGCAGCATCAACTTCGGTCTTCGGCCGCTTCATTGCCTTCTCCACCTAATAACACACACAAAACATCAACATACAAAAATCAATTAGTACAATCACTTGCACGTTTGTAGGACTCCAGCCCAATTCGTACAATGTTGATCGTCTCCGTCGTCTGGCTCACGACTTGCGACAACTTGGCACTAGTAATAGCAATCGAAGACGACGTCTGGAAGCACCACATCCCATCGTCAACAAACCATTCCTAGAAAAACCATCGAGGACACTCCAAACCTTCACGTAAGCTGCCCTCAACGCATTCAGCTCCTCTTCCGTCAGCTCTGCTCCCAAATCTTCCGCTGCCTCCGGCTCCCTACAAGAGACCCCAGTGTCAGTCTCCATTCAACATGTCAACACCATATCAAGTGCTCCACATACGCCACGAGCACGTCGGCATGGCGCTTTCGAGCCTTCGCCAGTTCACGACGCGCATTAGCAGCCGCGATCCTCGGCACCTGCAAAAAACACCGTCAGCCAGAATTGACCATCACTTTTCTCTTCTTTTTCTTACTCTTTCCCGAAGCTTCTTGACGGCCGCCTCTTTCTCTTTCAGCTTCGTTTCCAGTTCCTTCAGCTCTTTCGCTATTTCTTCGTCCACAGGTGTCACTTCCTCTGTAGCACACACAAAAAGCATCAGTATAGAAAGATCATCACTCTGCTGCTATCTACCATCGCTCTTACGCTTTTCTTCCGGGTTGTATTTCCTCAAGGCAGCGGCAAAGACCGTCGCGCACAGGTCGTTCACATGCGCACGGAAAATCTGCTGCTGGGCCGCAGACACAGAGCCGCACTCCTTCAGCGCAGCCGCGATCATTCTCTCTCCACACACACGCTGCGCTTCCTTAATCTCCAGGAACGTGTAGCGCGGCGCTTCCTCCATCTTCGTCTCCTCTACTTCTCCCGCCATAACGAATACTTATTTTGAATTTTGAAATACGAAAGTAAAAAAAAAAAACTCAGGAAACAAAGAAGAAAATTCATAAGTAACTTACTTCATATCGTTACTTCTCATGCCACGTACTTTGTACCGGCTTGATACCGACTGTTACTGTCAGTATCCGATTGCCACGCCGCGGAGCTCCTCGTCTTCCTGCTCTTCCTCGTGCGTCGCTACGCCACGACCGGACGAACATGAGGCGCTCGGAAGGCGGCGACATCGCGCCCACAAGCGTCTCCACCTCCTCGGCCTTCGACCAGTCCGTCGCGTCCTCCGCGTCCAACTTTGCAGCCTCCACAGGCCTCTCCAGCGCCTTCAGCACGCCGCAGATGAAGCCTGCGACGCCGCCCATGCACGCAGCTGCCAGCGTCACCTCCGCTTCTGCGCCTGGAAGTGGCGGCGTCCTGCTGCTGGGGAAACTCATGCGCCGCGACCGCCGCTTGTTCACGTGGAAATGGCGGGACTTTGTGCTGGAACGCTCGAGACTGCAGTACTTCAGCGTGAAGGGGAACCGCAAGGGCGACATTCCTTTGACGCCGCACACACCCATCACTATCCGCATGATTAACGAGCCCAAACCGTTCGGATTTCTACTGTTTATCAAGGACACGAAGCTCACACTGGCTGCAGCGACGGAACGAGAGCGGCATCAGTGGATCGACGTCTTTTGCGACGTCTTCCACGCCAGTGTGGAACAAGCTCCAGCTGATAACAAGGCGGAGAGACGTGCTAAACCCACGTACTTGCCTATTCCCGACCTGGGGGACGATGGCTTAGACCATGACGGTAGTTCTTCGAACTTATTGGTGCAACAGAGCAGTTCGATGGAGATTGGGGACATTGGCGATGGAGGGGGCCATACGACCCCCGTGATGGCGCACAACGTCCTGGATAATGAACATGGGGGAAACATGAAGCGCGACTCGTTCGGAGAAGACGTGATCCCGATTCTGGAGTCCAGGATGACGTACGGACCGATGAAGGAAATGTACTCCCGCATCACGTTCCCGCCCAGTCTGGCGAATGGAGACTTGTTGGTTGGTGTGGGTCCTATTGTACGTCGTATGGGCTGGACGGACGAACGGATTCTCGCTGTGGGGATGTACATCGACCCGGAAACAGCTACGAAGGAGCTCGAGAAATTCCACGGCCGAGACGTTAAGAGTTTATACGGAGACCAGCAATTCTACGACCACTTGCTCTTCAACACGACGTTCCGACGTAGCTTCGTGGTGACAGCGAGGAAACGTGTATCCAAGTCGGTGCTTACAGCATTACTACGGGATGAACTGGCCCCGCGGATGGGACCCAATGCTGCGGCAGCTCGTACGTTCCTCGGGTTCATTGAAAAGTCGTTGAAGAAAGCTGAGTCCATGGTCATGCGGATACACGAGGACGACCGGTTCGAGTATCGCCTACGAGGCCAACTGTACCCTCCGATTGCATCGCACGCTTTGTGTAACAGCATTCAAGCGCTCTTCTTCGATAGTAACTCGATCCAACACGATGCCAAGCGCGGTCTGGTCGAGCGTCTACCATCCCTATGGGGTGGGGAAGTGCTCGATGCTCAAGATGAAATCTTCGGCAGTCTCCATGATCGGATTCAGAGCATGGACAGCAGCGACGAAGAAGACTCCAACTCCGATTCGGACGATGATGACGAAGACGACAGCGACAGCGAGGCTGAAGATCTCTTTGGCCCTGCTGAGCACGAGCATGGAGCTAAAGCACATGACTCTCACCGCCAGGAAGAAGGGACCAAGGCAAAGAGCCACCGATCTAAGAAGCTTGGGCCTCCGAAGATTCATCGACAGCCTTCAACCCAGGATGAATGGGCTGAATACGACGACCAAGAGCTCGAGATGTTGCGTCGCGAGAGTCGCAGTCTCATGGTTCATTTTGGCCCCATGGTGGATCGTGACAGCAACATTATGTTCAATGGAGACCTGGTTATGGATGGCAGTGCGTTGCTAGGGACGTGGTCGCATCAGTTTTCTGTGTCACCAGAAGAATACGACGAACCTTACGGTTCTCACCAGTATCGATTCACGGTGGGTTTGTACGTGGATCCTGGTGCGCTTAGCGAAAGCCTTTTGAAGTACAAGGGCCTCTCGATCGGAAGTATCGTCCAGGACACGGACTACTTCCATCAATTTTCGTCTGGGAAGTTCCAAAGGCACCTGGTCTTTAAAGTGGACGCCAAGATGAAGCTTCGTGCCTTGCTCGAGTATTTCGACACGCGCTTTCGCTCGCTAGCCACTTCATTTGAGGATGTGAAGAAACCTCTTGATAGTTTGGTGGAACTCTGGGACAATGCACATCCACAACAAGAGCAGTTAGAGTTGTGTCCGAAAGATGAGGCTCGTTTCTCCATCGCCGCGGGTGGGGAAATGGTGTTGCGAGTGAAAAAGCGCGGGTCTTTCAAAGACGAGAAGAAGCACCATTACTCTGCTACTTCTGCATCATCAACGGAGGAGCCTACCGTCCACAGTACTGGGAGTACCGACTCTACGGCGACTACCACCTCTCGAACGGGTTCAGCGGGCGAAACTACACTCGCTCACGCGAGCAGCTTCCGTCCCAACAGCGAGATCGAGTTGACTCTGCCTCCTTCTCCGTTCCATTTGGTCTTAGAGAGCTTAATCTTCGGTTTCCACGCGATCGACCCAGCCGCACGGACCCAGCTGATGGAACGCGTCCCAAACCTCCTCGATCTCGCCAAAGATGACCTCGTACACACGTACCACGACGAGATCCAAGCGTTACGAGAGAACTACAAGCGGCAGAAGCCAGAAAACCGCGTCAAGGTCGGGTATTTGTCAATTTCGTTCGAGAAGCGCAAGTTGCAGAGGAATGCAGAGAAAGGTGGTGCCAAGGAGGTCACCATGGTGCCTTCCCGCTGGTCCAAGCGCTGGTGTCGACTGGATGGCACTCTGTTCTCGTATTACTCCCACAAACGGTCTCGGAAATACCGGGACATGATGGAGCTTACACGTTGCGATGTAGTGGAGATCACAGCCAACAGCGGACCTGATGTCGCGCGGTTTGCGTGTGAGAAGGGGGAGAACGACAGCATTCGGATTGCGATCATCAAGCCGAACGGAGAGATACTGGCGCTACGTACCGAGACGATCTACGAAGGCGAGGAATGGCTGGAATCTCTCACAGATGCGAGCAAGGTACGGCGTCACGCTGGGCCTTCGGACAACTGGAATGCGTGGGATGCGAATTTCTCCCAGTTGCGGCGAAGAAGCAGCAGTGCCCGTGACATGGTACCCAGCCGAAATGGCAGGAGCGGCTCAACCGCAAGCGCTTTGAACAGTGAACGTCGCTCCAGTGTCGAGCAAGACCGTAAGTCTCACACCAATGCAGACAATCTTAATGCTCGAGAGGACGACGATCTGGACGACGAAGATGTGGATGAATACGACAGCGACCGGGATCTCGTCGAGAAGGACGGCTCGCTACTGGCCTGGGTACAGGAGGACCCTCGCCACGCCATCATCGTGTTCTTGCTGGGTTTGATCGTGTATCTCGCGTCGGTAATGAGTCGTAACCAGCCTGTTATCATCAAGAGCTCTGAGCAGCTGTAGCTTCTCAATGCAAATCTAAATGCTGGCGAAACGAAATGAATGGATCGTCACCTTTTAGATTGCTTTCGTTAATTTTTATTGACTGTGTCGATTGGTGAGCGTAGTCGGCTCGCGATTCGCGTCCGGGTTGCCTCGATAACGTGGTGTACACATACCAACGTGACTAGAGCCACCATGAAGTTCCACGAATTGTTGAGCTGCTCTGAAATCCCCATCGTCTCGATCGTCTCGATCGTATCGTTCACCAGAGCTGCCAAAGTCAGTACTTTAGGCTCGTAGAATGCCAGGAACCGAGTCGGATATGCGAGTAGAAAGCGTAGTGTGGGCAACATGATCTCCGTCCCGTCGGTTATAGAAGCATCCAACGCCAGAACCACAGCTAAGACTGAAAAGGAGGTAAAGCCATTCATACGAGAAGCAACTGCTATCTCTTGACATGGACTTTGCTTGATAGACTTGACCATTGCTGAGATGAAACTTGGACGAGTGTCTCTTCGAAGTAAAACTAACAGCCAGAGAAGAAGGACTTTGTGGCAAGTTGCCACTGAAATTCGGTGTGGTCATTTACAACGCAACGGTATCTGTAGCTGTAACGTGTGTGCATTGCTTTCGTTTAAGTTATGGTACAGTGAGATCTCCCGTCACGCGTAGTACTGCGGCTGGTAGTACGCCGCTCGGTGTTGTGCGTCCTGGGTAGCATAATGGACGGGGCCTCCCCAGAGCGCATCCTGTCCTAGCGTGGGCAGCTGTTTGGTCGGCCCAGGCAGGCCAAGACCTGAAAATCTTCGTTCCCACAGTCTGCCGTTCTTCCCCACAGCGTCCTGTTCGCCTTCCTGATTCTCTAGCTGATTGTCTTGGCAATTGGGAGCTGCTGCTTTACTCTCCAGCGACTGCTGTTCGGCCTCGTAGAAACATTCGGGTGACGCTGAGAAGTCGAAAGCGTTAAAACTCATTGGCATTTCTGATCCGTCCTCGAACTGGTTGCTGACTGGCATCTGCTGCTGCTGCTGCTGCAGTCTCCACTTGGCCGAGATCTTGCGCGTGCGTCCTTCTTCCACGTCCAAGTCCTCGACTTGAGCGCTGGGCGTCGTCTCCGGCTGTTGGTTACGACACAAACGTCGATGACGCGCGCGGTATCGTTCGATCTCGGCTTCTTCCTGGGCAACTGTGGGGCCGTCGGCCGAGTAGAACTTAAACATGATGCGGCTGGAGGCGGAGGAATGAGAACTGGTGGAGTTTTGGAGACTCTTGGGGCAAATCTGGGCGGAATCCGAGCCGTTTCTTAACGCTCCAACTGCCGACGGAGAACTCTGATAACTGGACGTTGACGCGCGAATGACGCTGCCACTTCGGGAATGAGACGGTGGGCGACAAGATGCGATCGCTGCGACCAAGCAAGAGGGAGCTGCCACGCACTGGACTGCGCGAAGAAGCGGAGCCAAAGCTGCTTGCTTCGAATCCGCGACGTCGTATGCGATTGGCATAAATGTGTGCGCGGCTTTTCTGCCAATTCAATTCTTGCGATACCAGAGTTTGACCAATCATCAAGAAGACACGTTGAAGCGTTTTACCATTGTGATTGGTGCTGTTTTACGCTAATAACAGTGAACACCTCCTCAACGTCATGAAACTCTTCAGGGGCATAACCGGGCCATGATCGTCATCGAGATGATCATGCTCTCGGGGGAGCAATTGAAAGGCGCAGTACACCACGAACCATAGGATACAGCTAATTTAGCTGAGCTGAAGTACATGTAACAACCACTACGGCACTTGTAGACCCTCAAGTAATGCTACCAGTATGATAGCCCAATGATCTATTGGATCGTTCGATTCATTCAGCAAGTTGAAGTGATCTGACCAATCACGGGTCCCTATGATGTAGCCATGTCTGTCGACTTCAACAACGTTTTGGATTTTTGTTTGCTCACGGTTTTACTACCACACTGCACGCACTCAATCAAGACAAAAGGGATCACTCTCACGTCCAAGTCCAGCCTAGTACCACAGCGCCTTGTTCCAGAAGAGGCTCTTGGAGTTGGCGAGGTCGTCGTCAGCCACTGTGAACGTGTCGTTGAACACAATCTCCGTGCCAACACTGGACTCGTTGTACTGGGGCTAGTACAACTTGTCGTCCGGCCACATGGTGTTTGGGTTGCCCGTGAGTACAAAGGACAGCAAATACTTCTGCATCATGATGGCGATCGTCGCGTTCACGGACGAGTCACCACCGGCGCCTCCAGCACCTCCCATACCAGTCGAACTGCCCATGCCACCGAACGATCCTCCCTGCGCGCTTCCAAAACCGGCAGCTTCACTACCGGCCGACACGTTGGCGTAGTAGGAGCTCGCCGAGTCCGTAGTCTGCGTGCGTCTCGAGGTGCTGGAGCTCGTGGACAACGTGTACGTGCTGTACCAGTAGTAGCTCTGGTCAGCACCGTGAGTGGCCGAGCCAAGAGCACACTCAGCGCTCCAAGTCGCATTCTGGAGAGCATTCGTAAGCGCCAGGTTCTTGGCAGTTAAGTCTAGTGACTGCTTCATATCGGCGAAGTGCAGACCAGCGCTAGTGTAGTCTTCCTCTGGGTACAGCTCCAGAAGTTCGTCAATGACGTCGTCGGTGATCGACGGGAAGAAAATACGGAGTTCAGTGGGGATATCATCGGCGTCGTCCACGCCCGAGTACGCTTGACTGTTAGCTTCGTGTTGCTCGTGTGAAATAACACACGGACCGGAGAAATTGAAGTGACCCTGGTACAAACTGGCCTCGTACGTGTCGGGAATGATGAAGCCGTCCACGCGCGGCTGGTACTGGTACGTGTAGTCCGAGACGACGTCACTAGCGGCATCCTGCAGCGTACTAAAGTCCACCTCACGCATGCAATCAAGATGACCCCCATCACAGCCAACAACCGAAGAAACGTTCTGCCAGAACTGTTCGGCGTGATGATGACCGGCCCCCGGAACGTACCCCGGGGGACATGATGTACGCCTTCTCAAAGAGCTGCGGGGCGTTGCCACCAAAGCGCGTCATCTGGAACATGACCTGCGAGCCACCAGCAGAGAAGCCGACAGCGGTGACGTCGTTCGGGTTGCCTCCGAACTTGTCAATGTACGTCTTGACCCACTCGAAAGCGCGGGTAGAATCCCACACCACCAAGTTGGCAGCACCACCTTCGTGCTGGTACGTCGGGCCATTACCGAGGCCAGTGATGCCCAGACGGTAGTTATACGCCACGAAGATGAAATCCTGAGTCAAGTCGAACAGACCTTCCGGGGTGTTCTGGGACTTGGAACCAGCCGAGAAGCCGCCGCCGTACGTCCACACCATGACCGGGAGGTTCGTCGCGTTAGCTGGGGCCCACACGTCCAGGTACAAACAATCCTCCGAGGACGTGCACGCAACGTCAGCGTCAGCTAAGTTCGTGCCAGTGTTGGTTTCGTTCTCTTGAGGTGGGAGCTGTGGAGCTGCAAAGCGCAAGTCACCGGTCGGGACCGCTGCAAAGCGAATGTTCTGGTACTTGTAGTACCCAACGGTGGTGTTGCCGCCGACAGCTTGAATGGTAGAGTAGTCAAGCTCGACCGTGGTAGCGACGACGAAAGCGCCGGTGCCGCAATGTCGGCTGCGGTTGCCAGGAGAGGAAGCACGCGCATGGTTATTACTTGCGGATATGGGATCTTTGGTAAAATGGAAAGTGAGCTTTGAAGGGGACAAGTTAGGACTCCTCACTCGGTCACAAGGTACGAGCAAGCAAGCGTGCGACACCAAGACTGCAAGACCGACCGCCAACGAAATCAGTTCGGTACGAACCTGCAAGCGCAGAAGCTTGACGGGGATTGGAACGGAGCTGGCAGGGTCAACATGCAGTACATTGCCGAGTTTACCGGGTGGGCTCTTGGGTTTGGTGATACTTGGGGAGTAGCTTCACATGTCTGTCCAAGTGCCATCCGGGATCTTGGAAAGCATGCGATCAATGGCCTGGGAACACGTGAGTCCGCTCAGTTTCTCGGGTATGCTCGGACCGAGCAGCTCGGCGCACGGATACCGGTTTGCTTTCGACCTGGGGAGGGGGGAGATTAAAGCCAACGCTTTAGCATGGACGACAGAGCACACAGCGGTACGTTGTATGTGGAATGACAATCGCCTCCAGGATTTAATTAAACGTGGCTATTCAACGCCAAAAGCAGCACCAACCGCTTGATTGTCAGCGACGATCACAGCACCAACTGCTTGGTTTTCGGCGACGATCACTCGCCTGCAAGTTAACCAGGCTGCACGATAGCAAAAGCACTAATCGCATGGCTACGAAGGGCCAGCATACTTGGGGCATCATCTCCGCGCCGTATTGATTGTCCATTCATCACCAGGTACGTAAAAGTTGATTAACATTAGCTGGACTTACGTCTGCATCCATTCATCACCAGAAGGTCAAGCGATGAACAGCGGTGGTAATGCGATCGCACGAGAACCAAAACTCTAACGTCACCATGACAGAATGAACACTGGCGAGTCCTTTCCAGGTCGTTTAAGCCGAACAGACCAGTGCCCCGCACTTTCATAGATGGTGGACAGGAAATCCAGCAACGCCTCTATCGCTCAAAGGCAGGAACAGCAGCGCGGAGTACTTCGAAGAGAACATTCTTTCAACACAATTCCCAGCGAAAGTCACAGAGAAGTCATAGTCGTGAATCACGACTCGTGATGCAGCGCCATGTTTTATACCCCCCCTCCCCCTCCAACTTGGATTATCCAGCACTACAAGATCGTATTTTTATCCGGTACAATTATCCGGCATTTTTTTAGTAGATGTACCTACCATGGAATGTATTGGATCGAGCAGAACGTGACGGAGAACATGCTTTGATGGCCTTTCCAGGAGTAAAGGGGGCCGCCGTAATTGGCGTCTCCAACAACCGGCACACCCACATCTTTTGTTTGCGACCGGTGTACTGTTGCACACGAAGCATATTCAAATTTCTTCAACTTCGAGTAACTCTCCTTTGACCCCGCCACCACGCCCGTGTATATCGTGTGTGCCCCACGGCACGGTCAACAACCCTCGCCGTCGCTAAGGTAGTTGAACTACCTTTCTGTCAACCAAGAACCTGTCACTGTGACTGACTCACAGTGACCCATGACTCGTGAGTCACGAGTCGTGGCCCTCCGTTCCCTTCTTCATTTCCGAATTCGTCTCCTCGAGGAAGCTGTACTGTGTAATCGCTGGTGCGCCTGGACGCGTGTTTCAGGTGGACATCGACAAGGACGCGTCTGTTTTCGACTTGAAACTGGAGATCAACACGACGATTCCCAACACGGTCAAGTGCGACGCAATGCTGCTGGAGCTCTTCCTAGCGAAGAAGGAGGGCGGCACGTGGCTGACGGAGGAAGACGCGAAGAGAGGTGTGAAGGACACGGCTGGTCTGAGGCCGTTGGAGTCGGCGCGATCGAAAATCTGCGATGTTGTACTATCGGAAGTGGCCCTGCAGCCAGAAGTCAACAAGGAAGAAGTTGCAGCTCTGAAAGGCCTGTGGACGTGGTCGTGGTCATTTCGAAGCCGGGCAACGAGGCTCGTGCATCGAGTGAGATGGACTTTGTGACTGCGCATCCAAACGTCCAAGCGAAAGTGTGGGAGTCAGTTGTCAAGATTTCGTCAGAGGGCGTATGTTCCGGTACAGCGCTGGTTGTTGATCAAACGCCGACGCATTTGTATCTCCTGACGAACTTGCACCTATGGGATGGCGTCACATTCGCTAAACACTTGAGCGCTGATTTCAAAGCCGAATTGGTACAGTATCGAAAAAAACACCCCAAATTGACTGTGGAACTGAGCGGCGCGAAAAGAAAGAGGACCGAAGAAATGGCAAAAGAACCACTTCGCAGATCGGCACGGATAGCAGCAAGGCATACACCAACTGTACTGTTGGAGCATTGCAATTCCACTACCTCCACGCTGACAGAAGTTCTCCGATTCAGCCTCCACCCTAGCGTATGCTGGCGCTGTTCAGCTGAATTCGATTATGCCATCTTCAAAGTTGAGGCGGCAGACAACATGGAACTCATTCAAGGTGAGATACCCATGAGTTTCTTCGACCCAGGGAGAGTTGACGTGTACGGATTCCCGGAAGATAAAAATTCTGGCCGCTCAGTCATTCCAGCTCGAGTCACAAGTTGGAGGAAAAGTCAAATGACTCTCATTTTTGGCAGCTCCTGGTGTTTTCAGAAGTGCTGTCGTGTGCACCAAAGGGAGGCTTCCAGTGGGGTATATTGGTCGTGGATTTGGTGATCCATCGAAAAACGAGCCGTATCAATCGAATGCCTTCACCTTTCATGGATTCCCGTCGTTGCTATGATCCATTAAAAATATAAGAGCGCCGGTTGTCGTACACGGGAGCTTTGATGGACATTCCAGCTACAGCGTTACCCCTCAATAAGGCCGCTGATTTGGACCTGCAATATAGTAGGCATATGCATGATTCCAGGCTTGGTTTAAAGCAAATCCATTTTATTACAATTCTATACGTCAGGTTTATGCGATATGTGCGAGCGGCCTTATTGAGGGGTAACGCTGTATACAGGTGGCCTGTTAATTTTGATATACGTATGCATGATATTATTTTTATCCGGTCAATTTATCCGGCATTTTTGGAGTATACGTTATTTCCACTGGACATGGCGACGGCGACGACCTCCGAGTGGCATGGCACGAGCGACCACAACGTGACGGAGACGGCCTTCGACGCCGTCAAGTGCAAGCTGTACGTTAAATTAGTCGCGTGTCTTGCATTGCATCATATTTTCGCGTCTTTAACCGCTCTACAGCCCCTAGTAGCAGTCTCTAAAGTGTGTGTATCATTCCCTCCCCATTCAGCTCTGCAGTGACGCTCGACTACTTCCAGGACCCATTCCTGCGCTTTTTCGTCGAGAAACCCACACGCCGCATCCCTCTGGTACTTAGACTGCAGATTTCAACCTTGTAGCTGCTTGAGGAAGGCATTCAGTGTTAACTTGGAGCTTCTGCTGCAGATTCATCGCGGATATTACTTGCGTCACGTGGCAATTACCCGTTGTGTTGACCTCTTCCTCTCACACTGTAAGCTAAGTCCCGTTTCAAAGAATTTCTGTCGTTTTAACTGACGTTTTCAACGTTTTTTTGTGGCTATACATGTAGATGCAACTTTATCTCAAGTGAACATTGTTTCGCTGGGCGCTGGATTCGACACGCTCTTCTTCCGCTTGCTGGCTGAGCGTCGGTTTACTGGGAAGCTCTCATTCATAGAGGTGGATTGCGACGCTATTGTAGATGCAAAGGCGAAGCTACTGAACGACGATGATGTCCGTGCGGGTCTGTTCCTTAACGACGTGGACAGATTAAGTGTCACCGTCCCTAGTGACGGAAAAGGGGCGTGGCAGTGTCAATTGCCCGAAGCTTCATACTCGCTCATCTCTTGCGACCTCGGAGACGTTATGCGCTTGGATTCCACTCTGAAATCTGCCGGTGTGGACCGCAACATCCCTACGCTGATTCTCGCTGAATGCGTTCTGGTAATGTTCCTGTATCCGGCATTTTTTTAATACTCAGCTAATTATTTCTTGCTTTACAGTCGTATCTTGCTCCGGAGAAGGGCACAACGTTGGTTCAATGGATCGCCGAGTCGTTTCCAAGTGGATCCATGGCGTTGTACGACCCGATTGGGCTTGAAGCAAGTGAAGAAGGTGGTAACAAGAAGACGAAGGAAGAGACTGACGCGTTCGGTTCCACACTGCAGCGCTACTTCGCCGTTAAAGGCTGCACGCTTCGTGGTGCTCGGGGGTTCAGGACAGCAGCTGACCACGCTCGAAGGTTCCTCGCTCTTGGTCACTGGACAAGGTGCCGCATTCTCGATATGAACGGAGTATTCGCAGCTTGCACATCGGCAGAGGAGAAGCGCAGGTTGACAGCACTGGAGCCATTCGACGAATACGCTGACTGGATGCTCTGCAACGCCCACTACGCTATTTACTTAGCAGACAACTGCAACAACCAAGACAAGGAGTGGACCACAAGCTTTGTCTCCCATCAGCACTATCTTCTGACTGCCAGTTCTGTGCCACAAGAGAAGTCGGAAGCAGTGATCATCCGATCCTTCCAGGATCCTGACCTGCCTGCTGTCCGCTCACTCTTTGAGAGCACCCACCTCGAATTCGCTAAGAACTCACGTGCTGTGCGTCAATTCGTCGCGAATCGCCTTCGAGGTCCTAGTGGAGACATGTTCGACGTGCAACAAGCGTTCCAAACGTCCAACAACAGTGGTTTCTGGGTAGCACAAGTCGGTGATGAAGTCGTGGGGTGTGTTGGAGTGAAACCACTTGCTCCAGCTACTGCAGAACTCTGCCGACTGAGTGTTTCTCCTTCTGTTCGACGTCGTGGCGTAGCTTCAGCTTTAGTTCGAGCTGTCGAGGAGTTTACGAAGGCGTGTGGGACGTTCAAGGAGATTCGTTTGGAGACGATCGGAGCCATGGAAGGTGCTCAACAACTGTACAAAGTTCTTGGGTATGTCCAGCAGCCTGAGACGGAGCAGCACAGCTCGTTCAAGCTCGTACGTTTCCAGAAAACCCTGTAGGTTTTCCCTATAAATACAAGAACTGTCAACGAGGAGATGGAGATTAGTGCGTTAGAGCAGCGGTACGCGCAGTGCAATGGTTCAACGCTGGACTTGTCGTCCCTCCAGCTGAAGGAGCTTCCTCCTCTAGAAGAATTGAGTCAGCGTTTCCCTCGTCTTCGTCAGCTGAATATCCGTCGGAATGCGCTCCGTTCATTACCCGATGGTTTGGCTCAAGCTTTCCCTCAACTCGTAGCTTTAAATGCCAGTGAAAACGCTCTTGAAGATCTTCCAGCTTCGATCGGAGCTTTCCACTGTCTCCAGCGTCTCAACGTTGCGCATAACCGACTTCAAGAGCTCTCGTTGGCCATGTTTGAAGGACTGGAAGCGTTTGAAGAACTGGACGTACGAGGGAACCTCCTAGAGAGAATTTCACTCCACAAGGGGAATGACAAGCTGTCAGGCGCTGGACTGCGTAAACTGCAGGTGCTCTTGCTAACAGACAACCACTTACGCTCGATCGACACCTCAACAACCGATTATTTACCCAAACTGCGGGTTATTGATCTAAGTGGGAATCCTGAACTAACGGACGTCCCTGAGATGCTCCGACGGCTGCATGAGCGCAACTTGCTGCTCCACTCGCGTGCTAAGCGTCGGGAGCTCATCACTCGAGCGTTGAGTATCCGTAAAGCCGTCGCCCAAGCTCTTGCTACCACTTCAACCTAAAAATCTTTAAATCTTCATTATATTTTGTGTTCTTCTTCTTCTTTACTCGCTGATCCACCAGGGTAAGAAGGTGGTGAAGTGGATGAGGCCTGTTTGCGGGTCTGCGAGGCTTGCAGCAGCGACGGACAGTTCCTCTTCATCGAAATTCTCTCCCAATTTGAAACAAAGCGCTTCGAGTTGTTTCGTAGCGATTGCACCCGTGTGAGCCTTGTCCAGAGCTGAGAAGACGCTCTTGAACGCTTCAAATCGCTCCTCCGTCAGCCCCAGCGCCGCGTAGTCGACGTCGTAGCCTCCAGTTGTCATTGTTCTCCCTTTAAATCCAACTTTTGCCACCTCTTCAGGTTATTTCAGCCACAAGTAGCCGCTCGTCGCTCTCGAGCAGACTCCAGCAGTCGGTTGAACTCATCCAGAGCCTCCTGGGCCGACGGTCGACTCTCAGGCTTAGGATTCAAGCAAGCCAACGCCAATTTACGCACATGTTCCGGACATTCCAGGGAGAAACTCGGCTGCAGTTCACCACTCACTACGAGGCTCAAAATGTGGATCACCTCCATTTTATCACCGTCGGAAGTGCGCGCGTCGAAGAAAGGCAGTTCCCCCGTGTCCAGCTCAGCTAATACAACGCCAAGCGAGTAGATATCTGCCTTTTCAGAGTACTTATGACCCGCAAGAACTTCCGGTGCCGTCCAGTAGGCCGTTCCGACGCCACTGGTCATGGTTTCTTGGTCGTGACGTAGTCGACTGACGCCGAAATCACTTAATTTCGCTTCGTAATTGCCATTGATCAGCACGTTCTTGGATTTCAAGTCGCGATGCACTACAATGGGCTTCAAACTGTGAAGATATTCGAGTCCGCAGACGACGTCCCGAGCGATTTTCGCCTTGTGAGAGGCCCACGAGAACTCGCTGCCGTCTTTGTCCGTTGAGTGGCTGTGATACTGCAGAACGTGCTGCAAGTCTCCTCGGTCCATGTATTCCATGATCAGGAGCATGTTTTCCAGTGTATTCCACGCCACGCCCGACAATCCCAGCACATTTGGATGCTTAAGCTTGGCCATCAGTTGGATTTCCGACGCGAAAACCTCCAGTTCGTTCACTTGACGACGTCGTTCAAGCGTGAGTCTCTTGACAGCGACGATGTCTCCCCGCATACGCCCCAGCCACACTTCACCGTAAGCACCGGACGTGATCTGCCGTACCAGACTGACATCAACGAACGGAACACGACGCAAAGCCACGTCCGGGTCGTTCTGGAACTCAAGTAGAGGACTTATTGAGGCCCGACCCGTTGGGTCAGTTGAGCTTAACATCAGAGAGTTTCGCGGACTCCCTGTGACTCCAGACGCGAAGCTTGTCAAGCCTGCCGTTGTCGCTTTACTAGGAGACCGGAAGCTGTCGTTCAAGTGTCGGTGGTGCGCTGATCCTTCGTCGGCATCGCTGATGTCCTCCAAGCTTCGTCTCAACAGAATCCCGTCCAGGTCGTCGCTGTTTTCGCCTACTACCGACTGTATGCCGTGTTTCAGCTTTACTGGAGTTTGTCCCCATGCCACCCACGTATGTTCTCCTTTAAATGACTGTCCGGGAGCTTCCAGGATGAAATCGATGTCGTCCATCATGGAGAACTCGTCGGACCCGCGACCGCCTAAGATTGCTCGCTTCTGCTCCAGGAGCTCCTGGGTCTCCTGCTGTTGTGAACGAACCTTTCGCCAGAAGATGAACGCTGCGATGGAAACCAGCAGCAACAGCACTAAACTCGTAATGGCCACTGGTAACGCAGCTTTTTGCCATCCTGAAGAGCTTTCAGCCACGAAAAACCCGCCGTTTTTCTCGAGTTGAAGCCATTGAGGCACAATTTCTCCATGTTCAGGCGAACACCAGTCGTTCTCTTCTGCAGCGTCGTATTTTACACAGGGAACGATCATGGACGGCATGACGCACTTGCCGTAACTATTGCGGTCTCCTGCTAAGTGAATGGCCAAGATCGTGTAGTCAACACCAGCGTCAGTCCACTCGTGTCTCTGCATTTCACTCACTGGTAGCACGTCGTCAGTGCCTCCATCGGCCCACATGGCTCCATGCACTGGGGTGATTCCATTTGTAGCTGCACATAACGACACGTTCCCCATTTGGTAGCCACTGCACCACATCGACTGATAGAACGGTTCTCCATTGGGTGAGGAACATCTCTGCTCAGTACATCCAGCACCTCTGTAGGCACTGCGAGATAGCTGCAGCTCCGACATACGTAAACCGCATTTCGTGTATACTTTCACGTATCCGAGGTCCGCAGCAGCTACGTAGCCCATATCCCACACGACTGCGTGCTGTAGCATAGCTGGAAGGCTGGTGAACTCCAATCCGAACTCGCTCACGTAATTTACGACCTCCGTCAGGTCACTTGTATCTGTAATTGCGTCCACTGTATCTCCAACGAGGGATCGTCGGTAGAACTGCTGGGCGAAATCGGAATGTGTACCATCGAAAAGGTATCGTTCATCCAAGTGTAGCGTTGTGTCACTGGAAGCTGCTAGTCGACGCTCTGTATGGGAGGAAACAACAAAGTCTCCTGTATGTTCGATACTTACAATACAGACACCGACAACCAGTAGAGATGTAGACAACACCATCTTCGTCTTGAGCTTAGAGAAGTCATCAAACGTCCGACGTCGCCTTCGGCGCGTTGACTGTTGTACTTGACGTTTCCTGTGGTTTCCTTCTTCGAGGTGTCTGTCCGTCATATTTGAACAAGCAGCGAAGATTTACTCTTGGAAGACGCGAGGTGGATGATTTACACTGAGCGCTTTACACGTGCAATGAGTTCTAGAGATCGAGTCTTATCGGCGTCGGCTGCAAGGACGCGAGGAAGTCCAAGCTCCTCTTCCATCCTGGGCCAGCTGACCAGCAGGTACACTAAAAGCTTATGTGCAAGATTGAGCGTACGGATTAGACCGGGTATTTATTTTGACAAGTTATGGCTTGTGTGTTAACTTTGAAATGAAGAGAAATAGCTGTATCAACTAATACAGGTTTATGCATGTAGGCGGGCTGGCTGGTTTGAAGCCACTTATGGCCGGTTGTCAAACCGACGCAAGGTTTGACACAAACTCACGGAGGATACGAATGGCTTCTGTGTGATCTCAGATACATTACCCGCCGATGAGGCCCATCGAAAAGTGCATCGACATCTGCGCTAAATGTGGTAAATTTCCACTGGCAATCACCTTCCTGATGGCCGACTAGCTGAAAAATGCGTCTGAACATCGTGTCACGAGCACTTTAAAACAAAATGCAAGAGGCAAGAGCCACCACAAGAGCAGTAGACCACTCAGCTTACGCACATGTATTACCCTCGCCCTGTGTAGCTCCTCGTTGTTCTGGGCGGTATCCAAATGCACAGATTTGGAAGAATCCCGTCGCAAAAATAAACCGAATGGTGGAAGGGGTTGCCTAATGCTGAGGACACAGGACGAGACTTTAAGCATGCCATCGCGCTGCTGCTTAATTATTATCACTTTGGAGCATTAGCCCGCACCTCACCACACTACAGCGCTCAACCTCGAAAGCAACAGCAACCGGTAGACATTCTTGTCAAGGGGAGGGTCCAGTAATTCACGCCTTCAGCCAGCCATGATGCCTACCACACGATCGAAGACGCAAATGAACCTGAACGCGGGTCCCAAGGCGGATTCAGCCAAGCCTGGTGGTCGGTTGTTCCAGACCGCCGTCTTCTCTCGTCGGACCATGAGTAGCCATTCAGTGGACAATAGCACGAAGAAGTCTTCGCCGAAGAAACCCCTCGCACCTCTGAATCCCACCAACCCGCTCGCCAGTATCGTTCACCAAGCCGATAAGAATGGCAAGCCTATTCTCGCGGGTGGCCGTCGTATTACCCGCGAAGGCTCCGTCACGAATGGAGGACAAGGAAGCTTCCGTAACCTGTTCACGAACTTTTGTTCAGCACTTGGAATCAACGAGCAGCAGCAACTGACGGGCAGATCGTCCTCAGCTAAGCATAAGTCCTCAGTATCAGGCAGCACAATTGAACTGCGCAAGAGCGTATTGCCTCCTCTTGCGGCCGATGACGCCAACAAAAAGTGTTTGGTGCTTGACCTCGATGAAACGCTGGTGCACTCTTCATTCCGACCAACTACCAACCCGGATCTGATCATTCCAGTGGACATTGACGGCACCGTCCACCAGGTTTACGTGGGCAAGCGTCCTGGGGCTGAGGAGTTCCTCGTTGAGATGGCCAAATACTACGAAATTGTAGTGTACACGGCCAGTCTTAGCAAGTACGCAGACCCCCTGCTGGATAAACTCGACCCGGAAGGCGTTATTCGACACCGACTTTTCCGCGAACACTGCGTGCAGTACGAGGGAAGCTACGTGAAAGATCTATCGCTGCTGGATCGTGAGATCACCCAGACGATCATCATTGACAACTCGCCGATGTCCTACATCTTCCACCCGCGCAATGCGATCGGTTGCTCCAGCTTCATTGATGACCCGAATGACAGCGAACTCGAGTCGATCTCGCGTTTCCTCACTAAGATCCAGGACGTGGAAGACGTCCGTGACCACCTGCACATTTGGGATGCCAACTATTAGACTCTTGACGACATCCCTACGACAATTGCTGCATATTTGACGGTGGTACTATGATATCCTATCTCTTTTGACTGAAATAAACAAATACAAGCATTTTGATCCTGTCCTTCAAGAGATAAGAAGAATGTGGAGTCAATTTTTACTTGTTTTATCGTTGTGGTGTCAGTACCAAACATACTACATACATGTAGTCCACCACCGTTTAATCATGGGACGTTTCCTATTCGCGCTGACAAACAATCCCCTACTATTTGGAGTATCCGTTGGAGAGCTGTTGGTTTCTGGCGAGTTATCAGAATAGCAACGGCCTTACGTTGTCTGGGCACGAAGCGGTAAGGCATCGCCAATCAGTACCAACGAAACAACATTCGAGTGCAAGAACATGATAAAGTTATCTAAACTCCAACAGAAAGTTTCGAAGTTCATCAAGTACAGTTGGCACATATTGCGATCTTTACCCATGGTTTTGAGATCACATCGAATCCATGTCAATGATCGATGTCGTGCATATACATGTACTCGCTACTGATCTTCGGTGTGCTTCTTCGTCGTATTTCCACCGGAAGCCGAAACGGATCGCCAATTCGTTGCAAGTATGATCGGAGTCAGCTCAGAATTGGAAGTACTGACCCGCAAAAATAAACGCAGCGTAATGGAGGATGATGTCCGTGTGTAGCAATTACTAGAGCGCGAGCGGCTGAAGAATGAAGGAGGAACGGGTTGCCCCACCGCTGGAGGTCCGTGGACGAGATCTGGAGGGTGAGAGTTTGTCAAATGGGTGTCCCATCGACCCATCGCTCGCGGTTTTCGTTTCTCCATTCCAAAACTTGCTCTCAACGCACCAGCCACACTACACCCCCCACCCACCCTTGCAGAAAAACAGCTAGCAAGTTCGCATCCGGGCCCCCTTTCGGACGGGACTTTTAGCGTACCGGTACGCCGCGCCTTCAACACCCCCAAGCTTCGTAACAATGATGACGTTACCCACCACTCGATCGAAGACGCAGTCGAACCTCAACGCGAGTCTTAACCTGGAAGGGGCCGCCGTCGAGAGTCCAGTGGTTCAGAACGTCATGTTTTCACGCCGAAGTTCGAGCATTAGCATGCTCAACAATTCGACGCCCAAGAAGCAGCTCGCGGATCTCAACATCCTTAACCCGTTAGCGAGTGTCGTCCACCGAGCGGACAAGAACGGCAAGCAGCAGGCCATTCTCACCAACGTTCGGCGCTCAACTCGCGAAGGATCGAGCGCGAGCAAGAGCCAACAGCGTGGGAGTTTCCGCAACATCTTCGTGAATATCTGGTCTGCCTTCGGAATCCACGAGCAGCAGCAGGCTCTGGACAAGACCAACCAAGGTCAGTCGTCCCGGAAGCCGCAGAACGCAGAGGCACGCAACAATGCCATTGACTTGCGCCCAAGCCTCCTGCCTCCTGCCTCGCCTGCCGATGCCGATAAGAAGTGTTTGGTGCTTGATCTCGATGAGACTCTAGTGCACTCGTCCTTCCGACCGACCGACAACCCAGACTACATCATTCCGGTTGACATCGACGGCACCGTCCACCACGTGTACGTGTGCAGGCGACCTGGCGCTGAGGAGTTCCTCGTTGAGATGGCGAAGTACTACGAGATCGTGGTGTACACGGCCAGTCTTAGCAAGTACGCTGACCCGCTACTGGACAAGCTCGACCCGGAAGGTGTGATCCGCTACCGGCTCTACCGTGAGCATTGCGTACAGTTCGAAGGCAACTACGTGAAGGATCTGTCGCAGCTTGACCGCGACATCTCGCAGACGATCATTGTCGATAACTCGCCGATGGCTTACGCGTTTCACCCGCGCAATGCGATCGGATGCTCGAGTTTCATTGACGACCCGAACGACCGCGAGCTCGACTCGATTGGTCGCTTCCTCGTCAAGCACTACGATGTTGAAGATGTCCGCGATCACCTGGTTACCTGGGACGCAAGGTACTGATTCTTGACCGACGATCCGCTATCCTCTTGGGAGTGTGTTTTTACGAAGCTAGCTATTATTTCCTACTAAGTCATTTACAAAGAAGCCATAGCTTTTGAATAATTGACAGGGGTTGAGCCTACTTCCGCTTCTTGCAGCAGTTAGAGCTGTCTATCAACCGATCTCTCACCAAAGAAGAACTTGTGTAGCAAACGGGGAACCTGTTCTTGGCAACGGCACGTCTGGCGAATGTCCATCGGGCACACAGTCGCTAGTCGCAACAAAACCTTTAGAAAATCGTTCAGTACACGCGCGCGTTTTTCTTTTGGAAGAGCACGCGTAATGGCGTAATGAGTGAACTGGGTTGCATAGCACCACTGAGGCACCTCGCGACTTCACTGCAAAACTCGCACATCTTACTCACATGTGAGCTCTTGGCGCACGAATACACGTCGTCGCGGAGTGTGGCAAACTCATCGAACGCCTTCTCGACGATACCGTCCGGGGCTGAAGCTCTCGTATCAATCAGCAACTGCATGGTCGGGATGTTCGTCTCCATGCGTTGTGACCGATGAATCGTTACTTGGTAGTGCTGGGTGCTTTCGTGAATGGAGACTTGGATTTCACGGATTTGCTTGAGCGCGTTTATCCTCTGCGTGTGGCGTGAGTACGAGTCGGGTACCAGTCTGGATGGAGTGAGAGGTGAAAGACCCGTTGCTGTTGTAGCTGTAGGAGTGCACTTGACTTGGCGAGGCTCCGTGATCTGTGCCAGTTGAAGATCGCGTGTGTCCATGTTGGTTCACAGCGAAAGTTGATGTGTGCAACCTGCTCCACCGAGCTATCGCCTGATAGTTTTGTCAGAATGTGTGCTCGACTGTGGTAAGTGAAATTCATTCTTGGTGAATGTGAATGCGGATCAAGACTAGTCATAATGACTGAGGCAAGGCTGTAGCCATATTGCAGATACCGTAGCACTGGACGTAAAATTTCTCGTGACAGGTCAGGAACTTTGTAAAATTGCATCCTCGAGGTTTTTGATGGACGGAATTGGCCCTCATCAATCAAAGAACAAGTTGATGGGGGAGACTTCTCCGCAGCTTTGAGGCTCATTCATCATTGCGTCACGAAAGCGACACTCCGTTGCTTATCAATGTGGTGGATCCTTTTCCTTTGCCTCGCTCTGCCTTTGGGTTCGGCTCAAGGACGTTCTACCCATCGTAGACCCCAGTTCCAGCATGCATTGCAGCATACCCAGATCAACTATGCCGCTTCTCCAACTCACGACTGCCACCTCCAGCGCCTGACAATGACACGCCGACATCTCGAAGCACTGACCTCCCGACTGAGTCTCGAGGTACAAGAGCTTCTAGCGAGGCGGAATTACGCCCACGAGGAGCTTCAAGAGTCCTGGAATCAAGGCAAGTGCGAGTGTGAAAGTACCAGCACGTCCACAGCTCCAACACCGACACCAGCGCAGCCTCCCAGAGTATCGTGGAGTCTGGAACCACCAGAGAGCGCTAGCGGCGGATCGGCTTCCGATGGGAAACTACCCCATCATCACCCGGGGTCGTTCCTTACCAGCACCACGTTCGCTCTCGCTATGTTTTTTATGGCGATCCCAGTCGCCTGCGTCATTGGCTTCGTGCTCTTCTGCAAGCGAAGACGACGGCAGCAGCACACCCACGCGTAAAGTTTATGAGTGAAGGGTAAAGTTGTAGAGTACTATTATGCTGTTAGATAGTATTACTATGCGTTATTGCAGTATGAATAAATACTTTTGATTCCGTTTGCCCGCCATGGCCAGCAACTCCTCAACGCCGAGCGACGAGGCCTCTCCGTCACTGGATGACGCATCCTGCAACGTGCTGTTCATCGAGGCGCGTACAGTACGTCTTGTCTCACTGTGTACGTCGTTATGAGGGCGGTAACTTACGTGTTGGCCACGTTTCGAACTGTTTTGGCACAGGAAACTGTGCGCATGGCAGACATTAACGAGTTCTTCACGTGCAAACTGTGTAATGGGTACTTTCGAGACCCGTACACGTCGAAAGAGTGTTTACATACCTGTACGTAGTTGGAATTAGTTGTATCTTATGGCATTAACGATATTTCGTTCGTGTTTGATGCAGTCTGCTACGGTTGCATTCGAGGACACTATCTCTACTACCCAAAGTTGAACACTTGCCCGACATGCGGTGTGAAGTTGGGTGCTATTCCGTGGAGCCACTTCATGTACGTCGTGCAAGTCAAGGCGTTTATTTTCTTCGTTATGGCCTAATGTGGCCTTTGATGTTGTAGCCCTGACCCAGCCATGAAAGAACTCGGTGAAAAGCTCCTGCCGGACTACACTGAGAAGGAAGAGGCAGAAGGTTCCATCGATGTTGACGAATGCATCGTAAGTATCCATTGATAGTGTAACTCTTTATGCGTTGTTTGCAGAGCGGGAGTATTACAACGGAATGTCCATTAAGCGCAAACAGCCGGATACTCCGCAGGAGTCTCAGCCCAGCGCTCCCAAAATCAGTCGCTCACTTGGTCCATCTCCAGGCAACATGATTCGGTTCGAGCTCCATCCTCAGCGCGGGTTCGTTTTGAAGTGGTGTTTTCAAGTTGTATTAGTGTTCCGTCACTCAAACTGATGCTGCTTGTGCTCTGCGTAATAGCCCCGACGTTCCGCTCTTCCTTTCACTGAATAAGCTAGAAGCTCCCTGCATGCTCACGCAGTCTCTTCTCAAGGTAAGGCTGGACAGAAATTCTCTTGGTTTGTGCAAGCTGACGTTTCCTCGACGCTTAGATAATGTACGTCCGCAAGTACCTGGCCAAGAAGGTGAATGTGTCGAAACCTGAGGAGATCGAGATTCTGTGCAACGGCACAGTGGTGGGGCCAGAATACTCGCTCGAATTCATCCGACGCACGCGCTGGAAGGATGCGGATTCCAAGATGATTCTCGAGTACCGACGCCAGCTAGTCGCCTCTTAGAAAGCCAAATCTTAGAAAGCCAAAGCAACCTACTGCTGCAACATTCCTTTTTTCTTCATGTAGTGTCGGTCCGTTTGGTCCATATCAAAAGATTCAAAGTTCGCAAAACAAAAATAAAGTTGAAGAACTGAGTAAGTTAGAAAAAGAGGGGCTTCCTCGTTGACTTTATTTCATGCAGCTTGTGCATCTTTGAAGGAGCCATTCAACTCAGCTGCTTCTCTACAAAAGCTAACCACTACTTAGAGCAACCGACTTGAAGCAAAACAGAGATCGCGGCCAAAGCACTCTATGCCCGTAGCGCGTGCAATCCACGCTGACGCCACCGCGACGCAAGACACTTGACTCGTCTCCGACTGCTTAGTCGACCTCCTCGATCTTGGGGCCCTGGTCCGGAGCGCCAGCAGGGGGAGCGCCAGCACCAGGCATACCGCCCGGCATGCCACCGGGCATACCACCCTCGGCGCCAGGGGCACCGCCAGCAGCAGCGTACATCTTCTGCAGGATCGGGTTGGCAACGCCCTCCAGCTCCTTCTGCTTGCCCTCGTACTCCTCCTTCTCGGCGGACTGGTTAGCGTCCAGCCAGTTGATGGTCTCGGTGACCTTGTCCTCGATGGCCTTCTTGTCATCCTCCGAGATCTGGTCCTTGAGCTTCTCGTCGTTGAGAGTGTTACGGAGGTTGTAAGCGTAGTTCTCCAGCGCATTCTTCGCCTCAATGCGGACCTTGTTGGCCTCGTCCTCCGATTTGTACTTCTCAGCCTCCGACACCATGCGGTCGATGTCAGCCTGCGAGAGGCGGCCCTTGTCGTTCGTGATCGTGATCTTGTTCTCCTTGCCCGTCGACTTCTCCACAGCCGACACGTTCAGGATGCCGTTCGCGTCGATGTCGAACGTCACGTCGATCTGCGGCACGCCGCGAGGCATGGGCGGGATGCCGTCCAGGTTGAACTTGCCCAGCAGGTTGTTGTCGCGCGTCATCGAGCGCTCACCCTCGAACACCTGGATGAGCACACCAGGCTGGTTGTCGGCGTACGTCGAGAACGTCTGCGACTTCTTGGTCGGCACCGTCGTGTTACGCGCGATCAGCGTCGTCATGACACCGCCGGCCGTCTCCAGACCCAGAGACAGCGGCGTCACGTCCAGCAGAAGCAGGTCCTGCAGCTTCTCCGACGAGTCGTTGCCGCTCAGGATGGCCGCCTGCACGGTCGCACCGTACGCCACAGCCTCGTCCGGGTTGATCGACTTGTTGGGCTCCTTGCCGTTGAAGAAGTCCGACAGCAGCTGCTGCACCTTCGGGATACGCGTCGAGCCACCCACCAGCACCACCTCGTGCACCTGGCTCTTCGACAGCTTGGCGTCGCGCAGCACCTTCTCCACGGGCTCCATCGTCTTGCGGAAGTAGTCGCCGCACATGTCCTCGAAACGAGCGCGAGTGATGGTCGAGTTGAAGTCGATACCGTCGAACAGAGAGTCAATCTCGATGTAAGCCTGAGCCGACGACGACAGCGTACGCTTCGCACGCTCGCAGGCCGTCCGCAGACGACGAAGAGCGCGCTGGTTCTCCGTGATGTCCTTGCGGTGCTTGCGCTTGAACTCCTGCGTGAAGTGGTCCACCAGGCGGTTGTCGAAGTCCTCACCACCCAGGTGCGTGTCACCAGCAGTGGCCTTCACCTCGAAGATGCCCTCCTCAATGGACAGGAGGGACACATCGAAGGTGCCGCCGCCCAGGTCGAAGATCAGCACGTTGCGCTCGCCGCCCTTCTTGTCCAGGCCGTACGCGATGGCGGCGGCCGTCGGCTCGTTGATGATACGGAGCACGTTGAGGCCGGCAATGGCGCCGGCGTCCTTGGTGGCCTGACGCTGTGAGTCGTTGAAGTAGGCCGGCACGGTGATGACGGCGTTCTTGACCTCCTTGCCGATGAAGGCCTCGGCCACCTCGCGCATCTTGATCAGCACCATGGACGAGATCTCCTCGGGCTGGAACGTCTTGGACTCGCCCTTGAACTGCACCGTGATCTGCGGCTTGTCACCGGCGCCCGACGTCAGCTTGAACGGCCAGTGCTTGATGTCCGACTGGACGATGGGGTCCGAGAACTTGCGGCCGATGAGACGCTTGGCGTCGAACACCGTGTTGTGCGCGTTCATGGCCACCTGATTCTTGGCGGCATCACCGATCAGACGCTCGGTGTCTGTGAAGGCAACGTACGAAGGGGTGGTGCGGTTGCCCTGGTCGTTGGCGATGATCTCCACACGGTCGTTCTGCCACACGCCGACGCACGAGTAGGTCGTGCCGAGGTCAATGCCGACCGAGTATCCAGACACAGACTGAGCCATCTTGTTTGGTTGTTGTTGCTTGAAAGGTTCTTGGGTTTGTCTTCTTCTCCACAAGGGAAATTCGGAAATGAGTTGAGCAATGGGAGGGGCGACTGAAAGATCGTCGGGAAGGGGTGTGTGGAGCATAGGGGGGTTAACCTAATCGTGACAGCCGTCCCACACATGGGCAAATCGCTGCCACCCACCACGCGGCCACCTTCGAGACAATTCCCGATGCCGACGAACTTGGTAGTGATGGACACCAATTGGTCGATCCCACAGATGATTTTTAGTTTTAACCAATTACCTGCTGCCATGACGGGAGATTAATGGTCGAGCAATCAGCCGTTTCGTGTTTGACTCGGGGATTGTATGCCTCATCGAAAGTTCTGGAAGCTTGGGACATCCAGCCAATGGTGATGCGGCACGATGAAACGGATTTTTCCGCTTAGAGAAGTGTAGCCATCTCACGCAGATGAATACATGTACCCAGTCGATGGGCATTGCTATGATCTGGTGCATGTACTGTATGGCTATCACGGATCTCCTCGTGTCTTCATACGCTGTCAGCTGGTGTTACTGTGAGGCATTGAAGCCGATCCTGCGCTACAATGCAGTGATACAAAAAACTGTAACCGATCTTGGAAACAACTCTTGCATCTAAGTCCGACTTCCGAGTACATGTACTGTATTACCATAAACGCCAGCAAACGATGTGAAGCGTGTGCTGCTTCATTATGCATAGATATCGGCTTGAGATCACGCGTGGACCTGCTGCAGCAAATAGCCTGAAGTCCCAGCGAATGTTAAATCTTCGTCAAAATCATGCACCACAACGCAACATTTGTATACAATGGCGATTCAGGGAGATACACGTAGCGCCACCAGTGATGAATGAGATCACAACAACAGTAGCAGTTGAACAAGCTTGTGCCGGCGCACATCGGCAATGGTGCCAGACAAATACAGTTCAAGCATCTCTTCAACTTGTTGGCCAATCACCCATCACTTCAACATTCTGTGAGATACAAATCAAGTCAAGAAATTACGGTAAAGCGTCCGACCAAAAGTGTCGGATCCTGAAACGAGATGGAGGCACCGTCGCGATCACTACACGAACCTGCATCGAGTGCCTTACGCGCGTTACAGCGATCCCTACTGCCTGGTTGGTGCCGCCAGAAGTCTCACTTCGAAACGCGCACTCTCGTTCGTATTTGACTTTCAACAGCACAGTGCATTGCGGTCATCGCAAGTGCACCCTTGAGACCAACAATTAGAACACCAGAACTCGGAGGACAGCCGACGTTGTTACACGACAGTGACGCAGGCAATGGGCGTCTTGTGCACTGCGCCACTTCATGTAGTAGTGCCACTACAGTACCTACATGCACAGTGCCAAGTACCTACAGCGCCAGCAAAAGAATCGGAATTTTTCTTTTTTTATGGCTGGTGTGTTCGTTCGGACAAGTTCCGAACACACCAGCCATAAAAAAGAAAAATTCTTCTCATTTCCGAATTCGCCCGACGAGCGTGGGAGAACAATCCGACCAGCCATGCGTCGTCTCACGTTATCGCGAGACACCACCACCTCGGTCTCGTCGCCACCCCCAAGCGGCGATCTATGTCGCTTTCTGAGCGAGGCGGACGAGCAGGGGGTGCTGGAGGTGCTGCGCGAGCAGTTCCGGCACGAGCGCATCACCTCGGACGACGTGCGCCTCGTGGTGCGCACCGTCGCCAGCCACGGCGGCGCCGTCCGCCTCCCTCCCGACTTCCCACCCATGCGCTGGATCCACGAGGAGTTCAAGCGTGCACACGGCTTAACGCAGGTCAATGGCCGCTTCGCCTGCCTGCCTGGGTCAGGCCCTGACCGCCTCGAAGCGCGTTGCGACAACAGCAGCAGCTACACCGCCCCCGTAACGGTTAGCAGTCACAGCGGCAACGAAAGACTACAGGTTAACTACCTCGATCCGAGCACTTTTGCGCGGTTCGGCATGCAGCCGTCGTACGACATCGTCTCACCGCTGCAGCATAGTCGCCGTCAACAGCAACAACAAAAAATGCAACACCAGCGCCGCTCGCTGGTTGTGGATGCCCACCGTGCAGGTCACTCGTGGCAAGAGCATGAATATTCACGTGACAACGAAGAGCTAGGCTCCAACGCCAGTAGCGGCAGTTTCGACAACGAAAACGGCACCACCACGGGATCAAGTAGTAGCTCAAGTACCGATGCTTGTACAGGCTTGACCTCCTCGGCAAATGGCAGTAACAAGATCAACAGTAATAACGCGTCACAGGACACTGCCTCGACAACAAACAAGAAGCGCGACTACGAGCTGAGCCACATGGTTCCACCCGAAACATGGGAGAAGGCTGTTGCGGCAGTTGAGCAGCAGGGCATGAGCCTTCGTGCCGCCGCCAAGATGTACGGCGTGCATTTTGCAGCGCTCCATCGACGCGTCAAGAAGCGCGCCCAAGGAGGACAGTCAGCCAAGGGCAACAACGATTACTTGCACCCGAACGACGAGGCCAAGATCGTGCGTGTGGTGGTAGCTCATGCGGAGCTAGGAGTTCTAATGACGTTCGACGAGCTAATGAAGCTCGTGGAGGCAGTCGCGCTGCGTAAGCTGCCGGATATAACGGTGGAAAACGCGTACAAGTTAATGCTGCGCTTCCAGTCGCGTAATGAAAAGTCAATCCGACACATCATCGTCGACTGGCCGCCGCCGATTCCAAAGGGTGGCAGCAATTATCACTTGGACCATCCAGGCTATGCTTATGACTTCGGAGTACCCTCGTCGTCTGCCACGACGCAGCAGACATTTGCAGCTCGTTGTGCGGGAGTTACCGGCAGTTCGCAATTTCTTCCGTCAGGCAACAAGCCTGTACTGCCGAGCATTCGCATCTGCAATAGTCCACACCCGATCCCTGGAAGTGCCGTGTCATCGTCGCCGATGCAACTGCAGCGAGTTCTTCAGAACTTTCACCCCGTCATGTTTGTATAAGAGAGACAGAGATATTGTGTGTTTTCTTCACTAGCGTCACCTGTGAAGCGCCATCGTAAATGAATGCAAGTAGTTTAAGTATGAACTCAACCCAAAATGAGACCACGTCAAACAAAAAAGACTAATGAACCTAAGTACACACCTTTCATTCATATGATTGATTCGCTTTGATCTTTCAAAACAAGTGCTGTAGTCTACGTACAGCATAGTTTACAGACACAGATAAATAAACTTGAGTCCAGTATGGTTGAAGTATTGACAATTGCGGTTACCTCACTACACGCCCGAGGTGAGGCAGCGTTCAATACCGGTACGCCGAGAATCTGCACGTGCAGCACCGCATGGCACGTATTAAAAAGGAGTTACCTAGTGGAGTTAATTGGACTGATGTTGTGTTAGGGACAGCAGATGGAGCGGTGAGTGTCTTGGGCCAAGGCTGCATGGCCGTTAGAGCGGCAGTCACGTTTGCCTGCACCTTGATTCATCCATGGCGACTGCCAGTCGCCATGGAGCCGACTGCGAGTGGATAATCAGTGATGACAACTATGAAATGGATTCAGTGCGGCGGAAGCAGTCAAGACGCCAAATGAAATGCAGGAAGTTCGGGCAAAGTTTGCTACAGCTTGCGCTGATGCGTACATGTACGTGTAGCCGTTGACGCAGCCGCATGTTGCGCTGACGCGTACATGTAGGTGTTGCCGTTGAGGCAGCCGAATGTTCTACGAAAGAAGAAAGATATTGGCTGGTTGTCGCAAGGTTCTTTTGCAGTGGTTCAACGAAGATTTATATCGCAGTGCCAATATAGTATACATGTATACCGTACTTACGAAAATAAAAGAAGAAGACACTTCAAAACAAAAGAAGAAGTCAAGTCACTTAACAATAAAAAAAAGGAAGAACAGTAGGAATGATGGGATACTTCGCTCGCTTCATTCACGACAGTCAAAGCTAGCGCTCATTATCGAAAACACGATGGACTACGACGACCTGGCTGAGCTACGCGACGCATTCAACGAGAGGCTTGTCCTTAGCCAACCTCGCTTCTTCTTGCGAAGCCAACCCGACCCAGAAGAGCTGGCGCGTGATGAGGAAGCTCGCGCGGCAATACTCGAAGATATTATCGTGCGTCGACCCCAGGTGTTCGTGCAAAGAAGAGCTTGGATCGACATGCGGCCGCCGAGCTGAGGAGGGGTAACCTGCTGTACCTGATACGACTTGCTCCCCTCACGCAGGGGCATGCTCTCACGCCCACCGGCAACTTCTTTTCGACACTACAGCGTGATAATAACGCTGTTGCAGCATACCAAAATCGGTATGCTGCAAAGTTCGGCTATACAACACGAACGAGTGGAGTCCGGCTTCCAGAAGTGATCGGTGAAATAACGAGCAAAGGTTTCCCGGAATCGGGTTTGCATCCAATCTACGCGTTGGCAATTGACGGTCTACCTCATGACAGATTACTCCTGCACCACATGGAGAACGGCCTACGCAACCTACTCGACCGAGACGGCCTCCGTCTGCGCCAACATGCGCAAGGCGTGCTCCACCCTGGGAACCGGACGGCGATGGCGGAAACGTTCGAATTTGTCCACGCAGATGCTAACTGCAACCGACTCTTCCAGCTATTCGACCAGTACGCCCGCAGACTTGATGCTGCACGATTTAAGAGTATCATTGGAAAGCGGGGCATCTCCGCTTTACTTTGAGGCCACATACAGCCCCAGAACCGACCAAGATATGGGTCCTCAAAAAAATTATCGCCCGTCCCAGACTGAAAACCAAAAAAAGATTATTGGCTAACCTGACGTAAAATTTCACAGCGGAGCCAATAGTAATGTTTATTTCTTCAAAATGGCAGTGGAACACGATGAAAAGTTGAGTTTTGTTCTGCATTTCACAATAGTGACATTGGATACCATAAGTATCATTTCGTTTTCTTCCTGGATACAGTATCATTTTGCTCGAGCATCAACAAAAGAATTGTTATCTGCAACAGATCCGCTCCTCCTTACTTTCGGGACTTCTTCGGGGTAGGACGAGGTTCTTCATCGACATCTCTGCCACGGCGGTCCTGGTTAGCCTTGGCAGCGGCTGCCATCGCGGCTCGGTGCTCTCGGCGTGCTTGTTTGGCTGTCTTGGCGTCTGTCTGCTGCTGTTCACTTGGCGCGGCGTAGATAGAGTTTACCTGGAACTCTTCGGGAACGTAGGGCCGGATTTTTCTGTGTAGCTCCAGCATTTTCTCCGCATTGAGCGGGGGAGGGCTCAAGTCTTCGAGGAAGTGCGTGAACATGCGAGACACCTTCTCGGGCTCTGTAAGGCGTCCGTCGACTTTCCGGCGTAAGTCCGAATCTTGATGGTAGGGCAATGGAGAGACAGCAGCTTCCTAAAGGTTGTGCGGGCGGGCTCGTTAACGTGCAGATCTTTAGCTACGTACTTGTGCATCTCGTCGTAGAGAACGTCCCAAGTGAACGTAGCTGGTAGTAGAGTGTAGTCCTCCCGACTATAGTACTTGTTCACAACACCGTTCTTGGACTTCTGCATGCGCACTCGCACGGGTACCACCTCGCCAACCTCGGAAGCAAACTCCTTGAACCACCTGACGAGCCACACTGCATCCACGGTGGATGCGTTCTTATTCAGCTTGTTGCCATGTTCCTTTGGAGCTATGTTCCCTTCGCGGACGCGGCACTTGTAGCGTTGCACGGTAAGTGGCTGCCCACCAAGACAGTGCGCGAAAGCAGTACGGCATACATGTCCTACGAACGGCAGATAGAAGTGAAACTTCTCGCGCTCGTCGGTACCGCGACGTCTCGAGGCGGTATCCGTTTGCATTAGGACGCCTATGAGCGTCAAGATGCAGGTTGTCTTCTCAGCCTTTGTCATCTGACCAAGGGAACACGTCAGCCATTCCAGCTTTTGAGCCTTCCCCTCAAGGCAGCGTCGCTCGCACTTGTCGGCAGTGATCAGGGCTGCAACTTGCTGCTGGAGATCGACGTCGATCAAATTGATGCTAATGTCCTCTTCTTCCGCTTCACTTCCTGCGCTCTCCCCAGTCACCACTTCGGTTTCTTCGACATCTTCGCTGTCGCTCCAGTCCTCGTCGTTGCTATCGTCGGGCTCGGCATCGCTCTCCACAGGTTCGTCGGCATCTTCCTCTTCACTTGCGTCTTTATCGGCTCCAGGCTAGGTGGACTCAGGCTCCGGCAGCTCTGTGTCCTGCGCGAGCTGGACGTGGACCGCTTGAGAGTCTTCCGACTCTAGTGCCCAGGAGCAAGCACGTCTACGCTAGAAAGATTGGAGCTTGCAGATGAAGCTTCCGGGGACGCAAATTCTTGAGAAGGCGAAGGCGGACGGGGGAGTTGGCGAAGGCGGATGGGGGAGTTGGCGAAGCATCTTTGCTTGGAGACTGGTATCTTCTTGTTGTGCCTGTTTGACGAATGAGAGAGCTCAGTTTAGTGACAGTTCGGATTTTCAAAACACTAATTGCCTGATTTCTCGAAACTTCGTTTAAGTCCGAAAATTGATGGCCTAACTTCAGACGCGATTATCTCGATAACTCTAAATGGCGCATTAGTATCATTTTGTATTGGGCCATCTCAAATATGTGTGCGTGAATGTTATACCGTGTACCGTGCCGGATCAGAGGAAGCCCAGCATTTCGATGATAATTAACGATTATTGTAAAAAAAAAAATCATATCAAATATTTTTTTAATGTCATATTGCACAATATGGCATTATATTGTCACACTATGACAATAAATACAATTTAACTGAAAGTAGTATTAATACATGTATTTACAATATGTTTTAAATAAAAGCAAATCATTTAAAAGTGATTTTCTAAAATTTGTTAAAATCATATAATTTTCTAAGTATTGTCAAATATCATTTTGTTTTAACCAAAACATTTCGTTTTTGTAAGTACACTGTACCTGTTTTTAGGTACATACATGTAAATGTTTTTCGCTTTACTGAAGTAAACAAAAACTCATACACGGCCTCGATGACAAGCATCTGCCCTGGGCAACCTCCTCGGCTCTCAATCGACGAACATTGACCCACCACTTCAGACACGAACTTGGTGAGTATACGCGCAGCCCGGTCGCCACCGAGTAAACGCAACCAGATTCCGTCGGGGTTCGCTCCAAACACCATTAGGTCCACCATTTTCAGACAAAAAGAGCAATGTAGCTGGGGGTGGGCTAGACGGACAAAATTGTACACTTTGTCTTGGAGACGGACGAACTCGTACAGTTCCTTTTCAATTCGCGCATCCGATCTCAACGTAGTAGTGACAGAGCTTTCGATGTCAGTGCTCTCCGCAGCTGACTGCCTCGAGCTGGTGGCAGTGAGTATGTCGGTGCGTGTCGAGTCCGTGAACACTTCGACTATGTAACACCCTTTGCGGTTTAATCTTCCCGACGAGGACACTTGGATTGAGCGAATTTCCTTGACTTGCTGCATCGCAATTTGATGTACTGGGGCGTTGGTCGGTTTGAGCTGCATTGAACGGAGGGGCCGAAGTTTCGAATACTGCTTGTGAGATCGATCTTGTATCATGTTGTCTAAAGTTGCTTGGGTACGCGGTGGGGTTAGTTTTCAGAAATGAACGCATTCAAGCCGCCGGTTCGTTGGAGTTGTGCGCTTCATTGAGTGACACCAGGCTCTCTCGGGTTACAAAGAGCATGGGGCTATGCGCTTCACCGGTGTCCCCATCCATTCAGACCGATTACATTGACGCAGGTGTGGAGGCGTCCTATCTACCCCGATTGGACGAGCCTCGTCACGTTGCCGTATCTGTATCACCGTGTTGGAATCTCGACAATAACGTGCAAACTTGGCAGGAACTACAAACGAAATGGAAATGAATGAATGAATTAAATTATCTACCTTCGGTTAAACCGTTTTCTACGAAATGCATAAATCAACGATCAACCGCTGTCGCTTAGTCGACTTCCTCGATCTTCGGGCCCTGGTCAGCACCGCTCGACGAAGTAGGAGCGGCATCCGCGCCAGCCATTCCGCCCGGCACACCACCAGACATACCACCAGCAGACGCGTAGACCTTCTGCAACACCGGGTTGGCCACGCCCTCCAGCTCCTTCTGCTTCGACTCGTACTCCTCCTTCTCCGACGACTGGTTCGCGTCCAGCCACTGAATCACTTCCGTCACCTTGTCGTCCACCACCTTCTTGTCGGCCTCCGGGATCTTCTCCTTCAGTTTCTCGTCATTCAGGCTGTTGCGCAGACTGTAGGCGTAGTTCTCCAGCGCGTTCTTCGCCTCGATGCGCAGCTTGTTGGCCTCGTCCTCCGACTTGTACTTCTCGGCCTCCGACACCATGCGGTCGATGTCAGCCTGCGAGAGGCGGCCCTTGTCGTTCGTGATCGTGATCTTGTTCTCCTTGCCCGTCGACTTCTCCACAGCCGACACGTTCAGGATGCCGTTCGCGTCGATGTCGAACGTCACGTCGATCTGCGGCACGCCGCGAGGCATGGGCGGGATGCCGTCCAGGTTGAACTTGCCCAGCAGGTTGTTGTCGCGCGTCATCGAGCGCTCACCCTCGAACACCTGGATGAGCACACCAGGCTGGTTGTCGGCGTACGTCGAGAACGTCTGCGACTTCTTGGTCGGCACCGTCGTGTTACGCGCGATCAGCGTCGTCATGACACCGCCGGCCGTCTCCAGACCCAGAGACAGCGGCGTCACGTCCAGCAGAAGCAGGTCCTGCAGCTTCTCCGACGAGTCGTTGCCGCTCAGGATGGCCGCCTGCACGGTCGCACCGTACGCCACAGCCTCGTCCGGGTTGATCGACTTGTTGGGCTCCTTGCCGTTGAAGAAGTCCGACAGCAGCTGCTGCACCTTCGGGATACGCGTCGAGCCACCCACCAGCACCACCTCGTGCACCTGGCTCTTCGACAGCTTGGCGTCGCGCAGCACCTTCTCCACGGGCTCCATCGTCTTGCGGAAGTAGTCGCCGCACATGTCCTCGAAACGAGCGCGAGTGATGGTCGAGTTGAAGTCGATACCGTCGAACAGAGAGTCAATCTCGATGTAAGCCTGAGCCGACGACGACAGCGTACGCTTCGCACGCTCGCAGGCCGTCCGCAGACGACGAAGAGCGCGCTGGTTCTCCGTGATGTCCTTGCGGTGCTTGCGCTTGAACTCCTGCGTGAAGTGGTCCACCAGGCGGTTGTCGAAGTCCTCACCACCCAGGTGCGTGTCACCAGCAGTGGCCTTCACCTCGAAGATGCCCTCCTCAATGGACAGGAGGGACACATCGAAGGTGCCGCCGCCCAGGTCGAAGATCAGCACGTTGCGCTCGCCGCCCTTCTTGTCCAGGCCGTACGCGATGGCGGCGGCCGTCGGCTCGTTGATGATACGGAGCACGTTGAGGCCGGCAATGGCGCCGGCGTCCTTGGTGGCCTGACGCTGTGAGTCGTTGAAGTAGGCCGGCACGGTGATGACGGCGTTCTTGACCTCCTTGCCGATGAAGGCCTCGGCCACCTCGCGCATCTTGATCAGCACCATGGACGAGATCTCCTCGGGCTGGAACGTCTTGGACTCGCCCTTGAACTGCACCGTGATCTGCGGCTTGTCACCGGCGCCCGACGTCAGCTTGAACGGCCAGTGCTTGATGTCGGCCTGGACGACGGGGTCCGAGAACTTGCGGCCGATGAGACGCTTGGCGTCGAACACCGTGTTGTGCGCGTTCATGGCCACCTGATTCTTGGCGGCGTCGCCGATGAGGCGTTCCGAGTCTGTGAAGGCTACGTATGACGGGGTGGTGCGGTTGCCCTGGTCGTTGGCGATGATCTCCACACGGTCGTTCTGCCACACGCCGACGCACGAGTAGGTCGTGCCGAGGTCGATGCCGACGGAGTATCCAGACGTAGTAGCTTGAGTCATCTTGTCTTGTCTTGTGTGTGTTGTGTTGTGTGTGTGTGTTTAGTCAAGCCTCTGAAGCTTGTTGCTGTTGTTGAAGTGTTCACTTGATGTCCACAATGGAAATTCAGAAATGACCTGCTGTTCAAAACGGAACTGTTTGCCACTCGGGGCGACGAAGTTGGTCGGGTTCGCGTCGTCTGTCCTGTCTTGCATCTGGAAGCATCGAGATGTTTTGGATTTACTATGGACGACGATTTGTCGTAAATTCTAGATCTAGATCTGAGACAGCGCAGCTGGTCGTGAAGCGTTTCTATTGGATGATAAATGGATGACCGGAATCGAGCCCACTTCAACTTGACGCCTGCGTCCGTAAAAGTTCATTGACTACAAGCTACTGCGTCGCGATGAATATTAGGTATGACTTTACTGACACGGTGAATGCTGGTGTTTTCGAATTCTAGTCGCCCCCCCAGCAACGCAAGCAGGTTGCGCTCCAAACACCATTCTAAGTTCGCCGTTTTAAAGTTAGCTACGTGCATCACCGGTGTCTATCCCGTACACTGACTCAGGTGTTCGATCACCTTGTATTACAGTGGCAGGGAACCTAAATGTACTGTAAACATGCTTGTGATGAGCCCGGCTCGATTCCGGTCATCCATTGGCGTATAACTATCCGACATTCATCCAATAGGCTGTCTCAGTCTGATCTATTTTAATCTTAAAAGACCCGCCTAAATGCATATCAGGCTTCTATAGGTACAAAAACACTCAAATAGAAGGCCATTTCCCCCTCCCCCCCAGCGCCAAAATTCCCCACTCAGTACCAAGCGGAGTTCGAGGCGCCGCTAGGAGGTGCATCGGCGCTGGTGGCCATGGCCTCGCTGTTCGAGATGGTCTTCAACGGCAAGCACGAGGATTTCGGGTGTCGACGGGACATCACCGGCTACTCCGACGTAGTGAAGTCCAAACTCAAGCGCATCCGAGTCGAGACCAGTACCGCCGTAAGCCGATTTGTGACCAAGTACAACGTTGGCGTGATGCCGCGGCTAATGATGGAGCTCTTCCCCTCTCTGATCAACTTCTTCGCCGTTGTCATTCAACTGTTGGACGGGGAAATGTGCAACGATATTATTATGTGCTTTTGGATGCACTCTAAAGTTTAGGCTGTGGCGTTTAGACTCTAAGCACCGTATTTTTCAAAGTGCGCTCATGCACTCGTATTCGGCGCCGTGATACTTATGTAATGTACGGGATTTCCAATGCTTAGGTGTAGAGTGTGTAAACATAAGAGGGAAGAACACTACAGTTACCTTTATGTAGTGTTGTATATCGCCTAAATCATTGTTTAGCTTACTTTATCAGCTGTGTAGTCGTAAGTTTGGTTAAATGAAACTCCATACTTTGAAGAAATATACATGTAGCTTTGTATGAACCTTCCTTACTAGGCTTTCAGCACGTGAAATGTAGTACAGTATTCCAGTACTGTACACTCAGTTTAACAAAACACACGCGCATCTTTACCAAATCTGATTGTTGATTGTTTCACGAGCGAGGCACGGGCAGAGTTGGATTCATATGCACGTATACCATACTATTGCTTTTGTACTCGAAGTTGTTGTACCTATCGAGTAAATACTCTACCGAACATGCATGTACATGTACCATAAACAGAGCTGTTCCGATGATATTACGTGTAAGGCAACCATGTAGATAGAAAATAAATGTGTGTGAAAGGACTGCTTTTTTTATTGGAGAATCTCAGATCACCCAGTTCAAAACCTACGCATGGGTTCATAACTCCAGCACGATATCTTTTCCAGCTCAACAAATGAAACTTGTGCTGATTCAACCCTCACCGTGCTGATTCAACCCTCACCGTTAACGCCAGTTGTGGTGGCGGTGAAGAGACACGTAACCCATTCAAGAGCAAAACGGCCTGCAATGCATTAATACATGAAGGGGGGGGGGGGAGATCTGCCGCCTTCAAAGCTCATTTGCGAAAATGCTACACACCGAAGCAGTCGTGTCGCTCCCATCGCTCGGTCAAGATGTGCAGCTTGGTATGCTTTTCGATGCCCGGACGTTGTCATTTTTCAGCGGTGCCTCGTTGTGGAACGACGCTGACATCAATGGAATGCAAGAGGTTACTCCAAACCAAGTGCAGCATGCTGAGTACAAGTACACCTATTCTCTGGACGAGGCTCGTAAGAACGCGGGGCTAGACGTAGAGGCTTCATTGAGTCTTGATCTTGGACTGCTCAAGGTGGAAGGATCGGCGAAGTACCTTAACAAAAAGAAAACCAGCTCCTTTGAAGCACGCGTGGACGTATCATGCACTGTTGCGCGCCGAACTCGTCGTATTCCGCAAGAAAAACTAGCAAACATTTCATACGAGAATCGTTTGGGCGACCAGCGTTTTACCCACTATGTCGCCGAGGTGGTCGAAGGGGGTTCCGCTACGCTGGGCTTCACTCAATCGTGCAAGTCGGCTCAAGAGAAGCACCATGTGCAGGGTCATCTTGAGGTGATTATCAAGTCCATGCCGATATCGGGCGAGGCAAACGTGGATTACAAGTCAGACGAAGGTTCTACTTACGAGAATATTCGGGTCACGTACAGCGGGGCCATTGCCGAGAGAGTCACTACTATGGATGATGCGCTCCGCGTTGCCGGCGAGATGCCCGAGAAGCTAGCACAGCAGATGAACACACTGTCGTATGTGCTCGTCCCTGTTTCGGTGCTTGACAGCAACTGTGTTCGTCGGCAGATTCGGATGCTCGATGGCGTTCTTGTAAAGAAAACTATCAATGCTCTCGCGGGCGGGGAAGCCGTTCAGCTCGATCTTGACACTCTGTACAGGAATGCTGTATCCAGAGACGCATTTCCAACGTTACAGAACCAAATACTTGGCTTCAAGGAGGCATACGAGAGTGTAAGCACACAATTCTCGCAAGATGCACGACGTTTACTTCCAGAGCTGCGAGACGGAACCACAGATTACACTGCCAAAATCTCTGAGCTCGAACAGGCCGTGGCATTGTTTAGAAAATACACGAATGTCGCCGATAAATTCGCCACCAAAAAGCGTGCTGAGGCAGACTTTCTGGATAGGACGATAGAGGAGCTGTTCAAGGACGACTTCAAGGACTATTTAACCACCAAGAGGGAGCTTGTTTCGTTTCTCGATCTTACCCCACGATTAATGGTCTCGTTTGGGGGAGCCGACATCAACCTCAGCAAACACCCATTGCAAAATCTCATCGAGTCGTCAACTACGTCGACACAGGAGCCTAGTGGTGACGGTAGCAGCAGTGAAGTCGATGATATAGAATGGTTCGAAGACCACCGATGTATCTTGAACGCATCGTGCACAAAGTTGCGCATGCTACGCGCTCGTTTGGGGGAGTTGGGGGAGAAAGCGCCAATCGTGGCATTTGGTGTGGCCAGTATCAACAAGGCGTATCTCAATAAAAACCCGGAACGCGTTTGCACTCAAACGGGCGATGTTGTGCTGGGCTACGAAGGAAAGCTGTTAATCGTCACCGATGACATACCAGGAAGGTTGGAGAAGGACGGCTCCGTGCTTGTTCCTGCCATCTCCGACGTTACTTGCACTAGCTCGTCTGTGGAGATTTCTTGGCCTCTAAGAGGAGAGGCGGCAGAATCGGTAGTCCGAACGACGGCGGCTGTAATTCGGCTTCGTGAGAAACAAAACCCTGGTGAAAATGAGAACCTCGAAGTTGTGAAACTTAACGAGGATGACCGGATCGACAAAATAACTCGGTCTGATCTCAAGGAGGACTGTGACTACGAGGTACAGATCTGCTTTCTCACGGTCATTGGGCCATCCGAATGGAGCGCAACCACAATAGTGCACACACCCAAAACACCTTCTCCCGCAACCACGATAGTGCACTCGCCCATAACACCTACTACAGTGCCTGAATCACCGCGGGTCACACCGCATCCCCCACGCCGCAACATGCTGATCAAGAGTGTTTCGTCTGGTCAATACTTGAACGGCAGGAATCCTGGAATGCAGGATCCATTGGTGACTTCTGGACGAGGTTTTGATCTATCTACATGCAGATACTTCCATTGGGTCATCGGTGACGCAGGAAATGGGCACCAATTCATCGAGAGTATTTCCTCCGGGCAGTATTTGGATGGGAGGAATCCAGGAATGGTGGACCCGCTGTTGTCGTCCGGAAGCCGCGACCCCCACTCGGACAGGTATCTCCAATGGAAGATTGGTGACATTGGGAACGGCTTCAAGTTCATCAAGAGTGTTTCGTCTGGACGATACTTGGACGGACGGAACCCTGAAATGACGGACCCGTGTCTGTCTGGTGGAACACGAGACCCCGCCACTGACAGGTACTTGCAGTGGGTTATCGATGTGCCTGGAACCGTCGAGTTGCTGGGAACCAAGCTACTGATCAAGAGTGTTTCGTCTGGTCAATACTTGAACGGCAGGAATCCTGGAATGCAGGATCCATTGGTGACTTCTGGACGAGGTTTTGATCTATCTACATGCAGATACTTCCATTGGGTCATCGGTGACGCAGGAAATGGGCACCAATTCATCGAGAGTATTTCCTCCGGGCAGTATTTGGATGGGAGGAATCCAGGAATGGTGGACCCGCTGTTGTCGTCCGGAAGCCGCGACCCCCACTCGGACAGGTATCTCCAATGGAAGATTGGTGACATTGGGAACGGCTTCAAGTTCATCAAGAGTGTTTCGTCTGGACGATACTTGGACGGACGGAACCCTGAAATGACGGACCCGTGTCTGTCTGATGGAACACGAGACCCCGCCACTGACGTGTACTTGCAGTGGAAGATCGGAATGGCCCACGTCGGTGAAATGCCTTGAGTAGGTACTCACCTGGTGTCATCGCCGCGCAGTATCGTGTCGAGAACGTCGGCAAATTGTCAAGGCTAGTTGAATTGTTTTAATTGTTGTTCTGCGTGTTAGCGGTGGTTGGCTGGAGTAGGCTTAACGAACCAGGACTAATCACTGCATTGTTATACTTGTGTTAGCAACGCTGTGTTGCTTCCTCGCCAACTCACCACTTGCAAGGCTCTGCAATGATGCGATCACCATCAAGAAACTCACTACCAAGTAGCGAGAATTCACGGTAGCTCACAATGACGAGAATTCATTTCAAGAACGATGTAGATAGCGCTGAGAAGAGTTTCGCAGTGCTCTCTACGTCATTCTCAATAGACCACACAGCGTCCTAGTAAGCAAGAGTGCTGCGAGCCTCCAACGGGCTTCAGGTGGCTCCGTTGTTGCGCTGGCATATGATGTATCCGATAATAAATCGCCATAACGAGCCATAAAATCGACACAAAAACGAGTTTGGGACTGAAGAAGTTCGCGTTCAGCACGCTGACCTCGACCTTGACTCAAGATCGATATCTTGTCTCCAATAAAAGGTCTCTGCAACCTAAATTTGCTATTTGTTTCGGGTCAATTCAAATACAGAAACGGCTCTTCGCTCGTTTATCGAGGATCCATCGTTCTCACTATCAGTTTTTGCAGACCAACACTTTCTTGATGTCGCGGTCGGCGAGTAGCGCCCGGCTGTTGCTAGCTGAGCAGCTTCAAGAGGAGCACAATTACGCTGCAAATGCCGTCGTAGCACTAGCTTTTGCTGCGGCTTGTTTTACATGGGCAGTGTCACGGTCATCAACCTTAGCGACTAGGCTGGTCATCACACAGGTATATGGGGTAGATATTTATCGCCAGACTCCCCACCTGACTCCACAACGAGCAAAGTCGAATCTGATTGGATGATAATGAAATGGTTAACACTGAACGCTGTCAATACGACTAGAGAGTCTCTCGGGGAGACAACGGTCACTGTGTTCAGTGTTAACCCTTTAATTATCATCCAATCAGATTCGACTTTGCTCGTTGTGGAGTCAGGTGGTCTTCGTTGTGGAGTCTGGCGATAAATATCCGACATCAAGTGAACAACTTCAACAACAGCAACAAGCAGAAGCTTGTAAGACCAAAACTAAACACACACTACACAACACACACAAGACAAGACAAGATGACTCAAGCTACTACGTCTGGATACTCCGTCGGCATCGACCTCGGCACGACCTACTCGTGCGTCGGCGTGTGGCAGAACGACCGTGTGGAGATCATCGCCAACGACCAGGGCAACCGCACCACCCCGTCATACGTAGCCTTCACAGACTCGGAACGCCTCATCGGCGACGCCGCCAAGAATCAGGTGGCCATGAACGCGCACAACACGGTGTTCGACGCCAAGCGTCTCATCGGCCGCAAGTTCTCGGACCCCGTCGTCCAGGCCGACATCAAGCACTGGCCGTTCAAGCTGACGTCGGGCGCCGGTGACAAGCCGCAGATCACGGTGCAGTTCAAGGGCGAGTCCAAGACGTTCCAGCCCGAGGAGATCTCGTCCATGGTGCTGATCAAGATGCGCGAGGTGGCCGAGGCCTTCATCGGCAAGGAGGTCAAGAACGCCGTCATCACCGTGCCGGCCTACTTCAACGACTCACAGCGTCAGGCCACCAAGGACGCCGGCGCCATTGCCGGCCTCAACGTGCTCCGTATCATCAACGAGCCGACGGCCGCCGCCATCGCGTACGGCCTGGACAAGAAGGGCGGCGAGCGCAACGTGCTGATCTTCGACCTGGGCGGCGGCACCTTCGATGTGTCCCTCCTGTCCATTGAGGAGGGCATCTTCGAGGTGAAGGCCACTGCTGGTGACACGCACCTGGGTGGTGAGGACTTCGACAACCGCCTGGTGGACCACTTCACGCAGGAGTTCAAGCGCAAGCACCGCAAGGACATCACGGAGAACCAGCGCGCTCTTCGTCGTCTGCGGACGGCCTGCGAGCGTGCGAAGCGTACGCTGTCGTCGTCGGCTCAGGCTTACATCGAGATTGACTCTCTGTTCGACGGTATCGACTTCAACTCGACCATCACTCGCGCTCGTTTCGAGGACATGTGCGGCGACTACTTCCGCAAGACGATGGAGCCCGTGGAGAAGGTGCTGCGCGACGCCAAGCTGTCGAAGAGCCAGGTGCACGAGGTGGTGCTGGTGGGCGGCTCGACGCGTATCCCGAAGGTGCAGCAGCTGCTGTCGGACTTCTTCAACGGCAAGGAGCCCAACAAGTCGATCAACCCGGACGAGGCTGTGGCGTACGGTGCGACCGTGCAGGCGGCCATCCTGAGCGGCAACGACTCGTCGGAGAAGCTGCAGGACCTGCTTCTGCTGGACGTGACGCCGCTGTCTCTGGGTCTGGAGACGGCCGGCGGTGTCATGACGACGCTGATCGCGCGTAACACGACGGTGCCGACCAAGAAGTCGCAGACGTTCTCGACGTACGCCGACAACCAGCCTGGTGTGCTCATCCAGGTGTTCGAGGGTGAGCGCTCGATGACGCGCGACAACAACCTGCTGGGCAAGTTCAACCTGGACGGCATCCCGCCCATGCCTCGCGGCGTGCCGCAGATCGACGTGACGTTCGACATCGACGCGAACGGCATCCTGAACGTGTCGGCTGTGGAGAAGTCGACGGGCAAGGAGAACAAGATCACGATCACGAACGACAAGGGCCGCCTCTCGCAGGCTGACATCGACCGCATGGTGTCGGAGGCCGAGAAGTACAAGTCGGAGGACGAGGCCAACAAGCTGCGCATCGAGGCGAAGAACGCGCTGGAGAACTACGCCTACAGTCTGCGCAACAGCCTGAATGACGAGAAACTGAAGGAGAAGATCCCGGAGGCCGACAAGAAGGTGGTGGACGACAAGGTGACGGAAGTGATTCAGTGGCTGGACGCGAACCAGTCGTCGGAGAAGGAGGAGTACGAGTCGAAGCAGAAGGAGCTGGAGGGCGTGGCCAACCCGGTGTTGCAGAAGGTCTACGCGTCTGCTGGTGGTATGTCTGGTGGTGTGCCGGGCGGAATGGCTGGCGCGGATGCCGCTCCTACTTCGTCGAGCGGTGCTGACCAGGGCCCGAAGATCGAGGAAGTCGACTAAGCGACAGCGGTTGATCGTTGATTTATGCATTTCGTAGAAAACGGTTTAACCGAAGGTAGATAATTTAATTCATTCATTCATTTCCATTTCGTTTGTAGTTCCTGCCAAGTTTGCACGTTGTTGTCGAGTACATTTCGATATCAGCACTGATATAGATACCGCAACGCGACGAGGGTCACACACCTGCGTCAGTGTACTCTGTTTGAAAAGATGGGGACACCGGTGAAGCGCGTAGCCAACGTGCTTTTTCAGTCTGAAAATGGCGAACTTAATGGAGTTTGGAGCGAACCTGCTTGGGGTTGCTTGGTGACGGCTGGAATTGGACAACACTAGAAATAACGGTGTCATCCTTCATTTTCGTCGCAATGCAGTAGCGTGTAGTCAATGACGGTGTTTCTCGTCAAGTTGAAGTGGGCTCGTTTCCTGTCAGCCATTGGCGAACAGCTAGCCGACATTCATCCAATAAAACCGCTTCACGACCAGCTGCGCTGTCTCAGATCTAGATCTAGAATTTACGACAAATCGTCGTCCATAGTAAATCCAAAACATCTCGATGCTTCCAGATGCAAGACAGGACAGACGACGCGAACCCGACCAACTTCGTCGCCCCGAGTGGCAAACAGTTCCGTTTTGAACAGCAGGTCATTTCTGAATTTCCATTGTGGACATCAAGTGAACACTTCAACAACAGCAACAAGCTTCAGAGGCTTGACTAAACACACACACACAACACAACACACACAAGACAAGACAAGATGACTCAAGCTACTACGTCTGGATACTCCGTCGGCATCGACCTCGGCACGACCTACTCGTGCGTCGGCGTGTGGCAGAACGACCGTGTGGAGATCATCGCCAACGACCAGGGCAACCGCACCACCCCGTCATACGTAGCCTTCACAGACTCGGAACGCCTCATCGGCGACGCCGCCAAGAATCAGGTGGCCATGAACGCGCACAACACGGTGTTCGACGCCAAGCGTCTCATCGGCCGCAAGTTCTCGGACCCCGTCGTCCAGGCCGACATCAAGCACTGGCCGTTCAAGCTGACGTCGGGCGCCGGTGACAAGCCGCAGATCACGGTGCAGTTCAAGGGCGAGTCCAAGACGTTCCAGCCCGAGGAGATCTCGTCCATGGTGCTGATCAAGATGCGCGAGGTGGCCGAGGCCTTCATCGGCAAGGAGGTCAAGAACGCCGTCATCACCGTGCCGGCCTACTTCAACGACTCACAGCGTCAGGCCACCAAGGACGCCGGCGCCATTGCCGGCCTCAACGTGCTCCGTATCATCAACGAGCCGACGGCCGCCGCCATCGCGTACGGCCTGGACAAGAAGGGCGGCGAGCGCAACGTGCTGATCTTCGACCTGGGCGGCGGCACCTTCGATGTGTCCCTCCTGTCCATTGAGGAGGGCATCTTCGAGGTGAAGGCCACTGCTGGTGACACGCACCTGGGTGGTGAGGACTTCGACAACCGCCTGGTGGACCACTTCACGCAGGAGTTCAAGCGCAAGCACCGCAAGGACATCACGGAGAACCAGCGCGCTCTTCGTCGTCTGCGGACGGCCTGCGAGCGTGCGAAGCGTACGCTGTCGTCGTCGGCTCAGGCTTACATCGAGATTGACTCTCTGTTCGACGGTATCGACTTCAACTCGACCATCACTCGCGCTCGTTTCGAGGACATGTGCGGCGACTACTTCCGCAAGACGATGGAGCCCGTGGAGAAGGTGCTGCGCGACGCCAAGCTGTCGAAGAGCCAGGTGCACGAGGTGGTGCTGGTGGGCGGCTCGACGCGTATCCCGAAGGTGCAGCAGCTGCTGTCGGACTTCTTCAACGGCAAGGAGCCCAACAAGTCGATCAACCCGGACGAGGCTGTGGCGTACGGTGCGACCGTGCAGGCGGCCATCCTGAGCGGCAACGACTCGTCGGAGAAGCTGCAGGACCTGCTTCTGCTGGACGTGACGCCGCTGTCTCTGGGTCTGGAGACGGCCGGCGGTGTCATGACGACGCTGATCGCGCGTAACACGACGGTGCCGACCAAGAAGTCGCAGACGTTCTCGACGTACGCCGACAACCAGCCTGGTGTGCTCATCCAGGTGTTCGAGGGTGAGCGCTCGATGACGCGCGACAACAACCTGCTGGGCAAGTTCAACCTGGACGGCATCCCGCCCATGCCTCGCGGCGTGCCGCAGATCGACGTGACGTTCGACATCGACGCGAACGGCATCCTGAACGTGTCGGCTGTGGAGAAGTCGACGGGCAAGGAGAACAAGATCACGATCACGAACGACAAGGGCCGCCTCTCGCAGGCTGACATCGACCGCATGGTGTCGGAGGCCGAGAAGTACAAGTCGGAGGACGAGGCCAACAAGCTGCGCATCGAGGCGAAGAACGCGCTGGAGAACTACGCCTACAGTCTGCGCAACAGCCTGAATGACGAGAAACTGAAGGAGAAGATCCCGGAGGCCGACAAGAAGGTGGTGGACGACAAGGTGACGGAAGTGATTCAGTGGCTGGACGCGAACCAGTCGTCGGAGAAGGAGGAGTACGAGTCGAAGCAGAAGGAGCTGGAGGGCGTGGCCAACCCGGTGTTGCAGAAGGTCTACGCGTCTGCTGGTGGTATGTCTGGTGGTGTGCCGGGCGGAATGGCTGGCGCGGATGCCGCTCCTACTTCGTCGAGCGGTGCTGACCAGGGCCCGAAGATCGAGGAAGTCGACTAAGCGACAGCGGTTGATCGTTGATTTATGCATTTCGTAGAAAACGGTTTAACCGAAGGTAGATAATTTAATTCATTCATTCATTTCCATTTCGTTTGTAGTTCCTGCCAAGTTTGCACGTTGTTGTCGAGTACATGTACATTTAGGTTCCATATTGCACTAACACTTGTGGTACAGATACGGAAACGCGGTACTGTACGCAAGCGGAACTTCAGTTTGCATGCTTCTCATCCCATCTCGTCGATTGGAGTCCTCTTCAACCTTTGTAATCGGGCTGATTGGATGGATGCACTTGTGAAATGGGCGGTCTACGTGTGCAGAAGCGCTTTTTCAGCGGTATCATACCACTGGTACTACCAGTGCTCAAAACGACAGTCCAAGTACATTACTGTACCACATGTACAACCAACGTGAATCACGTCGAGATGGCGTGTGAAGCAGCCCGTGCTCAGTTTCGAATACGACCCGAGCCGGAAACAGCCCCGAGCCATAACGCCGCGGAGCAATGTCTCACGGAACAAACCAGCCGACCCGAGGTCTTCGGCCGCTCAAGTCTGTGGAATTAGAGCCCGTCATGAACCTCGCTTCCAGACAAATCGCGCTCCAGCAGCTCAAGGGCGTTCGCTCGATTGTAATTTCGCACCGGAGGGTTAACACAGCAACTCGTTATGAAGTCGAGGTGACTCCAAGCAACCCACGAAGACATTCAATCTCGAGGATCCCAACCGTGAGAGCATCCTGCGGGGTATCTCCTTTTGACGACAACAGTGATTTACTCTCACCAGTCGTCCGGATTGAACGGGAACTGCACGAGTTCATCGCACTTCGAGACAACATCTACAACACCGTACGTTGGGCTCACCGCGACCACCACTGCGACTTCTGTGGCAAAATGGCCGACCTATTAGTGTTTGGACCTAATCCCGACGGTATGTTTTTAAGTCTTTTCGGTGGCAAGCGAGCAGCAGCCACACTCCAGAACTTCGTATCGGGCATCCTTCTTCTCCTCGTCGAGTTTTCATCAAGTACGAACCAACAAAACTGCGCTGGGATGCGAATCGCCCCTGAAATCGCTCACTCTTTCTTCTTCGACCCAGCACCGGTAACAATGTACATGTATGTCAACCTGTAAAAACAAAAAATAAAAAATATTGCCAAAATACAACACGTACGAAACATAAAAAATTGGATTTTCCACGATTTTTCATCTGATTTCCTCCCATTCCACTAAGTACGAAAACTGTCTATCAAGATAAAGCGGCGCCAGCAGATCTGCACGTTCGAGTCATGATGAAGAAAGAGTCGTCCATGGCGGCGGCCAGCGGCGACCCGTTCTACGTGTTTAAGGAGTGCGTGCACGCCGTCTTCCAGTGTAAAATCGTATTTACCCGTCTCTAACGCCTGTGCTTCTATAGCGAGTTGGAGAGCAAAGTGTCGGCCGTGAATCAGAAACACGCCAAGTGGCGCGCCATTTTGGAGGCTCAGGACTCGCCTGCGTCCAAGGAACTGCCGTCCTTAACGCACCGTAAGTACTGCAATGGTTGATCTTCTTTTGTGTCGACTAGACTGACAGTTTGGTTGATGCAGAGATCGAAGGAGCCGTTGCGACGGCAGAAAAGTCGCTCAAGTTCTTAGAGGAGACCATCGTCATGGTGGAAGCCAATCGAGCCAAGTTTGAGCACATTGATGCAGTTGAGATTGCGAGTCGTAAAGCTTTTGTGGCTTCTACTAGAAAGGTAGGGGGTATTGGACAGTTAGGCAAAGGGATACTGTACTGATGCTTTTTTTTTTTAATTGTTTAGGAGCTGAAAGCTGTTTCTGCTGAGATTTCGACGGATACAGTTAAAGCTCGGATCCGCAAGGAAGAACGCAAGGTAAAGAGATGGCAAGTGCAGGGGGAAATATATACGAGCTGACGGATAGTTTTTATGACCGGAATTTTGCAGCTAATGCAGCCAGCGAAATCTTCGACGTCTTTCAGGTCAAACCTTACGGGGCAAGAGAGAAACGAGAGATTTTTGGAGGATGAAACGCAGCGACAACAGGTGCGAGACTGGAGGGATCAAGTGCGACTTTCAGTAGACGGATGACTAACACGGCGTTTTGGTGTGCAGCAAGTGATGCAGGAGCAAGACCAGAGCTTGGCGGGGCTCCAGACAGATATTACGCGCTTGCATGGAGTCACAGTGGAGATTTCAAATGAAGTCAAGAACCAGAATAAGTAAGGCCACTTGCCACTGGTGTTTTTATTTTTCTGTAGCTAATCACACTACGACGTTCGTTTGCCTTACAGGATGCTGGACGATCTGACCGACGATGTGGAAGAAGCACAAGAGAGAATGAACTTCGTAATGGGACGTTTGAGCAAGCTATTGAAGACGAAAGGTTTGTGGAGCGTATATCTTCTAGCCAACGTTTAAACTTTTCTAACTAATGTCTTTCTGTTTTGCCGTAGACAAGTGCCAATTGGGCCTCATCCTCTTCTTGGTGGCGGTACTCGTCGTCATGATCTTCCTGGTCGTATACACATAACGTGGCACGATTCCTATGAACGCTAGACAAAACGGTCACAAATAGCCATGTACTGTAGCCTGCATGATGTGTTGCGGTACCTCGCGACGATCGCGGTGTTGTCTGTTGCTCTGATTATCTGTTTATGGTCTATAGTAGTGGCCTGGAACTGTAACTACAGTCGCAAAATGCCTAAAGGTGAGGGAGTCTAATAACTGCAGGCGTCTTCCTGCTTGGGGCGCACACAGTTCGTGGCGCCGGTGCTTCTTCTATTCCTACTGTTCTTGTCCACCTCCTGCACGGTGGCGCCCGAGGCGAAGAACGGTCTCTGCTGCTGCAACAGGTCGAAGTGGTGCTGCGGTTGTGCAGCCACCAGCGACGCGAGCGCCGCCGCGGCCGCATGTGTCGGTTGTTGCTTGAGCGTGCGCGGTGAAGACGCACTGGCCAGTGCATCAGCCGTGAGCTGTTGTTGCTGCAGCCGTTGCTCCTTCTTCTTGCGGTCCAGCTTGCGCTGGTTGGCGTTGGCCCGCAATCGGTGGTAGTTGCACAGGTTGTGGTAGTCTCCGCACGACTTGAGCGCCCGGGCGTTGTGGCACTTGCCCGTGCGGTACTTGCACTTGAGTTCGGGAGGCACCGGCTCCGTAGAGGCTTCAATTGCATTAGCTTCCGACTGAGGCTGGAAGACCGTGCGGAAGCTCGGGAGCTTGGCGTTGTCCACGTCATCAGTTTCGGCAGCGGTATCTGCCGGTTCTGTCACCGGTTGCTGCTCGTCTTTCGGGTGCTGTAGTTTGCGCTTCTTGAGCGTCACCAGCAGCGACTTCATGGAGATGTTTCCGTCCAGCAGCTCCGCAGACGCGTCCTCGTGTTGGTCGTCGTCCGCTTCGCCGTCCTGTTGTTGTCTGAATTGCTTGGGGTTGCTGAGATTCACGAGCGCGATGGCCTCCTGCTCCAGCGAGCGCGTCACCTCCTCGTCGCCCATTTATGATGCTGCAGCCACGCGCTAGTGCCGTACCAGTATGGTGTTGCGCACGACTCGTTCGGCTAATGGCCGGGAGGGCGCCGTGCGATCGTTAGTTGGTTGTTTTGTCGTTTTTCTGATTCGATCTGGTAACAGCGAGTGGTTGGTGCAGGCTGAGACCGTCCCGTCTCTGCACAAGATCCGTCATACAAAACGTCATACAAAATCGACGATATCATAACGGACAACATGGCACCAGCACGACCAGCGATAACGGCTCCGTCCGAAGAGTGTCGATCTCATGAACACTCTTAGGCTGAAGCTTCAGACATCAACCCACTGCTAAACATGAGTGTCATGCAGAGGGTGAGTGTGAATGGACGTTTCCTTGGGTAAAGCTTAGTCGCAACATGTACGGTCTACAGTCGATTTCTGAAGTTGAAGTGCAGTACCACAGACACCAACAATTTGAAAAACAAGACCACAATCTTCCGGAAGGCCGATCAAACGGCATTTTTTTCCCTTACGCAAGTTTCCTCCCAGCGTCAGCCAACCTTCCAACAATGAAAAAACATGAAAAATTGTTGTGCTCGCCTGCTTAGTCCACTTCCTCGATCTTCGGGCCGTCGTCGCCATCCGCACCACGGCCACCTGGAGCTCCACCGCCCATGCCTCCCGTCCCTCCACCAACTTCCGCTGCGTAAATCTTCTGCATGATGGGATTGGCCACTCCCTCCAGCTCTTGCTGTTTGGCGTCAAACTCCTCCTTCTCCGCCGCCTGATTGGCGTCCAGCCACTGGAGCGTCTCCGCTACTTTGTCCTCGATTGTCTTCTTTTCTTCTGCGTTGAGCTTAATCACCAACTTCTCTTCCTTCATGGAGCTACGCAGAGAAAACGCGTAGTTCTCTAGCGCGTTCTTCGACTCGATGCGCAGTTTGTTGCGTTCGTCTTGGTCCTTGTACTTCTCGGCGTCGGCGACCATGCGGTCGATCTCAGCCTGTGAGAGGCGTCCTTTGTCGTTCGTGATCGTGATTTTATTCTCTTTACCCGTCGATTTCTCCACGGCTGACACGTTCAGAATCCCATTGACGTCAACGTCGAACGTCACGTCAATTTGAGGCACGCCGCGCGGCATCGGCGGGATACCGTCCAGGTTAAACTTACCCAGTAAGTGGTTGTCGTGCGTCATGACTCGCTCGCCCTCGAACACTTGGATCAACACGCCAGACTGATTATCGGAATATGTCGAGAACGACTGCGTCTTCTTGGCTGGGACCGTGGTGTTGCGTGGAATGAGCTTCGTCATGACGCCCCCGGCCGTCTCGAGACCGAGAGACAACGGCGCGACGTCCAGCAGTAGCAGATCCTGAAGCTTAGACGATAAGTTCCCACTTCCACTGAGGATCGCAGCCTGGACGGTGGCACCGTAAGCCACTGCTTCGTCCGGATTGATGGACTTGAACAGTTCCTTGCCGTTGAAAAACTCCATCAAGAGCTGCTGAACCTTGGGGATTCGCGTCGATCCGCCCACCAGCACCACTTCATTCACGTGGTTCTTGGACAGCTTCGAGTCCCGCAGGACTTGGGCAACAGGATCCATCGTCTTGCGGAAGTAATCGCCGCACAGATCCTCAAAGCGCGCGCGGGTGATGGTTGAGTTGAAATCGATACCGTCCAATAGAGAATCGATCTCAATGTACGCTTGTGCGGACGTAGACAACGTCCGCTTGGCCCGTTCACACGCCGTTCGGAGTCGACGGAGAGCGCGTTGGTTCCCAGTCATATCCTTGCGGTATTTGCGCTTAAACTCAGTGACGAAGAACTCGACCAGGCGGTTGTCAAAGTCCTCGCCGCCCAGATGCGTGTCGCCCGCCGTCGCTTTCACTTCGAAGATTCCTTCTTCAATGGTGAGCAGCGAGACGTCAAACGTTCCACCGCCGAGATCAAAGATCAGCACATTGTGCTCGCCCCCTTTCTTGTCAAGGCCATAGGCGATAGCAGCAGCCGTCGGCTCGTTAATGATTCGCAGTACGTTCAAACCGGCAATGACTCCGGCGTCCTTGGTCGCCTGGCGCTGCGAGTCGTTGAAGTAAGCTGGGACTGTCACCACCGCGTTCTTCACCTGCTTACCAATGAATGCCTCGGCCACCTCCCGCATCTTGACCAGCACCATGGACGAGATCTCTTCAGGCTGGAACGTTCTCTTCTCGCCCTTGAACTGCACCACCACCAGTGGTTTGTTCTCAGGACCGCGGACCAATTTGAACGGCCAGTGCTTGATGTCCGACTGCACTTCCCGATCGGTGAACTTCCGCCCGATCAAACGCTTGACATCAAACACCGTGTTGTGCGCGTTCATGGCCACTTGGTTCTTGGCGGCGTCACCGATAAGGCGCTCCGAATCGGTGAAGGCCACATACGACGGCGTGGTGCGATTGCCCTGGTCATTGGCAATGATCTCCACGCGGTCGTTCTGCCACACCCCAACACACGAGTAAGTCGTGCCCAGGTCAATGCCAACACTTTGCCCAGTAACTGGTTCCGTCATTGCCCTCTCTTCTCTTTCGCTCCACTTCGGAAATGACAAGCTCTAGTAGCTCTCACATGACAGACAAAGAGAAGATTCCTGTCCCAAGCTTCCGCGTCATTCTCGATCTCTTCAACTGTCGTGCCCAAACCGGAATAGCATTTTAGTAAGTAATTCAACGGTTAGGTTGGATCTAAGTTCTACTGCGACTTGTCGCTATCGCCGCTTCCCCGATGGCGAAGGCTCGTCGTGCGTCGTACGCCGTCACGAGCGCCGAACTCCCGGTGCTAAAGACATTAGGGCTTGAGGAAGTTGACCCGGAGGATGTTTTCGAGCTGCAGCGTAAAGAAGGCGCCGGGGCTTTCGGTCGCGTCTTCCGAGCCTGCTACAAGAAGGACCGTACACGTCTCGCAGCTCTTAAAGTGATCCCCGTCGCCCTTGAAGCTGGCGAACGGGGCGAAGACATTGAAAGTGTACGTCGAGAGATTCAGTTCTTACGCGAGTGCGACGATCCCAACGTCGTCGCTTTCCATGGCGCCTACTACAAGGACGGCGCTCTCTGGGTAGCAATGGAGCATTGTGCCGGCGGTTCAGTAGGGGACGTACGTCGACTTCGAGCGCTAACCGAACGGGAGATTTCCGTTATCATGCGCGGGGCCTTACGCGGGTTGGCGTATCTGCATTCCCGCCGTAAGATCCACCGAGACGTCAAAGGAGGCAACATCCTGCTTACAGATTCGGGTCAAGTCAAGATCGCAGACTTTGGGGTATCCGCCCAACTGAGAGACACGCTATCTCGAAGAGGTTCCTTTGTGGGGACGCCGTACTGGATGAGTCCCGAGCTCATTCAAGACAGCGACTACGACTTCAAGGCGGACATTTGGTCGCTGGGTATCACTGCGATCGAGTTGGCAGACCAGAAACCTCCGCTCTTTGACGAGCACCCGATGCGCGTCCTGATCCAGATCCCTCGGAACCCGCCGCCGCAGGTTGCACACCCAGAGAAGTGGTCGGCTGAGTTCTTGGATTTCTTACGCTTTTGTCTCCGCAAAGACCCGGCAGAACGTCCGACAGCCGTCGAGTGCATGCAACACGAGTTCATTCGACGTGAAGCGCACATTGAGCGCGTTTTTGCGAGTGGCGGGCAAGAGGAAAGCTCTACTGTAGTCCCAGTAGCAGCACCGGCGTCTACGATTGAGCAAGAACTCGAAGAGGAAATTGCAGAGGAGATCGGCGATGATAAAGAAGGTGCCTTGAGTGAAGCTTCGGCCTCTTCTGAAGAAGAAGCGTCAGCGGGGATACTGGGAGAAACGTTCGAGTTTCGAGAGGCTGCTCCAGTGTCTTCACCCGTCAATGCACCAGCACCCCAGTTAAACGTATCTGCAAGTACTGACGATCTCTTGAACCTTTCAACTGATGATCTCCCAGCTTTTAGTCAAGTGGAGAACAAGCACGAGCAGCGGACTACAGTACACCAACTCCAAACGACGAGCTTTCGTCAACCACCGACTGAATTCAGGCTGTTGCCATCCTCAGCGAAGTCGCCGGTCGTTCGTAGTCGTGATTCCTCCACTGGTTTCAAGTCAACTGAGACATCAAGAACTTCCAGCGGTGGAACTCTAACTTCAGCAGCTAAAAAGCCTCCGAGACCGTCGGCACCTCTCCGTCCACAGGCCACCATGTCTCCACCAGCTACCCCTTCCGTTAAATCGTCCTGGTTATCGGTATCATCATCGCAAGACGATCCTCTCGCCAGCATTGACACTGTGACAAGTGCTCGTGTGAACCGCTTACTCTCTTCTTTCTCAACATCTACGTCTTCACCCAGTTTGGCTGCTGCCATGCGCGCCTACAACGATCAATACACTGCAGAAACACCCGCTCGAAATTCAACGCGACAAAGCTTCAACTGGAGATCAGTCGAAGCTGCTTCCGAACCCACGCGGGTTAGCGGTAAAATCTTCATTGGCGACCCGTTCCGAGCCTCCCACGACGTCTGCGTCAAGTACAACTCCATCCAAGCTCAATACGAAGGCGCTCCACAGTCTGCCGAGTGGGTCGCGCTCCACCAGCAGTTCGGCATCGCTTTAGCGCACATGCGGTGTCGAGTTTCCAGTCCCCAGGACCACGTACCAGCGCTTCTCCGCATGTTGCGACGGGAGCTCGTGCGTCACGGCGGTCTCCAATGTAAGTACATCTACCGGGTCTCACCCGTACAGGAGGACCTGCAACGCGCTAAGGCTGCGATCAACCGCGGATCGTTCGAACTGGCTGAGCTTTCAGACCCGCACGTGTACGCGAGTCTGCTCAAGCTGTGGCTACGTGAACTACCCACCCTCTTGTTGGACGCTTTGGACGTTCAGGACCTGTCGGCCGTCACGCAGCTCGTTAGTGCTGTGAACAATGTAGAAGACTTGCGACTGGGGGACAGAGAGCTCGTGGACGCTCAGATCGTTCGGACACTGGGGAAACTAAAGCCCAGGGAGTACGCAGTCTTCCAGTGGCTGCTCGAGCACATGCTTGAAGTGAGTGCACAACGGGCGTCCAACCAGATGACGATCCAAGCTCTGGCCACTGTGATCGCCCCCAATCTCTTCTCGTGCGGGATAAATCGGTCGCAGGAGAACGTGGGGAACTGCATGCGTCAAATTGTGCTGTTCCTCCGTGTGTTGCTTTCCTGGCGTCATGGGAGCCCCCCGAGTTTTCTACTGGAAGAAGAGGAGAGAGACGTTGCTGCGGCTTTTGCTGAGGTGCCGTCAAGCACGAAAGTCTCCGACCTGCAAGAACGAGTGCGTCAGTGTCTGAATAAAAGCCCCGAGACGGAGGAGAAGGTCTCACTGGAGCGAGCTCTTCGAACTCGCGTCGATCGGCTCTGGTCCGACCTGGAGAAGAGTGAAGTTACGACCGTCGAGACACAGCGACAAGAGCATGTGCTACGCCAAGTCTTCAGCGACTACCAGAAATCAACGCTCCAGTTGATCGCTAGTTACTCCAAGAGAAGCGAAGAGCGAGAATGGGCCAATGACCTGATGACGCAGGAAGAAGGGAAGAAGAAGATCCCGAAATCTCTAGAGAAGATGCAGGACTGGGTCAATGCTGCGTTGACGTTCGAAGCGTTTTGCTGCCTTCTTGACCGCGAACAAGGGACTCAGGACAAACTGGAGCGACTTCAGACTCGATTCGGTGCAGTTCGAAGTCAATCTTCAACGCGGGAGATTTCCAGACAAATATCTCGTCTCCACGGTGAAAAAGTCGTCACTATCGAGTCGAACCAGACGGAGGACAGTCAGACGGAGAACCTTCTGCTGAATGGAGCTGCACGTCTAACCAGCAGAAGCAACCGAACAGGAAATGACTCAGCGCTGCATCGCAACATCGCGAGACTGGGAGAGCGTCAACCTGCGATCGGGAACCTCTTGGCTCTGCTTGGTGACTGCAGCGACAATCAGCCACAGACTGGGGGACTAAGTCTCGGTTTGCTATCGTAACAAGACTTTTAGCTTTTAAACGACTGGATAATGACTACTTTCGAGAGCTTTTACCGCCGAAAAGGCTCTTCTTCGGAGCATGCACGAAAGACGCACCCCACGCCTTAGACGAGCTCTTCCCGTCCTTCATTTTCCCCATTACAGACGCCACCGTCTCGGAGGAAAGATGCGCATACTTGCCACGGAGATCTCTGCTCACAAGACACACATTAGTAAATATACCTAATCCAGAAACTGTACTGCATGTTACCGTTGTTGTGGGTCCAGGAACGCTTCGACAGCCCCCGAGATGAAGAGATCCACCAGGTGCGTAATTGGCACGAAACAATCCTTCAGCTGCGCCACAGGAACAGACTCGATGAAGCCAAGCAACACGTCGAGATTCCGCTTGAAGTTGGCAATTCCCTCCATATTGAGCTTCTTGACGGTTGAACCACTGAGAATCTGCTCCAGAGACTTCGCCAGATAACTGCAAGACGCGAAATGAACAGCCTCTTGCACTGCGAGGGGAAGTTGACCCAACTGGGCGAAAGTTACCTTGAGATAGTTGATGAGATCCCACATGGAAGGATCTGGCTGGGTCAGGACTGCGCTTGGCGTCCAATTGAGGTAGTAGAAGCTCGAAAGGAGCTCGTCAATCTTTTTCAACTAAAATACAAAAGAGAGAAGAGAATTAAATTGATGCAGTCGAGATTTTTAGGTACAAATCTACGTACCATCAGCTCACAGACCATGTCTTGAGCTCTTGTGGTTGTGCTGTCGAACTTCTTCTTTGCTGCCGCCTTGCTTAAGAGCAAGCGGCTCGAGCACGGCTTGATTAGCTGAGTGTTGGCCCCGCGAAGCGTATTGCTTACACTGTAGCCATAAGTTCGTGCTTCCCACGCCTCAGTTTGAACCTTGACGAGCTCTTCGAAGCGATCACAGGCGCAAGCCAAGAAGGACGCGTTCGTGCCCATCATGACGGCCTACAGAGATCATCAAGAGAATGAGTTTCTTGCTCGTCAGATACTAAAAAGTGGCTCGTAAGTGTACCGTAGACACTTGTAAGTCCGTGTGCTGGTCGATGACTTCATTTAGGGTGTCGTTTAGAAACCCTAGCGCCTCGATCGTGTCACTTCGCACCCATTCGGCCCAGTCGTCGATGTTAAGGAAGCTGAAATTCATCAAAAACACCACAGGTTAAACTACATTCCCCCTGCACTGACAAGGCAACGCTCATACCGCTCATAGTCAAACATCATCTGCACCAGCGCCTCAATACTCGTACAGCTCTTTACAACAACCTACAGAACAGTAAAAATACTGCTTTAGTTTGAGGCCTGACCCGATTCCAGCGAACGATACGTACATTTGTAAATGGCAGCACAACAGGATTTGTTCCGAGGTCGACGTTCTTTAGCATACGCCCCTCTTCGTTGTGTAGTCCACAACATTGCAACGTCTAAACCACAACAGCAAAGCCTTCGTGTTAGCGATTCCAGTGGACGAAATGTTGGTACTTGACGTCGCAAATACCGTCTGAAGCTGTTCTGAAGGGACTTGAACGCGTTCAAACGTATCTGCAGCCATGAACTCCTGTAGTTTTCTGTGTATATAGCACACGACGTCAAACAGACATAGGTAAAATTCCATCTCAGTTGTCAACGTACTTCTTCGTGTCGGCCATAATTGCACTGCGAAAGTGCGGCCCCAAGCGACGGAAAGTATCAAACATGAGCGTGGAGTTGTACTCGTGCACTTCGTCGCTCAGTGTTCGAGCGCATACGATCGCCCTGAGCTTGATGTCGAGAATGGTAGCTGGCACATTGATGCTCAATACTGAGGCTGACACAATTCCGCACAAACTCTGCATGACAAGGTGGAAGATCCCGTTGATTTCCTTCTTGGACAGTAAAGCAGCGTCGGAGTATCGCCACAGCAGATGTTCAAGGCAGAAAGCCCCCGTGAGTTTCTTGAAGAGCTCGTCGTGCTGGGTGACAAACTTTTCTGGTGTAATGGCAGTGACAGCTCCTCTCAGAAACGACGTCAGTTGTAGCTGAGGCTGCACGAAAGCCGATAAAATCGAATAACAAGTCAGATATCGTACCAGCACAGTGATAAAACCCAGTACTTACCAAGCGGTTTGCATTGTAGAAGGCAGCAAGCTCGGGGATTTGACTCATGACGCGGAAGACGTGCAAGATTCTCAGCATGGGCGACAATTGGGTCAGAGCCTCCTTCATATAGTTGGCGTGGATGTTGCTTCGCTCGCGAAGAGTGTCTGCGTCCGTGTTGAACACTCGAATCGACGGTAGCTTGAACGAATCCTCACTAATCAACGACCTCCCAGAGATCGAGGGGCTCAACGACGCTCGAGGACTGATGGGGACGTTGCCACTGCTACTTGATTTCTTAAAACTGGGAGGGGCATGGCCGCACTTCTCCAGAATGTCCTGCTCATAGTACTGTTCGCTGATTTGGTTTTCCAGTCGATGAATAGCCGCCTCACCGATGGACTGGCAGCATGAAAACACAAGGGAAGAATAAGTCTTTTTTTTACAGAAGTCCTCATCCTCAACGGCGCGTACCAAGGAAGCTGCTCGAATATCCTCCAACCACATTGAAGCACTGCGCTTTGCTTCATCCTTGATCGTTCGCATTGCGACGTGCATCCAGCCGCTCATGCGCTGCGGGAACAGACGACCCTAGTAAAAATCAAGATTTTAAAGTGAGATTCAGCTTCAACGCAGCCAGAACCAGAAATATCCGTACTCGGAAAGCGGCGATCTCAACTCGAAGCTCTTCCAGCACTTTAAGTGCATGAAATAGTTTCCCCTGCTGGATGTGCGCCTCGATAGCGGCTGCAAGAGCCACCTACAGTAGCAAAAGATTAGTTAAATCCTCACTCCAGTCTCAATTCAACGTACGATGCGTTGACATTGCTGCAACTTCTCGATGGAGTCATCAATTTGCTTCTGTACAGTGTAGCACGTGGCTAAGGAGTCATGGATGGACAAAACCTCCGATGTGGACCATGCTAGCGCGTTCTGAAAAGCATCGATATCGTGCTGCCCAAAAAAACAAAACGAGTAGTATATTAGCCTCCGAATGCTACTTTGAATTGCCGTAGTACCTGTAGCTTGGAGACGTCCCCTTTCATGCGTACAATCTCCTCGATAGAGTCCACGAACTCTTGATAGTTGGAACTGCACACATTTCGGATCTCGCTCTCCTTGGCTGCCGCGTGCTCTTGTAGACTTGCTGGTAGTATTAAAACGGGATTCGTTATACTATGAATACATCGTTACTATTGTAAATAGTATACATGTAGTACTTCACCCGCGAAGTTGTTGCCCCACTGCTTCTCGATGGCCAGTTGGATGCCGGAAGCGAGTCGCGCTCGAGACTGCGCTATGTTCTCCACTAGCACGACCCACTCCTTCTTGCTCTGCCATGTGCGGGTCGGCGCGCTAGCCGTGAGCTTGGTGGGGCTCTCCATCGCGTCTGCTGAAGATCGACATGTGGTGTTCATCACATATTAATGCTGTGTGATACACCATTTGATACATTCTTTAAGACACAACACGACACTGCAACAGACCTGCTCATTTTTGATTAAAAGTGCCGTTTTGCGCACCATTTTTAGCTCGTTTTGTCGTCTGCGTGGGCTGATAGCACGAACTAGCACGAAAAACTTCATGTAGAACTTCGGCTGTGGGCAATCAAGCTCCTCTTGCTTCGAGTACGTCACGGTCTCTCACCCTGGCTGCTTCAAGAGCTTCGAGACGGAGGTGACTGACATGGTGAGGGTATCACTTGCTTATCTGTGCAGCAAATTTAAGCCTCAAGTTGAGGCTCAACCTGCCCTTTTGTGCAACGGCTAAACGATTCCTCGATCCTCCGCAACGCGATCGGAAGAGAACAACTTACGGAGGTTTGTGCATTGCTTGCTTGATGGCATTTTATCCAGTGAACTGCGGTCTGCAGTGTGAGTGCTACAGTACTTGTTGGAAACTTTGGCTTTGCAACAGACGGCACTCGAAATATCACTGTGAAATATGCGAAGGCGATGGCATTCGCCATATGAACGAAGTTCCAGCCACAAAAATCTCCGAAAGAAACGCGATAAAGGCAATGTTAGGCTGGCAAAGAGGGGCGAGACTCGACCACATTTGTGAATCCAAGGCTCTGTCGTGCTTGAAATCAGCAACGAGCTTGCGCACTTCCTACAATTTTTTTCACTTTGAAAATGGAAAATACAGCCACTGCGCCATTCTGGCTAGATGCAGGCATAGCGGCACTTGAACTACACAGTCGACGGTGCTAGCGCAAATCTGCGCGACTGTCCAGCACAATTCTCGGACACCATGTTGTACATGTATGACGACGGCGAAAATGGCCTGTCGTGGGCTAGGTCACCTACTCAAGTACTGCGTTTGCGTTGCGCTACCGGCGCGTTCAAACACGTGCCAAAGAAGAACAACTTTTGCGATGATGATTTTTCAATATCGAGTTGCAGGAAGGTTTTTCCTACCATAAATCATAATCTTTATGAACAAGAATTGCGCCACCTACTTACATTTCTCTCTACGAAGAATCCCTTTCAAAGTCATTTCCTGCGTTTACTGCAACGGTAAGCCGTAGTAAGTGATGCGGTACTGTATTCACCTCGTGAGCCGGGCATCGACTCGAGTTTGCAGGTACTGTATGAAAAAATTCAAAGCTGTATCATTTGAAATGATAACTGATAAATTTCTAGAACTCACAACCAGAGACACTCGATCATTTTGCCATGCGAAAATGGTTCCCTCGCGAGAGCTGGTCGACGACGACGAAATAAACTGCTGTGCCGCGTCGAATTGAGGAGTTTGTAGATTCGAAGTAGGAAGAGAACCTAAATCGGGATCCCCTCCATGGAATTCGACGTGGTGTTCATTCTGGGCCAAAGCTGTACCCTGAGCCTCAAAACACCAAGACGGCGATACAATACAGTGCCGTGACGCTCGTGAAGCCCCGCACTCTGCTTGGGGGCGTCGCATGCGGGGTCGCGACGGGGGAAAGGACAACCCAACCCTCTTGTGCTTACACCGCTTCTGTCTCGTGCACGGCGGACAGGGTGTGTTCGTCCACCCTTGCTGACCTCACCGCCGACAGCCGCTGGCGAGACGAAAACGCCGTCGTCCAGTTGGCTCACTTGTCAACTTTCCGCCTTCGACTCAAACGCAGTCTCAGTCGGAGCCCAAGTACTCAAGTCAACTCCTAACGTCCGCACTCTCAAGTTCACCTCGCCAGCACCTATTGACCATGTCGACCGGATCCACTTCCACGATGATGCCGCATCTGCAGTCTCTGTCACCCGTGACGATCACTCCAACTCGAGCTTCTAAGGTGTCCGCGCCGCTCGCATCCCTGGAAAAAATTGACCACGTGGAGATCAACCGCACCACAGTCCGCGGCGGCGTCGTGTACTACGTATTGGACGTGTATCTCGAGCACAGCACGTCTCGCATCCCGACCAACAAGACAGTCAAATCGTCCACCAGTGGTCGGCCGGACTACCAATTGGAGCGCCGCTTCAATGACTTCGCCAACTTGCGCTACCAGGTGTGGGCGTACGCGCAGCGCAAGCACCCGGACGGATGCGCGTGCAAGTACTGCGATGCGTTCATGAGCTACATCGTACACTCGATGTCGCAGCCGCGGTTGTTCGTGAAGCTGGCTACCGGCGTGGACACTCGGAAGAAGTTGATGGCGACGTTCTGCAACGAGTTCCTCAGCATGACCGTCGGTGGCAAGACCGAACCACGGCCTCGTAACATCGCCTGCGACGGTTTCCAGGCAATCCCGTACGTGATGGAGCGCTTCTTCCGCAAGGATGAGGCGTAGGATCCTGCACGAAGGTGACGTACAATCGATCGAAGATTGCATTCTACATGTAGGAGCGGAAGGCCGCACCTCGTATCTATTCGTATTTATTTCCTAAACTCCAACCGGAGAGCACACGGGTTCGACGGCAAACTCGTGGCTTTAGCAGTTTAGACCAACCTAACACAACGACAACAATTTTTTCACATAGTTGCTGAACAATTTGTCGTTGCAACCATCGTTGTTAGACAACCAGTAATTTCTTGCTGAGCGTGTACCGGTAGCTTTATTGATCGAACAGTATGAAGATCGATCGGGGTCGATTCTAAACGAACGCTGTCTGAACCTTATCAAGGAACCCGAGTTGAACGAGTTGAGACGTTTTCCCTTCGGTTTCCATAAGGCAGGGACATTTTGTCCAGCTAACGATACTCCACATCTTTGGTTTGATACGAAGTAACAGCTGGGAGGGCTTCACAGGATCCTGCGGCAGGAGTACAGTTTTCCAGAACATGTTGCTAAATGCTATTTAATTTTTTGCTGCAACAACGAGGAATTCATATCTCGGAGAGGAAGTTGCAAATGCCCGTACGTGGCCGTGAGTACTATAATAGCCGGCGGAACTCAGACGTTCGTGGTCATGGTTCGGACGTCCATGGTTGGCCGATTGACCGAAAATCATTGAAAAAATTACGGAAATGCAGTTTTTTTATTTTTTTTTGTTTGGTTACCGGTTTATCTACCAGAGTAGGAGCACAGCAGCACAACAAGTTGATGATTTGCCTTTGTCGAACTGCAAAAGCTTAAAATGACAAGAGAAGTAGGCTATCTACAGACATGAAGTTTTTCGGCAAAAACGTGGTCAACGGTACATATCTTTCTGTTGTCCGTTCCCGGCCGTTCCTACGGGTATTAATAGTCAGGATTCCGTTGGCCGTTACAGATACTCTTCAGCGCACTTCATTGAGCTCAATATACCCTACGAACCTTGGTCATTGTACGCACTCACTTCGCAAGTCGCGCCGTTTGGCTCAAGTGGTTTCAGGAATACTTCTGGTGCCTCTTCGGAGGATCTCACTCTCAGACGCGAAGCTCCCCTGTATGGGCCGAGTCTGTGAGAGGAAGGGGTTCCTGCACCCCTCCCCCGGAAGACCCTGTGAAAGACAAGAGAAGGCTTCGGACCCTAGTCCAGTCAACAACAATACGAAGCATAAGAGGAAGACGCAGTTGGGACGGCCGTATGTCGGGCTAGTGTCTGCTCGATGAAGACGGAGAAGAAGGGGAAAGCTTCGGACTCTAGCCAGTCATGGTTTCACGTAGAGGAAAATGCAGCACCAAAAGACAGGAGAGAATTATCTGAGACTCAAGCACCCTGGGTTATCCCCCCTCCGGGTCAAGATCGGGGTGTGACGAGGCACGAGAAGGCTTCGGACCCTAGTCCAGTCATCAAACACGAAGTATAAGAGAAGACGCAGCTGGGACGGCTGCAAATCGAATCGAGTCGGTGCCAGTAGACCCAGGCTCGATGAAGAAGACAAGAAAGGAGAAGCTTCGGACTATAGTCCAGTCATGTTTTCACACACGAAGCACCAGGAGAATTGCAGTTAGGACGACTGCTTTAGGAGTAGGCGCCAACGGGTGCCTAAAGAAGAAGAAGAGTGAGTGGTACATGTACTGTGCGAGAGTACATCACACACACACGCCCCCATAAAAAAAGAATTAATACATCAGCTGCAACTGTGATTCAAAACGATTCACCAAACAGCATAGTGTGATATCAGGAGATCACATTTGCCTGAAATCTTCCTCAATCGTCAGAGAAAACACTTGTTCTCAGTATGGAAAATAATAAGTAGGACAGATTCACTGCAACTGTGATAACGCGCAATCACACATTTAAAAATTAAAAATAGAACGTCTGTCCAAAACGTGTGTTTACTTTTGAAATCAATGACAAGGGGGCGGCTAATGCATCTACAGATGGGGCTGCTGAAGTGCAGTCAATGCAGTCCAAGCGCACTAACACAAGCACCAAACGTACGTACCAATCGAAAATGACGATCATGACAGCGTGGTTAGCTGAGCACTATCCCGATACCATCGATGACGAGACCAAGTCGATGCGAATTCCTCTTCCCAAAGAAGCCGTTCTCGAGTTTTTTTGGATGTTTGTGCAGCCTCGCTAACATGTGCGATCAAGACAACATTTCGGCTAGTGCTGCCCCAACAGAGCCTCTGTCGGTCTCTTTCGGGATTCCGGGATTCCGGAGCGCGTTGCTAGATGTATATCGCGCCAAATTACTAGATCTCGGTCATCATCTTGAAACAGAGCTGCAACTCTTGTTGGATGACTATGAAAAAGTGATAAATGATCTGAAGAAGCGAGGGCTCATGAAGATTAATGAGGGGAAACGCAATCTAAAGGCGTCGGGGTTTGGCATGCTTGCTATGAAGCTTATGACGGACGCTCCGACACTAAAAGGGCAATCCTGGGCTACTATTACCTTTGGATGGAGTTACTTTGTGCCTATGTGGAATTTGATGAGCCGATCCCAATCTAAAGACGCCATAATGTTACAGCACATTAAAAGGGGAGATGACTGTCTTATTGTGGAAGAGCAAGGCCACAAAGGAGATCAAACAGGCGCAGAGAAATTTGGGAAGCACGTGTACGCAAATCCATACGAGCCAGCTCAATGTCCAATTCATTCTATCGCGGTCCATATTTTTTCGTGTCCGGAGCGCGAAGTTGGTGGAAAGCAGCAGCTTTTTCTTGGGAGGGACAACAAAACTCGATTTGGACGCATCTTGCGTCGTATAATTCAGACTTTGACCGAAGAGGAGTTGTGTGCACTGGGCTGTAGTGCTGAAGATATCGGTACACACAATCTTCGCAAAGGAAGCAGCTCCTATGCTCTTGGACAAGTTAACGGCCCAACTACCGTGTATGTCTATCTCCGTATGGGCCAAAGTCTCGGTAAACTGAAGGACCGGAATATCCTTTTCGCTGATCAGCTCTGTGGAAGAATGATTGCTGGCTTGCCATTCAGCTCAGAGCAATTCGCAGTACTGCCGCCCCATTTTCCTGCTGTGCTAGTCTCCAAAATGGACAATGAGTATTGGAATAATATCGTAAGTGGCTATTCAAATTACTCACGTGGCCTGCAGTCTGCATTTCCATATTTTCTTGCCTCAGTAATTCATCACGAGGAGTACCTGCGTCAGAAACTTCATTCAGCTCACCCTATTTTCAAGTCAAGAGTTTTTTTCAGCGAATGTACTACTTCAACAGCACCGTGGGGCCACCATTTTGGCTATTGGTACATCACCAAATTGTGGTCTTAAAGCTACGGGAATACCTGCACATCTTGCTATTGTTAAGCAAGTGAATCAGCTCCGAGAAGACGTTGTTGATGTTCGCGCCGAGGTTAGCCAAATTAGAGAGGATATGGCTAAAACCCTACCCAACGATATCGCAGCAAAGGTGGTTAGTGAGCTGCGTCAGCATTTCGTTGTTAATAGAGTTGCTCCAGTCTCGTTACGTGATATTGACGCTAGAATGGAGAAGCTGAGAGCCAATCTTGCACTTGATTTTCATCAAGCAATAAATGGGTTGCAGGTACGCAGTGATACTTCAACTGAAAGAAGCGAAAGTGGTCAACGACCAACACGGAACTCATGGGATTGGAGTGACGTACAGATTTGTCATTCTGTACCTTCGAACTGGCAATTTCCCGCTCGGGTTAGCGTTAAAACTACGTGGAACTTGTGGTATTTTGGAGACACGGACACTGGTATCCGACCATATCGGCTGCTTAGCAAGCAGCACGATATTCAGCCGGAACATTACATGCGTCACTCACGCGCCAAAAGCGTGATGCTGCACATGCGGGAAATTATCGACGAGGTAGGCCTTTTACCCACGGGTTTTCACAGAATATCTGACTTGCCGCTCCAATCGGCTGACGAGGTGTTCAACAATGCATTTTCGTCAATGATATTGCAATTGTACACGGCGAGGACGAAACAGGGGTTCCGAAAATAATATTTTTTTTAGAAGGTGTTGACAAACAGCAAAATAAAGTAGGGCAGCGCGCACAGCACCAGAAGCCAATAAATTATTTTCTAGGAAGGGATGGAGCAATAAATTAGGGCGCTAAAAATGCAAGCAGTGGCTTGAAAAAGAACCACGCAACCGTGGCGAGGAGGAGGCTGTCGGACATCGTTCAGAATCGATAATGAAGTTGGAACCGATACATGTACATGTACAATCACGAAGGGGTCGTTTTCTGACAAATGGCCCTGTTTAGTGCGTGTTATTGCAGGTTCACATGAAGAGAAATAGCCAGAAGCCACTTCTGAAAATTAAATTATGGAGGGATTTCGGTCATCGCCTTAAATAATTTAAGGCTTGTCGAAGATGTGAGAAATATATAATTTCTTTGAGATTAGCTCCCTATATTTTTGCTGCGCTATATTTTTCGGAACCCCTGGGCCGAAACGAGCTGAGGAAATCTCCTACGGCACTATATACCACAGATTATGTCAGTACCGTCGTAGCAACAAATAAATACGTAGCGATTCCGTAGCACATACAGCATCAATGTATATATGAGTGCCACAAACGATCAATGCTTACCGGAAGATCATGAAAAGAAATGCGCTAATAGCGGTTCAGGATGGCGCTGATTGGAAATGGATCTCGTTAGCGCTGCTGTTGGTGCCAAGGAGCGCTGAAATAAGGTGATAGTGTCTCACGCGATGTCATACCGGTATCCCCCTGGTGAGTGTAGAGTGTCGTGTCGAAGAGCGTTGCGGCAAGGCCTGTCAAATGCCGCGATGCTCTTGTCTTGTCGATGCTCTTGTCTTGTCAGCCCAGTAGGAAAAATGAGGTTATCAGTGGTAACCTCATTTTTCCTAACAGTAACAGCCAATCATTGAAAGGAACATGTTTGTGATAATAATTATATCACATTTGCTGTCATACCCTACATTGTACAGTAAATTGTACGTACAGTACGGACGGTCGTACAAACTGCCGTCGTAAAAACTGTACCATATTTTGGCCGGCTGTGACAAAGGGTTAACCCTTCGAGTATTGCCCTTTGAGTGTCATGTACACGGTGAGTCCTATCTGATTCAGATCTGGAGCAGGGAGAGCTCATTTACCCTTCATCGCGCTTGTGTGAACCGGCACACTACATGCACATACTGCAGTGTGACTGTGTGAGCTGGTTCACATGTACATGTACCGCCTCCGACCAGGGGCCGAAAAGCCAACCTTGATCAGGAATAAACTACCACAATCTGCGGCTCAGTCGTTAGGCGACGTGGATTGTAACCCGCGGTGGTCGCCTCGTACTAGCAAGTGCGAGTCCACGATGAATGCGCGCCTGCGCTTGCCTGGTGAGCTGTTAACGCTCAGAAAGATCGCCGAAAAGCGTGTCCAGCGTTTCGCCCACTAGCGAGCACAGTCGTTGGGGCACAAAAGCACCACGATCAGTAGCCAGGCACCAACTCTGCATGAGACGGGCGAGATGGTGCCAACGCAACTCTGGACCCAACGAAGCAGCTTCGCCATCCAACATGGTAACCGGGTGATGATCAGCGTCCTTTCGCTCGCTGAGACGGAGCAAAGTACCTCCACCACCAAGCAGAACGAGCTTTGCCACGGCTGAGGCGTCACGGGCGTTAACTCGCTGCGCCAATCCCCACGAAGCGCTTTGCCGCAGCAGTCTGGTTGTGACTCCCGAGTCGGGAGGTAGCGCTGCCGATTGTGGTGCTCTGGTGCTTGGGCTGCCTCCTCGGCCAATGAGCGCGCAACGTTGCAGGCTACCGGATCCGGATTGACTGGGGATGATGGATAACATCGCGGTCGTCCACCCTCGCTCGTTATCAGCGCCCGAGACAGTGCAGTCGACCCTCACCACCGACAGCCGCGCGCAAAAGCGACCAGAACATCAGCTCACTTGTCAACTTCCTGCCTCCAAGACACGTGTGCAGCTCACTCTGTCATCAGTAGTCGCTCCCAGCCTCACGACAATGTCATCCGCTTCGATTGCCACCATGATCGCCACCGACTCACCAACGCCCACGAAGGTGGTGCCGCATTTGCAGCCGTTGTCACCCGTGACCATAACGCCTACGCTGTCGTCCAACGCCTCGGAACCGCTCGCGTTCCTGGCCAAGATCGACCGCGTAGAGATCAACCACACGACGGAGCGCGACGGCGTCGTGTACTACGTGCTGGACGTGTTCCTGGGGCACAGTACGTCACACATCCCGACGCTCAAGACGGTCAAGACCGCGCCCAGCGGCCGACCGGATTATCAGCTGGAGCGCCGCTTCACCGACTTCGCCGACCTGCGCTACCAGGTGTGGGCGTACGCACAGCGCAAGCACGAAGAGGGCTGCACGTGCTGCAAGTACTGCGACGCGTTCATGAGCTACATCGTGCACTCGATGTCACAGCCACGGTTGCTCGTGAAGCTGGTCACTGGCGTGGACACGCGGAAGAAACTGATGACGACGTTCTGCAACGAGATCATCAGCATCACGCTGGGCGGAGGATCAGAGCCGCGACCGCGCAACGTCGACTGTGACGGCTTCCAGGCCATCCCGTACTTGGTGCAGCGCTTCTTCGAGAAGGAGGAGGCATAAAGAGTGTGCGATGCAGGGGTCGAGGGGCGTGCCGAACCATATTCGTATTTATTTTCTAGACAACTTGCAAGTAGCAGCGCAAGGAACGAACATCCTTTAGACGGCGCCATCAGCAATATACTTAGTATCTATCAACTAGTGCTGGAATTGTGTCTGCTGTGTTCATTGTTTGTTGTTTCAGTCCTCGGTACCTGCAATGTTCAACGCATTGGCTCAGTGGTTGTTCATCGCGTGTATAAATGTTTCGCCCGGTTTTGCTTCTCGCTACGGTTTTCGTAGATTTTTGGAGCTGCAGGAGGTATTGAATCAATACTATTGATACCGCCGAAAAACGTGCAGGTCAAATGTCTACGGTAAGCTTACGAGAAAAATGCGCACGGATATTTAATTGCTGAACGCACGCCAAGGCTTCGTTGATCGCTGAAAAATTATCGGATACCGTCGGTAGCGTGACATCGATGCTGCCTCACGCCAACTTGCACCCTGTTGACGAGCGCGGTCAATACTTCAAAGTACCAAGCAACCGCACGCCGCATTACGTCGCGAAAAACTGCTGGCTGACAGTGCGGGCTGAAACTGAAATGCATTGAGTCGCACCTCGCAACTTCATGCCGGTGCGCGCTCCCCATCAAACGCACTCGGAGGCGACAGGTAACTGGGCGGATGTGGCCGGTCGCCGCGGCTAGAACGTCTATCCCGAATATTCTCGTCCATAGTGTCACTCAGTGCGGCGTGCAGAGACCACAGCCATTCCACCCAGCCGCTTTTCGCCTCTGGGGCTCGGGTGGTTGAGGTATCTGCACACATGAGCGAAAATTACGCCATGGGCATAAATACTTGCCTAGCCACATGGGCCGCCATCAGTGGCGATGAACTGGTCTTCAGTTCTTAATTTGCCACACGAGTGTCAAGGTCGGAGCGCGCGCCGCTACCGTCGCCTTCCCTCACCTCCTTCTTCCTCCATCACAATTCGCGCCTTCACACCATGGTTCACTTCTGGGAGCGCGCATGGGCGCCACCTCTCACGCCCGTTTGTTTGACTCCACACCGCTCGTCCAGCGCCGTGGAGCCTATCGGCGTATTGGAGAAAATCGACCACGTTGAGATCACCAACTTCGCAGAGATTGGCGGCGTCGTCTACTACTTCGTTGACGTCTATCTGAAGCACCACACAAACCGCATCCCGACAAACAAACGTCTGGAGGCATCACGGCGAGACCAACCGGACTATACAATCCAGAAGCGCTTCAACGACTTTGCTAACCTGCGCTACCAAGTGTGGAGCTACGCTCAGCGCCGACATGACGGTGGGGCTGCGTGCAAGTACTGCAGCAAGAACATGGACTTCCTCGTGACAAGCTTCTCGCAGCCACGGCTATTCATCAAGTTATTTGTCAAGAGCAAGAAGGCTCGCAGTCGACTGCTAGCGAAGGGTATCAACAAGTACATTGAGCTGGCCATCGGAGGGAAGGAGGAACCACGCCAGCGCTACTACGCGTGTGACGGCTATATGACGATTCCTGCACTAGTTGAGCGCTTTCTCCGCGACGATGTATGATAGCGACGTGCCTTGCAACGCTGACCACCTGAAGCGAATGCGAATTCCTGATGCTTCCCTCTCGTGCGCGCGACTGTCTTGTCGAATTGAACTTGGTGTTGTCTGTAGAATAATAGTTAGTATAGAAGGACAGGACAGATCTAGCGAGCGAGCTTCGGTATGAGGTTTTCCAACGCGAACTCCCGTGTAGTATGTACTGTAATGGCGCTTGTAATGAAAGTGTGAGGTGGTGAAGGTGCGAATAGTTGGCTTGATCTGGCGCTTGTTGTGTAGAACGATAATTTCCAGCATACCAGTCAGCGGTATTGGCACCATGATCAGGAAAGTAAACTCTTGCAAATTTGCGTAGGATCTGCGCCGTAGAGTTTGCCGATCTGTCCAGACCTCATCAGTCGCACATGCGTTTGCCATTGTGCACCCGAAACTATACGTGTGGCCTTCTTAACGTATTTTTCACAGATTTACACAGGTCATCTGACAAAGGGATCCTGGGTTGTCGACCTCCGAAGTTAATCACCAAATGGTGATCCTACGACTCGTAGTCTGCGAGTTCATCTTGAAGCACATATTATGTGCGTCGTGGTCGGACTGCCAGACTGGCAGTGTCAGTACATCGTTGCAGTCCTCTTCTTTGAAGCTCCAGTGGAGTGACTTCAGCGAGTTTTCGCGTCGGAATTTGACTATTGCTGTTTACCTGCTCGGGTCTTACCGCACGTCCGTGTAGATACCAGGTTGAAGTACACAAAAAAAATCGTGGGCAAGAACCACTTCCAAGCCTACACGTACCGGTGCATGAGCTTCCAGCAACAAACGCCCAACAATAGAGCGCGTCACCATTGCAAGAGGCAATGCCCACGTAAAACCCGAGTGCATCTCAAGTTCATGAGACTTTGATTGACTTCTTGAAGTTACCGATGGTGTCGATGGTGTCGATGGTGTGGGCCACGCCAATTGAAGCCATGTCGGTGAAGACGGGGCAGCGGTCAGAGGCAAAGCCAAGGACGGCGCGTGCCCTTTGCGGCGATGCTGACTCGAAAAAAGCGGCGGTGCGAGTCATGCTGCAGCGTTTAACACATATGGGCGCAGCTCAGAGCAGAGCAAAGCTGCTAAGAACGCGCGCGAGTTATGGAGAGCGCGAATGCCTCACGTCGTGCGGCTTCACGTAGGAAAGCACATCCTCCTTTATTTCTTTCTTTTCGCAGTGTCTCTGACCCTCGTTGCAGTTGGCGATGTTTGGTGGGACCTATCGTACCTCATTCAGAGGTCCATAGACAAGCAGCATGTCGGTCTTCTCAAACTTTCTCTACCTTCCTATATCTATTTTTAAATCTTCCATATTTCCCATTCACTCCACTTATCACACATAATTACCTGTGGCAAATAGTACATGTTGAAGTAGCGAAAAAAAAGATGCTGGTTCAGCTCCACCCAGCACCCGATGATTAGACCACATATTCGCCTCCGCCGCCGCAAGCCATTCACAGTTCTGCCTTCCAGTTCCCAAGCTACAGTTACAACAAGAACAATGATGCACATGATGTATCGCTCACAGAGCCTCGCGGACGAGGAGATGCGTCCAGCCTCGCCCCCAGGAAAGCCCGGCGCCAACAGCATGCTGCTCGTGCCGGACCTGCAGCCGCTGCGCATGTGGCCGTGCCACTACGCCAAGGCGGCGGACGCCTTGGGCTTCCTCAAGGCCATCGACCACGTGGAGGTGAACGAGACCGTCAAGCGCCAGGGAAAGCTCTGCTACGTGGTGCAGATTTTCCTCAAGAACCCGGAGATCCGTATCCCCACGTCGCGCAACTCAGCCACCCGCCGCTCGTCGGCCGGAGCTGACGCGTCCCCTCAGCGTCGTCAGAGCGTCACAGAGCTGCCGCCGCCTACCGTCGGCCCGCAGGAGTCGGACTACCAGGTGGAGCGCGAGTTCGCCGAGTTTGTGAAGCTGCGCTACAACATTTGGGTGCACGCGCAGCAGCCGCGTCCCTCCCGCGGCTGCATCTACTGCGACGACATCACGGCGTTCGTGGGCAACTCGAGTAAACGGCCGTCAGGTCTTGTGGAGAAGATCTGGGCCACTAAAAACCACCGGAAGGACATGATGGAGGAGTACCTGAACCGAATGGTGGCGCTCGCTATCGGCCGGGGCGGTGACGGCCAGCGGAGCCCGCACTGCCACGGCTTCGACCACATCCCGTACCGCCTCGTGCGATTCCTCAAGAAGGCCGGAGAGGTCAACCTCCTGCGCTGAAGCGGAGACTAAACTATTGGACGAGGACGTAAGCTTAGAGGCAAAGGGGGACGATCTCCCTCTGTGTCCATTCGACGCAGTAATTATATTTATTCAGTTAGTGCTTAAGCACAATAGCTACGTACCTGGGTGTGTTTCGTTTGCGCCGAAGCTGTGAAATCCAGCCATCCTCTCCAGCGTGAACGCGACTACATGTATTGCGCAGTTGACGTCGAGCAGGAGAACGCAGGTGCTTCAAACAGCGCATTGACGCGCGACTTCAACGTGGCATCTTGAAGTCCAAGTAGCAACAGTATCCTTTTGCAGCGAGTACTATGCCAGCAAATCACCTCAACTAGAGACTGTAGTCTACAGCACGCAGTGAGGATGCCAACAAGATTTTGTTTGGAGGCATGATGACAACCCATCCTTCTGTTGGTATGATAAGCTTACCAACTACTGTATAGTGAACCACGTCCTTCAACGTGAAGTCAGACGCTTAGTCGAGTGGTTCGAAGCACACGGTGAAAGTTGTTGCCAATAATCGTTTAAAAATGTGGTCAATTCTCACACACAACCAGCGATGGACATCGAACGAACAGCACGCAAACGACGAAGGCCACGCCGAAAACTGCTGCGCTCGTCAGTTAGACCACCACCACCACATACTATCCGGCAAACTGCAAATTCCGCTTTATACAGGTAATTGCTCTGCACGCGACATGGAGATGATCACCCGTCTCTGAGACGGTACCTGCGCGATACCCATCATAACGGAGCTTTGTTCACCAACATGCTTGGCATGACGCAAAGGGCTACCGCATTCCCACCTGCACCACAACCGTAGAGATACACTTCCATTTCTCAACTGACCAGCTTGAAGACACTACAATGCTCACTGCCAACGAAGGCCACTGCAATCGCTTCGCGGATGATCCGTTCCTGCTCAAGGTGGTGTCGGCCCCAGCGCTTCAGCCGAAGCGCGTATACCCGAAGTGCTATTCGGAGCCGCTCTCGTTCCTCAAGAACATCGACCACATCGAGATCAGCGGCTCCAAGACAGTGGACGGCGTCGTGTTCTACGTACTGGACGTGTACTTGCACCACCACGTCAGCCGTATCCCGACCAACATCAAGAACTCGGAGCAGAAGCAGCCTGACTTCCGCGTGCTCCGCCGCTTCAGCGAGTTCGAGAGACTGCGCGAGCGCGTGACGGCCGCCTCGCAGCAGCAGCTCATGGCCACGTGTCCGTACTGCGATTCCATCCGCGTCTTCATGTTCGCGTGTTATCGCCGACCAACAGCTTTCATCAAGCTCTGCACAGGTACGGAAACCCGCAAGCAGCTTCTGTCACAGTTCATCAACCGCCTGGTCGAATACGCTGTAGGACACCCCAAGTCAGACGTGAACACACGCCCGCAAGATGTGTGGTGCCTCGGTTTCCAGTCCATCCCAGTTCTCGTCGAGCAGTTTGTCCACCTGCGGTGCTACGTCGAATGAGTGCGTTAGAACTTAGTCACCAGTAAAAATTAGCACGTATAAGTACCAATACACAAAAAAAAACTACTTAGCTCGTTAACGCGTGCCCCCTTCTAGCTGCAGGAGCGCTTGTTCTTCACACGTCGAGGCGTGATGTAGGCGAACTCGCATCTACTTGCTCTTAACATCTTCTCCCTCCCTACATAAAATCATTACAACTTCAACGCAATACATGTATGGAGATTACGATCGGAAACGATTACGGACATTTTCGGAAGCGCGTTGAGTGTTGGTCGCAAGATACAGGTCGCCACTGCAATCGTTAGGATTGGACGGGGAAATACTCGACAAGGCTCGGCCGTCCTCTAGTTCCAGTTTCAATTTGGCCTCGTCACCAACGTGTCCACCACCATGTCAAGCACGAGCCCGACCTCATCGACCGGTTCTCTCCGCGCTCTCAGCGTCTCAGCGATGCCAGTACACGCAGGGCGAAAGCAGAGAAGCCAACGCCATCCTTCGTCAGAGACAAGCTTGCACAAGATCGAGTCCATTTCGGTGGCGCCACTGCCTGCCAGCGAAAGTTTGACTGTGCTGCGTTTCGAACTCGCAGTCGTCATGAAGACGACACCCGAGCGCCGCACAGGGGCGCACGTCCCTGTCCTGGCGTACCGCAGTGAGAAACAGCTTGCGGACTTCGAAGCCCTGCATAAAGCGTTTAATCGTGCCGTGGACGTGACGCACTTGCTCTCGAAGTGCGGGTTTTGCAGGGCGATCCAATCGCTCTCGGTTGGACTTGTCGAAGGCCAAGACAACATTCACCTCACCCTGGAGCAGTTCATAAGCAACATTCTCGGGCTACTCGTCCCTCTTCGGCGCCCGTCGGACAAGCGCATTTGCTACGGAAAGATGCAGTGCTGGTGCTTTCTAACACGGTTTCTTCTCCCTCAAACCGAGGAGTAGCCCTCTCAATTACGATTTTACGTGATGACAACTTCAACATGAGTAATGCTTTTCGCTAGTCAACTCATACGATCTCTCTCTTTCTCACTCTCTCCTTTAGTCAGTACGGACGTTGAAGCGTTTGAGCAAACTTGTTTACCAGGCACCAAGAAACACCACAAGATTGCTTGGCGGTTCTCCAGTCCTCATCCAATCGGGCAGATTACCTTTTAGTGCGAAGATCGTCTACAGTTCCGCACTTGGAATGAACATCAAAGAGCCGGGCTGGTGAGTGCGGGTCAGCTGCGGGCGATGAGGCGAAAACTCACTCATATCGCGGTGAATCCGGCCGATTGGATGCATGCCATGATTGATGATGACTATGGGGGCATAACTCACTTCAGAACTTGCCTCGTCCGGCTCAGACCATGCAAAAGCCTCAAGGAACAGCTCGATCGTCTCCGCAGGGGAGTGGTTCCTGGCTCCCCGTTGATACGTCAAATGCTTTCACTTCTCAACGTCGGCTTCTGACGCTCCACGAAGTCGAGAGGGTACTCGTTTCACGCGCTGCGTCTCGCCTTCAAGGCGCCACCTTTTTCACACTTGAAGTGTACACTGACACTTCCGCGCCCCGACCAAGCAGCTATGGTGCAGATCTACTTCGAGATAGCGTGGGGTCTCAACTGCCAGCCTCCACATACCAAGTTGATAAGACGCTCGTGGACTTCGACAACCTGCGCCAAGCGTTATACAGCGCGTCGCACTTGGCACACACGTCCGTCTCCTGCGAGTTCTGCAAGGAGATGATGCTGTATCTCGAAACTGGGGATAAAAAGTTTGGCAGCAATGTGCTTCGGCTCATCGTTGGCCGCGAGAAGATCATCCGATCGCTGCAGCAGTTCGTGGATAATGTCATAGACATCCTGATCCACTTCGCGTGTATCGAGGGCACGCCTTGGTGCTCCGGCCAAGTGCAAAGTCACCAAATCGTGCAGCAATTCCTCCGGCCTCGCGCACCGGACAACTGAGAAGCGAAAGCCTGGATGAGCTCTATCTATGACCCACTCACTCTCTTTGAATAGTACTTCTTTCTGTAGCAGACTTGTATATTTTGTCTTGCATTAAACCTAACGGGCACTGCATGCTCAAGACAGATGAAGCGTTAGCAAAAGCACGAGTGATAGCGAGTGAGTCAAACGACGAGCACAAAAGCCTCGACGCCTGCGCGGACTCAGCGTCCTTATAAAACCCAAGTGAGCTGCGTGAAAAGCAGCGTGGCATCCCAATCTCCTGCGCAAAGGTGCGCTAGGCGGGTATGCTCGCAAAAGGGCAATAGACTCCGCGTCCCTATCTCCCATCATCAATTAAAGTTTGATGACAGGCGGGTACGCTCGATCCCGCCTGGGTCCAACAAGGTAGCTGGTCCCAGACTGGTTGAGCCTGCGGACGTGGCGCGTCAGCAATTTGCCGGGCGTGCATCGGACAGAAGCGCGTTATACTTCGTCGTGCGGCTGCATGAAGCGCACCATGATGGCAGCGAACTCGGGGTGGTCCTCAGCGCCCAGCTGAGCGGCGAAGCACAGCAGCTGGTTCAGGAACGAGGTCAGCGGCTCCATCTGCAGGGTCATGCCGCCCTGCCATGACGGGGCAAGCAGGCGTGGCCGTTCCCAGCAGTAGGCCATGTACGTGGCCACGCGCTTGCAGTGCGCGCAGTGTCCGCCGCGGCCCACGGTCGCTTGGATCTGCGCGCGTAGCTTTTTCAGCTCTGCGAATGTGCACCGGAACGAGTAGTCCGGCTTGCGCTCCTGCAACGGCTGAGATTGGTCGGTGGTCGGGCGGAAGTAAACGTGCACGATGGCGTTGACGCCTCTGTGGCTGTCCGAGGAGGTGGTGACGTCGGCGACGGGCTCCGGACGCGAGTGATTGCACGGGTCGCCGCCCGTGACGGGAACAAGTGGCTGGATCGAGAGTGACTGCAGCATGGTGTCTAGGACGAGTTCGATAATTCAAGAATGGGCCTTATATCGGCCAGCAAAAACGCGTGCAAATGGCGGCAACAACTGCAACACAACCACGAGAACTCTTCTCTCTTGCAGATTCGGTCAATCTCGCAGGAATCTTGCACCACATTTGTGCGTAGGGCAGTGCGTGCGCGGCGGGTGGACATGCGACGCGCCAGCTCCGGCGGCTTCAAGCAGAAATGACTGGCCCGCGCTTCAATCCGAGCAGCGGTAGCCCTTGCGCGCGTCACATTTTGTCGTCTGCGATTTGCGTGCGGCAAGCGACACGTTCAATCGCGGCGCGCCGGAAGCCCGCGCCAGCGCCGCGTTCGGGCGCCGTGGGGCCGCTCGATAGCCTATCTTTTGCAGCGTGGCTCGCAGCGGAAATCGGTAGGTAGCTCGGCCGTGACTAGAAGCTTTTCCGCGAGGCGGTTGGCTGCCAATGCACCGGACACGGCGGATAGACAAGAAGAGGGGCTCGCAGGCTTCCCGTCTCTGTCTCATTCGAGGCCATCATCGCTTGAAGCCCAAGCAGACGCTTTCAAAGGCTTTGCGCACGACGGCGGCGAAGGGCAAAGCACACAGCGTCAGATCCACTCGGGTTGATGCTGGCTTGTGCGACGTGACAGATGCCCGCGCTGGCAGGGAACCGCGTGGCGGTCTACTTGTTGGACAATGCACTCGAGCGGTCGCATCTTCAGAAATGGCTGTAGACGAGCTCAAGCACATCCCCATTAGTCGGTATACGTATACCCAGTGCACTGGAACGCGCGATATCCGACTTCTTTCGGCGACGGTGTGATTGGCCAATTTACTGCATTTTGATTGAGCAATTTTATGCTAATCTAATCGAAAAGATTAGATGAAACGCGCTGGTACTCTAAACAGTGGAGTTGATGGTCTCGCTTGGCTTGAACGGCGACGTGGTGGTGCAGTGTTCAACTCATGCAAGCTTCAATCAATTTAATCTGGTGTCGCTCATTTCCAGTTTTAACGCGAACCGCACAACCAGCAAAGGAATAATCTTGACACCATGCTACCAGCACTCTCCGACAAATTGGGCTCAAACCTCCAGCTGCTGTTCCCCGTCGCGATCGCGCCTTCTGTCATGTCCGTTCGCCGAAATGCTCTGCTGGAGCTCAAGAAAGTTGATGCGGTGCAGATTCGTTGTGCTGGGGAAGGCAAGAAAGATTGGTTCGTCGTCGAGGTGTTCGCAGATTCAGCTAGCGCAACTGAAGAAAATGTGCCAGACGACGCGCGGCTACGGAGACCGACTGTCCGGATCGAACGGACGCTGTTAGAGTTCGTGGAGTTGCGCAACAAAGTGTACGACATCGCTCACGACGCACATTGCGGTGAAGCTTGCGAGTTTTGCACGGGATTCTTGGACCAGGTCGTGTTTGGAACGAACCCGGACGGATTCCTTGTCACTTTGCTCGGAGGCAAGAGGTTGGCTCGCACGATGAATAAGTTCATGGAAGAGATGTTGGATCTCACTGTCCAGAACACCAGCATCAACACGCGTAGCTGCTGCTCTGGACAGACCCGTATTCCTCAAATTGTGCACACGTTCCTCTTCACTGCGGCAAGTGATGCCGCCTAGGCTGTGAACTACCAGAACTATCCATATCAAAGCGTGTTTAACAGCCCCTTTTCCGTGTTTCAAAAGTGCAATAACATGCAATGTTCACACCTTCAGTTTCCTGTATACATATAGTATACATGTAACGCAGTATACATTGCCTAGCTATGCATGCCGGTCCGTACGTCTGCAGCACTTCATTCAGTTTGTTTAGACGTTGGTGCGCGTGCCTACGCATGTGAATCCCTTGGCCAGTCGAAGGGACCTTGCCGACGTCCATCTCGGCCGCTTTGTCGCATTCCATTCTCGAATGTGCAGGGCACTCGCAACGTCTTCCAGTCGGTGACAGCCCGTCCAAACAGCCAAGTCATGCTACCGAACCTTTCCAACAAGTGCAAGCTGCAACTGTTGATCCCAGTGTCCATTGAGCCCGCGTGGGTGTCAGCGCGGCGACAGGCATTGCTGGAACTCAAAACCATCGTGGACGTGCGTGTATCCAGTCGCTCCGACAAGGGCAGCAGGGCGCTCTATACGGTGGAGGTCTTCCGAAACTCGGTGGAAAATGAGAGTCCGACGAGCGTGGAAGCCGGCGGCAGGCCGCTCAAGGCAGCGGTGCGGACGGAGAAGACTCTGGGCGAGTTCGGAATGCTGCGGGGCGACATCTACGACACTGCGTGGGCGGCTCACAGCGACGCGCACTGCGAATTCTGCGCCGACCTGGTTGAGCTCTACGTTCTCGGTAGCGCCGACCCGGAGGCGCTGACGCTGAGGCTATTGGGCGAGGAGAGAGCGCTCCGCAAGCTTACGAAGTTGCTTAACGACCTTCTCACACTGACTGTCCGCAACTCGTCGGTCGACGGCCGCAACGTGTGCAGTGGCCAAGCTCACATCCCTCAGATGTTGTACAATTTCCTGTTTGGCATTGCGCCGGAAGAAGCACAGGCCGCATAGAATGACAGGGCTCAGTATGTAAGGAAATACAAATGCGTGTTATGTATAGAATTGGCACTGTACATCTTCAACACGCTGGCATCTGCGGCTTTTGTCCCGATTCACAAGAAGGCTTTGGCTTGGGCCAGCGCTGCAACCAGGAAACGATGTAGCAACACCAACGCGATCTTTAGCGGTTGTACACGTCCATGTATCAATCATTGCACAGAAAACACCACACAACTCAACCAAATTCAATGCGATAACTAGCGGTCACTTCAGATGATACCCAGCGACTGCTTGTACTCTCGCTTTAAGAATTCCTGCACCAGCTTCCCCACTGCTTCCCGTACTTGGCAGTCCTTTTCCCCAGCATTCATACTGCCGTTACTGGCCGCGAGCGTCAGCAGGTCGTTTATGAACGTCGTGAGCAGAGCGAATCGCTGCTCGTTGTTGCCGAATAGCCGCTTCACCGTCCAATACTGGTGTTTGGGGTCGACCACCCCTTGCAGCAGCTCCTGGCAGCCTGTGCATGTCTTCAAGTGCGCTTTCGTGCCTCTTGCAAGCACCACCACGCTGTCGCGAAGTTGACGAAACTCGGAAAATGGGTGCTCCACTGAATAGTCCGGCTCGCGCTCGGCCATCATGAACGCGCGCATCGCTTCGGGCGACAGCTTCGAGGCTGGCGAGGCCTTGTACACGCCTTCAGAAAGGCGGCGCCGTGCCTCGTTGCGCTGGAGGAAGACACTGGCCACGTAGACACAGCGGCCATCGCGGCGGAGCTTCTTGGCCACTCGCACGCACTCGATACGCTGCAGCGGGACAAAGGAGCCACTGCGGCTGCGCGTATTCGGCGGGGGCGTGGACGGTAAGGAAGCACCTGCGTGGAGCGCCACGACGGAGGCTTGGGACGGTGTGAAGACCCGTGGCGAGGTTGACGACGACGGCATGATGCGAAATGCCAGAAGGTGACTGGCTGTATGCGATTGGACACGGGATTGTTCGTAGGATTTCTTTGCGATGAATACACCCCCACTGTGGATGGATGGCGAGCGATCTCTGCAAGTGTGGGTTACAAGCGCTGCTTATGGCACCATGCTGAGAGCGGGTGCGTTGGTGGCATGTGCAGGTAATGCTTTGACCGGGAACATAACGCAGGAAAGTGACTCACTTTAAGTGAGGCGAGCACTTGCAGCAACACATATTTAGCATTGCTGGCAAATTGCAGACTGTAACGTATTGTGCTGCCGCCTCTAGCGTTGCCTGCAACCATTGCGAAATAGTACATGTAAATCCTGGCTACCCGTAGCTTTGTTGTGCACGCCTGTCCAGCAGTTGATGCGGTACCTAGTAGCAAATACCAGGGATTGCACCAGCAAAGACGTTGGGATTACACCAGACTTGCCGGGGTGGAGGTGTTGCCAGGAACTCTTCATCACTCAATTCTCCCCTGAAAGCCTGGTTCTTCTCCGACACTCGACGTTTCTCCCATGGCCGAACAGGACTGGCCTCAACCTTCTCGTCCCAAATATAGTGTCGGCGTGCTCACTTTTGGCTATGGCGCAAGCCGATTGCGCCCGCTTTGAAGGAGAGCAATCCGACCGCTGCTTGCGCGCTCCAAAACTTCAGTGCTTACGCCAAAGCCACTTCAACATCATAAAGATGCTTGCTTTGGCGCCAAGTCGGCGGCAATCATGGCAGCAAATCCCCAAAATCCGGCCGAGATGGCGGCGTGCCACAACTCGTGGCGGACTGATCGTGGCCCACGATAAGCCCCAAGGGGAGAGTGTGGTCCCCGATGCGTGCCGTGCCAGGCGCTGCATCTCTCAACGATTCAAGGACGAATTTTCTGGCCGCAGCTACTTCGGTGGCGACGACCCGATTCAACTCAGGAATCCAGCTAGCAGCGATGACAAATTAGCCTTCGTCTGGCGACCACAACGTCTCGACCGGCACCGCCACGGCGATGAAATGGCTTCATTCGCGACTCCTTCGCGATGGCGGCATCGGAGCTGGCCTCAACGCGATGATATCGCTAGTGTGAGCTAGCATTACCCTGCGATAGCCCGCCGGCGGATGAGATGCTATCGAAAAGGCAACTTACGGTAAGTAAGTCTTACCCCAGAGTGTTGGTCGCGGAAAGCTAGCAGCAATCAAGAGTGTTGGTCGAACTGCCTTTTCGACCAGGAGCACAACCAACTGTGTCCGACGTCTGATGGCGGCACGCCTCCAATGCCGCGATCATAAGCAGCAAAGACGGCAAGGTGCTGCGGGGCAGAGGCCTTGCTTACGTCGCGCTTGCGATCCAAGCGGCCCTAACCCAGATTATGACACACTGGGGGCGCAATACAACTGTATTTCAACCAATGAAATCACAGATACCTGAATTCACGCGACTGCATTGGATAAAAATCGCTCCGTCGGACCTTCATCTGGGCAGAGACACGCTGTCCGCAGGTTGAAGCATCCACCGCTGGATTACGCGCAACCTGCCAGTCAGCGCGGCCCAGAGCTTCACTCATTTCCGAACCTGCTGTCTGCCGCACACTCAGTCGTTCAGTACCGCACTTTCCGATCCTTAAACACTTCGCCATGCCGCAACCTGTTGTCGTCGCCGTGCCCACGTCGGAGGAGCACGCGCCGCTGCAGCTGAACCTGATCCCGCGCCTGGCGCGCAAAGAGTCGCACCGCGAGATGGCTGCGGCCATCAAGGCGCCGCCGCTCACGCCCGTGCGCGTGGAGCCGCTGCGCTGGTCTTCCGCATCGTTTTCTCTGTCTTTCCTCAGCAACATCGACCGCCTGGAGATCAATGAGACTGTGGAGCGCAATGGAGTGACGTACTACGTGGTGGAGGTGTACCAGTTCCACTACAACTCGCGCCTGCCAACGAACGTCAACAACCCGCGCATGGCCGTCACGCGCCTGTCGGACGCCAGCGACTCGCACGAGCCCGACTTCCGCGTGGAACGACGCTACTCGGACTTCGCTAAGCTGCGCCATCAGATCAAGCTCTGGACCTGCCCCAACTCGCAGTTCACGTGCCAGTATTGCTACGAGTACGGCCGCTACATGCGCTTCAAGCTGCGCCAGCCGCGACTGCTGACGTCGCTCACCTCCACGAACGTCGAGAAGCGCAAGGACATGCTTCAAGAGTTCATGACCGACTTCGTGGACCTCGCGCAGAACCCGGCGAAGAACACGATTCACCGCTGCGAGGCCCACCAGCATGTCCCAGCCCTGCTCGAGTCCTTCCTGCGTGATTGAGCTCGCAACCCATAGTTTAGTTCAGTGTATGTCCTAGAAACCCACAACAATAATTTATGACGAATTTCAGCCAATCATATTTGCTAAATGCTATTGCGGGCTTTTTAGGTGCATCACAATTAATATGGACGAGGAAGAGTTCGTCCGGATCTGCTCGCTGGACGCGTATACAGACGCTCCGCTCTCCGTATCGGAGGAGACTTTCTGGGTGATCAAGCGCCAGATGCAACACCGCCAGTTTCGCTCTGAATTACGACTGCACAGGCAGGAGAAAACGCTCCGGAAGAATGTGGCGCGCATGGATAAAGGGGAACCCATGTGCCAGATAGCCAGATCCCTGGGCTTCCCTGCCTGCATGCTGGCGCGCTTGCTGCTGGACGCCAAGTTTGGCTGGAACAAGACCACAATCTCCAACTTCTTCAAGGAGGCAATGAAGGACGAGACTGAACTGGAGGCGGATGCATCTGAGACATTTAACCGGCGAGGCCTCTCGGCGGAAGAGTACAGGAGATTGATACGAGAGGTGGGTAGCTGTAGCTCGCACAAGGACTGAGCTAGCGGATCTCAAGTGGCTATTTATTTTGTGTTGCTACTGTAGCTTCGAGAGTGCATTGACGACGATGCGATCGGCTCTCCGTTGGCGGACCGTATCCGTCACAACATGGGCGTCGAGTATGAGTATTTACTGCTGGAGACGCTGCGCAACCGGCAGTTAGTGTTTGAAAGCGAGGATATGCTTCGTGAAAAGGGATTGTCCAAGACACCCGATGTGAGGCTGTTGCTTCCGATTGGGGTGAAAGATCCGAAAAGCGAACAGCTTCATGTGGTCAACTGGATCGACAGCAAGGCCATGTTCGGTGATCGAGACACGCATGAGACAGAGAATGCGAGTCAGGTGCGTGACGAACATTAACTTTAGCTTGTGGGTGGTTATCGTTGGTGTCTCAATATTGTTGGTGGTGCTGCAGTTGCAAGGCTATGTGAACCGCTACGGACCTGGAATGGTGATTTACTGGTTCGGCCACGTTGCGCAGCTCAGCACTGACAGCGATATCCTCATCGCCGACACGTTTCCGCAAGAAATCTCCCTGCCTGGTGCTTTCAATCCGCTTGCATCCGTCACTAAGCTGACAGAGGGTGCGGAAGTCAAGTTGCAACGTGTAGAGACGCAGACTGACTTTGACGATGACTGGATCCCCATTACAACTGTAAGTAAGATCGATTGAAATTGCGTATGATAATAGTTCTTGTAATTTAGTGGAATAGTTTTGATGCGCTGAAGTGCACGGGCTACTTGCACACTCTGCTTCTTAATTAGTTGCACGTCCTTGAGGCTAGCAATCCCTTGCGTTGTTGAGCAAGAAAGCTTCCAACATGGCTGGTACGAGCTTCTGCGCTTCACAATTCCGCTTGCGAAGTGTCGCTGCCCGACGCTGGCCCATGGCCACAAAGTCGCTGATGAACGTCTCCAGGATCTGCTTGCGCTTCTCCGTGCCAGCTGTAAGTTTGACGATGCCGCGCGGTTGACTGAACTTGTAGCGGATGTAGACGAGGAAATCCATGCAGTACTGGCACGTGCACTGAGGCATGTGACTCACGGTCTTCAGCACATTCTCGCGCAGCTCCTCGAACTCGGCGAAGCTCCGCTCCACCTTGAACGTCGGGTGCGCTCCATGTTGGCGGGCGTCTGTCGGGTTGCATGGGCTTGTGGGCAATCGCGACGTAGGCAGACTCAGATACACGTCCAGTGTGTAGTACACGTCCTTGACCTCGCTCGCGTGGGTCTCATTGATCTCGATGCGGTCCACACTATTGAGGAAGCCCACGGACACGCTCGTATTCCAACGGCGGTGCGCCTCCAGGTCCAACTGCAGACTGTGCTGCAGACCCTGTAGTCGCGGTACAGTAGGCAGCTCCACGTCCTCACCGGTCTTGGCCGCCGCCACAATGGCGCAGTCATGCGGCATGAGCTTCTGCAGCTTCTGGAGCTGGTGCGGGCGTTCGTGGTCGGCCACGCAGGTCTTTGATGCGGTCATTGTGCTTTCTCTCTTCGAAGGAAATGTGGAAGTGAATCACTTAGTGATGGCGGCCTTCTCTTCGGCGACACGCGCGAATGTATGCGACCGTTGCCCGCCATCCACGCACCCGCGACTTTCGCGTCGCTTGCTCAAATCGGAGGCGTAAAAAATAGCAAAAACTGAAGATATGAGACAGGATCCGATGACGCCCGTCAGAATCCGCGCCTCTGATTGGCTGGGTGCGCCCATATGGACGCCACCAAGCAGACTCTTTCCTTTTATCGAGCGTCAAACAGGCTTTGGCTTTGCCGCACGAATCTTAGGCGGGTTCGCATCAATGAGGTGTGGACAAACGCGCAGGCACATGCGCAATATGACTGGTCTTCAGGGCTTGGCCCAAGTGGCCATGCTGTGGCGATGCTCGCTTTCGACCTGTTTCGATGGAGGCTGGAGGCTCCTGCGTCAAACGTCGCCAACAGACCGCCGGTATCTTGGCGTGCGCTGATTCAGCCGCTGGTAGGTGAGCCACCGACGGTGACAGGCGAGAATGCATTGTCATCTACCGGTAGATCAATCGATGTTGTTGCCACTGGCCACTTGCCAGGAGCTACATTGGCGAGTAGAGATGTTTTCCGGGGTTAAAACGGCGACGGTGCAAGTACATGTTGCTGATAGTGCGTCCGCTGGCTACGTGGAAGTACGCTAGACGTTAGTAGGCTGTGACGTACTTAAGTACAGACCTAAGCAAAGTGTTAAGAACTATTCCTCCCGACATAAAGGTTGACCTTCCGTCTTGCACGGCACGCTTCAAGAAGAGATTTATCGCAGGGAAATCTTGCAATATGCTGCTTTGTGCTGTAGATGCCATTGCTGTTGATAAATGCATCGACACTTCCAGTCATCAGATAACGTCGTACGATCACTCTGTGGATAGGAAGAAAACCAAAAGCAAGAATAGGTTACTGATCGTTGATTCTCACAACCCGCAGAACGCTACATGTAAGACTACTGCACCATCGATTAGAGCGCCATAACAAACACGCATATGCATGCTAACGTTATACACACTGGAAATGTAAGTCTGCGTCGCCCGGCTCACATGATCGAATTCAGTACTTGAAGTACTCGGTATCTTCTTGCGCATTTTTGGGTAAAAGCATTATCAGTTCCAAGTTGGAACATCCAACTCGCTGAAGACTTTTCAGTGAAGAGGAGAAGGAGCAAGCTGGAGGCCATGGACACTGTCTGGGAATAAAACACAACTTACAATAGATTGAGAAACGTTGTTCACTAACTTAAGTATCTCGTCGTTAGTTGCACGACTCTCCGGTTCCCCGATGCCGGTTGCTGTTGCACGTGTTGACGCTCCTACGCGTGATGGTTCTTGTCCGCCCTGTAAACTTGTGGGCTCTCGTTGACGCTTTGCAAGATACCTGTACTGTACCTAGCGATGTGCGGAAGCGGAAAGCTATACACTGTACATTCACTGTCTCGATCGATTCGGTGAGGCAAAGCGCAAAATGCATCATGCTGTGGCGAGTCCTTTCTCCTTTTCATGGCGACATTGCCGTCTTTCACATGTGGTGCTTGGCAACAACCTGCACCCCGTCGGTAAAGCTCGGATCGTTTGGTTTGCATGCAACTCGTCGCAGAATGCCTGAAGACAATTTCGAAGGCTTGAAACTTGAGCTTTGCCCGGCTCACAGACAGCAACACAACACCTCGGTAAGCCGCAAAGCCCATGATCGTGCTGAGCCAATCCGTAAAACCAGGGGTGGATACGTACTGTGAAAGGCTGCAGCTCATTTTACAAAAGCCAACATGGCAGGCGGATCGCTCTTTCAGGTGGGCGAGGACGTCGAGTTCTGGCGAGTGCTGGTGCACTTGAGTATCCTGGCATTTAGCCTCGTTCTACTGGAAAAGGCTCTGCACCGCATGGAACACCGATTCCCCCGCTCCGACAAGTACCAGCACATGCTCAAGAAGGTTTATCGCGAGTTGATGGTGCTTGGATTGATCAGTCTCGGGCTCAAGATCCTCAAGGAGAGCCCAGACATCGACAGTGAAAGTAAAACGATGCTGGCGTTCCAAGTGGCCGACTTGACCATCTTCTTCTTGGCTCTAGCTCTCATCGTGCAGTCTGCGGCTGTGTTCCTGCTACTTCGCAACCAGAATGACCGAGCTGAACGTGCTGAGCTAATGAGGACGCAAGATCTCGTCCATTTAGTGAAGGAATCAACGGAATCAACGGACTCTGGACCTTCACTCGTTCAAACCCTACTGTGCTGTGGTCGAGCAGCAAAGAAGAAGAGCTACGGCAAGAGACTCGTGGAGCTTCGCCTCCTTCGACGACTGTTTCTCCGTCGCTTCGGATTCCCTCAGTTGTTCCCGTTCTCCAAGTACTTGAGCCGAGCTCAAGCCAACCAGATCTCGCACATGATCGAGGTTGAGCCTACGATGTGGGTAGTGCTCCTTGTTGTGGCGTGGGGTATCTGTGGACTTCTGAATGTGCTTGAGGCGCTTGATACGGACATGCCGGAGCGCCAAGAGCTGGTAGAGGCTTTCATGATCGTGGCTTGGATCCTGTTGCTTCTCCACCTTATGGTCTTTCTCTTCTTCCGCTCTTGTGTCTACTATCTCCTTCGTGTTGCGGCGTTCAATGATGACAAACAGATTCTCATTGAAAACCTGAATGCCATAGCCGAAGAGGAAGCCAAAGCCTGGCAGAGTGAAGAGGCGGATAAAGCTTTAGAGATCATGAGCAGCATTCAAGAACAGCACGAAGAACTGGAGTATCAAAGGCTTCAACGTCAACGCAAGCTCTTCCACAAAAGCTCCGGATGTTTGGGAGCGTTTTATCACCGAGCAGCAGCGTCAATTGGCAAAGATTCGAAGAAATCAAATGGGAATGAAAGCATCAACGGCGTCGTATCAGGTTCACCGACGATCGACATCCGGTTCTTCTCGTACAAGGCGTGGCATGTCTCCGTCGTGCTCCTTCTCGTCCTGAACGGGTTCCTTATCACGCTGTTCGTTCAGTGTGCAGTGTACGATTTGGACGAAATCTACGAGGATTTCGGAGCGCTGGCAACGATCCTGGTCCCACTTCCACTCGCACTGAACGCGCTCTTCTTCCAACGCCACATCTTCTACGACTTCGTCGTCGTTAGCAGTACGCTTGGCATCGATTCCCACACGCTAAGCGACGTGGTGGAAAACTTCAGTGAGATTGTGCGTTTACGATCGGAGTTTGCAACTTCACTGCGCCAGCTTCTGGCACAGCAAGAGCTTACGGTTGAAGACCTTCAGGCTGAATTGAAGGCACAGGACGCGAACGGTACTGGGGGCATCGAGGTGGACGATCTACGGTCCGTTCTGGCCAAATTTGGCTTCCGCTTGACGCGCTACCGCTTCAACAGCGTCGTGAAGCTGCTGTTTGAGCTTGAGGGCACGACGGTCGCTCTCGCTCAGATTGTTCGTCTAGTGGTGATGGCTCAGAACGAGAACCTCGTCGAAAATGCGCCAGTCCCAGCACACCCGTTGTTGCGGGCGAGTGTCATGATCTACGACAACGAGGGGCAACCCAGTGTGCTCTCACAGTCAAACTACAATTTGCACGCGTCGACGCGTCAGCTACCGCTTCTTGCGCAGTCCAATGTGGGAGTGCAGCCTTGTCCAGACGACTTTGTGAGTGTACCGATGAGCAGCTTTGTACTACCGCCCATTTCACAGCGCGGGGTCAGACCAACGCAGCAGTCGGCAATGGTGCGGCCCAGTGTGAGTTCCCATGCGCTGCACGACATGTTCAACCTGCATGGGCTCTCAAAGTCTCGTAACAACATGCAGCTCTGAGGGGGGAATACCAATTATCAATTGCTTGCCGTCGATAAAAAAATATTCAAATCTATTTTGTGCTAACAATTCTTCTGAAGAGAATCTATTTTTTTTTTGGAAAGTAGAGGTGTCGACAATGTGTTAGTGATCTTGTTGAACACCCTGGATACCTTTGCAAGCTGAGCACAGCCACCTGTACCGGTACGTTGAAGACTCTTCTTGATGCACAGCCTGGTGAAACGTAGTGACGAGCGAATATTCTCGTTCAGCAGGTAAAGACCTCATCTGTTCGTATAGCGTACAACTTGTTGAGGTACGAGTGTCTATATCCGAACCATAATCTTTCGGGCGATCCACCGATACGCGCAACCCTGACGTTTAGTATCGGCGTGTTGGTGCTCGTTAATACGGAGCCGTCTGGCGGCTGCTTCAGCCGATTCGGTGGATTAAAGCCGCGGTGTTCATCATTTCGTGATGTGTCCGAAGGTGACTTTAGCGTCGACACCACAAATTAATATTGAGGCCTTTCTCGTCTGTCCCCAGCGATGCCATGAAAGATGCGATTGTTGCTTTCGTAAGATAGGAGTCCTGGATCGTTATCGTACCCGTCTTTAGCATGATCGCGTTAAATGCCGCGGCACGTGCTCGGGTTTGCCCGGCTCATTGGAAAACAACGTCCAACTACATGATGTATACGCCGTTTATCGATCTTGCGGGGGCGTTTGTGGGAAACACGGCAAAGCTCAGGATGCCCTCGTTACTCCGTAAGCCCTGGACTTCCAGTTTTTAAGTGTCTGTAACGTTTCGCACTCTGGAAGTAAAGGAGCTCGTCCAGTGATCTGTCGTTGTGAGACTGTCGTTGTGAGACGACAAGTGATCCCAGTGAAGCTCATTCCATAACTTCCGTCATGGCAGGCGGATCACTTTTCCAGGTCGGCGAAGATGTAGAGTTCTGGCGAGTACTGATCCACTTGAGTATCTTGGCGCTATGTCTTGTGCTCTTCGAAGGAGCTTTACACAAACTGGAGCATAAATTCCCCCCATCGGAAAAGTACCAGCACATGCTGAAGAAAGCCTATCGAGAGCTCATGGTGCTGGGTCTAATTAGTCTCGGACTCAAAATCATCAAGGAAATCCCCGATATCGACAGCTACAGCAAGACGATGCTGGCATTTCAAGTGGCCGACTTGACCATTTTCCTTCTGGCACTCGCCCTCATCTTGCAGTCAACAGGAGTCTTCCTGCTCCTCCGCAACCAGAACGACCGGGCGGAACGTGCCGAGCTGATCACGACACAAGACCTGATCGATTCCGCCAACGGCTCCAAAACTGATGAAGCTGTGTCTTCCTTCTTCCAAACGTTGTTCTGCTGCGGCAGATCGGCCAAGAAGAAGACCAACGACCGGGAACTCGTTGAGTTGAGGCTACTGCGACGTCTGTTCCTTCGCCGCTTCGGGCTACCGCAGCTCTTCCCGTACTCCAAGTACCTCAGTCGAGCCCAGGCCCATCAGATCGCACACATGATCGAAGTGGAACCGGCGATGTGGATTGTGCTGCTGATTGTGGCGTGGTCGATCTGCGGGCTGCTTGAAGTCCTCAAGACGCTTGATACTGACATGCCAGAGAGCCACGAACTTGTGGAGGCCTTCATGATGTTCGCGTGGGTTCTGCTACTGCTCCACGTCATGGTGTGTTTGTACTTCCGGTCCTGTGTGCACCACCTCCTCCATTCAGCCGCTTTCAGTGATGACAAGGCCACTCTTGTCGCCAATTTGAACGCCATCGCCGATGAAGAAGCTGAAGCGTGGAAGAACGAGGAAGCGGACAAGGCACTGGAGGTCATGGGCTGCATCCAAGAGCATCACGAAGAACTGGAGCTCCAACGCGAGCGCAACAAGAAAGCTGGGGTTAAACACGAGAACGACAAGCGTCGGGAGAGCTTCAGTGGCGTCATGCCGGGCTCTCCCAGCATCGAAATCCGGTTCTTCTCGCACAAGGGATGGCACATTGGCGTCATGCTCCTGTTGATTCTCAACGGATTCCTCATCACGCTCTTCGTACAGTGCGCCTTCTACGATATGGACGACATCTACGAAGACTTCGGCACGCTCCCGACCGTCATGGTGCCGCTTCCTCTGGTGATCAACGCGATGATTCTGCAGCGTCACATCTTCTACGACTTCGTCATCGTCAGCAACACGCTGCGTATCAACTCCCACACACTAAGCGACGTGGTGGAGAACTTCAGCGAGGTCGTACGGCTGCGATCCGAGTTCGCAACCACGTTACTGAGCCACATCACGCAGCAGGAGCTCGCTATTTCCGATCTTCAGGCCGAACTGAAGGCCCGAGACCGAACGAGCTCCGGCCTCATCGATGTGGACGACCTGCGGGAGGTTCTGTCCAAGTTCGGCTTCCGCGTGACGCGCTTCCGCTTCAACAGCGTCGTCAAGCTGCTGTTCGAGCTCGAAGGCACGGCGGTCGCTTACGCGCACGTGGTGCGTCTCGTGCTCATGGCCCAGAACGAGAACCTATTCGAGACGATGTCGGTGCGTCAGCCTCACCCGCTGCTACGGCCGAGTGTGATGATGTACGACGACTTGGGCCAGTCCAGTATGCGCTCGCAGTCCAACTACAACATCTTCAACTCCACGCGCCAGGTGCCGGTGATGGCGCCACCCAGTATGGACGAGCCCAGTCCGTCCGACTTTGTGAGCGTCTCCATGAGCAGCAACATCTTACCGCAGTTCTCGCACGGAGGAGCCAATGCCAACGGGATGAACGTTCCACGACCAAGCGTCAGCTCGCAGGCCTTGCACGACATTTTCAACCTGCAGCGTTTGTCAAACTCCCACGTGCATCCTGGTATCATGCGACTGTAAGTTCGCTAACGTTTTCTCTCCGTAGTCCAGTTCCGAGTGATAGTAGCTCGAGCCTGTTGTCAACCAAAAGTATAAACTTGTTTCTTACTAGTATACATGTACAAGTTGCCTTTCGGTGGTCGACATCAGTATACGTTAGAAAATGGCAAATTGATGTTGTTTGTGGTATACATGTATAAAAACACAATTTCAAAATTAAACCATGTGTACCACAAATAAATTCCACAAACCAAAAGTAGATCCGCCAAAACAATGCTGGGGCTCGTTCTACTGACTCTACTGCTCTCGTCCGTAGGTGGCCAACCCGCAGGTACTCGCCTGGAGCCTGCGACCGACGATGCGTACGATCTAGTGAGTCGCATCGACGTGGACGACTCAGTCGTAGCGGTCGTGCGTCGCAATGGGGTTCTCCACTTGCTGTACGACGAGACCATCATTGGGGCGGAATTCGACGATCCGTACTTACGCACGCAGACCGCGTTCCCCGGCTTCACCATTATGCAATGTGCTGCGTATTTGGAGAAAAAGCCTACTCGGGCGCTTCAAATTGGCTTGGGTATTGGTACTGTGCCCAGTTTCCTTCGAGAAATGGACATTCCAACGGATGTGGTGGAGATCAGCGACGCAGTGGTGACTCAAGCAGCCGACTACTTCCAGTATGAATGGTGTCCTCGACCTAATGATGAAGATGACGAGGAAGAAGAGGACGAGAGATGTACGAAAGGACGGACCTTCGTCATGGACGGACTGAAGTTCCTAGCCAGCAAACCAACGGAGTTGGGTGTCCAGACAGACGAGGAGGAGGACCATCCTTACGATCTCTTCATTGTGGACGTGTATACTGGATGGAATCCCTTCGCCTTCTTCGTCCGAGAGGAGATGTTACACGTTCGAGAGAACTGGTTGACGAAGGATGGAGTCCTGGTCATGAATTTCGTGGGGTACATGCAGGGAGCTCGCTCGGCGGCTCCTAAATCCATTTACCGCACTCTGCAAAGTGTATTCAAGCACGTCAAGTGCTTCCGGGAGATGGAGGAACCGGATGAGCCTGATGCTGCCAACATCGTATTCTACGCTTCCGATGAACCGTTCGACTTTAATTTGCCGTCCACGGGCATGTACAAGAACCCTCCCGCACACACTTTCTTCAGTGTAAGTATTACCTACTGCATTCCTTTTGGTTTGATTTTACCTAATTCTTCAAGGTATTTTATCTAGGTGGTCAAGAATTTCCCCGACTGGGAGGTAAAGTTTTGATGCTGGAGTTTATTTCACTGCTAGAAGTTACTGACTCTGTTGTCAATTAGATCTTCACCGACTTGAAGAGTGATGTGGAAGTTGCTATTCACCAGGAAATGGACGATGAAGAAGTGCGTTTTGTGTCGTCAAATGACGATAGCAACGAGGCTCAAGACGCTGCGCCACAGATCCTGACCGAGGCCGATCACGGCCAGGAAACCTTCCGTGAGGTCCACGCTGAAACGCAGAGCCACATGCGCGAGCGTGTGCTGGAACAGTTCCCGACTGCGCTGTGGGACGAGTTCAAGGCCAAGCCTGAGTAGATGCTATAGAACAGTTTGTATATGTAAGTTGGTCAAGTAACTAACTACCAGTGTCGCTGTCTCTTCCACGCGATGGCACTCGGACTGTCCGGTTCCTCTTCTTCCTCCTCTTCGTCATTCTGGTGACTAGCTAAAATCTTCTGGACAAGCTCCAACTCGGTCGCTGGCAGCTCTAGATACGCACTGAGTTCCTCCGACTCGCGCTGTAGACGCTGTGCCTTCTCGATATTCCACTCTTCCACCTCCAGCGTCTTCGTAGCACGGAGCCACTGCGCAGCCTTGTTCACTCGCTCTGCAATGGTCAACTGCATGAGTCGATACTCCTCTCGAGGGAAGGCAAACCCTGGTTCTTGGCTCTTGACGTCTTGCAGCAGTGCAACGAGGTGCGCGTACCGTGGAGCTCTAGAATTCGGTCCCAGAACGAGTTGGCAAGCTATTAAGCACCAGTGGACAGCTCCTAACTGCGTCTGGGCCAGCTCCAGCCCCACTTCAAGTCCAGTTACACGCTCCATCAGCTCCAGAACAGCCGCTTCCTGGATCTGCACGTACTCGGCCGTAGCGTAGACGGCAGGAGAGAACGGCCGTAGTGCAAAGTCTCGAACGAATCGTTCTACGTCGCTGTTCACCTTCTTCACTGCATGGACGTAAGCCAGTAGCTCCTGCGCTCCAGGAGGAAAAGCAACCAACTGATTCTGCATCTGAATCAGGAAGCTTTCCACGCGCGAAAGTGATGGCCTTCGTCCCGTACATTCACGTCGTAAAAGCTTCTTGTCCATGTAGTACAGATTCTGTCGACGAGAACAACGTGGACACCGGAAAGCGTCCACTTTATCCAGCTCCAGCGGCGAGAGATCCACGCACACGGCGTGATACCATTCGTCACAGAAGTCACAGCAGATCATAGGCGAGTGCTCGACGCCACGGCAGACGCAGAAGATCGGAGACGCGTCAGGATCCCGTCGATTCCCCTGTTTCTTGCGTTGCGGACGGCAAGACGCACATAGGAAAGGGTCTCGGGGGCGTTGAGGCATCAGCTCCGGTACGCACTGCGGGTGGAAATAAAGCTGGCAACTCTGGCACGTCACGACCTGCGCACGTTCACTGAGGACCTGCTGGCAGACGCAATGGAGCTGCGTGTGCTGTTGAAGCGGCATTTTGTCCAGTGCCGACTGCAAGAACTGACCGAGAGAGAGGTGGCTGTTGGATGGACGTAAGAACAACGCGTGGACGGCATCGTACCAGCGACGACAGTCCTGCAGACGCGAGTGCACTTGTCGATGCAATAGCGACGAGGTCGACACGAAATGAGCGTCCGCTTGGGCGTAGAAGCGCTCCACGTCGTCCAGTGATGGTCGTTCCTCCATTCCAGAGACGTTCAAGAGCTTCAGAGCACCACGTTCCCACAGTCGGCACTTCTCGAGACGGTCCTTGAGTTCCAGTGTATTAGCTGGAGGAATGGGCAGTGCTACTGCACGTCGAAGCAGAACTTCCAGTTCTTCGGTGCTTTTCGAGCGATCGCCCAGCGCTTCCTCCACCTCTGCGGCCTCTGCTTCTGTGGCTGCTAACAGTTTCCTCAAGGCCTCAGTGTTCCCTACAGAGTGAGGGTTTTGCAGCTGCAACTCGCTCACTTCGCCCAGTACACGCTCCACTTGGCCTTGAGTCGGTGTCCCCATCACAGTGCTGCCTTGAACTCGGTCCACTATGGTGGCAGCTAGAACGTTCACCTTACAGAGCACTTCCAGGTACCGTTGGCCGCGTACAAGTTGACTGAGGAAGCTCCCGTCTGCGCTGCTCTCCTGTTTCGCTCGTAGACGATCACTCACGTCGTTGATGGAATTGCAGAGGTGGCCGAAGTGGACGTTGCCATGCAGCAAGACGTTGGGCGCGCCCATGGACTGGAGAACAGACGACACATCAGAAGCTCTGGGCTGAGCCTTCGTGATCTCTTCGTGGGCAATCGATTGCACCGAGTTCAAGAGCTTCGAAGCGTCTGCACGAACGGATCGCCATTCCTCCACGACTTGGCGTAAATCCGCAACTGCTGCAGACTCAACGAGCAATTTCTCGCCCTCAGCCAACAGCGACTCGAACTCGGCGATGTTCAGGTGTGAGCGTTGGTCCTTTGACAGCAGCTGTTCAGCACGAGAATCCCAGCTTTCAGCGTCTGAAATCGCAAACTCCAAGGCGTCCAAACGCTTAAGATCTGCGCCACCACAGGATTTACCACGCGATAAGAGCCGCTTCAAGTCGAGAACCGTCGGTTTTCGTCCTCCAGCAGCTTCCATCGCAGTGTCACATTCCCTGTTCCAGTCCTGGACGCCTTCCAATCGACCTTGCAAGCTGCTGATCATCTCTTCAAGCTTCGTGATCTCATACCGATACAGATACACAAAGTTATCCGGATTTCTGCACTTGCACATGGTCGGGTAGTGCTCAACACAGCCAACAGTGCTGCTTCCCTGCTGTGGACGACATCTTGTGCAGACTACAGCCTGGAGATAGCAGTACTGCTTGCACGTGACACAACGGAGACCTTCATTCTTGCCGGAACGCCCTGCCCACAGCACCATCCGTGTAGGTCGTGCCGTCTCCATCTTCATTTTTGACTCCCTAACCGGTAGGTTAACCGCCATCTTCGACGGCCTGTTGCATGCTCGAGCCACCATACTCCGTCGTCCTGCACTTGTTGACGTCGCTTCCGGATCAGTTGCAGCAATTGTCCCATGCTTTTCATACTCGGCCATGAGCTCCCACTTCCCCACAGGCATCTCGCTCTCATCCACACGGCGCTGGAACTCCTGATACTCCTGAAGCAACTGCTGCACTGCTGGAAGCAACGACGTTTTGGCGTGGTCGAAGTCGAAGGCGCTTCCATCCACGAGGGTCTCAGCCAGAGTACAGACCAGAGCTTCGTGGCAGAAGACCGGGAGCTTCTGGAACTTTCGGTACTTCAGCAGAGACTTGGCCCCCCACGGCAGCCAGTCCATCGTGGCGAAATTGACAGCTTCAGCACAGTTGAAGCCATTGTTGAAGCCTGCGTGGTAAGCGGACGGGAACGTGACGATGAACTCGTTCGGACGGTGAGTGGCTCGGTACACAGGAACGCCGTGGTCTCGCAGGGTTTTAGGCGAGAACATTGTGACCAGCTGCATGTGGAGATCCGGTTGACTACCGAACAGTTCGGGGGTCAGCTCCTTCATTGTGCGTTCGAAGAGCTCAGCACTAGCACAAGGGATGCCGTACCAAGTCTTGGGGGCGCCACAGTGCAAGTAACTCGTACTGTAGAAGTTATGGTCCTCCACGTGCCAACAAAAAGTGGAGAAGCACATTCCAGCGTACAGCCACGGGACCATAATGCCCTTGATATCTTCATCCAAGTACTGGAGCACGGAGCCAGGCAGCTTCGGCATATTGTTCAAGTTCCAGTCGTCCTGCGCGTACCGTTGCAGAAGCTCCTCTAGCGATTTGGCTGCTTCAGTATCCACGTTTTCACCTCCTGCCGTTGCTGCTAGACCATCACGAAGTCCGTGCGAGAAGAACTCGCTCAGTTGACGAACGTATTCACTCTTGGCCTTTGTGGTCAGATTCTTCCAGCGCTTCTTGACAGTACGCAGACTCTTGGCGTAGAGATCCAGACGAGGGAAAGCGCTGCCGTTGGCGCCAGTGTCCACGTCGCTGCCGTACTGCACTTCCAGCCGCTGCTCGTGCATCGGAATGCTCAGCAATCGCCAGTACTCGCTCTCCAGCTCCCGGTCGCTGACAGCTTCGTCCGGATGAACCTCCGACGACAACGAGAAGTAGTCGCGTTTCCAGGCATCCGCACGCTCCTTGTAGTCCATGAGACTGATCTCCGCGCCCATATCGAAGCCGAACTTTGGGTTTTCCTTGCTTTTACTCGGATCCATCGCGTCCTGCACACAGTCGTGACAGTACCAGTCTCCAGTCGGCACGACGTCCAGCGGTTCATCCAGGCAGAAGATGTGCTGGCCACTATTGCAGCCATCGCACAGCAGCATCCGGTCCCAGCAATCGCCACGCAGACAAACTTGGCAGATCTCGCTGTTGTACGCCAGTTCAGCAGCGTCTGCGTCCCAGCCATTGGCAATCAGGATCTCCATGGTGGACAGCTCCACGTCGTCGTTCGAGCCGTCCTCCAGGTACCGCACGGCAACGTGCGGCTTCTTCCCGCCGAAGACGCGCTTCACTTGGGCTAACACAGCTCCTGCATCAGGGAAAAACCGGTAGAACTTCTGTCCTGTACGAATCTCTGGGGCTCCAAGTCTCTCCTTGCGGGTCCCTGAGGGTTTAAGAGCTTCAGGCTCGAGGTCCAACTGATTGATACTTCGCTGATGATCCTTTAACCGCTTCCCAGGCTTTGGTGGCGTCGTTGGGTTCTCATTCTCTTCGCCGCTGGTGTGTTCGCCGTCAGAGAACAACGTGCGCTTCACACGAACTCCTTCTTCTGTCTCGTCCTCTTCTTGATGTGCTGAGGCTGGTCGCTTCCTCCCACTGAGAGTGCGGGGCTTGGATGACGGTGTCGCCTTGGTATTTCCAGTCGAATTCCCCCCGGAAGGTGTGGCTTGTACGTCCTCAATCTTCACCTTTGTCTCTGCTTCACTATTGCTACTGTCTTTACTCTGCTGCTCCTTCTCGTAAGCGAGCAACAACGTCTCGTAGTGTGTCTTATAAACTTCACAGAGCTCTTCCGATGGCTCTGTCGCGCCTTTCGTGCGTCCAACTCGACGTACAACATTCTCCCACCTGCCACTGGCACAAACTGCATCGAATCCGCCGAAAGAGACCACCGTCTTGTACAGTAAGTGGAGGTTCACGAGCTGTCCGTCAGCACGCGGAAGCTCCTTCATGGGCTCTCCACGCTGGTACAGGAACAGTCTCAGCGCCTCCACGAACTGGCCTTCAGCACGGGAATGACCTTCGATACAGTTGAGCTGCTGCACTCGAGTCCGGAAGCGGAAGGTCTTCTCGTTGATGGCGAATGGCGGTCTCCAGCCCTTGGGAGGAACGATTTTACAGATACCAGCCTGCATGCCGATGTGGCGGATACTGTACAAGACAAAAAGACAAGAAAGACACCGGAAGTCAGTGCATTCTAGCCAGAGAAGTCGGCTATTGGCTACAGAGAAGACTAAGGGGCTTGCAGGCCACCTCTTGGTCAAAGTGTCTACACTTTGGCCATTGGAGCTCTTCCGAGCTTGGAAAAAGCTGCAGAAAGAGGTGCCGGAGGACAAAAAAGAATAAATGACCGCACCTGGAAATATATTTCAGCGGGTGCTGGAACTCCTCGGCCGTGGGGTAGAACACTGGGCATGGCGGGCAGATGTAGCCATCAGTGTCGCTGTTCTTCGGGTCCCAGTCCATCGTGGCTGAAAATTACTTTCGTCCACTCTTTTTATCTTCTTGCCAGCCCCACGCGGCGTCTTGTTGCTTTCTGGCCGGCGACTGCGAGAGTGCAAAAATACTTGGGGCCACGACGCATTTTCTTCAGTTGCAGCCAACCCTACCCGCGTTCGGAGTATTTTTGACGGTCAGATGGCAGAAAACCTGCACTGCATGTTGACCATTTCGGCGATCTTTTCTGCTGTGAACTACTCGAGGAAAGGCATTTAGCTACCTAGTGTGCATGTACATGCAGCAGAAAGCGAAGGAGTAAGCTGTTGCCTTCATCTTGCGGAGATAGCTTAGCTTTTGCCTTGCGATATACATTGTGGCACGCGCTGCTCATCTGTATAGGATTATAGAGGTTTGTCATATTACCCAAACATCGGAGATACCTGCAGCTCGCGTAGTCCACAGGGGCAAGTTGAACCTCTAGCTTGGACGAAATGATAGTTTAGCGTGTTGGGAACATAGTGATGTATTGTAGACGCATGGTGGCGTCATGACAGACGCGCACGAGTCGCGCGGAAGCTATTTACCGAGGTGCCGCGTGGCGGCGGAATTTATGTCTTTCAGTGATGGTGGCGAATCGTTGCTTACGGTGCATAGAAAGAACAAACTGGATCATCGGATGTTGCACTCAATCGGTAAGCGACAAACTGAAGAACTTGGTGTTCAAGAGGACAGTAAAGCAGTGTAGCGGTAGCAGCTAAGCCGTACGGATTATAAGATCAATACAGTATTTGGAATCATCGTCATCGATGCGCGCGCTTACATGTGGAGTCGACGGTGTGATCCATGTAACGGTCCACAGATTGATTAACCCAATCCAACAATGTTGTTGCGCATTCGAGATGGAAGAACTCGGAGCAGAGCGAATAGCTCTTGTTGGTGTTATTGAGGTGCTGCTATCTAAAGCTATCTTATCCGTGGAGCAAGTTTTTTTTATATAGTACCTTTTGGTAACGCTTATTGCCTCTGGATGTTGGGCAGGAAAATTGCAGCCATAGTTTGACTTCTGGGTTTTCACTAATAACATAGTGCTTGAACCAAACACTCAAGTTGCAACGAAACTCCAGGGAAGTCAATAGTTTGGACTAGTTTTCAGATGTTAGACAGTGTACAGCCAATCTTGACCACAGCACTTCACTCGAATTCATTTCCGAATGTAGTTCTATAACAGTCAGTCGCCGCACGGTTGAGCATGATGATGCAAGGAAACCTCAGTCAGTTCCGCAGTCCAGAGTATCTCCCACTCATTCGCGATGTTGACCTTTCAATGAGGAATTGAGCATGTTGAAGCTGTCCCTTTGAAACGTAATATACTAAGTTCTAGGAATTGGGCTAAATCGGGACGCATCAATTGGTCGAAAACGGCCCATTATCTTCCAACCACCCGCAGTCCAGTCCTCGCCATGGTGGAGAAGCGTCGGAGTCCGGTGGGGGACTCGCCACCCGCCGCCCAGCGCCGCAAGAAGCTCAACACGCGGACCGACGCCCATGCGGACCCAATGAACGTGGAGGACGCGCGCTCTCCGCCCGCAATCGGCAGCGTCAATGGTCCACAGGAGCCTCCAGACGCTGCAACGGTTGAAACGATGGACACGGAGCTGCCTATGCTCATTTTCCACGACCGATTCCCAGTTCTAGACATTAACAATGAGCGGGTCGTGACAGACGCGAAAAAAGACGCTCGGGACGTGTCTTGGCGTCTCATTTGGCAGCCTAGAAGCGTCTCAGATGAGAATTTTGCTGGTGTCTTCGTGGAGCTCGTGGAGCAGCAGCTAGAAGCCCCCAGACTGGTAGAATTGACCATTGTACTCCTTAATCAGGGAAGTCAGCCACCGCTAATTAAACACACGAGCGTGCACGAGTTTTCCAAGGAAAATGCGGAGTTTGGCATGAGTCAATTCGTGCAGAGGAGTGAGTTGCTCAATCCGAGCAACACGCTGCTGGACGACCAGGGCAAAGCGGAGGTTGAGGTTCAGCTGAGCTTCGTGGAGGCGTTTCCAGCCGTGGAGAAGCAGGAAGAGTCTCAGCACTCGACGATCTCCGCCAGTCAGGAAGCCACGGACTCGCAGTTGGAAACGACGCAGCATTTGTTGTCTTATGACTCGAAAGAGGAGACGGGTATGGTCGGCTTGAAGAACCAGGGAGCCACGTGCTATTTGAACTCGTTACTGCAGACGCTGTTCCACTTGAGAGCGTTTCGACAGGTGGTGTACGAGACCCCAACGACTCAGGAAGACACGAATGACTCGGTGTCGCTGGCACTGCAACGGGTGTTTTACAGACTACAGAGGCAGCAGAAGGCGGTGTCCACGAAGGAGCTGACGCGCTCGTTTGGATGGAGCGCCATCGACTCGTTCATGCAGCATGACGTACAGGAACTGTATCGGATTCTGTGCGATCGGTTAGAGGAGAAAATGAAGAAGACGAGGGTGGACTCGGCCATCCAGAAGCTTTTTGAGGGCAAAGTGCTGTCGTTTGTGCAGTGCGTGAATGTGGACTTCGAGTCTTCCCGGGATGAGAGCTTCTACGACTTGCAACTGGATGTGAAAGGCTGTCGGGACTTGATGCAGTCGTTTCGGAAATACGTGGAGGTGGAAATGCTCGATGGAGACAACCAGTACGAAGCGGAGGGACATGGGAAGCAGGACGCGAAGAAAGGGATCAAGTTTCTTACTTTACCGCCTGTTCTGAACATCCAATTGAAGCGGTTCGAGTACGACGCGATGCGGGATGGAATGGTGAAGATTCACGATCGCTTTGAGTTCCCGAAGACGCTCGTCCTGGATGAGTTTATGTCGATAGAAGAGAAGGAGGAGGACGACAGCTCAAAGGAATCCCCACGGTATATTTATCACCTACACAGTGTGCTAGTGCACAGCGGTGATGTTCATGGCGGTCATTACTACGTATTTATTCGGCCCGGGAAACACATCGCTACCAGCACAGATTGGTTCAGGTTCGATGACGACCAGATCACGCATGTAGACGAGCAGGTGGCGATCGAGGGCAATTTTGGCTCAGCTGGGACCCCAGTAACACCACAAGACGGTACGACGGAGCCTCCGTCGCCTCTGTACTCAACATCACTCTTTGGAAACAACGGCGAGGCCAATGGAATGGATGGTCTCGAGTTCAGATCAGTGGATACAGAGGGAGTTCCAAGTGCAGACGGAGAGCAGGCAGTGCAGGAGTACGACAATGGCAGTGTCTCTCTAAATTCTACGTCCAACAACCTCATGCTCCCGCTAGGAAAGAGTTTTTCAAGCGCCTACATGCTCGTGTACGTGCGGGACGGTGATAACGACATCAGTGCTATTCAGGACAAAGCTACAGGGGCAGAAGTCGCACCAGCTGCTTCAGAAGACATTGCGATGGCAGCAGAGGAACTGGGGGTTGTTCCTACTTGGCAATGCGACCCGTTGCCGATTCCGGAAGAGCTGGTGACTCGTTTCCACGAGGAGGAGAAGGCAGCCGCGCGTCGGAAGAAAGCTCAACAGACGGAACATTTGTACATGAATCTCCGCATCGCTTCCGACACGAGCGTGGCGAAGCTCAAGAGGATCACCAAGACCTTGGATTTCTCCGGTTTTAACAACTCAAGCATTGTGCGTGTGCGTATCAAGCGTGCAGCCTCCATCCGGCAGCTTTGTCGTCGCATATACAGAGAGACAGGAATCCCGATGGCACGGCAACGCTTGTGGAAGGTTATTACCCGTGAAAACCGCACTACTCGACCCGATCAGCCCGTTGGTCCTGACCAGTACGGCTGCCGTGTGGACTCCCTCATTGAGGACGATGCCTCGCATAAAGCTCCTGTTAAATTATACCTCCAGATCCTAGACGACTATGGCCACAAGAGAGCGGAGTCAATTGTCCACCGGCATTTCCTGGATGAATTCACGCCTCCAGAGATAGATGCAATCACCGAGGATCCTAAATCTAGCCAGGAAATGGGAGAAGAAGACGAAGACGCTGCTGCTGCTTTTGCAGGGGCGAGTGAGAGCGCAGTGGACCATGCGCCACCTCTAAAGAGTCACGAGATCCTGTTGTTCATCAAGTTGTACGACCTGAAGAAGAAACTGGGTGATCGACTGGAGTACGTGGGGAACATTGTGGTGGATTCACGGATCACTGGGGCCGAGCTAGCGAAGCGCTTGCACGTAGCGTTGGAAATCCCGTTCACAGTCGATTTGAAGCTGTACGAGGAGGTTCAGCCGGTGACTGTGTCGGAAATTGACGTGGAAGCGACCCTCGCTGGTGCTGAGATTCAGAACGGAGACATTATCTGCTTCCAGTACGCACAAGACGAAGACCTTGCGAACGGCATCGTGCTTAACCCGGAGCTGGGAGTGGAGGACGACCCGGACGCCATTGAGACGACGTACATCGGCCCAGACGGTGAAAAAGTGAAGACTGTCATTTCTCCAGAAATCGACGATTTAGGAGACTCGAGCGCCTACGACAGCGGAGGCCCTCATAGCCACGGGTCAGCTGGGTCAGGCCAGATATCTGTGGGGAAGCTTCACCGGCACAAAAGACGACCGGCGGAAAGGTATCCGGACGTGCGATCGTACTTCCAATACCTGTTGGATCGCGTGGAAGTCACGTTTCATCGGTTCGGCCACTCGGACGAAGAAACTTTCACGCTTCCGCTGCTACTGAGCAACGTGTACAACGAGGTGATTGACGCCGTGGCCGCGCATTTGGATCTCATTGGCTCGAAGCGGTTGTTTGTACGCTTGTACCAGCACTCGCCTTTTAACAACTTGCCGATGAAGACGCCACTACGTCACTCGCGCTACGCTGGGGATAACCAAACGACTCTGGAGGAGCTACTGACGGAGTATCTGGAGCGAACAAACATTCTGCACTACGAGCTGCTGGACCACCCGATCACGGAGATTGAGGCCAAGAAGGAGCTGCTCGTGCACTTGAGCATCTACGACGCGTGTTTTGCCACGGAACAGGCGACGTCCCCGTCGCATCGCCATGTTGAAGTGCTTGTACTGCCCACGCACAAGGTCCGGGACCTTCTGAAGCTCATCCGAGACGGATTCGGACTGCCAGTGGACACGCCACTGCGCGCCTGTGAGGTTATTCAGCGTGGAACAGTGATCCAGCGGTTGGTTAAGGACGACGCGGCATTGTCTCGCTACTGGGAGCACGTCGGGTCAGACCCCAGTACGCCGGAGCTGCTAGTGGAACAGATTCCAGCGTACGAGCTGGTTAACGACGTGAAGGAGGCGAAAAAGACGATAGAAGCAGAGGAGGAACTGTCGGACGAAGACCCGTTGTGGTTCTACAAGGGCGTGGTGCATTTCAACTTCCAGAACGACTCGCAGAAGTGGATCCACCCGCACGGCGTCCCCTGCGTCGTGCGCTTCAGCGAACGTGACACCGTTGGAGACGTCAAGGAGCGCATCCGTCAACGGTAAAGTGCTTGTTTTGCTGTCTGTAGTTCTTGCGTGCTTTCGACTAACCACCGGATTCTGTTGTGTTCAATGTAGCATGGGCATCTCCTCGGACGTGTTTTCCCAGTGGAACTTGGCGCTCGTGAAGGACCTCAAGGCCTCGACGCTGCAGACGGTGTACAGCGACATGGAGACGGACGCGCTGGACGCGTTCCCCATGGCGCGGCTTACGGATCTGTGCGGTGCGGAATTTGAAGGACTTGGAGGCCTGGGGCTGGAGCACGCGGACCCGACGCCGCCGCCGCGCCACCACAGCAACCGGCGGCTGGAAACGGGCATCCACATCCGCTAGAGCTGAGCGGTTAAGATAAAATAAAACTCGAGAGTTCTTGCTCTGCTCAATTGTCTACATGTACATGTACTGTAGTGCCGTTGTGTTTAAAAGCCCGAGCATACGTGCCTGTCCTCAGTTGCAGTCCTCGTCTGCAGCGTGGGTTCGCCCGAGTTTGCCTCTTACGTACACATAGCAAAAGTTGCAAAGTGACAATAAATCGTTGCATGGGAACTTTGCCAAGATCGCTTTTGCCTTGTTGTGAGGACCAGGACGAACAGATGTGAGGGACTTTAGTGTCCTTTGACCTTGACCTTGTCACGATGGCAACAGCTGATGCTGGGACATGGGATCACAAAGGCCAATATCCGGCAGAGACGCTTCTCGCATTCTTTTCAGCCAGTTAGAATCCATCATAAGGCGACAAAAGTGGCCAAACCTTTGGATGATTCGTGCCTACAGATCAGTTTGCCAAAGTATTTATTGCCGCCACGAGCGCACATGACTTCGGCGGAAGTGAGGGGGAATCGGCGTTTAGACACTTGCAACAGCCAACGCAACTCCAATGGCAACAACCATGAACACACCGTCCGAATGATTAGTAACGGCAGCGACACAACTGCAGCTGGCACTGCAACTGGCAGCCCCCCGCGACGTGTGACTTCCGACATGATTTCTTTCACGGCGACGGTGGTGCAGGCTGCAAGTTCCAGCAGCGGTCGCCCGTCCTCCAGCTCCGACGTCTGGACTCCCAACCCCAACGACGTGGCTCAACCGGGAAGACGCAGACGCCGGTTTTCCCTACGCAGCAATAGTCAGAGCGCGGAATCGGATAAGAAGAAGTCCATGTTGCATCATTCGCACCCACCTGTTCGCCCTTTTAAGGGGGAAATTCAGATTGAATCGACGCAATTCGACGAGAAAAGGACCAGTGACTATGGCTACATGTATTCCTGGGGCAGTATCGAGAGTGATCCGTCGCTAAAGGACAGAAGGGACCGCTACAGCAGCATCCACAGTCGAGGCAGCAGAGGCCGGGCCTGGAGTCGAGCGCTCAGTGTCACGCACGAAGCAGGGGAAGACAATTCCACCATTGCGGCACTGGTGACGACCACGCCAGCTACAGTGTGGAGCACGTTCTTGAAGACTGTGGGCAGGTTTGCAGATGAACAGGCACTTTGTGGTCGAGAGGAGGTTTTCGATCGCAGTCATCACGGATTCCCCACGTCGGCGGCATCTGCTGCTTCTCCTGTTGATGTGGCCTACTCGTGGGCTCAACATGCTGTTCGAGTTCGCTGTGTGGCGAGGACTTTGCTGCAACTGGGCTTTTCCGCTGGAGAAGGAGTGGTGATCAGTGCACAAGCGAGTCCACTGCTACAGGCGGTGAACCTTGCCGCAGTGTCTCTGGGTGGTGTGGTGGCTCATGTTCGCACTTCCTGGAGTGCGCGGGAACTGCGTGAAGACATTTTTCCAGCTGCCAGAGCCACAGTCGTGGTGGTTGACACCTTGGAGGACAATTTTCGAGAGGCTTTAGAAGCTATGGACGACCAACCGGAGGCTCTACGTGCACCTATTCGTGCTGTAGTAGTTCTAGGTGACATAGCTGCGATAGACCGTGCTGTGGCGGACCTGCGCGCCAGCATCAATGTCATTGGCGCTCAGGATATGCTTGCGATCAGCACTTTAGCAACGGAAGAGGCCGCTATGACTCCTTCCGTTGAGTCCCTTGCGTCCTGTGTGGCGCCGAGCCAGTGCTGCTTACTGGCCTTCGACTACGACGCCCTGGGACGAATTCGAGCTGCTGAACTCTCGCACGACAACGTCCTGTTCACTGCTGCCGCCTTGGTGCGCAGCTTTGGCCTTACCAGTCGTGACCGCCTCGTGGGGTACCTTCAGCTGCACCACGTGGCGTCTCAAGTGCTGGAGTTCTACGTGCCGCTTATCGCTGGACTCTCGGTAGTGTGTGCGCCAACGTACAATCGACCTCTGGTTCGTGTGGTGACTGAGCACAAGCCGACGGTTTTCTTCGCGGCTCCTGCTACTTGGGCGCGCTTCAGTCAGCAAGTGTATCGAGCGAAGGGCGACGTGAATGCTGCTATCTATCGGTGGGCTAAAACGCGTGCTACCAACAACTCGCAGAAACTGCTTTTCGCCAGGGGAAAAGGAGCGAAACACCGCAGTTTGGGCTATATGCTGGCCAAGGCTCTTGTGCTCAACAACATCAAGAAGAAGGTCGGACTGGAAAGCTGCACAGCCTGCTACTCCGTGCTGGCACCGCTCGACTTCGAGCTCGAGCGGTTGTTCAAGACGGTTGATACTCCCATCTACCAACTTTTCGGCACTGCTGAGACTTGTGGTTTCGCGGCAATTAATTTCCCGCACGCCTGGGAGTTCGGAAGCTCTGGACGTGCGCTACCAGGCACCACGATTCGTTGTGATGAGCGATCCCAGGAAACAGTTTTACGTGGGCGCAACGTTTTCATGGGCTATCGGTATGCGCCTAGTACCGGCAACAACAGCCCGGGCCCAGAGCTCGACGGGGACGACGACAGCGACCAGTACACGTCGACGTGCAACTCGGACGGATGGCTTCGTTTGTGGCAGCGTGGCTTTCTCACGCCTACGGGGTTCCTCAAGATCAGTGACCCGAAAGATTTCCTCGTGCTCTCCACTGGCGATTGGGTCCCTATCCAGCCGTTCGAGTTTGCGATGCTGGAGCTGACGCCGGAACTGGACCGAGCAGTGCTGGTCGGCGATGGTCGCACGTTTCTCAGCGCGCTCTTCTTCCTCAAGACCTGCGCCGTGACGTCTCGAACTGCGGCCGGGAACAAGCACACGGTCGGTCTACAGCTCGAGGAGGACGCGCTCAAGGTCGGCCACTCCATCGGTAGTTCTGCTGCTACGGTTGGAGAGGCGATTCGCTGCCAGCAGTGGGCAGTTCACTTCGACTCAGTGCTGGAGGAGCTCCCCCAGGTCTGCTCGATCTCAGGTTATCGCGTTCGGAAGTGGATCCTCATGGCTGCAGATTTCTCTGTGGAGTCTGGAGAACTGGACCCCGATACAGGCGACGTCTGCCGCCGAGCTGTGGACCGGAAGTACCAAGCACTGCTCGACTCGCTCTACAGTTAACAAAACTAACCAATTACTATAGCAAAGATGAAGGATAAAATGAACAATAGAAAAAAATAATAATCAGAAGTTGAAGTGGCAACATGCAACTGGTAACAGGCGATTAACTCAAAGCACGCACTCTAAACTGCATCATTTCCAGTGATACATTTTTTTTCAGCTGCAAAAGTACAACTCGTTGTACCACTGCAAGCGCTCATCTCGATGGGAAACGAGGGTGGAAGACATTTGTTCGCGACAGTTTGGATACGACAGGCTATCGTTGACAGCGTCAGGACACTTATCATTTGTCTGAACTCGCGCTGGCCCCATGCAAAATGACCGTCGAATTCTCCCTCATGATTGATAAAAACTCCGTCGAAAGCGCGTGCGTGTTAGCAAATTGCCGATCAGCTGGAGTAAAGTCTCGCTTGCCATAGAATTCTGGACCAACGTTACCACTAGTGCGTTAGGGAGGATCGCACAGCCCAAAGCATCACCGACGACAGGAATTAGCTGGCGAGGCGTTCGACGACAGCTGCCTGCACCCTTGGACGCCCAAGGGGCCTCACCCTGCAGTTGACAGGCAGCCACGCATGAGATGGAGTCCTCTCCTATCGTTTGGGTTCCGCTGCAGCCTCTCACTTTTAAAAGTGACAGCCGGCGCACACTTCTCTGCCATGCAAACGTCGTCTCCTACCAAGTTTCCGTCGCTTTCGACTTCGAAGTCGGCCACCACGTTGTGGACCGCTCGGTTGGTCGCCACACTGTGGAAACTCGCGGTCAAGCGCGCTCGCAAGCTGCGCAGGAAGTCCCAGGGCGATGCGGCCCAATCCAACATCGTGTACGGCAGTGCCGCTAGCCCAACGTCGGAAGATGTCGAAGAGACCTCGATCATGCACGAAGCTGCTCTCTCGGTGGTCGCGTCGGGGGTCGTCTCTCTTGCTGACCTGGAGGCTGTGACGGGTTTCCGTCTGTCCAAGAGTGAACTGCCCCCAGCAAAAGACGACGACGAGAATTCGGAAGCGGCGACGGACACGTCCGACTCGTGCAGCGTTGCAGACAGCGACTTGAACGAGGGCATCGACGAGGAGTTTGCGGTCGTGAGCCCTGCCAAGAGAGTGGAATATCGCAAGCCGCTTCAACATCCAGTTTCACTACGAAAATCGGCTGCATCCGGCAGACACGCAAAGTGGATCTGCGTTGGCTACGGTCGCTATGTGAAGGTGGAAGCGTAATAACAACAAAGATAATAATTTATGTGTTTGACCCATGAGTGTTATTTTTTTTGGTGTGGTAGGAGAGAACTCTAATATCCATTCCGGGCAAGCTAGTTCGTCTTGCCTGGTTCGTAGAGCCTGTTACAGTAATCTGCCTGAGTAAGGAACGCCTGATATATACTGAAATATAGGGGAAATAGAATGGTGTAGATCAAATAACCTCCTTTTTTTGTCCCACCAAAATTAGGTATGTCAGGTTATTAATTTTTACCCCGTTCCTTACTCAGGCAGAATACTGTACAACGAGCCCAACTCTCCTTTGACCCATGAGTGTTGGTCCAACCACGATTACGATGTCCGCTTGATGGTGGTACTGCACGATTATGAAGGTCATGTACAGTAATCTGCCTGAGTAAGGAATGCCTGATATATACTGAAATATAGGAGAAATAGAATTACGTAGATCAAATAACCTCCTTTCTTTGTCCTACTAAAATTAGGTATGTCAGGTTATTAATTTATACCCCGTTACTTACTCAGGCAGAATACTGTACTGTATTTAGTATCTGTTGATGCAGGCAAAACGTTTATGGTGCCCTTCATACGGCAGCCATCGAGTGGTTGCCCCTTAGGCGGAAAAACAGTTCACATGTGCATGTATGTACATGTTCCATGGACCATGGATAGATCACTCACTTCCTATTTTGCACTATCGTGACCAGACAAACTCACAAGCACAAAATGGCTACTGGTACTTTCGAAGCAAGTAAGAGCGTGCTGGGTCTACACCCAAAGCTCGTGGCTCCGGTTTCGCCCAGTGGTGACCTTCTTACACCTGCGGCGTTATTACCCAGATCAAGCATCGCAGTGAAGGGGGTGCAGCCGCATTTGGGACTCAAACTCGAGGCACATCGCCGCTGGAATGCGTCTCTACCATTGGGGTTCCTCTGGAGCGTTGAGCGCGTGGAGATCAATGTGACGCGGACGGACGTCGACAGCGGGTTGGTGTTTGTATTGGACATTTTCCTGAGCTTGCCCACGTCGCGCTTACCCGTCAGCAAGCCCAGTTCGAATGAAGAACGCGTGGCAGAAGCTTGCCCAACGTTCAGGGTTGAGCATAGCTTCGGTGAGTTCGAGGAGCTGCGGAGGAGCGTCTCATCCTGCGTGAGCATGGAGCGGCAGTGCTCGTGCCAATACTGCCTCAAGTATGTGGAGTACATTCGATTCTCGAGTACACAGCCACGAAGGCTGACCAAGCGTTTTGGTAGCGAGGAGAAGCGCAAGCAGGTGCTACAGACGTTCATCAACGACTTCATCAGAATGGGCCAACGGCGAGTCCAAAAGACTGGCAAGCGCAAGTGCCAGGCGCAGGAACTCGTGCCTAACGTGCTTAGCGAGTTCTTACGGCAGGGTGCTATGTTTTGAGCTAGACTCAAGTAACTTATAAGATTTTGCGGTTGGCGCTCTTCAACTTTACATGTATTTGTTTTCGTTTTTTTCTAGCTGAAGACATGTATCGATCGATGCAGTTAGAGTGTGCATCGATTCTCTTTGCGTTAAGCAATCCGCTGGGACTGCCAACCTCTAGCCAAAGTCAGTACAGTACCCTCTCCCGGCGACCTACACTTTTTGATGCGGTACTGCAGGTCAGCAAGCAAACAGGAATCGGTGACTCCTGCATGGGCAGCATGTAGCAGTCTACGAGTTGGTTTAACTTGCCATGAAGCTGCTCGAACATTTTGCTCATGCCAACGCTGATGGGAGGAACCGTTGTCAGTGAATGATTACTTCTGCCATCATCAGTGAACGGTCAGCCCAAACTTCGCGTGCAGAGCTCACGCGTCGCTTCTGGAGTCTGCAAGATGTCCAGACGTCTCCATCGCATAGCGAGGTACGATGGCGATGGATGTTTGTACCTGCTAAAAGCTAACGAATAGCAGTCCCTGGAGTCCAGTATCGCCGACTGTTTGGGCGAAAGCTTGTTTACACCAGGACTCGCAGTAGTACCGTACCCAGGAGAGACTTCAGCTCCGCACTCTTTCGCGTAGCTGCTTGCGCCACGCACTCTCTGTTCACTCCTGAATCTTCCACCTCGAGCGCAGCACGAGAACGACCGGAGTCACTGTCGGTTCTTCCAGCTCCGTCATCATGCAGCCAAGCACGTCAATCGACCGGGCGCGCCACAAAGCGATGCTAAGCGCCGTACACACGACACCAACGCTGCATCCGCTGCCAGCACTAAACACCAGCACGAGCCTTGCGCCATTGACGTCGGCGCCGAGCAGCCGGTCGCAGCCCTCGACGTCCATGAAGTTCCTCTCGGACCTGGAGCAGATCCGCATCGTCGACACCCACACAAGCACGCGCGACGGAGCTACACTTTACGTGGTGGAGGTCTACACGCTCTCCCCGACCGCCTCCAACATCCCGACCGTGCGGAATTCGTCGCCAATGGGACAGCTTCGTCCGGTATCCTCTGCTGCTGGGGTAAGCGCGACCCCAACCACCGCTTCAACATCGGAACATGAAGCCCCCGAACGCCGCCCTGACCTGTGCGTGCGTCGTCGGTTCTCTGACTTCACACAGCTTCGACACGAGGCGATCGCAGTCTCGTGCATCAACGCGCACTTCCTGTGTCAATATTGTCGCCAGTTCCGGACTTACGCCAGGTTCCACGCAGCCCAGCCGCTCTGGTTCGTGCGTCTAGTGACCACGAAGAAGCAGCGCATGAAGATCCTCGCCCAGTTCCTCGATGAGCTTGTGGACTTTGCACAGTCACGAGCACGGCGGGACCGACACTGCCGTTTGCGCCAGACTCTGCCTAAACTCATCGAGGATTTCCTTACCGAGTGAGATAAGACGCCAGGAACTTGCTATCATAAGGACGCCATCCTGTTATTTATCCAGCCACACAAAGGAAGGAGTGTACTTGTATTGCAATACGTTGCAGTGTCATTGGCAATTGCATCTTGCAAGGTTTCCAGTGCATTTTTACGCATCGCGATATTGCGAAGAGATGGCTACACTTGTTGGAAAAAATTGAAATGCCACCTGTTTGCAGCCATTATTTTTTGCCTTGACATGTCCATCAACTTTGCCAATAAAAAATCGATAGGCTGGACATTTGCTGAGACCGATCTAAGTCAGCTGGTTTGAGACTTTTGCCATCCAAGCAAACCCTGTCTTGGCAAGGCATTCCAACGCGTGTCGCACTAGCACTGCAAACTTTTTTTTCACGGCCCTTGCAGGTTTGCCGCAATTTAGTTCATTTTCCAATTCAACACGAAACACAGCAACAACTGATGAGAACGCAAAGACGACATGAAGGTCGAAGGCACATTTCTGCGTATGCGAACGCTCGCCAAGATGACCCGCGCTGCGCTCAAGATCTGGCAGTTTGTGGCCAAATACACCACCAAACCTCTGCTCTGTCAAGGAGTGGAGGGGGATATGGCAATGGCCAAGAATTCCCGACGGAAATCGTTCACCGACTCGAGTATCCCGGTCAATAAAAGGGAAGCAAACAAGGAAGAACACATCGCATTCGACGACATGTGCAAGCTGATTAAACCAGACAAAACAGCGATCTTCACGCCGCCGACATCCCAAAGAGTTCAAGTGGTGGCGCTTGCCAATTGGGAAGCTGCACCCACGTTCGTCCTGGATGACTACATGGGCAACGGACCCCCCAAGGCGAGTACCGATCGCTTGTTCAACAAGTGCAACCCATTTCTATCTGGAAAGCGAAGGGCCAACAGTGAGGACCTCACGTCTGAAGCCCCGACGGTCTCGACCGACTGCTCCACGATTCCAGAGTACGATATTGGGGAACTCGACATTGTGGAAGAAGAGGCCGATGATGTTGAGGAGGAAAAGGGTGTTGAAATGGAGGAGGAGGCTTCTGAGACCAAGGTTGAGCAAATTGTCGAAGGTGCCATGCAAAATGAACCTGAGAAAGACTCTCCAGCAAAATCTGCAACTGAGCTGAAGAATCAGACTTCTCAGTGGGTCTGCGTTGGTCACGGCAGTTGGATCAAGGCGGGGGTAGAGCAACCTCCAAAACTCAGCTCGAGTGCAAGCACAAAGACCGAGAACACCTGGAAGGTGCGATGGGTCCAGGTCGGATATGGCCGATACTCAAAGTACTACATCAACGAGGCAACAGGAGACAAGGTTGCAGCCTAAACCGGTGCATGTAGATGATCAGTTCACTGTAATACTGTAATCTAATGACGTATGCATTGGCGGCGCAATGCACCTAACGAGTTTTGGCCAGTGCAGATTTGCAAGTCTTTCACTTCAACTTACGACTCTACTCGAAAAGTTTGGCCATTTCGGTGATGGAGAGATGGATCTCAATTGCACTTGATCCATATACTGCATAGTAACGTACAAAACATGGTGATTTGAGCTGCCACGGCGCAGCTCGTCACCGATCGCTTGATCACATTTCACGCTCGACTAGGGCAAACTGTGAAGGCAATTCCACACTTTTAGAGCAATTTATTTCGCGTTGTGCTCTAATACTGTTTTTGTGCATAACCGGGCATTTCCATCAGTGACATCGTGACGCGCACCGACGCGACTTTTAGGCAACTTTTCGGGCGCCTTACATGTATTGCTGCGGCTGTATGACAGACTCGGTTTTTAAGCTTTCTAACGCCACAGCATACACACCGAGTTCCCGTACGTACAACTACTGAGCTTATCGCATCCGGTGCAAGGAGTGTCAGGTGCGCGAGCCAACTTAACGAGCACTGGACATTTGCTTCTGCATCAGAAGTTCTGAGCCGTATGTATGTATGTATGTAAACGCGCTTCGCGAGCCGTCTTGCCACCGGGGTGGCTCAACTTCCGCATGCGTCGGGTTATCTCTTATTCTCTACGTTTCTCTCTTCTCTCGGCCAGAGTCCATTAAGCGGCGCGTACGCTATAAGCGCCGTATGTATGTCTCGGATATCCGAACTCAAACTGAGTTTTCCAACGGCATGCGCAGCAACTCAGTCGGTGTTTATATCGCCAAGTCCTTCGATGCCAAGGAGATACAGTCTCCGGAATCCAATTTGCGTCCACTCGCACTCCAGCGACTTGAACTAGCGATAAGCTCACCGTCATGACATGGTGAAGGAAATGCACCTGGCAAGAGGCAAACTGAGCCGGTGCTGGCCGTGGCGACTAAAAAGTGGCACGGTCTCTGCAAGTCCGGCATGATCATTGGGTCCACCGGGTATGACGCGCAGCGAGTTGCCGTCGCGCATCTTCATGAACGTGCCCGGCTCTCGAGTGCATCGCTCTGCTGCTTCGATTCAAGTGGCAAACGGCCATGCTCCGACTCTCTTTCAGCAGCCATTTGGCTAGTTGTGTCCTTTTGAGCCGCATAGCACACCGGTCTCACTTTCGGATTCTCCGTCAACGACTCAAGTCCCCGTCCCAACTGCTCAACCTTCTCGTCAAGACCTGTCCACAGTCATGAGCAAGAAATTCCTCACGCTGGAGGACCTCAAGATGGCCTTCAACGTCTTCTGCTGTGTCTACGGCGTTGGAACTCTTGGTATGCCCGGCAACTTCTCACGCGCCGGCCCGGTCCTTGCGGTGATCGCGATGCTCTTCATGGCCTTCGCTAACGTGTACGCGTCCGTGGCAATTTGCCGCGTGATGCTGCTGGCCCCCAAGTCCGTCAAGACGTACGGCGACCTCGGTAAATGGGCTGCCGGCACTTGGGGTCACTGGTTCGCCGTGGTGGCTCAAATGGCTTCGTGTCTTCTAGTTCCCTGTGTGTTCCTCGTTCTGGGCGGTTCACTACTTGACGGCCTCTTCCCGGACGCCTTCAGCCAGTCCGTCTGGATCATCTTCATGGCGCTGATGTGCCTCCCTGTTTGCCTTATCCCCACTCTCAAGGAAGGAGCTGGGGCTGCATTTGCAGGTTGTGCCGGCACAGTCATCGCCGATGTCATCGGCGTGTCAGTTGTACTGTACGGCATGCGTGGCCACCCGTCCGTGCCGTCGCCCGACCTCAAGTTCTCGCAAGTCGCTGGCGTGTTCGGCAACCTGTCGCTGGCCTACGGCGCTGGTGTGGTTATCCCTGCGCTGCAACGCCAGCACAGTGAACCGAAGCGTATGCCGCGTGTGGTATTCTTCACTATTACGCTGATCTCGTGCCTGTTCCTGGTCCTGGCTAGTACGGCTTACTCGGCCGTGGGCTGCCAGATCTCTGGTAACTTGCTGTTCACGATCTACCCGGACGCCGACACGGGAATGACCACGCTGGGCTTCAAGTCGGACTGGGGTGCCGTCGTACTCGCTTACCTCTTCATGCAGCTCCACATCACTATCGCCTTCTCCGTTCTACTGAATCCCGTGTTCTACCTGTCGGAGCGTCTTGCGCTTGGCATGCACAAGAAACAGCAAAACGATGTGGAGAACGGTCTTACCTACGCGGACATGGTGACCCCAGCTAAGGAATCCATCGCAAACCCGTCAGTTAATGCTGCGTCGGAGCGTCGTTCGGGTATGTCGTACATCTCGGTGGCTGACGCTGAGAACCCGCACTTCGGAGACGCTGAGGCTGAAGCTGCTGAGTACCGCGGCGCCAACGTGATCAAGTACGTCTTGATGCGTGTAGCTATTATCATCGTGCTGGTGGTGCTGTCTATTGTGCTCAAGGACCATTTCTCGGACCTGTCGGACTTTGTGGGCGCCTCGTGCATCTCGCTCAACAGTATCATCCTTCCGATTGTGTTCCTGCTCAAGAAATGCTGGAACTCCATTCCGATGTACGAGAAGATCCCTGCTCTCATTGTCGTGGTGGTGTGCACGTTCTTGGGCTGTTACGTGACGTACACATCGGGCAAGACCCTCTTCGCCCCGACGGACTCGGACGTGTCGTTCCCATACTGTGACTCGGAGTACGAGAACACGGTGTACTACAACTATACCGCTGTGCATGGATAAATCTGTGTGGGTTATCCGTTTTATTTCTAAAATAAAAGAAATAACTTTTCGTGTCAACAAAACTTATCTTCACCATACACAGCCCTCGGGACGTAAGTCTGGATCTATGAGGAACGTATTGAGCATTTGTGAGACCTCGAGGAACCTGTGGCATTGACCTCCTCCTCGTCGATAGGATAAATCTTTCGCTGCACGCAGTATTTGGTTCACGAATCGTTCAAGTTTCCTCTTCCTCAGGTGGATCAGAAGCCTTCGCCAACCTGTATAAACCGCCCAGTGCCCGCGATTCGGCAACCGAGAAGGGAAACCCTCGACTGACGTGATCCACGTCACGCGACTGCAGTAAGCGCACCAGCGCATGTGCTCCCGGTCTTTCACTATCTTGGTGATGCGCTTTCGCAGCTCACGAAAGGCCGAATAGCGGTGTTCTACCTGGAATTCCGGCTCGGCCTCGTCCTTCTCCTGTTCCAACCGTGACCTCCGTTCACTTGTCGTCTCCCCTGGAGTTGTAGGCAGACCCCTTTGGACGTACTGCAGATAAACGTCCAGCACGTACACGGTGGCGCCGTCTTCGTCTTGCCGGTCGTACGTGGCGCACACTTTCACGCGCTGGACCTGGTTGAGTGTGAACGCGTGCTTGGAATTGTTCGAGAGCTTGGACAGACGACGGCCCAGCGCCATCTCGACCTCATCGTACGGGTCAAAGATGGACTTCATCGTGAAGCTGATCGGGAAATGACGGAAGTTGTGGCTCTAAATGCGACGGTAGGTGAGAAACTGCTGGCCCTCTCCGAACGTTCGGCCATCCAGGGTGTTGGCGAAACCCTGAACACGTTGAACTTGTGAAGCAACATGCACATGTTCGTGCAACAACTGAAGTGTACCGCCGTAAACACTTTGAGATACGGGAACTTCAGTTTTTGCCAGGGTTGTTAATCGCTTGCCAGTGACGGTTCTCATGAGGGCATGTGGATACTTTTGACGGACAGACTCTCTATTGAGAGTTGGGAGATCTGAGCCTTGAAAACTGACCGTATATGTCCAACTAACGAGCGCATGAAGTCGCCAACCCGTCACCACCGAAAGTTTGGAGCGATATTGCGAGTCGCAAGGCCAGTTTTATTGGTAGACTTTCCACACTAACTGTCCCATTCCCTGGCATAAGAACTTGGTCTCACTACTGCGGCTGTTTGGTGGGGCTTCTACCCACGTATAGAACACATACCCCCTTTGTATACCCAATGCGTTTTACCAGCCTGACAAACATCGAAACACCAACTGCTAGACACCACACGGAGTTGAGCTGTGGATACGAGCAGCCTTCACACTGGTTCTGTCCAAAGGTGATCGTCCCTTTTGACATCGTACCATCTCATCGGATGGAACGACGCGTTTATCCAGCTCTCGAAGTTGAGAGCGTCAGGCTCACTTCAGAACTTGCACGATGGCAGGCGGATCGCTGTTTCAAGTCGGCCATGACGTCGAGTTCTGGCGGGTCTTGGTCCATTTAAGTATTTTGGCCTTTTGTCTGGTTCTCTTCGAAGCCGCTCTCCACCACGTGGAGCACAAACTCTCGCGATATGACAAGTACCAGCACATGCTGCGCAAGGCGTACCGAGAGCTCATGATTCTAGGACTGCTGAGTCTCGGGCTTAAGCTGATCAAGGAAGTGCCAGGCATCCACGCCGATAGCAAGACCATGTTGGCGTTCCAAGTGGCCGACCTGACCATCTTCATCCTGGCACTGGCGTTGATCCTCCAAGCGATCGTCGTCTTCTCGCAGCTAAGGAAACACAACAACATAGCGGATCGAACAGAATTGATCACAGCTCAAGACATCGTTGACTCTATCAGTCCTCCTGCGGGTACTCCTCCAACGGCAGCACCGACACAGACGACCGTCTCGAAATGGCTTCCCTGGTCTACCAGAACGATCGGCGTGTTTGAGAAAGAGGTGGTAGAGCGTCGTCTACTTCGGCATTTGTTCCTCCGCCGCTTCGGATTGCCTCAACTGTTCCCCTTCTCCAAGTACCTTCGTCGCGCTCAAGCGAACCAGATCTCGCACATGATTGAAGTGGAACCGTCGATGTGGATCCTTCTACTCTTTGTGGCATGGTTGATCTGCGGCTTTGTCAGTCTACTCGAGCACTACGATGTTGATCTACCCGAAAGTCAGGAGCTTGTTGAGGTTTTTGTGGCGTTTGCGTGGATCCTAGTGGCATTTCACCTTGGAGTTCTGTTCTACTTCCGCTCGTGCTTACGTCAGCTCTTGACGATAGCAGGTCACAGTAACTTCCCAGACGTCTTGGAATCCACTCTTCAAGATATCGCTCAAGAAGAAGCGGTGGCTTGGCGTAACGAGGCAGCGGATAATGCGTTGGACACAATGAACCAAGTGCAAGAAGAGCTGGAGGAAATCGAAGACCGTCGACGTGCCGAACGCCACGTGATTCTCCGAAAAGATATCGGACTTCAGGTCGCTGTAACTTGCTGCCTAAAGATTGAAGAGACGAAGCCACGAGAAGCGAGCGGCGTCCAGCCTGAAGCACCAGACATTCGCATCTCGTTCTTTTCACCTAAAAAGTGGCACGTGGTTGTCATGTTTCTCCTGATCCTGAACGGGTTCTTCATCGCCCTCTTCGTACAGTGCACCGTGTACGACCTGGACGACATCTACGGCGAATTCGGGCTGGTTCCAGCTCTCATGGTGCCTCTCCCGTTGGCGTTGAATACTTTTCTGTTCCAGCAGCGGATCTTCCGCTATTTTGTCATCGTCTGCAGCATTCTCCGTGTGGATGCCAACACGTTGGGCGAGGTGGTGAACCATTTCAGTGAAATTGTAGAGCTGCGATCCGAGTTTGCCACTTCTCTGCTTGAGTGTCTAAAGCAGGAGGAAGCGACGATCCTCGACTTACGCGCAGAGCTCCACGCCCACGACTTGCAGCAAATGGGGGTCATCGATGTCGATAAACTCCGCAAGATTCTCGCCTCGTTCGGCTTTCGTTTGACACGATTCCGATTTAATAGTGTAGCCATGTTGCTCTTTGAACTGAGTGGAACTCGAGTCGAGTACGGGCAGCTCCTTCGATTGCTGACGTTAGCGCAGCACGAGCCTTCAAGTGAATGCGAACAAGTGAATCATAGACGACACCATCCGTTGTTGCAACGCAGTACTGTGTCGTTTGATGAAGGCGCCCGGGGGAGTTTACGGATGACCCGGTTGACTGCACAAGCATCACGTCAGATCCCTCTGCTCTCACAGATGAGCTTTGGGTCGGAGCCGAGGGCGAGCGACTTCATGCACGCGAGTACCAGTACCGGTACACCTTATTTACCGCCGATGAGACCAGGATCTGTCTGTGGAGCGCCCAAGAACCAAAGTGTGAACAGAGGACGACAACTGACACTGGAACGCAGTTATACCCACCAGTTCGTTGGCTCGACCTCTCGAGCACTTCACGACATGTACAACATCCGCAGAGCGTCCGAGTCGCACATGACGTCGGTGCCTGCAGACACGGTGTACACTGTGCTATAAGTTGGCTGGAATCCAAATTACTATTAAACCAACAACCTTGTACAATAAATGCATTTACCTTTTTGAACTACAGTTCGATCACTTCACCACCAGGCACGTTCGGCTGCAACTTCTCCACAGCAGCAGCTTTTGTCTCCTCTGCATACCATCCTCCAGCTCTGTGTACCTTACGTTCCGTCAACGTCCAGGTATCGAAGGTGGTGCATTGAGCGGTGGATAGCGCGTGTCCTTTTGGTCGGAGAGGGACACATACAGCGGCGCGAAAGCTGTTTGTCGCCGTTCGTTCTGGTCCAAAACTGCATACAACCGGTATTATTATTTGGCATATATTTTCTTTATTTATTGGAAGTATTGTACAACCTATTGTATTGGAATCAGCGTTGCCCAAAATATTATATTTGAAAATTCAATAGATTGTTGTATTACAATATTTGATTCCGATGTAAGTAGCAGCTTGTAAGGTTACGCTCATGCAGAACCAAAAGGAACTAGCATTACTCGCCAGGCTTCAGGCTTTCCAGACGTCATGCCTCCGATAATAAGGATAATAGACTAGTCTGATCTCTTAGCAAAGTTGCGGTAATGGTCGTGAGTTTTCCGCGTCGTTCATTTCAGGCAGGCTACGAAATCAAAGCGCAAGATCTTAGAGAGTCCGTCTTTCCATGGTAACGAGCGCATGAGGTCGCCAAGCCGTCACCACTACAAAAGCTCCGAATATCTTTGAGAAGCGCTGGATTTCCCAACCGAAGGCACTAAGTATCGACCAATGGGGGTTGCTTGCTTCGTTTAGTAGTAAAAATGCAAATATGGTAGGCATGCTCAAAAGAGCTTCTACACGCGAGAAAGTATCTACAGATGATAACCACAGCATGTGTAGACTTCAAAGGGGTTGCGCCCAAAATTAATCAGCTGTAGGCACTCCACAGAGTGGCGATAGGCTGTCGTCACTCCGAAACGGGAACTCCACATTGTGTGGTTATCAATTTGGCTTTCCACCATCCCGTCAGATGTCTCTACTAAATAATCTCGACACGAAAATACAGTTTGGACGGTCTCAGCCCAAGCCTCAACACCCGCACTTCACAATTAGCGCCATGGGGGGCGGATCACTGTTTCAAGTCGGAGAAGCCGTTGAATTCTGGCGGGTTCTGATTCACTTGAGCATTTTGGCCTTTTGTCTGGTTCTCTTCGAAGCCGCTCTCCACCACGTGGAGCACAAACTCTCGCGATATGACAAGTACCAGCACATGCTGCGCAAGGCGTACCGAGAGCTCATGATTCTAGGACTGCTGAGTCTCGGGCTTAAGCTGATCAAGGAAGTGCCAGGCATCCACGCCGATAGCAAGACCATGTTGGCGTTCCAAGTGGCCGACCTGACCATCTTCATCCTGGCACTGGCGTTGATCCTCCAAGCGATCGTCGTCTTCTCGCAGCTAAGGAAACACAACAACATAGCGGATCGAACAGAATTGATCACAGCTCAAGACATCGTTGACTCTATCAGTCCTCCTGCGGGTACTCCTCCAACAGCAGCACCGACACAGACGACCGTCTCGAAATGGCTTCCCTGGTCTACCAGAACGATCGGCGTGTTTGAGAAAGAGGTGGTAGAGCGTCGTCTACTTCGGCATTTGTTCCTCCGCCGCTTCGGATTGCCTCAACTGTTTCCCTTCTCCAAGTACCTTCGTCGCGCTCAAGCGAACCAGATCTCGCACATGATTGAAGTGGAACCGTCGATGTGGGTCCTTCTTTTGGCTGTAGCCTGGGGGATCTGTGGCGTTCTTGGTAGTCTGCAAGAACTGGACGTTGATCTCCCTGAAGGTCATGAACTGGTCGAAGTTTTTGTGGGTTTCGCGTGGGTTTTAGTGGTTGTTCACGTCGCCGTGTTGTTGTACTTCCGCTCCTGCGTCCGTCAGCTTTTAACCTCCGCCGGCTACAGCGACAACCAACAGACTCTGGTCGACAACCTTCGAGTAATCGCCGATCAAGAAGCGGTCGCATGGCGTAACGAGGCAGCGGATAATGCGTTGGACACAATGAACCAAGTGCAAGAAGAACTGGAGGAGATCGAGGACCGTCGAACTGCAGAACGTCACGTGCTTCTCCGTAAAGACGTTGGTCTTCAACTCATGGCTACATGTTGTCGTAACATCAACCACATTGGAGACCCAAAGCTCCGTTCTACTCGAGCTCCAAGTGGAGTTCAAGCTGGAACTCCAGAGATCCACATCCGCTTCTTCTCACGCAAAGCTTGGCACGTGGGGGTTATGTTTCTCCTCATTTTAAACGGTTTTTTCATCGCTCTACTCGTACAGTGCGCAGTGTACGACTTGGACGACATCTACGAAGAATTCGGCCTTGGTCCTGCTGTTGTGGTGCCACTCCCGTTGCTGCTCAACACGTTCGTGCTCCAACAGCGGATGTTCCGGTACTTCGTCATGGTCTGTAGCATCCTCCGCGTGGACGCCAATACTTTAGGAGAAGTGGTGACTCACTTCAGTGAAATTGTGGAGCTCCGATCCGAGTTTGCCACTTCTCTGCTAGATTGTCTAAAGGAAGGGGACTACACACTCATCGACTTACGACGAGAGCTTCACGCTTACGATGCGAAACAAACTGGAGTCATCGAAGTGGATAAACTCCGTGGAGTTTTGTCTGCGTTTGGCTTTCGGTTGACCCGTTTCCGCTTCAATAGTGTCGCTATGCTGCTGTTTGAGCTCAATGGGACGAAGGTGGAGTACGGTCAACTGCTTCGACTGCTGCTGTTAGCTCAGAGCGAGCCTCCGAGTGAAAGTGGACTGTCATCGACTGTACGACGTCAACACCCGCTTCTACAGCGAAGCCAGACTTCTCTTGACGAAAGCGCAGTGCGAGCAAATCGACTGACGGGGCTGGCCAATCGACAGGTCCCGTTGATGCCTCAGCCAAGCTTGGGGTCGGAGCCGAGACCGAGCGACTTTGTCAACATGAGTACACCAGGTTTGCGTCGTCTTTCAGCTACTAGAGCGTCGGAGACCCAGCCGAACCGCTCACGTGCTCCGATGTTGGAGCGTCACCAGTTCGCTGGCTCCAGCTCACGAGCGCTCCATGACATGTACAACATTCGCAGGGGTTCGGACCCGCACATGGAGAGTGTACCTTCCGACACGGTGTACACAGTCCTGTAAGTTGGCTTTAGCGTAAACTATAAACTCGATCCTTTTGCTTCACTCGAACAATGCCACTTCTTGAATGACTTGAAGACTCAAAAACAGTGTTTTCTCCTTAGACGAGGCAATACCGGTGGTAAGTGATGGAACGAACGAGAAGAACCCTCTACGCTCGGAGTTGCCGTTTTCTTCGTAAATTTAGATGGCTTCGTTCGTAAGATCGAGAAAGTGTCAGGTGGTCGGTCTGGAACCAAATAGACCAGATCAGTTCGGCGTTATGGCAGTGGCGCTGAACATCCTACAAAATGATGCAAGAAGTCGCGCAGGAGATGCTACAAATGTCGAGGAGTACTTCGTAGTGCTGCACTTGGAGCCGAACAACTTGTGGAAGCGCCAGATAATACTGTACCCACGGTGATCTGGTAATGCGGAAGGTTTTACGGTTTCTGTGACGATATGAAAGTCTCTCCTCAGGGTTCCGATGGAGCAGATAAGTACACAAGCGAATTTGAGTTGTCGATCTACGGGTATGTGCTACACGACACAGTAATGGCTTAAAGCGGAAGTGACTCGTTCATACCTGACGGATGAGGTGCATTGTCACCCGAAATTCAGAACGAGTTCTCTATAATTTCAGCAGCCACGCGACTTACAGCATGAAATGTAGCGTAAGTTCGTCTTTCTCGCTCATAAACTCTTGACGTGAGCCGGACGTATCGTCCTCTACAATAGTACAAAAATACACAACTGGTCTCCATATTAGAAGTATCTGTCATCAAACTTTCCACACAAAGTCGCTCATTCACAAACTCCTTTCAGGCCTGGAAACGGACGAAGGCTGAACATCGCTCGCTTGTGCTCAAGTGCGTGGTAACAAAATTGAAACGGGTTCTCACGAACGCCATAGCAGATCGACACTTCTGCCCTCGAGACAATGGCACAGACCCGACGCTATGCTCATTCCCCAACCAACCGTCAAGATGGCAGGCGTCTCCCTTTTCCGAGTGGGTGAGGACGTGGAATTCTGGCGGGTTTTAGCTCATTTGAGCATTTTGGCGGCGTTTCTACTGCTTTTCGAGTTTTTCCTGCACTATGTGGAACGCCACCTTTCTCGGTATGACAAGTACTACCAAATGCTCCAGAAGGTGTACAGGGAACTCATGATCCTCGGCCTACTGAGTCTCATAGTGAAGATCCTCAAAGAGGTCGCGCCAATTGACGCGTACGGCAAAGCGATCATCGCCTTTCAGGTCGCAGATCTGATAATCTTCGGCTTCGCGATCTCTCTAGTTCTCCAGGCTTTGTGTATCTTCCTGCAGGTTGGGAGATACAGTAAATTCGCTTTCCAGGCAGAGCTGATGACCACTCGGGACCTTCTTGTTGACCTCCAGAAACAACAGACCCACTTTATCGGGAACTGGTCGCCAACGAAGACTTTCCTGTCGATTTATGGCGAAAGACCAGTCAGTAAAACTCTGACGAACAAGGAAATCGTGCGGTATCGCGCTCTCCGACACTTTTTCCTTCGGCGATTCGGTCTGCCGCAGCTTTTCCCGTTTTCCAGGTACATTCGACGCGCTCAAGCTCAACAACTTTCTCATATGATCCACGTGGAACCGACGATGTGGCTACTGGTTCTCGTTGTGGCGTGGGGGATCTGTGGCCTATTGAGCATCCTGGAAGGGGTTAAACTGGTGAAACTCCTCGTGATCTCCTCGTGGCTTTTAGTGTTTTTACATTGCTTGGTGCTGCTGTATCTGCGCTCGTGTGTCCGCCAAATCTTGGAAACTGCTGGGTACAGTGCTGATACCCACATTCTGTGTGCCAATTTGGCTGCTGTAGCCGACGAGGAAATTTCGGCCTGGGAGAGTGAGTCAGCTGAAAATGCTCTGGATATGATGCACCGAGTCCACGAAATGCAAGAAGAGGCGGAACACGAGCGGAACGACAAGGGATTCACGAGTTGGTGTAAACTTTTCACTTCCAGTAAAGCGGATAAAATTTTGAAATCTCCACGTCACGAAAATCCTGGACCGAATGATGTGAAAATCCGATTTTTCTCCTCGGAGTTCTGGCACGTCGTAGTGAAGCTGTTGCTGGCGTTGAATGGATTCTTCGTAGCGTTGTTTGTACAGTGCGCTTTGTACAATTTGGATGAAATCTCGCAGGAACTGGGGTTGATTATTGCCGCTACCGTTCCACTTCCGATGCTTCTGAACACGCTGGTACTGCAACAGTTTATCTTCCGAGATTTCACTTTGGTGTGCACTGTGCTTTGCCTTGATGCCAATGCGCTGGGAGACGTAACGAATCATTTCGTAGAGACTGTGGGGCTCCAGTCCCAATTTGCTGCCTCGGTTCTCCAGTGTTTAAAGGATGGAGGACTCACGATCGGGTATCTCGAGACGGTAGTGCGCTCTCACGACCTCAACAGCTCCGGGTTGATTGATATCGACAGTCTGAGAGCCATCATGGCGTCCGTCGGGTTCAGTTTGACGCAGTTTCGATTCCAAAGCGTTATCAAGTTGCTGTTTGACGTCAAGAGGGCCAAAGTTTCGTACATTCAACTTTTCCACCTTTTATTCCTCGTTCAACAAGATGGCGACGGCGGTGAAAGACGTTCGGGTTTCCCAGAATTCCAGCGGAGATCGACGTCTTTCGACGACAAACGCATCTCCAACTCGATTTCCGCTAATGACTTGAGCTCCATCCAGCAGTTTGCCTTACTGGCGCAGTCGAGTGTGGCTTCGGACCTAGCAAGCAGCGATTTTTCCTTCCTAAGAACAGTCTCCCCAACTTTACGGCGAGTCTCAATGTCCGGACAGAGTCGTCAGCAGCCTCCATCGAAAGTCGAGGACCAAATGAGGCGGTCGTTGATGCAGAGAAGTTACACAAACCAATTCACTGGTTCCACGTCGCGGGTGCTTCATTACATGTACAACATCCGCCAACTTGCTCGGTTCCAAGAAGAGTCGGCTCTCAGAGATTCCGCTGTCGTGTAAGAAAAAAAATATTGTAAATGTTCCTACAAACTCTTGAAAATATTTGTCTACTTTTTAGCCTTCATGAAGAAGAAATTCTCGTTTGCAACTAACATTCATTGTTTAAAGTTCCTTCTTCGTCGAAGGCTGATCGAAGACATTGAAAAAGTCGTAGAGCACTGCTGCCACTTCGTTTTGAGCCGGACACTTCTGCGTTTTCTTCTCCTGAGCGTTCCCAAGTGGAGCAAGTTGCGGGACGAGCTGCACTGCCCCAGCAGTATCAGTCGCAACTGCGACGTGTGAAGTTGCAACTCCCGTCCCCGTGGCAAACGCCACCAACCGAGCGAGATGCATAGCGAATGAAGACTTGCGCAGAACTGTCTCCCCCATGTTGACAACCGCCACGAGCGGGTCCCTCGTCCAGTGGCTGGCCAGATACGTGGCGAGTTCCGAGCAAAATTCGCAGTTCTCGCAGCAGTCTCGCGTGGATTTGTCAACGCAAAACGTCAAGACTCGACTCAACTGGTTCACGTCGTGGAAAGTCAACGATGTCGGCGCGTTGTTCGGGACGAAAATGCCTTCCGGTTTGAGCGTCAACTTCAACGTGATGACGAGTTGGTTCTTCTTGTCTCGAGCAGCGTCCAGCACGGCGACACTGACGATGCGTTGCAATTGCAACTGACGGTGCTGGATTTCACTGGGCGGTGGTGGGGACAGCAACGAAGCAGCAAAAGGCGTCGAGGCCAGTTTCCGAGGCAGATTTTTGTCCGAGTTCCGACCGATCAACTTGGTCATGAGACTTCGAATGGGAGAGGGGGTCGAGTGAGGGAGTTTGGATGTGGTGGTCATCGCGCAAGTTAAGGAATGAGGAAGCTATTGGCTGTCGCTGGGTTCATGCCCATGGGCTAGAAACACTTCGATTCGAAAGTGTCCTCTAAATTGGTGATGTGATGAGTGAAGGGGTATGTGGTTGGTGGCAAAAATGTGCAGAATACAACCAATGCAAATTTCTAAATGGACTGCTGCCACATGTTTGGCACAGACAGCCCTCCTACTCGAAACGCGCGATATGATGAGCTCTTCTTTGAGAATCTCCTGTGGCTGGCGTGCATGTACTCCGTGGTCCTTCTTTCATCAATGTATACGCCGAATTAATCGCTCCAAGTTAGGGCGATTACAAGACTTGACTGGTTCAAGACGCGAGATTAATCCAGCAAAATCTTGTATTACGCGTGATCGGAGACCACCGACAAGGTCATAAACTCGGTGTTGACGTATTTTCCTACTTTCAATCCTCACTTTTGCTTTTGCACTCGAACTGACCGACATGGCAGGCGGCTCCGTGTTCCAAGTAGGCGAAGACGTCGAACTCTACCAAGTGGTTGTGCTCTTCAACGCGCTGGCGATCTGTCTGCTCGTGTTTGAGACTGCGCTGCACCACTTGGAGCACCACCTTCTGGCCCACAACGACAAGTACCAGCACATGCTCAAGAAGGTCTACCGCGAGCTCATGATCCTTGGTTTACTGAGCTTCATCATCAAGCTCCTGACCGAAGTGGGCGGCATCGACGGCTACAGCGGCCTCATGTTGGCGTTCCAAGTGTCCGACCTCATCATCTTCATCCTCGCCATCACACTCGTGCTCCAAGCCATGAACGTGCTTCTGCTGCTGAATGGCTACAAGAAGCGAGCGGATCGAGCGGAGCTCATCACGACGCAGGACTTAATCGAAGCCGCAAATGCCTCAGAAACCACGTCAAGTTCGTGCGGTGGGGGTAAACAACCGAGTGACGAGCTGCTTAAGAAGGAGGTCGTTCAGCATCGACTGCTGCGTCGTCTCTTCCTCACTCGGTTCGGTCTTCCTCAGCTCTTCCCTTTCTCCAAGTATCTACGGCGTGCGCAGGCGAACAACATCGTGCACATGATTGAAGTGGAGCCGTCCATGTGGATTCTACTTCTAGGTATGGCATGGGCGTTCTCCGCCGTAGTACGGATCCTAGAAGACTTTGAAGTGGAGGTGCGCTATGAGCTCATTGAAACGTTGCTGGCGTTCGCTTGGGTGTTGGTAATGCTCCATCTCCTGGTGTTGTTCTACTTCCGCTTCTGCGTGCGTCGACTATTAGCCATCGCCGGTTACAGCAAAGACAAAGCCGTTCTAGCTGCAAACCTCAGTGCAATTGCAGACGAAGAAGCTCATGCGTGGCAGAATGAAGCTGCCGGTAGTGCGCTCGATGCTATGAACCGAATCCACGCGCAGCATGAAGAGATCGAACACGAGCGGAAGGCAGCGAGACGTGGTTTACTCAAGGCCGACATGGGCTTTCAACTCGTTGCGACCTGCTTCCGTAACATTCCCCGTGTCTTGTGCTGTAGAAAGCGCTCAACATCTCGAGCCACTGGAGTTTTGCCTGACACGCCGGACATTCGCTTGCCCTTGTTTTCACGGAAAGCGTGGCATGTGGTGGTCGTTTTCATGGCGATTCTCAACGGTTTCTTCGTTGCGCTGCTGGTTATGGGCGCCGTCTACAGCTTCGACGAGATCTACGACGAAGTTGGCATCTTCCCGGTCGTCCTGATCCCACTCCCACTCATTCTTAACGGCTTGTTCCTCCAGAAAAGCGTATTCCGCGACTTTGTACTGATCTCCAGTATCCTTCGTATTGACGCGGGTACGTTGGGGGAGGTGGTGGGGCATTTCAGTGAGATCGTGGAGCTGCGGTCCGAGTTCGCGACGTCGTTAATTCATTGTCTGAAGGAAAATGGTCACTCAATCAACGACTTGGACCGGGCGCTGCAGTCTCACGACAGAAAGAAGACGGGACTCATTGACGTCGACAAGCTTCGCGTTGTATTGGCTTCGTTCGGATTCCATTTGACTCGCTTTCGACTCAACAGTGTGGTTAAATTGCTGTTTGAGTTACAAGGGACGAGAGTCGAGTACGCTCAGTTGATTCAGCTAGTAACGCTGATCCAGCAAGAGAACGTGGAGGAAGGTTTCGCCGGTCTGCAGCGTACGATGACTTCGTTCGAAGATCTGGATCGACAGGGGTCGAATCGCCGGCATTTACCGCTACTGTCACAGTCCAGCCTCGCCCCAGAGCCTGGTCCAAGTGACTTTGTGTACGTAAGTGCTAGTTCACCTTCAATGCGACGGCTTCCCACGTTCGGATCAAGCACGGAGGAGACCAATGGGCGGCAGATTCTTTTGCAGCGTAGCGTGTCCAGGCAATTTGCGAGATCGAGTTCTCGGGTTCTCTATGGTGTGTACAACTTGGAATTTCCACAAGACTCGGCAGTGGAAAGCGTTCACAGCCAGCGATAAAAGGCACTAAAACCTGTGAACGGGACGCTGGCAGTTTCTAGCCGGCTGGGCGACAAGAAAGATCTCACGACGTTTCGTGTTTCCGTTGATAGGCGATCTGCGACGTGTGAGTGAAGCCAAATCTTAGATCTCACTTAGATTTCTTTTAGTGGCTGCCATCATAGTCGAGCGTTTGCCGTCCTCTCATTTTCTAATTCACTAAGGCCAGAAGACCCCAAAGCTTTCAAGATGCAGGCTCGAGTGCAGGCACTGGAGAAGGCCGCGTCGAGTTCCGACCTGGAATTAGGCGGTTTCCGGTCGAATCAGAGCTGGGAGAATATGAAGCAAGCCGACGGACTCAAAGACCGAGCCAGCACCATGCACAATCTGAAATATTACGGTAAAATACTCTCCAAACCTTGAAAATCTTTGATAAATTCCCTCTCTGACGCTTTCTACGTTGTAGGTGAGGAGCAAAAGCGTTTGTATCAGGAACTTCCCTTCCGAGTTCTTCCGGGAATGCGTCGTCGGTCCTTCCGTAGTGAACGGGACTTCCCCCAACTGCGTCCTCGTAGTTCCTGGGCCAATCTCTCTCGCCTCGTGAAGAAACATGGCGAGTATAAGCCGCTTCTGGAAGAAGAAGACGAGGAGTCCGAGCCAGGATACACGTATCCTCTGTTGCTGTCGTGCATGGTGGCAGTCATCAATGCCTTCCAATATGGCTACAACACGGCCGTGACAGGGGCGATGAACGCTGCTGTGGTGTTCCCTGGTCATTCCGATATGCTCTGGGCCCTTTGTGTCTCTGGTTTCGCTGTCGGCGGGCCGGTTGGCTCAATCGTTGGGGGACAACTAAGCGCTCAATTGGGTCGTAAGAAGACGATGCTGCTCAATTCCGGTCTTTTCCTCCTCTCCGGAGCTGTCATGGCGTTCGCAGTCAACATGTACATGCTGATTGCCGGTCGGTTCCTGGTCGGGATCGCGTCAGGTACAGCCACCGTCATCGTGCCGCTGTATCTGGGAGAACTGGCGCCTCCGAATCTCCGTGGAGCTCTGGGAACAACCTACCAATTGGCGATGGTGGTTGGTATCTTGGCTACAGACATCTTGGCGTTCGGCTTTGCAGGGGAATACACAGGCTGGACGCGTCCGGGATGGCGCTTGATGTTCGGCTTTGCTGGGATCCTTGGCCTGTTGCAGATCGCGTTGGCTCCTCTGCTGATCGAGAGTCCACGTTGGCTGCTGAACAATGACGACCCGAAGGAAGCGAAAGAGACTTTGAAACGTCTACGTCAGACAGACGACGTTTTTGGCGAGATTGAGAGCATTGAGGCTGCGAGTTTCAGCGAAACTGGGGATGTCCAAGGCGTTGGTGAAGTTCTACGTGATCGCAGTATCCGTTTGCCTCTGCTGGTGGCTGTGGTGCTGCAATTGGCCCAGCAATTGAGTGGAATTAACGCTGTGATGTTCTACGCCAGCTCGTTCTTCCAGAACGCCGGACTGGAGAACCCGCTCGTTGGTATCACACTCGTTTACATCGTCAATGTGCTTGCAACTATTGTGGCGCTTATGCTGATGGATTCAGCCGGTCGCCGGCCGTTGTTGATCTGGTCGGTGTTGGGAATGCTCGTGTCGAGTGGAATTCTGACCACGGGGCTGCTGGACGTGCTGCCGTTTGGCAGTCTCTTGAGCGTGGGCGGCGTCATGAGCTTCGTGTGGTTCTTTGAGATCGGGTTGGGGCCGATTCCGTGGCTCATCGCTGCAGAAATGTTCCCTCCGCGGTCGCGGACCTCAGCGACGTCCATTGCGACGATGGTCAACTGGTTGGGGCTCTTCATCATCGGGATCGTCTTCCCCACCATGCAAGAGGCTCTGGGCGACTTCATTTTCGTCCCGTTCGCTCTTCTGTTAGCTCTTGCGCTCGGATTTACACTGGAATACGTGCCGGAGACGAAGGGCAAGACTACCGACGAGATCCTTGAAGAGATGAACGCGAAATAACTGGAAACAGCTCAATGACGCGTAGAGAGGAAGGATACTCAGACTTTACTACCATTCAATTGCAGTTTTATCTCGTTTTACTCACAGTCGAGGACGATTCGGCCGCGTAATTTACCTTCGTGCATGCGTTGGAACACGTCGGGCAAGTTCTTGAGCGGTTCGACCGTGTATGAGCTCTTGACTTGGCCGTCAGCAGCCAAATCAATCGCCTCGATGGCGTCCTGACGGCTGCCAACGTAGGAACCGACAATACGGAACTCCAGCGGGATCAAAGGCTCAACCGGAGCCACGACGGCCGTGTCCTTAGGGACGCCCACCGCCACCAACGTACCACGAGGACGCAGGAACATGAGCGGATCCTTGTACGCGTCCTTGGAGCCAGCCACCACTATAGTCGCGTGAGCTCCGCGCCCGCCTGTCGCGGCTCGAACCTGCTCGATCACATTACCCTCCTTGAAATCGATGAAGCTCTTGATGCCGTACGACTCGATCAACTTGCGCTTGTCATCGCCCGTGTCGATTGCAACCACCTTGTAGCCCATGGCACGAGCGTACTGACACGCGAGATGACCAAGACCGCCGCCGGCTCCCGGAATCGCCACGTACTCGCCCGGCGACCCGCCGATCTGCTTGAGCGCCTTGTACACCGTCATACCGGCGCACAAGATAGGGGCAGCAGACGCCAAGTTCAGTGTCTTGGGGATCGGCGTCACGTGGTCGGCGAACGACACGCACCACTGCTGGAAAGTGCCGTGGCAAGTGAGACCGTGCACGCCTGCCTCCCCACACGTCGTCTCGTAGCCCTTGCGGCAGTCCTCGCACCCCAGACACGTGTGCGCGAGCCATTTGACACCGACAGCGTCGCCCACTTTGAGCTTCGTCTTGGTGTTGGCACCGATTGCGGCAACGTACCCGGCGCCTTCGTGGCCGCCGATCATCGGGAACTGCTTGGGCAACGGAGGGCCTAAACCTTCCCAGACCGACAGATCTGAATGACACACGCCCGTGTACGCAATACGGACAAGCACCTCGCCCGTTTTCAGGTCTTGAGGCTGCACGACAGGCCAGTCCTCACGCACCTGGAGCGGTGAGTTGTCGGCTTCGTACATCACGGCGGTCTGCGTCTTAGGGATGTCATAGCACGACTGGGACTGCACTGCGAACGATCTAGCACCTCCGACAAACGGGTTGTGAGATAGCTGGACAGCACGTTTGGCTGGTTTTGTTAAGCGAGGGATGACGCGAAACATCCAGATAGGGGGTTCTTGCGGGTGGAGAGAGAAAATCGACAATGAAGCTTCTTTGGTGACGCTCGTCCGACCAGGGGGCAGCAATTGTTGGCGCACTCAACGGTTGGATACACCCGATCCGCAGCATGTAAAGTGCAGAGTGCGTGGTAGATTGGGGGTCGCAGCGGTTCTGCTTGGGCTTTGGATCACCGGATTTGACCCCTTCAAGTTGAAGAACACGTGGCGCTGACATTCATTACCAAGACTTGATCCTTCAACATAACTTCAACGAGAGCTGGTGGGCACACACAGAAGGCAGCAGCCTGGATCTAGGGGTGCACGTGCCATCGAGAATAGCAATAGAGGAACACTGGCAAAGCAGCAGTTTGATATTCTCCACTCCTCTTCAACTTACACCACGCAGAAGTTTCAGGTTTTACAGAACGCTCTTACTCGCAGTCCAGCACGGTACGACCGAACAGCGTGCCGGCTTTCATCCGCTTGAAAACGTCGGGCAGGTTTGTGAGTGGTTCGACGTTGTAGAAGGTCTCCACTGCTCCATCGGCCGCAAGGTTCACCGTCTCGATAGAGTCCTGACGATTGCCCACGTTAGTGCCGATGATACGGTGCGCAAAAGCAACCGTCGGCTCAATAGGCATTGGCAGGATGCCTCCCTTGGGTACGCCCACCATCAGAACGGTGCCGTGCGGGCGAATGTACTGCAGTGCGTCCTTGTACGAAGACTCACTGTCGGAAACAACGCACGCGCAATGGGCTCCGCGTCCCGTGATCGCCTTCACCTGTTCGATCACGTCGCCATCCTTGAAATCGATGAAATGCTTAACGCCGTAGCCCTCAAGAAGCTTACGCTTATCGTCTCCTGAATCGATAGCAATGACCTTGTAGCCCATTGCCTTGGCATATTGGCAAGCGAGATGGCCGAGACCACCACCGGCGCCTGGAATCACGACGTACTCGCCAGGAGCTCCACCGATCTCCTTCAGCGCCGAGTACACGGTGACGCCGGCACACAGCAGAGGCGCAGCAGCAGCCATGTCGTAGCCCTTGGGGATGGGAGTGACGTGGTCCGCGTACGACACACACCACTGCTGGAATGAGCCGTCGACGGTGTATCCGTGCATGATGACGCTCTCGCAGGTGGTTTCGTGGCCCTTGCGGCAGTCCTCGCAGCCGAGGCACGAGTGCGCCAGCCACTTGACGCCGACCGGATCTCCAACCTTGAGGTTGGTCGTGGTGTTCTCAGCGATTGCAGCCACGTAGCCGGTGCCTTCGTGGCCACCGACGAGCGGCATCTTCTTACCGACGGGAGCACCTCCGCCCTCCCAGATGATCACGTCCGAGTGGCAGACACCGCTGTACGCCATGCGAACCAGGATCTCGCCCGGCTTGAGGTCTTTAGGCTGTACAACCGGCCAGTCCGTGCGGACTTGGAGCGGAGCGCCCTCCGACTCGTACATGATGGCAGTCTGCGTCTCGGGGATGTCGTAGTGCGTCTGCGACTGCACCGAGAAGTGCCGCCATTGGTTCGAGCCACAGCCGCACTGGCACTGCAGGCCGTGGCTGCCCACGGATCCGACGAACGACTTGGTCGCAAGCTGCGCCACACGTCTGGAAGGTTGGGCGAGACGGGAAACTGCGCGAAGCATTGTACAGTGAACTGGCAGATTGAAAAGTGAGAGCACAGAGGATCAGCAAAGGAAGTGGATCCCTGCAGGACCTCGCAGAGAATCGACACGCGGGAAATCTCGCCAGATGAGGGTTTCCTTCGCGTCGTTTTCTGCGCGTAAGGGGCGAAGGTCTCTTTGTTGTAAGTTGTCGAGGGTCGAAGCTGGCCGTGAACAAGTCGTGCGTGGCAGGTCAAGACAACTTCAACTTGGCGCATACAAAATGCTATACATTTCGCGTGGCTCTTGCACCGTGTCACCATTACCTGGTTCATCCACGCGCACATGATGCTCAAAACGGGTCGCCGCAATAGCAGCCACGGGGGTTTCTTGATACAGCAGCGACGGTCGAATACTTGTGCAGGATCACCACTTCACGTACATGTATGATAAGCTGGTTTCATTTTCTTTATCTTCTCCACGTCACTATTCTCCTCTACAACTCAACACTTACTCGCAGTCCAGCACAACGCGGCTGCGGAGCTGGCCGGCGATCATACGTTTAAACACGTCCGGCAGGTTCGTGAGCGGCTCCACGGTGTACGTGGTCTTGACGTGGCCCTCGGCCACCATGTCCAGAGCCTCGATGGCGTCCTGGCGACTAGCGACGTACGAGCCCACGATGCGGAACTCCAACGGAATGATCAGGCCAACCGGAGCAACGATAGCAGCTCCAGTTGGAACACCAACAGCGACGAGCGTGCCGTGCGGACGCAGGAACATCAACGCGTTCTCGTAGGCGGCGCTCGAATCGGCCACTACAATAGTAGCGTGACCGCCGCGGCCGCCGGTCGCGGCACGGACCTGCTCGATCACATTACCCTCCTTGAAATCGATGAAGTCCTTAATGCCGTACGATGCAATAAGCGCGCGCTTGTCATCGCCAGTGTCGATAGCAATCACCTTGTAGCCCATGGCGCGAGCGTACTGACACGCGAGGTGACCAAGACCGCCGCCGGCGCCCGGAATCACCACGTACTCGCCCGGCGACCCGCCGATCTGCTTGAGCGCCTTGTACACCGTCATGCCAGCACACAGAATCGGAGCGGCAGCAGCCAAGTCCAGACCCGACGGGATCGGCGTCACGTGGTCGGCGAACGACACGCACCACTGCTGGAAAGTGCCGTGGCAAGTCAGGCCGTGCACGCCCGCCGAGGCGCACGTGGTCTCATGGCCCTTGCGGCAGTCCTCGCAACCCAAACAAGTGTGTGCGAGCCACTTGACGCCGACAGCGTCACCGATCTTGAGGTTGGTGCGCGTGTGCTCGCCAATGGCAGCAATGTAGCCGGCACCCTCGTGGCCAGCAACCATCGGGAACGGCTTGGGCAGAGGAGGCCCCTCGCCTTCCCAAACGGACAAGTCCGAGTGGCACACACCCGTGTAGGCGATGCGGATGAGAACCTCGCCAGGTTTGAGATCCTCGGGCTGCACAACGGGCCAGTCCTCACGCACCTGGAGCGGCGCATTGTTGGCCTCGTACATGACGGCGGTCTGCGTCTTGGGGATGCTGTAGCTGTCCTGCGGCTTCATAGTGGCTTGCTCGAGAGCTGGTGAATTCACGAATGAGGCCATCGCCCGTCACAACTGCGGCAAAGGCCAACGAATGGAGCTTACAGACTGCAAGTTACAGTACCCGTGTAGGAAAAGAGACGTTCGGGCGTCGTGCTTGGATAGGATCAGCAGATGTGCTGCGGTACCTCGCATGGAACGGCAGATGGCTTCGTGACCTTCACCCCACATCATGTGTTGGGGCACATGTTGCCGCACGCGTGCTGCATGAAGCGAAAGCCATCTGCGTGCTGTTGAGCCCCAGCATTTGCACCGAGGAATACAGGTAGACAGCATTCCCCAATATATCAGACTCTGGAATTGACCGTGAACAAGAGCTGTGTCTTTCGTTCGCGTTCGCAGCTGTGTCGCGCCGCTACCGTTGAGCCGAGCCGTTTGGCGCAAGGAAACCCTCCTCAGAGCAAGCAACACATCATATTCAGTAGGCGGTCCGTTTGCTTGATGAAGGAGAAGACGGGCCCGGCAAATCCTGTCGTGTCAGCTCGATGGCATCACGCTGGAAGGTCGAGATGAACCGCTCAAGTTGAGCGGCTCAAGGCTTGAGTCAAGCACTCCTTGTCCTTTCAGGATGGTGCGAAGTAAATATTTCGACGGATATGTATAATACATGTACATGTATTATCTATCCTGCTTCACTGAAAGAGCCCTCAAGGAAACCCGATTTGTAAAGAGTTGCAACGTGCAGTGCTGTGCCAGTACATGTACATTCGAAGCTGAAGACTGTGGACGAAGAATGCAAAGCGGACAGGCATTTCGACAACGTTGTAGGAGAGGCTCTGTATGTTGTATGATAGTGCAGTACGTGTAGAGTATGCCACAAGGAAGGTCTTCTGAGCGAGGAGGTCGACACCAGGAATCGAGAGGATGTCAAGCAGATTATGATAACGAGCTGGCAATGCCAAGCCTTGACACAAGGCCATAAATGCATCCCTGGTACGGTACAATACACCACGTAGGTACAGCATCGAAATGTACCTACAGCACCGAAACTGATCAATTTGACCTTAGTTCAAGTCAAAAACTCTACATGTAGATGTCCCAGCGTGTCTAAAGCATTCACGCTTTGCAAGCACCGTTTGCGAAGCGTGAATATCCTTAATTGGCTCAATACTTCACGCAGGTCGACTTCAGAATCGAAGTCGAAGCTCGGATTGATGTCTGTTTGCTTTCGCCTTGATGTCAGCCGACCTTTATCCAGAAAAAAGAACCACGCAAAGTATCGAAATACTCAGGTATCTGAAATTAAAGATACCTTGAATAGCTGCTACGTATTTGTATTTGGAAATGCAATGAAATTGACCTGATCCAAAACCGTATACGTTATTAAAATCACAACAAGATACTATATCGCAGGTTCCAGGAAGATGAGACATCATGGGATGTTTACGGCTACATGGCAGTTCCATTCAGAGCAATGCAGTTTCGATCTCACTTCAGTTTTGGCCTCAGGGTCTCTACAGGTGAACAGGACGGCAGCGCAATGGCGAAGAACATCGACGACGACGACGATGGCGAGCAGGATCTGGCCGCAGTGAGAGCAGCGCTACAGTCTGCCACTGCAACACCAACCGGAAGCAATAACAACAAAGGTCAGAAGGCCACAGCAGCGAATGCCGCAGCAGATCAGCCCCTGAGTCCGCTGTCTTCTGAGATTCTGATGCTGCGCGAGTTGGAGCTGGCGCCCGTCATGATGTACCCGCAGCAGGTGTCACGCGCCACGGAGATCCGCTTGTTCCTCTCGCGCATCGAGTTCATCGGCATCCACGAGGTCATTGAACGTGAGGAAGGCGTCGTTTACTTCGTGCTGGACGTGTACCGCTACCGTCAGCAAAGGGGGCTCCCATCCACTCGCAGCAAGCTCCGCAAGTTGTCTACAGGTCATCCGATGCCTTACAAGAGAATGGCAGGCCTCGAGCCCGAGGACAGAGGCCCCGACTACCAGATTGAGCAGCGCTACTCGAGTTTCGCGAGGCTGCGCTCCAACGTGGCGCACATCGCGCGCAAGCATCACCCCAAGTGCAAGTCGTGCGCGTACTGCTCTGGTCTGCTGGATTTCCTGCATGTGATGCCGTGCAAACCTAGTCTCAAGGTCAAGTTCACGACCACCACGGAGGAACGCAAGCACATTCTGAGTGCGTTTATCAACGAGCTGCTCTACGTGGCTCGCGAGGACTACACGTCCTGCCCGAGGTCGTTGCGTGGGTACCACATCATCCCAGCGCTCGTCAAGCGTTTCCTGTCGGAGCAGACTGGCGAGTCGTTTTTCTCGTGAGAACAGGCCAGCGACTGCAGCGCACCCGATGGAAGAATTGGATATCTAGTAAATATTTGCTGTCGAGAAGGAAGAGCGAGGTGTATGCAGAACTCGCCAAGTCCATTTTGATATTTAAAACAATATTTTTGCCTTCAAAATTAAAACAATATATTGTTTATTTTTAAACGCTATAAAAAGTCAAGGGGTTAACCCATGTATCAGCAATATCAATTATTATTTCCAATCTTCAGACCATAATTGTAGTGTGTCGCACACCATTTCTCTTCCGCCGTTCTGATTGGCGCAATGCCACGGCGTTTCCGGCTCGTGATTCACTTCATGTCTTTGGTGCCACTCTAAGATTCGACTGGTTCGATGGCTCTCCCGACGGCGGCGGACGGCAGCCGCAAGCGCTCGGCGGGGCCCCGCTCCCCGCGCAACAGCAGCTACGGCACAGGCGTCTTCTGCGAGTCCAAGCGCGCGGACGAAGCAGAGACAGAGGAACCGGAGGACGACGCCAAGGACAACGACTTTTTCCTGCGCAGAGGTGCGCGCCAGCTGCAGACGCAGTCGCTACGTCTACGCCGCAACGTGGCGTGCACCTTCGTGGTGGGTATGGGCATTGCGGTGCTGCTGCTCATGGCCTACGTGCACCAGGAGCGCAGTCAGAGCCTACGCGTACAGACAAAAGAGCCCACGACCCGCTTGGAATTGCTGAACCAGGTGCTACAGCAGCTTCCAGAGCTCCCGACGCTCGAGAAGAGAGTGTCGGTCAATGGACGGCTCGACACCAGCATCACAGTGGCCGAGAAGCTCGTGGACAACGGCCCTATCGCGTTCTACACGCGCGCGTACGAGGGCAGCGTGCCTGGCCCCATGCTGGTCTTGAAGCCGGGGGACGTGCTGAACATCCACTTGACGAATAATTTGGGCCCCAATGTGGCAGGAGAATGGACGCCCAACACGATGCACGAGCCTAATAACACCAATCTGCACTTCCACGGCATGCACGTGGACCCGACAGGCACAGAGGACAATGTGTTCCGTATCGTAGCTCCCGGGGAGAGCGCAGACACGCACCTGCACGTGCCGCTGAACCACCCGAGAGGACTGTTCCACTACCATCCGCATTTCCACGGGTCGGTGTTTCTGCAGATGGGGGGAGGCATGGTGGGCCCCATTGTAGTGGAGGACGACCCTGAGACCGTCCCGGCAGAGTACGCGGCCATCAAGCAGAAGCACGTCGTGGTGCTGCAGGAGTTCAAGTTCAGTGGAGGCATGATGACTTCGTTGACGGACGCAGCCAAGGCTTCGCGCAGTACACTGGACATGCAGCTTACATACACGGGCAAAGCGAAGCTGGACGCGCAGGTTCGTAAGCTTTATCCGGACGTTCAGGAGATTGAACGCCCCGTCAGGAACGCGAAGATGTCGAAGGAACTGCTGGAGGAAATGGACTCGTCCGAGGATAAGCCCCAGATCCCGCCCATTGCGCAGTATTTCTCCGTCAATGGTGAGTACCTGCCCAAGATCGAGGTGCGTCCGCACGAAAACGTCCTGCTTCGAATGCTGCATGCCGGTGGCACCGCCTCATTGGAAGTGCAGGTGCCCGGTTGCTCCATTATGCTGGCTGCCAGTGATGGTCTTTACATGCCGAAGCCGCGCCCAATGGAGACCGTGATCCTGTTGCCTGGCGCACGTGTTGACGTTGTGCTTAACTGCGAACCAACTGCGGACGGTGGCCCCGAAGAACTGCGCCCCATTCAATCTGTCAAAGACCCCAAGCTTCACAACTTTATGGGCAACCACTCGGATCTGTACTCGGGAGTCCTGGCGTTCGTCCATGTGCAGGGTGAGTCGCTGGATGAGCCCCTTATCACAGCTGTACCTCCACCTCCAGAGCTTTACGGACCGTCGAAGAGCTTGCTCGATTTGTCTGCCGAGGACCGTGCGGGAATGGATCCGCTGCCGTTCGAGTTCGAGTTCACCATGGGCGATCCGGTCATGAAGGACGGCTTCTACTACAAGCCGTACTACATCAACCACGCGCTCTTCGACGGCACCAGCATCCGCACGATGATGCTTGGTCGCGTGCAGGAGTGGGTCGTCATCAACAGGAGGGACGAGAGCGGCGAAGTGACACTGAAGAACCACCCGTTCCACCTGCACACGAACGCCTTCCAGATCGTGGACATGAGTCACGGACATGGCGTCGACTACGAGATCGGCGACTGGCGCGACGTCATTTCCGTGCCCACACCCGGCAACGTGACCATCCGTTTCCGACCTGAAGATTACACGGGGATCGTGGCTGCTCACTGCCATATCCTCGGTCACTCGGATGCTGGTATGATCGCTGGGGTGGACATGATCTCTGGAGACTAAATTGTGGATAAATAAGTGTCTCCTATAGGTCCCGTCGTAGCGCTTTGGCTCGCTCTAAGATGTGCGACGCGATGCCAGCCCGTCTCGCTGTCTCAATAGCGAAGCTGTCACTAGCGATGCCGTCTTTCAGCACGTAATGAAATGTTAACATGTCTTCAGCGTTCTCGCCTTGTTGCTGGTAGAAATGATACTCCAACTGCTTTGTCTGGCATTTGTCCCCCAGACGAGCTTGGAGCTTCTCAATCGCTGCAGTTAAGTGCGTCGCAAACATCGCATGGCATCTGATGGTCTTCGTGAGGTACATCATCTGGGCCACCGCCACAGCTTCGGCGTAGAGAGCTGCCATGCCGAAGCCAATTTCGTCCACTAGAACAAGCGAATTCTTCGTGGCGTGGCGTGAAATGGAGCCCAGTGTTAGCAGTTCTTGAGCGCTTGGAGAAGAACCACGATACTGAGGCGTTGTGCGATGCATGAGCGTGTAGATCCCATCAAATATCGATAACCGCACGCTTGCAGCAGGAACAAAAGAGCCGATCTGAGCGAGGATCACCATGAGTGCACACATCCTTAGTAAACTTGTCTTGCCTCCCATGTTGGGGCCTGACACAACTACCAAGCACCCAGGAGATTCTCCGGAACTTGACATTTCCACTGAGTTGCTAATGTATGAAGTTCCGTTCAGCAGCATCTCAATAATCGGATGGCGTCCTTCGATGATCTCCAATGTGGTGTAGCCATCGTCCACAAACTCAGGGCGACTATAGTTTGGGAAGCTCTGGGCTACAGTCGCCAGCGAGCACAGGGCGTCAAAGTTTGCCAGAATGTCGACACAGGTCATCCCCAATACGTAAACTTGCGCATCGACTTTCGTGACAAATTGCCTCCAGATTGAGCGAATCAGTTGCTCTTTTTGTTCCTTCACGTACTCTTCTTGGATGTGGAGCTGGATAATCTGTTTCGGATGAAATCGCACGAGTTTCTTGGTGGAATTCACGACCAGCCATCCTTCCGGCACTCTCTGAAGATCCGAGCGATTGACTTCAATCAAGTGGTGGATGTCACTCAGCGAGCCTCCTCGAAAAGTAGCGTATTCCAGCAACGGGTTCTTGAGAATTCCTCTACAAGTGGCTAGCACTGCGTCATATTCACGAGCAAGTGTCTCGAGCTCTCGTGTGAATGCTCGATACTTTCGAGCTTGGGTGGGCTCTCTGCACAGGAGCTTCTCAACTGCATTCTCGACATCATTACGTCTCGCACATTTGACATTCATTTCATCAAGGAGATCCGTGAGACGCGTTTGTAACAATGGGTATCCCTCCAGAAGACGTTCCAGAGTGGATTGCTCTTCAGCTGAGCAAAACTCGTCTGGATGTGACGCGAATGTTGTCCTGAGCGCTTTGACGTTCCCTTCAAGGTCCTGCAAAATTTGAAGCGCACCTACAGCTTGGCTTGGAGTCGCCTTTCCGAGATGAATCTGCTGCAGATACTTCAGAAGGTGCTTGCTACGAGGTAAGACCACAGTCGTCAGTTCTTCATACGCAAGGCGGTGTGGTAGCGACTCCATCGATAATGATCCGGCTGGAAATGTCAGGCTTTCAATCGCTCTTTGACGTGTCATGATGTCTGGAATCGACGTAAGTGGGGTTTGTATCCAATCGCGTAGCTTTCTTGCTCCAGCATTGGTTTTCGTGTGATTGAGGATAGACAGCAGAGAGCCTACGCTGCGTTTGGTCGTCTAAAAAGGCATTGCACAATGAGAATGGGTAGAGAAAAAAACAAAAACTATATACTTACCGAGTTGACGAAGAGATCGAGATCGCGATGGGCTTCAGTGGGTAGATGGAATCGTCCCGAGAATGCTGATGTGATGGCGGATAAGCTTGTATAGTTTGGTGCGACAAGCGTTTGCACCATATCAAGTGAAGATAGATACTGCCACATCGCTCCGAAGCAACACGTGCACAGCTTCGACAGACTTGGGTTAGCGACCACACCAGCGTACTCGGTCTCGGCTTCGTGAAAAACGCGAGTAAAAGTCTCCTTAGCGAAAGCGTAGTCAAAATACTCGTTCGGCACTCGTTCCACGCGAATACAGGATTGTAGATCGTCCGTAGTAGAAGACTCATTCGAGAGGGTAACGAAGCTCTCCAATAATTGCTCCGTGTATGCACTGAGTCGCCCTGAAGGTAATACAAACTCAACTGGGTCTAGCGTTTCCAATGTACTTTGCAAACGTTGCCGCCTTCCGTCTAATTTTCAAGTCAAACAATGTCAGTATGTACACATAATTCAGCCACAGATAACGCAATTCTTAACAAGCCGCACCGTCCTCAAATTCATCAAACTTGGTCTCTCCTGTATGCACGTCGTGTAAGAAGATGCCAATCTGTACATCTTCGGAGAACACCTAGGAAAACACAGTGCCACCAGCTCATACTTAGCTAACTACGGCATTAAAGACGCTGAAAACACGGTACCTGGCTTCTCTGCTTTTCTTCATCCATCTCATGCAGCGACTGGGAGAAAAATGGCTTTGAATGGATTGTTGCTTCCACAATACAAGCAATAAACCTCGGACACGTCCGTTCCTCCTCGTCGCTGCCGTCTCCGCTACCTTCCGGCTCTGGGATCGTGGCCCGCGTGTAAATCTCCGCTACGCATCTGCACCACAGTTCTGTCAGCACTCATTCAGCACACTATACCAGCTTTTATTTACCGTTCAAGAGGTTTACGTTGTATCCCTGGAACTTTGGTAGCAGCTCGCATGGCGACCGAGTCCACCTGCTTCACGACGCCAACCTTGAACCCAGCATGGACTAACCGCCGAGCATGAAACATTGTCCGATGTACCGGTACTGACGCCTCCAGGAAATTCTTGTGCTGCTGAGCTCGAATGCCCAGCACCGCCGCAGCATTCTTCATGACCGCAATCAGTACCCGTGTATCACATACAAACACTCCAACATTAAAGGATATGGGTATCCTACCTCTGCGTCTTTGTCAAAAATCCGCATGCGATAACCGCATTCGAACAACAGCAGCGTATCCGGATGGTTCTTTCGTAGCTTCACGACTTGCTTCTCCATGACTGTTAGAGAGGAAGCAGTTGCGCTCTTCGTGGGTTTCTCTGTCCTGACGTCTCGCTGCTTCCGCTTGCGAGACCGAACGCTAGTTAACACAGACGCGTCATGGCGAATTCTCGACGGAGACGCACACGGGTCCGTTGCGCAAAAGTACTTCGATTGCCGCATTCCAAAATGGCGAGTTTTAACTGTGGCTGTGCTCTGATTGGTTCGTGTCGCAGTTTACGCGCTATAGATACCGATATTCGAACCGGTGTCGACCTGTCTTTTTCGCTTCAACTCGGACAGGGTTTCTCACAATTGAAATTGCGCCGGACCGAGCACAACTAAAGGCAACTGAAAAGCATGGGACCCAACTACACCAGCGAAGATATCGACGAGCCGCGCCGCAGTTTAGACGCGGAGCTGGGGCGCCGCCTCTCGCAGCTCTCAGACAGCGCTAAGTTCGCTGTGAGCCTCAACCAGCTGCAGCGCGTGGCCATCCGCGGCATGTACGACAGCCCCGAGAATGACGGCGCCACCATGTACGTGGTGGATGTGTACTTGCAGCGGGCGCAGCAAGGGCTTCCCACCTCCAAGGCCAATGAGAGCGTGCGCGCACGTAAGCGGCGGCTGCTGCACGAGCAAGATGTTGAGCGTCCTGAATGTCAAGTGCAGCACCGCTACTCGGACTTCCGTGCGTTGCGCGAGAAGATTTTTGAGGTTGTGGATGTGAAGGACGACCAGATGCACCCGGTATGGTGCTCGTACTGTAACCGCGTACTGTGGCTCATGATGTACGGTGGTTTTCCGTCGCGCTTCCCGAACCGAGGTGTCGTCGCGACCTACACCGGATGGCACAGCTTGCTGACCCACAGCCGCCAACACAAGCTGGAGCGATTTATCAACGAGCTCTTGGCAGCCGCCAAGGACGAGTCCTATCGTCACGGGAATACGCAGTGCCAACGCTTTGTTACGGTATCGCAACTCCTACAGACCTTCTTACTGGAGCCTCATGGACAAGCGTTGTCATGGTGTTGATTGCGGTAGGCATGGTGAACATCGACGTATTGGTACATGTAGTAAAGCAGTTAATAAACAGTGTGTACCCGCTTGCGACAAGATCGAAAGCGCCATCCCCGTTGCGGCGTCTCTTTAGCGAAGTTGGGTTGAAACTTTTGATCGTTCCAGCCTCCTGTCACAGGACTCCTGTGCTCTGGTGAGCCATCAGCGGTGGCTCTGGGAGGAGGACGTGGAAGCCTGTGGCGCTGGGCAATTTGGTCATCTGACCGCTGCCATCACAGCCGACGCAACAAGTGTTTGCTCACGAGTGAGGGTCTCGATTGCGCCTTGTCAAACGAGCAGTCAGCAATCCAGCGTCGGACTATACCGGTTGAGTACCCGGTATTTACTTTTGTAGGTGAAGCTGAGATGAGCTCTAGCTTGCAAACTTTAAGGTTTGAACAATCCTAAAATTTGCTAATCGAACACTGACGTTCCGCCCTCCTGGCTCATTATCAGAAGCACCAAGATGAGACTCGAAGCAAACGCGCACGCCCCCACCACTACCAGCGACGACACAGAGCGCCGCAGCCTGGACGTAGACTTGGATCGTCGCCTTTCGCAGCTCTCCAGCAGCGCTAAATGCGCCGTATCACTGAACCAAATTAGCCACGTGGCCATCCGAGGCGTTTACAATCGCGAGGTGCAAGGCGCCCCCGTGACCGTCTACGTGGTGGACGTCTTCCTTCTCGGAGTGCAGAAGGGTCTCCCTAAGGCCTCAGTGCTGGACAACAAGAAGTTCACGTGGCATCAGATCCCCAACAAAGAGAGCAGCCGTCCCGAGTACCAGGTGGAGCACCGCTACTCTTCCTTCAGGCTGCTGCGACAGCGCGTCTTGGACGTGGTGAGCGCAACCCAGACCGAGAACGATCAGCACCCGCAATGGTGTGCCTACTGTGGCCGCGTGCTGTGGTTGGTTACGGCTGGGGAGTTCCCCTCGCGCTACCCGAACAAAGGCGCCGTGGCGGTCTACACGGGATGGCGGCATCTGCTCGTGCACTCAAGGAAGCATGGCTTGGAGAAGTTCGTTAACGAACTGCTAGCTGCGGCGAAAGATGTGTCGTACCGCTACACCGCAATTCAATGTGAGCGCTACGCGACGGTGTCTGGCCTTCTGAACAACTTCCTCAGCGACCTGCCTGTAAGTTCGACCGCGTTGGGTTGCTGCTAGGTTTTGGCGCAGTACGAGTGCTGTAACGCAGCCTATTCATTGGGAATCGTCGATTTCCGAACCGAACACCAAGTGCTGCGGCGTAGTCAGATAGACTAACTCGAATGTATCGCCGATAATGTTACTTTCCCTTATATTTACCTGGCTTGGGACAAGCTGGAGCAGCGAACTCTTGCGGCAACTGCGGAACTTGTTGGGCCACAGCCTGTGCGGTGAACACTGGACTGTACAAACGGCTACACGCCTTGCCGGCAGCAGTGCTGCTTCTCCGAACCGCAAGCGAACGAGTGGTTCTGAAGCAGCAGTCAAGCCGCAATCATAAGAATTTGTATTCGTCCGTGAAGATGACTCCACCGGGAAAATGAAAGCCGGCTGTGGCTTTGAAGCACGCTGGCGTTGAAGATCAGAGCTGATACAATCTCGATGTCCAGAACGTCTGCAGCGCGAGCCTCCGACAACCTTGTCTGGTTGCTTCCAGGCCATCGCACTCGCAGGACTCCACGGCAGCAAGTGCGATGAAATTGTACGTGTGTGCATCATGCTAAACTTGGCGATCTTTTCGTGATTGGAGCGACAGGGACGCTGCCATCGTAATCAACCTGCGACAGGGCGTAATGACACCCATCATGTGTGCCACACAGCGCTCGACATTTGCACAGCCCTTACTTTATCGAGAAGTTACAGTAGATCAGCATCTTAGCAAAACTTAACCATATCATGCTTTTACAATCTCAATAGTTACAGGCGCTCATCTGTACGCCATTTAACTGTTTCAGCTTCAACTGACACGAAATACGGGAGCAATCATTTGCGAATTCGCGTTGGACCGTCACCACCGCTTCCACCTGGACAGTTAAGAATGAGCCTTCGCCTACCACCCAAGTTCGACGCTAACGTCGACACGATTCGCCAAGATGCTTCGCCGCCCGAGCTGAGCCCAAGCAGGAGCCCTATCCGCCGACTCTCGCAGTTGTCGACTATAGCCAAGTCGGCCATGTTGCTCAACGAAATCTACCGCGTCGAGATCAGCACCTCGTACGAGAGCAACGGAGCCACCATTTACGTTGTCAATGTGTTCCTTCGCACCACGCAGAAGGGCTTGCCGACGCTAGAGACGCTGGACCAACGCCGGTGTCGCCTGCGGCGGGAGAACAAGAGCCAAACACCCGACTACCAGGTCGAGCACAGGTACTCGGACTTCCGCGCCATGGTCAAGAGTGTTTCTGATGTGGTGAACGACCACGACCACTTCCGCTTCTGCGCTTACTGCAGTAGGGTGGGCACGACGGAGTCCGCCGCGGGATTTCCGCCTCGAGTACCAAACCGCGGCCTGCTTGCAGCTGGATGGCGCCAATTGGTGACGCGGATCCGAAAGCACCGACTGGAGCGCTTCATGAACCAGTTTTTAAAGGCTTCAAAGGATATGTCGTACCGTTCTAGCGCTAGCTCTCACTGCGGGCGCTTCGTCATCGTCTCCCAGATTTTGAACAGCTTCCTCACACCTCGTGGAGGGGCTAGGATGACCATTGCTGATGCCGCAGTGGGGGAATCCTCGCGCTGTGTATTGGGTCGCTTGACCACAGTTTAAGGCCCAGCCACTTACACGTATATGTTTACTTTGGTTAAAAATGAAGAGTCCATGTCTCACAAATGTACATGTAGTCCTTTGTCGAGCATGTCTGGCCGACAGCAGTTGCGCCGGGACCATTCCATGCCACCGACATTGCCGCCGCCCGTGTTCATCGTATCAAAACTTGGTGGCCGGGCTCTGCCACACACGCTGCCGCCTCCGATGAACCCGTTCCTTTTGCTCCGAGTACTTGCGGTACCTGCATGAGACGAAGGCGATATCATCGCCGCCATCAGGGCGATATCGTGATGAACAATGCCGTCTGTCCCGCAGTGGCGGAACGATTTGTAACCATCTTTCCGCGCGACGACTTCGGGGCGCGTCGTCGGCATCTCCGGCTCCAAGTTGTAGCGCCTCTGTGGTGGCAGCGGTATGACGATCTTCAGCTTTTAGTGTAAACGAACGCGAATGGATACGCTCGTTTTGAGCCTCTTTCGTGTCGTCTGTCATTATACTGTTTCCGCACCGGTATATCAATAACGATACCGTCACGTCATTGGCTGCCAGCTTCAACCTCGTCCTTTCTGCAACGAAAGTGCTGACGGGCTGGTACTGTACGGCAGGTTGCTCCATAATCGATCAGCGCCACAGTCACATCGGAATTTCCGTCTCTGAGAACAAGCCGAATCCACACCATGAGACCTACTAGCGACGACTTCTTCGAGCTGCAGAGCCGCAGCAGCGTGCCCAGCCAGATCACGACGGCCAGCTCATCGGGAGACAGTGACGAGCCCAACGAACAGCGCAGCCTGGACGCCAGTGTGGGCTGCCTCTCGCGCATCTCCACCATCTCTAAGTTCGCCATGAAGCTAAACCAGATCCACCACGTGAAGATATGTGCCACCTATGACGACAGCGTGGACGGCGCCACCGTCTACGTCGTGAACGTTTACCTGCACTACGTGCAGAAGGGTCTTCCACCTGCTTCTGTGCTTCTCGGCGAGACAGACAAGCAACAGAGGAAGCGTCTGCAATTGGAGCGCGAGTTAGAGCACCCCCTGTACCAGGTTGAGCACCGCTATTCCGCGTTTCGCGAGTTGCGGCGACGCATTATGAAGACGGTAAGCGCACGCAGCGAGACCAGGTATCATCAGCAGTGCACGTACTGCAGTCGCGTCAAGTTCATCGACTCGTCCACCAGCTTCCCACCGCGCATTCCGAACCGTGGGGTTGTGGCGACATGCACGGGTTGGAGGCAGCTCTGCACGCACTTCCGCAAGCGGCAGCTTGAGAGCTTCGTCAACCAGTTGCTCAGGGCGGCAAAAGATCTGTCCTACCGTACAGGCAGCGGGCAGTGCGAGCGGTTCATCGTGGTCTCGCAGATCCTCAACTCTTTCCTGTCGGCGCCTAGTATGCAGGAGACCGAGAACGTGTGGTGATCGAAGGTGCTACCGCTTGCTGTTTAAAGAGCTTCATCGAAGATCCTGTCAAGTTGGCGCAACGTCAAGCCGCAGATGTGGGTCTGAGTGTCGTTATGGTATGCGTGAGCCATAGGAGATAGGTACGGCAGGCCTTATGCCCAGCACAACAAATTAATATAAGCACTGGTGGTATTAATATGTTTGTGTTGCTGTCCGTCACGCGTCGAGTTCATCGTGGCATTTCGCTGCGGACCGTGAGAGTAACACAAGAGTTCAAGGGGATGCACGTTGTTGCCGCTTTGCTTTTCTAGTAAGTTGAGAGGTACGAGACCAGAGGTCTAACACAAAAGGTCACGGTGGAGCTCCAGTCGGACTGGCAGTCCGGTATCCGTAGTTGAGCAGCATCAGCGACGCACCGGTGTCGGTGGTACGGATGTGCCATCGCGATTTGCACTACGAGACGATCTCACTGTGATTCACAGCCTGGCACAGACTGTGACAGAGTGCTCTTGAAGCCGATGGGGGTGACCAAAGAACTAACTCTTGACTCAAGAGTCTTGAGTAATGAAAACCCGATCGACTGCGGTAGACGATGCCAAGCGTTTGCATCCGAGTGAAGGAATTTGTCGATCAATAGCAAAAAGACAAAAAGAAGGTGTATCAGTACGCTTCTTGGTAAGATTGGCCCGTCGCTGCATCTTGAACCCATATCCGAGTTGCGAGCTGGATGATGCAGCAGCTTGCTGACAACAAGTTGCTGTAGGCAAGCTCTGCTGCAAGCTGTCGTCGACGAAACCTGGTCGGCTGTGGCTGTGGCGCCTCACATTTATGCATATTGCAGGCTGCAGTCTGCAGCTACAGTAGCAGCGGCTGACATAGCTGTCAGCGAGCGAGTTAAACGTCGGCGACGTTACGTCGCCACTCTCGTCGCTCACCTGCCTGAACAAACAAAAAGTGGCAGAGCCGATACCATGTCAAACCGCGGCTCTCCTTCCATTATACCGGTTGCCACGCGGTATATCACCCGTAAAAAGCGGCCAGCGCCTCGATGCGACAACCTTCTTCACGCATACTCCCACCTCACTACCTACAGTAAACATCGCACCGCTTCAAGATCACCGCAAACAGGCTGCTGCTGGAGCCGAGCCACACAAACCCATTCGCGGCCGAGATCACAGGCGACTGCATCCAGCATGAATGACTTTGACGAGATGGACGCTACCACGGACACGGCGAGCGAGCGCTCGAGCCTGGACACGTTGGAGCTTGGGGCGCGCCTCTCGCATCTATCGCGTGCTAAAGTGGCTGTGGCGCTTAACAGCGTGCATCACGTGCAGATGTGCACAAGCTACGACCGAGAGGAGAACGTGACGGCATATGTACTAGACGTGTTCCTACAGACGGCGCCGCGGGGTCTCCCAAGCCGCTCTGCGACGGCGTCGACCAAGCAGAAGCCGGGCAAGAAAAGCGAACACAGGCGGCGCGAACTGCGCGCGGACTACCAGGTGGAGCACCGCTACTCGACGTTCCGCGCGCTACGCGAGCGCATCGGTGAGGCGGTGGCAGCGCCCAAGGACAGGTCACATCCGCAATGGTGTCCGTACTGCACACGCGTGCGGGAGCTCGTGAACTCGGGTGTGTTCCCGTCCCGGTTCCCGAACGGCAGCGCGGCCATTGTCATGGGACTGCGCGAGCTACTAGTGCGCAACCGTGAGGAGCGACTAGAGACGTTCGTGAACCTGCTATTGCGCGCTGCCAAGGACGTGTCGTACCGCTCTGGGTGCAATCCGTGCGGGCGGTTCAAGGTGGTGTCGACGCTGCTGAGCGACTTCCTAACGGAGCCTCACCTGCGGACAGCAGGCAGTGCGTGGTGATGACAATACATGCACCTGCAACGAGCGAGAGCGTGAGGATCCAGCCAGCCAACGCGAAAGCGTGGTGGGCGCCGGCAGCGCAATAGATTAGGCACGGATTTGGAGCATAGGTTGGGTGTTCGTGGCGGGTATTCCTTGGCGTAAACGATATTTGCAGCCTGGACACAAGTAAAGTGATAGTTCAACTAGCTTGCTGCGCTGGGATCGGTTTGGTGTAATCCCTTCACTGCTGATAGCAATAAAGTCTACAATAATGCTAATGCTGGTATCAAGGGAGTGCTTGTTGTGATACATGTATAACAGCAAATGCGCGAGAAATAATGCGTCCGCTAACATAAGTTTCCTTTCGTGGAGTGCGTGCTGTGGATGACGCACTGTGCCGTGCGAAGATTACACCAAACCGATCCCAGCGCAGCAAGCTAGTTGAACTATCACTTTACTTGTGTCCAGGCTGCAAATATCGTTTACGCCAAGGAATACCCGCCACGAACACCCAACCTATGCTCCAAATCCGTGCCTAATCTATTGCGCTGCCGGCGCCCACCACGCTTTCGCGTTGGCTGGCTGGATCCTCACGCTCTCGCTCGTTGCAGGTGCATGTATTGTCATCACCACGCACTGCCTGCTGTCCGCAGGTGAGGCTCCGTTAGGAAGTCGCTCAGCAGCGTCGACACCACCTTGAACCGCCCGCACGGATTGCACCCAGAGCGGTACGACACGTCCTTGGCAGCGCGCAATAGCAGGTTCACGAACGTCTCTAGTCGCTCCTCACGGTTGCGCACTAGTAGCTCGCGCAGTCCCATGACAATGGCCGCGCTGCCGTTCGGGAACCGGGACGGGAACACACCCGAGTTCACGAGCTCCCGCACGCGTGTGCAGTACGGACACCATTGCGGATGTGACCTGTCCTTGGGCTGCCACCGCCTCACCGATGCGCTCGCGTAGCGCGCGGAACGTCGAGTAGCGGTGCTCCACCTGGTAGTCCGCGCGCAGTTCGCGCCGCCTGTGTTCGCTTTTCTTGCCCGGCTTCTGCTTGGTCGACGCCGTCGCAGAGCGGCTTGGGAGACCCGCGGCGCCGTCTGTAGGAACACGTCTAGTACATATGCCGTCACGTTCTCCTCTCGGTCGTAGCTTGTGCACATCTGCACGTGATGCACGCTGTTAAGCGCCACAGCCACTTTAGCACGCGATAGATGCGAGAGGCGCGCCCCAAGCTCCAACGTGTCCAGGCTCGAGCGCTCGCTCGCCGTGTCCGTGGTAGCGTCCATCTCGTCAAAGTCATTCATGCTGGATGCAGTCGCCTGTGATCTCGGCCGCGAATGGGTTTGTGTGGCTCGGCTCCAGCAGCAGCCTGTTTGCGGTGATCTTGAAGCGGTGCGATGTTTACTGTAGGTAGTGAGGTGGGAGTATGCGTGAAGAAGGTTGTCGCATCGAGGCGCTGGCCGCTTTTTACGGGTGATATACCGCGTGGCAACCGGTATAATGGAAGGAGAGCCGCGGTTTGACATGGTATCGGCTCTGCCACTTTTTGTTTGTTCAGGCAGGTGAGCGACGAGAGTGGCGACGTAACGTCGCCGACGTTTAACTCGCTCGCTGACAGCTATGTCAGCCGCTGCTACTGTAGCTGCAGACTGCAGCCTGCAATATGCATAAATGTGAGGCGCCACAGCCACAGCCGACCAGGTTTCGTCGACGACAGCTTGCAGCAGAGCTTGCCTACAGCAACTTGTTGTCAGCAAGCTGCTGCATCATCCAGCTCGCAACTCGGATATGGGTTCAAGATGCAGCGACGGGCCAATCTTACCAAGAAGCGTACTGATACACCTTCTTTTTGTCTTTTTGCTATTGATCGACAAATTCCTTCACTCGGATGCAAACGCTTGGCATCGTCTACCGCAGTCGATCGGGTTTTCATTACTCAAGACTCTTGAGTCAAGAGTTAGTTCTTTGGTCACCCCCATCGGCTTCAAGAGCACTCTGTCACAGTCTGTGCCAGGCTGTGAATCACAGTGAGATCGTCTCGTAGTGCAAATCGCGATGGCACATCCGTACCACCGACACCGGTGCGTCGCTGATGCTGCTCAACTACGGATACCGGACTGCCAGTCCGACTGGAGCTCCACCGTGACCTTTTGTGTTAGACCTCTGGTCTCGTACCTCTCAACTTACTAGAAAAGCAAAGCGGCAACAACGTGCATCCCCTTGAACTCTTGTGTTACTCTCACGGTCCGCAGCGAAATGCCACGATGAACTCGACGCGTGACGGACAGCAACACAAACATATTAATACCACCAGTGCTTATATTAATTTGTTGTGCTGGGCATAAGGCCTGCCGTACCTATCTCCTATGGCTCACGCATACCATAACGACACTCAGACCCACATCTGCGGCTTGACGTTGCGCCAACTTGACAGGATCTTCGATGAAGCTCTTTAAACAGCAAGCGGTAGCACCTTCGATCACCACACGTTCTCGGTCTCCTGCATACTAGGCGCCGACAGGAAAGAGTTGAGGATCTGCGAGACCACGATGAACCGCTCGCACTGCCCGCTGCCTGTACGGTAGGACAGATCTTTTGCCGCCCTGAGCAACTAGTTGACGAAGCTGTGTTGAAGCGATTCGTCTACAGACTATCCAGGCATGAGAACACTGCAATAACCACACATCATTTTATCCTGGTAAAATGTACATCGCAGCACGGAGTCGCCAAGCACACGCCATCTAAATTGCCTTTTTGAGCACACCACGTAACTCGCTCTGCTGACACACACATATTTTCTGCTTTTGAAAGATGGCTCGGGCTTCATATCAGTTATGTTGGATTAAATTTTAATACTGGCGCTATTGATCTATCTTCAATGGACTTGGAGAGAATCCGACTTCAAGCTAACTAGACACAACCAAAACTGCCGTCTAAAGCACACTAGCCACAGGCAACACTGAAGCAATGCCCAGCGACAACTACTACAGCTTCGACGTTGCCAGCATCGCTACAGGCACTGACACGGAGAGTATCAACACGAGCTCAGGCTTGACCAAGGACTTAAAGCTTTCGCAGCTGACGCGTGCTAAAGTGACTGTCGAACTCAACCGGATCCATCATGTGCAATTGTGCGGGGCCTACGATGAAGACGAGCGTGTGACCGTGTACACATTAAACGTGTACCTACAGTCAATACCGAGAGGTATCACCAGTCTCTCGAAAAAAGCCAATGCATCGATAGACGAACGCAGACCGGATTATCGGGTGGAGCATCGCTACTCTACGTTCCGCACGCTGCGTGGGCGTATTAGCGAAGCAGTGAAGGTGCCTAAAGACAGGAACCACTCTGAGTGGTGCCCATACTGCTCTCGTGTACGGGGGCTCGTCCGATCGAGGGTATTTCCTCCGCGCTTCCCATACATGATCGGATTCCACGACTCCATGGTTCGCAACCGCGAACAACGCCTTGGAACGTTCATGAATCTGCTAACACATGCTGCCAAAGACATCTCGTATCGTTCCGGGTGCACTCCATGCAGTCGATTCGAGGTTGTCTCCCAGTTGATCACCGACTTTCTGGCTGAGACGCAAGCGCAGACGCCACCCTGTGCGCCAAAAGCTTTGAACCGCAACTAAGGCGAATAACGAACTGCTCTGAAACAGGGTTGTTGCTGCTGCTGTTGGTATCATACTCGAACTAATATCTACATATACCTTAATACGGAGTGGGAAAGAGGTCATTAGAATTGCTAACTATACTTCCTAAAGCCCGAAAAGTACTCAATGGTCGGTAATATCCACACAACATGGCCCGCACATGGTGATCGCGAATGTATCTTTAGTGAACTTTTCAAATATCTAACTGGGGTGTTCAGCATGTAATGTTACCTGGTGGTAGTGAAGCACTGCATCACCTGGGTTATATTTTTGTTGCGTAGCACACATGGAGCTGGCATCGTCCACAAATGGAGACCACCATCTGATGGCTCCAAGCCATATTTGAGTACATACACTGTAGCCTCCTGTCGACTGCCACATTTCATGCAGGTGTTTTCTTCCCTGCGGACCAACTCCAGCCTGGAGTCCAGACCCTAGACAAACGTCGCAAGGTTTGCAGACAGCTTTTCACTGTCCTATCCAATTATTCCGTGAGATGTCTCCTGGCCAGCCGCAAGTATATGGATGTGGGGTACCGACGGCTTCAGTCTAACCCACGAGCAACGCGATACCCCGCGATTCCATCGTACGCAACTACAGTCTCTGTCAAGCCGACGCTTGTGACCGATATGCCCCCGCTGTTCGCGCCGCGATTTTGAGTTGCCCAGGCGCCGTGACGCGAGACAGTAGAGGCCGGCGAGTGATTCTAGAATGAAAAGCTTCAAGGAAGCACCCTCCCCCGAAGGCAGGGGAGAAATACTAACTTAAAACTTACCAATACATGTAAATCAGTACACTGTATAAATACTGACCAAAGTAACAACCTCGTTTGCAACTACGTTTTGATTGGCTAATATCAAATTATTAGCACAGTGCAAGTTTACTGCTAGAGTCGAAGACTAGTATGACCACCTTGCCTACGGTCAGCACGGAGAGCAGTCAGGATGATTGATACAGAAAGCTTCCTACCATACACAGAGTATACTTTGTCGATCGCAGTAACCTAGCGTTGCCACGATATCCCAAGAGACTTTTCCCCGAGAAATGCGAGCTTGATCGCGTCCTTTTGCCCGCCATTACCAACTGAGACTCGTGCTAGAGGACGAGAGAAACTTGGGGGGCATGACGGTGGCGACCGACGTCAGAATGGAGCCCATGGAGTTCATGAACAGGATCAAAGGCTGGACAATGACATGAGAGGCGTCTCGTGGGGAGCTGCAGTCCTTAGCTACGTCTTAGCCGGTCTGCCGGAGTGTCTGCTCAATGTCGCCCCGTACGACCTTGTGCTCGCGGTGCCCATGTCGCTCTTTCGGCTGCCTTGGTAGACGAGAAACACTCGTTGCGGAGTAATTGCCGTAGGCGATGGCGTTCCTAGGCTGCACCGTTACTCGCCTCAATAGTGCCTGAGCCTTTGTAGTTCACGTTGAGTTTTATGCGCTGCTGTTCGCCCAGTGGCTCGGCTGCAAGCTGCGAGTGAAGATCAGCGTATTTTTGCCACGCACCTTCTCCAGCCATGCTACCAGCATGAGATCTTCTGGCTGTTACCGCTGCATCACCAGCTTGTGTATTGCTGCCTTCAATGTCGACGAGATTTAGCTGAGGCCCATTGCCGGGGTGATGGCAAGCAGCTCCTCCATAGTGAAGACGTAGTCGCTGCAGTCCTCAACGTCGCCCTTGTACGCCAGGAACTTGAGCAGCTCGGGCTTGTAGCGACAGCTATGGTCGGTGTCTGCTTCCCCTTCTTGCAACTTTTGAAGTCAGTGCGCGCTTACCTGATTTTTGTATTGTAGCTCCACACCACATCTTTTTGCAACCCTGACTAGCTATTTGTAAAGAAACTGAGTTGTCAATGAGGCTTTGCTTTACTATGGTGCACACTACCCAAGTGAGAATCAACACCTCACTGCACGGTACCGACCAAAATCCTTGTCGATACCATGCATCTGGCCAATCACGGGCCGAGAATCGACAGAAACACAACCCCGGTTGCAAATGGCCGGTAATGTACCTGTACTGCAGCACACGCAGTGGCATTACCTGATGGCTACACCCGAGATATTCCGACGACTGTAGAAATGAATACATTTTGCGAGGGCAAAGTACCAGACTACAGCTTCAGATTCCTGTCTGTAGTAAAGCGGATGAAAGCGCTAACCGTTAACACGCTCCCATCGAATCGTAATGTACGTTACGCGTACACGCTGATGGGCGCTTGCGCGACGCAACCCGTCCAGAGCGTTGTATTAGAATGCAGGGGCAATGCTAGAAGCTGGCCAGCGTCGATCCAGCGAAATTTGGCACCAGCACACGACCCAGCTGGGCTGCCATGCTCGTGTTGTCCTTTGACGGCCCCTAACGATTTTTGTCTCCTCGCGTGACCAAGTCTGCACGTCGCGCCACAGACTTTTCTGCCACAACTGACGGTCCGACCTGCAACGTTATTCCCCATCTTCAGTCAGCTTCTCAAAGCCGCGCAGTCCACACGAGCGCCGCTCGGAGCGGAGCCCAAACGCCGCTGTTGCAGAGAACCAAGCTCCAGTTCACTCAAACCTTTCGAATGCTCGACGACGACGAAAGGCGCACGGTTTATGGCCGATGCCGCGAAAACAACCTGTGGCGTCTCCAGCCAGAAGACGCCGCAACATCGAAACTCTCTGCTCTGCGGCTCGGTCTGGTCGAAGTACAGCAGGTGGCGGCGGCATTCGCCCCCACTTGCTTCGCTTTCTTCAGGCCCCGTGATTCACGCGGCGTGAATCATTCTCCAGACTCAGGGAATCCTAGGCCCAGACCTAAGGCCCAAGAACTCATTCCCCCCACCATACTCAAAAGACAGTTCCCTCTTTCACAACTCGTTCGCGGAGGCAAGATGCAATCTTTCGAAAGTGATCTCGTCGTGGCTCGTCTGTCGAAAAAGTTGCATCATAGCACTGCAACTTTTCTTTAAAGTATCTGCCCATCTCCGTTAGTGCTTATGAAATGCCATCTTCATTACTTTAACGCGAGGTTTGGCGACATGCGGCATGCAGAAACGGGTCTACTTCGCAAAAAAACAAGCGAGGGTCAATCATCTCCGTACAGTACAACCCGACGCGAACCCATTTTGCCCGCTCGCCCCCCGCTCGCGTTCATTCCCAGAGTTCGCCGCGAACGCGTAGCTCTTCCGATGCCCTCAACAGAAGCCCCCTCCGCTCCAGTGCCGGTGCGCGCACCGCCGCCACCGGTGCCGATGTCCGCCCCGGAGCTTCCCCCCCATGTGCAGGAGCAGCCTGTGGCCGAGCCTTCCCCAGCGGAAGTCGCCCAGTCTGAACTGCCTGCCAAACGCAAGCACCGCGGCCTGATGCGCGCCATTGGCGGACTCTTTAAGCGCAAGTGCAGCGACGCGGACGACGCCACGGCGCCCAGTGACAGCGAGGCCTCGCAGCGTCGCACGTCCCGCTGGTCCCGCTGGTCGCACTCAAACCGCGGGTCGATGCCTGAAGCGCCGCTCGAAGTGGCGGCCGTGGCTGAGCCTGAGACCGCTCCTATCCAAGAGAACGAGTCGGCAGCTTCGTCTCCTCATATGGAGGAGCCACCAGCCAAGAAGGCGAAACAGGTGAAGCCCAAGAAGGAGGCAAAGATCAAGCCCCCGAGCTTTAACGCCAAGCAGTCGCCCACTGATCCGTCGGCGCTGGTAGCCTCCAGCTCTAGCGATGGCTCCGTCGCAGAACCTCAGCGTGTCTCCTTTCTGTTTTTCGGAGGAAGTGATACCGACAGCACGTTCCAGCCGGAGTTGAGGCCCTCGGAGTATGACGAACTGCACGAAAACCACATCCGTCCATCGTTGCAAGCCAAGATGCCGCTCTTCTTTTCGCCGCCTTTGGTTGAGAATATGCGCCGCAGCAGTATCCTTCCGGATCCGAAAGAGTACGAGTTTTAGAAGGCGAGAGTAGGGTGAGGTCTCGCGTGGCGGCGCCGGATGATTTAACTATTTTTTTGGTGTAGCAGTAGAAGTAGCGTTAGCGTATTGGATAGAAGAGGAGGAAGCAGAGTAAGTTTCGGGAATTCACACACCACAGACACCATCGGGCTTGTTAAGTTGCAGAGCGTTTGCTTGTCAGGGGTAGATACTTGAACGAAGAGCTGGAAAGGATAAAGTGGAGCCATTTCGATGCGAAAACGGACACGAAAGTGATGCGGGTTACCCGTGCTCTCTAGCTGAGTCGCACCGAGCAAGGACTCTACGAGGCTGCGAAGTGTCCTGCTTCAGCTGATGAGCCACTGAGCACGACCTTGGGTTGCAGTGGACGTCCGTTCATGCTCTCTGCAGCACAGACTCGCTACAGTACTGCTACATGTATCTGCGCGACGTAGCGACGCTCGGGGCACAGTCTTTTTCAAAAGCAGCTTTCGGCTCGCCCTGCGACAGCGGTTGGTTTCCTTGACGCTGTTGCTCGCTCGTGTGGCTCCCCTAGCTGAATCGCTTTGAGCTGACGCAGCGTTGATGAACAAAGCAGGTTACGAACCAGAACTGCTGTGGTTTTTGCTGCTTTCGCTGAGTCAGATGCCACCCATATGACCCCATCGTGTGATATCCCCTTCCACCACAGCAGAAGCTTGGGCCAAGCCAAGCCTTGGTGTGTCTTCCGCTTTGCCGTTGCTTGAGATTCAAGACCAGCAGTGGATTGAGCATCCATTCTCCATCCATTAGTGTCGTTACGCTTTGAAGCAGTCGTGAAGGAAGACCAAAGTGAGGGACCAGTAGCTCCTGTCCATGCCTCTTTAACTGTGGTGGTGCTGCGTTACTTCATGAGCGTAGCATACCATGGTATACATAAGCTTAGCAAACGGTGGCAGTTACAGGTAGTCAGCACGTTGAACTGTGCGCTTAGCCTGTAATATCTACTCGCCCAAAAAGTATTCAGATAAAATGCGATGTGACTGTCCGTTCCAAGAGGGTCTTTTATGACCAGCAAGTTCATCCGACACTGTGCAGCGCCCCATGTGTGGAGGGGGCCGATAGCGTCGCGCTCTATCGGGTGGCGACACACTGAGGTCCCTCCTTTCAAACGCAGTTCACTCAGAAAAGACACCGCGTATCGGCAATTGACGGACCATCGCGGTTCATTTACACGCCCTCTTCTTTCCTGCCACTGAGGACGCACACTTGCCGATCTAGCGCATCTAACGGAACAGGGACTGCTTGAAACAGAGGCTTGGCGTACGATAATGGGCGTCTCCGGATTCTTTCGCTACGTTTGGGACCTCGTGCGCCAGCCATTCGAAGACTGTACGAGCTGCTGCGACGTCCTGGACCCCGACTACTACCGCAAGACGTCGCCTGGAGTGCGAGGAAGCCCGCAGATGTTCAACCGCTGGGAGCACGACGTCAAACTCGAGCTCACTCCGTCTCACCCCCCGTCACGCCCGCCATTTCCAAGCAGCTACGTAGCCAAAACGCCGCAGTCCAGGGAGGTGCAGTCGAAAACTCTATCATCGTCAGGGTCAAGGTCGGGGTCCCGCTCAGACTCACCCTTAAATTATTCGTACGAGGAGGAGGAAGACGAGAGGCAGGTGCAGTTCTTGTTCTACGGAGGCAGCGATCCTCCCACGCCCAATTCAGCAGGAGGGCTCTACCAGAGCGGGTATCGCAGCGATATGATCTCCAACTACGTGGAGCCTATGAGCCCGGCGGCGTCGATAGAGTCACCGCGTATTAGCCATGAAATGCCGTGCTTCTTCTCGCCACGGAATACGCCGATCCAGTCTCCAATGTCAGCGCCGATCTACTCTCCACACCTCTTCAAAATCACTGAGCAGCGGACTACCCGACGCAGTGCTGGATATTACAGGTTCTCCAGGTGAGCAAGGTCGCTATGTGTAAGCGTGCGTGCAGTTCCTCGTTCCTCCATCTATCTATTATGAACCGTACCCTGGAATAAAGTCGTTAGGCTAAAGTTTTACTACCACTCGAATTCTATTGTTCCCTGTATATTCTGGTAAGCCAGATTGCGGATAGACGCAGCCTCCAAAATGGCTGCCAAGGTGTTCGCCAGGAGATCATTAGCACGTGTAGCCCACGTGTTGACCGTATCCAAACGCCCGTCAACTTCTCAAGCTCCGACCTTAAAATTCGAGTGGAGACACCTTGGATCGGAGCCCTAAGTCTGTTCAGCTGGTTGGAGCCACTTTGACTTGTGGAGACTTGCGTTCTCGATGCAAAGGCATCGCAAGGTGATCGCCACGCTCTGGATTCTCCCTCTAACTTTCATTCGTGCTTCGTTCCGTCTGGCCATGTGTCTGTGGCGGACAGCCTCACCGAGGTGCAGGTGGAAGAGCTCTGTCCGAACATACGCCCCAATTGCGGTTGCCATTTGCGTGCAAATAAGACTGAAACGGGACATGTCACACCGAACGACGCGAGCCGGTCCTCTACATGACAGTCCAGCTGCAACGTTTGGCTCGCCAAAGTCTTGAAGCTCGCGATCAGGTCTCCGCAGTTTTTCTGGATCGAAGACAGCTCCCCGACCAGCAGCAAACGGCATCCATCAGGTTCGTGCCCATGGATTTTCGTCCAGCATGGCAGTGGCCGCCGTTCTTCTCTCATTCCCCAATTCGACTCGAGTGACTCGAACCCCAACGTTCCGCAGTAACGTACTAAACGCACCAACACATCTACTATGCGAGGATTCATGCGCGCAATCGGCCTCGGCGGCCTCTTCCGTCGCCATGCCGCTTCCACCGCCAAAGCTTCCTCGGCGGCGTCGACCATCAACTCGAGCGGCAGCTTCCGCGTGGTGACTCTCGAGCAGTTCGAGAAGATGACGACTGTAGACAACGCTGCAGCCTTCGAGGCTCGCCGTAGCAGCCGCCTCAGCTCCATCAACGAACGCCCGCAGTTCCTCTTCTTCTGCGGCAGCGACACCTCCGCCTTCCCGTCGGGTGAGCTCACATCGCCCAACGGCAGCACTCTGGCGTCTCGTCTCGCAAGTATGAACGCCCCCACGCCCGCGCAGCCGGCTATTGACCACCACATGCCCGTGTTCTTCATGCCGCCGCTGTCCCCCACTCGCCCCTCTCTCGGGGCGGGATTCACCGGCTGCTAGTCGACTCCGAGTCGACGGTCTTCAACTTGTCATTGGTCGCCTCTTGCTTCTCTCAAGCACCAGAACACATCACGAGAGGCTGATTCCAGCATTGACACGAAGACGCAGCCACCCCCAAGCGTTGAGAAGACGACCTTCTTCTCCCTTCGAACCGATGAAGCCCCATTCTACTCCATCTTCGACTATTGACTATACTCTGGTTTGATCGCAGCACAACTGGCGATCGAAGCCAAGTGCATCCTCGTGATCAAGCAGTTTGACAAAGATCCATCCCCAGGTTGAGGTACAGCTATGCACTACAACCTCACGGATCTCACCACTATCCAGTTATCCCATTTCTGTTGAACTCCGAACGAAGGAGTCGACTGGAATATAGACGTCCCCGCCGCCCCCGCGACAGCAGCACTGGCAGCATTTTTGTTTTCAAGGGACCCCAATGTCAAGTTTCTTCTTGTCGTTCGGGGAGTTTGCAGACGTGCAATTTTACTCCCCCTGGCCCGACGACTGAAGTAACAGAAACAATTTAGAACCAGCATTTCTCATAGGAAGGGAATGCACAACCACAACACCCATTTTGGATGTAGCTTTGAAGTGCAGCAAGTTTTTCTGCGTAGCCAATAGATAAATCTTCAATGATGCAAACTTCAAATGTCTACAAGCTAATTGACAAGACGCCGACTCGTCTAAAAATACGGGTACACCTTTGCTGCTGATCGATCCCGGAGTCAATTAGTTGATATCCGTGCATTTCTAGATCATGGCGTCCGTCGGCAAGAAGCGAGGACCAGGTGATCTTCGATACAAGCAGTTAACGCAACTCCAGAGCCCCAACAGTGGAAAAGTATTCTCCTCGTACGTGTTTTCGGATACGTTCAGTTTCCATTTGCATTCGAGATCTATCTGACGCCAAGTGCAACAGGTCTGGAGGACTTCAAAGTCCAGTTTTACGTGGCGCTAGTAGTCTGCCATCGCTACCAGACGTCAGGCCCACCAAAAATGCCACGTTCACTGATCTCCGCCTTGACGTAGCGCTAGCAAGGCAACCATCTCGGCTTTCCCCACTGAAAATCAGTCGACGGGCCAGTGCAGATCGGCTGTTTGTGCCTTCACCTGTATGTGAGCGACCAGTTTCAAAGGAAGCGCAGGTAATGGAGACGTCACTACTGCTTACTGCCACTTCGAGCAAGATCCTTCCAGCCACTCGGCCTTTGACAAGGACACAAGTTGATCGAGGCGATTCTACGTACTGAAGATTTCACCCAGGCCTGTCACTTCAGGCAGAACACTAACGTCTTCTCTTGTGGCAACTTTCTTGATTGTTTTAGAACTACTACATGTAGTATGAAAAACTTTCGAGATGCTCCAGAGCAACACACAAACTATGATACTTCAAGAAGTACTAGTTTGCATCACCGAAGCGATGCAGTACGCGAACAACATGCCCAACGATTGGAATTCACTCGAAGACGAGCATCCGTTGCTGCTGCCTCGCAAAGCTTTTTCGATCGGTTAGCCGCCTTGCCAATTCGTGAAGCCATTCAGGTGCGAGAGCTCGACATTCTTGCCTTCTTTTTGCCGTTGCCACTGATTTTTTTTATTTTCATTTGCGCTGTAGCTGTTTGAGGCTCAACACCAAGCATTTTCGGAATTTTATCTGCAGCAATTTCGGGATCAAGTCGACGGCGACGAGTTGAAATTGATTCACGTGAGAGCCCTTGCTAAATGAGTTGTGAGTGTTTCATTGACTCTTACACATTTTGTCAACAGAACGACCTGATGAAGATGACTGCAAAGGCAGAGGCAGACTTGCAAAACAGACTCGAGAAACTACAGCAAGAAGAGGTGCGTTAGGCTATTGCGCGTTTAACTCAAAACACAAGACTAACCTCGTCTGCCATTGCAACTTGCCACTGCTGAAGTTGCACACAGCGCAAAGGAACATTTCATTGCAGCAGCTGAAGAAGTCGCATCAAGAACAGATCCAGAGCCATCTTGCCACTGCTGTAAAGCACCGCAAGCAGGATCTGGCTGCTCGTGAGGACGTCGTCAAAGAGCAGAATCGACTTGATAAGGGCTACGAAGACCGTGAAATGCAGCGAAAACACCGCGTTGAAGCCTACAATGAGGTTCGTTGAAATTGTTGGTGGAGCCCAGTGCGTCAATCTGATGTTAGAGGTTTACGTTGTTAGAAACTCGTCGAGCAAATCAAGAACACTGTGGCTGAGCGAAGTACATTCAAGCTGGCAGTGCAGGGATCAAGTCCGGTTCGTGCTAGAGTTTTGCAGTTTTTTGCTCATGTTAAAAAGTTGCTGATGCGTTGCTGTGTGCGTTTGTGCAGTTATACCGAACGCCGTGGTGGTCGGACGAGTCTGAGGAGCGACTCAAAGGATATCAACGTCCCGTTACAGTCCAAGCACCGTCACACTCACCGGTAATCCACAGCAAACAGAGATGTCAATGGTATGACTGAAGATCTGGTGATCTCCCTGCTCATAAACACAGTACTACATGTAGTAGTACAAAATTTGCTACATTTAACCCTAGCCCGCTTTCGGGGTAACCACCGTCTTATCCTGTACACAACAGGATAAACAATGCGAAAGTTATACTGAATGATACAAGATACGAAATGACTTGACTTTACTATTGCGGAGCTATTGTGAAAGTCAGTGCGTTAATGTATACGTATTACTCAATATAGTATACGTATTGCCCAAATTGTGATACTATTTACCGGTAAGGCCTAATCCGAACTATACAATATACCGGTATTGCCTATTTAAGTCTAGTCCGGTCTAGAAATCTGGTTCCACCAATGGCTGTCGTCGCGCGTGGACCCGTCCCAGCGATTTTGAGAAAGTGGCAAAAACCCTTTCTTACACCCCGATTTACAGGTAAATCGGGTTTTTTTATGCGCCCGTCTCAGATATTTAGAGAGTTCTAAATTAGTTTAGGCCCTTCGCGTGATTGGTTAAAAATGGCCGAAGACCCGATGGTATTACCGGTAGCAAGTTTCTCGTACCGGTAATTTGAAACGAGCAAGTCCCTGCGGTTGACACTTCGGCTGAGCGAGTGAAGGCTACGTGCCGACAATGTTGTCCAGCGCAACAGTGCTACGCAAGAGGAAGTATATTTAGTTAGTGCATCTGCCCGGCGGCAACGAGATGCTGTTCAAGGATACTACGTACATTTACGTGTGGCGTTTCCGCTTCGATCCTACTGATCGCGGCGCCGTGTCGATCCTTCATCCGTTGTAGTGTGCCTCCGTGATCCACGCGAAGGTTATCCAGGCGGTCTTGTACGACGTTTTCTGCGAGGCCTTGTTGTCCTAGCCGGATTCCTTCCAGGTCTTCATTGCGGAGAAGTTGTGCACGAGTGCGCTCGATCTCTCTCTTGTGGTCCTGACGAAGTGTAGCGCGGCGGGCTTGCATATCTCGTCGCCGGAAACGAAATTCCCTTTCAACTTCGCGGACAGCGGCTTGTCGCGAAGTTCTGGTAGAAGTCGAAGAGCGTATCGCCGGTTTCGTCAGTGCATACGAGTTCAAATTGCTCTGTATATGCGTTAGCGTTCCCCGGCAACGGCTCATCTTCTCTAGCATGCCACCGAAGGCGTACCCCTTCTCGGCCGAGGTAATTCCGAAGTCCGCGCTCCATTGACAATAGCAGGTAATCAGGGATCCCGGTAATCGCTAGTTCAAAGACAGGGTCTAGGTCATGTTGATTCGGGAAACGGATATCTTGGGCTCTCTCGACAATGTGGTTGAGCCTGATGCTCGCTCTCTGAGTCGTGCACCCGTACTTGGCCAGATATTTTCCGGCGTATTCACTTGCTTGATCGGGAAGAGACATCTGGGACCCGGTAGCTGTCCACTCTACACCATTGACGCCCCGCCGTGTTAACGCAGCTAAGCGCAGTAGGTAGAGGATGCCGCGTCGTCGCAGTTCAGGGTGAGGGTGAGGTCCACGTAAACGGGTATGTGGCCGTACAACAGCAATACGGAAGCGCAATTGTGTGCGCGCAGCGCGTTCGCCTCTGTCCATTTCAACGCTAGTTCGATTGTGCTGTCGACTTCCATCGTAGAGCTCGACCTCTTGCGTAGAGCTCAAGGATCTCTAGCTGGATGAGCACGAAGAATTATCTCTAGCTGGCTTGATAATGGAACAATACAGCTACAGCCATGCTATAGTACTACTCCGCAGCCACTCCTACTACTAGTACTACTCCTACTACTAGTACTACTCCTACTAGTACTACTACTAATGAAACAATACAGCTACAGCCATGCTCTAGTACATGTACTACTAGCCACTACTTCTAGTAGTACTACCCCGCACTCGACTAGTAGTATTACTACTAGTATTAGTACTACAAAATGGACACTCGATGCCGTCAGTCAGTAGCCCTCCGGCTAAGAACGATGGCCACTCAGTCGCATCGTTCTTCGCAAGGATATATGGAATAATACAGCCATTGAAGCCACACTTGTCACAGCACATGATCACTGAGGACGAAGCTGCTCCGCCTCTGTCTCCTCCACCAGCGCAGGAGGCGACGACCATCGGCAAATACATTGCTCGCTTCCGATACCAGCCACGTGAGGTTCGTGCAGCGGCTCAGCTGGGAACGCATTTGGGACCTTGTTTGACAACTAAATGCCTTTTTGAGAGACGTTATTGACAAGGGTTGCATCGAGCGAGCATTTGGCCGTGGGGTGCGGCGCTTGGATCGTCCTGGTTCAGTTGCTGAGCCACAGCTACAAGCTCCCGCTGAAACCTACTCAGACGCCGGTGCTTCCGATGCCCGCCCAAACGCTGGTGCTCCCGGTACCCGTGAGACCACGGAATTGTCAGATGAAGAGAACACTACCGGCACATCGCCAAATATTTGTGCCGGATTTAGCATTCCGGGAGTGCCGGATTTAACGACACTTAAAAGATATCGCTAAACGAGTTGAAAAGCTTAAGCTGAGTGTCTCTGGGAAGGCCCCCCTCCCGTAAAACACCTTTTCAACGAGCACATGAACTGCTGTACGGCCTCGAGGTCGTGATGGGGGATAAAGGTGGCGCGTTACCTCCGTGAAATGTCGGTTTGTCGGTGGTTCGGTCGGGAAGAAGCCGTAGGAAAGAGGACCCAGAATCCAAAGACGTACAAGCCACCATACCGACCACAAAGCTACGTAGACCATAACGTGACTGCTCATGCAGAGCAATGGAGCCACTACTAGGGTCTCACTGATGCAGAAAAGGCAACATTCTTCTTGCTGGACACCGGTTCAAAACCAACTTTCAAGTCATTTTGATCCTGAGACCACAGTGCTAAAGTTTGTGTTTGTTGCTGCTATTGTTGAAAAGCTGATTGGTAAGATCTTTTTCAACGAGGACAAAAAGATGCTTCTGTCGCGACTACGAGTGCTATGCTTCACCAGCTCGGTGAGTTCGTCCTACACATTATCGAAGGGCTGGAGCTTATTCGAGCGGAGCGAGATAGTGACAATCGGCCTGATGCAGCAATAGCACCCCCAGTTGTTGAAATGACGCCGAGAAACTTCGTCGAGCTGGTTTTAGATCCGCGATGACTACAACTATCAAAATTTTGGGGGCAAGAACAAATTGACGCTATTGAACATGAACATCGAGAGATGTGCAGAGCAAAGTTGATCGACGAGCAGGTCCGTCCCGTATTAAAGCTGCGAAATCACGAAACCAGCGTCAATGACGGCTGGGATGCTCTCCAAAAGGTGGCAGCACCTCTTACATTTTCGAACCTGCGTCAATTTTGCTGTGGCTTAGCTACTGTTTTCGCGAATATGGCTACCGTTGAGTCGTATTTCTCTGTGTTGAAATGGGAATTGGATGCCAGGCGAATCGCTGCAAATGTCGTTAGCACTGGAAGATATATTTCAGGCGAAAACGTATGGCTTACTTAGCAGTCTTGTGTAGATTTTCAGTAGATACCAGGTTAATCCGGCACAGTGCCAGATTTAAGTTTCTCGCAGTGCCGGGAATAACCTCCAAGATATTAGGAGGACACTATAGAACTCTTGGTTAAACGTCGCGATGCGAAACGTAAAACCACTGCAGCTTCACGAAAGCAACGCGAAACCAACCCTTTCCAGGGTAAAGTGAACAGGGGACAGCTTATTCAACTTCTTACCGCCAGGTGCTATGGTCAAGTCTCGAGCAAGTGAAAGTCACCAGTTGAACCTCTCAGTGGGCAGATTCCTCAAAATCTTCGATGACTTTGTCGACTTTAGATCGGTTCTTGGACGAGATATTCTTTTACGCACACGCATGACACTGTTCACAGAGAGTTAGGAAACTATCCACCCTACGCAGTTACTAGGCGGAATTCTATCCATGCCTCGTGCTAATTTCTGAAGCGGCACTACGTTCAACTCGTGGCAATGCAGACAGAGAAACAGTATACCAGATCGGTTCCATGGTAGTCGGTTTTACAGGTCAATCCTATATGATGGTCACATGTCAAATCGATGTTTTGGTCATGTGACCTAAGTGAGTCAGATCACGTGTATTAATATTAATAGATGGTACGTGTATTATATCGACGTCCTCAGCAGGCAGAGTCAGTTGCTGTGAGGCGAAGCTTCACCGTCGTAGTCGAAAGAGTGGTCTGGCTCCGTTTCCATTACACCACTCTCTGTCTGGACACTATCTTCTGAGTCTTCCGAGTTCAAAGCACTTGTACACGACTCGGCTTCAGCCCTGTCGGCAGGCTCGTCCTCCTCATCGGCGCTATTCTCCGACTCCACGATGTTGGAGACGTTTGGCAGTCTTGGTGCTCGAGGAAGCTGGAATCTTTTCCGTTGTGGTGGTGCTGCTAAACCTGACTGGACAGCGACGCGTCGCATGACATACTCGCGAGCGAGAGACTCAAGCGTGCTGCAAAGCGGGTAATGGCAGGATGTGGCACTTTGATTTTCCCGTTCAGATGACGATGAAATCGCTCTAGAGGATTGTTAGTACGACTAACAAGATCTCTTCTCATGCCGTACACGTTCCAGTATGTCGGAGGAAACATCACAAGCCAAGTCCTGCGAAAATAATCCAAAACTTGCGCCACTTTTGACGAGAGTAGCTGACGTTTTACGCAGCACAAGTCTCCTTTATCTTGTCCTTCACCCACGCGATCCCCTGAACCTCAATTAAGCTTGGTTCAATCACTGTCAGAATGTCAAACACACTTGGTGTCATTGCCAGCTTAGCTTCGTCTCGTGGGATTCTGTACTCTTTCAGCTTTCGGCGGCAAGCCTGCTTAAAGTGAAATAAGCAGCCAATAATACGAATATCGGGGAAAAATTCTCGCATCGCTTCAATGAGAGCACTCTCGAAATCACACACAACTTCGTTAGGAGTCAACGTTCGACCTACGCAGTCCTGTACACACCTCAAGAGCTTAAGGTAAGTCTCCTTCGTCATTGAGATTGTCAGTGTGAAGATGGCAGAGATGTACAACTCGGTAGATGGATCGTGGATCATCACTGTCACACATTGCTTGTATTCCTCGGGAGCACAGCGAAATGTTCCATCATTAAACCACGAAAGGTTTTCAAACCGGAGCAAATTGCGTAACTCAGGGTGTGCCCACCCGATGATACGGTCTATCCCAGAAGAATCCTTGAGCGCCTTGATGTCATCGTGCCAAGCGTACTGGAACTGAAAGAAACCTTGCGTAGACCCTTTCACTTTTGACATTGGAGGTATTTTAACCCTATTACTGCCAAAAATATACTTGGTATTTGTATCCCGATACTCCATAGTAAAAGGTAAAACATGCATAGATGCTTGGTTTAACCCCGCATTCCGCAGCTCAATATGCCATATTGCATGTATTTACCAATAATTATTGCAGTTATTGTAGTAAAACCAAGCATATTGCATGGGTCGCCGCAATTGACATGATTGGTTCAAAATGGTAATGGGGCACTCTGATTGGTCTAAAATAGTAAAACCAAGAATATTGCAGGGTTGGCGGCAATAGGGTTAATGGTCCGACTGCGATTGCCCCCTGATTGTTTTTGACGGATGTGTTTCACGCGGTTTTCGACAGCGTTCTTGGACAAACCACGGACTGGAGGATCGGGCTGCATGTAATACTTCTGCATCACGTGGATCCAGATGTCACCTTGAGTCATGTTCGTTTCCTCCGAAAGCTTGTCGACTTCCTCCAGTATAGACGTGCTCGCATCCGTACAATGGTTGACACCGCTAACTACTACTTCATTCGCTGTACTGGATTTGATCCACAAGTATGAGGTACAAGTTCACTGTAGTCGTAAGTTTGCGTCTCGGCAATGTATGCGAAACGTGCTTTACATTTCTGTCTGTACGAGCTGCACCTATATGAGATCTTGACACCCGTAATGGTTGAGCGCGTAAATGAGTAACCTTGCAACCACACTGTCGTCCGCCCATCTCGTGTCGTGGATGCCCGTCGAGACGGTGGCACTACCGCATTGGTTTGTACTGACGTCGATACGACCAGTTCCGCTCCATGAGTCGAATCTGCAGCAATGTCATATAGGGCCAATGAGTTAGACAGCGTTGAAGCTGGTTGCGGAGATGTCGCTGTCGTCAATGTTGGCGACACCGAGATTTCAGTTGCCACACTTGAAGCCACGGGTGCTCTCGTGCTAGCTGCACTAGCGTCGACTTTGACGTGCTGCGGTGTTGTTTGTATCGGAGGTGTGATAGCCTCAGTCGCCGAGTAATCAGGCAATTGCAGGTCAGCTTGGCTCGTGCGCTGAGAACGCGTTTGACACCTCGCCATGGACGAATAGCGAGGACGTCGTTGGTGTCCAGAAGGCTGAGGCGATATATCGATCGGCAAAGGTCGTGCGGCTCTCGCCTTTCGCCGAGGCATTGCGCTCGAAGTGGCAGGGTGTTGCTGAAATATCCTATTTTGGAATGACAGAGCGGTGTCCAGCGTGCACTGCGCAGTGAGGCTTGAAAACGTTAGTTTCAAAACCGCTCCAGCGTGTGATCTTTCGTTTATAGGTCACGTGACCTAAGCTTTCTTAGATATAACAAGTGTGACCTATTTGCCTTCCCATCCCGTGACCAGTTCTTCGGATTGACCTGTATTCACTTCTACGGGTTCCATCCTGGTGGCTTATTCTTTTCGTAATTGCGGACATCGTCCGGAGTGTCAAGATTTGTTTCGCAAGGCTTCAATACTTGAAAGTGACCATCTTCAGAACAATACGAAGTTCTTCAAAAGTTGGCAAGTACTCTACAAAATCGCTTTGAAGACAGCGGGCCGGATGGAGTTGCAGTTCTGAGCGATGGCAAATTGAAAGGCAAGTAAACCCTACGCACTTCAAATGTTCTCTCAGCCCTCTAGGCTATAGAGGCGATTTTGGCCTTTAGAAACGTTTCTGTTGAAGTTGGGGCCTTGTAGTTAATTTGGAAGCAAAATTATGTTTTTTCGGTGGGGCGATGGGGACAAGGGACTGCTGTAGTATTGGTGTTTGTAAACCAGGTGCTGGTGTAAGACCGACGTGGGACGACCCTTGACATTTCTGAATGTGTCAAACGTCGATAAAGCCTTCCTCGAAGAATTACCCGCTTTGTAGCTATCCATTTTTCGGATCTTATCAGTAAATCACGGTAGTTTATCGGCTAAAGTCAATAGATCATTACCGGAACACGCTGGATGCTTTAGAAACTAAACGTTTTTGAAGTGCGACGGTTCGATATTTGCTCGTATAAGTAGCACACAAATTTATCACATAGGTATACAAGGGACCTTGTTTTGACCAATGAGAGTTAATCACTAAATATGGTATTGAAATCACTTGTTTTAAGTAAGCTCTACTGACTGACTGGCGTTGCACTGTACCGTTTCTAAAAAGCTGATCTGTGCCGTTTCAAATTCACAGAGACGATACGGTCGCGACAGAAGTGTTGCGACAGAAGTGCATATTTGGCCTTAGCGCAACAGAAAGAGGCTAGCGACGTCGGTGGCATTGGCTGCTGTAGCCGTTCTCATCGTACCTTGAATGCTGAGTGTGGATATGGAGATTGCTGGAAGTGTGGATACTGTTGCGTCACGTTGCTATTGAGTGTGGTGAAGATTGCCGATGGTAGTGTGGCTACTATAGCAGCTCAAAGCGGGCCATGGACACAGTGGAGGCAAGTGGTATCAGGTGACTAGCCAAAACGGTCGCCAAGTGCAGCAACGATAACAGTTATTTACACGGAATACGACACTTTTGCAGGCGTGGGGTTAGAATGACATGGACCGTTTTGATTAAGCGTATAAAACATTCACTACCCGAATCTTAATCTTGGTGAGCTCCGCACTTGCAGTCAAAGAGATCTCGGTAGGAACGTCTGTATGGACAGAAAATATCCCTAGTCGTCTCGAATTCGCCCAGTTGAATTCGTACATGGCACAATTGGCTTGGCTTGAATGGTTAATGAATCGACTCTTGTTCCCGCACACCAAGGCATCCACATACACTTTGGTACCCCCTCGACATTTCGACTTAGACCGGAACTCGGCTTGGTACCTTCGGTCTTCCCGTGAAATTGCGTCTTCTTCCACCAATATCTCGCCGACGAACTCGATAATGAAGGACCCCCCTGGTATGTAGTAGTCCGAGACGTCTCGAAGACCTACTCGTGATTGTACAATGTCAAGCGCGTATCGAGGCACAAATCGATTGCCGCATGCTGGACCAATGGAACAGTTAGAGCTGTCACACACATTAGCTGTGTTGACGTTGAAGCAGGAACTGGTAACATAGCTTCCGAAGTCGGAAACGCATGAACCCTCGCACAGACATTTCTCGCCTCTGTAGTCGGGCCTCGACATGACGGGGTATGGTTGCGACGTCATGAACACGCTATTGTCGATTGGGATGATATCAGCTGACCATTGCTCCGGAATCACAACCTCATAATTGCCACCGACTACAGGCAGTGCGACCGCAGCTGAATTGTGCTGGTGGAGTGAGTTCACTGCGCCGTGGATTTCCTCTGATTCGGTTTGTGCGTTTTGGTTCGGGAAACGAAAAATCTCTCTCCAGTCCAGTTCATATTCGTGTAACTGTGGTGCAAATGGTCGATAGAACGTCTGTTTTGGCGCGTTGTGCGGATGAAGCGTGCTGCCCCAATTGCTGAAGAGCAACAAAATGAGTTGTACTAGGTGAAGCCGATGCGACAACAGGATCGATTGGAACTAAAGAAAATATTTTTCGCCTTTCAGGACAGGCGTTTTCGCGGAAGGAGTTCGAACGCTACGTATCCTGCTTTCATGACAGCTGCAATGGGGAACACGCACCTCCGGCAACTGCCGGTTGCCTCGTGTGTGTGGAATCAACGGGCCGTTGGATACGATTGTTTCGACTTACTATTTCTACATTGGCTAAATTTCGAGAAGTCGGTCGTTGGCTTCAATGAAAACGTTTTTGTTCTGGCTGCATTGGGCCAGATGCGCTCGTGATGATAGTGCGGAGCTAGCATTTTCCAATTGGAGGCATGCCGACCACATTGGAAATACTTCAAGCTGAGCGAGAAACATAAGATGCAGAGGAAGCACGACCACCTATTGCCAGCGTCGATGCTCTCCGTACTTTCATCGCAGACGAAAACCCTGCTTTGATCGACAACGTGGCGCTCAAAATGTGTTGGCTAAAGAATATGACAAGTTCTTTCGGGCCGAGCTCATCAGCCGTGAGGACGAACAAGACTTTGCTGCCGTTGTGGAAGAGTTCAGAGCACTTGATCCTGCTCGTCGCAGCAAGTGTGTTTTTCATTCTGACTATTTGGGAAAACTGCGACGGAAATTTGAATTGCATTGAGTATCGCCCTGGATTTAGCTACCGCTTCGACAAGGTCCACTCGCTCAAGCACAACGATGGAAACCCCGTCGGTAGCATGCAACTTCGCGAGCGGCCCCGCTTCCACCACTAGGGCCTTAAGTTGGGAATGGAGCCGAGGAAGGGAATGGCAGTTCCGGTTTCAATCAAACAACGCCTTCTGTCATGGCACAAGTAAGCGAAAGTTCTCAATCCCCGACCCCTGAGGAGGTTCAGTGGGCCTCTCCGCCTGCGAAAACGCCAAACCAAAAATCTACAAGTGGCTGCGGCAACGTTGATTTTACGTCACTTACCGCCACAAGTGGCTGCGGCAACGTTGATGTTACGTCACTTACCGCCACAACTGACAGTTCACCTCGTGCGTCACCAGCTGTCAAAATTCCGAAGCGCAAGGTGACAGCAAGAGGCTGCGGGGAGGACAAGGCATCGATATTTGAGTCGTCTAGGAAACGAGTACGGGGGCTAGAGCCGAAGAAATGGTTTCCTTCTTAGAAAGCAAACTAGGATATCGCGAGGACAGCCTACCGGTGGCGGCGCGTCGGTGTGATTTGTGCTCTAGCTTATTGCGTTTAACTTTGCATGCGTTGGTTGGTTGTTAAAAATATATCTTGAAACCTAAAACTTGAGTGTTTGGGATGCGAGTGGCACTACAGACAGATTCGAAGTTTGGTGGAAGGATACACATGAGTGCAACTTGTGCGCTGGAAGGAACTTGCAGCCAGTCAGGTTGCCGCAGGTGGCAGCAAAGTAAATGAGGCAACCCTGTGAGAATGGTGTCAAGCATACAAAAGTTTATCGTGTTGTGTAAGCTCAGAGGACGGATCAAGCGCTTAAACTACTGATGTCGTCAGGCTTGGTTCTGCCGATAATAAGTTTGGTAAACGCTGTAAACTAAAATTGTCAAGCCATCGGGTGGCGCGAACCTTAGTCCAGCAAACGCAGCAGAAGTTAAACAACTCCAAACTCCCAGACGTTTCGTTTGCTTTGGAAGGATACGGATAAATTTTCATGCGCCAATGACAGTTCCGATTGGGATCGTGTCCTCGACAAGGAAAGGGTGCATCTGGGTAATGCCGGAAGTCCAAATTGCGCAATTCCAGCAAAACTAAGTTCATCACCTCCAATAGATTTCGGTTCTTATGTATGGAGCGAAGTGAAATGTATACTTTACTTAGAGTATTTAGTTGATTGTTGGCAAACACATACTTGGGATTTTGAGAATGAGTTTTAGTGCTAAATCATAACCCTCTACACGCAACTTTGTTGTTTATAGAAGGATACGTTTCCGCCAAACCTTCGTCAGACCGTACCCAAAGTGTACATTGCTAGAAGCTACAACACCACTTAGTCAGGCTTTTGCAGATGACAGCAACTGAGATGAGGCTTCAAGCCTTTTGTGGAAGAGTAGCCAAACATGCAAAAACCGATACTTGACCTCATTCAAGGGGCTCGGACGATGGGTTGAGTGCTCCAACTAAAGTTGCAGGACTGATAATTAAGGCATTCGTGAAGCTACCTGACGTTTGCCATTTTTGATATCTTGAAGATGACGTCAAAACGGAGAAAACTAAATCGCACAGGAGTAACCCCAAAAACAACCTGCCATCCGCGGACGTCTTCAGAAAATGATGAGGGATCAATGTACCAGCAGCATCCAGAGCAGAGCCAGGTGGTTGGTGAGATTTCCGTGGGAAATCAGTTCTTTGAGAACACTGCTGTACGCGCATGATATAGTGGGGCATCCGAGCAAGCTGTGGTCATGAATATTCAACGCACTCCACCAAATAATTTTTGTCAAACTCCACCAGTGCTTACGATAGCAGCAGCAACCGGCGTGATGCAAAACCCCAGCTCTACCGAAGATAACGGTGATAGCGCTACTTCTCGAGAACGTGAATCGGTGGATGCAAACGATATTTGGTACAGTACCAGTGAATTGGAGGCGATGGATTTGAGCAATGGTTTTGTTATTCCTAGTGATAATCGCGCTGAGGAGATTAAGCTGGAAGCGTCGGTGGCTATACGTTTAGGATCGACAGACATGCGTCCTTGCTGTATTTGCGAGCTGTATTACTGAGAGAGTGCTATTCGTAAGAAACCATTTTCAGATAAGCTTCTCCAGGTGATCAAAATTACTGTATACTAGAACAGAAATCACGGCTAACAACCCATTTGTTTTTCACTTATGCAAATAATGAAACAATGCCTCTCAGCTTCAAAAGACGTTCCGGCTGTGATTTTAGGCCAGTATAATGCTGGGGGATTAGATCTGGCTTACTATTATTTCTTGATGGTACGTATTTAGTACTTGTTGGTGCGAAATTTGTATATAGTAGAATCTAACCGTTTTGTATTCCTTATAATGAATAGCAATTCACCGCGAAAATGAAACAACATGGGGCGATAAATGCCACACGTGTGATGATTGTATTAATGCGAGCGAATTTCCGCAAAAGCCAATTGATTCCATCGCGAACGAGAATTACATAGGCAATGACACGAACCGACGAACAAGCGGTTGCGTTGATACTACCGTGTGTTTCGTTATTGGTAGTGACCGGGGGTCCTTGTCGTACTATCAAATCCCACCATTATATCGTTCGTAACACAGAAGGCCCTATAGTGGACATGTTGCCTCGAGATTTGAGTTGTTGTGTTGGAGTCACGATGGTGGGTCACATGACAAAAAGGCAGGCTATTGCGTCTAAGAAACGTTACCAACTTAATCTGCCTCTTTGTCGGAAGGTACTTAGCTTTCTCTATCTAAACCATGGAGAATACAAATAGCTCTCTGAGGGATCGCAGACGGCCAAAGCACCGACGCAGGGTAATGGGGCTACGACGCGTATATCGATCACTAATCCTCAAACTGCGCAAGGTGAACACGGTTCAAATGATTCAACTACGCAATTTGGAGGAGTAAACACATCCACCGGAGACCCTAGAGAACCGGCAAGTGTTGTCGTTGATAACACATCGGTCATTGATGAAGTAAATGTGCGAGCTGGAATTCCGGAAATCATGCGAGATGAAAGCACGTACTCAATGTTTGGATCGACGATTGCAGAAGGAGATGATCCTGCACTAGAGGGTACGTGGCTAAGCGCTTGAAGTGTGCTAGTGTCACCACCTCAGCTGGACTATGTTGATCTTGTTGTGCGAAATTTTAGACTACGTACCCCTGACGAAATGGGCGGTTTGTACAAAACTGTTTTCTACACTTTTTACCGGCTGGAAGTGGAGGACCATGCGAGGAACGTGAAAAGCATATATCAGTACGCAGATGGGTATTACGCTGTTTAAGAATCCGTGGCCACCGATTCGAGAAACATTACGCTTTTATGTTGCTGGCTTTCGACGTTTTGGCGCCTTCAATACCTCTCAAGCGAGTTGTTCGGTAAAATACTGCTGCCATGTCCGCAGTCCTGCTCGACATTTTGTTGCGGTACACTAATCTCAACAGACTCACTACACGTTTGGAGCATCCTCCACAAATCAACGCGAGCAAATTCATGAGAAAACCAAAAAGGGGATTCGTTGAGGAGATACAGCGCCGCCATAGGGCCAGTCAGATCTTGAAAACGAGCCATTTATTGACATCTGCGAACGTTACCAACTTGTCAATAAAGGCAAAAAATCACGGTGTGGAACGCAGTCAAACACTCTTACTTTTACTGAAATGGTGCTCGAAAGGTTCTTGTAATATGCGGGAAATAGGTTTCAGATATCAATGGCAATCACGAGGCAGACATTAACGAATTCTACTATTTGGCTGTGTTTCTGAAGAGCGGCAAGATCGGTTCGGTCGATCTTGACGTGTTCGAGGGTGAGTGCGAGTACTTCTACTCGGACCGCTCGGGCGTCGTCATCCAGGACGAGACTCTGGCCCGCCTGCTCACGTTCCCGAACGTGCTGATCACCGGCCACCAGGCTATGCATTTTTAATATTAAAATTCATGATCAGTAGCAACAGCATCCGTTTACCAATGGTATACGCGTCTTCCGGCGGGAACACTGCATGCCTCGATGCGACCTCAGGCACGTTTAACAGCAACAACCGAACACACAAAAGAATACGTGCCCAACCTTAGAGCCCTTGTTAACAGTGCTCTACCTTCTACTAAGCAATTGTGTAACTCGCTACACCATTACATTCCGTTGAATCTTCCTGTTGCTCCTAATCTCCTCAATCCGTACTTGGTCAGCGTGGTCACTAACGTCACTAGCCGCTTGGTACTCTTCTTGACGATCTGCCAGCACTGTTACTGCATTGTCAACCTCCGTGCTTGAAGCTCCATAGTTTTGCCGGTATCTCCCGCAGCGTGCAAAACAGCGATGGATGCAACGATTTCTTGAAGCACAGCTTCTTCTCGCAAGAAGTCTGCTGCCTCGATCCGAGTAAAATCTAGATTTACTCCCAAGCATGCGTCAACCATCGCTATCAGTGATCTCACATCAACTGTGGGCGTAACCGTGCGATCTGGAAAATTCACTCCAGGAAGGATTTGAGCCAACCTATTTCGCTGAAAACCACGGCGACGATTCTGAGCGCTCGGTAGCTCATCCACCAATTTATTACCTGCTGCGTCTGTGTTGTGACAGCTAATGTCAAACATACCTAGACGCGCGGCAAGCTCTGTGTCTGTATCGTCAATTTCTTCTTCTTCAGCATTGTTGTGGCCCATCAGCGTAACCAAATGTATGACGGCATCGATCAATCCAGCGCTAGCCCCGACTTCTTCATCAACTGCATCGATTCGAGCCTCGGTTGCCTTCTCGCTTATAACCCGATCGAAAGAAACTGCAGCCTCCACTAGTTCAGTCGTTATCAGGTTTAGCATAGCGTTCGCCGCGATTAACCTGTAAGTTGGCACTTGAGTGCCTTGGTCATCGTGCCTGGAGCTCATAACCGTGGTGAGTGTAGTATTAGATGAGTAAAATATCGTTTAGTAAGCTCACCATTTCGCGCTGAGGTCTACTTCAACCCGTCGTTTCCAATCTCACAAGTGTTGCCCTTTGTGTCGAGAATGCCGTAGTAACACGGGCTCATTCAGATGGATAGATCGACAACACTTCGTCCAAAATGGCCAGTAGGAGGCCTAACTCACGGATACTGAAATTTCTCCGAGACGGACATCTTGGCATCTACTTATGCAGCAACCAACACAGCGTGACAACAGTGAGATCCCAGCGCTACCTAAACATGTAGCCGCATGCAAGGTTACCTTCGGTTCATCGGGCGCAAAACGAAGAATGAACCCATGCGAACGGTCGCAGCGATCTTACAGCAAGAAATAATGAATATCGAACGAGTTTTGATTTGCAAAGGCTGTTGAAAAAATACCTTTCATTAGTGCCATATATATTCTCAAAAGAAGAAACGATGTGTTGTTAGAAGAAGTGTTTTTTTGTCGGCAACGATGAACGAAGCGCGCGCGTCCCGAAGGCTGTTTATCAACGCAGAGGATCATACGTTTGACAACGTGGAATATGTATATTAAGCACTCTAGTGGAAATGAGCCACGAGAGATCGTTTGTATGTTGTTGTTTTTTGTTGTTGTTTCATACTTAGTCATCGGAGCGTAGGCGCTTTTTACTTTCTAAGAGCAACATCACCGCGCGTTTTCCCAGTATTCAAATACAATTTAAATTGAACAGAATGTATGATCAACATACTAATTAAATGTGCTGGGTGAGCTTCCACTCAGCAAAAGAAGTCTTTTCCTCCGTCGATGCATAAGGCGGGAGGCTGACGAGATTCATGCCGTTGCATTTCGTTGACCGTCTCTTGATTCGGCACAAATTTTCCAAGGTAAGATCGAGAAATTGACTTAGTGAGGGTTAGTCCGTCCAAACTAACGGATCGAGATAGTGCAAACAATGCCTGGCACGGGACAGACTGTCGAACATCGAGAGGGGTCACCACTACACCGTCATGACACGTTTGGCCTTGAAGCTTCTCCGTAGTACAGGCAAATGCTGGGACGAGCGCAAATTCGGTCACCGTGATGAAAGATTGAGACAAATTCGGGATCTGTTTCAAACTTACTCTTTGTTTGAGTGCAGGCAAATCAATGACACCTTCTGGAAATCCTTCTACAAGAGTAGTCTTGACGCCAAGAAGTTTAATTAACAGCAAAGACGGCGCTTGCAGTAACTTGCGAATAACAACATTTCCAGCCTCGTAGACAATTTCAGCCGCATTTCATTTAGAGGAGGGTAAGTACCCACAATTGTAGTTATAGTTCCGTTCGGAATGACATCAGCATCCAACAAGTCTGGGTTTTTGTGCGTTACCGTCACAGGCATACCGACATAAAACAATAGCTTCATCGGGATTCGGTCGGAGAAATTGTCGTTGATGTTCCATAGGTGCTCCACAATCAGTCTCGAACGATTACACGGGACTGCCAAACATTCGTAAATAGGAATGCTTCGCGCATGGGCGATACGAAAGATTATGTCGGAATTGATCGCGTAACGAAGCTTGTTGGTACAGACGACAACTGGACTATAAAGCGTTTGACGGCTGACAGCCCCCGAGGCTTGAAGTTCCTCGCGTTTGTGGACTCGTGAGTTCAATATGTGCAATTGTTGATCAGATAGCCTTCCCCAACGGAGATCATCAAGTATCTTGGTATATAGAGGATCACGACGCGCTCTCATATTTTTTGTGTGAAATATGATAAAGTTGATCGCTGCATATAGTGCGTAACCAGCTTGTCTTTGCCGATTTGCTTCATGGGGAGGGGGTCGAAAACCTGCGATCATAAAACACAGTACACGAGGTTAGTAAGTTTTTCAGCAGCTTAATATGTATTCATCGGAGTGTTTACATGGCGAACCAGCAACTGGTGGCAACTGCAGTAGGTCTCCAACGAGCATACCGTGCTTGCCGCCCATGTACTTATTTGGTGTCGTCGACATTGAGCGTGACACCGCGCCCATCCCCCCGAGGAGCCCTTGGTCCGTGATTGAAATGATGACAAGAACGACACGACTGAATTTGGATTTCATCTCGATTGTAGGGGCTGAATTAGGCTCAGCTCCGTTCAGTTTCAAGTTTCGGGCACTGTGCATAGTTTGCCCATGAATGTTTATTGCTGCCACTCCAGTGAACGCTACTGTCTCGACACTACCGACTCGCCCCCACTTCTGCGCAAATGTTAAGAGAGCATCGACGATAGTGGCTTTACCTGTTCCAGCCACGAAGCCAAGCAATAAATTCCTTCCGATCATGGGTTCGCACTTAAGGATAGATCACTAGGTAGGAGAAGCTGACCAATATATTATCCAGAATTAACCACTACGCTAGATCACGTCTCCCACCTTCCCGACACTTGGTGAGCCACAATATGTCCCAATTCCAGTCGTGGACAAAGGCACTTGTGAGGTTCAGAGCAAATTCGAGTGTGTTTAAAGTTATCCCTATCTCCACTAGTCTCATCCTGATTCGATATCCTACGATCACCTGACAGCTGGGTACATGCCCTACCTTTGTCCGATCCTGAGATCTCGATCAGGGTCTGACACACCTAACCCCTCGACATCGATCTGGGCCTGACACTCAATCATGGTACGATGCTCGGCCCCAGCTCGAGCCTTGGCAACAAGCTGCAGCTTGTCTTGATCTTTACTTGTCTCCTTGCCTTGTTGTTCGATCACGATTCCGCCCCTGAACCAGGTTGATCTTCCTTGACTTCGGTGTGCCGAAGCCTGATCCTCTGTGATCCCAGATGATCTCATCTGTTCAGCTCCGGAAACGTCCGGATCACCGCCGACAGTCGCCGATCAGCACTGTGTAGTCTTGATCTCGGCCCGGTGGCAGCCGATCACACCAATTCACATTTGATCCTTCTCCTCGGCACTGGATTGCCGCAAAATCTTCCACCGATCTTGTAGTAGACAGTCTCTGCATCACAGATCGCCCCCTGTCTTCTGTAGTGGCTCTTCCCTCGATCTTGCGGCCGCGGATGCCTTTCCCGGAAATTCTTATTCGCGCTCCACCACTCGAGCAGGTGCACTTCCTGGTAGTCATACCAGTGAAATGCTTTCATCAGAGGCACGTGAACCGATTCAACTGCCCATCTCGACCGTGTTGGACCGTTTGTTAGACACTCGCTTGCCATTCTTCTTGGGAGGAAGAATAGCCTCACACAGCCCCCGCTTGCTCATTATAATGGTGCCGATGGTGTAGAATTTCATAGTCAGGAGCTGCGTCGCCAAAACCACGGACATGTAAAATCTATCCGTGACGACAAGACGGAAGTGATTCGGATCCGTTGCACAAAATACTTTCTTCAGACTTCTCTTCTCTCCTGCAGGTCCAGACTTCTCGTCCGGAGGAGTGGTGCCGTCCTGCATCTGCTTCTCTCCACAGTAACCCCATAGAAACGGTAAGTTGACTTTGACGTCAAGTATATGTGAGGACTCCTTCTAACTTGCTTGATTGCAGCATTCTTCGCTTCAATCGATGAACCGCTATGTCGAATATGCGGTAGTTGTGGGGAGCTTGCAAATGCAGCTTAATGTACATTGAAATTATACGAACCAAAGACAATTTTTTTCACCACTTAAAAATGCTTCTGGTGTAGTTGAAATTATTGATGAAGGCCTTGTTCAAACAGCATCAGGAACAACCCCCTCAATTTGGTATTGTAGTAGATGCTACGTAGCGCTTCGAGCAAAAACTACTCAAAAATTCTCTCGGTGTAGCGGGTTTCGTATTGCGTGTGTTCCTGACGAGCTGGCTGTTCTGAATCACATTGAGGCAACATTGATTGGTCTCGGCGTTGCTTTACAACTTGTGTAAATCTTTATCGAGACGGCCAGGAATTTACTTAAGGAGATGCAATTAATTACTGGAATGAACCGGGCGAAGTTGTTCGTGAACTACCACGACCTTTAAATAAATGCGGTGTTGTGTTTTTGGCATCGAGATCCAGTGAACCGACAAAGTATTTTCGGGTACGTCCACTTAGTGAGACGTGCACTGCAATGGCTAACAGCGAACAACCCTCTCTACAAACACATTGAAATTTCGGAGGGAAACCTTCGAGATCTGGAAAACATCGATGTCGATCGTGACGTGCCAACAATTCCTGTAACAGAAGATGAGGTCCATGAACTTTAAGGATAACAACCAGTAAATGACTCGGAAGAAACACATGAAACCGAGTGTGATGCAAGTGAGTCACATTCTTTGGGAATGAACTGTCAATCCACTAAAAGGGAAGAAGATAGCAATCTTTGCGAAAAATTCCAGCTCAAATTTGCTTGAGTCTGTTTTACCTGCACCAACAACACTGCTCAATTGTGTTCAGCATGTGGCGGGGAAACATGTGCATTTTGTTCAACCCGTTTTCCTCGACAGCAAGACGTAAGTTCTCCTAGACACGATTTTTCCAACTATCCCGACGTACTAGATAGTATGAGTGAGTCCTTCGAACTAGCGGGAAATGTTTGTGAAAAACAGAGTGAACTGGAGCGCATCATGGAGGCTGTAGGAATGGAAAAAGATACCAAACATCCGTTCGGTGAGCTTCGCTGCCGTGAAAATCCAATAAATGAGTACGAAACGAAGCACTTGATGCAAAATGGCTTCCCAACTCTCGCGAAAGATCGCAATGCCACTTGTCGGTTCGCGTTTTGGGTGGTCTTTTTGCTAAAATGTTAACCTCGCATTTACGATCGGAGATACATATCGTGCACTGACACTTTTCGAGCTCGGTTAAAGTTTTGGAAAAGACAGAAATACGTTCGTCTACAAACCTAGCAAGCTCTTCCCTTCCTGCCTCAGTTTCCGATAGTTTAAGCACATCTGGAGCATCGCGAATCCAGAGTAAGCAGTGAATGTGTGGCGACCCACGTTGTTGAAATTCGACACGCCAGAAATGATCAATTATCTCACCTAGAGGTTTAGCTTTTCCGCACAAAATGTTGTCAAAAAATGCTTTAAAACGCCGGTGGAAATACCGTGCACTAATATCCGGATTTTCGTTTAGATATTTTCGTCGTTCTGCATACGATAAGTGCATGCATTCATCGAGTGTCAATGCTGGGTTGCAAGCCCTAGCAAAGTCCGGCCAGATCGTTTCAGCTGCGCTGAGTGTCAAAAACAATGTCGGCCACCGAGTTGGAAGCGATCGATTTCCCATCATAGACATCAAGTCGTCTCGTGCATTAGAGCAGTACAGGCCACTGCCTCTAACCACTCTAAAAAAGGCTTTAGCGAGCCCAAAACCTGCATTGCTGCACTTAACTCTTCTTTTTCGTTTGTTCTACCGCTAGATGACGTACGCGTAGTCCGTTCGTCATTTTCGTGATACCCAGAAGCCGTTTCCATAGCTGCACCGCAAGATTCGGAAACAGTAACTTTTCGAACAAGACCATCGATCTGTCTGCGTTGTATGAGATTCATGCAAAAGAATTTGAAATTGCCATGAATGACAAATCTTCTATCGTGCCACTTCATCAGATGGGCGCAGTATTCTGAAAAGCTGTATTCATGAATTCGCTCTTCTACAGTATCCACGAAATTATAACCTGGTTCAGCGAGTCCAACAATACATATGCTACACTAATTCAAAATGCAGAAAGAAGAGCTCTGCGTGTCGGTTTGGGTATCCAAAAGAATTGCAAGATCAAACCGAAATCAGAACAAGCTACGCATCGGACGGAACACCCTCCATGAAGGTGCTTCTTAAACGTTCTGTTTCTATAATAAATAGTTATTCACCGCACCTACTATCATGCTGGCGTGCTAATATGGACTTACAATTAATTGGGAATTCGTATGGAGCTGCTGAGTATGCCGGAGCGTATGTCAGCGAAGCTGAGCCGGATACACTTAGATTTCGGCGCGTGATTGCAAAGGCCATCAAGCGATGTGATTCAAATTTACCGCATCATTCGATTTTAAAACGTGTCGTTAATGCTACCCTATCTGTCCGTGAAGTAGGTGCTCCGGAAGCTATTTACATGCTTCTCCGAAGCCTCCCGATGCACAGTAAGTCACGCACAGTTGTTAAAGTGAAGGTATTACGCCACCATCAGCGTTATTATCGAGTAGAGCCCCATACCGTACAGGAAGTTGCCGCGTTGGCTACGAACGATGTCCAGACAAGAGTTCTGATTGAGCCCGTCGAAAGAGCTTATATGAATAGACTGTCCAACAATTTGTTTGACACGATGAGCTTTGCTTCGTTTATCGAAGAATATGAAATATGTGAGTCAGTTAAACAAAACAAAATAGGCACTGATATTTGGGAGCGACAGGATGGCGAGGGATGGATACGGCATCGCTCAAAACGGTTTGTAGTGCAAAAATCACCCTGGATGAAACCTGATTCATCTAATGCAAGCTTCTGTTTTTCTGAAGTATTTATTTGCGTGCCATAGAGATCGCTAGATGAGCTACCAACAAGTGATGGGGACTGCATCGCCACCTTTCTCCAGGAACAGGAGGCACATCTCGATAGCGAATTGCTAGAAGAATCAAACGTCAAAATAGCTCGCCAGCAGAAACTAGATCTGTTAAAAAAAAATCGCCAAGTTGTTGCTCCATTACTTCGCTACCTCCTTCGGAATATGTGTTCGTTAGTAGTTCTGCAAATTGCGCGCAAGTATCAGATCAGGGTGTACTAACACCTAGCAGTAATGCTTCGTGCAGTTACGGAGAATGGACATCACGACGTAGTTATACGCCTGACCTTGTAGCAAAAGCAACCAACTTTGTCAAGGAGTGCTTAACCCCTTGTCTCCCGAATGTTAGGACCCCAAACACGTTATTCACGGTACTTTAATGTCGTATCTTACGCCATAGCCATTTACTTCTTTTTTGTATGGCGTACATAACCGCATGCGGGAAGCTGTATAAGTTTTCAGCAGGTTTTTCCAGCAATGTCGTCACTTAGACAACCTAGAAATGCTTGCTGTGCTTCTAATGTCGTAGCTTACGCAGGATCAGAAAAAGAAAGGCTTACATTGTTGGATAATGAATCCTATCACCTGATCAAACCTAGCAAAGAATGAACATCGATTCAAGAAACTTTGCATTACGTCCAGGTTAGAGCAAACACTCATCAAAGGCAACGAGCATCCCATCATCACAGCGCCGCTAGTACGCAAATCACTCTTCTCCAGTTTTGCATTCCTCGTCGTCTGCATCTTCCTCGTGGAGCGCCAGTTCCCGGCGCGTTTTCTTCCGCTTTCCAGCTTCTTTACCAGGTCAACGAAGCACCACTTTCTTCCCTAAGGTAACTGGAATACTTTGACCAGCGTCAAAGTCTTCGTGCCAGATATCAAAGCACGTTTTAGCAGCACCTTTGTACTTATGGCGGATTTTGTTGCAGAGCCAGCATTTCGCAGAGTCCAGGGAGCAGCGTTCACAGTAGAAGGTCGTAGCAAACGACTTCTTCTTCGGGTTGCCTCGCAAAAGTGCACAGACTTTACAGAAACGCTGGCGACGCTTTTGCACGCCACTCACGGTCACCAAATCTTCTGACTGCTCGAGAGCGTGTCCGATCCGAACCGGTGTCCGTTTCCGCTTCTGGCTGTTTGGGGGGCGGTGTAACCACGACACCAGCGAAGTCTTCTGCTTTCAGCTGCAGAAGTTGGCTCTGCAAGACACAATACCACTCGCCTCGAGGCATCGCCGTTGTACCAGACAGTCGCGCCGTCTCCTTGTGTGATATGTAGGCATTGACAAGCGCCAAGTCCACAAACCCCAAGAATAAGCTCTTGTAATACTTGGTGAACCTCGTAGATGTCTGGAGCGAGTATGACTGGAGGCGGAGTTGATCGTGGACGTCAACTCCGCCCATCCAGCGCTGGTAGTCATTCACTGCTGCGGGGCACGGTGCAGTTTCCGCTCCTACACGTTTCACGTTCCTCTGGATCGAAGAGATTGTCAATGCGGAGTCAGTACACAAGAAGTCTACCGGCTTACGGTCCCACCAGTGAAAAGCCACCATGCTTGGGACCGCAGCCGAGCGAGAGAACAGGAAGGAGCCTCTAGGAATAGTCTCTGGTCGTGTTTTTCGCGTCTCTTTGACTTGTTTGTCAAAGCTAAGTCGATCGGACATTATAGTCTCAACGACATAGACACTCATGCCGAGCAGCTCGATGGCGAGCAGAATTGAGGAGTAGAAACGGTCAACGACCACCAGCTGCCAGGGGTGCCGTGGTTTCGTCTCGAGCACCGTCTTCATATTGCGAACGACTGCCGCGGCACCAGTCTTGTGAACAAATGAGCTCTCACCACCATCGCTGGCGTTGCGTTTTCCAGCATACATCTCAAATCTGGTAGGTTACGACACAGGCAGATAGTTAGCAATCACAAAACCGTAACTTACGACGTTAGTAAAACAAACAAACTTACCGATGACAGTAGGCCGTTCTGGAATCGCACAGCATAAGCATTTTAGACCCGTAGCGGTGCGGTTTGTCCGGCATGAACATGAGGGTAGTGTTGCGCTTAGAAGTCGAAGGCAACACTCCTTCGTCGAAGGAAAACACGGCAGGTAAACTCCAGCCAGCCAGAAAACGTTGCTGCAGCTTGTCCACAACTGGACGAAGTTTGCAAAGTTTGTCACGAGCTCGATCGGCCTCGTTATCTACAAAATGTAAGTCTCGTAGAATGTCTTGACAGCGGGCCGAAGCTCCCTGCGGGGACCGCACCATCCTCCGTCATAGACCAGTGTGCGGCAAAACTTCTCTTTTGAGGGCACAGCATACGGGCAATGAGAAGCCCCATGACTTGCAGGATTTCATGCGTCTCATAACCAGCTTTTGCTTGCAGTCGGCGCCGGATCTGGGTCAGTGTCTCCGGATGAGAATGGCCCTGTTGAGCTTGCACGGCCTTCGCACGTCTATCGAGCCGTTGCTGGCAATATCGGTTCGTCTCGATGTTAATCGTTACCCATAACGACTTCGGTAGAAAATAGAAAAATGTCAGCAGAGGCGAATGACACTGGCTCCGCAGCTCGAGGACAGGCTGTGCCTCATCCATGTTTAGCCCTGGGTATGAGCTCACACCTTCCTCGAACGAACCCGAAGCGGGAGACCACGTCATACCACGCAATGCAGCCGATCGCTGTGTTGCGCTCTTTGACATCGCCCCGTTCCCGATCTGAAGTGACTCCACAAAAGCTTCGTCTAGTCCCACTGCGTCGCCCTCCGAAACGGTGTCCTCGTCGTCGCTAGCCACTGCGCTATTGGAGCCTTCCTCCTCCTCGATTTCGGCGCCGTCACTTTCACCCGAGCTGAAGCTTTCGTAGTCGCTCAGGTTCTCGTCAGCAGGGACGAAGCTGATGTCCTTCTTGACGAGTACACGCGATCTTAGCATACGGCCATGTCCTTCTGCAGCGGCGTCTTCTTGTACGCGTTCACTCTCCGCGCCGGATACCTCCGATAATAACTGCATGTTTGAAGCTGGTTCTCGTTGCGAATCCGCGGCTTCAAGTTCGCCAGGAGAGACACCAAAGGCTCTGGTTACAGCAGCCTGTAAAAGATCGGCTTCCGACTCGCTCTCAGATCCGAAGAGGTCGTTCAAGGTTCCTTGCGAGAGCTGGGCACTCGTGTCTATTTGCGATGGGCGTACATCTTCGCCTCCTTCGCCTTCAGCCTCCTCAACATCATCATCCGCAACATATTCGTCCTTGGCCTCTGCATCGTCAGTCTCAATGTCTTTATATAGCCCAGATTCTACAGCATGCACGACGACAGCATCCTCACCAACAAACGTCTGGACCCCATCAGGGCCAACGTAGCTCCAGTCCGTCGAGAAGCCACTTGGTCTCTTCGAAGTCCATCCAGCTGCTCGTAGCTGCCGCCATAAGTGGCGAAAATCAATATCACGAGCCGCTGCGGCTACGGCATCGGTTTTGCCTCGACTGCTTGCCCGGATGCGCGCCATCCTGCGAGTTCTGGAATGACTGGCAGTGCTCGTTGTCCATTCCGTATCTGCGTATCTCATTTCCCGCTGACTCCGTATCTCTTCCCGCACCCGCATTTATGTTCATTTCTCATTTGACCTCTCGCATCTATTTTACGTGTAAATGTCTTGATTAAACTATTTTCCCAGGCATTTACTATTGTCGCACACTCGATGTCGTAAGATACGACATAGGAATTCTGCTTTGGCGTATCTTACGACGTCGGGAGAGAAGGGGTTAAAGCCATGGGCGAAAGAAAAACGGGAGTATCATCGGTTTGGCCGATCCCGCTGTCAGAACGAGATGAACACCTCCCACTATACCTATCCAATCAGCGATAATGATCTCACCTCCAGCACAGATGAGGTTATGGCAGAGTCCCAGTGGATTCCATTCGCTCTTGCAATAGCGCAATCTAGGAAACGATTTAAGACCTCACTAGATAATACATACTGCAAGCCTCTTCAGTTATTATTAACGGTGAGGGAGGTTCAGGAAAGTGCTGGTTGATAAGACACATAGTGAAAGATATGCATAACGCATTCGGGGAACACTCAGCGACAAGGCGGAAATCGAAACGAGTATTGCTGTTAGCGCACCAAGGCACTGCTGCGTTTAATATAAAAGGCACGACGCTCTGCTCAGCCCTAGCATTTTCTTCCATTTCGCGATCAGCATTCTCTGTGCCATATAAATCTAGTCTTGAATCGAAATCGGGACCCACAAAATTAAAACATTTACAGGAACAATATAAGGACGTACACCTCGTCATTATTGATAAATTTAGTATGATTTCGTGTGGTATGCTATACTGGATAGACAATCGGATGAGAGAAATATGGCCAGATCACTCAAATGAGCGTTTTGGGAGGGACGTTTATTTTACTGGAGACGCGGCACAATTAGACCCTGTCGTTCCATACTCGCTCTCAACGTCAATGTCTAAAACATCAAATGAAGTACAACGTCGTGGTAGGGAAATTTGGGAAAGTATCGAAAACGTTTGTATGCTAACGAGCCAAAACAGAGGCAAGGAGGACCCTGAATGGTTTACCGCTCTGCGTAGATTACGAAAAAGGCGTCCAACCGCTGACGACATAAAGCTGTTCAACTCTAGGTGTTTACAATCCGTCGGTGAGCCTAGTTGGTTTAATACAGCAAAGCATATAGCTTACAAAAATGTCGACGTCAACGCTGCCAACGATGCTAGGATTCATGCCGCAAACTCACCCACTGTTCATATGAAAGCTCAGCACTTTGTTCAGCAGAAGCGCTTAACCACTAAGCGAGACATACCTGTTGGAACTGTAAAAGCTCTACTAAAGGAAGCCGTTCTCCCCAACGCAGATCATGATCGCGTCGTAGCAAGAGATATAAAACTGTGTGTTGGTGCTCCAGTTATACTCACGTTTAACATGAATCAGACTGCAGGATTGTGTAATGGTACCAATGGCATCATATACGATTTCATGTTCGTTAGCAGTAGTGAGCTACCAATTATCCTCGTAGAAATAACGTACCCGTACCTAGGGCCATCTCTTCTTGATGACGTACCAAATATTGTTCCAATTACAACAAAGGAAGTATCTTGGGGGAAAAGTTCTAGTGATTTTCGTGTTGTGCGCAGAGGCATTCCACTTCGGTTAGCCTACGCAATGACAGTACACAAAGTCCAAGGCCTGACATGCCCTAGCGTTGTGTTCCATTCAAACTCTATCCCTAATATTGCCTTTGCGTATGTTGCTTTATCTCGCATTCGGCATCGCAACGCAATCGTAATCACACAGAAACTCGTGTTGGAGAAACTAACAGCAACACCAGAACAAGCATTAGTTTTTGAACGTAAGTATAAGCGCGTGTCGGCCGCCGTATCTAGAACTACTGAAGGAACTAGTGGGGTGATAATAGCCATGAAACAAATTGCTCAATTACATAATAGCACGGTTGCACCTCGCGAATGATGCTTGAAAAAAATCTGAGTGATAGATTGCTCCATAAAATTCAGGAAATAAGTGTTACGTGTTTTATAGTACAGTACCAAGAAGAGGAAACTGAACAGCAAACGTTTATCGAGAAATCGCAAGAAACGGAGGTGGGCTTTTCCGAGAACTTACTCGAACGGCGGGGAGGAAAAACGCTCAAAGCGATCATTGTTGAACCAGATAGAACCGAGTAAAGCTTACTTGTGAGCAAGCAGGTACACATCTTTCGTCATTTTCCACGCACAAATATTATCTAACCTTGACCTGATCTCTGCTTCTTGCTAAAGGAGACCCCTTCAAGATGGCATCTCCGGATGCACTCCGGGCCCAAGCCATTGGTGACAAGCAAGCTGCATCAGAGGCTGTGTTAACTGCAATCTACGAATTGCACAGCTCTCACGTTTGTAACCACAGGCTCAGTCATGTTGTGCAAGCTGCTTTAGCCAACCTATGCAAGGCCAAACAAGACCACAAAGAAGCAATTCGGCGTTCCGATCAAGAAGACATGCGCTGTGTTCTAGATTTGGAAAGTTCCTTGGCCAAAAGGAACCAAGAGGGGAGCCAAAGCGAAGACAGCGACCACTTTCAGCTCCGTGTACAAGAATTGCAGGAATCTCTGCTTCAAGAACGAAGCCAGTGCCGCCAAGATTTTAAGCGCAAAAAGTGGGAACTTCGCGCAGCTATGGCAAAGAAGGCTCTAACACGTTTAGGACAATAGGCCTCCGCAGATAAATCCTGTCGTGATAACCCGGAGCTGATTCAAATTTCTACTTCCTAGCAGCACCGACCCGTCGAGAGTGATTCCCAAGTCAGATCAGGCCCTAACCAGACGAAATAAAGGTGATGAGTCTAGTGTTGGGGTCGAGTACAACGATTATTCCTGCAATATATTGCTTCCTCTATATACTAGGTTACAAGTTGTGCGCCAAGAAATAAGATTTTTGTTCTCATTAACGCTTAAACTTACGTAAACTAGAAGCAACGCCAGAACAAGCATTAGTATCTGAACGTGAGAACAAGCGTGTGATTGCTGCGGTATCTAGAACGACTGAATCAGCTGCTGAGGTAATATGTGCTATGAAGCAAATCGCCTTTAAGTTGCTATGCAAAGCACTTCAATATACCATGGAATTTGAGTGAACAGTAGTGAGTACTAAGTATCTAAATAAAACGCTATACAAACGACACAAGTAACGGCACCAAGATATACGTAGTTTTTTCTCATTAGCACTCAACATCTCTGTTCTGCCAGCGGTTTCCTTAGTTGTCCGGTCTGGTGTCACTTGCGTTTTGATCCTCCAATTCTTCGGTTTCTTCACTCTCACTGCGTGGCTGCAACGAACGCGAGTATTCCGTTTCGCCAATCGAGAGTGGTGACACATTTCCACGAGATCTGGTCCGTGGCATCCAAGGTGGTGGCAGTGTGTCGAGGTATCCTTCATAGTCCGAATCTCCTGCATCGCTGCTTGCATCGGATCTTGGCTCGATTTCTTCCGCAGAAGCAGCATCACCGTCGCTTTGATCTCCACCAAACAGTATTTCGTCTTGGATCTCGTCGTCGAGGGCATCGTAGCGTTCACGATGGGTGTCAAGACGGCGATCGCGTTCCTCTGCAACTCTTCGAGCATCTGCGAGTGCCTCACGTGCAGCCATTAAAGCGCGAGTAGTGGCACGCATTAGGCAGTGAGTATCCGGGAAATGGTACGCCAGCCGAAGCACCTCACGCCGAGCGTCCAGCACTTGATCTGAAGCCGTATCTTCAGCGGCAATAGCGCGATCTCGAGCGAGGATGGTTCTCTCGGCTTTGTTCGCCATCTTGAGCGGTGTCTTATTCCGAAATGGCAGGTATGTACCAGTGTTAAGCTTTTTCCAAAGAACTTTCAGTTTGCTGTAGCGCAATTTGCCGAAACTTATTAAATTCTAGTGTGTTCAGTGACGACACATACGTCAACTAGCAGAAAAAAACATAGGTGCAATTAGAGGTAAAACGATGGTAGAAAATGAATTATCAACTTCCTCAGCTACAAGTGCTTTTGAGTTGCTTAAAGATGCAGTAGAAGTGAGAAATACGTAGACCTAAATCGTCGCACTGTGGTGCATCTTCCAGATCTCAGTACATATGCTCATGAAGCGCGGGTCTTCTGCCATTCGTTGCAGGGTTTGACTGCGTTCCGCATCACTAACTGGATCACAAATGGCCCTCGGGAAAACCTCATTCCCTGTATTGCGTACGTTCGTGGGCGCATGTGGTATGTCAGGCTTGACATTCTCCGACGACGACGTAGGCGTGCTGTGCCTTGGTGTGGCAGCAGTAGCTTGACTCGGAACTCCCCAGGTTTCTGAATGGGTCGCGTGAATTGCTCCACGCAAACTCACATCTCGATCTTGGGTCGCAGCTACAGTTACAGGAACCAGCATGTACACAGTTGATTGCACCACCGATTCAATATTGCACTGGGGCTTGGCCGTCGTCGTCACAACTGATGCTGAATCCTGATGCTCTGACACCTTTTGGGGGTTATCAAAACGTTCACCAGCAGCAATTGATCTGCCTGGAAACGCCAATACTTGGTCTGCTGTTGTTGCTAACGGCAAGGTATGCTTTTGTTGCGCATTCCCCCTTTTGTCATGGCCCGATTCCTCAGATACGTCTTCAACCGAGCCTTGATTAGCCGTGGATTCCGAAGCTGCTCCTTCTGGCGCCGCATCAGAGAGATGTTGATTACTGCTATCCGCATTTGTCGCTTTGCGTTTATAGCGCTCGCGCGCTAACGCGTTTTGACGCTCTCGATGCTGCTCACACAGCCAGTGGCGATCCCCATTTAACTTAATTGACCTTTCCTTCTTGCATCCTCCAGGATATTGGCATTGGAACGGCCCAAACGTGCGTGGAACTCGCTTGGAGCGGCGTTCTCGAAGCTTCGTAACTTGGTAATTCCGATGCCTTTTGCACATTGAGTGAGCCGTGCCATCGTCCTTAACGTCAAGTGCTTTCTTGTAGTTGCGAGAATACATGCAGCCTCCTCGCTCATTCTTCTCTGTCATACAAACCAGAACATATCGTCAGCGCATCAAGTTATACACATATAGTACAAGTATAGGCGCATGTAGGGACGTACTCGTCATGACTGTTGTGGTGGACAGAGCTCACTGATGCACTTGTGTCTTGAGTTGTGCGCGGAAGGGCAAACGGCTTCTGAAAGGGTTGAAGGTGTATCCTTTTTTATATCGAATTCGTACTTGAGGGGGTAGGGGGGCGGTGCTGAAAACTACAATTTGGAATACTATATGCTTTTCAGCAACGCCCCATTAGCAACCGGAGCGAGTATCGCCGGATGCTGCCATACTAGTATGATAATATGATAATATGATAATATCATTATGAACGGGACCCCGTTGCTATTAGGGAGTCGAACTAAAAAAAATACCTCCCAAATTGCGAGCAAAGGATTTCCCAAAGAGAGTGATTCGTGTGCCTGTAACTTGTTTTTGCTATTTTTATTATGAACCTTGTTTGACAACCTATCAAAATGCATTTTCTTATTGTAATTTTGTATATCCTGTTTTAAGCCATTTATTATAGCTTCTAACAGGTTTCCCCTCTCATTGCCAGGATCCAAAATCTCCATTCTAGACCGAGCTAAACCGACGACAATGACGGACTTCATATCCAAGGCGCAAGCCGCGTACCCGGACATTGCACCGCGCTACCAGGCGCTTAAGGATCTGCACGTTCGGAAGTACGTTTCTTTCTTTTTAATTTGTCCTCCATCAACGAATAGCTCTACACAAAACACAAACTTATTGGAATATATCTCGCAGGCTTTACCATGAACTGGCTGGCGAACTCGAAGCTTTTGTGCGCGACCCCATGTGCCACAATTACCCGCTGAACCTGCCCACTCTGTACCAGGAGTTCATCCGCACGTTCCAGGACAAACTGAACCAGACCCGCCTCGTGATCATCTGCACCGAGATCAGTTCGCAGTTTGCCGACCCCGCCTCGTGATCATCTGCACCGAGATCAGTTCGCAGTTTGCCGACCCCGCCAAGGTGCAGGAGTTTATGGAGCAGCTTCTGGGCCAGCTGAGCACCAAAACGGCCCATGAGGCGGTGCTACTATGCAAAATGCAGATCGCACAGCTCAAATTCCGTCGTGGGGCCGACTTTCTCGCTGAAGTGAAGGCCACTGTGGACGACGACAAGCAGGTGGTCGAAAGTCTCGTGGGAGCTGAACCAGTGGTCCACGCGGCCTACTACCGTGTGGCCTGTGACTACTACGGAACTCTGGGGCCAGCTGCCAAGTTCTACAAGAATGCACTCATGTTCCTGGCCTACACGCGGTACGACGACATTCGTCCGGACGAGCGCTTCGAGCTGGCGGTCAACATCAGCATCGCTGCTCTCACGGGTGATGGTGTTTTCAACTTCGGTGAAGTGGTACGTTTGGACGAGGGTGGGAAAGTTTCAAGGTGGTGTTAACTTTTATTTTATGATTATTTTTACATTAGCTGGCAACCCCGATCCTGCGCGCGCTGGAAGGCACGGACAAGCAGTGGCTCTCAGACCTCCTACACGCGTTCAACAAGGGCGATATTGTCGCTTCAATGAGATTGTGGGCCAGAACAGCAAGGAGTTCAACGCACAGCCGGCGCTGGTGAGCAAGCAGGAGTACGTGAAGGAGAAGGTGGCTCTGCTGGCGTTGATGGTGCTGGTGTTCCAGCGCCCGTCGCACGAGCGCAACATCCCGTTCCACGAGATCGCTGAAGTCACACGTCTGCCGGTGGAGCAGGTGGAGTGGCTTGTGATGCGCGCGTTGTCGTGCAAGCTTATCAAGGGATCCATCGACCAGGTGGACGGCATCGTTCGGGTCACGTGGGTGCAGCCGCGAGTTTTGGACAACTCACAGCTGCAGGAGCTCGTCACTCGCCTGGATTGATGGGAGAAGAAGGTGAACTCGACGTTGCTGTACGTGGAGGAGCAGACCCCGGAACTCTTCCAGTAGGCAGTTGTGCTGCCATTAGTACGAGCTCAACCAAGCTAACAACACTACAGACACCTGCTTTGGAAAAATAAAAAAAAAATGATTTGGGGGTGAGTTGGCAGCATTGAGCTGAGAAAAGCAGATGCACATGTAGTTTCCGATAGGCTTGAATACAATGTCCATGTATAATAGCAGTAGAGCAATAGTGGATGTCATTGGCGCGATGGACCAAAGGCTGTTAGAGGCAACACCCGTCGTAACTACGTTTAGGCCGGCCGACCTTGGGCTTGAAGACAGAACGGAAGCGGCTCGGTGCCATTTATCTTGCTCTGTTTCGCACCATTTGTCTTGCGCTGTTAGTCTTACTTGGAACAGGTCCCTCTTGACAGCTCTACATGTATCCATGTTAGTCAAACTTTACTTTAGCTTGAAGTTGCACTAATTCTTGCCAATTCGCCTTGGGCCTAGCATTGGCTATCAATACATGTACATGTAGATCAACATTCTCCACCCTACACAACCATTGCACCCATTCTTGCCAATTGAGCATCGCCATCTCCCTCCGACCGCGCGCGGCGTCCCCCCATGCGTTGACGCTCGTTCGGCGTACCCATCAATGCGCCATTGCCCAGAGTGGGGCCAAAGGCAAAGCCTGGATGCTCCAAGTACGGCCGGTGCTGCGTCTCCACGCCTTCGTATGACGAGGCTATTACAGTTGGGCGCGGAGGAGGCCAATCCTCGATAATGTGTCGGATAGACTGCTCGTTGCGAGACTGGAACCGCGCCAGCAGCTTCCGTGCCGAATCCACCGAAATGTCAGGCAACTTGCGCAATGCTGCAGCCTCCACTAGCCGCATCAGCTCGTCGAACGTCATCAGCACGCCCAGCTCCGCGCGAGCCACCACCACGCGCATGATACCGGCCTCGTCGCTGGGGTGAAAGTATCCGTTGCTGCACTTCGACTGCCCACCTTGAGCACGCTTCTTCACGCGCCGATGCAGTGCAGCGAAATGAACGCCGTACATCTTGGCGGCGGCGCGCAAACTCATGCCCTGCTGCTCGACGGCCGCGATAGCCTTCTCCCACGTTTCAGCTGGCACAGTGTGGCTTAGCTTGTAGTTCCGTTTGTTGTTGGACGAAGACACGTTGGACGCTGAGTCCTGCATGTCCTCCGCGCTGCCGGCACTCTTCACACTGACCGCGTGGCGAAGGTGGGGTGCCATCGCGTTGCTAACGCCCATTCCGACGCTGGGGCCGACGTCGCTGCTGCTGCTTGAACTGTTGCTCGGCCCCGTTGTTGTGCCGTTCTCGCTATCGAGACTGCCGCTGCTCAAGCTCGACCGCAACTCTTCATGATCCACCGGAGCCTCTGGCCACACTGCACGGCGATGGTCCCCCACGATCATGGCGCGACGCTGCTGTTGCTGCAGGAGCTGGCGATGGCGATGGCGCTGGCTAAATCCGTGCTGCAACTGCACTTGGCGCTGCGCCTCGGTGTGGTACGTCGGACACGGACCGGCATAACCCCCGGTTGTGACGACGGACAGCGAGTCGCGGTTGTCCTCACTCGGCGCCTTCTCCTTCTCGTCATCGCTGCTGTTGCCGCTGCTGAAGCTGCCTCTCGTGGCCTGCACCACGTTGGCGCCCGATCCACCGATAATACTGTCATTGATAATGTTTTGGTTGTTGCTAGTGGCAGGTCTCAGACTCATTAGCTCTGCTGCGGCTGTTGCGGCGGCGGACCGAAACGGCGGCACCTCAAGCCGCTCCGGCAGCCCGAACGCGCCCTTTGCGGCGTCGTTCACGCCGGGAGCCGCCGCACCGAACGCGAAGCTGTTAAACTGCACGAAGCCGTGCACGCGCTTGAACTCAAGCACCCAGCGCGACGGCGGGAAGTCGGGCGGGAGCGGCACGGCGCCTTCTTGACTGGCCACAGCGCGCACTGCCAGCCGCACGTCGTCAGACGTGACGCGCTTCTGGTGACGGAGCTTTTCCTCGAGCACGCGCAGCGCCTCCTTCTCGTCAGCCTCGCTGAGATAGCGGCGCACGGAGAACAAGCGACGCTGAGCGTCCATTACTATGGCTTTTGGTTTGGCACAAGCCTCCAGTTTTGTTATGGTGTGAGGTCGGCTTTCGTTCGACTTTTGCTTAAACTGGGAGATTTGTATGGTATAGTGAAACCAAGCTTTTACGACGCGTGGCTATGTTGCCTCACACATGTCACTTCAACGACATGGATCAAAAATGTTTCTGCCGAAGTCGAAAGATCAATGCTGTAAAAGCGCACCTGCACACCGAAGGAAGGAAGGATGGCTACATGAACTTCGCCTAGCATGAGGCGTCGTGCATTTTCGGGGTAGATATACACACAAATTGTGTGATACAATTCGTCCCATGCAAGTCTCTCCTCGTCCGTTTCAAATCCAATCCCCACTGTAGAATTCGGCGTTGTTCGTCGCCGGCAACCCACATGCGATCAGTCGCGCTCCACTGGCTGTGAACGCACCCTGGCTGGGGCGCGGACTCAGCCGTCGACAGCGAATGCTTCGCAAGGACTCCCAGTAAGGAGACCCAGTTGAATGCCTAGCATTATTGCCTGCAACTTTTGCAATACATGTAGTATAGTCAAACATACTGTCGTGTTCCGCTCGCAACTTGCAGAATTACAACGTCTAATGTTCCTGTTGTATTGGATGACTCGGCAAAACAACCCCTAGCACTCCCATGAGAAGTCAACCGGCGCTGTGGCAATGCACTGGCATGGCGTGGACGGCAAGGAGCTGTTGGGGGTGAGATTGCTAGCCGTTGACGATTGCGAGGCTGCGTACGTGTTGTATTAATAGGCGGTGGAAATGGTGATACAGTACTGTACGTTCGAGAACGTAAAATGTCAATGCGGCGCGCTAACTGTATTAGCGATAGCAAGACAAAAAGCTGCTATTACATTTACAGTATTGAACTGACAGGAGCTTGCATCGTGAGAAAGCAGCAACCGCTACGTAGAACAATTTAGAATTTTAGCGATAATGCGACCAGACTTGATGCGCTGGGCTCAGTTACCGTGGGAAAATATGACGACGAAATGGGTTAAGTGCTGACCTGAACCTCTGCGCAGAAGCCGACGCCACCAAGCCAGCGTAGATGCCACTGCACTGCAAAAGCTCCTGGGGCATGCCGTGATCTTGTTCTCCACTCCTGCTCCTAAATATTGCGTTAAACAAAGCCTATCGTAATAGTTACGCTAAACTGGATGTTCTCTGACAATTTACCACAAATGTTCGGCCTACTATGGTCCTACCTGAACGACCATCATGTTTGTGTGGTACACACAATTGTTTTTTGGGACTCTAAAACGAGCTAAAAGGCTTGAGCGGATAGGCTACTTTCTCTCTCTCTCTAAAAGGCTTGAGCGGATACATTGTATGCATCCGTGTTTTATTATGCCTGTACAACCGTCTATTAGTGAGCGGAGGTTGTTTCGAGAGATACACTGACCACTTCAACAAGCCACTGTTGGCAACAACTTGTTGCAGCCAGAAACCAGAGTCTGAAGGAAACTTAATTTGGTTTATATATGCTTCTCCAACAGCGAGTACTACATGTACTTGTAGTGATTCCCGGCTGGAAGCTGGAGGCTCCAGCCTACTCGCATCCACATCACGTGCTGCAGCAATAACTCTGAACCCAAGCAAAGGTTGCAACCGTCCTTGTATCACTTCTTGTATCGCACTTAGTCGATCCTCCATTCTTTTTCTATCCAATCGCGTGCGGCCTGCACCCATACCTTTCTCCTATCCCAGCCGGTTCAAGGCACTCGGCAATAGTCAACGTAGCGAAGGCGCCACTCGCCTCTGGACATGTTCAATCCCACCGCGACGTCCAGCGGCAGCCTCGAGGCCCGGCAACGCGTGGCCCAACTGCAGCTGCAGGCCGCCACCAAGCACGTGATCGCCGTGGGGCGCGTCGTGCGTAGCTCGTACTGCGACCACTCGGGCTGGGGCTACAAGCAGGGCAGCATCATCAAGAGCTGGAAGCGTCGCTACTTCGTGCTCAAAGGCAGCGAGCTCGTCTATTTCGCAGAGCGCTCTCCTAGCGGCAAGGGAATCGATGAGAAGGGCAGACTACGCATCAGCGGCGTCGAGTTCACGCCTGAATTCACCAATGCCTTGCTGGTTAGAGGGGAACTAAAAAACCAGACGCTCAAGATGCAGGTGGACTCGAACCAGGAAAGCGACGAGTGGTTCCGCAAGATTTCAGAGGCTTTACAAGCTGCCAGAGAGGGAGAAGGGGCTGGAGACAATCAACGAGAAGCTGGAGCTGGGAAAGTCGCCATGAAAGGCTGGCTGCTGAAGGAGGGACAGAACTTTAAGACCTGGAAGAGGCGCTACATGACGTTGACGGGCAGGACGATCCAGTACAGAGCTCAACCGAACGAGAAGCCTTTGGGGGCGACCAGGGTGAACGCGGTTAATATTAACCCGTCGAAACCATTCGCGTTAGACATCTATTCGGATAATAACCGGATCTTGAGGATTGCAGCGGACTCGTTTGCGGACATTGAAGCGTGGGACCACGCCTTTGCCAAGGTAACGGGGAAGCGGCCGTGTTTTGGAGATCCCTATGCTGGCCAAGATGCTCCGTTCCTCGGGGAGACGTTTGAGGAGAGCGTGCTGTGTGAAGGGTGGCTGTACAAGAGAGGCCAGCGATCGACGGAGTGGCAGCGACGCTATTTCAAGTTGAAAGGTTTTAAGCTGCAGTACCAGGATGGACCTGGCGAAAGTGTACCGAAAGGTGCTGGCACTGTTGTGGGCTTGAAGCTGGGAGAGACCGGATCCAACTGCGTGTACGTGCAGCTCAGCTCGGGTCGTGTGCTCTGTGTGAGTGCAGACAGCCAAGCGTCCGTGGACAAGTGGGTGAAGGCTATCTGTAGTCTGCTGGATAAGGATCCGAAAAAACTGGAGAAGGAGATTTCGGCAGCATCGGCCAGCGTCAGCAAAGGCGCGAGCAGCAGCAACCTCTTGGCGCGCGCGCTCAGTCGAGCCGGCTCCAACGCCAGTGCCCCACCAGCGATAGCAACTCGTAGTGCTCGGTCAAGTACAAGTCGTACCAGTGGCAAGCGGTCGAGTCTTAGCGGTGCTGGCGGATACTTGGAGGGCTACGATGACACGCCGGAGACCGACGATAGCAACAATTCTGGCGCGCTTTTGCGTGATTCGTCGGGCAGTTTTCGGTCTTCTTTCGAAATGGGGAGCAACTCCGCGTCAACAACACCCAGAGCTTCTACCACTGGATTGAATCGCAAATGTGGATGGCTACGTAAGGAAGGAGCACGAGTGCGCTCACTCAAGCGTCGCTACTTCATGGCCGACGGGAACAAGCTGTACTACTTCGAGCAGATCGGTGAGGCTCCACGTGGTAATGGCATCGTGAAAATTGCCGTGCCCAACGACACCTACCCAAATTGTCTGGATTTCATTTTAACCACTGGGCGGACGTTGCGCGTGGTGGCCGAGTCTCCTGATGAGATCCGGTCGTGGCTTGATCACTTCAACGAGTGCATTCCGGGTGCTGACAGTATCGAAGAACGACGCAGTGTGATGGAACGACTATCGCTGGGGGCAACCCCTGAGGATCTTGGAGCAGTTGTGACTGACTCTGGTGCTGGTTGGTTGCTGAAGAAAGGTCAGAATTTCAAGAGCTGGAAGCGCCGCTACTTCAAGCTCGAGGGTAAGCAGTTCTCGTATGCGAGTGCGGCCGATGCCCCACCTCTCGGACGAGGAGTGGTGGAAAAGGTCGCAATTGGACATGCCCGGCCGTTTTGTCTCGACGTCAGCTTTCAGAATGGCCGTATCATGCAGGTTGTTGCGTCCAACGAGAGTGAAATGCTGGCTTGGAACCGCCTCCTGCAAGCTGCTGTGCTTTCGGAGCCGATTGAGAGCGATATGGAGCAAGACACGCAGTTTGATTTCGATGACGCCGAAGAGGACGCTCAGCTGGACACGATGCGCACGGTGGTGACGGCTGCCACAGCTTTTAAGCGTGGGCTGTCGAAGGCATCGTCAACAGTCAGCACTGCTTCGAGTGACGGCAGCTTATCCCAAACGGTTAACCCTTTGAATCAGAGTTCGGAAGATTTGGTGAGGAAGACAAACGAGCGAGCAGAGGCAGCAGCGAAGGCGGTGGCTGCCGCAGTGGCAGGAGCAGGCCGGCGGTCACTACGTTTGGGTACTACGGAGACGGAGGAACCGGTTGTGTGTAGTGGGTGGCTGAGGAAGGAAGGCGGCACCGTCAAGAACTGGAAGCGGCGCTACTTCACACTGCACGGACCCACGTTGTGCTACTTCAAAAGTGACAACGGAGCGCTGCTGCGCAGCTTCACAGTGTGCCACGTCGTGACCTTGCGCACGAGAAGGTTGTGTCTGGAGATTACGACCGAGGTGGGGCGCAAGCTGCTTGTGGCCAGCGAGACCCAGGCCGATCTGGACCGTTGGCTGGACCACTTGCACCGCGCTATCGCGGCGGAAAAGCGAAAGAAGCACGGCGAGGACGCCCCGCAATGGACAAAGCAGGCTCCTGTAGCAGCCGCGCCGGTTGCAATGCCCGTCGAGGCGTCTGGATCCGGCCGAGCCGCGTACAAGGTGTTGTAAGCGGTTGGTTGTGTGTACATGTACCCTGTGCATGATAATTCTTGCCTGTCGCTGCTAATACAATAACCACTGCATACTTTAGCTGCCTTTCGGCTTTGCCGCACTACTGTTGGGGGGCAACAACGTTAATGGTTCTTGCCGATTCTGGAGGTGCCGCTGATGAGTGGCGTTGCCGCGTGATTGGTGATCAAACCTCCCCATATTCGCGTCGTGGTGGGTCGATTGGCTGGCAATGCAGCAGCGTAGCTCGACGAGGCCGTCGTGGGCAGCAATATGTAGGTGACAAGATGTCAAGAGACAACCATCAAGTACAGTAGCCATTGCAGTGTAAGATTCCGGGTAGCACCTTCAACGTGCCTCATCTCAAGGGAAAGAGCGGGAGGATTCATTCATTCATGACGAAGGCGAATTCTGCCGACATACGCGAGCTAGGCATGACGCTCACACCTGCAAAGGTGTTGCATTCCGATTGACACTGTCAAGGCAGCAGTGGCAGTGCTCAGCTGCCGTGCCAATGTGGTGCGTGTCGGATTGGCAACTCATTCCAGGAACGATGGTTATTCAGCTGAAGAACCATCACTCCTTGTCAATTCACCAGAACCGGCGTATATTATCTGCGTTGTATGCAATACTACCTAACACTTCCACGGGAAATATGCAATACCCACCGATTCTGTCATTCTGCTAGGACATCATTAAACGGTCTCGCGTTATGGAGACCCCTACCTAAAAACATGAGTGGCGTTATTGGCCAGTCCGCAATCCGAGTCGAGGAACGCAAGTCGAGTGCCAGTCGCTATGGAAATCCCCCGCATTGTCCACGACGAACTGCTGCACCAAGTGGACGCGCCCCTAGAGGACCACCTCCTTGCAGTGCGTCGAGCAAGCGTGAGTCCAAGACCTGGAACGACTTCAGATGCCAAACGCGGTGGTGAGCGCACGCCGCTTCTGTCGTCAACTGACAAAATCGACGTGATCCTGGATGAGGAGGAGAAGGCGGCGGCAGCAGCCGACAACCAGCTCACGACCTGGGAGATCGTGACTGTGGAAACCAAGCGGCTGCTGGCTGTGGCCTTCCCCATGATGCTGGCCGTCATGCTCGAGATGTTCCCGGACCTGGCACTCAGCATGATGGTGGGCCACACGGACGTCGCCCGCAGTACCGAGATTCTGGCCGGCTACCAGTTGTCCAGCCTCGTGCAGATGATGATCATCGGCGGACTCATCATGGGTTTGTCGTCGGCTATTGACACAATGTGCTCTCACGCCTTCGGGGCCAAGCGGATGGTGGAGCTCTGGAGGATCACCCAAGCGGCAGCCATTGTGTATTTACTGTGCTTGCCGTTCATTACACTGGTTCTTTGCAGTGGCAAGCCGATGCTTGTCGCCATGGGACAAGACCCCGACATCTCGGACGTTGCGGGTCAACTGCTGCTTGTCAGTTTGCTCTTGGTGCCGTTCTGCATCATGTACGCGGTCATGAAAAGCGCGCTGCAGGCGCAGAATATCGTCTTCCCGTTCGTACTGGCGTCGCTGGTTAGTTTCGTTCTGAGCTCCGTTGCAGCCTACGTATTGGCGTTCTGCACACCTTTGGGGTACATCGGTGTCGCACTCGGCAGCCCCTTCGGCTGGCTCTTGAAGGTGATGATGATCCTTCCGGTGGTGCTGCGCAACCGCGTTTTTGTCGAGTCGTGGCCCGGTTGGGACTGGAGTGAGGCCTGGGCGCGAGTCCCTGCCATCGGACGGCTCGGAGTGTCCAGCGTGCTCATGATGACGTTCCAGATGGTCGGCTTCTCCTTCATCTCGTTACTGGCGGGAATGTTGCCCAACGCAGACATCTTGATTGCTGCGAACGGTATCTTTGTGTCTATCATCAGTCTCGCGTTCATGCCACTGCTCGGAATTTGCATCGCGGGTGCCATCCGCATGGGCAACGCTCTTGGAGCTGGTCAGGCTCGTCGTGCGCGTCTCATTAGCTTCATCGTAATGAGCGCGTCGCTGTCGGTGTCTGGAGTCGCTGCGGGGATTGTCGCTTACTTTGGGGCTCCTTACGCTGGAGCATTCACCCCCAATGTCGAAACTACGTCAGTGGCGACAGATCTTATCAAGGAGTTGCTGCCTTTGTTGCCGCTTTTGGGGTTTGCCTTCGGGATGCAGTCCGTCTTCCGGGCATGTGGAAAGCAATTGCTGTGTGCGCAACTCAATTTTGTGTGTTTTTTCGTGCTGGGAGTGCCACTTGGTCTGGTCTTCGCAATTCAGTTCGACGCTGGTATTGCTGGTCTGTGGGCTGGTAACATGGCGGGGACCATTATCTTCGCTGTGACCGGAGTTTTGTGGTTGCGGTCAACCAGTTGGGAGAAAATGGCTCATGATGCGAAGCATGGAGCTCACCATGCTGAGTTCAATGACGAAGTCGACATCGATGTCGCCGTGGCTGCGTAAGGCCCCAGCCATTGTGTAGTGAAAGATCTGTAGTATTGGCATGCTCGAGTTTAATCAATTTTCAAGTTTTCAGGACGTGCCCAAGATTCTGAGCTGTTCTCCACGTGTATAGGTATACAGGTAAGACTCGTAGCTCTTTCGATTAGTGCTTGTAGATAACGATATGCACTCTGCGTTGATTGAGTAGTTAGACTGTGTCATTTTAACTCCAGGGTACTAGTAGTATAACCTTAGATTTTCGTTTCATCCTCGTCGAAGATCAGAGAATGCAGAAGGCTCATGCATCGGTTCGTGCGAGTGCAGTACGTCGTGAGTAGCAATGGGCGATGGGCCCCTGATCTCATCGTAGCAGACTTCTTCGCTCTTCACCTCGTCAGTCCCTGGCACTCCATTTGTTGTCCGTTCTAGCGCTTGGAACGCGAGCATTTGCCAGTCAGCTCGGAATGCCAACCAGTACGTGCTGAAGAGTCCACTCGCGATGAAACCAGCATTGAGTCCTAGCCAAAGGCCTAGAAGCCCCATTTCAAGTAGGAACGCCAGCAATAATCCCATCGGCACAGCAAGCATAATGTAGCAGACGAAGTTGACCTTTGCACCAAGCGTCTGCAAGCCACAACCACGGAAAATGCCTTGGGAAACAGACGAGATCGCGGCGAAAACCTGCAGGGGGCTGGTCACAAGGAGCAGCTTCGACGTAATGGACACAACTCGCTCGTCGCTCGTAAAGGCAAATGGCAGCACACCATGGAGCAGCAACATCGCCACCGACGCGACGAGAGCGCAAGCCGTGCTCAGACCCAACGCAAGCTTCGCCGTGTGCCAAGCACGAGCTGGATCATTAGCTCCCAGCGCATTTCCGACCCTCACAGAGCCTGCGAGTGAGATGGCAGCGTACCAGAGTGCACCGAGCCATCGCAAGTTGGCATAGACCGAGTCTGCACTCACAACTGCGGCTGCGTGAGGCAACATCCCCGAGCTGAGTCCCACCACAGCAAAACTCCACACTTCACACACGAACATGGCCATTCCCGAGACACCCAAGCGTAGGAATTCGGGCATGAGTCGAACCGCCTCCGAGAACTGCCAGCCTGGCCATTCGCGTTGGTACAGGCCACTGCGGTACAAGTATGTTGCCAATACAATAGCGTAGCAGGCCATAGTCGCAGAAATGGCAAGAGCTGAGCCCGTGAACCCCAAGAAAGTCCGGAACATGAAGACGTACAGCAGAGTCGCCTGGACGACACTTGCAAGGAGACCGACGCCCACCAGTGGCTCCACGCGGCTTTGACCTTGTAAGATCTTGCACATCAACGCGTTGATAGCGGCGAATGGCACCCCCGGTAGAGCTAGTAGTACTAGACTGTGCACCAACTGAGCCAATTCTCGCTGTTGGCCTGCGAACTCGAGCAGCTCGACGCAGTAGAAGCTGGCGACTGCCACGGGTGGGAACCCAATGCAGAAGACAAGCAACCCCGTCTGGAAAAACAGCCCCAGCTCTCGTAGTTGGCCTGCACCGTACGCTTGAGCGCAGAGCGTGTCCATCGCTGCGCTCATGGCCGCGATCAGCGTCGTGCTAGTGACCATGTTAAAGATGAGCGCCAAACTCCGAGCTGCCATGAATTCGCTGCTGTGAGAGGCGCTGAGGTGACCCGTGAGCACGCCGCTGAGGAAGTTGGGGGCAAAGTCCACGATGGCGAACAGGAGCATCTGGAAGGACAGCCGCAACAAAGCTTGGCACTCACTGCTGTGGATTCTAGACGACGGCTTGATGCATCCCGTCAAGGTGGCCTCTTCATCTCCAATGCCGTTGGTGGGCATCACTGTGGCGTCGAAGAGCAGCAATGGGGAGCGCTCGGTTGCAACTGCCGCGGGCTTGAGAGGTTCGGGATCGGAGATCTGCGCAATCTTCTTCGAGAGTACGTCCCACAGCGCCTTGGTGGACTCGGCGGTCATGGAGAGACGAGCAGAGGCGATGGCTACTGCATTGGCGGCGGTGGTGGCGCCTTGCGAGACGCGAGGAGGAACAGTGCGCATGGGTTTTGATGGAGGTCGGAGGTGCTGCCTAGACTGGGGAATGCCAAGTGGCATACCGGTCGCTCGCAGGGATTCGCTAACTGTTTGGTGACCATGTTCTTCGTGCGGCGCTTCAAGATCGCTCTATCTCGCGTCACAGCGCCGCGTCATCGTGCTTTCTGATCCAAGCGGAACACACATCACGATCGGATGGTTGCGCACGTCTGGGAGTTAAACCGTCAGGGGCAGACACTTCTACGAAGATCCCTGCGCCCGTTCGACGTGTCGGTGTCACGTGTAGGCTGCAGCCTCGCGGGAGGGGAGGGAGGGAGGGAGGGAGGGGGGGGGGGGGGGGGCTGTCTTTGGGTACTTGGTGAAGCAGCGAAACTCTCACTGTGAGAGAGGCTAAAGCTAGGAATAACTACTGTTCATGAGCTGTGTGGAGGATTCTGCCACAGTGCACGCTGTCAGTTGTTGTTTTTTATCGTACTTTGCATTATAGATTGCAGTTTACTCACCATTGTATTTTTGGAAATCTCGTCGAGCCACGACACTGCGGTTATTTCAGGAATGCTTTTTTGTATGCCGATTGGTGTTGGAGTTGGCAGAGGACCAACCGATGACAGACAGCACCACTTCAACCTGGAAGTATGTTTGAGTTTTGCAACCTCAACGTGCCTGCAGCACCGGAAAAATGATCGAGATAAATGCATTTGCCATTCGTGATTGAGAATCGAAACATTATCTTCGCTATACACAAGCTGTGCGTACGGATGCAACCAGCAGCGCCATTCTAACGCCACGTAGTCACTTTTTCTTCAGCACTGCCGAGGTCCACATTTTGGAACATGTTTGCGCAGCAGGTATCGTTTTTCAGGACTATCGAGGCTCACTCATCATGCCACACAGTAAAGCGGCAGGTCTGGCGTGAGCACGCAGCTAGCACGCGCTGTCGCGATGTGTGACCAGCGCGGCGAATTCCAGTTTGTGGGGATTGAAGGCCCGTGGCGACCCACACTTGCCCCGCGTGGTGCCGGACACGAGGATGATGAGTGACTAACGTTGGCAAGCAAAGTGTCCTTTACACCAGGTCCAAAGCCTTCAAGTCGACACCAAAATAATGGATAAAAGGTGGGCGAAGCGAAGAGACGTCCTTGTAGTCAAGTGAAGCGCACGGCGACGCGAGCTCCTGACTTGCCGGCGGCACGTGCTGGCGCGTGCCAACCATTTTACATTTCTGCCCATCGAACTGAGGCTCGCAGCGCTAGCCTCAACGAGCTGCTGGAAATTCGTACATGTATGCAGGTGCAGGGCCAGTCATTGACTTGCAGTCACAGACAGATATCTCGCACTACTGTGGCTTATTCGTGGCGATTCGAGCGGACACTTCTGAACTTGTGTAATCTTCGCTGCAGTCGAAAAGCATGCGTCTGCGAGTGGCAATCTGGACTCGTTCGACTGGGCATTCGTCGTCGGCCTCGGCAACAATGGCAAAGGGAATTGGGAGCTGGAAACTGAAGTGATCGTCATTCCTACAGGTGCTTGCAGCTGTTGATGCAGCAACTTGCGCGATTGCGCTTGCAGTAGATCCGATACACATCTTGGAGTTTGTATGCTCGCCAACTTGGAACCTGGTTTAACAATTGGGCAGCTGTTGAACTTTGTCGCAGGTTCTGCTTATATCGATGTCAGGCCAACACGGCGCTTGCAACCGCCAATGATATCACGATTCCCTTCTATAGTTTATATCCTAAGAACGTTTAATCAAGTATCCTCCGTAACCTAATTTCAAATCATATTTATCAACTGCTGAAGCAACTTGATCGTAACTCATTCTGATTGGCTGAAAGCGAGCTGCCAGCTTTATCCAACAATCGCTCCGTCGCGGTCGGTCAACGGTGTGCACCACGCAGCAATTTGCCTCCGTGTGTGGCCTGTAAAGAAAGGGAGACCCGCAATCGCAAACCTCGCTCCGACTCGACAAGCCTCGAGGCTCTGGAGCTCCACACAGCAGCAGCAAGTGACCATGGCCACACTGGACGAGGACTGGGAGGAGTGGTCGCCCGAGAAGGGCTCCTTCGTGCACCACATGCTGGCCGGATCGGCGGCCGGAGTGGCGGAGCACGTGTCCATCTTCCCCATTGATACGGTCAAGGTGCGTGCGTCACCGTTGGTTCATTGGTGTTCTTAACCTCTTTTGATACCTAACGTTCGAATGACCAACACTCCAGACGCACATGCAATGCCAGCACTGTCCCGTGAACGGCAAACCACTGAAGCTCACGGCCATGCAGACTGCGCGCAAGCTCGTGGCCGAGGAAGGCCCGTTCCGCCTCTTCCGGGGCGTCAGCACCATGCTGGGCGCCAGTCTGCCGGCCCATGCCGTGTACTTTTCGGTGTTCGAAGCTGCCAAGAAGGCGCTGGGAGCGGATACGAACACGCTCACGCCAATGGCGTCGGGCACGGCGGGTGTGATCGCCACCGTGTGCCACGACCTCATCATGACCCCCATGGATGTACGTGCTGTAGTAGTTTACTACATGCGGATCTTGACTTTGTGGTTTGCTTATCATTGACCGTTTTTTATTCGTTTTTTTTTTTCGAACTGCAGTTGGTTAAGCAACGTCTACAGTTAGGATACTACAATGGAGTGGCAGACTGCTTTAAGACGGTGGTGATTACATTGCTGGACCCTGTGTCTCCGCCACTGTATCAAAGTTACTGGGGTTACTCACAGAATATTGGTGTGTATGGGATGCTATTACCAGGTTATGAAGCATGAAGGACTGCGCGCGCTGTATATTAGCTTCCCCACCACGCTCCTGATGAATTTGCCGTACAGGTAAAATTACGATGTGTCGGGGTATTGAGAAGCGATTGAGTATTGATGATATGTTTGTGTACGAATTGACAGTATGATTATGGTGTCGACCAATGAGACTTTCAAGAAGATTTTGAACCCGTCGGGAGAAATGAACGTCTCGGCCTACATCGCTTCTGGTGCTGCAGCTGGAGCTCTGGTATGAAATTTAGAGATCTGTTCTAGCGAATGCGAATTATCTGACCCCATTTGCGATGGAAAATCTTGTAGGCTGGCGCGCTGACGAACCCGCTGGATGTGGCGAAGACCCGGTTGCAGACTCAGTCCATGATGGTCACGGAAGAAGCTTCGGTAGGAACTCGTGCCCCCTCTCGCGTGAAGTCGGCTTCGATGTCGCCTCGCTTCTCGAAACCAGAGCTTCAGGTTCTTGTGCATCCCGCTCAGGGCCTTCTTGCTTACATTCCTGCTGTTTGTTTGCTGTCTTATTCACACAGTGTCCATCTCGTACCCGTTGTGCGCAGCTCCAGACGCGTGGCGTTTCCATTACGGTTCCCCCTTCGTGCTCGATTAACGGCCGCCCTGGGGTACGTTGGTGTTTGCTTCTGATTATGCTTGAGGCGTTCAAAGATTAACATTTTTGCTGTTCGAACGTGATCAGATTGAGCGTGCAGAACCCGTTCTGCGTCGACAGTACGCCGGTCTGATGGACGCGCTGATTCAGATTAAGGCGCAGGAGGGCTTCGCAGGCTTCTTCCGTGGCGTGTACCCGCGCTTGTTGGTACATGCGCCCTCCGTAGCGGTGTCGTGGACCACTTTCGAAGTATTAAAGAAGACCCTCGACCGGATGGGCGCCGACGACGACTAATACCAGTCTTATGTTGATTTCATCCATCTACTACCAACGCGAGGTTTATATCCTGAATTGCGTCGAGGAGGTACACGCAGAGAACGACACCGAGGCATTTGTCCAAAAGGGAACCAAAATATATAGAGTTACAACGAAACGGAGTGTCGTCCCAGTCCTATTCTTGCAGGAGACACGTCAGCTACCAGAACGAACGTCAGCGCCTGTGACGCTGATCTCCGGCACCCACCGAGGTTTGTAACGCCTTGCCATTTCCGGTTCGGCTTCCTGGTAAGTAGGAGGTTTACACTGATCTGTTTCCAGCGTTGTGTTCGACGTCGAGTGTTTTGCACGAGCCAAGCAGGCATGGTGCAGTGTTCTCCTGACCCCGAAGGTGGTGCTACTTGTCCTCGTATCAACGAGACCGACAGCTCATTGGAGAACGTCAGCTCGTTAGGCACAAGCCCATCCGTTGAACTTCGTCCCGACCTGTCCAAAGGTTCCTGCGTGTTGCGGAATGCTTTCGTCCGATCGAGTTCCGACAGCAACATCCGGGCGACAGTCTCCCCTTTTCCGAGCACAGTTGGCGATCAATTCATCAAACACGGCCACAAGTGCGAAGTTGACTTTGATGAACGTCGACAGCCTTCAGAAGAGAGCACCACCTTTCTAAACGCTTCGATGCAGTTGATGCATTTAAACGGAGAAGCTCGGCAGCGTGTTCGGCAGCTGTGGACTTCGGTGCAGCGCTTAGGCCGAGAGAACCAGATCAGTGAGGCGGGCATGGATCTTTTGTATGTGGAGCTGGGCAACATCCTCAAGAGCATGAGCGCAGAGAAGGTTGAAGCTACGAAGCACCTGAAAAGTGGGCGTTTGGTCCTTTTAGCTGCGTCACCGGCCAGTGACACTGGGGTTATCGGAGGCGGAGCGGCAGTTAAAGCCCTTTTTGGAGCTAGACCAACCGCCCAATTGATGCAGTGCTCCTTGTCGGAAGACCAGAGCAAACTGGAAATGACTCCTATCCGACCAGTGGCAGCTTCAACTGGCACTCCTCCAACTCCAGCGAACTCGACATTGGGCCGATTTGCACTGCCATCGACCGCGTCTCTCATGGGAATGATCTCCGATGCATTTCAAGAGGAACCGACTACCAGAGTTATCAGACTGCAGGGATGTCAAGTCCGGAGGCTTGTTCCCAAATCCCCCAGTACAGAAGAAGATAGTGAAATGGCAAGGAGAGCCAAAATCTTTCACCGCTTTCAACTGCTGGTTCCTTACAAAACGCCAATCGACGGAGTTCTGTTCCCTACCCGAGCGCCTGTGCCGTACGAATCGTTCATCTTCGAAGTCCCAACGTCTTCTGAAGCTGGAGCGATTGATGCAGACTTGGAAGTCGACGACTGGGTGTGGGCGCTCGATCGAGTGTGCAGATTCCAACTCCATCGGCTTGAAAACGCTCTCCGAGAGGCTCCGACAGTCGGTAAGTGCTTCATCTCATCATAAAGTCCTTGGAACTGTGTCTAACTTTTGTCTGTAGAACGCTATCGCGAGACACTGCAACGCCATTTCCCAGTGTGCATCTCGCTCAGTTGGCTCCGCAATTGTGTGGATCCGCCAGCTCTTCAACGTCGTGCTAGTGTCAACTTGAGCATGATTCAGATCGTCAAGGACTTGGATCGAGACAAAGTTCTCTTGGATGGCCATCTCTTCAGCGCCGACAATCCATTCGAAGGCGACGAACTCGAATCCGACAGTGTGTCGGAGGTAGTCAAGTATATGGTCAACAAAGTGCTGGCATTCGAGCACGCAGCCACTTCCCACAACCGAGTTCCTGGAGTTCCAGTAGCTCTTTCGCATCAACCTTCGTCCCCTGCCCATCGGTTTGCCAAGAACTGTGAGGCACGAGCTCTTGCGTTTGTCGAGCGCGTGCTGCAAGGCAGTTCACGAACTCAAAGTGGTGGCGACATCTACGACGCCATCAGCTTCTTCTGCCAGCAAGAACACGTGTCCATCTGCCCAGTCTCGCACGATGCTCGCCCCGTTCAAATGCGGATGACTAGCGACGCCGCCAAAGGGATTTTCCAGGTGGAAGTCCAGGTTTGCATGCAGTTCAAGGTGATTGAGCTCACACCAACATCCCCCACACCTGTATCGACTGGAGATGAAAGTTTCTCTCCGCTTGAGTCTGCGATGGACTCTCCCCGTGATAATTTGAACGTATGGGCGGTGTTGGAAGGCTCTTTATCGCGGCAATTCACACTGGGCCAACTGTCTGCGCCTGGGACCGTCACCGTCCACTGCGTCTCACCAACCAAAAACTAAAACTTAGGATTGGAGCGAAAGCAGCACAATAATGTTAAAGAGGAAAAAAGCACAACTTGGTCGTACTTTGTCTACAGGAGCTGCGGCACGAGGCTGGTCCGGCCGTCCAAAAACTGCGGCTTGACGTTCTCCTCTTCGGTTGGGCCTGAGCCCACGCTGGCTCGGCACAACGGGCAGGAACGCTCGTGGTCAAACCACTCCGTCACACACTCTTCACAAAACATGTGCGAACACGCGAGTTTCACGGGCTGGTGCATGGCCTCGTAGCAAATCGAGCAGTCCGGGGACCCAGCTTCCACCAGTTCGTCATGCGAGACATACACTCCGAACTCGAGGCCCAGCGTAACGAGGGACCGTGCCAGAATAAAGATACGTCGACCTTGAGTCGCGAGAATTAAGCCCTATTTCATCACGCCAAGGCAACCAGTTAGACGTATCAATTCAGGAGATTGTTCCTGCATGTTGCGTACCTTGATGAAGAGATAAGCGAACGTGAACACGTCAGCCATGAACTTGGAGGCGCAAAGCTGGTAGAAACTGCACCACGGGATACTAGCGAGCAGCGACCGCATGAAGATGGAGCACATCTCGATGACCCCGTAGAGCTTTCGCTGTCACAATAACCAGTGGTTAATGGACGTATCGTAATGTTATGTAGACAAGATGAAGTACGCACCTTTCTTCGGTAAAAGGCAACCGTTGACACTGCCTGTTGAGTTAGAGGAGTCACCGTCGTCGTGTCTTCTTCTCCATCCACTATAGTTATAGTCGCAGTCTCAAGTGCTGTCACGTCCTCTCTGTGCTTGTTTTTGCACTGGAATTGATCCGACTTAGCTCCAGCAACGAACGCCTTTACAATGATACTCCAGAGCCTAATCAGAAAATCTGGCAGCATCAGCATCAAACACAGATAAAGATGAATTAGCTCGGTCTCAAACAGTAGCATGGATAACATCGTGCATACCGTTGACAAGAACAGTCCAGAGCACCTCTCCACCACTCGAGAGACTACCACTGTCACTGCCGCTTCCGTGCGCTGTTTTCGACTCGAGAATCTGGGAAAAGTGACGCAGTGGATTGGGCTGGCCGTCTATGGAGCAAAGCGCAATCATATCAATCGCGCACATTGCGACAATGCCCAGAAGATGCCAACTATTCGCCTTGTCCTTCAGCGCAACTTGCGCTCGCATTCGCTGGTCCAGCCCCACCACCGCTACTGTACCAACAGCGAACACCAAAATGCCTGTCGCATGCTGGTAGGCGAAGTAGATCAGAAACAGCGCTACAAACGGCAACGAGTTGTGGCACCGACGGAAAAGAGCCTGCAGTTCGTCCATCGCTGTCTGATCATCACTTTCATCCTCCGAGTTCCTTCTCCCCCGTGTAGAATTACCCACACGCACAGTGGGTCGACCAGGAGCAGCAGTCTCCGTCCCATTCCCTGTAATTACTGACTGTGGCGTGTGACTGTCAATTCGTTCGAACTCTCCACTGGAAGACATGGAGTATAGCGACGACCCTGAGCTCAGTCGTCGTCTACTTCTTGGTGAAGATCCTTCTTCTAACCCTCTATCGACTCCCTGAGAAGGCAGCAGAGTTCCTGTCTCGTCCACTTGTGCTGAATTCTCCTCTGAGTCCTGTCTCCCGGGTGCGAAGCCTCTCCAGTTCGGCGTTTGGTTGTTTAAATCCTGTAAGAACTGGCCAATAGACAGCTGAGGTAAAGCCTGCAACAGTCTCGAGCTTACAGCATCACCGCTCACTGGGGTACTCAAAGCAGCAGCCAGCAGCCTCTGTCGTAGCAGCTCTGCGTCCTCTGGAACATGTTCAGGGTCGAATGACGCGCTGTTGCTGCGTCCCGCCAATCCCCGAAGCGCCTGATCATAGCCCCTAGGCCCTTCCAGCTCTGTGTCACTTGTAGAGCGCTGTACGTGGCTGTGAGGCCGAGGCAACGCGTCGGAAGACGTAAAGTTGGTCGTAGGAACACCCATGTTTGGTCGATTATTACGGGACACAGGAGCCGTCCCAGACGATGCGACCGACGTGAGTGAGCGTGTCTGCGTCTCGGAGTTCAAAATGTCAGTTGAGATGCTGCTGTCAACTGTCTGGGCGTCGATGCCGTCACCAGAAGCGAGGTCACTACCTTGCGCCATTTCCAGCGTCGATCTATTCTCGGAATGAACGTTGACTACTCGCCAGAATTAAAATAAAATCCATTTTCGTCCAATCAGATCAGACTGATAATCCATTTTCAATCAGAACGAACACCATGAACATCAACACTAGTGACTCCTCCTTGTTGACGTCTATACGCGTCGTGTGCCGCCCTCACCCCGAGATCTACGCGCTGGACCACGTGCTGCAGCAGCTGGACGCCTTGATCGTCCCTTCCGATCGCCTCACGCTCATTAACTGCGTGCAATACAACAGCCTTCGCCTGTTCACTCGCGTCTTGAAGTCTCTGGAGAATGACACAACGCAGTGCAAATTCGAGAAGTTGCGGCAATTCCGACTGGCAATGCACGCAGCGGCGAATCTCGGTCAGCTCTGGATGGTGAAGCAACTGTACAGTAGGCACCCGGCGGCTCTGAATGGTGCGACGGCGTTTGAAGCGGGGAAGAGCGGCGATCTGGCGATGCTCCAATGGGTTTACGAGGAGAAGAAGCACCTTATGTGCGTCAACTCGTACGCGGCAGTGTACAAGGCTTTCGAGAGCTCGCGTGGGGACTTGAATCCTGTGCAATGGCTGGTTAAAACCTTTCCAAATGCCACGTTTGACGTCAGTATCCCAGCGAGGGAAGGACACTTGGAAGTGGTGAAATGGGTGATGGAACAGGGCAAATACAGGTGCAATGGCAACGTGGCAGTTGATGTGGCAATTCGTGGAGACTTGGAGATGATGCAATTTCTAGTGGAGCACAAACTGTTGGATGGACAGAGTTCTGCCCCAGATTTCGCGGCAGAGTTCGGTCACTTAAACCTAGTGAAGTGGCTGAGTGAGAACAAAGCGAAGCATTCCTGGCGATTCACTACGGATGCAATGGATCGTGCGGCAGGTGAGGGACACCTGAAGGTTGTGCAGTGGCTGCATGAGAACGAGAAGATTGGCTGCACGACTGGTGCGATGGATCTCGCAGCCAGGTCTGGTCACTTAAATGTTCTTCAGTGGCTGCATTCAAACCGACATGAAGGATGCACGGATAACGCAATGAACTATGCGGCGATGATGGGACACTTGGAGGTTTTGCAGTGGCTACATGTGAACGAAGCGGCTGGACGCAAGTCCTTAGCGATAAGCCTCGCCGCTCACAAAGGCCACTTGGATATTGTGCAGTGGATCTATAAAACACAAGATGGAAGCTGCACGAAACTGGCGATGGACTGGGCAGCTAAAGCAGGCCACCTTGAAGTCCTAAAGTGGCTCCATTACCAGGGAGAGAGCTGCACCGACTTAGCGATGGATGAGGCTGCAGCGAATGGACACTTGGAGGTGGTGAAATTCCTGCACGCAAACCGAGATGAAGGCTGCACGAAATATGCGCTGAATGTCTCTGCAGGCAATGGGGATCTATCGATGTTCCAGTGGCTACTAGCGCACAGATCCGAAGGGGATGAATCAGATGCGATTAATTTTGCTGCTGGCGGGGGTTATCTCGAAGTGGTAAAGTGTCTGCTCGCTTCGTCCTCGGATGCTTGTTCTTTCCACGCACTTGATACCGCGGCAATTAATGGTCACTTGGCAGTGGTTCAATGGCTGCACGAGAACTCTGGCCGACAATGCTCACGAGCAGCGATGGCAGGCGCGGCCATGAACTGCCACTTAAAGGTCACCAAGTGGCTGTATGAAGTATACGCCTGGAAGATCCCGACATACGCGATGATGAGCTCGTTTGCAACCAGCGACTTCGAAATGCTAAAGTTCCTGCTAAACACCAAGCAGTTGGACCGTCATTCAGTTGCCGCTGGGAGGGCAATTGCTGCTAAGAACCATCAAGTGGAAGTTATGCAGTGGCTCACCAAGAACTACTCGGAAGTGCGATAGCACGGCTATCCGGATATGGATACATGTAGCTTCCTTGGCGTGCCTGCCCAGGAAGCTATAGCTTCCTCGTAATCCCAATGCATCAGTCGATTGTTACGTTTACAGCTCTTCCACCTCCACTTGTCCAGACGATTTGGTCCTTACAAACCCGACGAACTCGTCCCTCTTCAAGACAGGGACGCTGACTGTGAACGTTGCGCCTTGTGCGTATTCCTGCGCCACCAGCTCCGCCGAAAAGTGGTCGCAGGCGCGTTTGACCACGTCAACGTACAAGAAGCTCGTCTTGACATGCAGCAGCCTGGTCGGCACCTTGTCGACGATCTCCGCCTGCTCGATCACCTCCTGCGCCGCCGCTCCGTACGCTCGAATGAGACCTCCAGGTCCGAGTTTCACGCCTCCGAAGATGCGCGTCACCACCACACAAACGTCCACCAACTGCGCGCGCTGTAATGAGGCCAAAATGGGTCTCCCAGCAGTGCCGTGGGGCTCTCCGTCGTCCGAACAAAGCTCCCGGCCGTCCATAGTCGTGTAGGCGTAGCAGTGGTGGTTAGCGGCCGGGAACTTGTTGCGCTGCGTCTCAACGTATTGCTTCACCAGCTCTGAGGCTGCGTCTCCTCCTGGCAACGGCCATGCCGCTGAGATGAAGCGCGAGCCCTTGCGCTTAGCGATCTCGTGCTGCACGGCGCTGCGGATGGTCTTGCGGGCTGCCATGTGACGTGTGCAATTGATGCAACTTTACTGGTCAAGACGCAACTTTAGCTTGCACATCGATGCCAAGGCCTCATTTCGCCTTTTGGACGATGGCAGCACCAACGTCCGCAGTGCAGCGACTGCTCGAGTACATCCGCATCCCATCGGTTAGTGGCGATGGCCCCAAAGGGACTTACAAGGAGTGCGCAGTGTGGTTGAAGGGGTATCTGGAAGAAGGTGCGTCTGATAACTGCGATATTGTTTTATTCTGTTGATTACTAACTGGTTGATGTAGTTGGCTTGAAGGTGCAAGTGTTCTCGCCTGCAGACAACAAACCGATAGTCCTGGTTCGTGTAGTGGACTGTTGCCTGAATCATCTTGGCGTTTGAACTGATTGCGACTGTAGGCGACGTGGCAAGGCAAAGATCCTTCGCTCCCGTCAATCGTGCTCAATTCGCACTACGACGTAGTTCCTGTGGTTCGTCAGCACTGGGATCACGATCCGTTTAATGTGCGTTTTGCTGCCTTCCTTCATGGTAGTGTCACCTGGCTGTTTACATCTATTCTGCTTGCCTGTAGCCGACAGTGCTGGAAGATGGATACATTTATGGTCGTGGGACGCAGGACATGAAGAGCGTCGGCGTGCAGTACGTGGAGGCGGTCTCGAGACTCAAAGCGGATGGATTCGTACCCAGCAGAAACATCCACCTCCTGTTCGTGCCTGATGAAGAAATTGGCGGTGTGGACGGCATGGAGGCGTTCTTGACGAGTGACCAGTACAAGTCCATTCAGCCAGTGGCTTTTGCCTTTGATGAAGGACTTGCCAACCCGAATGACGCGTTCACAGTGTTCTACGGCGAACGCGTGCCGTGGTGGTTCTACGTGAAAGCTACGGGGCCTACGGGGCATGGAAGTCGCTTCATTAAGAACACGGCGACGTCTAAGATCATCGACGTGTGCAACAAGGTCAGTCTGTGCCTTTGATCAGTGGGTACTATCGAGACTAACTCTGGGTTTGATGCTGCAGGCCTTAGCCTTCCGAGCCGAGCAGGAAGCCTTGCTGAGTGCTGACTCTGGTTGCAAGCATAGCGACATTAAGAAGCGAAACCTCGGGGATGTGACCACCGTGAACTTAAACATGCTGCAGAGTGGGGTGTCCCAGGATGGAGGCAAGACCCACGCTCTCAACGTGATCCCCACTGAAGCTGTGGCTGGATTCGACGTCCGCATCTCGCCCGACATGGACCTCAAGAAGTTCAAGGCGATGCTTGACGAGTGGTGCGCTGCGGAGGGGCTTTCGTGGGAATTCGTGTCTTGGTGGAAGAACCCGCTGCACGAGCACTACACGACGTCTGTGGACGACAGCAACATTTGGTGGAAGCTGTTCAAGGAGGGCTGCGAGGTGCGTCACAATTGCACAATAGCAGACTACTTGACTTACTTACCGTTGCTTTCTGTAGGATGTGGGAGTTCCCGTCGAGACTGAAGTGTTCCCAGCAGCGACGGACAGCCGCTTCCTTCGCCAGCTCGGCATCCCAGCCCTGGGGTTCTCCCCGATGAACAAGACGGAAATCCTACTGCACGAGCACAATGAGCGACTCCACAAGGACACGTTCCTGCGCGGCATCGACGTGTACGAGACGCTCTTCCGCCGCATGTTCACCTATGCCAACTGAAAAGCAACATGTAGAAGAGTTCGTAGCGCTGGGTTAAATGGTAGTGCCAAGTTAGAACACACATCATTCATGAACAGCTATGTTGCTCCTTGTCAAAGCCGGGCGCATGGTACATGGTGTGCGTCGCATCATTTTGGAAGAAACCCCTCTGCTGAAAGATGGCGCAGTGGAAGGATCCTGTGGATCGATTCGTCGAGTTCCTTCGCATCCGCACTGTTAGCTCTGAGGGCCCCAGCGGCAGCTACCACGAGGTACGAGCCGAACCCCCTTCTTCAGTGCAACAAGCGTCTGGTTAACTGTGTGGCTGTTGCAAAGTGCGCGGAATGGCTGCGTGGATACCTCGAAGAGTGTAAGTGAGCTAGCTGTAAATTCTCTAACTTGAGGGTATGTGTTCATTCATTCATACTGTGTTGATCTCTGTAGTGGGGTTACTGGTTCAAGTGTTTTCTCCCGTAGAGAATAAGCCCGTAGTGTTGGTGTGTAGCTCAGATTGAGGTTCAGTGCTTGTTGTGGCTCTGACGTGTATCGATGCTGAGCAGGCCACGTGGAAAGGTGAAGACCCGACGCTCCCTGGTATCATCCTGAACTCCCACTACGACGTCGTCCCAGCGCTTTCCGAACACTGGAGCTACGACCCTTTCGAGGTGAGAATGCCTAGGCTTTTGGCCATTGTTGCTACATTCGTGACCAAGTGTGTACCTGGTTTAGGCAAAAGTTCTGAACGACGGCCGGATTTACGGTCGTGGGACGCAGGACATGAAGAGCGTTTGCATTCAGTACGTGGAAGCGGTGCACGCGCTCATGGCGTCTGGTTTCACACCCAAGCGCAACATTTACTTGCTGTTTGTGTCGGACGAAGAACCTGGTGGCGCGCAAGGAATGGGGATGTTCATTGAGACGGAGCAGTTCAAGGCTCTTCAGCCTGTCGCGTTTGCATTTGACGAGGGTCTAGCGAACCCGGATGATGCCTACACGGTGTTTTACGGCGAACGAGCGCAGTGGTGGGTCTACGTGAAGGCTGAAGGGCCTACTGGACATGGCAGTCGATTTATCAAGAATACGGCGACTTCGAAGATCATCGACATCTGCAACAAGGCCCTAGCCTTCAGAGAAGAGCAGGAGAGATCTCTGGGGGCTGATGCTGGCTGCAAACATGGTGATATGAAGAAGAAGAAGCTTGGGGATGTGACGAGTATCAACATCACGGCACTGCAGAGTGGCGTCTCCCAAGATGGCGGCAAGACCCACGCTCTCAATGTGATCCCAACGGAAGCGATTGCTGGCTTTGACATTCGCATTTCGCCTGAAATGGATATCAGCGCGATGGGAAAGAAACTTGACGAGTGGTGTGCCGCAGAGGGCGTTTCCTGGGAGTTTGCGTCGTGGACGATGCCCATGCACCAGCACTACGTGACTTCGTTGGATGATAATGAGTGGTGGAACCTTTTCCAGAAGTCCTGCGCTCGCATCGGAGAGAAGCTGGAGACTGAAATCTTCCCTGCTGCGACCGATAGTCGCTACCTCCGCAAAGCTGGCGTCCAAGCGATCGGATTCTCACCAATGAAGAAGACAGAGATTCTACTGCACGAGCACAATGAGTACCTACACAAGGACACATTCCTCCACGGCATCAAAGTGTACGAGGCCATTTTCCGAGATATGTTTGCGCACAAGTAGGCAACGAGCTCGTTGTGCGAACATTAAGATTAGCCCGAATTCTCAAGGAGCGCGATATTTTGGCCAAACTGTCTTGTTTTGATTATACCCCAAGTTGAAGTTGTCCAGTTGAAGTTGCTGCGATGACGACAATGTCATCGGAATCGGGTTTTCGTGCAATGATGCACATGCACACAAAAGCGACTTACGCCGCGCTTCCCATGAGCACCCTATCGTTTCGCTGCGATGAATTCAGATCTGGGTAGCGACACATATAGACCATCGAGCGATCATGCGACGAAGTTGCAACTGGAATGGCGCTGTTGTAACACTGGAACGCTCGAGAAATAAAAATACAGAAGAAACTTGACGCAACGAACCACCAGCAGCACTTGGCACTCTTGGGCTATTCAAGGAAGCGACGGGACGCTCGGCAGAGCGATGGCCTATTGTTGCCTCGTGAGAGATGCCTGGGACGACTCGCGACCTGGTGGGGCGGGAGCCTCGGCACAACGTGGTTTCCACGGCAAAAGTTTCACTTCGTATTATGCGCCCGCGTTTTCTCCAACGGCAAACTCGATGCGTGTTCCCAGTCCGGCTCTTGTGGTGCATTCTTTCGTGTGCTACGGTGCACGCGAACAACGAAGAGGTTTCGACAATGGCAAGGTCTCTCCGTCAATTGCCTGTTAAAAGTGTCGACGGGTTGTCACAACCTATGGCAGTGCAGCAGGATGCGCGGGACCTCAGTATCTTTGGCAGGGATGGCAGGCAACAGATATCCGATCCAAGCGCATACCCATACACCACTGTGGGGTTATTGCACTGGGGTACCGACGACGTGTGTACGGGCACGCTAGTAGCTGCAAATATCATCCTGGCGGCAGCAGAGTGTGTCCTCGACTCGGAAGGCGAACTACGTGATAACCCCCAAGGTTCCTCCGTTTTCACGTTGTCTGAAACCACTGAAGCTCAAACGGCGTCGGTCATTCGAGTACACAAGCAGTCAGATTTCTGGACCAAATGGACGCAGAACACGTACGTACTAGTTGAGTTAGATGAGGATTTAGGGGCGACAAACGGCGTGTTGCACCTCCCAACAGCCAACTCGTTTGCGCAAGACGAACCCATGACAGTGCAACTTGTCGACTATGGGAGCAGTGCAGAAGCTGGAGAATGCTTTCAAATGTGCAAGATCCACTTTCCGAGCGAATTTGGCGGTCCAGATTATATGCTGCATCATGATTGCGATGTGTCAGCGAAGCGTTCGGCAGGTTCACCGATGCTGATACGCTCCACAGATCTTGAGACGTACGTGGTGGGGATTCATACGAATGCGATCGGTGACGATCAGATAGAGGACACTTCGACCACGACGTACCCGTCGTTCAACGACACCGTTGCAAATCGAGGTGTGCTGGGATCATTCGTGCAACCGCATCTTGATTTCTTGCTACAGCAAAGCAGATCCTCATCGACTTCGCTGGATTCGTCCAGTTCGCTGAGTTTTTCTCAAGCATCCGGTAGTGGTTTAACTTCTCCGACAGGCACCTTGGATTCCTCGTCAAGCAGTAGTTCCGACAACCAAGAAAAAGATAACCAACGCGATTCAGGAGCAAGTGCAGCATTGGGGCCAGCGTCGGCGTCTTCGTCTTCAGTAGAAACGTCCGTATCATCTCATCAGGGCATCGCTTCAACTGCAGCGTACACGTGCATTGGTGCGGTGTGCGCTTCATGGTTGGCCATCATATTTGTTGCTGCTAGGAAATTCCGAGCTAGTCGCTAAGAGGTCAAAACGTATTTTGAGTAATATTTCTACCAAGCTAATGACAACTTACCAAGAAAACATCAACAAACTACATCATCAGCATCACAACACCATACCGTCACTGAAATTCACTTTTCCAAAGCGGTCACAGCTTGAATTATTACCAAAACTTTTGTTTCTAGTTGATTAAAGATCGGGTGTGAGTACTGGGATATAGCACGTGAACGACCCGAACGAGTCAACGAGGATAGAGTGCAGCACCATAGCCCTGTTCTCGGTAATGCAGCACAGCACGGAGTCCGTCGACTGGCCGTCCACCAAAATGGCTTTACTCAGCACTTTACTATCAACTGTCACACTCGACGAGAGTTGTTGTCTCCGTCTCTCCTCTTCCTCCTCGTCCTCGTCCTCCTCATCAATTAAATCATCTCGATATCTCAAGTGTGCGAACAACGTCTGCAATGTGAGCGGGTGGGTGTCGATGCGTAGAATGAGCGTGCCGGTCTTGCTGGCCTCCACTGTCATCGTCTTGTGCATGACTTTGAGTCTATCCACGATGCTTCGAAGTGCGCGCAGTGGTGGCATCTCGATTGCGATCTGCGGGGCCGGTACGCTGGGCTCTCTGTAGTGCTCTACAGTGTTCATGGCCAACACTTCGATGGGGATGCTCTGCACGATGTCAATGTCCACGGCTCTGGTTCTCAGACACAGGAAGTTGCAGCCGTCGCGTTTGAGCAGCCGCAACATGACGGCGCTGGCATCTTTGCCCGAAGTCAGCGCTTGCTGGAAGTGGCGCACATCACACAGAAAACCGATGTGGTTCTCGGCCCGGGACTGCACCACGACGTCGTGGAAAAGCCGCGCAGTCTGCAGGCGGGCGAAGCTCTGGAGCTCCTCTGCGCCGCCACTTTTAAGTGCGATAGAGATCGTCTCTGGGGTCAACGTGAACACGCAGTTGGTCTTGGCGCTGCTCTGGGAGCCCAGGCGGGCGAAGGATTGCGCCACGTCCAGCAGCACAGCCAGCGCGTCCTTGGCTAACGTCCCGCGGAAGCGCATGGTTGTCACTCTATTGCTAGATGGCAAATGTGGCCATGTGATTGGATGAAAAGATAAACAAGATGAAGAAGCAAAATGTTGCCGAGTGTAGACGAATGAAGGCGTAAATGTACTGGATCGGATTACTAAAGATTATAGGCAGCTCATGCCACGCGAGGAAGCGCAGGACTAGTGAGGTTGGCGTTGGATTGTTGTTGAGCAACATTGCGGCGAAAGGCTATGGCGTAGCGCTCCGAAGAGCAGGCTGCGGGGATACTGGCACATGAATGAATACATGCAATGATAGCACCCAGGTTCTCTGTCAAAAGGACCCTCTCCCTTCCTTCGCGACATACACGAAGACCGAGAGACTGCTACCTGTATGAACCCCCTTTGAGCACGAAGGTCAATCCTCCACCTCCGCGACCTTGCAAGGCTCTCTCGAGTCCGAGCAGCAGCACACAGCAAAGCAGCACGCCACTTACTCAAACTCGAGTGTTGTTTCTATACGCCCCCCCTTACAATGAGAAGGTAGTGCCTTGAAACTCCCCATCAAGATTCCGAGGGACGTTGAAGCACCAGCACCCCACACACTTGGCTCGCCAAAACCAACCGGCAACCGAAACCACGCCGCCCCCGCCACTGCAAAGAGCTGCGCAACCTCCAACCGCCTCTCACCCCGCTGCAGCGTTCAGGCGAAAGGAAGGAGACGCCCCTAGACTCTCTCCCGAACGCTGCAGTGGACGCCTCATGCATTCCCCCATAAAGCGTGGACTCGACCTCGAACGTATTCGTCACTTCCAGGTGTGGCAGCTTTGTATGGTTTTCAGGATTATCATAATTTCAACCAATCAGATCACATTTTGAGCGCAAAGTTGGCACACTTTCGCCTCGGAAATGGCTGGAACAGCGTCAACGCTGTCGGCCGCGACGCCTGAAGATCCTGCGTCTGCGTCGCGTGGAAGCAAGCGCGGAATTGATGAAGTGGCCGACAGTTTACTCCGCAACAGTCTGGACGAGCTGGTGGCCAGGAAAGACAAGACTATTCCCCTCACAGTGCGTGCTAGCTGAATATTGTCGGACTCATGAAGCATTTGGACTGATGATGGAGTTCCTGTCACAGGATATTCGTGATGCATTAATGGACCATTTGCTAGGAAGTATCCAGACGGACCTTAAGTACACGGTGCTGTTCGTGTGTGAGGAAGTGGAGGATTTTCGACCGGAAGAGCAAAAGACGATGTCAGCTGAAAGCGAGGAAACAGCAACTAGTGACGAAACTGTTGCTGCTGTAAGTGTGAAGGAGGTTCCTTTGCTGCAAGGTTTGGAATGTGACTACCAGTTCCGCAGTCGACTGTCCGATGGCGACAGTATTCCACGATGCGATGCCACCTTGCTGAAGATTCCTGTGTCCAAGCGCGACATTGAAAAGGAGAAACATGCCGCAAAGAAGGCCATCAAGAAGAAGATCAAGAAGTTTAAGAAGAGTTCCGGAGGTGTGTTGATTGTAGTACGGTGATGGTTGGATTAAGTGCTGACGATTGTGTTATTACCAACAGAAACATCTAAGCCAAGTGCTGAGTTCTACGTGTTGTCACTGGAGGAGCTGAAGGTGCATCTGCCATCAATTCCTTTTGATGATGCTGAAGCTGCAGCGGAATATGTGTCGACGAAGCCGTTGCCAGATGGAGAGACGCGGTCAGCCGAGCAGCTTTTGCTTGCCATTGACTGCGAGATGTGCCGTACCACAAAAGGTGTGGAGCTTACGCGGCTCACATTGGTAGACTCAAGCGAAAAAGTTCTGCTGGATGAGTACATTCGCCCAAAGAACCCCATTGTGGATTATTGTACGCAGTACTCGGGTATCACGTGCGAAATTATGGAGGCTACGACCATGCGCCTGGCAGACATCCAAGATAAATTTCTGGCTCTTGTTCCAGCGGAAGCCATTTTGGTTGGTCACTCCATTGAGAATGATCTCCAAGCTCTTCGGGTGCTGCACCGGCGGGTAATCGATACCACGTGCATGTATCCGCACCCTAAGGGACCTCCTTTCCGCTCTGCATTGCGATTTTTGACGAGCCAATTCCTGAATCGTGCCATCCAGACGGGCACTGATGGCCATTGCAGCGTGGAAGATGCTGTGGCGACGCTGCAGCTAGCGCAGCTCAAGATCAAGCACGGGCCCACGTTTCCAAGCATTGAGCACGAGTACAAGCAGAAGAAGGTGGTGAACGAGATGGCTCGAGCCAAGAAGTCGGTGCTAATTGTAGACGCGCAACGCGCTTGCAGGTCGCTGAGTGGTGGCGTGGCTTGCATCATTCCATGCGAAGACCCCGCTGCGGTCGTGGAGACAGTCGTTCATCAACTGACGACAGGGTTTCCGCCTCATCTAACCTGGGCACGTATTCGTGGGGTCAAACGTTCAGATATCGTGGCGTATATGCAGAAGATCAAGACCAGCTTGCCTGAAAATTCGTGCCTCGTGGCAGTGCTAAGTGGGGATGCCAATGACCTGCGCTCACTCCACAAACGCCGGACGGCGCGCACTGATCCTCGGAGCTCGCTCATGTGGGACAAGAAGCAGCAAGAAGCGCTGGATTCGACCGCCATGGCAGCTCAGACAGGTCTCGTACATATATGCTTGCATTAGCAGCAACGAATGCCAGTCCTAGGGATGATACCCATCCAAGTTGATAGAGTGCGTGTCGTCAAAGTGCATTATGAGTGTTTGTCACCTGCTGCCCAGGTTCGGGCATCAAAATAAAGATAATATTGTTTTTAGAATAATACAATCTTTAGTTCAGGCTTTTCAACGTTCGCGGTAGTGTGATTAAGTAAAGCGTTATACGTCTTTCCAGAGGTTGATTAGACGTGGCCCACACACTTCGCGTACGCCACATCATGTTTAGACGAGCTGCAACTTCAACAGAGAATTTAAATTGCTGGCTGTCGGACACCGCTGCTGCTGTTGGTAAACGGGCTCTGTGTTCTCTGGCGGGCTCTTAGGGCTCTGGTGGTGGCGGTCATCGTCTTCCTTCGACGGAGCTGGTGTTGGCATTGAAGTTGCTTCGATGGAATTGTTTGGCTGTCTATCATGTCGGTGGAGATAAATAGTTGCGCGCGGATATATAGACGGCGAGCCTGGCGGTACCAGTTGTGCGCCTCAACCTCGAGGCTTGTTTTTCGTGGTATTTGTCGACGCTTTACTGAGTGGCTAAAGAGCTGTCGGCTCTCCACTTGAGCTCCGAGATCTCTGCGATGGCAGCGAGGACGTCAGCAGGCAGCCCCACGACGGCGCAACGCCGGCCGACGGCACCTCGTCGCATCAGCTCCTTCCTGCTCTCCTCGTCCACTTGGAAGCTGCTGTAGTTGCTGGGGTCCGGAGTGATCGGAACATCGTGGACATATACCGGTAGTTTGGCATGCAGCATATTGGACTCGCATGGGTTGACTTCAGTGGTGATCATGGCTGCTTGGACAGTGCTCTTGAGGCGGGTAATTGGGAACTGATCTGCCAACGGGGCGGTTGCTTTCTCAAGTCAACTTGCTCGTGTGGTCGTGAAAGCACTAATGGCTCGTTGTCGCGCTAAGTCGGCTGTGTTTGTCGTTTCGAGAACGCTGAGACCTTCGGGGCGTTGCTGGCTGTTGTTCGAATGGCAAGCCAGACCAGTACGATGGAAACGCTGGGTACTGCCGTGTGGTCAGCAATTAGAGGAATGGCGGAGAAGTGCACGACACCGGTGTCAGCTCCAGCCTCCGGAGCCTCCTGGTGGCAGACTTCAGGTACATTGAAGCGAGCAAGAGTTGTCTACCGTTACGTGGATAAGATCGCGTGTGTGCGGCAGAGCTGTTGGCGGATACCTTCGTACTCCGACGTTGAGTCCGAGGCCGAGTACGCGAGTCGAAACGCGCTTGGGACATTCTGGTGCGCTTGACCGAGAAACGATCGGGGCAGACCGCGCTCTGGCCGCTGTCCACGCATCTTACGCGCTGCACTAGCCGTTTAACGCGTGATGCCAATGTTGTCACCATTGCCTGGCTGGCAACAAAACATGCGTGGAAGACAGGCATGCGTACGGTGACCAGATTCCGGCTCGTGGCGCCCCTTCGGCGGCATGTGGGCGCGTACGTGCGAAACAGTCGCGAGTAATGCTCACCAAGCCACACTTGGCTGCCATGTTGGCAGGATTTAGTGGCACTTGCGGCCAACGTGGCAACCTGCAGTTGGCAGCTGCACCCTGTTTCCAGAGCTACTGCGTGGCCACTGACGTCAGTCCCGAGCTTCTCTTGCCAAGAGTCTTGGTGGCAGCGTAATGTACCTGGTTGAACCGGTGGTTCGTTACGATGCTGGTGCACACATCCACACACTTTGGCCTCACGGCGCCACCACCGAGACATTAAAAAGTGCTGCTGCCGCCGATACTGTGCTTGCTTGCGTACCGCTCACCTCGATCGATTGAAGCTCCAGCAAGCCACGAGGATCGACTGTTTCTGCTGCACGCGCTGCGAAAGGACTGCTACTAGGAGTACTTCGACCGTGACGTAGTTTTGGATCGTAAAAAGCATGCTCACCCTGAGTGCTACCGGCTATGACCGCAAAAAGATATAAAAAAGAAGAAGTAAAAAGCATGTATCCTTTCGGTGATGATGTCAAACCAAGCACAAGAAAAAAAACACTCATGATCAAGCTCATGAGTATCATGCAGTCCATGACGAACACTCCGTCTACTTTTGGGCCATTTTGACTGGGGATTCCCGTAGATCGTTGGTCTCGCATTCGTCCACGCGTAAATCTACCTCAAGTCGCACGTACTGTCGAACGTTGCCTCCACATTCGTCAGCTACTTTCGTCATCTCTACATTGAAGCTATTCTTCAGAAAGATGCGAAATATGGATCGCAACGGCTCGTAAGGCAGTCCAATACTACCGGATTCATGGAGACCCTCCGAAAAACTCCGTCAGTTCGCAACTACCCGCCTCAAGAGCACAGTCCAAGCAGCCATGATCACCACCGAAGTCAACCCGTGCGAGACCAATACGCTGCATACCAAACTACCGATACAGATCCACGATGTTCCGATCACTCCGGACCCCAGCAACTACAGCAGCTTCCAAGTGGACGAGGAGAGCAGGAAGGAGCTGATGCGACGAGGTGCCGTCGGCCGGCGTTGCGCCGTCGTGGGGCTGTCTGCTGACGTCCTCGCTGCCATCGCAGAGATCTCGGAGCTCAAATGTTGACCCAACAGCCACTCAGCAAACATCACGTCACGCGTCCTCGACAAATACCCCACTTACAGATAGAAAAAAGCCTCCAGGTTGAGCGTGCGTACATCAAGCCGGGCCCAGAGGACCGCCATCGAAATATTCGCACACTACTATTTATCTCCACCAACGACAAGATCATTAGCCTCCAGCACCTTTCATTGAAGCAACTTCAGCACCAACACCAGCCCCATCCAAGACGACAGCCACCACCAGAGCTTAAAGAACCCACCAAGAACAGGAACAACCGAGGCGACACAGTCCGTTTACCAACAGTAGCAAGTTGCAGGCTGGTATGCCTCCACTATCAACGTTGAGCTCGCTCGCCATTTGGGCATGTATAGTGGACCTTTTTCTGTTGAAGTTGCAGCTCGTCTAAACATGGTGTGGCGCACACCAAGTGTGTGTGCCACGTCTAAACAACCTGTGGGAACACATATAATGCTTTACTTGATCCTGCTGCTCCGATGGTGTACCAGTGTAATATATTGAACAAATATTCTGAAATACAATAGTATCCTAATTTTGATTCGATATTGCTTTCGACCTCACACATATGACAGTGACGTCGTCGAAGTTGCACTACTCAGAGCCGCTGGCATCCAGCGGCTCTCCTTGCCATATCGGAATTTGCCCAGAAAGCGTCAGACCGAAGATACTCGAGATGCTGCGCTCCAGTTCCCTGCGCGCGGCCTCTTCGCTCGTCTCGCGTCGTGCCCTGAGCGCCACGCGCGCCATGTCGTCGCTGCCGTCTTTCGCCACTGTCGACCCGGACTTCAGCGGTGCCAACCCCACCGACGGCTTCAACCTGGTGAATGGCAAGTGGACCAAAACCGCCAAGACGGAGACCATCCTGGACCCTCTGAATGGCGAGGCCTTCATGACCATGCCACTCACGCAGAAGGACGAGCTCGCGCCCTTCGTGGATAGCATGACCAGCTGCCCTAAGCACGGTCTGCACAACCCACTGAAGAACGTGGAGCGCTACGTCATGTATGGCGAGATCTGCGCTAAGGCCGGCGCTCTGTTCCGTGAGGATAAGGTGGCCGACTACTTTGCCAGACTGGTGCAGCGTACGTCGCCTAAGAGCTACTTCCAGGCTCGCAACGAGGTCAAAGTTACCGGTAAGTTCCTCGAGAACTTCTCCGGCGACCAGGTGCGCTTCCTGGCGAGTTCGTTCGGCGTACCAGGCGACCACCTGGGCCAAACTAGCAACGGCCACCGTTGGCCGTACGGCCCCGTGGCCCTTATTACGCCTTTCAACTTCCCCATTGAGATCCCTGTGCTCCAGATGATGGGCGCTCTCTTCATGGGCAACAAGGTGCTGCTCAAGGTGGACTCCAAGGTGTCCATCGTTATGCAGGAAACCCTGCGTCTGCTGCACGAGTGCGGCATGCCCATGACCGACGTAGACTTCATCAACTCGGACGGTGCCGTGATGAACGATCTGCTGCTCCAGATCAAGCCGCGCAACACGCTGTTCACTGGGTAAGTTTACTGTGCGGGCAGGTTATTCCGACGTTTTAGAAGCTGACCCGGATGTTTTGTGCACTGTGATGATGATTTGCAGCTCCCAAGCTGTTGCCGAGAAGCTTGCGAAGGACCTGAGCGGTCGCATCAAGCTGGAGGATGCTGGCTTTGACTGGAAGGTGCTTGGCCCGGATGTTCGCGACTTCGACTACGTCGCCTGGACTTCTGACCAGGTATGTGTTGCCTATTTACCATTGTGTCGACCATGAACATCCATTTTAACGCGCTCTTTGCTTGCTTTTCCCAGGATGCGTACGCTTGCTCTGGACAGAAGTGCTCGGCGCAGTCTGTTCTCTTCATGCACAAGAACTGGGCGAAGGCTGGCCTTGAGAAGAAGCTGGTTGAGCTCGCTTCTCGACGAAAGCTGTCGGACCTGACCATTGGCCCCGTGCTGACGGTGACCACGAAGCGTATGCTGGACCACGCTGCTGCTCTGTTGAAGCTTCCGGGTGCTCGCGTCGCGTTTGGAGCTGAGGAGCTGGAGAACCACACGATTCCGGAAAAGTATGGCGCTGTTAAGCCTACCGCTATCTTCGTTCCGCTCAAGGAGTTTGTCAAGCCTGAGAACTTTGAGCTCGTGACAACGGAAATCTTCGGCCCGTTCCAGGTTATTACCGAGTATGACGACAACGAGCTGCCGCAAGTGCTTGACGCTCTGGAGCGCATGAACGCTCACCTGACTGCTGCTGTGGTCTCCAACGACCCGCACTTCACGAACGAGGTGCTGTCGGCCACCGTGAACGGCACGACCTACAGCGGTATCCGCGCCAGAACTACGGGTGCACCTCAGAACCACTGGTTCGGCCCCGCTGGTGACCCGTGCGCTGGCGGTATCGGCACGCCGGAGGCGATCAAGCTGGTCTGGTCTTGCCACCGTGAGATCATTAACGACATTGGTCCCGTGCCTGCCAACTGGACGATCCCCGAGGCTACCTAAAGCGTTTTCACTATGTGATGTTATGTCCTAGTGATAGCTCAATAAATTTGCACAGATCCGAACATGTTCTGAACAACCATGCTTTTCGTACCCCTTACAAGTAGTAGGCTACTACAGTGCTCATACGGCATTCGCGTAGTACTCCTACTGAGCTACGCTAGAAGAGGACTATGTTGGCTCGAATCAAAGGCAAAAAAAAAACGACCAAGAGATCAAAAGAAAAGCATACCATGTTAGGCAACAAAAGAGAATCTAGTTACGGTTGAGTGTGGGGATGCATCCAGCGCATTTACAGTTCCTCCAGCTCCCAAGCTGAGGTCTGGTTAGCTTCGGCCTCGGACAAAATCTGCGAGGGCTCCTCCTCCTTCATAGCCAAGTCATCGAGCAGTTCGTGGAGCTCCACTGCCGGAGCACCAACATCGTCCTCCTCCATAGCGTCGTCATCCTCCGAGGGCTTGGTCGGCTTGGTCTCATCCTTGTACAGGTCAATCTGAGAACGCATGTCCTTGTCCTCCTCGAGGTCCTCCAGGAACTGCTCATAGTCCTGCTCCTCCTTGGAGAGATCTGCCTTACGAACGGGACCAGCCTGTTCCACACCCTCCATCTTCTTTAGCTTCCAGTTGCGCGCACGCTTCTGAATCCGGCGTGGGAACATCTTCTTCACAAGCACTACATCAGGCAGAGTCATCCCGGACTGCACGAGCGGGGCCAGGTCTGCGTCGTTGAACACTGCAGACGTAAGATCATACCCACGAGCTGAATCGCCGGCGTGCAGGATCATGCCGAGATGACTCACAGTGCGGAGCCGAGTATCATTCACGCCGAAATCCGCGTCACGAACAACTTCCATATCCGCCAGTCGGGTTTTGCGATTCGCACGGATCGCACGGCCGCCACCGGAAGGGATCGCCAACGGGTTCGAGTCCAGGACGGTGAAGTCCGTCATGGCCTTAATCGATCGTAGTCCGCGGAACGGGTACCGCCAATACTTTTCCGAGTCGATCTCAGCCACTTGCGTGGTGAACGGGTCAACAACGTGAATAGAAGACGTGACGGACTGCACGAGGCAAAGGTTCGACATATTGCCAAGCATGCGCGCCAATTTCACCGGCAGCAGCACCAGGTCGTCCTTACACACAGGCGCAATCTCCACAGCGTACGTGAACTTGTAGTTGTGCGTGTTGCTATGGTTGTCAGCGGAAATCAGCTTCTTGGCCGTCTTCATCTTCATCGGGACCGACTCCTGCAAGAAATCCACGAAACGAAGCGCGTGGTTACGCTCCGAGAAGAAAAAGTCAACGCCGTCCGGGTGGGATTCGATGTTCGTGGTTTTCTCGTGAGCGCGGTGCTTCAGAATGAGCTGCTCGAGGAAGAAGAACGTGCGCTTGTGGTCCACGCGCTGACGCACCTGCACGACGGCGCGCCACGACTGGTTCGCGAACGAGGCCTGACAGGCGTCACACTGCTGGTTGCGCACGATGAAAGTGACAACAAACGACTGTTGCATGATCATCTTGCTCATGACCTCCTTTTGCACCGTGAGTTTGAGCTTTAGACGACGCGAGTGAGGCTCCGTCCAGATCCAGTTGGCGTCGATGAGCTTGACGCGGTTCAGATTGTTGATCTTCTTGAGGCACATGGCCAACAGCTCGCGGGACTCGAGCTCGGCCGCCACCCAAGGTGGACGCGACCAGCGCATACAGCCACGGCACTGGTGGATGATCACCTCCTTGGGGATGCCCTCGGTCACATCCACCTGCGACTTGAGACAGCTCACACACGTGTTGGCTGCATTTGCCACGATGGGCGTTGCGCACATGCAACACAAGCTGCAAACGACAGTTGACACATAGCACATAAAGGTCAATTGATGGTCATGAATTTTGACAAGCATCGACGCACGCGCTTTTAAGGCATTTGCACTGAAATTTTACGCATAGAAATGTTGTATGCAATTGCAACGGGTGAAGAGGCTTACATGGTGGGCATTTGACTCGTCATGGTGCTCATGGTGACGTCGAGCCTGGCAGCTACGGCGGTCGAAGAGCGAATGGGTGGAAGCGGCGCAGGCCAATGGAAGCGTGTCCTGTTTTCGACCAATGGATAAATGGCTACATTATTATTTGGCGAATCATCTGACTGGCTATTGCCATTGGTCAAAACCCTGTCAAGGGCACGCAGCCAGCGATCAGTTGGCAATTTTCCCGACCGAGAACACATTTGACTTGATAATGGACGGAGGAGCAACCCCCGCGGCCGGTTCGTCAGGCGCCAGCGCAAGCGCCGGCATGATTAAGGACCCAGAGATCAAGTACATCTGCGGCGACTGCGGCATCGTCAACTACCTCTCCGCGCGCGACCCCATCCGCTGCCGTGCGTGCGGCTACCGCATCATGTACAAGGCTCGCACCAAGCGTCTTATCCAGTTCGAGGCCCGGTAAACAGACACCGAGACCGGCCCAGCGAGCGACTGCAGCAGCCGTGACGTCAGCAGCAGAGCAGCAGAGTAGAGTGTCGCGAGCGCGCAGTGTTAGATGCCTGGCTTTCATTAATAAATATGTTGGACCACGAAGGTTTTATTGTTGTTACTGTTGCTGTCGTGGCGATGAATGAATGAGCTTAAATGATGAATGCAACGTGTCTATTTGGTCATCAGTTGTGACTGCCGCGTACAAAATCTATCTAATCTCGCAATGTGTAGCGTTCTAAATGCCCGAGAAGGCGAACTGCATGAGTGCCGGAGACTCTTTCCACACGCGCAGTGCCCGCTGTTGCACGCGCGTGGCGTCTGCGAACAGTACGAGTCGCTCTGACAGGCAACGCACGTACTGCACCCAGACTTCTTCATGCGTCGAGCCGAAGAGCTCCACCAGCTTCTCGAACAGCTTGCGCACCTGCGCAACGTTGACGGACGTCGTCGAAGTCTCGATGTCCACGCACAGCAGCAGGAAAGAGTAGGTCTCTGGGGAAGGAAGGAACTGCTCATCCACCATAAACTTGGTGTACAACGCGCGAACTTGATCCAGTGAGCGCAGCGACGTCACACTGCCAGCCCAAGCAACGTACTGCTGGCGAAGGGCACTCCAGTGCGCTGAGCCACGCTTCTGTGCGCTAAGGGCGTTCTTGAAAGTTTTCTCGATAGCGCTAGGAGACTCTGCAATGCTAACCAGCAGCTGGACGAGACGGTTGTGAACAGCAAACTGCGCGTCGTAATCCTCTGTAGCAATCTTCGTCAGGGCTGTCTTCAATACCGATACGGCGGCTGCCAACGGGTTGGTGGTGGAAGCGGTCGACTTCGTGTGAGAACCGCGCGAAGTACGGCGGCGCTTTGCAGATGGCGATCGATTCGTGCTCTTATCTTCGTGATCCGCATGAAGCACGAGCTGAGACTGCAGCAGCCACATCTCAGACGACTCTGGTAAACACTCGTCGCAGACCTTCCGAACGACCATGAGCGCATCATTTGTACCGTCCGTGCGGTGAATCAAGTCAACATACTTGGTGGCGAGCGAAGGAGAAGTATTTGACTCCGAGAAAGCAAACTCTTTGAGCTTGGCGCGCGCATACTCAAGCAAGAACGCCGTCTGGCTAAGAGAGGCCAGTCGACTCACCATCCACTCTGCGAAAAGCTCCTTCATGGAGACAGAGTCAAGCTGCGTCACGCTAGTCTCGAAGTTGTGCACAACCATCAGCTCAGCCTGGCGTTCAGCCTCCGACACGTCAGCTCCATCCACCTCTGACGACTCGCCCAAGTGCGAGGCAGCACTGTCCTTAACTGCCAAAAAGGGACGCAGCGCTTTAGCAGCGTGTATCTGTTCGTTCTTAGGGAAATTTTCCAGACAGTCCTGCAAAATAGCGTCCGATAGCTCTGCAGCCATGAGCGACCCGAAAAGATCCCGGATCTCCACGAATTTAAGTCGGAACGCAACATCATCCGGAATCGCAGCCACTGCGTTCGAGTACACAATCTTCGCAATAGCTCCCTGCAGCACGAGCTTCCTAGCGTTCATCTTTGCTGCCACCTCTTCCGAAACCTCCTCCTGTTGCGCTTCTTTCTCTTCGGGAAGCTCGTCAATAAGCACGGTAGACCCGTCATCCACAGATTTCTCCTCATCATCATCCAGACGCAGCACCTGACGACGCATAGTCAGCTTCTGCACGTACAGCAGTTCCAAACGGAAGTACTCCAGCCACAGCTTCTGGTGGTGCTTGTTGAGACGAATAGCACGCTGCATAAGCACACGCGCCGAGTCCACGTTCAGGTTGACGCCGAACTCGTAGGACGCCGCCTCAATCCAGAGCTCAGCGCTGCGCGGGTGCGACTGCAGCGCTCTGGAAAAGACAGAAGACAGCACGCGGCTGCTGCCTTCGCGCTTACAGAAAGCCACGTATTGCAACCAAAGCTCGATGCTGCCGCGGTGCTTGAACAGCACGCGGTCAAAGATGTTGTGTACGCGCTTGGCGCCAGCCGTGTCGCCCAGGGAGACCTTGACCAGACCAAGTCGCTCCTTACGTGTCGCCCGCAGCGCATCCAGCTTGAGCTCGTACTCGATGTAGCGCATGGCGTCGATCTTGCGCAGAGGCACGCGCTGCAGCGAGTACTCGAAGCCGCGGCGCTTGTCCACGATCTGGCGGATCTCGTCTTCCGAGAAGATCTTCCGCGCCTGCAAGTCCTCCAGCTCCGGAACCATCTTCTCCATCGTGATCTGCACCGTGTCAGCCATGGTCGCTCGATTCGCTCAGTCGCTCCCTGCTGCTTCCTGCTGCTTCCTGCTAGAACGGTCTCTTTATGGGCGGAAGGCCGAATGGTCAATGGTTGGGCATGGTGTTGGTCGCACTTAGTAGAGTGTATACCGTACACGTCTTAGTGAAGACCAAACAAATGACAATCACTCTGGTCATTTGCGTGTGTGGACAAGCATTTGCAGCGTCATGTTCCCGGAGGACCGCTTCCACCCGCTGGGGCCAGACGCCGACCGCCTACACGACGACCTGGTGAGTGCCACAGAGCTGGAGAGCACGCCCAAGACGTCCAAGGAACTGGGATCGACGCTTGTGCTGCACCAGTTCCTGCCGGCTTGGGATGTGCAGGCCTACTTGCGTGTGGCAGGCATTCGATTGCACGTCCATAACTCCAAGTACCCAGCGTACGAGGCCACCGGTACGGTCTGCAATTACTTTGGTGTTATCAGTGTAGTGTAATTGATGATTAATGCTGTTTTAACAGGTGAACTGCCACAGCTAAGCGACGGCAACTTCTTGCTGCCCAAAGAGGAAATCATCATGCACTTGCAGACGGTTAGTTAGGAGGCCTTTCCGTGGTGTTACTTTGCGATTCTTTTTACTAATGTGTTGGTTATTGGGTGGTTGCTACAGTTCCACAAGGACATTGACGAGTTTTTGAACGATGCGCAACGTAGCGAGTCGTACGCGTACAGGTCCATGCTATCGGAGAAGCTGCAGCGCGTCATGCTGTACTGCCGCTGGGTAGACTCGTCCACATATCGCGAGGTCACGCGCCCGCACATGAAGCGCCACATCCCGTTCCCACTGAGCCTCTTCTTGCCCAAGAAGATGCATCTGGACACGATGGAGAAGCTGCGCCTGTACGGGATCTCGACCAAGGAGCAGGCGTACGTGATTGCCCGCGACTGCTACACGGCACTCAACACGAAGCTTGAGAGTGCAGACACGCCGTACTTCTTTGGAGAACAACCCAGTGCCCTAGATGTTGCTGTGTTCGGTCACATCGTGGACGCTATGGGCAACGCTCAGCTAGCTGCCACCGTGCACCAGCATGCGCCACTGCTTATCACGCTGGCAGAGCGTATCCGCGACACATATTTTGGTGTTCCTGGCGAACAACCCTCGAGTATCAGCAAGGAGGCTGTGCACTCGGAGAACGAGCCCAACTACTTCAGCACCACGTCTCTAGACAGCGCCTTCATGAAGAAGGTGTCGTCGCCTCTGCAAGTGGCTTTCCTGAAGCCTTACCGCAGTCTGGACTGGAGTCGTCGCGAGTTAACGTCGGAGGTCGCCGAGAAAAAGCGTGAAAGGGATGCAGAGATGCGTGCTACTGCAGGCGAGGCGCAGGACAAGGCTTTCGAGAAGGGGCCTCGTAACGTTATCATCGGTGCTATCGCTGCACTAGTACTGTACGCCGTAGCTGCTTTGCCTATAGCAGTGCAGTTCGGCGACGATGACGACGATGATGAGTATTACGAGGACGATGACGACGAGTACGTTGAAGACGAATAGAGACCACCTTGCAAGTTGATGTTGCCTGGAAGCGGTAACTCAGTTGTGTGTATCCATCTTAGAACCCACTGATCTATGATCGGCGTCGAGTGCTTGAAATTGGCGTCATCTGGTTGGGTTAGTCTTGACTTCACTATGCCTTTTCTGTGTATCGCACACAATCGTCCATCGCGCCCCCTTCCCTTTCGCTTTTCCGCGATCAACTAATAACCGAGAATCAACTCAAAAGCATCGCGAGGCAGCGTTCACCTCCCATTGCGAGCTCTCGTTGTGGACGTCGACCGCATCGGCAGTAGCAGCGTCTTCGCCCCCCTTTGAGTAACCGGTTCTGTCTGCACGTAGCGCCATTCCGCCTCTCACCACGGAGCCCCGCGGCCTGACAGACCCGAAAAGACGCAAGAGATGGCGACCGTCGAAGGTTCTCCCGTGAGCTCCGCCAAGCTGACGGAGCTGGGCAAGGCGTTGGACCAGACGTCCATCTCCAGCGCAGGCGTCGTGTCGCCCAGCAATGAGATGGACATGGAGGATGTCGCTCCATCGCCCAAACTGCCAGCCAAGAGCCCCAAGAAACGCGGACGCACCGACAGCTTGAAGAAAATGCTGCCAGCTCCAGCCTCTCAACGCCCCAAGCAGGTGACAAGCTCCCCTCAGTCCTCGATGCAGGGGAGCAGCACAGAAGAAGATTCGGCGGCGTCGCCCTCGGTGCATGAGACTCCACCTCAGCCGCCGCAACGGCCACAGACTCAACCTGCTAAACTGATGGTGAAAGATCGGAGGGGCAGCGGCATGGGCGTCCCACGAGCGCATTTGATTTTAAACGCGGTGAAGCAGGCGCCACCAGCGAAGGAGAAGTCGAATCCGAGACGGTGGTCGAAGCACGAGGATGAGTCGCTGCGGTTGGCGGTCGAGAGGAGTGGGGAACGTAATTGGAAAGCCATCGCGGACCAAGTGCCTGGACGGAATCATACGCAGTGTCTACAGCGGTGGACAAAAGTGCTCAAACCAGGTTTGATCAAGGTAATTACGCTTTTTAGCGCTGGGATTCCACGGTAAGACAGGTCGCTTATGTGCTGTTTCATGCATTGGAATAGGGTCACTGGACACCGGAAGAAGACGCAAAACTGCGGGAGTTGGTCGCGGAAGGCAAAAAGAACTGGGGACAAGTAGCCTCCCTCATCCCTGGCCGAACGTGAGTCTTTGATAGAATGGCACGGATAATGCCATGATGCGTGCTAATAGCTCTTGCAACCCAGGTCCAAACAGTGCAGGGAGCGGTGGTGCAATCACCTGGACCCCAACATTAATAAGGGGTGAGTGCTTTATCACGTCAATTCTGACGTGAACGTGATACTAACACTCGCTATTTTCCCTTTCGATAGATCTTACACAGAAGATGAAGACAAGATTATCGTTGAGATGCAAGCCAAGCTAGGCAACCGCTGGTCCATTATCGCGCAACAGCTCAAGGTTTGATGGATACCCATAATCAACAAAAGAGGCGACATTGTCTAATGTGATGCGGCTTACTTTGACTAACAGGGCCGAACCGAAGACGCAGTAAAAATCCGATGGAAATCACTAATGCGTGGACGACGCGCTGCTTCAAAGGAAGACAAATCGCCTACGCCTGCCACGACGCCTCCTGCAGCAGCAAGCACAGCGTCGTCTTCTCTTGCGGATGCCGAACTACCCACAGCTAAACCTGTTAAGGCCAGCCCGTCTCGACAAAGGAATCGCCTCTCCGAAACGACAGCTTCATCCACAGAGTCAGACTCGAGTGCGGCGGTGAAAAACGAAGAGGAAGCAGCATCGGAGAGCAAGCTTGTGGTCGATGCACTGCCATCAGCGGAAGCTCCAGTTGGGATTATGCCCACTACGGTGTTTGTGAAAAATGCGCAAACGTTGGCTCCGGCATCGCAGCCAGATATGGCAGCGGCAATGGGGGCTCCAATGCACAATGTGAATGACCTAGTGGCGGCGTCCATCCACAATTTCCAGATGAGCCAACGCTTCCACCCAAGCTCGGTGGCACATGCCAGCAATGGCATGTACCCAGGCAACCCCAATCAGCTGATGACTGGCATACCGAGCAACCAGCAACCTCCTGTATATGCGATGACTGACGGAGGATTTGGCGTGAACATCCAGCCTCAGCAAATACCTCTACAACAGCAGCACCTTCAGCCCCAGCAAGTACCACCGCAATACCAGTACTCGCCTGGATATCCGATGCAGCAGCAAAATATGGGCATGCTGCCAAATTACGTGGTGCCGACAAACTTCCAGACGTCGAATCAAATGCAGATGCACATGCAGATGTCCATGCCCATGCCCGTAAGTTTAAAGTGGCGTTTCCTCTGTGGTTTGCGTGACTGTGCCCTAATTACGCTGCTATGTTTTGTAGGCATCGTCTTCCATGCAGCAGTCGTTGTCGATGCCTCCAACACCTACGTACTCGTCTCAGGCGATGGCGATGGCGATGGCAAATACGCCATATCAGCAGCATCCTCAACATCCACCTGCTGTGCATCAAGGGTTTAGTGGTGCTCCACTTCACCCTCGAGTTGCGTCCTTAGGCACGCCTTCCGGGACCTCTTCGCAGCCGATGATGGCTCCAACAAGTACCGGGGTTGGAGTTGGTGGAAGCAATGGCAATAATACTATGGGCATTGGGGCTAATGGAGCTAATGGCCTTCCTCCGTCTGTTGGAGGGAGGGGGCTGAACACACCGCGCGAAGAGTGGGGTTCTTCACAGACTCCGCGGTCTCAGATGCTCATGACTGAAGGGCACGCGTCTGCATACGAGCTGTTCCACCAACAACGACTGCGACTAATGTTGCAGGAACGTGACAAGCAGGGAATGACGCTATCCTCAGCGCCGTCTCCTGGCCAAGCGTTGCTCACAAAGGAACTGGAGGCTAACAAGGAGCGACAAGCTCGGCAGGCGATCATGCAGAAGGGGTGGAAAAGTGCTGTCGATTCGATGGTTTCCTTCAATAGTGTCAGCGTACGAACTGCATGCTATCGGTGGAGTCGAGGCCGCCCGTCTAACGTTGCGTGTGTTTTGACATTGTAGGACCTGTCTACTCTGGATGATCAGCAACGGTTTGACGGTCTCCTCGAGAAGGTATCATTATCCGGTCTAGATCCAACAGACGACGAGTTGCTAGACCAGACTGTCGACATTATATCGGGAGGTACGTGGTTCACTCGTTGCGTGCAAGTACAGATTTCAAAACCCCTGACAGCGTTTCCATTCTCCCAGATGACACCGTGGATCTATGATAACACAATTACCTCGCCGACTCGAGCATGGACAAGAAGAAACCATGCAAAGAGCCACCCTGCTCGCCTTTTTATTTGTACACGTGTAAGTTAAAATTATTGGCGGGAACACTGCATACAGACTCAATCATCGCTTGTTGGCACTTGTGAAGCGCCACACACTTTGTAAACGTGCATTCATAGAGAATTTCAAGCATTATGGGATTACTTGCATCGCAGAACTCGGAGCTTCCTCAAGAGCGATATGGTACGATGACCTCTCCTTCATCTACATTATCGAAAGCGAGGCAACCGGTACCGACGTAAACGAGCTCAGCAGCTTCGCCGCCTCTCGGCAGCCAGCGTCCGGGTCGTGATTCTGCACCTGATGCAGCCATGGTGCAACCTCAGCCAGAGCCTCGCCCACTTCCTGCCCCAGAAGACCTGACGGCACCACGAGCAGCACGCGACTCAGACTGAACAGAACCTGGCGGCGCACCTCGGCATTGCTGTTGGATCGCTCGCTCCACGCAAACTCCAGAAGGCACTTGGCCATCGCCAGCGTCTGCGGTGCGTGTCCCGCACACTCCACGAAGCTCGCGAGTGCGTGCAGCAAGTGTGCCAGGAACGTCTGCTCCACTTCGCTTCGGGACGTACCAGAACCACTCGAGTGCTTCCGTACGTACGCGCTGTACCCGAATAGCAGCGGTGAGAAGAACTCCAAAGCGTAGGGAGCGAATGCGTTCCGCTTTGGCTCTGCTAGTGCATCTCGTCGGTAGCCCCAGCGACGAGTTTTCAGACTCTGCATAGTGCGCGTGCTCAAGTCGCTGTCAATCTGTTCATGAAGCAGCGCTTTGGGCGTTGGTGTGTGTCGATTGCCACCGCCTCTCTCGGACATTTCCTGTGCAGCTGAAGTCATCGCCTGGAGAACGTCAATGCGGGACTGTAGCAACTGCTCCCGTTCCAGAGCTTGGCTAGTCAGATACGGCAGTGTTTGTGTCGGAGCCTGTGCACATGTCGTAGCGAGAGCCTGCGAACGCAACTTGGCGAACAGCGGCGTGTTGTACTTGTCCTCGAGCCGCAGTAGTGCCCTTGCAACTTCTTGTGCTTTGTCGTTCAGGTCCCGAGGATGCCTCCGCAGCAACGTCTCGGCCTCGTTCAAAGCAGCTTCCGTTTTCTCGCGGTCATCATCCGACAAAAGGCCAGCAATCAGATCCTTCAGATAAAGAGGTCGCTTGGCCTTCAGGTCTTCCTCCTGGTCCTCCAGGTCATACGCTTCCAAGCTCATGTCGGAGTCCGAGTCAGCATCGTCGAAGCTGGATTCGGACCCAGCGTCACCAGCTGAGGCATCGTCTTCATCGTCATCACTGAGCACCAACTCGTCCGGGTCAAGTATGAATGGCTTGGTGGAGCGCTTCTTCGGTTTATGTCGTCGATTCTCCTGACCTTCAGATGTAGACTGTGTCTTGTGAACTTCATGGGGGGAGATCGAGTGTAAATCCAGGTCTGCAATGCCTTGCTCGAGTTCTTCAGGCAGTACAGAGCATCCGTACACTTTAATAGGATCTTCATCCTTCAGACCAAAATCGAGTGGCTTCTCAGCTGCAATTATGTGCGATAAACTCTCCCCCACACGCATGCCCAATGCTCGTACACGCTCCAGCGAGTGGCTCATGTGGTCTTGGACTCCCTTGCACAGCTTCGTGATCCAATCTTGCTGCGTAAACGCTGCCTCGGCCCCATTTCCCGACAGTTTTTGGAGACTGTAGCGGAGGAAAAAGCACACTGAAGCGTTCACGGTATACTCCGTATTGCCGGCAAAGTCGCTTTGGCTCCAGCGTGAGAGTACCACATCGAATACAGCTGCTAGCGGAGATTGACAAGGATCGCCATCAGATTGCACCATGACGTCAACAAGTACTCGCCAGAAGAAGAAGTCGTCAATCGGCTTCCGAAGTAGCAACTTGTGGGTAATGACATACTGGAAGTGCTTGTTAGCACACACCTCTGAAGGGATCTGAGCAAGGAGCCTGTACTTCGGGAGGCATAGCGCTTGCTGTGCGCTTAATGACGTCTGAACCTTTTCGCCTGCAAATTGAAGCAGGATCTGCTCATGGCATGACTCTGGGAGACTCTGGAATAGTACAGGACTCCTGTCCGTCGTTGGAGAGGTGCTGAAAGAGCGCAGCCAGCTCTGCACCAGCACTTGCGCTTGCCCAATGCGTGAGAGCTTGTCAGCGAACACTCGGAAAATGCGTGACGGGTTTCGTGGGACCTCTTGATCAAGCAGGCCGCGAAATAAACCATCGCAAAGCATCGGAAAGTATCGTCGGGGGCGAAATGTTGCTGGAGTGTCACGCTGGCGTCGATTGTAGATGAGATCTACAGGAGATTAAATCAATATTCGCAGCATGGGTATACGGCGAAATAATCGCTTTGGTTTCGTTTTAACAACTTTGCTGCTACGTACCTGGAAGCGATGAGAGTTGTGAAATTAGGACTTGCAGACCAATGACACTGTGTCCGCCACTCACAGTCGGCTATAAAGCGTCGAAGACAATTGCCGTGTTAGTAGGCAGAACCAACCGAAGGTATCAGCTACTACTCGCCCGGCACGTACCTGCTCGTGCCTAAGCATCTCGGTCACGATGTCCTGGACTCCACCGACGGTAACAGCTTTTTCCAGCAGCCGTACGCACTGTATAATTGAAGCCTCAGCATCTCCTTTTACCGTTTTGTTCATTACATCAGTCTTGGTGGCAGAAAGCGTCGCTACCAACGCACTGATCGCTCTGCTGGAAGGGACAAAGTCACGATCGAAGAAGACGTCAAACGCCTGCTCCCGGTCCTGCTCCGAGAAGCAGTTCTCGAGATGGACGGCCACAAAATGCAGCACGAAGGCTGCTACATCTCGATAGAAAACTTCCAGGTACAATGGCTATATTGGTGTGAAGTGGACCAAAGTTAGCGTGTGTCAAGCTCGTAAGCAGGCAGAGTTTGCTACCTTCCACGACAATGAAAAGCGATCGGGGCTACGCAACGGGACAGCCAACTCGCGCAGCTCCACCACAGCAGCCTGGACATCATATCGCCTTTCGGCAGCCTCGACACTGCGCTTCTTGGCGTCGATGAACGTGCGCAACTGCTGCACCTCGATCAGCGGTGGCCTTGGCATGGCGTATGATAATATTACTCGGTGTATAAATATGTATTCAGTATACTGTATACATATAGCTGTCGTAGTCAGTATTCTGGCAGTGCCTGAGAGTAAGGAACGGGGGGAAATAATAAGGCAGATGATATTGCCCATGTTTTCTATCCGGGCTAGGTTAAACTTCAATAATGACACCAAGTCAAGATCGAATACATGGTAAACAATGTTTCAAATACATGGATTAACCATGTTCGCGAGGATGGATGTCATGGCCCTCAAATCCTATGCAATTCTCCAAAATCGTAGCTGAGAAAAGTGGATTCTGTCGCCTAGGTTAGCCGTTTGGAGGTCTGAGAGCGCCGACGCAGATCTAAAACGAGCTCATTTAAACTATCCACGGCTCTGGTGTGAAGAAAGCATGCTGCTAGCACAGTTTTAGAATCACAGGTGTCCATTTTGCTGCGAGGCAACATGGGTTTAGAATGGGTCACCACCCCCTCTTTCCGAAACATGGACTCGATATTTGCCGTTTTACCTTCACGGATTTGTCGCTGCAGGTATCAGCTAAATAGTGATTGGCTAATTCAACACACTTGCAGCCTGCAACCTGCGAACCGTTTTTTTTTAGCTCATTGCATGTATTGCGCCTTTCACTTATTCCGCCATGATGATTCTGGCATAATTTTAATACAAATTCGACCTTAATTCTTCCCTGAGTTAGTTAATTCCCATGTTAATTCCAGGTTGTCCCACCGCGGCCGATTTAAGAGCGGCGATGGTGAGGCAGAGTTAAGGAATAATAAGCTAATTTAGCCAGAGTTACACTAATATAGCTCGTTTGGCGGTTTGCTTCCCGCCAATCCATGCCAATTAGCTCCTATCTCCGTTGATTGGCTTGTAAACATTGATTGCGGGAGCTAGGGGAAGCATACCCAATCTTAGGCAGAATTAGCACTAAATAAGCCCTTTTCGCCCTTTTATGGATCTTATTCCGCCAGAATTAATAGCTTACCCGTCAAAATACGTGAAAGGCACAATATCAAGCAACTGGATAAAGGCACCAAGCACGACTAAGGTGCTAGATGAGCAGCTTAGTTTGACCAGCTGAGATAAAGCCAACTGCTTTCGGATCCATTGAGACCCCATGTTACATCACCTTGCTGAGTTCAGCGTGCCATCACCGCTCTCATAGTTGTTATGTGTAAGGGTTGGACGATAGCGTTTCTGCCGCTATCTCTGCTTTCGATAGGGTTCATTGCAGGTCATACAGAGAAAAGGTCTTACGAATAGGTCACACGACCTATCTGTTTGAGTGGGGACAAGACCAACACCAGGTCACACAAGAGCACTGCATACATTGTAAAAGCTGCTTACTCTACTGCGCTACCAGCTTCGCTGTTACTGCCTCCTAGAGCGACCGGGGTTGGAAGCTCGTACCGCTCGGTACGACGAGGCGGCTTCGCTCTTCCCAGATTGATGTCATCCCGGAGCTCGACGCGATGGCGGGATATGTCTTCAACTGTCTGGATAAATCGGGGCAGCGATGGATGAGGTGTCCCGAACGCTGCGTTCAGCTCGCGATTAAACCGCTCGAGCGGGTTATTTGTTCGGGCGACCACGGCGTTGCTGTAGCCATGTATGCTCCAGAACTTTAGTGGTAGTAGCTTCAACCACGTTCGTTCGAAGTATTTCCAAAAGGAGACCCATTTTGTAGTTGAGTAAGGAATGCTTTTCCTCGATACATTGCTTCTCAATAGCGTCCTTCACCCACGGAATGCCCTTCGATGCAATGATTCCTCGTTCCACCACGGTTAACATGTCCAGAAATCCTCGCCTCATTGCGATACTGATTTGATCCTCATGGATGCGATACTTGACCATGCTGCGTTTGCAGGCCTGCTTGAAATGGAACAAGCAGCCTATGATGGCTGCTGAAGGAAACCGGTCGCTCAAAGCGCGGTTTCAAAGTCGCACACAACCTCTTTGGGCTTGATGCCCTCTCCACATGCATTAGCCATGAACTGGAACACGTTCCAGTACGTGCCGTAGGTCGTAGACGTGCAGAGCACGAAGAAAACCGGGGTGTAAATCTTTGTCCCGCGATCAAACAACATTAGGACGATGCACTGTGCGAACGTGTCCGGCACGCAGCGGAAGGTGCCGTCCACAAACAGCGCGATGCTTTCGTATCGAAGCAGGCTTAGCAGAGCAAGATTGGCCCACCCAATTACCCTGTCCAACGCGTTCTTTGTGATAGCCCACACGTGGTGAAACTGCAAGAAGAGCAAGTTGCTGTTCTTGCAGTTCACCAATGACAGACTGGCGACTACAACGGTGGCTACGCCACTCCAGATCTGGGACGAGGTTAGAGCTACGTTTTACAGGACAACTGAACACAACGTAGCCATCCGAGGTTTGGCTCGTGGCCAAGTTATTCAACGAGTTCATCATGCCCGTGCGCTGCACTACGGAACCGACGTCCATGGACGGGCTGAAGTGCCTCCATTTCACGTTTCATGGGAATGGCGACATTTTGTACGCCAGCCGCTTCATTAGTCGTCAGGGCTTGCATCGCGGGAGGTACGCACGTATGTGGAATGCTGTTTGCAAAGTCGTACTCCATTACCGCAGCAATAAACTCTAGCCTTGCCTTGCAGCGCTGGCTACGGTAAAAGCTACACCGATACGAGATCTTGACCTGCGTGATGGTCGCGCGCGTGTACTCGTAGCCGTTGATGTACAACTTGGTGGCACCTTTGCGCTTCTTGCGGACGGGGGCACCATCATCTCCTGAACACCCCTGGGTTGTACTTTGACGGGAGCGCTTAGTGGGTCCGGCGCTACACAAAGTGTTGTCGGCATCTGAGTTCCACGGCGCTTCATCTGAGCTCGACGAGGAGTCGTCGCCTTCCGAACGGCTATAACTGGCGCAAAGGGCAACCCCCACATCTCGATTTAGGGCACGAACGTGGGCGACTAAACCTCCACCGGCTTCTTGGACTTGTCTACCTCGTCCAACATCAGGTACTAGTTCACGGTCATGGCCACCAGCTCCTGGGCCGACGCCTCGTTCGCCAGCCCCTCGTCCAATGTCGTCGCGACAACTACGAGTCACTCGAGCGCCCTCTCCTTCGGCAGCTTCCTGGGTGCCCCCTCCGTTAGCAGCACGGTCAGGTGCATCAGGGCCTTCGTCTTCACTGCTCCTGACTGCGCGGTATTGGCTTCGAGTAGCGGGGTGGGCGAACATGCTATGATTGCTGGGTTCTTTAAACGAGAAGTGGCAAACGGATGGAGCTGGTGAGACCTAGATGATACCTACATTTAATCTCACGACCTGTTCGCGTGACCAAAACAAAAAAAAACTCGTTTGACCTAGATGAGGTCTGTTCCACCTGAGGCCTGTAATGAATCCTTCGCTGATTTCGAGGATTTGAGCGGCATGACGCTCACCCTCTCTGATAAATTTAAACAGTCCTTTTTGTACGTAAAAATAATAATCCATTTGGTGTCTCGTTACCCGTTTGGTGCCTCCGGACTTGTTTGGTGGTCCTTGTCAAACCCTTTTACATGTGCCTCTATCCTTGATCTTTTATTAGGGGAAGTGAAAAGGCTCTCGTTAGCGCACCTTTCTTTCGGCACCTTTCAGCACCTTTCCTCTTTAATTGAATAGGATATATTTCTATGACCCGCGCTGCACGAAGTAATATACGACCACCGCAACGACAGTTCAGACCGGCGGACCGGTTCATTAGTGAATCAACACGAAGATAATCAGATTGAAGAGCGACGAGCACGCACCTGCATTGTTAGAGACCAACCCAAACAACGATAGCTCCGTGGCCTATGTGGACGCATCCGAACTGCTGCGAGGCTGACCTTCTCCTTCTGGTGGGTGTTGGAGACCCCTGCAGGCGTACAAATGCTGATTCCTGAGCTGCTAAGGGCTCGTATCTTAGCCGGGGATGCGAATGGATCGACAGACAACTAATTTCGCTAGAAACAGACATCCATGTTCGTTAGAGAGCGACTCTGTTCAATAACAAAGGTGGTAAGCGCTGATCAGGTAGGAAACCACCGTGTTTTAGTGCTTGTGTATTGTAGAACACGTATGTATTTGTGGTGAAGTTATTCCGAATTGAACACTCTCTTGACTAATTTCCTAGTTTCCACCCGTTCCGTCCACAACGCGACGTCTTTGTCGTCACATGGAGCATCTTTTAGCGCTGTCCACAAAAGCCGGAGTCGAATCTGCTCTAAGTCACACTTGACAATCCTTTGCTGGACTTCAGCAAACGAGAACCGCTAACATAGCTGTATGCCTGGACAGCACATAGAATACCGCAACTTACACCATCCACCTGAGTCGGACGCGTGATGTTCACGGCTAGAATATCCGGAAACTTCACGTCTTGAGGCATCCCGCTGTTGCCACTCCCATTACATCGGCTCTGCTGACGTTTCTTCTTTTGGGGTTTCTTGAGTTGCGGCTAGACACCAAGTTGCACAACTTTTCGCGGTCGAGATCTCGTTTAAATCACGCTTGGAGTAATCGCAGTGTAAACGAAGACCACTAGGCTTGATATATCTCTAAGTTGGACTCAACACCTAGCGGATCGTAGAAAGTAGCCCATATGTTGTGCTTGGACGCATCTTCGTCATCCATTTTAATCTCCACGATCTGAATCACCAAGTGCTTTAAAGCAAGCATATGCACCGGCACGAGCACAAATTTGCAGTTCGACAGTGGGTTGTCAGGGATAAAAATCTTTTCGTCCGTTGCCGAAACAGCATCCACAGCGTAACAGCTTGTACTATACGTCGCCACATTCCACAGCGCCATATCCATGGGGATATCATTTAGCGGCTTGTTACTTGCCAACCTTCCAATCATCTCTCGAAATGAAGATGTCAGGAATGTAATGGTTAGCACTCTGGACTCTGAATCCAGCGATCCGGGTTCAAATCCCGGTAGGACCTCGTTTTGCACCGCTCCTGCCGGCATCACCACGCCCCAGTTGTTGCTGCTCTTTGCACTGGTCCTGGGTGACGTATAGCCACGCCCTACACTGCTGCAGTGTTCGCTATCGTACCTCTGGCGACAGAAGTCGTTGTTGCCAACTCACAGGTCCATACGGCGCCAGACAGCCGCCGGCATGGCCAAGCCCCACGAACCAATCTTGTTGGCAGTTGACCATGAGCTAGTAAATACAGCCTCAGAGCACCACTTGTCGTCCACGACCCAGGCACGTTCCACAAGTCCATTTCATGCAGAGCTGCGGTGAGAAAAGCGGCCTGCCGACCGACGCCTACAGAAGAGTGGTGAGAAAGTCGGCCATCGAGTCAATTACAGTCACATCTAGTTTCTTTAATTGCATGTTTGCTGAGCTGCCTGGACGGGTTACTACAGCATTAACATTTCTCATATTGACTTCGTGTTCTGGACGTTTGGAAGGATGTGCGAGGTGATCAACGAGTATCGTTCGTAAACTACACGATGGTTGGTTGTTTCCACTGCTTCAGTTCCAAGATGGCTTGTCTAAAGGATCTAAAACCGAAGCACCTCATCGAGTTGTTGTCTATTCACGCAACATATGAGCTTACCATGGACACGGAATCGTGCAATTAGGATATGTGAACAACGAGTTCCAGCGCGTTACGTTAGACGTTTTCAACAGGAATTCGAACTGCTTCTGCAAATTGTTTTTTTGAAATTGAGGACTACATCCTTGAAGTAATCTAGCAGCTTGAACAATGCTGTCATAAGCGCGATAGTAATAAAAGGAAACTCTCCTTATTCTATTTGTCGTATTGTTGACATCCTTTGTGATCCGCGCACGCCTGCTGAAAATCCAGACGACACGTACATATCAGACCCACTATCCGACACAACTGTGACACGTGTAGGTTTAGTAACCCAAACGGCGCCAAACACTGATTAAACTGCCCAGCAAGCGTATAACATACGTTATGTTACGGATGATGTCGGTCGCAGGAAGATGTGCGCAAACGGTGAAACGCGACTTGTACGCAGCACAACAAGTCGAATGCGCAATAGACTTCGTTCCTTCAAGCTTTTCGTATTCGCAGTTAGTAAGAACTGTCGCTTAGCGGCCTGCCGATGTTTGTGATCGAACAACCATCGGGAAACATCACTTCACTGCACTGCAGATTAGCTATTAAATGAAAAATGAGCTGCTATTGTAGCATAGCATATGATATGAAACGGGATATGATAAAATGTTATCATATCTAATCTGGCAAGGGCAAACAAGCATAGGCAAAGAAAGACCGCAAGCGAAGCGCAAGCAGACTGGAGGCAGGCATGTCCTGTCGCTCTTGACGTGTTTTTTTTTTACTGTCAACCGCAGTTGATCTTGGCGACATCGTCAAAATTGCACTCGATCGGCGAGAGCAAGTCACGCTCGTTGGGGTCCGTGCTGCTTGGTTTCGGCGTAGGCCTTGGCCAGCATGTACGTGAGCTTCCTCATCTGGCCACAGAAGGTGTACTTGATAGTACACGCACGGTAGTCATTTCCATTTGCTCGGAGCACCAGAATACGGGTCTGGAGTCATTTCCATTGTGTTTGTCATTTGAAACCGGTGATTAATGTGTTGGTCGGATCCGAAGCCTGAGAGTCTGTGGGAAGCCCCTGAATGTAGTAAATGCATTAAGTCGTAATGATTCCAGCACAAATAAGCACAGTCATCCATACATGTACTCTTCAGTCAAAAGCAACGAACTGCGAATTCCGGGCCTTCCAGCCCGCAGGCCAGTACCCGATGAAACTGTGTCCGAATTTGTGATCAGATGTCGCGCACCCCTCTCAAAACGAATTGAGATTTTCCTGCTTTTCCCAAAACTCTTTTTCAAGGGACATTTTCACCATTCTTAGCAGAAGCTGCCGGATTTCTTTAAATTGTTCAGAGTTAACACGGCATTGTCAAGCACCCGCTTCTCATTTTGGCTTTTGTTGCCATACAACTCGTGTGGGCAGTGATCTGGGAGACGAAATTTTGTTGTTTTGCATCTCGTGATAGATCGCTACAGTCTGGAAAGATGGGTTTGAAGTTTTATCGCTCGGTTTGGAGAACGTAGGGTTCAAACTGTTGTTGATGGAAATTATAACAGTGGATGGTAGGAAGGGGTTTACCGTAGATGGATGTAAGGCGAGGGAGGTTTGTTTGGGCAAGGTCTAGCGCAGATGATACTTTCAGCTGGTACCGTGTTGTCCAAGAAGCTTAAAAGACAACACGTCAGACGAATACGTGTACGAATTTGTGGCACATTGCAGCGTGCGAATGCGACTAGCTTACTACATGTACATGCAAATTATCTGTCGTTACCAACGTCGTAACTTACGGCTTAGCAGAAGGCTACACACGTTAAATGGCTCGAAAAAAGTGGCCATCATACTTAAACACAGTCAAAATCTACGATAGCAAAACATTAGATGACAGAGGTCAGAAATGGACTTGACATAAAACAGCTAGGTGTGCAGCTGATCGGTGCGATCAGATGATGTGTGAGAGCCATTGGGTGGCTGGCGGATAGACCTCATTCCAGATTTTGCCGGCATGGCAAGAATGCAACAGAGCCCTGCCACGAGACAGCCGGTCATCTCGGATGTAACCCGCAACGTGGACTTCAAGCATCTCAGGCGGCAACTTCGGTCCGCCGGTTGGACGTCTAAGCGTCCATCGGGACTATCAAATGAGTGGTCGTATACCTCGCCTAATGAGGAATTATTTGTCAGTACGTTTTTACTATGCAACCTCGAGCTCTGAAAATACTAATACTGTGTGGCACAGGCGAGGATGCTGTCATGAGGTTTGCACTCGAATCTGGACTCTCCGTGGACAGTAGTAACACGTGCCACACCGGCAACTCTGAGGAGGAGAGCAGTGGACCTGATGCTGAGGCCGAGATGATGACAACGTCCCAGATTGACACCTCGGTCATGCTGTCGGCCAACACAATCAATCACATGTTTGACTCAGACGCAGATGCTGTAGCCCCATCGACTACGCCGAGTCAAGAGACAGCAGCCTCGGTTTCAAGCGATGTTGATGATGCAAGTGTGGAGGAAGGTGATGCAGCTGAGGGCAGCGATCCAGTGGACGTGAATGTAGACGACGTGAACGTAACGCTGAATGATGATCATTCCGAAGGGTACGAATCTGTGAGTTCTAGTGGCAGTGATGCTAGCGATAACAGCGATGAGGTTATCGTGCGGCGCGAGTATTCGATGAACCAGACGAGGATGTAGCTGGTATGGATGACGCGTTTATCCAAGCAGCTTGGCTTTGGACGCTATCGATACAGACGCACTTCGGCAGTGTTCATGGAGGTCTCCGTCGTCCGATTTCGAGCCTGCACATGCAGACTACCCCCAGCTGTCAGCTGATGTTGCCACCCCGATACGTTAACTTCAGGACGTGGCGGATTCACCGATGCAGCTTCTGTTCTATTTCGTTCCTAAGTCCTTGTGGGTGCACATTACTAAGGAGACAAATAGCTACAAGAAACAGACCGCACATGTCAGAGCGCTTCACAGCAATTCTACGAGACCTACACTTCATCGATAACGAAGCTTCGCGTGTTCGAGACAAGCTTTGGAAGTTGAGACCGGTTGTAAATCTACTGCAGTCACGCTTTCTGTCCGCGTGGTCGCTTCCGAGTACGTTCTTGTTCGACGAAGGTGTTCTACCAGCTATATCCCGACGTAACACAACACGTATGTTTATGCCTGACAAGCCGAGGCGCTACGGCATTAAGCCTTTTCTGGTGTGTGATTCAACAACGGCATACTGTCACCGGTAAGTGACGTCACCTACTCTATGTCGTAACTTGCAGCTTTCTAACTATTGCCGTGTATGATACGCCGTAACTTGCTGATTGTAGCTTCGAGGTGTATATTGATAAACGAGAGGCAGCGAACACTGATAAGCAAGCGATAGACAGCAAGACCGGCGCTGCTGCAGTCGTGCGGAACATGAGAGTTATCCTCGGAGACCAGCCTCAAGGCTTTCGGCTCGTCGTGATCGACCGGTTTTATTTGTCGGTGGCGCAAGCTCTCCAGCTTCTCGCCATGTCTATCTACGTTCTGGGCACTATTCAGATCAATCGAATTGGATACGACAAGCGCATTGTTGAAAAGCGAAAAATTCGGCCCCGCAGCGTCAAGCGTGGATCGTTCGCATTCTCCCGTGCCGCTGCCATCCCACTAATGGTCGCATGTCACTGGTGGGATAGCAGACCAGTACATTATCTTGTCACGGGACCATCAATGTCAGAAGAATCTATAAATCGGAATATCATGGGAGCTGGTCCGTCAAAAGTCGAATGCCCCCAAGCTCGTGAGTGACTACAAACGCTGGATGGGCGGAGTTGATGTTCACGATCAACTCCGTCTCCAGCCTTACTCGATCCAGACAACCTTCCGGTTCCAAAAGTACTATAAGTCGCTATTTATGGGGCTTCTTGGATATGGGACTGGTCAACGCCTACATTACCCACAAGCAGACCTGTTTGACCAAGCGACGCGTTCCAAAGGACCGCGGAGATTGGTATCTTCTCCTGCATAGGCAGCTCCTGCAACTCAAGGCTGACGACTTTGTTGAGGCCGTCGTCCCGACGCCTTCTCCATCTACCCGACCCGGAAGCGACGGCGCTTGGACGGCCACACTCACGCCCAGTTCAATGACTGGGTGACAGTGTCAGGCGTTCAAAAATGCCGTCAGCGTTCGTGTAAGGTTTGCGCGCTCCTCCGGGGAGAACGCAAGAAGTCCTTCCAGACTACCTACTACTGCGTCGACTGCTCACGTTCAGACGCGAAATGCTTACTCTGCCCAAAAGCGCACCGAGTGTATGGAGGTGTGTCGAAGACCTGGTACCAAATTTGGCACGAAGGCTTCGACAGCGGAGCCTCCATCCCAGAGTCGCTGGACAAGCAGATAGTGTTGCGTCGCTCAGGTAAAGTAGGCACGACGGGCGCTGCTTCACAACTTGGACAAAGAGGATCGAGTCGACGGTGACGAGGAAGGAAACGAGGCTACAGTGTAGACGCGACAGGTTGATTGCTTTAGCGCGACACTTTGATTTTGTTGACGATCGTTCAATCTATGTGGTCATTTTGCTCTGTAGGATCGGCATCTATGCAGCTGGCGCTGTCTTTCTGCTTTTCAAAGTCGTAAGTGACAGCTTTCGCGATAGCACGAAGTTGGCAATGTCGTGACTCTGCAGATTTTGAGTCAGCAAACCTTTGAGAATATATATGGCCCATATCGTGTATATTGGCGTGGGCAGGCCACGACTTTACAAATATCAACACAATTATAAAGTCGTAACTTACGACGAAATATAAGCGGTTCCTGCACGGTTTTTCTGGTAACGGAGGGATTAACAATAGCTTAGGACGACAGAGCGACCGGATCGACGCTAAACTCCGTGTGCGATGCTTGTCGTCTCCGTCATGATTTTTTCAAACGTATCAAGGTTCACGGTTGAGCAGTGAAAATGGCACTCTACTATGCCAAGGCATCGCATCAAAATAACACCACCAATGACTCGCGCCCGGGTTACTGGCACCTGTCCAAAACAGCTCCCACTCAGGCGACGGTCGCGACTGTTGCTAAAGACCATATCAAAGTTGTAGCCACGGTGTAAAACATGGTCGATGTATTCTATATCGGCATAACCCGAAATGATTACGTTTGACGTTTAGTCGTAGCAAAATTTTATGTTACAATGAACCATTTAGTTTTCCAGCAAGATAGTCGAGGAGCCCGAGCAGGTAAACCTTATTGAAGAGGAAGAAACTGCCACCGAAGACGTGTCAGCGGAGACGAACGACTCGCGGCAGGCGCGCGTGAAACGTCTGATGAGCGCAGTCGTAACTATATTTAAAGGGCGGTGGCAAGCGCAAAGCCGGACTTCAACGACATTGTGTGGGATGACATTCGTAGCGCCGATGAAATGAAAAAGAAGACGATAAACAAGTTTAAGCTGACCCTCGTGCAGTTGCCTGACGAACTCCTCATGGCCACATTACCAAGCGCCCAATGAGGAGCCCTTGATCTGACAGGAGGGCACGGCGACCAAGTTTGCCGACGACATAATAATGGCAACGGCAGGCGCAACCACCATGGATAAATATACCATAGAAGAAAGCGATATATGGACAACAAAGAGCTGGGAAGCTGTGTGGACATAAGGACGGATGCAACCCTAGCTGAACTTAAACCAGTTCTAAAATTCATCCGGTATCAATTCGAGAAGCTCGCTGGTAGACCCCGAGAAGTCTGGAAGGGTACTATGCCCTGAAGTCAATCCTTGATAGCCAAACGCAGGAAGCTCATCGCTACTTCCCTTGGTTTGAAACAGCAGAGGCGTAATGGAAAACGCATTAGATGGAAGCATAAAATGTGCTCATCGCACCCCGGATGACACCACACGATAAGTGTATCCGGAATCCTGACACACAAGCAAGGGCAACGGGAAGAGGCTGCTCACATTAAGCCGAGGTGAGGTCTTGATTTTCCGGGGGATTTGCTGCATGCCGGGGCTGGGTGCGAGAAGCTGTAAATCATGGAAATTGTAAGCGACTGAAGCTTGGGTGTACAAGGACTCAGTTAGACGCTAAAGTAACTGCCGCAGCAATGCACGGTACGACTATACGTCACACAGCGAGGGATTCGTAGTTATAGTTGAAAATTGTTTTGAACCAAAAACAAACGACTGTTTAATGAATACGCCTATTCATTGTATCACGTTAGAAGATAGGATTATTTCCTACAACGAAGATCAGCACATAATCGGTTTGCGCATAAATCTGTATAGCTCCGCCGGCACATGTCGTCTCTTCGTTTCAATGCTCAGGTCTGTTATCAGAATCCGTTGATGAAAGTGTGATGTAGAGATTTGTTTAAGTCCAGATATTGAAGTTATAGATGCTTATGTCGAGTACACGCCGAATGCCCATCATTTGTACACCAATGCCGTAGAGAAGTCAGATCATATCCTCCTTTCTACCCAGTGTATACACCATTATATTCTTTTCTCTACACAAAGTCACGCTTCTGTGACCATGTCTTGTGCCAGAAGCTCTTGCGATCTTCTTTTGTTCTCATTGCGTGCCATTTCGAGTTGCGCGAATAGCGTCCGTATACCGCGCCACTGAGCGCTAGCTAGTTTTGACCAACTGCGGGATAGCTCAATCAGTCTTGCTACGTCACTTTGCCCGAAGCAGCTCGCATTATCTCACACGGGTCAAAGTAAGACACAAGGCCCGAGAACGTTGAGAGTTAGGCAGGGCCTGGTTGGGATGCCTCTGTTGGTCTCCTCGACCCTCTCCCAGTCCATAGCGCTCCATTCTATTGCGACTTTTTCTTGAGCTGATAGCCCTTTTCCCTCCGTCGATGATGGCGGCTTGTCAGGCCTTCCGTACTAGACGTCCGCCATCAAAACAGGCACCACAGGTAATCCCTTTTCTAGCTGTTTCTTGTTATACGGTTGGCCAAGATGGTTAACGTGGGTGGCAAATTTGTCCTTCCACAGCCTGAACCCTCTGCCATGAAAGTCCCCAAGCCGCCTGTGTTCTTTTGTCGCCCATCGTACTTGACATGTTATGTAATTGTTGTGGTTGGCCGTCAGTTTGGAAGCGAAGGCTCCAAAGACCCTCTCTTTTTGTCACATCCCTCGACATGCTGAGGGAAGCTCGTTGGCTTCTTTCATTGGTACATATTGGACATCAAAGCTTTTGGTGGACTCAGCCCATGACCTTCTTTAATTTCTGCTCATTTGACCAATGATCTTATATCAAATGCCTTTTTACCTCAACTGAGTATTTTGTGGCGCAACACCTAGGCCTACGCGAAAGCAGACAATCAAAACATGTAGTCAACTCGAGTCGGAAAAATTGAAGAAGATGCACGTCATTGTAACTACCCGAAGGGCTTATTCTGAGGGTAGGAAATTGGTGAAAACGGTTCACAGGATAAATTGTTATTTGTTTTACTTCTTCGCGTATCAACCGCAACTAAAAACTGTAGCTACTTCATTTGGAAAGCATTCTTGGATATTGTAATTTATGTAGCATCTACAATTACTATTTCAACTCTCCATCGTCACCTTCAGGGCTTTCGAAAAGTGTTTTAGCAGGGCCGCACGAGGAGGCCGCGGAAGGATGACGTTCACCACAAGTCTCCTCGTTAGAAACGCATTCGCTTGTATAACATCTATAAGAGCTTAATCCAGCCTTTTAATGTCACTTTTTGAATGATCCCGTTCCGACAAACAGAAACGAACCCAGATTTGGTCGAGGCGGTCGACACCTTGCATGTTCGTGTTGTATATTGTTTTTTTTGAAACAAAACGGAGTGAAAAACTGCACTACTTCGATCGTACATGTCGTGTCAGTGGATGCATCCGCGTTTGATATGACAGTGGCGATTGCACTGTCAGACCAGGATGCAGCCATGATCTGCACAAGTACCTTGTCGAGAAGTACCACGCGCGCACTCTTTCTTCTGCAGAGAAAGATTTGCTTACAGCCCTACACGAATATCTTTTTTATATGTACATGTAGCACCATTTGCAGTTGCACGGACATGAAATAATTTTCAGAATTGACGTTCGTCGTGTGCCGTAGGTGGGCCGGACGGTTTTTAAAGCTCACTTGCGGACTGGGCAATCTCCTCGCTCAGTGTAGTCTGAAGTTGAGCAAAACCTATGAAGACATACAGCACAGGATTTATATACGGAAAGGATACGTTCCATCAAGTGGGTTTCTTCGGGTTGTCACTGTTACTGGCTCGACTTCACCATCTTATTCCTGATTTTCAACTTCCATCACTGATGATTGTCAAATCAATTAAGGATATACAGGTTCAGTCTATTATCGAGATTTCGCTCAGTTTTGGTCTTACCCCCACAGGACTTCCACGTTTGCGCTTGGAAAGTTTGTGGTCTTCTGATGAGGCCTTTGTCTTGTTAACAAGCCTCTAAAATTCGACAATTACTAAATTTACTGTAGGCAACTCGATCAAAATATGTCGAGGTTGAACCAGTCGTCGCACTTGATGAAGCAAATGTTGCTTGCCGGTCGACGTTTGGATAGAAGATCGTTGTATGACAACTTGTGCCACCACGATATACCCTGATCCGGCTTCCATCAATATCTTTGCTGTACGTGGACTTAACGCTTTCACACTGGCCAAAGAAAGAATTTCTGGGGAAACAAAATACGCTGGAGTTGGAGATGCTATTTTGTTGAGAGGGCATGCCGTAGCTTGAAACGTTCGATGCTTCAGGTGCAATGGTTGGACTCTCTACTTCTCAAGTGGAGAGGCTAAATCTGAGCAATATTCCGCGGGATAATATTAACTACCGGTCGTTGCATGGGAGTTCAAGAGGACTGGGGTGGGGTCGACTGTGTGCTGCTGAAGGTGGCGAGAAGGTGCAAACTGACCACGACGCGGGGCATTCAAGCAAGTGATGGAGCTTTACGAGCCCCCAGCAGCGATGGCGACCGTGCTAGCAGAAGTGGAAGCAATATAGAATATGCGAATGGGTCCTGCTGCTGAAACTGCCGCCCCGTCCAAATTGGTTGAGCATGCGAATGGCACCACAAAACAACGAGAGCTATCACAATTCAAAGATCGTGGCTTGTTCGAGCTTTTTCGTTTGGATTTTCTGTGTCATTCTTCGCACCAAGTTTGCTCGGTTGTAGGTGTTTTTCCTACCCCGACCGAGGCGTTTATTCAGATGACGGGGACTACTGGATACGGCTACAACGTCTTCTACAACTACGGCAAAAAAGGGCCAGACAAGCGAGTGTACCGATGTATAACCCATCGTGACGGTGGCAGGCTTTTCCGGGTTGGTTTGGCCGAAGACGATGATGGTGAATTTGTGATTGGAAGAAACAGGAGAGAACAAAAAAAAAACAATCAGGGGAAACCACATTGGTGTTCCTCTACGCTTAAAGCAGACCTCGGACGATACAGCATCGTACGGAACTGTTGGCAAATAGCGAGCAGTAATAAGTACTGCATACCTGTGGGCTCAAAAAATAATTGGGCCAATATCGATATTTTGTCACAGCCGTTATGCTAGACACTTACTGTTCGGGTTTAATTGGCGATGGCGCGTTCGCGATTCACCAGCAGGAGAGCTAACATATCAAAGTTCGCAGGCGGCATGTAGCTGCGCTGTGGCGTCGTGATGAGCTTGCACATCGAGAATAGCTGCCCGACAGTGTTTGAGGTCGGCGGCACGAGCTTCGGCAGCGCTGTGTAGCGAGTACCCGTGCGCGTCGAGACTCGACGCTTCTTACCATCCTGTAGAATGGCTACAGCGTAGTCGCACTGCGGCTTCTTGCGCTTCTAAGTGGCCGTCTGGGCGCCTTCATTGTCCTTGTCGCCTATGCTGTCGACCGCCACCTCGAAGCACTTGACAGCACGCACTTCTGCTGCTGTCAGCGTGTCACGGAAAACTCGAACAGCGGGGAGTGAACAATTTTCGTCGAGGCGCGAAGACGCTCCGCCACCACCAGCTAGTCATTAAGCACATTGTCGAAGAGCAGGCACACGACAGCAACCGTCGTCCGATCATACTGGAGAGCGGTACAAATCGTGTCGAGGTTTTCAAGCTCGGCAAGTAGAGCTACCAATTTTTTGTGGACCACACTACTTGGAACAAAATCGCCCACATCAGGTTAGAGTAGCCACTACCGTTGTTTCCGCGGGGTACCGCACTCATTGCATACGTAGCTACCTAAGCCGAGGTCTTCGTAGAAAAAAAGCGTATCGTTCAACCATACGGGTTGTTTTAATAGTGATTTTACGCAAGAAATGCAAGAACCACTCAAACAGATCGTTGGCTGTGATATTGTACAGTGGCATCCAGTGATTTTCGTATACTAGCATACATTGCCTGTTATTGGTCCAATAATTGTATTGGGCTAGGAAAATGTACCGTAATAAATAATTGAACTGTGACAATGCAATAATTACTGCGCGAATATTATTTTTCCAGGGGCCGGCTTAAAGCGGCTGTCAGATGATTTACTGACGGGGGCCGCAGGTATCCAAAAGTGTCAAATTTTTTTTGTGAAGCACCCAAAACAAGGTATCTGTTCCTACTGACAAGCAACTTAACAACAGGAAGGCCTACTTTAAGAAGAAGAGTGCAGGCAATGCTCCAGGATTTTGTGGTTTGACCAACACTCTATATGTGTACTAACTTATTTTGGTTGTTAGGCGGCGAGGAAATTAACGACAACTGCACACTACTGGAATGGGCTGCTGCAAAGTTGTGCTCCCTGACAGGTGCATTATTTTCGGAGCCTCACTTTTGATTCATCCACCGAAGCTAACAGCTTTGCGTCTTGTCCAACCTCATTCCAACACGACCTCATCATTTTGACAACGGTGGAGCTTGAAGTGGTGGAGGAGAACAGGAAGAAAGCGCCCTCGCATGGTGCCATTATTTCGTCGCGTACTTTTATACGTAATATCGTCTACGCAGTTCAACGGCAGGGTGACGATGGAGTATTAGGCACCACAAATGGGACGTATAAGCTGCCCATTGGTAAGTGGTTTGTATGCTTTTGTCCAATGGCATTTTTAACCCTTTAGTGAACGCAAAATTTGACTTCTGCTGGATATACTATGCAAAGCAAGCTGTTAAGTCATTAAAGGTGCTGCCTTTGATAGGCGATGGTACTAACCTGAAGAGCGTCACTAATGCATTGTAGTATGGGGAAGGAAAAGGACGGTAATGTATAGTCAAAGGGGGCGTGACGCCGCTTTTCTTGTGGCTATGGTACTCTCTAATCAGTTTTGTCCAATATTGTGATATGTTACAAATCAGACAAAGTTAGATGCACAGGACCAACCTAGACATATTTCTGGACACAATTCTGAAGAGAGGTGATGATGTAAAGTAGTCGCTCTTGAAATATATCATCTAAACTATGAAGTTCCACAGTATAGCTTACGCGCTATATTTCAATGCTAGTGACGACCGCACCATGACCATTGTCACCAGGACGCGTTTCCATTGTCACCATGACTTCATGTAGCGACAACTGCCACCAGGACGAGTGACAATTGTCACCAGAACAAATGGCCGTTCTCACCATTCCCCTATTGACCACAAAGAGTTAATATTTACTGTCTTGTCAAACCTTGGACGCTGATTGAATTCAGAACTTATACAAACTATTTTACTCGGAACAATTACGCTAAGACGTTCGTGCCGTGGATGCATATGTTCGCTAAGACAGAGAACGAACTCGTGTACAAGTGTTCAAAACGGCCAAGCAGTTCGCAAGAACACTATTTGAGGTCGATCTGGAACTCAAATTTGACAGTCTTAACCACACGTCGTACATTGCGACAACTTTTCAGCCAGTTTGGCCGGACGTCCTCCTGTTGAACTGCTATCCTTATTTCGCGAGAAACCTCGATCGAAATCAAAGCTGATTCAGGTAAGTGAACGATTTGGAATTGCCAACATGTCTGAACTCTACCAAGAGGGTGTACAAGTTTTACAACACATGCGTCTGGCCAAACATGCAGTACCTACACAAAGCACGATCTGAGCCGCAGTTCAAGGCTTTGGCGGTGTTTTTCTTCATTAGTGGATGCCTGCCATAAATAGCATAATGGGCAGCATAGTTGCAGCACATATGCCAGTCTTAGAAAAGTTATATGTACCGGTTCAGCTTGGTTGGACGGCCTCTAGAATCGTGGCGAGGGATATGGTAAAACCCAGTGAACCTTGGTAGTAGCGGGTGGAATGCAGACCTATAGACGTACAAGCATTAGTGGCAACCTCACAGTAAAATTCAACTCGATATTGTACGTGGTCAAGCTCGTTTTGTTGACGAAGTTGGCATCGCTGCCGTACTTGTACAACACCATCCACGCAGACTCGCTGGGAGTATCGAGACACTGTGTCGTCAAATAGTGCCGGCTCCGCATCGCTCTCTTCCACGCATCTTGCAGCAGCATCTGAAACACACTCCGCCGCACCTCATTTAGCTCCTTGCCCTGCATCACAAAGCTTTCAGCTGACACCAGGAGCGCGTCCAGTTCCTCGTCCGCCATCTACTTGCGCAAATTCGAAAGTGAGAAAATTTAGAAGGATGTAGTGCCGACTGTGTCCGGCTGAAAGTGACCAAAGCTGAGCTACGTTCTATTGTGATTGCATGAATCGAGACATTTCTAGCAGGACGCAGTAGGAGGATTTAATGCATTTGTGGTGAAGCGTTCTTGCTTTATGCCTCCTCGGGCTGTTACTGTGCTTGTACGTCGGCTCGATGGGACAGAGCACGCTGTGCATGATGTTTTGCGCACACGCTGGAGTGGACAATGCGCAAAGCCGAGGAGGCACTATTCAAGGCTTTCGACGACTACGCTCCAGCACTGATTGCCTGACCGTCACCGTCTCGTCAAATTGAATTGGCAAAGCTGATACAAGCACGCGAGCCTTTGTTGAAGCATACGTTTGAATTCATCAACGGGAAAAATTTAAAGGCGCGCGCAGACATTCCATCAGCATTTGAACAGGGTAAGGACTAGCCATTCACACTTGCTGATCTTCAAAATGCCATGTACAACGGATGGCTACATACCGTTTTCGTGACAGCCGCTATCTCCTTTGCAGCAGACGGCTGTATAATTTGGAGTAAACACAACTGTCCCGGGTCGTAGAACCACTCGAACACGTCAACCGGCTTAGGTATCAAGTTGATAGGCCCAGCTTTCTGCCCTGACGTACGGATGAACGTCGTGTCAGACTCTGCATTTCCCTGCTCAGCGGCTCTGACTGGACGAATTCTTACCCCCTTCAAAGACGGCGAACTCGAGCGCATTGTGCCATCCCTGAGGAGATCGGCGCGAATCAAGCACAACACCATAATTTCCATCCGTCACGCCGCTGAGTGGGGAATAGGAGCATTGAAAAGGTGTACCACCGACTGTACATTCTGCTGCCGTATGACCCAGAGTTGCGTGGTCTAAGGATCAACAACTTGTTCCGGATGGCGAATTACCGCTACGCCACGGTAGTGATCTTCCAAATTCCCATAACGTTTGCTGGTGAGATGGAACTGCCGTCGTCTCTAGTGCTAAAGGCCAAGATAATTGGTAAAGGAACAAGTTATTGGCTCGCACTGCTTACATGTAAGTGCAACTTAACTTCAATATGAATGTAGAGCTCTGATTTGATGTTCTTCACTACCGTTGTAATTCTCCAGCGTAGGCCATAAACCTTCGTGCATCAGTCCTTCTTCAACAGCGTTTTGATCAACAGAACCATCTCCTGCATGCGTGCGCGCACTTCTTCATGGTCTCGGCAAGCGCGATCCGCCATCTCGAGCCTCTCTTGACGACAGTGCTTTTCCGCTTCAGCTTTCTCTGCAGCGAGGCGAGCCTCCATTGTGGTTTTCTCCTCGCGACGAGCTTATGTCTTCCTCTCGTTCTTTTCACGCACGAGAAGGATGGTCTCGAAGAGGCTGTCACCCATGCTACTGGTCAAGGTCTCAATATTGTTCAGCTTCTTGTGGAGAGTTGTGATGGCCTTCATGGCACGAACCCGCTTTGCTTTCGCATAGTTAGCCTCCAGCGTGTCCGCATCGGCTTCTTCAGCGTGCTTGGCCCCCGCAGTGTCACGGAAGGAGTACAGCTCCGAGACGATTCGAGTGGCTTAGTAGGTCCTTGTACTTCTTTGCTACTTTGTCATCGCGACTTCCAGGGACAATAACTCGGTTTGGCTGCTGGCGTGATACCACCCGTGGCTTTGCGTTTCCCGAGCGTTTACAACCTGATTGCACAGGGCGATGAGTTGCAGCTACGTCTTCCATTCCTTCACCAACCAATGGCGAGGCGAGCTGTTCTTGGAACTTACCACAGCTCGAGCCGAAGGAAAGGCTTTCGTCGTCATCGCCGGGTGCACTCGCACCACCGGTACCTGCAACACTTGCCCCGGCATCAGATGCTTCAACAAGGCTCGTCTCTGGTTTTGATGGAGGGTCCAACATTCAGAAATGTACTTTTTATCCAAAATCTAGTTTTTTGCACGGACACGAGGTAACACCACACGGAAAAAGCGTACTAAAACCGAACAAAGAGTCAATTTGCAGAACGGATCTGTTGCTTACTCACCTACTGTATCCGTCTCTTTGTCTATTAGTGCTTCCGCCATGTCATTTCGGGTTTGCATGCGTTGCGACGCGTGCATTCACGGGCACGATCAAAGCGATGTCCTCGTACATGGCACCCTCGCAGAAGTCACTAGAGCACCAAGCATTTTATGCATAGTGGTAAATTTAGTAACCCTCTGAGGGCTTAGTTCAAGATCTTCCATTGCAGAATATCCATAAATACAACACTTTATATCCTTCTCCTTATGAGCGCGGGAAATTTGACCAGCTTCGAACCGCTTCGAGAGGGCACAAAGTATTGGAAATTGTATTCACAGGAAATGCAAATCACATGTTAACGTTTGTGAGGGGGCATTGCAAATAAATCATGTTGAAAACGAGGAAGTAACACTGTACTCTGTCACTCATAAGATAATGTTATGTCCTTGCCACGTTACGTCTATCTTCCATCTCTTATGTCCTTTTGATTTGCCCCACCCCTGTGCATCGTTGCATCTTTCACACACAAAATTCACTTGAGTTAAGTATTCGGCTAATTTCAATACAAAATGCAAGGTTAAAATCAAAACTGTTGGAGTCTCCAACATTCGTATAGATGAAGAGGTTAGGTTTTCAAAAGCTATACACCCGTTATGTTGGTGGGTCCAACATGTGGGGCTTGAAGGGTTAGGTGCAACTTGCACCAAGTACAATATTGTTTTACTGGTAGTGGTACCGTAGGTAGTACGTACAGCCCAAAGGAGATTAATTCAGGCCGTTTTTGGTGTGAAACACCCCAAATGCTCGGTTTACAAACTTCATAATGTCGCTGTTTATAAATTTCTCTTTTCTAATCAACACTCTCCGACTTTCCAAATTACAGAGGTTTTTACACCGAATACAAATTCTAACAAGTTTGGTACGCGGGCAAAAACGGGATACTACATCATTGAGCAGCATGCTCGCTGCACTACCGCTGAATTTCGAGCGACGCTGGCGGCGGCAACGTCCTAAAACGTGAGCTCGGACGCGCAGACACTAAAGGAATGTAGCGCCGAAAGCGTGCCCCCTGCACGCTTTCGGCGCTGCAACGCGTAGTTTATGTACGAAATGGCATGTATACTGTACATGCACAGTATGCTGCATGGGCAGCATGGAGGCAGGCATTAGATTCCATGCTTCCTGCATCAGCCGTTGTGGTGGCGTGCTTACTCTCCTGCGAGGCCGTGTGAAGCTGGGCGTTTCCTTCTACCTTCGCAGCTGAGCAGACCAATGCTGGAGCTGGGTTCCCGGGCTTCGGACAGCGGCGATGTGTTACAGTACCGGCCTCACCCAGCGTACCGCGATGAGACGCAGAGCCTCGCCCAGGTTGCGGCAGCCGCACACGAACGGCTCCTTGAACTTGTGCTGGTTGATGTGGTTCTCCACGTCGGCCATGGTGAGCACCTCACTCTCATCGATGTCGGCGGCCTCGAAGTCTACTAGAAGTAGACGGCGTCTACGAGACTGACACCATACGCTGTTGAAGCGTGCTTCCTAGCTGAACGATGATGCGTCTTCTCCTCCTAACGCAGAGCCATAAGAACGACATTGCGACCAGTGTGCGTGGACCAGACCAAACTGAACGACCCCTATCCGAAGCGGTGTTCTCCTCTGCTTTAATTATATCGGTGGTTTGTTGATATGTTGATGCGTTGGTTAGTGGATATGGTTGCATTGAGAGCGCATGCTTGGAGCTCCACGGCAGCGCAGTATAGGACCGAGAACGGCGGGTGGCTGCCGCGGGTCTCCAAGCAAAATACGTTCTGGATTCGAAGTGAAAGCCTGCGTTCAGTATTTGATTGAAAGAGACTTTTAAAGAAGGGTCCTGGAAAGAGATGGATCCTGGAAAGGAGATATCACCTACTGTACTATAATAAGTTATTATTAATAACTGAACGCTACCAGCCCAATTCTCTAGTGGCATTCACTGTACTTCGAAGTATACACATATACACGTACACTTCGAGGTATACATATATACACGTATACGTATATATGTGTGTAGTTCGATGTATATATGCATACACGTATACTTCGAAGTAAGCTTTTCGCTGGCAACACGATCTAGCATGGGGCTCTTCACGCCGTCGCCGACTATCAACTACAACTTCGTCGCGGGCGTGTACGCCTTCTTTACGGCACTGTGCGCTCTGCTGTCGGTGCTGCACTTCTACACACCGCAACTGGAGGGGTTCTACATCGTGCTGGTGCCATTCGTGCCCTGCTTCTTCTGGAGCCTCGTGGTGCGTCATCACTGGCTCCAGCAGCCAAAAATCACGACCGAGGACGCGGATGAATCCAAGAAGGACAAGTAGTTGCCGGACCTTGAAGCTAACGAAGGGGAGGGAATAAGCAAGCAGGACATACAGGACCTGTATTTTGGTTCTATAGAGCTTTTTTGCCACTAAAAACTGTTGATTGAAAACTAAAAGCTCATGCAACAGCAGCCTTAGTAACAGACAGTAAGTCTACCCAGTGTTCTACGTGCGATACTTCGACAGATGATGTGGGGAGTTCCCTTTGCTTTTCAAGATCTGTCTGCACTCTCCCCACCAAATCTTCCAGAACCCGCCCAAAGCTCTGCTGCCGCGCGCGTCGCAACATGTTGGTGTTTTCCTCTGCGGCGGTAGTGTTCCAATCACGATTCTTTGCATGAGGCGGCTCGGTACTGGGGATTGACGAATGATTGGGCTGTAGGATACTTTGGAAGAGGGCGTTCAGCTGCGCTCCATGTTCCAGTATGACAGCAATCGGTGCTGATGTAAGAATCTGCTCCAATGTTAGCTGGGAAGCACGATGTGGAGACCACTCGACAGCCAGCATGCTCTGGAGATCCTGGAGTGCATGCTGCAGTAACGGTGAACTGTGCTTGGCATACAACTCATCGATGCTCGTGAATGTCTCCAACGCTGCTAGATGTTTGAGCGCACTTAACGCCCTGGATAAAATACACACAAGATAGTGTTAATATCCCGCTGAGGTGGACACTTCACAAGAAACGTACGCTGCTGCGGCAGCCGAGCAGTAGGAGCTGGCAACTACCACGACACCGATGTTAAAAAGCTGCGTATAGCTTTGTTCCATCGATGTCAAGCGCCCGCGTTTCAGGAAGAACGCAGTGACAGCATCGCGTCCGCTCCCTGTCAAAGCAAGATAAGCTCGTTTAATATCATGCTGGTCAAGTAAATAGTAGTTACGTACGCTCCAGAAGCACTGTTACTTGCAAAAGTACTCGGCTCAGTGCCAGTTTCACTGCTTTGCTTTCAAGGTCTAGAATTGATGGAAGTGAGGCTGTTTCCAGGATTTCATGCACATGAGGGAGCACCATCTTGTCCAGTGAACCTTGTAGCAGATAACTTAGCACTTCTAAAGCCATCGCTGTCTGCGAGGCCGTAGACATGCTCTTTCCCGCCGCCGCTACAAGCGCAACAACGTCAGAATCACATCGAATGCGCGAAAGAAGCAGTGGCAAGTAGGTTTTAGGCGCTGCGAACCGTCCGGTGAGGTCGGCGCACCGCTGAAGCTCCGGAAGCAGATCGTGATCGCCACCCCATGCCCTCAAAAGAGTATTCACCAGCAAGTGCACGTCCACCGTGATGGTCTCTTCACAGTAAACAAGCACGCATTTCAAAAGACGCACCGCGTGAGCACGTGTGGATTCTTGCCAATTAGCAAGCTCACGCAAGATCGGGTTTAAGAACCTTCGAGCTCGCCCGCGTACAAACAGTCGTGTCCCTAATGACGGCCGGCCAGCGCTGAAAGGCGCAGGCAATGGAGCTCGATAGTTGTACGTAGGATTTTTCCCGTCCACACCGTACTGCTTCATTTCCATCACTTCCTCCCCGTGCTCTCGTTCGTATCGCTCACCAAGAACTTCGAGTGTTTTCAGAGCGTCTTCCGATATTACAGGGTCTACGTCGCTGACAGCACTCAGCAAGTATGGCAGCAAGCGAGACTCATAGTCGTAGCGGTCGGGGAGGTTGGTCATCCAGTCACTGATCATAGCGAAGAATGCACGGCGCACCATCGGATTCCGGTCTTGATCGAGCTTCGCGAAGTAGTTGAGCCTCACTTCAGTCGTGTAAAAGGACGCCACGGGGATGACATTTTCGTCGCGATGGCCGATGAGGTCCACGATCGCCTCGGTTCCACTACCCTTGCACTTCTCGGCGTTTGGACAAGTTACCAATGCTTGAATAGTTTCCACAACTGCAACTCGCACACGTGCCAGTCGATGAAGAAGAAGTGGCATGAGGGTTCGCACTGTTGCTACGCTGAAATGCTTCATGACTGAGACCATGTAGTTGCTCATGGTCGCGAGGATTCGGCAGCTCGTGATGTTGACCTCATGGAAATCGTCGTGCACACCACTTATCAGAACCAGCAGAATGTCGAAAATGTACGCGTGAAGTATGGACGATGCTCGACGCTGGAAAGCGTTCTCCAAGATCGCGTCCAACAGCCCGAGCAGCAGCAGCCGGATCTCTTCGGACGGCTCGTCGGGCTTAATTCGGGTGACCTGGTTCTCCGCCACGTATACTCTCCCTCTCTTGAAGGCATCATGCAAGAACTGGTCGCGCGAGAATACCTGGTTCTCTTCGTCGTAGCCGTATTGGCTGTTGATGCGGCTCGTGATTGCTGGAATCAGGTACGGCAGGTAGTGGAGTAGATCTTCCTCTTCAGCGATGCATTTGGTGGTGATACGAATACAGATATCCCGCACCTTCTCCACCGGATCATTAAAGCGCTTAAACAACGGCTTGGCCATTTCTGCAAACGTATCACTTGATGTAGATTTGTCTGCCGTTTGCTCCTTTGCGTCGTCCCGAAGATACTGCGTTTCCAATACATTGGCTGCCTTCTTGCGCACACTGCGCTGCTCGGACGCCAGCTGATTCAGCACCTTTGGAAGACTGAACGGTTCTTCCTTTTTGCGGTTTTTGCCTTCTTTGCGCCGAGTTGCGCCAGGATCCGCGCCAACTGTCTTGGTTGAGGATTTCTTGGAGGTTCCTCCCGTGGCCATGGACTTTTTCAGAAGCCGAGAGACCTCCACACCCCGGTACTCGTTCTCCATTGCAAGCTCTTGCCACAGAGCGTCCACGTAGCGGGTCCCCATGACTGAATGCTGGTGTAGGCGTATCTAGAAGTGAGCGAAGGAAGAGCGCGAAAGGTCGCTTCTCGTTTAAGTACGAATCACTTCAGCACTCACTTCAACGTGTACACGGCAATCACATGACAAGCAAAACGTAGAGCAAAGCTCCTGTGACTTTATACACATATGTGTATCATATGATACACGCCGTGCATTACACGGTGTATCGCTGCAGCTCCGAAGCGGTCTAAGTATCTTCGTTGATTCCTGCCTGGCCGACAGTAAAGGGGGAGTCACTGGATAGCGGATATCGTTTCCATGACTCTCGAGTTGAACAGCAACGAACAACGATAGAGCTCCCTCCTCTAGGGTAGTGATTCACTGCTACTACATGTATTCACTACTTCGAAGTACTAAATGTTCATGTAGTGAAGGTAAGCTTACTTCATTATTTTACATGTGCAGTACAATTGCTAGGCCTGTAAATATAATTGTACTCGGCTGCACGATTTGTGTGTAGTTCCCCAAGCTGAACATCTTGACGGCGGGTTGTGAAGCCATTCGTGGCAATCCAGTCAGGAATCATCTTCGCTGGTACGCTTGGCGGATTTCTCAAATTTTGCCGCCATGCCGCATGGCATGCGTGCTCATGCATCACTCACTGTCCGAGAACCTATGCGTGCAGACAACAGGTATGAACCGAGGTATTCAGGCAGTCAAGGGTTCCGATCATTGGAGCGGGCACTCACCTCAATGGTGAGGTTACTACTGGTCACGTACTTGACCAGGGCATCGCTGACGTCCACGACGTGTCGAAACTCAAGGCCGAGCGGCCCCGAGTCACCGCTCGGGCCAATGCAGAACGGGGGCGTCTGCGTGCTGGTCTCGCGGAAGAAAGTGTAGCGCAGCGACAGATATGAGAACCGCTGCGGCGCGAGTTGACTGAGTTGACGGAGCTCCACTCGGTACTGCAGCGTATGGTCCATTTGCTCGTGGATTTGCTCCTCGGGGATGTCTACATCAACGCACTTGTATGGCACGAACTCGTCTTCCACGTGCTGTAGCAGAAAATGCCGGTGTGAGTGTAGTTACTTCGTTAGGCCAATATTCACTTTAGCTTGCCCTCATGCTGCTGGCACGGTGCACCACCGCGACGCACGGGGTAATGCGGAGTTGCAGACGCCCAATTTCCGTGCCGATCCGCGACACGATGGGGGTCCACTCGTCAACGGTGAAGAAGTAGTTGAGGACGCCAAGATACACGACGCACTCACCGAGGAGTGATGGCTTGGCAATTGATGAGGCGATCGTTGTGGTCGTCATTCAGATCACGCACTTTGAATACGACAGTGAACTAATCTCTTCAGGAAGAGGAAATCTTCCTCGTTCACTTCCACGTGAGAAGAAGCCTAACATCCTTGGAGGCCTACACCGTTGAGGATGCAGGACGGAGGGCAGGGCTTACGGCGCGCACAATTAACCAACCAAGCACTTGAGCTTCTGGTTCTGAGGAGGGCATTAGATATAGATAGATAGCCCTCAAGGAGAGGATCTCTATGAGGATGGCGATCCAACCCTACTTTCTTATGTTGTGATGGCAGCGTGCGGAGCGGCATTCTCCAACTGAGCTCGAGCCGATCAGCCCGCCTTCGCATAACAATGCAAGACGAAGTGCACCTCGAAAGGTACGCAGCTACTGTACAGCCTCCTCGCATATGAGCAGTGTCGCTGTCCACTTTGAAGTGGCACGCAAGTAATGTAGGCCTTGTCTCTCACCGATGCCGCCGATACGTTCTGTAGGCCCTGCACGCCGCGCAAGCGTCTGCAGCTCGCACAGGAGGAGGATCGCAAGACCAGCCAGAAGTTCACGCGGGAGTCTAGCATCCGCGACTTCTCAACGGGCTTCGTGGGGACGATGCTGCAGACCGCCGTTGGTGCCAACCGCGCGCGGAACTGACGCGCAAAACGCCAAGATAACAAGACCGCAGGACCAAGACGAACGGCTCGTGATGAACCTCCATCGACGATTTACTGACGCGACACTCCGCCTCTTGGCTGACGGCGTGACGCCAGGTTCCGATTTACCGCCTGTGGAGCAGAGACGTACTGCGAGCAATAGTGAACTTCAGTCATTTGTAATTTCATAATGGCGGACCACATTCGGCCCGATTCTGCTGCTCTTCGTACGGTTGTCGAAGCGACTTTGGTCGCCTGTTTAACTCCACCTACACTCGCGTTTGAAGCGCGCGAGACTTTACTTGGCGCTCGCAGCGTCGGCTTCTTCTCAGCAAGATCGACGCGACGACGTTCGGACGCCGCTCCTTTGCTGTGGTGACAGGCCCCCAAGTTGGGCCCAACGGCTTGCAGGAACTGCCTGCCAGGAAGTGAAATCCTCAGAATTCCTCGCCGTGCAGCAATGCTCGCCGCAATTGCAGAATCAGCTCTTCGATTGCGATTGTTTACACCCGCCACATTGCGATGGATACTCTCTGTCAGAGACTGAGTCACGGCCCATGCAGAAAAATACAAAATAAAGAAAGTTGACGCATGAAGCGCGCATCGATCCCACGTACGCGACCGGTGCCGTTCTTCTGGCACAAGTTGTGCTGCTATTATAGCCGCAAAGGCGTTCCCCTAGCTTCCAGTATGGTAACACCTTCTGGCAGCGACAAGCTTTCACTAGGCCACACAAGATCCTCGCCGTCCTCTTCCGCTACAGCCTGTTGATCCGCCGACACCGAGCCCTGCTCAGTTGCAGCCATATTTCGGGTTGCGAAAAATCAACCGTATTTTTTCGGGTGGCAAATGAAATTTCGGAAACCAATTCGGTTTGGGTACACCCTTTTGGTCCTCGCGAACTTAATCGATAGCTTAGTGAGATCAAGTAAAAAATCGGATCCTGCGCAAAGTGGTCTGTCAGCCAATCAGCGGTCGCGTCAAAATAGTCTTTTGGCCAATTTTGCGATACTGGCTGACTCTCAAGGTGGTCAGAACTGGAGTTCATTATCGCGGGTAGAAACCTTGCTCACAAGAGGAAAAACCGCTCAGGCCAGGCTCGGTCTTCTCGCTGCACTCTCGATTCCGCTCTCGCTGCCGCTTCAGCCAGCGGTGCCGGTCTACTAGAAGGAAGGCTCACAGGGCGAGAAACACAGGGACCCTAACGCCATGGAGAAGGGCGTAGGCGTATGGCTCCGCGATGCAGACACGGATGAGTGGCACCGAGCCACGGTCGTCAAGCTGGGCCCGCCGCGGGACGACGCCGACGAGCGGGAGGTGACGCTGCGTCTGACTGAAGGCCCGCACGCGCGTTCCGAGAAAACCCTGCAGGTGGATGTGCAGGCACTCGAGGAGGAGCAGGTCGATGGTGTCCTGCTAGCCAACAGTAGCGACATGGTACGTCAAGAGTGATGGTCACTCGATCTTGAGTGCGGACTGACCACTGACTGACACCTTTTTCGTTGTTTGACAGGATGTCGTGGAGGACCTGATTCAGCTGCCGCACCTGCACGAGCCCGGCATCTGCCACACGCTGAACGAGCGCTTCAAGATCAACGAGATCTACACGCTCACGGGCGAAATCTTGCTGGCAATTAATCCATTCCAGAACTTGGGCATTTACACGGAGAAGATCACGCGCAAGTACATTCGCAATGGAGACAAACGGGCACTTGGACACGAAGTAGCAGACATGCCGCCGCACGTCTTCAGCATCGCAGACAAGGCCTATCGTTCGCTGGTTAACCCGATCGGCCACAGCTCACATGGAGGGCCCGCTAACCAGTCCATTCTGGTCAGTGGTGAAAGTGGTGCCGGAAAGACCGAGACCACCAAGTTCGTGATGAACTACTTGGCGACTATTTCGCAGCACAAGAATACCTCGGCCGACAGCAGCGTGATGAAGCAGGTTCTGTCGTCCAACCCGATTCTCGAGTCGTTTGGTAACGCGCGTACGATCCGCAACGACAACAGTAGTCGTTTCGGTAAGTTCATCAAGATGGAGTTTTCGACGGAGGGAAGTCTCATCGGCGCGTCGATTCAGACGTATTTGCTGGAAAAGGTGCGTCTCGCGTACCAGGCTGAGTCGGAGCGTAACTACCACATTTTCTACGAAATCATTGCTGGTGCCACAGCGGAAGAGAAGAAGCGTTGGAATTTGAAGGCGCCTACCAAGTTTCACTATCTCAACCAGAGTACATGTGTCAAGCGTAAGGATGGTGTCAATGATGCGGAGCAGTTTGGTGTCCTGAAGAACGCCATGCAGACAATGGGTTTCGACGAGGACGACATGGAGAGTATTTTCGTTACGATCTCTGCTCTGTTGCACATTGGTAACCTGGAGTTTGACGAGACGCACCACGCTTCTGGTACGGAGGGGTCTGAAATCTCGAGTATGTGCGAAAGCTCGATGAAGGTGGTGCTGGCCTACCTGGAGGTGGACAAAAATGGTCTTGAACAGGCAATTTGCAACCGCAACATCCAGACTAAGGACGAGCACTACTCGATCGGCCTGCTGCCAGATGCTGCTGAAAACGCGCGTGATGCCCTGGCTCGTTTCCTTTACGGAAAATTATTCGACTGGCTCGTCAGCCGTATCAATGAGATCGTGGAGAACGAGGACCGCGATGTTCCCTTCATTGGTCTTTTGGATATCTTCGGTTTTGAGGACTTGGAGCACAACTCGTTCGAGCAGCTGTGCATCAATTACGCTAACGAGACTCTGCAGCAGCACTTCAATCTCACTGTTCTTCGCATGGAGCAGGAGACGTACGAGAAGGAAGAAATTCAGTGGAGCTTCATCAATTTCCCGGACAATGGTCCGTGCATTGACCTGATCCAGGGCAAGCCGTACGGCATTCTTCCGGCTCTTGACGAGGAATGCATTGTTCCGCAAGGTAACGACCAGAACTTCTCACGAAAACTCTACCGTCAACACGAGCTTAATCCACACTTCAGCGCAAGCAAGACAGAAATGGCCAACCACCTTTTCGTCGTGCACCATTATGCTGGTGCGGTCACGTACGATACGTTCGGGTTCTGTGAGAAGAACAAGGACATCCTGTACCCGGAAATCACTGCCATCATTAAGCGATCGTCGAAGCCGTTTGTGCGCGGACTTTTGGCGGTATCCCCTGAAAAGAAGACTCCAGTGAGGAAGACGAAGGGCCGTGCTTCGAGCACTGCTGCACGCGTGAGCCTGGGTCTGCAATTCCGTACCCAGCTGAAGACATTGCTCGAAACTATTAACGTCACAGACTGCCACTACGTGCGTTGCTTGAAACCCAACGACAAGGCCAAGGCAAACTTGCTGAATTCGAAGCGGATTTGTGACCAGCTTAAGGCGGGTGGTGTTCTGGAAGCAGTACGCGTAAATCGCGCTGGTTACCCTGTGCGAATGGCACACCAGCAATTTATTAAGCGTTACCGTCCGTTGGCCAATGGCGAGTACTTGCAGCGCATCCCTGCGGGGTCAGCCGAAGAAGACTTCGATAGTGTTGAACGCAAGGAATCTGCGAGCTTATTGGTGGAGTTCTTGCTAAAGGCGCATGCCGAGCGGTACCCCGAGTTGGCGGGTGTGTCGGACAGCCAGGAACCTGCTGTCGCAGGGATTCAAGTTGGTCTTACTCGCGTGTTTTTCCGCCGTTCGGCTATTCAGTTCGTGGAGGCCCAGTTGGCAAAGCGTTACGGCGAATTCGTGGTACTTATTCAGGCTGCTGTTCGCGGTCTGATTGCTCGTCGTCGCTACACTCGCATGCAGGTGTCTGCCGTTGTACTCCAGAAGGTGATTCGTGGATTCAATACTCGTTGTCGGTTCTACATCCTGCGTGAGCGTCACCGCAAGAAACAAGCTGAACTCAAGCGCCAACAGGAGCTTGCTGAGAAGAAAATGCGCGAGGAGGAGCGTCGTGCCGCCGAGGAACAACGCATTTTGGACGAGAAGCGCAAGGCTGCCGAGCTTGAGGAGCAAAACCGCCTAACTGCTCAGTCTGCGTCATCTGATCCTGTGTCGGATGACTCGTCGGACGGAGACCGCGAGTCGTCTATGAAGTTCCCCAGGTACTCCAACAGGAATTCCGATGAGTCGCGTGGCAGTCGTGCTGTATCCCGCTTCCGCTTTACGAAGGACTACGGTGATGATGACTACGCGATGCCTAACACCTCTCGCCAGGTGGCAATGGACCCAGGTGACACGGTGCTGCACGTGGCTGCTAACTGCTGCAACGAGCAAGACGTACTTAAGCTGCTTCAGAACGGCTCGGACATCAATGCTCGCAATCGTCGTGGCCGCACCCCGCTGCACACAGCGTCTCTTTACCAGAACGTTGAGGTTGTCGGCATCCTTCTGGACTGGGAGGCAGACGTACTCGTGCAAGATGACGATGGTAACACGCCGCTGCACTTGACCAAGGACCCGCGTATTGCCCGAATGCTGCTGGAGGCTGGTTGCACGCCTAACATTGTCAACGCTGATGGACGAACTGCCCTTATTAACGCGGTGGATCGAGGTGACGCCAAGACGGTGAAGCTATTGCTTCACTTTAAGGCTGATGTGCTGTTCCGAGAGCTGAAGCACCATCAGACTGCGCTGCACTTGGCAGTTCGGAAGGGCCACTACCAGATTGTCATGGAGCTGTGCAAGTCCGACGATATTCACGACTTGATTCTTCTAACCGACCGCAACGAGAACAACGCGCTGCACTTTGCCGTGTCTCGTGATCGCAAGAACGGATTCCGCCTCGTGGACTACTTGATAAAGCACGGTGCTGAAGTGGACAAGGTGAATGCTCGATTCCAGACTCCTTTAGTGGTTCACATCATGACGACCCGCCAGACTGATCCTGCCATTACGGAGCTGTTCCTCACAAGGGGGGCAGACCCGAACATTCAGCTTGCGGATGGGTCTACGCTCCTGCACGTTGCTGTGGAGCGTGAATTGATTGACATCGCCTGTGCTTTGATCAAGCACGGTGCATCTTTGAATGCACCAGATGCCAAGGGGCGTATGGTGATTGAGGTGGCAAACAAGAAGTTTTTGAAGAAACTTTTTAGCGCGATCACACAGCCACCGACGTGGATTGACGAGAAGGAGCGCCGATCATGCATGCTGTGTTCATCAAACTTCAAATTTGGCAACCGGCGTCACCATTGCCGCCACTGTGGTCGTGTATGCTGCTCTGATTGCTCAGCGTTCACGGTCGAGATGCACCGGTTCCCGAAGGAGTTCCCAGGACGCATGACCAATGGCGGCAAGCAGGTGAAGGACCCACAGCGCGTGTGCCGTACGTGTCACGCCGTGTTCAAGATGCGGTCGGCTCAGAAGGAGTCCAAGTCGGGCTTCATGGCGCGCGTGCTCGGGTACGAGTGGGACGAGGTAACTGCTACTAATTGAGCATGATCCCGTACAGGAGCACTAGCGAGTAGAAGGAAGCCCCCTATCGCGCACGAACAGCGAGCTACAATCACGGCTACCGATTGGGTCACCGTAGGCGTGTGTATGTCTTTCCACACCTATCTATACTAGCTGTAATAATTGCGAGTAGCGCGAAAGTAATACACAATCCATTTGCGCTTCAGCTAAATCTCCGCTACATCAGCCAGCCTAACAGTCTCTGGAAGAAGGAAACCACAGTCTGCATGAAGACCCAATCCGCCTTGCCCATTGCTGCTAGCCATGCCGTCGAAGCACTGGCACGTCCCTGTGTTGTAGTCACAAAGACCACTACAAGCCAAGAAGAATGTGAGTTAGTACTAGCAAGGTAGCCGTCATCTCCGCGAACGTACTTGTTAGAACACTCGGCGTTCTCATTGGTACCACGGACAGATCCGCTAATCCCGTCGCTGTTGATCGTGAAAACGGGCAGTAAAACTGTGTTGCGGTCAGCGTTTACTTGAAGTGGTGGAAGATCCCCCAACGCCGAGACGAAGGTGATGGATATGATATTGGCAGCTTGGGTACTGAGCGTGCATGCGCCGCTATTGGGACCGGCAGAGTATGATACTTGGACATCGCCTATGGTCGAGACGGAGGCGAGAGAGGCTTGCATATCTGCTGCTACCATACCCGACGACAGCACCGGCGATACTTTTCCACGGAAGCTGAGCGTGAATGTGGCAAGTGCTGTGTAAACGCAGCGGATAGTTTGTACCTCACGTGTCTGGCCGGTCGTTCTTGGGTCGTCTCCACGTGGACACGAACGCCGAGCGCAATCGTGACCTTCGAAGCCTTTATCGCAGATGCAGCCCTGAATCTTGTTGAAATCCCAAGTTTGCGGATCATTTGGCGTGCTGCCGAATGTGATACTCAGCGGATCATCCAGACCGTTGCGAGCTTCCAGTGCTAGCTCAGCCATTGTGAGGCATCGACCATGTCCATTGCAGACAGGTTCTAACCCTAGTGGACACGAAAGTCGTTCACAGGCGCCACCTTCAAATGGCGTCGGACACGTGCACGCTCCAATAGATTCATCACACACACCAATACCTGAACAAACCGCCAGTGAGTGGGCGCGGTTGTCTGCTGTAGGCGTGTCGAACCAGGCAATTCCTTTAGGACAAGTCCGGACGGAGCAGTCTCCCGAAGTAAATCCAGCTACACAGAAGCAGCGGAACTGAGGCGCCCCGGAGCAATATCCGTGACCACTGCAAGCAGTTTCACCCTGCGTACAACATCACCACCACTGAGCTACATTAGGTGGGAATGCCGACACCAGAATTGTTTACGTACTGGGCACGCGATGATGGCCCCAACTGTGGAGTCGGTGGCGCCGCAGTCACCACGGTCACCTGGACTGCCAGCTCCGTTACTGGTAGTGTAGCCCACGTAGCAGGTACATACGCCAGAGGTCAGATCACAGCGACCGCGGTTGGAACATGGTTCATTTTCCTTGGAGCCAACCTCTGCCTTCGAGATCGTCAGTTTCGGTGTCATGCCGATGCCTGCGTGAACCAAGAGGGATGGCTCTCCAACCAGCAGCGGCAATCTGAGCAACAAGATACACGTAAATCGATTAGCTAAGGTCTTATCAAAGCAAAGACAAGGAAGCCGTACGGCCCGAAATTCTGTGTAAACTCAACAGTGACCATGTTGCCGTCTGCAGTGCACATTGCAGTTGTGGTACCACCAAACAGCACGTTGACAGTTTGCAGCGTATGCAGAGCCTACAAAACCCATTCAACATTAAAGCATTAGACTAGAAAATAACCCTCCTGACGTACAAATAACACGCACATTAAGTTTCTTGTACACCGTATCAGCGTTGTCTAGGACATCAATACGAGCTGTTGTTTGCCCCCGAAAGGATAGAGTCAACGTTCCACTCTGCAGGATTCGTGTAGATCATGCATCACTGAAATCATACAGAAAAGCAAAAAATAAAAAAAACTAACGCGTACCGTGGCTGCGCAAAACACAGTCTGTTTCTCGTTCTTCTGAAACCCAAACAGGGAATCTGTAGAAGCTCCTGTAAGTGGGTCGTCACCAGTCGGACACAGGCCTACAAAGCATTCCCGTGTTAGTTGCGACCAGTATATACCATGGCAACAAAAAGATGACTACTCGCGTTGAGAGCAGTCTCCGCCCCCGTATCCTTCTTCACAAACACAACCATGCACCATTTCGCTATCCCAGATCGAGTTATAGACAACCGCTGGTGGGAGACCTTTGTCTTTGCGCTGTGCATTGAGTTTCATCGATCGACATTCGCCGTGTTTGCCGCAATCGTTTGGACAGCTCACTATGATACACCCATCACCAATCAGTTAGCCGAAGGCCAAAACCCCACGCTCTCACACACCGCTTTACAACACGTACTTCGATTGCATGCACGGCCAGAGAAGCCGAGGTCACACGTACAAAGTCCTGTGACGTGGTCGCAGCTTCCTCGATTCGAGCACGTCGCCGGTTGATGGGCTCGATCTGTAGAAACGGCGAGGTCACTCCACGCCGGTCCAGTCGGACAAGAGCCTACCAGAAAGAATAAATATTGTAGCACCACATTTTAATGTTTAAAAACAACATGTTACTTCTCTTAAGCCAGTGAGAACGTACGTCTGGAGCAGTCTCCTCCTGTGAAGCCTTTGTAGCACGAGCAGAAGTAGCCGTTGCCCTTAGTTGTACACGTTCCACGGCCGCTGCAAGTGTTGGGGCAATTCGCACATACCCTGCCCCACTCTAACAGCATCACCACTAGCCATACAGAGAAACTAAACCATCGCGAGCAGCTCATCGCCACTAAGTGGCTTGTTCGCGTCTTTTCAAGATCGTCACAACGTGTGGACCACTCCACTTTCAGAGGTGTATCCGGAATCCGGATATCCCAGCCACACAACTTAGTGACAAAGAGCTCAGCACTATGATGCACCGACTAGGACGAGTTGCGGCGGCGGCTTCCAGTCGTGCGCACGTGGCCATCAGCAGTCAGAGTCTGCTATCATCACTACAGCTCAAGGTCGTTGGCATTCGTTCGCTCAGTTCTGCGATTAGCGAGAAAGAGGTGCGAGGTGCAGTCTCATCTGGTGTCTGCTAGTGCGTTTTTACTAATACTCTTGCAAATGTGCCTTTAATTGCAGGCGTACAATGCGTTTGAGAAGGCAAAGAAGCTTCTGGATGGCGATGACTTGCGCCAGGCCATGGGATACCTGGGTGTGGCAGCTCACGCTAACATCGCCGATGCGCAGTATCTGCTGGGGTCGCTTCTGCTGAACGAAGACGAAGAAAACGACGAGGACGATACCCAACGCAAGAACAAGGAGCTCATTCGAGACGCTGAGGCCAATCGCCAGCGCTCTGGACGCGAAGATGACGCTCAGAACATTAAAGACATCCGGAAAAGCGCTCGAGCCGCTTACAAACAGTATCTGATGGAGCAGAAACACAAGAAACAAGTCAAGGCGGCTCGCGCCGCGTCTGTGGTGCAACATGCCACAACAGGAGAGCTGGACCGCGCGTTTGGCAAGACGGTGGAGCTTCTGCTGGACCCCAAAGCCAAATTGGAGCCGCTGCTGGAGAACGGCGACGAGGACCACGCCGACGCTGCCACGACTCAGCTGGACACTACGAAGGCAGTGGAATGGCTTCGTCGTGCTGCTGATAATAGCAATCGCGATGCTCATGTCCAGCTCGGTAACCTGTGTCTAAGTCATGACCCACCAATGGCACTAGAGGCCACTGCCTGGTACTCAAGAGTGACGAAAGACCAGAATCCACACCCGGACGCGCTGTACAACCTTGGCGTGATGCTCTTCGAGGGCGTGCAACACGCGGAGCCGCCGTTCCCAGGAAACAAGGGCGCATCGATCCCATACTTCACCCGCGCTGCAGAGGTGGGCGACATTTCGGCGCAGTTCTTCATGGGAATGCTACTGCACCAAGGTGACAAGGATCTGGAGATTGAACCGAACTTCCAGAGTGGACTCATGCTGATCGAGATGGCGGCCAGCAAAGGCCACCCGGCTGCTTTGTACTACTTGGCGCAGCTGTCCCGCTCGGGTGACGAGGCCAATGACTTTCCTGCTGACCGGGCTAAGTTCCTTGAAAACCTAGACAAGGCTATGGAGGCTGGCGATGCAGATGCGTTTTTCTGCATGGCAGATATCTACTTCCACGGCAGCGATGAATTCGACCAAGACTACGAGCAGGCGCACGGATTCTACATGGTTGCAGCCGAACAGGGCCACGCCGACGCGTTCTGCTGTCTCGGCGCGCTGTACTACAACGGCATTGGCGTGGAGAAGGACTATAAGAAAGCCTTTTTGTACTACCAAGAAGCTGCTGACCGAGATTCGATGGAGGCGTGGAAGAACCTGGCTGAAATGTACACAATGGGACGCGGTGTTCCCCGCAACGAAGCTACAGCCAACGCGATCATCAAAATGCTCAAGAAGGTTCACGCAGAGGAACAGAAGAACGCGTGAGTGAGATAGAAACAGAGCCACGAGCGAGCTACTTTGATAGCCAATAGAATACTATTCCATCAGATCCTCGGTGCACCTTTGATACGCAGAACCGTTTTCGATGAAAGGACACTTTTCGAGCTCTTGGCCTCACAAATCTTGAAACGATCATGAGGTGTGGATCAATTTCAGCACTACTGCTTCATGTCCTAGTGCTGTTGTGGGCGACATCGGCTTCCGCGGTAATGTAAGTGCGGAAAGGCGGGAAGTCATGTGCAGTATTGGCGACTCGCTGAAGCTTGCTGTCGTACTTTGCTGCAGTCCAGCGCCGATTGCGCGGAACTTGGTATATCACGTCGACCCTGGGGCAGAGCAAGTGTTGTATCTCAAGGGCTTCAACTACGACGGCGCAAAAGTATTAACACGTACCAATTGACGCATTGCTGCTTTGGTGACACGTTTTGCAATCTGGTTGTACTTGTAGTTGTCATACACGATCACGTCGCTCCCGCTCAACGGAGAAATCTACCAACTCTCGGACATCTACAGTGGATACGGGCAAGTCTCGACGCTGTTATCAATTCAAGTTACGCCTTTTTAATTATTTTGTTTGCTTTTTATCTTCAGCTACGAGCCGAAGCGAGCGGAATCGTCGATCAGTGCAGTACCCACAACTGTCACGGGCTCTAACAACCGAGTTGTATTCTTGCGTCCACCGTTCGGAGGTCCTCGAAGAGACAATAAGGTGCGGAAGAAGAAAACTGAAAGCCGATAGCTATTTGTTGACTGAATTTTCTTGCAGTTTGCAACGTTTCGCTACACCGTCAGCGATGGAGTGACCGTGTCGAATGAAGGTATTGTCGTGATCACCACCAATGACGCATTAGTTTCCAGCACTTTCGACCTCGACACCGACGGCTGGAAGATCGTATCGAACGGTGCAGATGCCGTCTCTCCGTATTTCCAGCCAATTTCGCGTGGAGTCCAGCTGAGCTACTATATCTACGGCCTCGACGCTGTGATCCACCGTCGCGAGGATACAGGCGACGATTCCATGCTTTGGTACTTCAGTGCCCCACCCAAGTTCCTCGGTAATCACTGGTCAACCTACGGTGGATCATTAGATTTCGTGCTCTCATCGGCAGAAGGTAGCTTCGACGCTGCAAATTTGAACCTTGGGGGCTCTGGCCATCTCGTTGAGCTGGAATGTGCGACTTGTGCACAATTCTCTGGCATTACGCTGGCGATGCCGCTTAGCCCAGTGTTTTCGTACGATGGCACCATCACCCAGTTCAAGCTGCCACTGAACGAGCGTGCAGGCTGGGTGAGGGATCCAAAAAATATCATCAAGTCATGGGATCCACCGGGACAGTGCGCGTTCGTGAACGTTCTTTCAGGGCTTTCGGCTGTGCGGATTCTAGGGGATTTCACGCGCGGCTACGAAAGTGTCGCGCTAGATTCCGTCGTACTACGGCATGGACCGGGGCAGCCTGTGAAATGCTACACCTCAACAGTTTAAGCCGTCGAAGGCGTACCTTATAACGCACCAACAATTTGCCTCCGTAGCGAGAGTGGCAACTATACAGCTCACTCTAGCCACGTTGACGTATTTCTTTTGATTCTTATGTCTAATAAGTTCGCGAAGGTGGCAGTTCTGCTGGGCTAGGAAAGAGCACTTCAGCTTGAATCGGGTAGTGATCCGACGGGTAGCGGCCCTTGCGCTCTTCAGTGATGACTTCCGTCGACAGCACTTTCATTTGCGGACGGTAGAAGATCCAGTCAATATGGTTGGCAGCTCGAACTGCCGTCTTCTCGCCATCGTTCTTAACTCCGGCCCAGCCATGGTATGTGTACGACACGTCGCCGATTTGAGTTGCCGCTTCGGGCCAAGCTTCACGAAGCTGCGGTCCACCTTCTTGAGACGTGAAGTAGCTGTACGTGCTGGTGTGACGATAGGTATTGAAGTCGCCCATGAGAAACAGCGGAGCGTCGCCCGAAATTGCTTGGATTCGTTCCCAAAGCAACTTCGACCCTTCTTCACGTGACTTGGGACCCACATGGTCCAGTTGTGTGTTGAACACAAAAAGCTCCTGCTGCGTAGCACGCAAACGGAATTTACCCCAGGTGACCATACGCACACACGCAGCATCCCACCCTTGCGTGCCGAGCGTGTCCGGTTCCTCCGAGAGCCAGAAATTGCCCTCATCAAGACGCTCAAGCACGGCTGCATCGTAGAAAATCTGCTCGAACTCGCCGTTCTCTTCGCGCTCGACACCGAAGCGTTCATACGGGTGTTTCAGCAAGCTCTGCAGCAATAGAAACACGATACATAGCCATCAGTAAGGTACAGTACTCGCAACTATTCACCTCTCACTGCTCACCTCCAACTCTGCCAACTGGTCCTTGAGTCCCTCCTGCGTGCCCATGATGGCTGGATGATATCGGTCAATGATGTCTGCCACATGATCCTTTCTGTACCGCCAACTATTCATTCCGTCTCCAGTTCCAGCGAATCTCAAGTTGAACGTCATGATCTTGAGGCTCAGCGGCGACGAGCTCAGCTTCTGCATTTTTTGAGTCGCCGTCTCCTGTTGCGTCTCTGTTTCCGGGTCTGTTGTCACAGCACGTAGCCTCGGCTTGTTCTCGTTCCCTGACAGTGCTGCTGCAGCTTGTGCCTGTTGCTCAATGGTCGCGGGACTGCCGTTAAGCGGCGCCATATCTCGGAAGCTCTGATAGCCCAGAAATAGCATGAAGACCACGATGGTGCCCACCACGACAAACACGCGATCGGTCGTGGAGGCGCGCGGCTTCCGCGCCTGTGAGTGGCGGTAATACGGATTGCGCGGCGCTGAATTGGTCGGGAAGAAGCCGCTCATGGCGCTGGGCAGGCGATCGGACGTGACGCGGAGCTGCTCGAGGTTCGTCGACGTGAACTGCGTCTGATCGGCTTTCGTGCAGTGCTTTTACTGGTAGAAATCGAAATTTGAATTTCGAACCAATCAGAGTAAAACAATTGTATCATTGGATGAAAAAATGGTTCATGGTTTTTGGTGGCGATTATTAGAGGATACGATGGCGGGTGCAGGCGCGGAGGCTCTGCGCGCCATGGAGACGCGCGCTGTCCGCGAGGCGCAGCTGGAGACGTACACAAGCAACTTAGGTTCGATTGCACTGGTGCTGGCTGCGCTGTTGTGGCTGACGCTGCCGCCACTTTGGAGCGTTATCAACGGCGAGTGGAGCTCTTCCATCCTTCCCAGTCTGATGGCAATTGCAGGTATTTTGCTATGAATCATTAGACTATGCAATCGAATGGAAGCTGACGTCTTGTGATGTATAATGCAGGCCACGGATCGTTTGTGTTGTCGGTGCTGCTTATGCTGCGTGTGGCTCAAGTGCAAGGGGAGGAGCTGCTCATCCAGTTCAATGCAAAGGTAAGTTGCGGTTATGCTGCTTAGTGATGTATGTTATTAATTAGTTTATGATATGGTGACAGTACTTGGCTCGAGTGAGCAAGCCCGAAGCTGCTCCTGCGCCGTTGGATCGTGCTTCTCAACGTATGTATCATATTATATCGAGAAATGGGTCTATTGTTTGCTGACTGAGGTGTTGGATGCAATACAGTGGACGAGGTGATGAAACTTCACTCCCTACGTGGCCGCTTGTCGGGTAAGAAGGACTCGTTGGACGGAAAGGGCCAGACGCACGACGAGCGCTCGTTTTTCGATCCTGCTCCGGTGAAGACTGTCGAGGACGGCAAAGCGTACTTGCGTCGTCTCCAAAAGACGCAGAAGCAAAAGGAAGCGGAGGAGATGATGCAATCAGCCTCAGCGTACGGCATGGAGAACTCATATCAGAGCGATGCGTTTGGTATTTACGGCAATGCGTCCATGGTGCCGCGCGTGTACCAGGCTTCAGGCTTTGACCCGTATCTTCGCGATGTCAGCATTGGAGACGACGAAGAGGACCCGCTCCGTACGTCGTCGCTTCCGCATATTGCGTGGCAGCAGCTTGAGGAGTGGGGACTGGCCATGTTCATGCACTTGTACTGCCGTAATATTCGCCGATTGCTCGCCTACCACGTGAAGGACGTCGTCGAGGCATTCTTGGAGAATGCGAACGCTCTTAACGAGTGCGGTGTGATGGCGGATGTTCTTTTACGCCGTGTGCCGTCGCAGGCGCTGCTGTGCCCACCGGGACAAACGAATCAGATGACGAACGTCTCGCTGTCGGATATGCTGCACAACCTCGCCAAGAGCCCTTTGTTCTTCAGCAAGGAACGCGGAGTGTATCTATTCGAGGAGCACCAAAGTGTAAGTAAACGTCTCCGCTATGATGATCTGTACAAGGGATCCATAGCCTTACTGACCCTGTTGTGTGAGCTTACAGTTCGAGAAATACCTGAATGTTGGCGACCCCAGCAGCACGGACTACTCGTCTTTAGAGCGTCAGCAGTATGTTCTGGAGCGGCTCATCATGCTGTCGAAGGACCGAAGCCTCGATCGGTTCCGGTGGGACAAGGGTGCGGCCTGGAAAGGCAAAGAGTGGACTGAGAGTCTGCCTACGGATGCTGAGATCCTGATGAACACGTTCTGCTGTATGATGGACAATATGCTGCCGGCTGACAACGAGCGTGATCGACCTTTCTGGAAGTCCTACTACTTCAGCAAGGGCCCTAACCGGCCATTCACGCCGCGAGTGCGCAGTCGTCTATTCCTCGTGCAAACAGTGGGGCGCCCACCTCATTTTAAGGCGCTAGTGAAGGGCGCGGTTCGCGAGATCGTCCCGGTACGTTTAGCTTTTGTCTGTTGAACCAGTGACTCCGTACTAACTGTGTGACCTTCGCGTAGGGCGAGGAGAACTGCTTCCACGCAATTGTTGTCTATCTTCACGCTGTGAAGAAGATGAAGGCGGTACGTGATCTCTTTCGCTTGCGCCACACCAGTTTGTCAACTGTTTTCTAACGTGTTCGCTCTGTCTTCTAGGGCTACTTGGAGAGCATCAATCTGCATCGGATTATTGAGCAAGTCTTCGACGTTTCCAAGTAGTAACTCATAGCAGGAATAAATGCAGCACAGTACGTTGCCTCGCACCTGCTGCTGCTTGTACGTGTATGTGCTGGGTACGATACAGTTCTACTGCGCGGACTTCAACTCACCGGACAGGATCATTCTTCGTGCAGTCCTTTTCGTGGGCTTTGAGGTTTTCTCGGGTCTTGAAAGTCTTTTGACGTGTTGCAGGGCAAAACGAGCACGCATACGGCCGTTCCGTTTGGTGGCGTCGCTGCCAATGACGTTTTAGTGTCTGCAGGTTTCTCAAGCTTCTGCCCGTTGACTCGGAATATTCGCATTGAGCCTCAGGACAATATTTTGGCCCTACAGGAAGTGGAGCCTGCTCTCCAGTTACCTCTGCCATCGACTGCTCGGGGTGCTGCTTCCTGTGGAACGTAAGCTGATAGAAGTTGGCAAAGCGGTTGTGGCAGATGCAGCACTCAAAAGGCTTGAACCCATCGCGAAGCATTTCGACCGGGGCAGTCAACGCAGGGGCGGTATTCACAGCACTAACAGTTGGTGCACGCGTTGCAGTCGAGTCAAGGGATGCCTGTCCGCGCAGTCGCAATACTTCAGCCTTTAACTGCTCGATCTGATCCTGTTGGGCTCGAATCGTGTCCTGGAGGTACCTGCTGTCCTCTTGTGGTGGAACTTCTCCACCAAGGGGGATATTTTCACCGTCCACCAGTCGATGCACGGTACTCGCTTCTTCTCCCCTTCGACGCTGAATTGCTGCGCCATGAGGTGACAATGAAGTGAGCGCCGACACAGCGGCTGCTGCACGATGAGCGGCGTGCACCTTGAGATGAGCCATCAGGAGTTCGCGTACTCGAAAATGCTTGCCGCATTCTTGACACAAGAACGGCGTAACTTGTTCACTCGGGAACTGCACTGCGTTAGCGTCGCCGGAAGCGTGTATGCTTACTGCTGAAGTTTGAGTGAAAGCGATCTGCGTGACGTGAGTGGAGCGGTGGAATCGCATCGCAGCCCGAGACGAGTAACGCTTGTTGCAGCCTGGGACATCGCAAGCGTACGGCTTCTCTCCTGTGTGCACACGAATGTGCTCCTGCAAGGTAGACGCCCTCGCGAATAGTTTGTGACACGTCGGGCAGCTCAGCTTCTTCTCACCTGTGTGAACCACTGTGTGGTCTCGCAAGTGAGCGCTGTCCGTGAACGACTTTCCGCAGCCAGGATGCATACACAGGAAGTTGCGCATTCGCATGGCGCCTGGAATCCGCTTGCGCTTCCTGTTTGGAATCGTTTCTATCACTGCAGGAGGTGGAGGCTGTGGGATCACCAGTTGCCGCGTCATTGGCAACGGCAATGCCGCCAACGTAGCACTCAAAGTCATCGCACTGGCACCACTGGCATTCACACATTCCATAGCTGCAGTAGTTAAACCCCCTAGACCATTACCGGTCTGTTCTGTTTCTTGTCTTTGAGCAGTCTCCATTGCTCTGGTGGACGTAGTATTATGACCATGGCTGTAGTGATAATAGTGACCTCCTGCTTCACTTCCAACAGCTTCAACACTTGACACACTGATCGCTCCTGTTCCAGGGGCTGAGCTCGTTAGCAAAGCTCCTAAAGGTGGCGGTGGTTGGTGGGTCACAGCGGCTAAGTATCTAGGCGTCAGTGGAGACGGCGACCAGCGAGGCAAAGACACCGATCGGAAGCCTGCAGTTCCAGCCGTCGTAGACGACGCTACACTCGTACCAGCCACTGGATTCGACGCGCTAGAAGGCGGAGGATACGACCTCATTGGATCCACATCTGCATGGCAAATAACCAGACAAATTCACCATTAGAACACGTCGATTTCGCTTGAAAAATAGACAGAAATCACCTTCGTGTGGAAAAGATGCCAACCCCGGATTGGCTGGGACGGCGCGTTCGCGGCCTCCTGAAGCTGGGAAGAGGGCAACAGCCCCTCGAGATGCAGAGGAAGACGCTGGAGCCGATGTAGAAGCCGCTGGGGTCGCGTGCCGAGCGTCGAGCAGCGGCCTCTCCATGGGATTAGCTGAAGAACTGTGACGGCGAACGAATAGCTCAATCTAGACGCAATATGATTGGTTGAAATTAAATGTTGAAGTGAATCTATGTAGGTTTAGACTGTGCCAACTAGAAGTCGAGCTCCTTGAGCCCAAGCCACTTAGTCATGTACAGACACGAGCGTGGCGAGATGACGTTTCCTTCCTGGCACTGGTCGAACACCTGAATGGGGAAGAAATCAAGTCGTTTTGGCGTCAGAAAGTGGAGAAATTCGTGATGGCTGGTGACAGTTTTGACGCACCGGACACACACCGCACGGAGTCTCCGACAGGTAATTGAAGGTCGTAATCTGCTGCGAAACCTTGTACTTGACCTCGTGCGATGCCTGCAAATGTTAACAAATTGGCGTTAATTAGAGAAAAACGAGGAACAAAATGTCGACAGACGAAGGAATCAGTTACGTACACCAGGCGTGAGACGTACGGAGCGCACCTCCTCCACACGACCATCGTACATGAGCGTTTGGATGATGGAACGGATCTCCTCCGGACCGAGAGCCACCTTGGAGATACCTGAGGCGTGCACCTTGTCTGTGATCGCATTCAACGTACTCATCCCCGAGGCCTTGATCACTTCGTACACGAAGGTGCTGAGCGTGTCAATAAATACATGGTCGAACTCCTGCTCATTGTACCACGGGCCACCAGTAATCTCCGTCGAAGGAACTACAAACAGCAAACCCAAGAGTCAGTAACACTCATTAAAATCTGCAAACCAAACGCCTTACCTAGATCGAAGAGCATGTACAGCTTCTTGTTCTTGCTGCTAATGGACTTGACGGACTTGACGAGACGGCGCGTCTCCAGCAGCCGCAGTGTCTTGGTAACAATTTGCTACGTCATAAAAAAACTCTTCTGTAAGCTTCTAAACGCCCTTCACCATATCCAACGTGCAGCATCAAACCTGTGGGATGTTGGTATGCGACTTGATGTCCCTAGTCCAGATGCCTTTGTTGCCTGCACGCTCAATCTCCTGCAGCACGAGTCGCTGTTCCAATCTGCAGCCAACATATCTGTCAATATCTCCACTCCCAGAGCTCCAGATTTCGTGCATCTGGAACGTACGTGAGTCCGCGAATGCGCTCGGCCTCTTCAGCGTCCACGATGCCATACGAGAGCACGCTGCCCTTCTTGAAAATCTTAATCTTGCCCTCGCTCAGCAGCGCATTGATGACGTCCGGAAGCTGCTCGTAGCCGCCTCCGCCTTCGGACTGGAAGTAGTCGCGCACCTCTTCGTCCGTCACAGGCTCTCGGTAGTTGCGTAGCAGGCCCAGGAACTTGGTCATGACGCTGGGCGCGGCGCCCTTCAGAGAAGCCATCGTACGTCCAAGTCAACCTAAAGACTGGTGACCAAGCGCAATAATGGTCTAAGCGACACGAATTATGATTGGCTGGAAATTAAAATTAAAACTTGTGATTGGATGAAAAGACGCTTCTCTTGCTCGCCAACCAGTCAATACTACAATTCCGACTGGCTGTAACGGTGTGCTCCATTGCCACTAGCCCGCCATGAAGTTCGCCTACCAGTTCCAGCACCTGTGCGGCAGCGTCTACTCGCAGGGCAACGTGGTCTTCACGCCCGACGGCAACTCGGTGCTCAGCCCCGTCGGCAACCGCATTACCCAGTTCGATCTCGTCAAGTAAGTGTAAATTGACACACAAATTGATAAATTGCCCCCAACAGGCCACTAACCAGTTGATCGAATTGTTCTTCCATTGCAGCAATACGTCAAAGACTTTCGCCTTTGAAGCGCGTAAGAATGTGGAGCGTGTGGCTGTCTCGCACGACTCGCGACTGCTGCTGGCTGTGGACGAGGACGGACGTTGTCTGCTGGTGAACTTGAAGCGAGGTGCCGTGCTCTACCGCTTTCACTTTAAACAACCCGTTAAGGCCCTGAGCTTCAGCCCTGACGACCGCTACATTGCTGTTGCAACTGGCAACAAAGTGCAACTCTGGCGAACGCCGGGGCTTGTGCGGGAGTTCGCGCCGTTTGTCCTGCACCGCAAGTACACTGGTCACTATGCGGATGTGGTGAGCGTGTCGTGGTCGCACGACTCAAAGTTTTTCGTCACGGGTGCTGAGGACCTGTCGGCGCGTGTGTTCTCTGTGGATCCGTATCCGGGATTCAAGCCGTTGACGCTCTCGGGCCACCGAGATGTGGTCGTTGGCGCGTTTTTCGCTGAAGATGACAGGTCGATTTTCACGGTTGGACGCGATGGCGGCGCTTTCGAGTGGAAATACAAACTCCCGGACGTGGAGATGCTGGAACTGAGTGAAGAGGAGGAAAATGACGAAGGAGACGAGGAGAAAGAGGACAAGGAAGTCGAGGAGGGCGAGGAGGACAGTGAAAGTGATAGCGAGGATGAAGCTGCAGGCAAGAAGCGCAAGCGCAAACTCGCGGAGGAGAAGGAGTCTATTCCAGAGATCGCCCGTGCTATTAAATGGTACACGTGCCAGAAGCACGTGCTCAAGATGGACTTTGCGAAGGTTCTCTGCTGCACCTTCCACTCGTCCACTGGTATGCTCGTGGTGGGCTTCGGCAACGGCACGTTCGGCCTGTACGAACTGCCGGCTTTTGTGAACATCCACACGCTGAGTGTCACACAGAATGAACTGGAGACAGTAGCGGTGAATGCCACCGGTGAGTGGCTGGCGTTTGCGTCTCGCAAGCTTGGTCAGCTTCTGGTCTGGGAATGGCGATCGGAGACGTATGTACTCAAGCAGCAGGGCCACTACTTCGACCTAAACGCTGCCAGCTATTCCCCTGACGGACGGCTTTTAGCTACAGGCGCTGACGACGCCAAACTCAAACTTTGGGACACAAACAGCGGCTTTTGCTACGTCACTTTCACGGAGCACTCCGCTCCTGTCACGGCGGTGCAGTTCGCTCCGTCTGGCCAAGCCGTTCTGAGTGCGTCACTTGATGGCACCGTGCGTGCATTTGACTTGAATCGATACAAGAACTTCCGCGTTCTTACGACACCCGAGCCGACCCAATTCCTCTCTCTAGCGCTGGATCCGAGTGGTCAGGTTGTCTGTGCCGGATCAATGGACCCGTTCAACGTGTATGTTTGGTCGCTGCAGACTGGACGGCTTACGGACGTCCTCAGTGGCCACACGGGGCCTGTGACGTCGCTTTCGTTCTCACCTTCGTCGTCTGTCGAGCCCATTCTGGCGTCGGCTTCGTGGGATCACACTGTGCGCCTCTGGAATCTGTTTGCGAGCAAGAAGAGCTTCATCGAGCCCCTCGCTCACCCCACGGATGTGCTGGCTGTGGCATTCCGCCCCGATGGTAAGCAGCTTGCTTCGACGACGCTTAACGGTGCGATCAACATCTGGGATGTCAAGGATGGCGAGCAAGTTGGTACGATTGACGGGAAGCGGGACATTGCCGGTGGACGCAAGGAAGGTGACCACATCACGGCAGCTAACAACCAGCTCAGCAAGCATTTCACGAGTGTGTGCTACTCGGCTGACGGTGCGCTTCTCCTTGCCGGTGGACGCTCCAAGTTCGTGTGCATCTACGCAGTGGAGCCGCAGATTTTACTCAAGAAGTTCCAGATCTCACACAACCTGTCACTGGATGGCATCTTGGAGAAACTCAACAGCAAAAATGTCACGGAGAGCGGTCTTAGCAAGAACGAATTGGATGCTCACCTGGATGACTCAGAGGCGTCAGGCCGTAGCGCTGGCGACAGTCTTGTGGGTGCTAAGCGTGCGGTTGACCCTGGTAGCCGCCGCAAGAACATGGAGGTGCTGTCCAAGGCGGTTCTGTTCTCCCCGACTGGACGTGCGTGGGCTGCCGCGACGACCGAAGGTCTGCTGATCTACGGCCTCGACGAGAGTCTGGCCTTCGACCCGTTCGAACTGGACGAGGACATCACACCCGAAACGATTACGCGGACGCTGGCGCGCCGTGAATACGCTCGTGCGTTGGTTATGGCGCTGCACCTGAACGAGGAACCTCTCATTGCTCGATGCGTGGAGGGCGTTCCGATTGCTAGTATCCCGCTTGTGGCACAAACGCTCCGTGGTGAGATGTACCTGCAGAGACTGTTGCAATTGCTGGCCAAGCGGATGGAGCGTAGTCCGCATCTCGAGTTCTACCTTCAGTGGAGTCTTGCGGTGCTAAACACCCACGGCCAGACCCTGCGCGACGACCCGTCCAGCAGCGCCACGTGCTTGCCAACTCTACGTTCACTACAGAAGAGCATTGCACGCCACCTGCAGGACCTTGCAAAGATGTACGTTATCCTGTTTCTTCATGAGGTTTTGTGTACTTTTGACTTACTTACCTGATTTCGTTGGTGTTTTGTTTTTTCCAGTTGCGATGATAACCAGTTCACGCTCAGTTACCTCAAGAACCTCAGCAAGATGCAGCAAATGCAGAAGACCCAATAGAACGAGCAAGATGGCAGTGCGCCGGACGGATCGCTGGCTGTTCCCGTAGCTGTTTGAAGCTTGTCTTCGTACTGGGGAGCGGCATAGGATCGTAGTAATAAATAGACTCATTGTGTGCTTCTTGATGGCCTGCGCAGTCTCTTACAGCTTCAACGATAGCCCCAAAATCTCTCGGGCACGAATTATCATTCCCCCGAGTTGTTCGTGCCATTGCTCTGACTGTCGGTCTTGTTGCCGTCTTCACCACTTGGACTCCACATTTTGATATCCCGGTTCGAACCGGACACCATCAGCGCACGAGTCGGATGAGCCGCAAGCGCTAGCACAGGATGGTCATGACCAGGCAAGATAGAGGCCACTTCCTGTGTGCCCACGTCCCACATGAAAATGCGGTTGTCCTCCGACCCGCAGGCCACAACAGGCTGTTTGTTCCACTGCTGCTCCAGGAACGTGCACTGCATACTGAACTTGCGGTTCACGTGGCCGCTGTACGAGCGCACACAGACGTCGCGCATGTAGTCCCATAGACGCAATGTGCCATCCAGTGTCGAGCTCAGCACGTATCTTCCATTAGGCGTAAAGCGCGCACTACCCACCGGCGCCGCTGGTTCCGCGATAATAGTCCGTAGACACTGGCGAGAGGCCACATCCCACACACGCACGAGGCCGTCGTATCCGCCCGTCACCAGCAGTGAGCCGTCCGTCGGGTGGAACTGCACACTCACCACTGGCTCCTGATGGGCGGCAATAATTGCAACCGTCCTGCCGCTGCGTACGTCCCAGAGCCTTACGTTCTCATCATGGGAGCCAGTAGCCACCAGCGACCCCTGTGGATTGAAGGCCACGCAGCTCACGAAGCCTTTGTGTGACTCCACGGGTGGATCCGCTGCGACAGCTCCAGTACTGGCCTCATCTTCGTCGAGTCCCAAGGCAGCAGAGGAGCCCTCTAGCAGTGATAAAGGAGTGGTGAGGGCAGCGTCTAAGCTCCTGTGGGTGGCGCCCAGAGTGGCGAGCGTCTTGGCTGTCTCCACGTCCCAGAGCCGAGCCGTTCGGTCGTCCGAAGCGGACGCTAAGTGGCGTGAGTCTGGAGACCAGCAGGCAGCAGACACACCAGCTTCGTGCCCGTACAGAGAGGTCTTGGGCGACGTCTCCAGCTCGTTGCTGGCTGTCAATTTCCAGATTTTAACAGAGCAATCGGCAGCTAGAGGGAACACAAGGCGTTTGGCGTTAGGTATAGATGCGTAGAGGTAGAAGTAGAGAGGACACGCACAGGAGGAGGACAGGAAACCATCGTCGGGGGAGAACGAGAGGCTAGAGATGGGCTTGGCGTGCACGGACAGCGTTTGATGCGCGCGCCACGCTCCAGGAGGTGTCATCACTGTGCCAAAATACAATGATTGTATTTGGATCTTCACAATGTTTCGAAAGCAGTTAATTACCTACAACAATTGATAGTATTCTTTACATGATATGTGATTTTGGTTCGAATGTCCCGGCTTTGAAAGTTATCTTTCTGGACTAAAACACAATTGCAATGCTTACAAATGTCAAGACAATTGGACTAAACGCCCTTTCCCAAGCAGTCCCGGCTGTGTCCAAAACCCGACCAATCACAGTCCGTATTAGTTATGAGGTTTGCATGTCATACACAATTATGACGATCGCACCTCATAACTTATTCAGCTTCTCGAATTCATTTTGATAAAATGGCGGATTCGGAGTCGCGCTTCGAGGTGCTAGAGGAGGAGACGCACTACCCCTCGACCCACCCCAAGAGCATCGACAAGCAGGATGAGGACAAACCGGAGAAGTCTCTTGAAGAGAAGGAGGAGGAGACGCTCGAACAGCAGCTGGAAAAGCTCGTGCTTAGCGTTAAGAAATGTGGCGCTGATGAAGAAGAGGAAGATGCGTCTAAAGACAACACTGATGCCGTGAAGAAGGCGTCGAGTGCCAAAGAACTGGGCAACAAGTATGTGTCAATATTTTTTTCCCCTGCAAGAACGAGAAGTATTGACAATCAATTGTTCTGCACAGATTCTTCTCGCGGGGCAGCTACCTGGACGCCATTGAGTGCTACACGACGGCACTGAAGCTCTGTCCGACGGAGGAAGAGTATGCGTACAATAGGGTACGTTGAGACCAATTAGCAATTGCTTCAGGGCTCTCTAATAATGTTATTGTCAATGCAGGCAGTGTACTTTAGCAACAGAGCTGCGTGTCTGCTGCGCCTCGGCCGGACCGAGGAATCGGTGGACGACTGCACGCAGGCGGTGACACTGTCGCCGACATACGTGAAGGCGCTTCTTCGGCGAGCGGAGGCACTCGAGAAGCTGGACAAGCTGGAGGAGGCCCTGGCAGACTACGGCGCTGTGCTGAAGATCGACCCAACGGTGCGCACGGCCGCGAAGGGCCACGAGCGCCTGCAGAAGATCGTTCACGAGCGACAGGAGAAGATGAAGGCAGAGATGATGGACAAACTCAAAGGCTTCGGAAATACGATCTTGGGGAAGTTCGGACTCAGCACAGACAACTTCCAGATGGTGCAGGACCCTGCCACTGGATCGTACAGCGTCAACTTCCAGCAGAACCCAGGCCAGCAACGGCCGCCGCAGCAGGAACAGAAGTAGATAACCAATGAGGTGGAAGGATAATACGCATTGGCGAAAGGCTCAGTTTGTGTAAAAGCAACTCGATTGCAACCTGTGGCAGCTCCTCACTTCTTCTTTCCCTTTTTGCCACCCTTGCCACCCTTCTTACCGCCTCCTTTCTTGTTCTTTGCCACCATTTTGGCATACTCTCGTCGGCAAAGCAGTCCTCGATACATTTTTTGAATCCTGGTAGCTGCGTTGTAAATCATCTGCGCATGAACAAGGTTGCAGCCGTTAGCTAGGTCACGAATGATTTCTATTAGAAGCACGTTGTACCATTTGCTTCTCGCGCTCTCGTGCTCTGATCTCGTCCAGCACACGCTCTTCAGCGTCGACGCGAGATTGCTCCTCATCAATCTGCAATAGCCAAACAACGTGAGGATTCAGCGCTCAACGTGAGGATTCAGCGCTCAACGTTTTGAAACCAGCAATCAATGGCAAGACGTACCTTGAGGAAATGCTCATTGAACTGTTCGCATTGCTCGCGTTCTTTTCGGAAGGTATCCTCGAGCGCCCGCAGTTCGCCTTCCATGGTCTCCATTTCGCCGTCAAACTTCTCTACTACTCCTGCAACTTCAGCTGCCATCTTGCACTTCTTCTTGCGGAGTCCATCCTCTTCTTCTTGATGTTCCTGTGCCATTTTAATAGCGTTCAATTCTAATGCAGAGGCTTGATCCAGCAACAACTTCATCTCATCCGCGTGTTGGTCGTGAGCCTTAGCCTGTGCATCCTTAAGATCCGTCTCAATCATCATCAGCTCGTGCGAAGCGGTCTGTCAAACAACAACGGTAAAGAAATCAAAGTAAATACACCGAGACCAGCTCCCACCCTCGCAACCTTCATACCTGGTTGATTGTATGTAGTTCAGTGCGAAGCTTTTGCACCTGGGCGTCCAACAGAGCCACCTCCTCCTCTTTCGTTTTCCGCATCTCCGTTAATTTCTCTCGGATGGCCAAACGTTCGTCCTCCGCTTGCTTCATGCGACTTTCGGCCACTGCCATAAGCTCCTTCTTAGACTTGGCATCTTCCAGTGTCTTGTCCAATTGTGCGTGCGTGAGGTCTGTGAGTTCCGATAAGGCTTTCACCAGCATCTGCAGGTCCTCGGATCGGTCATGAGCCGTTGTGCCTTTATGATACAGCACCTCCACGGCCACGGGGTTTTCACGTAGATCTCGACACAGCGCTCGTGCGGTGGCGCGAACCTGGTCCGCTATGTCGTCTTGGCGGCTGTCCATCGCCTGTGTCGCCTGCAGATAGAGCTGCTCCCAACGCCAATGCTCTCGCAACAGCTCGGCCGAGTTGAGACAGCGACTTTCACGCAGCGACTCCAGCAGTGAACCTTGCGGCTCCAGAGGAACGTACGTGAGGTAGTTGAGGCGATCCAGTAGATCGCCCATGACCGCCATCATGCGCTGCGACTCGACATTCGTTAGCTTCTGCATGGCTGTCCCGGGAATGAAGAGCCGCGAGTGTTGAAGTGACAAACATTACAATATTTTTTTTCATTTATGCACAAGTGGAGTCGCTGCTTCCAAGACATCAGAGTTATTACGACGCACACTCCTTTCCTTCGGTGCCGTCCGCCGGGATGTACCAGCAGTGTTTCGTTTGCACTCCGCCTGCAGTTGTCTCACTCATGCTCGAGCCGAACGTCCACGAGTTGTCCGCCGTGTGGTACTGCAGCTTGAGCCATTCCTCCGAAGCCTCCAGCGAGAAGAAACCGTATTCGTCTCCCGTGTACGCCCACACGTTGGTGGCATAGTCAGCAGCGAATGCCGTGAGGCCACTGGCAGATTCCTTTTGGATGCCACCACCAGCTCCATTCTCCACGAAATGAACTCCAAGCGGCTGGGAATAGTCGTGCTTTTCACCGTGTGTATGGCCGTACACCCAAGCGTGAATGCCAGAGCCCTCCAAGATGTCGAACCATTCCATCATCCCCTTTTCGTCGTAATGCGCATGCGGACTGTAGTGGCTGTTGACAATTTTCCACGTCGCAGTGGACGTCGCCACCTTTTCAGCAAGCTGCTTGCGGGAGTCGTCACCCCACTCCTTAAACTTGGCAAAGCACGCATCGTACATATCCGAGTCGCCACCAGCGCAGTATTCATGCCCACGCGCAACGCCCTTGCACGAATCATCGTCACCCTCGGAGTAGGCGAAGCATTGGCAACACACCTGGAGAGCTGCATGGACATCAGCATCGCCTGTATCAACGTTGAAGATGTCGATGCTAACACCGGAAGCCTCGTCCTCGATCGAGTAGACGTAAAAATGGTCCTTCAGCACCCAGCGGTTGTCGTTGGGGCTCGTGTACTCCTGCTGCCACTTGAATTTATTTTCCAGACCTTCCACGATCTCGTCCGAGCTTTTGCATTTGGCATTTTCGTCCCCCTTGGAGCAAATGAAGCTGCCACCGCCGTAGTCGTGATTGCCTACGACGTTCACGAAGGGAATCCCAGCCAAATTGTCACCGCTAAACTTTTTCTCAAAGGTTGTGGTAAATCGGGAATCGCGTCCTTCCTCGCTGTTGATACCCGTCCAGTAGAAGTTGTCGCCATGTCCAAGAATGGCCTTGGGTTTCACGTCGACATTACCAGCTTGGGTGTTCATAAGACTGGCAACAACATCCTCTGCGACGATATCGAAGTTGGTGTACGTTTCCGAACGCGTGCAGCATGAGTCCTGGTAAATGGTTGTTCCCCAGTCACCAACGGCAAAAGCGGCGAGAGAGAACGTTGCTGGATTGCCATTACACAACGGGTAAATGTTAGACCTGAGCGACCAGCAATCGTTCTCTAATGAATGCAGTTCGTACCGGATGTCGGGTCAGAAGTGATGGAGCTTTCGCTTGAACTTGTGCTGTTCGTTTTCTTGGAAACTTTGCTCGAGCCACGAGACGAAGTGGTGGAAGAACCATCACTTGAGCTGCCAGACACTGTTACGCCAGCTCCAGAGCTAGAAGTGCCTGACGACTCGTTGGCCGAGCTGCTGCTGTCGCCCTGGCGAGTTACAATGACGCCGGCGATGACACCGATGACTGCGACGACCACCACCACGCCGATGACTTGGGCTTTTTTGCTTATCATGTCGATACAGTACCAAGTTTAACGCCTGCAGGTGTGGTGTACTTCTGGAAGTGCGGTTTGACTGCAGTGCCCCCTCCTTGGTAAAAGTGCGAATGAAGCTGTCTACGACTTGAAAGTCTATCCCAAGTCTGGCTCTCCCGTCGTTAGTCGATTTTAATCTCGGATTACCGCTGCGGATCTGCTAAACATCATCGATCGGCTGAATCTGACCAGAGCAAATGCAGCATTTGAAATGCTGCTCACATGGTTGTATTCCACCGAATTCCGCGAGGACTCGTTTGAATCTCGACTCCGACCCCTCTACAAAAATCCATTCCAAAATCTCCATGCAGCCACAAAATCAGCACGTATGAACTGCGATCTGCAACAACGTACGAAAATGTCACCGACAAGCCCGAACTAATCGCTTGCTGATGGAGATGCCAACGAAGCTGGACGGAAATTCTACATTCATGTCAGAGTATCATTCATCGGAAGAAAAAGAACGGAGTACAATGTTCAGAAGAACTTCATTGTTAATAAATAAAAACAAAAGAGGCTCAGTTCTCCTCATCTTCTGCCCGACGACTCGCAACCAGCAAGGATTCATGGTCTGCAGCCGCTTGGTCGGGTCGAACTGAAGAAATTAGTTGATTGTGGATTGATTGGGCGCTTGCCGCGGATGTGGATATGCTACCGTAGTCGAAGATCCTGCTGTGCGCGTCTTCGGGTGCAGCCGACTAAACCGCAACAAATTTAAATTCAAATGATTGTGGAAATCGTATTGGAATTCCCGCCCGATATTTGCTAACTAAGATTTCTGATATCAAAACTTGAACTTGTAATGCATCGGAATGCTTTCCTGCTTTGAGGGATCTCTCAACAAGATAGGGTTAGATAGGGTTCTGGCGTGACTGCAGTTATTAATACAGTCTGCAACCTGCCCAACATCTTCAAAGATATTTTCAAAGCCTCAAAACAACAACTCGCGTCAGCTACGGTATCACGATACGGCTTCGGCGTGTTCTTCCGGAGGACCAGTATCAATGATGCACCCTAAAACGAAGGCCACTAAATGTGAGAGGAAGAGGACATATCGCCAAAATACATGTACTTGTTATCTGCAGCGTGGTCGCTGCTCATGTGCTCAACTACGAGAAACAAACGAGGGAGTATAGGCTAGGGGGGTTACTTGGAATGCGAAACTTGGACAAATTGCCCTGACGCAGTCGAATTGTCACTGGATTCCAAGGCTCCATACCTTTCCATGCTCTAGAAGCACTTTAGCACCTAAGCGAAGCGAGAACATGACTCGGCCAAAACTATGATGCATCTGTGCACTACATCTATCCGTGTGGTAGCGCAGCTACACCTGAATAGTTCTCCTATACTCGTCCTACATGTATCAAGTTGAGAGTGCTCTCGTTCTGCTAATGTGAAGAAGACGACAAGTCACCCCTGCCAGGCTTGAGAGCTGCATTCATTTTTACAAATTTACAATACGAAGTCCTTTAGAAAAGGTTTTCGCCTCCTTCGTAAACAATATGGCATGTACACTCTTTTTAATGGTGTACACGCGAATAAACTCGGCTCTCATGCAGCATTCGCAGCACGAAATCGATAGCACTTCAACATGACCCAATTTACGAACCTGGACCCACCCAACAGCATTCCCGACGTTTATACTATATGATAGGCTCAATTTCTTGCTGTTCCCAAACCCGTCCAACAGCATACAGCTATGCTAAATGATAGTATCTGTGGTTTGTGATGCACAATTTCTCGGAATGCGGCTGTTGCAGCAGCAGAATCAGAATCAGACGCATCAGATCAGACGAGTTCGCCACTGTTCAAAATACCTTCTATTTTTTATGTCAAATGACTCCATCGAATGTATAAGATTTCCATCGAAAGTATAGAAGTGATAGAAATTCCCGAAATGGGAGATGCCGCCGCGCGCCAGCCAACGCGAAACCGGCGCCGAAAATTGGCTCGGACATGGAAGGCGTATTGGCAAACCTACCAGTCGTGTCTTCGCGGCGGAGGCGCGCGTGTAGTGCGCGCGACATCGGCGTATAAGCACTCGGAGTCGGTACAAGGGTGATAGTCTTGACGGGTTTGGGCTGGTTTCCAAGAAATTTCTTGAGGGTTTTTTTGGGCTAAAAGCATTCAAGACCCAGTTTCTTGAGGAGTTGTTTGGGCTAAAAGCCAGTCAAGACCCAGTCAGTGTTTTTTTTGGGCTAAACCAGTCAAGAAGCCAGTCAAGACCAGTCAGTCAGTTTTCAACCAGAACCAAACGAATATGCGTGCAGCTCTCCCCCTTCTCGTGGCCTTCCCCGCCCTCGCGTCGGCGCGCAACGTCGTGACCATCGGCATGACGGGAGGCTGGCACACAGCCAACGTGACAGAAGACAACACGAAGCTGCTGGACACCGCGCTGAGCGGCAGCAGCTACGCCAAGTCGGTGGGTGACACGCGCGTGTGTTTCTCCGAAGTGACGTCCGTTGAGACGCAAGTGGTGGCCGGCACCAACTACCGCTTCCACATCGACGGCTGCGACGTCACGAGCTCGGACGGCGAGTGCTCTGCGTCCACGTTGTCGTCCTGCAAGCTGTCGGGCTTCGTGGTGCAGATCTTCCAGCAGACGTGGAGTGACACGCTCAAGGTTACAAGCATCAAGGCCGAGGTACCGTCCACCTCTACGTCGACCAGTGCCGCCAGTGAGGCGAGTACCAGTGGAAGCGAAGAGACGATGCTGCAAGGCGAGGCGCAGCAAAGTACGTAAGGTGCTCCATGTGTCTTCTTTTTGTAGGAAGAGCAGTCATAAGAAATGCAATTCCATACTTCATTTTTTACTATCTTTGTATTGTTGTTGGGTATTAACCTTTCTGTGGTGTTGGTGCTTCTTGGCGTAGCTCTTGAGGCGACGGAGGTGGTTGATGACGAGAAGAAGGCGGTGGACGCGTGGATTGAAGACAACGGACTTAACCAGTACGGAGACTCAGCCACTGTGATGTACACGGGTGGCACGCCGTTGTTTGATGAGAACACGGGCACGACCACAGACCGCTACGAGTACATTTTGCGCCGCCACCCGGACCGTCCGTGGCTGGCTGAAGTCGAGACGACGAAGCTTCTAGCAGTGGAGAAGGCTGAGACAGAAGTGGATGAGACCAAGGGACAAGGTTCCGTTGCTGGAGTGCTCTCGATGCTGGGTGTCTTCACGGTGCTGCTGGCTGGTGTGGCGATTCTAAAGATGCACCAGGGACGCCGCGACCGCTTCCGCTACAACCCCATCCACAGCCGTGAGCAGTAAGTTTGGGACGTCGCGACTGCCAAAGAACAAGCCGAGAAACAAGAGAGGGAGGTGTATGGTACATGTGTTGCGCAAATATGAGCGGTTGGGCTTTGCAACGTTCATGTGTGTTCATTTGTCGCCTTGAAGCGCCATCCTTAGATCTTCAGTCCAGCTACCTTTGACAGCTCCGGCCTTAATCGAGGCAGATCACTGATCTGATCAAGCGGCTACTGTAACGGGTGTTTAGACAAGAATATGCGCGCTGATCATTGTGATCAAGGACTTTAAATGTCGAGGAATGTGACAATGAAGAAAGCCGAACAGCGCAAGAAGGAAATGAGAGCGACGTTGCAGAACGCCGAGACCTCATTCAGTCGATGTTCGCGGGCAACAGGTAGAAGTGCAGTCTTCAGTAAGAAACGGAGTCGAGTCGACTGTCGACTGTGGTTGGTAGAGGGCGCTGGATCTCATGAGCTCCATGCATATCGGCGCCTGTCCGGACAGTCCGGTCACGGTCGAAGAGCCGCACATTCTTCCAGCAGTTCTTCATTGTCACCGCCAAGTGTCTCGTGAAAGACTACATCATTACGAACGCTGCAAGCAAGAGGGCAAGTAACCAAGTGATAAGGACCTCGGTAGCTCTTGAAGCCCAAGATGTCTGTTTTACTGGCCAGCCAACCGCAGCTTTTATCCATGGAGTCCTCAGAGTCCCAAGATCATGATCGCTGTGATGGAGAGAGTTCCAACTCCGACATTTTTCAAGATGATACAGATCAAGACCAATGGCCCTTTATCTCCGATAGTGGCGCATCCGAAGAAGAAAGCGGCAGCGGTTCATGGCTGTTTGACACGTTGGCTGGGCCTTGGACGTACGTGCCGTTGACTCTGTTAACCGCTCAAGTTGCTCTGGATGCCGTCCGCTACCAGAGAAACTACGCTCGTTCTGTGTCGACGCGCATTTGTCTTCACTACGTCAATACTATCCGCACGCGAGTGACTAGCGGAGTTCAGAGCTACCTTTTCTCGGTCGATGGCTGTGAACTCTCGCAGGTGGTGCCCACAGGACGCTGTGATATCTACTACTGCCGCCCATACACGTACGAACTGCAGCTTACGCAGAAGGCAGGAAGTACCGCATTCACAGTGCAGTCGATCTACAAGACGGTTGATCAGAAGGCGCTGGCCGATTTAAGAGGAGATAGCAACTTGGACTTCATCACCGCCCCCGATGCTGAGCCAGGAACTGGACTAAGTGCAGTGATAAAGCAGGCAGATACCATTCAACAGAACGTCGGGCCGGTGCTCTGGCAAGAAGATCCGGAGTCAGGACCTGGTTTCATTGACGACGAACAGCCCATTGCTTGGACAAATGATGTGAATACCTTTATGAAAGCGGAGGAAGTCGCTGCTCAACCTCTTTCACTCCGAGCCGAACCACTAGCCGGGGATACCCCCGAACTGGAGAGAGCTGCTACTGTTGGAGCTGGATCTCCAGGAGCTGCAGCGGTCGCAGTCATTGGGATAATTGCAGTGGCGGTATCTACAATCGCTTTCGTGGTGGCTTTCACTGTCGTTCGGTGGCGCGCTAGAAGGAAGGAGCAACCTTCGACATGCGGGGTGGGGCAGGAGTATTCTCCCTTACGAAGCACCCTCAATACCACCGAGAACCTGTCCATGATGAGTAGAGACAGCGGTGCTGCCGACACCCAAGTGGATATCGAGAAGATTGAGTACTTTGGTTGAAAGTGCAGTAGCATACCCACACTGCGTTGTAATTGCTTTCATTTGACCGTTCCTTGACCTGTTCGTCTGTTTCCTATAGACTGGAGAGATGAGCTTCAACTTGAAGCCTTCAAGTAGCAGCATAGAGATCTCTGCACCAAAAGTCGCAGTCCCTTAACGAGAGTTCCCCACCGTTCAATGTGTTCTCAACGAGACTCGTGTGGTCCGCAGAGCTCTCGACAGACTCACTCTGTCGGCATACCAACCGTTCGGATCTGGAGCAGACAGGCATGACTTCCAGCTCCGAGAGCCTCGTTCTTTCGAACGACACGGCTCCAGCGCCTCTTGTCGTCGGTGACATGGAGCTCGAAGGCGACTCCACTGGAACTTGGTCGCTCGTGCCCTTGACATTGGACTCCGCCCAAGTCGCTCTCGATGCAGTGCGCTACCAAAGCAACTACGTTCGCACCGTGACTCTGCGCCTCTGTCTCCACTACATCAACATCATCCGAAAGCGAGTGAGCAACAGTATTACCAGCTACCTCTTCTCGGTCGATGGCTGTGAGCTCTCGCAAGTGGAGGCAACTGGACGCTGCGATATCTACTACTGCCGACCGTACACGTACGAACTGCAATTGGTGCAGAAAGTAGTGGGAAGTAACGTTTACATGGTGCAGTCGATCTACAAGACCGTCGACCAAAAAACTCTCGACGAATTCAGAGCGGAGACCAGCAATTTGGACTTTATAGCGGGCATTGAGTCAGCGCTCAACCCCAGCGGTGTCTCGATCCAAACCGCAACATGGCAAGCTGATGATGCAGAACCACTCGACACTTCAGATCTGGACAAGTTATGGGAACCGGAACCAATTCCAGCGCAGAAAGGAACTCTTCCCCCACTGTCGATTCATAGTACGTCGAAGCCACTGTCCCTAGCAGCTTCGCAAACAGAGAGTATTGGATCAGCCCCAGTGATTGCCATCGTCGGAATCGCTACGGTGTCTGTATCTGTGGTCGCTTTTGTTTTTGCGTTGGTTTTGGTTCGCTGGCGAGCGCGGGCAAATACCGCGAAATTCGTTCTGAGCAACGAATGCTCGCCACTGAGTTGTATACCCAAGCCCACAGAGAATACGATCTCCATCTCGAGTAGGGAGAGCATTGCTTCGGACGTTGAATTGGACGTCGAGCAGCTAACAGGGTTCTTTATCTGAAAGAGTTCATGTTCATTTGTACAAATCCATGACATCGCACTTTATAAAGTTTTCGTTTTCGTTTATTCACTTACAAACCAGCAACGGCAGCACGGATGCTGCTTAACAAGTCAATATGTTCTACAGGAGGAAGTTTTGCCTTGATAGCTCTAGACATTTCCCCTTTCGATGAAGCTTTCCCTAGGGCGTAGTCGCAAGCATCTGCACTGGAAGGTTCGGCTCGATTTGCAGAATTAACGAAAGCGTGGCGAATTCCAGGCGCTCCTGCAAAATAAATGCGCAGGGCGATCAAGTTGCGCCGAACAGGAGCTTCTTGCTTCAGGTCTACCAGTTGAAACCTTGCTAAGCGAACGCTAACGGCAAGATGTTCACTTAAGCGGCACAATAGTGACCCGTCAAGTTCATCTCCCAATGTATCAGCTGGTTGGCGTGCACCATCTCGAAGTCTGCCCTGTGAATCCCATTGCCGATGAATCCCACCAGTGGCCAAGTCAAATAGCAAGCCGTCTCCATCGGAAGTGGTCGACAATAAGGTCTTTCCGCTTGGGTAGGCATTCAAAAATCCAACACCTGCGGGGTCGAAGCTCAAAGCTAGCTGTCCATCCTTGTGGGCAGCATAAACCCGGTATCCACAACGGTCTGAGGAGCTCTCGAAGTCGACGCTGATGGCAACACTTCCAGAAGACCACCGAGCAATTGCCGAGCCATCACAGCGCACTTGAATAGCTGTCACTGTGCTGTTCGGATAGGCCACAGTGTATTCCTCGTTCTGGCGAAATGGTACATTTTCCTGGGGATTTTCATTTGCAGCTGGCTTGGACTTTGTGCGTTGCTTTGATTTACTATTTCCAGGTACTTGAGGTTGCGGCTTCTTCTTCTTTAGGAAACTGTTCTTGTCAAATGTCGGGAGTGTGAGTACCGAGTCCAGTATTCCAACTCGTTTGATCTCAAGCCCTCCCTCCGCTAAAGGCTGGTTATCCTGAAAACCACTGCCACTTGACAGAAGATTTCTGTTGCGAAGCAAATTTGCGTTCTGATTGTCTTCAACTTCTTCTACAGACGTACTGGGTTTTAGATGCGGTGATTCTTTTGCAAAGTTCATTAAGTGGCCATCCAGTACCACCGCAGATTCCCCATTTGAATCGAGAGAAATAAATTCCTGAACCGGGAAAGCGCGCATAATTTCTTCGGCTGTCAACTGTCCATGGATAAGTAAGATCCAGGCAAGAAATCTACAAAAACTTTATGCAGCATACCTGCTTTCTCGTCTTCACTGGCTCATTAGGTGATGGAGCTGTAGCAGCCCTATCCTCAATACAGTCTGCGTTTGACCTTGGATCTATGTGAACAAAATCTGTGTCAATTCGTTTCAATCGCTTTGATCCAGGCGAATCTAGGCTTGCCACCTTCCGACCGGCCTGAAAGAGAAAAGAGAGAGCAATCGGTTGCTCCTGAATCCAAAGTCCCTCTCTCTTCAGCATGCCTGGCTTCCTCCCGAAGTTCGTTTGTGACTAGAACCGTATCAACGCGTTGCAGCCACGGAAGAATTTTTAGGATTGTCAGTCTACCGGAAGAGGAAACAAATAATATGCGTCAATAAACACCATCTAGTGTAGGATGAAAAGTGATCGAGATCGTACACATAGTCGTCGCGCTCAGTGCACGGATTCGGGTGAATAACTAACGTTTGGAGCGCAGTGAGCTGCTGCAAATGCGCAAATTGCGCGTTCGCAACGCGGTTATCTCTGACCCACAGCTCCTCAAGGCGGTTGAGTCCCGCTATCCAGCTCAGATCGGTAATGTGGTTGCTCGAGCACTTGAGCACCAACAAATTCGACAGAGCCGTCACTTCCTGCAGACTTTCCACAAAGTTGTGCGAGATATCCAGACTACGCAGCTCCGTCATCTACCGCAACACAACTGTAAACCCTTTATAAAATGAACCACAACTACAATTCAAATTGCCAACCTTTTGCAGGTCACTCAAGCTTCTGAGGCAGTTGAACTGTTCCGCACAAAGGCTGAAATCATCTTTTACCCCCACAATTGTCATAATCTGCAGGTACTTACTGCCACATTGAGATACCGTGCCATTGGCATGATCCTCACGACATCCTCGAGGCTGGAGATCTCCTCGTTGGCCACAATGAGCTGTCGCTCGCTCTCATTCTCCACGCGCATGGCTCAAACGGCAATGACAATCATTCTGACGTGTCGCTTCAAGGTAACAATATGTCATAAGGTAGGTTTATTGATCCTCTTCAAAGGCATATTTGTTGTCCACACCACCAACACCCTATCATTTTAGAGGCCTCTGATCAATTAGCACCATGAACTTCGGAGGAATGATGGGAGGCGGCGCGGCTCCGGCCGTTCCCCAGCAGCCTTCGCAGCAGTCGCAGCTCATGATGGCCAAGGTGGAGATGGCGTCCTACGCGGACCTGTTCGAGCGCCTGTCGCGCGTGTGCTTCCAGAAGTGCAAGTTCAAGTACAACGACGGCCAGCTCAACGTGGGCGAGATGAGCTGCATCGACCGCTGCGCCGGCAAATACATGCAATCTTACAGTACTCTGGGCGTCAAGATGGCGCAGGTGGAGAAGGAGATCATGGACCAGGCCGCTGCGGGTGCCGGTGTGCAGCAATAGACGCCAAGAAAGCTAGGAACGACGACTCAACAAGACCAAGACACTATTTTTGCAGGATACTGAAGACGGAGAAGTGAGGCAGACGTGGGGGAGATCTAAATAATGGCTTACGTTGTGTTGGTTGGATAGTTGTACTTGCTGCTAGTCGAGACTGGACTTGAACGGGCCTGGGCTTCACTCGATCGTCGTACTCGACTCGCATTCTCTCTATCTACGCGTCCTAGCACGACACGAATGGCGTCCTCTGCCTACTTGGTGCTGCTCGTTCACATCGATGCGCTTCCGTTTCCTTACTGCGATTCAATAGTTGTGTCTGCTGTAGCCTCCAAGTCCAGCTCCATTGGCACCTCCACCCACAGCAGCTAACGGGAGTCCACCCCCAGGAGGTACATACGGAGGCCGTCCGCCCGAATACGTCGCCCCGTCACCTTCGCCTCGATAAGCCATGCCTGGTGCGTATCTTGCTTGACGCGTGTAGCGACTACCCTGCATGTCGCCGCTGTCGAGGGCTCGACCTGTCGGCGTTCCGCCAGCAAGGACGCTACTGCCTGCTGCAGCCATCGCGTTTCGCTGAGGTACACGCGGCAATCCGTAGGGAGTTGCTGATGCGACTGCAGCTTGCTGTCGTAAGCTGCTGTAGCTTCCAACGTCCCCTACCGACTGCTGGTTCCGACCGTACTGCCCGCTTCCACTGCGTTGACTCCCTGCGGATTTCTGTGGTGGAGTGAAGGTTGCCATCTTCTCCATCGACTCTGCACGTTCGTATTCCTGCTGAGTGTTCCCACTGGGTGTTGATACACTCAGCGGCGTTGTCACGTTCACGTTTACCTGGAAAAACGGGTACTGCAACGCTTGGCTGGATGTCGGTCGCTGGTTCGGATCGAATTTCAGCAGATCTGTCATTAGTTGAAGGGCCTCTGGACTTGCGTGTGGGATCAACTGGGCCAACGACGTCGGTACGAACTGAGGGAAACGGTAGTTCATCTGAGCTGCGAGTTTCATACCTTCAGGCCACGTACTGTGTGTTGGATTCCCCAGTACGGAACAGATTTTATATAATTCGTCGCCTTCGCTGCTACCCGGAAATAGCGGTCGTAGAGTGAACATCTCGGCCATGATGCAGCCCATAGCCCACGCGTCAATCGGCGAGTTGTACGTGGTTGATCGCAGCAAAACCTCCGGGGCTCGGTACCAACGCGTCGACACGTAGTCGGTGAAGGGCGGGCGTGATCGGATCTCTCTCGCTAAGCCAAAATCTGCAACTTTGACGGTGTCGCCTTTGACCAGCATATTTTCAGGCTTGATATCTCGATGGAAGAAGCTGTGCTTGTGCATGAAGGCTAAACCCTGCAGCATCTGGTACATGAGGTTGCGTATTTTGGATTCTGGAAAGTGCCGATCCCGCTTCTTCATCGTGTCGTACAGGTTGCACTCCATGTACTCGAAGACGAAGTAGAGTTCGTCGTTCTCTCGAATCACCTCCTTTAGCTTGATGATGTTGGGATGGTTCAACTTCTTCAATGACTGCACCAGCAACAACGAAGCAATTCTCGTCAATAAGTTCCTCTCTTCAGACACTTGCTCTCATCTACACGTACATTGACTTCTCGTAGCTGCATACACTCTTCCCACGAGTAAAACTTCTTCTTCATGCGCTTGATCGCCACCTGAATAACCACAGTCCACTTAGTCTAACTCTATCATCTCCATTCCGACCAGAACAGGCCTCGCACCACTTCTCCGGACTGGCGATTGACGGCCTTGAGCACGGACCCGTAGGTGCCATCGCCCAGCTGCTTCGTGACTTTGTAGCGATTCATCTTCCGCCTCGATCGCCGCTGCGTTCACTGCTGTTGCTCTTTCCCAAGCCGACGAAATGCCCACCCAGGAGGCGTCAGATGGAGAGGACGCCCACAAATGGCTAACAATAGTCGCGCGGCCGTTTCAAGATCGAGTGCAACCCCCAAAGTAGCGAGAGGAGACCCAAATTAACAATGTGGGTGCGAAATGAGACCTAAAACAGACAAAAACGGGTGTTTTCTCCCCTTTACAGTCATTCCTAACAGTCACGCGGATCCGATGAAGACGTGGGAGGCCTTCGGCGCCGGCCTGGCTGTGGTGGCCTCCGTGGTGTCCAACCTGGGCGTGAATATCCAGAAGTACTCGCACTCGAGTGAAGCTGCACGGCCTGTGCGTGAGCGTCGACCTTATATTCACCGCCCTGTGTGGTGGGTAGGGTTCTCCCTTGTAGCTCTGGGAAGTTTGGGAGACTTCGCAGCGTTTGGCTTCGCTACACAGTCACTTGTAGCGGCATTGGGTGGAGGTGCTACGCTTGTGGCTAATGTCATCACAGCTCAGTGTATGAACGGGGAGAAACTATATACGGTGGGGAGATTAGATACTTTTTTTTTCATATCGATTCTGATAATTATTTTTTTATGGTGCAGACGGATATTGGTGGCGTATTGTTTGTGATCGTGGGCGTGGTGATGATTGCGTGTATTGCAGAGCCGAATGTTGAATATCCACTGCCGGAGCTGGAGCTGAGATTCGTCCGAACACGTAAGTGGTGGAAGACCATTCTTTTTTTTAGGCTATTGTGTCTGATAAGTGTTTTTGGGTTATGATCCTGCAGCCTTTGTGGTATATATCACGTGTGTTGGAGTGTGCGCTGTGAGCATGCTGGCCACCATCAAAGGCTCAGTTGCTAATCGGCTGAAGAATCAAGTCTACTGGTCTAACAAACGCCAGAAGAAGCTTATGAAGGTTTGGGAGTTCCGGCTATTGTACTGTGAAATGCAAGTCTAATAGCCATTCCTTGTCTTTTGCAATAGGAAATCGAACTCCGGGTCCAGAGGCTAGAACAGAGACTTCTGGATATGGAAGTGAAGCTGCTACAGGTCACTACTTCACCTGCGCCGCTGCCTACGGGTCTTGTGGACCCTCCTGCAATGAGTCGAGAGCTGAGAGAGCTGATTGACTCGACAAACGCAGAAGACGCTGAAGCGGATGCAGAAGCAGACGCCCGTGCATCTCGAGTGCCGTACTACTACGCGATTTGTTCGGGTATTGTGGGCGCCATGTCGGTGCTGCTGGCTAAGTGCTCTGCTATCATGATTGCTCTTACGCTCAAGGGCGAGAACCAGTTCAAGTACGGGTTGACATACATTTTCCTTGGAGGGATGTTCGTGTGTATCCTCGTGCAGACACACTTCCTCAACATGGCTACGACATTGGGGGACATCATGACTGTGTTCCCTATTTTCCAAGCCTGTTGGATCACGTTTAGCGTCGTTGGAGGCGCCGTTTTCTACGAGAATGATGACGACCCGTTCCCGACGACGGACAAAGTCTTCTACCCCTTGGCGTTGCTGTCGATCGCCATTGGAGTTGGCCTTCTGGTGCAGCACAATTCTGCGTCAGCGGACTCCAAGGCTAACGGCGCTAAGAGTCGAAGTGCTACCAAGTTTAATAAAAACGACTCAGATGACGAGATTCTGCTGAGTGCTGACGCCTCCATGAGCTCGCCTTTGCTTCCAGCGGGCTCACGGGAAGAGGAGGGCTATCTCCACCTCAGCGCCTAGTAAGTAACTCCTCAATGTTTTATAAAGTGAAACCAAGTCTATTGAAATGCATTTCAACGTTGCTGCATGTCTGATACATGTACAACCTCTGCTAGAAGCCAGGTCTACCTCTAATCATCATCTACGACAATGTCCGGGAAATCATCGTCATCATCGTCAGCCTCGACCGTAGCAACAGGCTTCTTCTCATCATCACTGTCCTTTGCACGTTTCGCAGCTGGCTCGTCGTCCTCCTCTTCTTCGCTTTCGCTAACCTCGACATCCTCCTTTTCAACCTGCATCGGTGTTTCTTTCGTTTTAGCCTGAGGTCGGGCATCATCGTAGTCCTCCTCTTCATCCTCTTCTTCTTCCTCTTCGGTCACAGCGGGCGCCTCAGGCTTCGCTTCATTCTCTTTCTCCTGCGACTCCTCTCCGTCACTTTCTTCGGGCTCATTTTCGTCCCAGTCCATAGCATCCCCCAGGACAGAAGACTCCTTCGGGCCCTTCGGAGTAACCCCAAAGAGTCGATTCTCCTGTTCTTTACGAGCGCTTTTCTGGAAGTTGATAGCCATGGGGGGCGCACGAGGATGCAGCATTGCCTCACCTGCATTGAGCGCCACAAGCTGAAGTGCGGATGCAGCACCACCACTGCCAATGATGCGACGCTGCCAGTACTGGAGACCACGAAGCAAGTTCATCCCGTGCGCACCCAAGGCGTCAGCAGTAACCGCATCCGAGAGTAGAGCAAGCGCCACGGGGTCAATGGCACTGTGGGCATGGCTTGACCCCACCACGTGCCGGCGTTGAATAGCCTTGATCGCCATTTCACTAGCTACAGAACGGCTCTCCTCCGGCAACAAGCTGCCATAAACGCTCACGCAACCAGCGATCGACGTCAGCACAGCTTCGAGGGTACGTGCAACAACTGCTTCGTCACGCAGAGACACGAAGCTCGCTTGACCCGCAGCTGCGTTACCTCCGTTCAGAGCTGCGAGTGTTGCCGCTGCTGCAGCTTGGCGCTTCCGCTTCTTGCTCTTACTTCCACTGTTCTTCGAGTCGTTCTGTTGAGCCGCCAGTGCTTTCGCCACGCTGTTGGAGGCGCTAGCAGTGTTCGTCTTTTCATCTAGGCTACGCTTGCAACGCACGACCAACTCGTTCAACAAAGGCACACCGAGCTTTTCGACTGTGCTGGCACCCAGACGTCGAGCACACACTGCCGTGACATCAGCCAAGGCACGAAGATCTTCGCCGTCGCCAACACTTTCCGACGCAAGCAGAAGCACACGTGTGATCTTGCTAGCATGACGCAAAGCACAGATACCCGTGCGCTCCACCACCGCACTCAACACGTGAAGTGCTTGTGCATGAACGCGCGGCAGCACTGCGTACACGACGCTAACCGGAAGACGCACACCATCATCCGACACACCCGTGTGCTTACCCACTTCGTGCGCGCGGATTCCCATTGCACGTCGAGCGAAGGTCACGATTTCAGGCAGCACCTGCTGCACCTCCCGTTCCGAAATCTGACCGCGACTCAGGGTGGCAGTTCGAGCACTGAGCAGTTCGTGCAACGCACTCAACGCACGTGCCATCCGAACCAGCGTAACCTCCGCGCGCTGGTAAATAGGTAAACTCTGGCTCGCCGCTCCCTGCACCCACAGCTTCTTTCCGGTCACTCCTTCGGTCGACGGCGCTGTGGTGCGCTTTCCAGCGAGCAGGTCAAGTTGCTGGTGCGCAGCCTCCAGCGCCTTCTGAGCCATCTGCGTCCACACCTGCTGTGGCTTGTCCGATGCATTGCACAGCAGCGCCAGACACACCGTCGCCTTCTGAGCCACCACCTCGTCGTCGTCGCTTCCATCGGCAGCAGGGAACAGTGCACCAACACAAGCCGACTCGATCTTCACCGCGTAGATCCTTAACGAATTGGGAGATGTACGCAACAGTGTAGCGATCAAATCCAGCTGAGCAACGACCAACGAGGCCTTGCTGGTCTGTCTTTTGCTCGAAAGCAGCGCTACCAATGGCTGCATCAGCTTTCCCAGCAGCTCCAGAACCTCGCGGCGCGTGTCCGGGTTAAACCTGTGCACATGAAGTAGCAGAGCCTGTGCCACACCGCAGGCAGCAGCAGTGGCTTCCTCCGCGTCATCGTCTTCAGTTTTGGAGGACTGCTGCTGCTTCAGAACCTTCACGATGTGTTCCAGCAGCTTCACGGCTAGCGACTCGAGTCGTTCCAGCGGACTCTGACGCATCGTGGTCAGAAGCAGCTCCCAGCCAACGCGACGAGGAGCGGAGGAGCCTTCCACGAGCTGCAGCAACCTGGTTTGCCATTTATTCAACGCCTTGCCATCCGTCACCAATCCGAACACATTGTGGCGCTCCAGAGCGGAAGATAAAGCCTTCTGCTGCGCCAAAAAGGTCTCTAGAGCTGCGTTGTCGCTCTCCAATTGACTGGGGAAGGCGAGGGCGAGCACCGACGACAGCAGGTTGCGGGCCAGAGCCGTCTCCACGGCGCGAGCTTCGGATGCCATTGCAGTGGACGATGAAGAGACAAAATGGATGGCTGGATCGGAGCTGCTCAAAAGTTGAAATATATCAGCCAATGGATGAGCAAGGTTAAATTATACTTAATAAAGTATTGATATTGAACAAGAACTGTTTCAAGGAATACACGTGCGCTTCCTCTTTTGACAACTACTTTTTTTGAAGTACAGACAACGACGGAAATATCCGGCATCACTGAATGCCATCCGCCATAGTATAATCGGATTATCTCTCCCGACACAAATATCCGGCACACATATATATATAAATATGATTGGCTAAATATTGTACTTGGTGTGCAAAAAAGAATTCAACACATCGTAAGATAGAACATAAAAGCAACTTGTTTTAGACATTCACCTCGGGGTACCGAGGAATTGCTTTTTCGAAACTACGAATTACTGTCCTCTCCGAAATTGCTTCCCATGCAGCAATTGTAGACTCGACAGCACGGCGGCGTTTCTGCTGAGCGGTTCCGCCAACACTCCTAGAACTGTGTCGAAGCTTTGCCTTAAGTGGTCCCATTACACCAACGTCAAGCGGTTGACAAACCGCAGTGCTGTTGGGCGGTAATGGGACCACTGTAGCATTTGCCACCTCAGCTACGATGCTCTGTCCTTCCTCCGATACATGGCAGTCAAAGTTGTCAAGGAGGAGGACAGAGGGACCGTAGATTTCGTATTTTAACAGCTTTTCAACATAGAGCCTCCATACTTTCTTGTCCATCCAAGCGCTGTCCTGCACGGCGTAGAAGTGTCCCTTGGGATATGTTTCCAACTCGTTAGTCTCAATTACACCTCCTGGAACACCGCGAAGAATAAACAGAATCGGTAGCTTTTCTCCTAAACATTTATTATATAAAATGAGAAAAATATAAATCAATTTATCAAATAAGCACAATCAAAATATAGATTACCATTGTCACGAACTGTGAGAACAGCGGTCAACCGACCAGCGTGCTTGCTTGATCCAAGAATTCGAGCCGAGTCCTTTCGTCCTTTGCCTGCCCAGCTCTTGATCGGTGGCATATCAAACAGAATAGCAGTTTCATCCACGTTTAATATGCCACCACCAGCATATTCCGCGTATTGTCCCCAAAACTGTAATGCAAACTTCACATGCACTTCTTGTAGCTCTTCAAATGATTTTTTTGCTGCTTGAGGTTTCTGTGAAGAAAAACCATAACTTTTCCAGCAAATATTAATAACAATTAGTGTGTTTGATAAAAATAAATATTATTGTTCCCGTTTTGCGATTCGTTGCACCATTCGCTCAAGCGCAGACTCGCCGTGGTCCTTTGCACCGAGGTATTCTGCCATCCAGTCAGGCTGGATCTTCCCCATGAACTCTATGATGCCAGCAGTAGAGAGAATCTAAATAACAATTATAATTATAATTTAAAACAGAAAATAAACAACAATATGTCTTACCGATTCCGTGCGCCTTGTGTCCTTCATGTACGTTACAATGTCAGGAACGCAAGGAAACATTTCTTTGCGTCCCTGACCTTTTAACGTTTTGGACTTTGCGTTGCCTGTAAAGGCCATGATGCTGTCCGCTTGAGTGGTCCATCCGTGCACTGTCCCGCGTTTGATCTTGAGCTGGCGCGCTGCGTCGTCGATGCCAACTCACTCGACTATTTTTAGTCCCTCGCGCTTTTGCTTGATAGTGTAACTGCGCTTGACTCGCACCACGCGCATCATTGCGCAGAATGAGGGTGATTTTAGATGTTTAGATGCTAGTTTTGTTTGCAGCCAACCAAAACTTAATTGGCTCTAAAATTTAACAATAAGTGAACTTGATTGGATAAAAATGTGTATGTTCATTTCAAAAGAGATAAAGATATCCCACTCTCCGTGCCGTATATTTGTGTCGCCGTATTTTTCCGTCGTTGTCTGTACTTAGTAGCACTCACGGTGAGAGTTTAGCTAGCGATACACGTATCGGTACTACAAACGAGGGAAGCACGCCTTTGGGCATTGAATTCCTTGGTTAGGCTCTACATCGTTGACACCCGGAGATTTAGAAAAACAAAAGCAAGGTTTGCAGAAAAAGCCCGAATCCATACAGCTAAAAAAAAAAACGAAAAGAAACTTCGCTTTAGTATTCTTCCTACAATGCGTGTGTCCATATCGGTTCACCACACCAGTTTGGTTTGTCAGCAGTGAACTCAACGACCTACAGGTCATATTCTGCAGCACCGCAGACGAATGAGAACATTGACGGTGCTCACAGTTGCGCAAGGCTGCACGTGCTGAAAAGTGGTTGGATCGAAGCCAGCACAAGCTTTTATGCAGTGCGACTTCATTGGGATCATACCCTCTAGACTAGAGGTGGCCTCTACGTACAGGACTGCAATCGCCCTGTTGCCAATGAATCCGTCCGTCACATGACGATTTAGTTTTATCTAAAACTGCACAGCAAGCTTCCCGCTAGCAACAGAAGATCGCGTTACATCCTCGCCAACTGGGGCCCTACTAACTGGAAAATGCTGGTCATCCAAATCCACAAACTTTGGATTGTGGAGACTCACTCCGCGTTCTACCATCAAACATTCAAACCACATCCGGATCGTTCTGGTTTCCGCGTATGTATGGAATTTCCAGGCTGGAAGCATTGGGAGCATATTGCCCCACGCTTCGCTATCATCTTCATCTGGTGGGGTTGAAGTCCTCCATATCATGCCGTCTCTTTCCAACATCTCATCCGTCCACACTTGACCCCGCCGTAGAAGGAGAGAGGTAGAACTATTTTCAAAGCCTCCTCCTCTAATTATATCAAGCACCAAAATCTCGCGCCATCAAAGTCTTGTTCCTCCTCGACTATCCTTGGTACTGCACATCCACGAACGTAGGGAGAGAGCCGAGTGTCTGCAGGTGGCGCTGTCACGAGTCACGCCAGTCATCAAGTGACCCCTTTGTGCTTCTACCCGGTTGCGGCTGGCGTGCAGCTTCTGAATTCGACGCCCTCTGCTAGCGCCATCTGGCGGCGTTGTCTTTAGTCCACCACGCTCGCTCTCTTCCTGCCTTCCTGCTGCCTTCTTATCCCTCCCCACTCGTAGAATTATCGTCCGCTGCACAAGATGCCGTCGCCCGGTTCCCTCCAAGTGCTGGCCGGACCGCTCGAGGTCAAGTTCAAAGCGGGGGCGTTCTCCACTTGGTCCGACAGCTTCGTGCGGCTTGAAGGCCGATGGATCTGCGTCTACAAACGGGAGCGAGATTCCACTCGTCAAGGGGCCGTCGAACTCGGTCTCGGCGTCACCGTCACGGACATCTCGAATCCAGAGGCCTCCACCAAGTTCCCACGGCGATTCGACTTGACCTGCAACGGCGGGTTACTCCCCAAGACGGAGGTGAATTTCCGCACGAAATCTCGGAAAGACAGAGATCTGTGGGTGCAGGTGATTTCTACTAACCTGCAGATCTTGGCCTGTCCAAGAGGCCTTGATCCCCGTTTCGGTGTCCGCGAGTTAGCTCCGGTGACTAACAAAATGCGTCAGGATCTAATGCTGCACCCGATTCGCATCCGTTCCGACTTGACGGTGAAGTGTGCTACGGGAGAGTCTATCGTGACGTTCCTAGTAAGTCAAGGACACGTCCCCGACCGAGTCACAGGCGCCGCTTTCTGTCGCCAATTGGTGTCTATGAACCTACTGCACCATGTCATGTGGGATCGAGACTTCACCGATTCACCTGAGCCGTTCGTGATCATTACACTTGACAGTGAGATGGAGAGTCTCCACGACACCGAAGATGACTACCACATCGCTCACTTCTTGAAGTACATGGACTCCCGCAAGTTCTGGAAGTACATTGCGAGTCCAGACGCAGTCGACTCAAGCTCTCTCACAGCTGCCAGTAACGTATCGAGTGGGAGTCGACGTGCTGCTTCCAGCTCGACGTTCCTGGACCGGTCAACTAGTTCATCAGACAGTGGACGGGGTGTCGGGCTCATTCCTGGCTCGGACGATGAAGCCGCCCGCTTTTCGACGCTCAGTGTGAGCAACAGTATTCCCCCTACGCCGGATAGTGTGGCGGAAAAGAAGGCCAGGAAATGCGCTGTGTGCACCAAGTCGTTCAACCCGCTGCGCAGACGTCACCACTGTCGTCAATGTCGTGCAGTTATCTGCAGCAACTGCAGTGTGATCCGAAGAGTGAACAGTGAAGCAGAAGGAGCCGCGTCCTCGCGTGTCTGCATTAGTTGCAAGCTCAGCTCCAACGCCAGCTTCATGAGTGAGAGTGACGACATGGTGGAAGGCAACCCGCCGCTCCAGACGTCGCAGAGTGCCAGCGATGTGCTCACTTCAACGTCGTCAACTAGCGACGGAATGGGCAACAGCCTCAGTCGCAGACCCAGCGGCTTCCCAATTCCGACTCCAGGAGCTTCAGACCAATTCTGCGTTCACTGTCAGAACGAAAGCTGCAGTCCGATCCTCGAGTTCCTACAGATCTCGTATCCAGTAGATCCGCCTACCAGTGCTGGTTTCGTGACGTCCAAACACTTGGAAAATGAAACAGAGCGTCTCAAGTCGGTCGAGAGTCTACTTGTCACTATGGCCGCCACACCCAGCGCTACCCGTGTGCTACGGCAGTTCTGTAACATGGCAGCTATCGCGTCTCAGTGCCCCGTTGCCGTTGTTGGGCTGCTGGACCGTGACAACTACGTTCTGGGGTCTCAGTACGGGGTCAGTCTAGGCGCTGCAGTGCCTCGAAAGCAATCGTTGGCAGCTCACACTTGTCGTAGTGGCACGTCGCTTGTGTGCTCCGATTTGACTCAAGACGTGCGCTTCAAGGGGAATACTTGGCGACAAGAGAGTCTCAAGAACGCTGCGTTCTACGCTGGCATTCCGCTGACTTTATCCAATGGCCACACTGTTGGTGCTTTGGAGGTCTTTGACGCTCAACCGCGTTTCGAATGTGGCGAGGTGCTGGGGCAACTACAAACTGTGGTGCGTGGACTACTGAACCTGTTCGAAGAGATCATGACTGCAGCTGCAGAAGCACAAGAGGAGCAAGAGCGTCAAGTTGAGGCTGAAAGGCTGGAAGAGGAAGCAGTCAAGACGCAGAACGCGGAGGCACCTGCTGTGAACCCCATGGAGGCGCAACTACTTCAGCTTCTATCGCAAACTACCACCACACAGGAACAACTTCGCACTCAACAGGGGCAAATGGTGAGCGCCATCAGCAGCCACTCGAAGCAGATCGACAACTTGGCCAAGCAGCTCGAGCGGATAGAAGCCACACTGGCGGCCAAACTGGACGGTGAGCGCCAAGTCGAGTAGATTGATCTAGGAACCAAAATCTAATTATCATGAGCAATGGAGAAGCTTTTCACCAGAAAAAAAACACATTCGTGAGAGGTGGCAACACTGTCGTTCATTATCACCAACTCGGAACTTTTTCTCGTCTGTTGCTCTGCATTGATTCTTTCGCGTACTGGGAAGTAAAACGCATAACAGTCGAACGCGCGAACCAAAGCGAGCATCCACGGGGCCCTACCTACTTGCACAACAGCACGCCGCTGGGATTAATTCACTACCTTGGGCAACTGGATCTCTACGCACTTGTTGCGTCAGCACCCTCCTTGGAAGGGACTTCATCGTCAACGCCCAGCTTGGCAGCGAGCGTCGATTCCATGCGCTCGAGCTGCTTGGCCAGGTCGTTAATCTGCTTCGAGTGGCTGCTGATAGCGCTCACCATCTGTCCCTGCTGGTTGCGCAGTTGTTCCTGTGTGCTAGTAGTTTGGGACAGCAGCTGCATGAGCCGCATCTCCATCTCTTCCTGAGTAGGTTCAGCTCCAGCCGCGGGCGCTACTGCCTGAGCCTGAGCTGGTGCTTCTGCTGGAGCCGGCGCTGGTGGTGCGGGAGGCGCAGGTGCCGGGGCTTTGGGCTCTTCTCTGGGCTTAGGTGGCTGTGGCGCCGGACCCGACGGCTTGTGGGTCGGTGCAGGTGGAGCTCGTGACGAAGGTTTCGGGGACTTCTTCGGGGGAGGAATTGCCGGCGCAGCTGGTGCGCTCGGTGCCGGAGCGCGCGGTGTGCGCTGCTTGCCCTCTCCGCTCTCGCTCTTCGGTGTCCGTCGTCCGGACGAAGACGGTTTGTGCGGGACGTCCTCATCTCCAGTGTCGTTCTTAGCCAGAATCTCCTCAAACTTGCGCAGAAGCCCACGCACGACGGTCTGCAATTGAGAAATGACATCCATGCACGCAAACCTCGGGGTCACGTCGAACACTTCAATGGCTCCGATCGTGTGGCCGTTGGACAGCGTCAGCGGGATTCCTGCGTAGAACTGCGCCTGCAGCACATCTCTCCGCCACGGGTTGGCGGCGAAGCGGACGTCACGCGTCAAGTCACTGCACACAAGCGGAGAGCCATTTCGGCACGCGTGTGCAGCCAAACTCTTCTGTCGGTCAATCTTATCCAGTGAGCCCAGTCCAGTCTCAGCGCACGGGACGTACACGTGCTTGTCCAGCAGACCCACCAGGGCCATCGGGCTCGACGTGGCAATGGCAGCCATGTTACACAACTGCATGATCGTCTGCGAGGCCGAAGAGCCCGCCTTCAAGGCGCCGCGAATCGTCCGAACCGATCGGAGGCGCTCCTTCTCGTTGTCTAGATGCTTAGCAGCAATGTACTGGTTCTTGGCCGCCGGGTCAGCGAGTTCCAGGAAGAACGGGTAGGGAACCTCGAAGTATTCGTGCAGCGGGGCACAGGCCTCATTCATGCACCACGGACAGTCCTCCGTGACGGCCGGCGGGCCAGTGAACGAGCCATGACGTCCGCGGGCTCCAGCGGGCTCTCCGTTGCCGTTTCCACTCGTGGTACTAGATTTTCGTCGGACTGGGAGGTTCGAGGCACTGGCGGCGCGCTTGTCCATCGGAGCCTGAGAGTCCGCCATGTTGGGGTTGCCCACAGCCAGGTCGTCCTTGGACGCATTGGATCCGTTGCCCGCTCCAGACGAGTAACTGGCAAAGCTGAGTCGGTCGGTGGTAAAATCTCCGTCACTGCCACTCGGCTGCGATTCGGCCGTGCCCGAGGCGTTCGCTCCTCCGTTGGTGGAGAAGATGCGGTCGTAGAAATCGTCCTGGGAAGCGATGGAGCTGAGCTTGCAACTGACGCACATGCGCACCGTGATGGCGCCTTCAAAGGTGCTCTCCACCTTCCTAGAGATACTGCACGAGCTGCAGACCACGGCCGTACAGGTGCGGCAATAGTGTCGTCTACGCAGCGGATTGAAGCTCTTTCCGCAAACAGAGCACTTCTTACTGGCCTTGGATTCCGCAGCAGCATTGGCATTGTGCACGTGGCCTTGAGCCTGGTGCACGTGGCCTCCAGACACGATCGTAGTCGTGTTGGTGCCCGTAATGGAGCTGGTAGTAGTGAAGGTCATGGGCTTCCTGTCGCCTCTGGCGCTGTTGTCGTTGGCACGACTGCGATGCGTAGATGACGTGTGGCTGTGGCTGAGCGCCTCCATATCGGCGGCTGTAGGGGTCTGTGAAGGGATCCCTTGGGCCGAAGTGTTCGCGAACGAGTCGGCGCTGGAGCTGGCGGTGCTGCGAGTGGAGCTGAGCGCGTCCTTGTCGTCGCTGGCGGCGGCTTTCCCACTGAGGAACTTGGAGCTGCTGTTGGCGATGTTAAAGTCGAAGAGGTTACGACCCATGGAGCAGGAGCAGCAGCAGGCAAGCGGCTTTGGCTCTCGGTGGCGCAGGGAGCAGCGGCGTTCGGAGGCGGCTCGCGGCGGTGCGGAACGGAAGGGCGATGCTTGACTGAGGAAGGAGGGGGAGGCACTGCTCAAGCAAGAAAGAGAGAGGGGAGCGATTATGCGCCAATGAAAATGCGTTAAATCGTTTTAAGCCAATGAGAATGGAGATACTGTCCTGGTTATGGAAAGGTAGTCAGAGGGTCGTTTGGTCGTCGAGCCCTGATGGTAAAAAGCGGATAAGGTGACCAGACTCTGGTCTTCAGCTGCTTCGAGCCTTGACTCGATTCAAGTTTGAGGGCGGATGCCCGATGCCTCTGAAGGTGCAGCTGGAGCTGTTTCTTGTGAAGTTTTAAGGACGTGTGAGCTGGCGTCAGAAGACAAAGGATGTTCACTGCAGAGGTGTGTTCAATGCCAACGAGCGTAAGTTACGAGTGAGTGCCTGGAGAACAGTGTCCGTCCTGCCAGGAAGGAGCCGGAGCTCCAAGCCTGCCGTTGTTCCGCTCTCGAGCTAGCGACTGCACCACGCCTTGCCAAGAAGGGCCGACGAGCTGTGGCTCAAAGCGCAGCTCTGCGACCAGAGACCGCGCAACGGTCCAGACTGAGGCACCGCGCCAAGCTCCGACCCTCGCACTGCAACTCACAGAACAGGTAGCTGCTCAACTTGGTAAGCAGGTCGTTCGTGTGGTAAGCTTACATCGTACATGTACACTTCAGACGACATGTACTTGTAGTTTTCGGTGCCGCAGTCGTTGGGTCGAAATCATCCGCGCCAGTCTCCCGTGTCCGATGGTTCTTCTGCACTTTTGCGAGTGTGCATTACCCTTACGCGCTGCCTAAGTGTCCATTGCGCTGCAATTTGCAAGCCCTCTGCCCGCGGACGCAGAGCTTGCGCTAGGATTTGGCTCGAGAGCTCCGCCAACGGTTTGCTGGATCGGAGACAGCGCAGCGCGGCAAGCCTAGCAACGTGGCATTGAGCGCGTCACGTCACTTTTACCCAGATGTCGGACAATCGATGATCTGCGAACCTAAGCCGCACTTAACGGATGAAAGCAAACTTCAACGTAAACAACCAATCAGAACCCACGGAGCAATTTTAGCGCAACTATTGCCACGCATGACACTCCACTTTAGTCATGGCTGCTGTGTCTGCTCGAGGCGACGACGCCGACGAGCAGCAGCCTGAGCACACGAAAATGCCGCCGCGATACATGCGCCCCACGTTCGCGTCCATCCTGCCGGAGTACGCCAACTCCGAGGCTGACCAGATCCGCAAGGCTTTCGGGGCGGGGAGCTACACCAACATCCAGAAAATGCCCGCTCGACTGCGGAACAACGCCGTGAACCAGGCGCGCTTCGAGAAGATGAACGAGAACCGCCTCTCGCAGCCAAAGGCGGGAAAGAACGTCACGAAGGACGGACTCTTCAACAAATTCGAGTACACGCCGTCTCGCTTCAGTCTCGCGGGCGGACAGGCGCACATGGAGCGGCTCCGTTCCGAGGCAAAGCGTACCGAAATCAGCGGCCAAGACTTCGTGAGTGGCTGTGGTGCTGCGCGGCTCAAGCATGAGGACGCCTTCGGGGCGGCGAACTTCCGATACCCGCACATGCAAGAGCCGTACCCGGACGTTCAGGCGGAGAAGAAGCACAAGCGCTATCTCGAGGAGAAGAAGATCTTGCACGGTGCCTTCGTTCCCTGCGGTCAGCGGCCTCCAGTGGACGCTGTCACGCGGAAGTTGATCCCTCAGATTATTCAGGAAATGCACGAAGTCCTCGCTGTGGACTGGCAAGGTCTCGACTTCTCCATTTCTCCGTCTCAGGACGAGAACATCGTGGTGCGCTTCAACGAAGTCTCCATCGAGTGCGAAAACGGACTCGTCGCCTACATGAACGTGTTTTGCAAGACCAATCGAGTATCAAGCAAGTACGGGCTTCAGAAGGTGGCGGAAGACTGGAACGCCAAGCCTGGAGACGGCGGACTCTACTTCGCCTTTCGCCCGCCTTGGGTCAAGAATCGCTCCAAGGATCTCATTGTATTTGTCAACAATTCGGGCGCTTCAGCTACGCCTCGAGGTGGTCATTAGTTTTCAACCTTTTCAGATGCAAAACACTAGTTTCCATTACGAATTGGTCGATAACGTAGCACATATAGCTTAGCTTTACTTGGTAGTCCAGAGCTCGGCGCCTTCGTCGGCGTCCGAATCCCACATGAAGGCGTTGGAGCCCCACTTCGTTCCTTCGTGGGGCGGACAGCCGCCGTGGCGACTCATGTCATCGATGTCGCCCTCAGGCGTCTGAGTGTAGAACAGCGAGGCGTGAAGTCCGCGGGGCGGGACAGCTAAGCCCTTGGAGCACTCATCCATGCCGTCACGCACAATCTCCTCGTCGGAGAAGCGATCAAGCGCAAAAGGGAAGACTGTCTCGCCGCCGATCTTCGTCTGGTTGTTCAAGTACATGAACAGAGTCACGTACCGCTGTGGATGGAAGTGCTTCACGTACTTAGGCAGCTTGTAGCGCAACAGAGGACTTCGCACACGGGCCTCCCATGACCGGATGATCAGCTCAGCGAAGTGCGGGAACGTCTTGAGCACTTGGAATAGCACGAGGTTGCGGCCGCGGTTCTCCGTGAGCCAGTTGAACCATTCCTCGTTCGTCATTTGAGTAATGAAGTCGTCGCTGTAGTCCTCATAAACAAACTCCAGCAAGCGCTCCTGGAACTCCACTGTGTACTGCGGGTAAAGATCGCCACTGGGGCGAGCAATAGGCGGGCAGTCGTCACCCAGGTAGCTCACACGTTCCTTCGCCCAACGCACCCAGTTGTAGTAGTGAGACTGGCCATTCACCTGAGGCTTCGGGAAAGTGTAGCGGAGCTCTCCACGACCCAATTTCTCTTCCCAGGCTTGGACGATACGGGGCAGGTATGACGGACGTCTCTTATTGCCCATAAGATCCTTGACGAGGTCCACCGCATCCTTTTCGATGTTGATACGAATCCACCGCTCATACTCTTCGTCGAAGAGTGCCTTGAACATGTTTGTCGCTACCATCTTGTCGTAAAATACTTGAAGAAGAGCATTCGGGAACGTCTGCTGATCGTCCGAGTTAGGGAAAAGAGCACCACCCTCGCGGAACTCCTCGGGCAGCTTGCTCTCGTCCAGGCTACGGAGCTTCTCTGCGGCCCACTTGGTCCACTCAACGTAGTCCTCGTAGTAGAAGGCATTTGCATCCTTTGGCAGGAATTCGCGCGAGTGGAACGTATCGAAGTGTTGGCGGTAGAACTCGCCGGCGTTGTACTGTAACAGCTGCAGACGCTCTGCGAACGTAGGACTGGGCAGTCGAGCCACACGAGCAGCACGCACACGGAAATCGCGGGTGAAGAGGCCGTCCTCGAGGAATGCCGTGTGGCTCGTACGCGACTTGGACGTGATCTTGGACGAGTTACTGCCGTCCACCTTCGAGCGCGACAAGCCAGGCATTCCGAGCTCCATGATCTTCTCAGACTCGTTCTGCGTCAGGAAGTACTGCACGTCAAACACCTTGGGGCTCATGGCCACAGTCGTCAGCACCACACCGTCCTCCAGCACATACTGGTGACCCTTTTCAATGCCAGGCCACTGCCACAACTGGAAGTCCAGCAGGACGTGAACGATGTTCTTGGCTTCTGCAAGATCCTCGGCACTGCGAATAGCGAAGCCCATCTGGTTATACAGACGTACGCCGTTCTCCATGACGTCCTGGTCGGCTCCAAGCCACACCGCCGCCAGTTCAGCTGCCTTGCCGATGCAGTTAAAGTCTCCGTTCCAAGACACGTACACACCGTCATTGCGTCCGTTGAGCATAAAGAACACGCGGTCATTCTCCATAGGCTTCTCCAACCTTAACGGGTCCTGCACAGGGAGCAGCTTCCCGTCGAACAACGGACTCGCCGAGTATGTGTCGTCGCTGCAGCTGAGGTCGCTCACGAGGTGACGCACTTCCATGGCGATGAGCTTTTCGTCGTCGTACTTGTACAGCAGCTCTTGCTCCTCCTCTGGAGCAGCAGTAGAAGGGTCCATGAACTCATTGAACTGCGCAGTGAGGCGGTCCGAGACCTTGGTGACCAGCTCCTCCACGGTTTCAGCCTGTAGCTCCCTCTGGGCAAATTTTCCCCATCCCACCGCCGCCGCCACGACCAGCAGAGGCGTCAGCAGCGACAGCGAAGAGGAAGAAGCTTTGGACGACGTCTCAGGCTTCATCGGTGCGGCGTCTGCACTGGATTTCGCCGCGTTGGCTACGGGCTCAGCTGTCGCGGATTTCTTGGCCATAACTCGACTGCTGGAGGGAGTTAGAAGTCCGCGCTTGGCTCTGGAGAGACTGCAGTCAACGGAGCAAATGTAGGAATGAACGGCGCCCAGGAGCGTGCCGTCAGGAGCACGCCGCGAGCTGTAGAGGGCGGGGCGGCGACGCCATCGCGCGTTTCCATGTAGACGAATGTCAAATGCGGATCTGCTCGAAAGAGATTGGCTGAAAAGCGGCGATTTGGAGGATACAGCCAGCACCGGCGGCATTTGCTGTGGACATGGCGTTCGTCGTGCAAGCAATTCAATTGCCAGTCAGATTTTTGCTGCTACTTCGAAGTACTTAGCACCATAGGAAGTCACACGGCGGAAGCGCGCTAGGTTCACCTCTGTCTGCAGGATTCACCGCGTTGACAATCGGCCTTCGATGGAGCGAAGATACCTTTTTTCAATTGTAGCTGCCACTACATGCACTCTGGAAGGTTGACAGTGTCAATTTTTTATGTGGAGGATCACAGCAAACCAGGCGAGCAAACGTGTTTGTGTTGAGCTCTATCCTCTGACCAGCAACGGTACAACGGCTGGTGTTGAAGTGACCTTGATGTTGCGTCTCGGGGTGCATGCATGACCATCATTGACTGCCTTCGCATTCACATGCCAAGATTTCACGTTGCTGAAGTTCGCATATCATGCTACTTCGAAGTAGAACGACAGCTAGCGAAAGTGAAGGAAATGCAATGAACTCTAGGATGAGGATGAAATGTGGGAGACTCAAGACCAGGGAAACTTTACGTACATTTGTCATTGGTTGTCTGCAATTTGCAGTTCTCGTTTAGGCCTTTGACTACTTGGTTGTCCACAGATCCGCAGCCTCATCCGCGTCGGAATCCCACATGAAGGAATTCGAGCCCCATTTCGTGCCCTCGTGCGGTGGGCAACCACCATGGCGACTGAGCAGATCCACGTCGCCCTCCGGCGTTTGAACGTAGAAAAGAGAAGCGTGCAATCCCAGTGGAGGCACCGCCAAGCCTGAAGAGCACTCGTCCATGCCGTCTCGGACAATATTTTCGTCCGAATACCGATCCAACGAGTAAGGAAAGACCGTCTCACCTCCAATCTTGGTTTGGTTGTTCAGGTACAGGAACAACGTAACGTAGCGTTGCGGATGGAAGTGTTTGATGTAAGCAGGCAGTTTGTAGCGTAGTTGGTCAGGCGCACGTACGCGGCTTTCCCAAGTCTTGATGGCCAGCTCTGCAAACTGAGGGAACGCCTTGAGCACTTTGAATAGGATGTGATTCTCACCACGGTGTTCCACCATGAACTTGTACCATTCATCATTGGTGATACGTGTGATCATCCCCCGCGTATGATCGTCCAGAATAAGTCCAAGTAGTGCTTCTTGGAAGTCAACCGTGAACATCGGGTACAGATCTCCAGGCGGGCGAGCGATGAGAGGAACTTCATCACCCAAATACGCGATGCGCTCTTTAGCCCAACGCACCCAAGCGAAAAAGTGTGAGACCGAGTTCATCTCAGGCTTCGGAAAGGTGTAATGCAACTCCGGTAAGCCCAAGGCTTCCTCCCACGCCTTAACTAGGAGAGGCAGGTACTCTGGCTTCTTGTCGTCCGCGAGAAGACTATCCATAACTCCCACTGCATTGTTGTTCACATTTACATCCAGCCAGGTGAGCCACTCTTCATCTGACAAGGCCTTGATCACGTTCGTGGCATTAGCCTTAACGTAAAAGAGTTTCGCCAGCGCATTTGGGAAGCGCAGGTTGTCTTCTTCGTTCGGGAACAGGGGGCCACCTTCACGGAAGTCTTGAGGGATTTCACGTTGCGTACTCAAGTCACGGAGTTTATTGGCAGCCCAGCTGGCCCATTCCTTGTAGGCCTCCATCCCAAACTTGTGCTCGGCTCCCTTCGGAAGGAACTGGCGCGAAGCGAAAGTGTCCAAGTGTTTGCGGTAGAACTCACCAGCATTGTACCGCACTAGTTGCAGTCTCTCAGCAAAAGAAGGGCTTGAAAGCCGAGCCACGCGAGCAGAACGTGCTCGAAACTCCCTCGTGAAGAAGTTGTCAGGAAGGAAAGCGGTGTGGCTCGTACGGGCCTTCGACACTACTGTTGATGAGTTGCTGCTGTCCACCTTGGACCGATCAAGAGACGGCGAACCCAATTCAATAATCTTGTCAGCTTCTTCTTGAGTCAGGAAATACTCGACGTCGAATACTTTCGGACTCAAACCCACCATCGTCAACGTCACGCCGTCCTCCAACACGTACTTGTAACCCTTCTTGATACCTGGCCACTGCCACAACTGGAAGTCCAGCAACACGTGGACAATGTTCTTGGACTCGCGCAACTCCTTCGCATTACGGATAGGCCAACCCATCTGGTTGTACAGACGCACGCCGTTCACCATCACGTCGCGGTCGGCTCCAAGCCACGCCGCAGCCACTTCGGCCGCCTGACCCGTGCACTCGAACTGACCGTTCCAGGACACGTAGACGCCGTCATTGGCGCCGTTGAGCATGAAGAAGACCTGATCGTCGGCCATGGGCTGCTCCGCCTCCATAGGCTCCGTGACGTGGAAGGTCTTGCCGTCGAACAGTGGGGTGGCGGTGTAGCTGGAGTCGTTGCATTTGAGTTCACTCACGAGGTGGCGCACCTGCATGGATACCATATCCGTCTCGTATTTATCCGGTAACAACTTATAATAATCGAGCGCACTGGGAGGCACCAGAGACAGCAGCCCAGTGCGTTGCAGCACGTTCAGAGCCACATCATTCAATTCTTCGCCCTGTTGGATAAGCCACCCGCCCAAAACTGTAAGCGCCACCACCACTACAGGTAGAAGCTTCAACGGGATGGAGCTAGATCCACGCTTGTTGGCTGGAGGCTGGGGCGCTGGTGCTTTGGCGTCGCTCTTATCCTTCGCCATTTTATTGGAGACTCGAAGCCTTTGACAGTTCAGAAACAAGCCAGTATTGACAATACCCGTAGACAATACATGTATTTACAATACTTCGGCTAGCTCTTCAGTTGTAAAAACCCGGCTGATACTGTAGATTTAATGTAGCCACTTGGGTTAATGAAGAGACATGTGTTTGTAGGTTGAGCTACAAAAGACCCAATAAATATTTTGCAGTGATTTTTGTATTGCGAAACTACTTTTGGGCATCGTCATAATTGTGTAGAGAACTCATAATTAAATCAGACAGTAGACATGTGTAGATATTTACCTAGACTGGTTGCCAATCAGCTAACGAGGCTGTTCGGAAGACATCATAGGTACACTACGGGAGCAGTGAAAGTGCCGCAGCATACTCCAGCACGCAAAAGTACAATGCGCGCACATCGAGAGGCCGGTGGTTGTCTCCGTCCTGCAGAGTTTCTTCTCGGCCATTCTGCACGTCTTGATTCCAGCGGATATCGAAAACTGTAACGAGCGTTCGCACCCAGCGTCGCGCGGCATCAAGCCTGTGTGCGTACTGATGGAATAGCCGGAAGAGTTGGTCGCGTTAACATGTCTTCGTTCAAAGACATATCATAGCTACATCCTGAAATCAGTCCAACGTTACATGATCACTACTTCGTGGTCCACAGATCGGCACCTTCCTCGGAGTCCGAATCCCACATGAACGAGTTGGCGCCCCACTTGACTCCCTCGTGAGGCGGGCAACCGCCGTGACGACTCATGACGTCGGTGATACCTTCTGGGGTCTGGACGTAGAAGAGAGAGGCGTGGAGGCCCAGCGGCGGCACGCCTAGGCCTGTCGAACACTCATTCATGCCGTCACGCACGATCTTCTCGTCCGAGTATCTGTCGAGAGAGAACGGGAACACAGTCTCGCCACCAATCTTGGTCTGGTTGTTCAAATACAAGAACAGCGTCACATACCGCTGTGGATGGAAGTGCTGAACATACTCCGGCAGCTTGTAGCGCAGCTCCGGCACATTACCGACACGCGCCTCCCACGTACGGATCGCTAACTCAGCGAACTGAGGCCACACCTGCATAACCTGGAAGAGGACGTGGTTGCGACCGCGGTTGAGGACCATCCAATCGTACCATTCCGGGTTGGTCATGCGAATGACGAAGCCCTTAGTGTAGTCATCAAGGATGAATCCCACCAGCATCTCCTGGAATGCCACCGTGAATCTGGGGTAAAGCTCTCCATCCGGACGGGCTGAAGCAGGCACCTTGTCTCCAAGGTAGCTCACGCGCTCCTTGGCCCAACGAATCCATTGGAAGAAGTGCGAAACGGAGTTCGTGTCAGGCTTCGGGAACGTGTAGCGCAGCTCGCCCAGGCCCAGCTTCTCCTCCCAGGTCTGAATAATGCGAGGCAAGTACGACGGACGCCTCTTCTCCTCCATCAGGTCCTTCATCAGGTTGTCGGCTCCATTATCCAAGTTCGTGCGGATCCACGTATCGTATTCGGTATCGAACAGCGCCTCGAACTTGTTGGTCGTCTTCATATAGTCGTAGAACACTTCAAGTAGAGCACTGGGGAAGATCTTAGGGTCTTCAGCATTCGGAAACAGCGGGCCACCCTCGCGGAACTCCTCGGGTACCTTGCTCTGATCAAGACCGCGAAGCTCTTCGGCGGCCCACTTGGTCCACTCCACGTAGTCTTCGTACTCAAACGAGTCCGCCCCCTTCGGCAAAAATTCACGGGAGTGGAAAGTGTCGAAGTGCTGGCGGTAGAACTCGCCAGCAGCATATCGCACAAGCTGCATGCGCTCCACAAAAGACGGACTCGGAAGGCGTGCAACACGAGCCGAGCGCTTCTGAAAATCTCGAGTAAACAGACTGTCCGGTAAGAAAGACGTGTGGCTCGTGCGTGACTTAGTCACCACCTTGGACGAGTTGCTGCCATCAACCTTCGATCGGTCCAGCTTGGGTGATCCGATCTCAATGACCTTATCTGCCTCCTCCTGAGTAATGAAGTACTCAACATCAAGCACCTTGGGGCTCATACCCACCGTCGTCAACGTCACGCCGTCCTCCAACACGTACTTGTAACCCTTCTTGATACCTGGCCACTGCCACAACTGGAAGTCCAGCAACACGTGGACAATGTTCTTGGACTCGCGCAACTCCTTCGCATTACGGATAGGCCAACCCATCTGGTTGTACAGACGCACGCCGTTCACCATCACGTCGCGGTCGGCTCCAAGCCACGCCGCAGCCACTTCGGCCGCCTGACCCATGCACTCGAACTGACCGTTCCAGGACACGTAGACGCCGTCATTGGCGCCGTTGAGCATGAAGAAGACCTGATCGTCGGCCATGGGCTGCTCCGCCTCCATAGGCTCCGTGACGTGGAAGGTCTTGCCGTCGAACAGTGGGGTGGCGGTGTAGCTGGAGTCGTTGCATTTGAGTTCACTCACGAGGTGGCGCACCTGCATGGATACCATATCCGTTTCGTACTTGTACGGGATGTTCGTGGTATTCGAGTCCACGAGTCCAGACTTGGCTCCGAAGCTGGTGGACACCTGCTGCACGAGACTTTGCAGACCATCAGCGTTCAGCGGGACATCCGCGTACTTGGCGGCACCCACAGCTAACGCTACGACCGCGGCCGAGAGGATGGGCAGCACACTGAAGCTCCTCTTAACAGCGGGCTTCTTGGGGCTTGAGGGCTTGTCACCGCTCGGCGCGGGCTTCTTGTCGTTCTCCTTGGCCATCTCTCTGCTTGGTAGACGGCCGAAACTGGACTGTAGCTGGCGAAGTTTTGTTGAGACTGACGTACTTCTACTGCATAATGTTTAATTGGTCATAAATCTGCGCAAAATTGTTTGATTGGCTGCAGGCATCTGTTAAACCTGACAAAAGTGGGACAATCCATACCGAAGGTACGACCAATAGTGGACACGAATGAAACGATATGAAAAGATTGCCTCATAACGTAAAGTGCCATTGAAGTCGTGCCTGCGAGATCAACGCTTGATCTGTTCCAGGAGCCCCTGGCGAATGAGCTGCTCCACGTCCACGCGGCGCAGGAAGTGCTGGGAGTGGGCCTCTAAGTTCACTAGACCGCTCTCGGTCATGACCTCGCCACAGTCGCGCAGCACGCGCACCTCCACGTACAAGTCCTTGGGCGGCTTCAGATCCTGCGTAATTCAGTGCAATACGCAAGGTCAGCACGCTACAGCAGCAGCAGCAATACACAAGTCAATAACAATGTGGTACCGCAGAGAGGTCGAGCTCGAAGTCGGCCATGTAGTCCGTCAGTAGCTGGTCGTACTGGTTGAAAAACTGCACCTCGCGCTGGCACAAACTACAACAACGACATAGTTGATCAGTGCACTATTATGCATTACAAAGTAGAGCATGTACTATGCTAATGCACTCCACAAAACCTACTTGTGACCCAGTGAGGCAGGGATAATGGTGCCCGTTTCCCATCGCAGCGCCTTGATCTTCTCCAACCGGTGGTGACTGCGACGCAGAGCAAAGGTATTAGCAACTTTATCACTTTTGCATCTACTTCGAATGGTTAGCTGCAGGGGGTACCTACATATAGGCGACGAGGCAGCGCTTGTTCCTCAGCAGACACTGGTGAGTCACGACAAGGCTGCACTGCACCGAATTCTGCTCCTCTAAATCCTCCAAGTTCTCCTCAAAAATACTGGACAATGACATCAAACCACAGTATACGTTAGTTCCTTCCAATTATTCCCAATAATCCACCAGGTGCACCGTACTTCATCTTCCGAGCGAGCTCTTCATGCAAAAGTCCCGACTCCTCCACCACCTGCCGCACCAGATCTTCCTGCAGTTACCAAGCATTCCCTGTCGTCAAAATCCGATAAACTACCTCGACACTCACTTCCTCCATGTATCTTCCCACTCACATTGTACGGTGGTAACCAGTCGCTGCGCTGCAGCTCGCGCAGTAGCTCCTTGCCCTTCGCGTTCAACGCCATTTTTTTTGGTTAAACGCTCCCGCCAAAAGTATCAGAAACCCCGCAAAACTAATAACCTATTTGATAACTGCTAACTATCCGTTATAACTGGTCGATTTTCGAAAACCCGAAACTAAGAAGCAACTTTCGTGTAAAAACATAAATCCGAAAATAAGAAGCAGGTTGAAGAGACGCGATTCCGCATTATGAACAACGGCGCTGCTGTCTATGAGATTCCGGCCGAATACCGCTCATCGTTCTCGCCTGCGCAGGCAGAAGAGCTGGCTGCGCAGTTCCGTCTGAGCGATGCTGACGGCAGTGGCTCTATCGACGAGAAGGAGTTTCGCGCGCTGTTAAAGCGCATGGGGATGCAGATTAGCGCTGTCGAGGCCGACGCGCTCGTGTCCAGCATCGACGTTAATGGAGACGGACTGCTGGACTTCAATGAACTCGTGCAGATGATCGTTAGGCTCCAGAAGGGAGACGCGAAGCTTGCAGCACTCCGGTCGTTTATGGAGGCGCTGGACACGACGCCCGTGGCGCTACTGGAGCGCGAGGCCTCTAAATTCGGAGTGCAGATTGTGTATCAGCTATTAGAGAACGAAGACGAGGACGAAGCTCAGTCCGAGCTCTTCGAGATGCAGTTGGAGCTACTGGGCAAAGTTTGCGGCCCCACGGGTCGAGAGACTGTTAAAACATCGGGTAAAACCACGCGAGAAGCCAAGTTTAAAGCTGCTGAAGCTGCACTGGTAAAGATTAAGAAACTCCAGCCTGGACTTGCAGTGGAGCCTGGGGAGTTGCCGATACAGTGGGAGAAGTGGCTGTTTGAAAACATTGAGAGGGGGGCGAGTGTGAAGAAACTCATGCACACATTGGAGCAGAAAGGTTTCTTTTTGACGAGCAATGTGGCGCTGATGCAGAGGATTTCGACGAGAGCGTCGTCGTACCGACTGAGGACCAAGGTACGACTGACTTCTATGTTTAACGAGGACAGCCTTGAGCTGACACATCCTGGTTGCTGCAGCGCAATGCACCAAACGATATCTATGGCGCAGGAGTCGACGCTTCTTCGAGTTCTGACAACAATGAGACCTCTCGCTCGAGCTCCCCAGTGAAGTCGTCACGTACAGCACGCAGTATTGCGGCAGTGGAGAAGATGCCGTCACCTGCAGTGCAAGTACTGCACCCGCAATGGGCTCATTGGTGCCAGCGGGAGCTTACTCGAGGCATTGACGGTAATGTTGTGTTGAGTGAGCTCGTGTCACAAGGCTTTCTACCCGATAGAAGCCCGCTATTTACGCAGCGCCTACTTCACGTCGTGAAAAACCGCGACGACCGCTGTAGCAACGGGGCAGAATCGCCTCGAACAGCAGCATGGAAACCATTTTCGTTCTTACGAGTTTTGGAAGAGGGGAATTTGCAGGAGGTGGAGTTCTTTGTGTTTGGTGGTCAGGATGTGAATACTCTCCAGCTGGATCCGAACACGAAATTGATGCAATCGCCTCTGCATATCGCTAGCAAGCACGGCTATCATTCTGTCGCTAAGCTTTTACTAGAGCGTGGAGCTCAAGTGGATCAGCTGGATTCGTTTCGGCGCACGCCATTGATGATCGCTGCAAAATATGGTCATAGTGAAATAACTACGTTAATGCTCGAGCACGGAGCCAACATATTTCAGCTGGACAACTTGAAGAACTCAGGTCTGCACTTGGCTGCATTCAGCGGAAGCTCCACTATCGTATCACAGTTGCTACGTGCGTACGATAACTCCTGGCGATTGTTTGTAACTAATCTACCGCACCGGCGGGGTGAGTGCTACGAACGTTTACTGCAAAAGACGTACGAAACTATCATGAAGACCAAGTTACGCGACAATGAACGTCGCCGCTATCACTTCACATGGCTGTTTGAATCCGTGCAATGGCTCCATACTGAACTATTCTGTTACGGAGGTGACAGCACGAGAATCTGCAAGATGCCAGCCCCACGAAAAGATTTCATGGACTTCTTGATTTTGCGCTACCACAAGAAGCTTCCGAAGCGTGGCATTCATGACGAGCTTGCGATGGTTGGCGGCGATGAGAGTGGGGAAGACGAAGAAGGCACCGACGATGAACGAGCAAGACGTCACAAAGAAGGCGATCCGGCAGATTGGCTTTCGCTGGCTGAAATGAGCTTCTTCTTGGATACGTATCTGCGAGATATGTACAAGCACCTGTCAAATCTACAAGGCCGTACAGCATTGCATGTGGCATGTGACGAGAATCTAGTCTGCACACACGAACGCGTTATTCATTGCCTAGCAGAAAAGAATGGCTGCAGTCCTTTTCTGCTGGATCATAGTGGTAAAACCCCGTTGGAACTTCTGCTCGCTTGTCGAGGTCGGCCAGGTAGCCCAAAGGGTGACATCAACTTTGAAAACAGAGTCATACATCAGCGATTAGAACGGGTACGTGAGAAGGAAATCCGTTTTGAAGAAGAACGTGTTGCCCATCGACGCAAGATTTGGCAAGACGAGGTTGAGCGATTGGCACGGGATTTCAACGAACTGGACACTTTGAATCGCATGCGGAAACTCGTTAAGGAGAATGACGGCCAACCGGTAGCTCGTTGTACAGGTTGGAATGTCTACGAAGAACCTCTGAGTCACAATCGCCTGTTTGAAAACACACGAAGTGGCTTCATCCAGCGTCAAGTGCCAACTCAAATGGTAGAAGAAGGTCACACGCATCTTGGCTGGAAAGAAAAGATGGATATGAACGCTCGCTTCGTAGAACGTCACCGGCTGCAACCTGAGTGGGAACTTCACCGTGTCAATGGAACCGACGTGTACTTCTTTTTCAACCACGATACGGAGCAGTGCCAATGGATATCGCCGGAGGGTTTGCCGATTCGAGAATGGCGAACAAAACGCTTTTTTGAAGATGCAGAACAGTTTGAAGATGAGCCAGATCAAGCGAGTCTTGTAATTCAGTTTTCAGGGATGGCATCGGCAGCGATTGTGGATAATGCCGTGAAAGGCCGGACACTGGGCAAATGGCGTGAATGCCAAGGGTTTAGAGGCGTCACATTTTACCTGCATGCTCTTGATCAGCAAATTCTCGTGGAGAAACCCGATGATGTACTCATACATGAGAGCTATCGATACGCTCATACCCTTATTTTCGAGCGTAGCGAAGAGATCGAAACGCATGATCGGGGCTGGCATCGCTATTATGATCCGCAGACGTCTCACACCTTCTACTACAATGAGCTCTCTGGAGACTGTGTGCATGACACTTACGCGACACAGACATTTCTACAGGAAATACACCGCCCAAAGCGCCGAGCTCGATTTGCTCTTACAACGGAGGAACTGCGGCGCCGTAACGAGGAGCAAGAGTGGAAGTCTGCATTGCAACGAGCACGCAGACATGAAGAACATCTTAAAGCTACAGAAGAGGAAAACACTACGGCCACTGAGCAGCAAAAGCGTGCGCAAGAGGAGCTGAACACTGCGCTGCGTCAGTTAGAAAGCAGCGTCACGGGTGAACATTTGACGATTGATGGTGATGAAAATCATGAGGAAGTCGAGGGGACCGGCAATAATCTCAAGAGAAAGAAGAAAACGAAGGGACGAAAGAACCAGAAAGGGAGAAGTCTCGCATACATCGACGCTCGATTCCGCCGAGAGCGTGACGTTTTTCTCAAGGCTAGAGAAAACCATCTCCTAACTTCGATTGACCCGGCTCGAACAGACCCAAGACGCGAAATTGAACGTGGTGAAGAGCTGGAGTGCAAGCTAAACGAGGAAGAGCTGGAAAACTCGCGATTGGAGGACACAGATGACAAGCTCGCAATTCGAGAGCGTCGTCGTGTCAGCCGAATTTTGACACGGACCGAAGAACGATTCCGCTTGGGCCGAGATCTTTGCCGATGGGGCTGTGAACAATGGTTTCCACGGGAGTTTAGTCTCGAAGAGCACGAGAGGGTAGAATGTCCAAGGAGACTCATGGTATGCCGACTGGGTTGTACAGTGGTGATGGAGCGACGGCAATGGTGCGAGGTGATTTATGACCACGAGTCGGAGAACGAGGAGCAATGCTCATGCCGCATCGTGTACTGCTCACGAGACTGTGGTGTGTGGTTACCGCATTTTGATCTAGCGGTGCATATGAGAGATCTGTGTGTCAGGAGACCAGTCGGAGATCTGCATTGTCGACTAGGCTGTGGAGAAGTCTATCAAGGAGGTGCACACGAACTATTGACACTGGAACAAACCCGTCTTGCCCATGAACAAGACGATTGCGAGCTACGCAAAGTCAAGTGTACGTGGCCAAAATGCAACGCCGCAATTTTGGCGAAAGAAAGGAACGCGCACCGCCGTGTTCACTTGTTATCGTCTGGAATTCTGAGTTTCGTGACAGCCGAGGTGCATGAATATAAAGTCCCGCGCGATGTGAAGCTACTAAAGTTCCAGGCGTGGGGCGCTGGCGGGGGTAGCGGACTCCTACGTGGTCAAACGGTGGGTCACGGCGGTGGTGGCGCGTTTGTTGAGGGGATCTGTCCGGTGTTTCCAGGTGAGACGCTGTATTTCTCTATTGGGTCAGGAGGCAGTGGCGGCAAGTTTGCTCGCATGGCTGAGATCCCAGACGAAGCGAAGGGTGATACCGAGGCTGAGAAGAAAGTTAAAAGAGTGCCTGGCGGGGTTCTTATTACCACCCAAGTGTCTACAGCGAGTGGAGGGTGTCCTGGTGGCGGACACGGACACAGTGGCAACAAGGAATCTGCATGCGGTGGAGGTGGAGGCTTCACGAGTATTTACCGGCAGGGTGCGTTCGGAATTGAATATATATTGATCGCCGCTGGTGGTGGTGGAGGAGGAACGTGTCGAAATGGTGGTGGGGGAGGCGTTTGCAAGGCCCAAAAAGCAAAAGATGGTGACGAGATTCGATGTGGGCGTCCCGGAGGAGATGTTTCAGGCGGATTAGCTGGGGCGTGTGACGAATACAACCCGATATGCAAGTTTATTGGTACGGATGGAGTTTCGATGCAGGGTGGGAATGGAGCCGAATTTGGAGGAGGCGGTGGCGGTGGTCATTTCGGTGGTGGCGGCGGTGGCTTTTCGCCCGGAATTGTTGGGGGAGGGGGAGGGGGGTCAAGCTATGCAAATGCTGCACTTTTGAATACCAAGAGTGTGCACGTCGAGGGTGGTGGGGTTATTAAACCCGGTGGCATGAGTGACAATCCACCACAGAGTGTTAAAGGAGCCTACTGGGACCTGGTGGATGGCGTTGCTGGCGAAGGAGGCACCGGATCAACTCGAGCGACTGCGCGAGGTAATCATGGAGGCGTACGGATTGCAAGATCTGGGTTCTTTGATGACATGAAGTTTCATCGCTAGCAGGTCTCACTTCTAAACGTTGATTATGATATCGTCTACGCCTGCTTCCAAGGAGGTCACTGCCGTTACTTCGAGTGAATCGGACTCGTGGTGGAAGATGCTCTTGAGCACGGAATGAGAGGCTACCGGAGGACGCGAACTACTAGCTGCTTCGGATACAGACGCGACTGTTGCAGAGGTGCTAGCAGGTGAGGACGGGCACGGCGATGCCACACCATCCGAATCTGGAACTGGATTACTCTCTGTAGTTTGGTCAATCTTCAAAGAATTTGACGGAGCTTCGGCAGTAACTTCGGCTGAATTTCCAGCGACTGATCCAGAAGACTGACGACTCTTCTTGATACTGCGACGCAGTGTATCTGCAGCAACGGCCGCCATAACACTCGTCTGTTCACATAAGTGTCAAGTATACTCAAAGCCAAGCTATGGATGGACATGATCGAGGCTTACCCGAAATTTGCGACGCATGAGATGGCGATACTGTTCGAGATTGTCGGTGTCTGCTGTTGAGACAGCCAACGATTGGCGTGACGGGCGTTGTGACTTGAACCATTCGTGATCGAGTGCTCCAGCTGCTGTGATACGAGTTTCAGGTGAAACTTGAAGCAGCGCCGCGATCAAATCTTTGGCCTCACTAGATATGGGGTCCCATCGAGGCCCAGCCATTGAGAATTGCCCCGATTGGATGTTGCTAACCATTTGATCTCGGGTTTGACGACCATCAGCATCGAATGGATGCACTCCGCTGAGCAGCACATAAAGAACGATGCCTACACTCCACACATCACTCTCAACACCAACACCGGAGCTTCGTGCTGGCTTAGGAGGGGAAGCCTCCGCACTATCTGTCGATACTGGAGCATCGGACGCTGCTACCTTGAAGACCTCAGGCGCGCAGTAGGCCCAAGTCATTCGGCCATTAGACAGCAAACTGCTCTCTTCAACAAGTGCTGCAAGACCGAAATCTGCCAATTTGATGCTTGCGAGCTTTGGGCTCGCTGAGGTCAACAACAAGTTTTCCGGTTTAACGTCGCTGTGTGCGATTCCAAGCTCGTGAAGGAAGCGCAACGCTTCAAGGAGGTCGGCAATAAAGCGCCGAGCGTCCCATTCCGAGTACGCACCTTCGTCAATTAGCGCCTGGAAGAGTTCTCCACCCTCAGCAAGTTCCATGACGATGTAGACGAATTCAGAAGTCTCAATCACGTCGTGCAGTGCCACAACGTTGGGGTGAGAGGCACAGCGACGCAAAAGCGCCACCTCCCGCTCCCACTGGACAGGGTCGTCGTCAATCAGCCTCTGCTGTGCTTTGTCCAGGCGCTTAATAGCTACCAGCCCACCACTCGCACGCTCACGTGCACGAAATACCCGCGAGCATGAACCTTCACCAAGAACCACCTCAGGAGAATCAACCTCGTAGTTGTCGGCCAAAGAGGGCCAGCGACGACTCGCACAAACTCCCATCACTGACCAAGGACAGGCAGTTGACAAACGAGCGTGAAAAGTCTTATCGAGAGCAGAAACCTTAGCACAAAAGCAAGGTCTTATAAATAATGCCAGCATGGACAAGAATATCTGGGCCAATGTTCACTCTAGTTAAAGCAAAGTTGCCTTTTTTGCTGCTGTTTACTAGCTTGAGTTGCGTAACTTAAGTTGCATTAAATGCCAGCAACATCCACCTGCAACATAACGATTACGTTGCTCGAAGGGGGAGTGGCTATCGTCCGCACATTTTCGACCAGCGCCCTGGCACTTCCGCAGCCAAGCCACAGACAAAGAGAGAGACCTCCCTGACCATGCTCGGCCGTATCGCTCTTCGTAAGGCGGCGCTCAGCTCGTCCAAGCTGTCGTCGGCCAAGGTGCTGCGCCCCATGGGAATCCACACCACGGGCGTCGTGCGCAAGGACGAGGACGCCACGGAGATCCCCGTGCCCACGCAGGGCCTGCTGGAGCAGGCTGGCCTGACGGACTGGAAGATCTCGGCCCCGATCATCGGCGCCCTGGCCATCCCCGCCATTTCCAACCACGTACGACCTAGTAGCGCTATCAGATCGAGAAAAGAACGCAGCGAACTGACCTGTTTGTCCGTGACGATGTGCAGTTCTACGTGCTGAACGAGGAGTCGCAGCTGGCTTGCTGCTTCCTGCTCTTCTGCTCGGCCAGCTACAAGTTCGGCGGCGAGATGATCGCCTCGTACTTCGACGAGCGTGCTGCTGCCATCCTGGGGTGAGAAATTGGAGGAGATATGGACATTTTTTCAGCGAAACAGCAGCTAATTTTTTTTTTTTGTTAAATAGTGAGCACAACGCCGTGGAGGACGCCAACCTGAACCTGGCGAAGGAGACCCTGGAGACGCACAAGGCGATGCTGAACATTCACGAGGACATTGCCGCGGTGGCTGAGGCTCACAAGGAGGCTGTCGCTCTGCTGTGCGAGGTGCAGGCCTACAAGCTGCGCCACAAGACGCGCGACACGTTCGTGAAGAACCTCGAGTCCATCCGTGACATCGAGTCCAGCTACAACCTGGAGTTGCAGAAGAGCATGGTCGCCAGCGCCACCACCAAGGTGCGTGCCGTCGTCCAGAAGGGCGACAAGAAGCTCAAGGACGCTGCCTTTAAGCACGCCGTGGACATTCTGGGCAACGTCGACGTGGACGAAAGCAAGGAAGACGACGTGGCTGCTCTCTTCACGAAGGAGCTGCGTGCTTTCGCCTCGGACCTTGAGGCCAAGCAGGGCCAGGTGGTCAAGCTCTCGGCGGAGGAGCAGAGCGAGCTGCAGGCCGACCTGGACGCTTACATGAAGCGTTTCGGCCTGGAGGACGCCGACTTCAAGGCCCCCAAGGAGGTCAAGCTCGAGCTCATGTAAACTGCTGCTGTTGTCGTCATCTGAGCTGTACGTTACGTGCAGAACAGTGTCAAATGCGTGCAAGTTAGCAAGAGCCAACCCACACGGGCAAGGGATGCTGAAGCCTGGCCTGGCAGTTTAAAAATGAATGGACATTCCATCTACTTGAGAGAATAAGCAGACTGGAAGTCCCATACGTGTTTGCCAATTTTGTGGCAAGAAAACTTCTTGTGCTAGGGAAAATATGACAGTATCATATCTCAGAACGTCAATTCTTTTCGTCGCGGGCTATACTGAAGGATATACGTTTATAAAGGTACAATACCGTAAATAATCGAGATGCAACGGTACGCGAGCCGTTTGTTGGACAGAGTTTTGTGGCATTTGAATATTTTCCTCGAAGGACGCGAGTCAAGGCCAAGCGCAAGGAGAAGCCCCAGTAAAGACCAAGAAAAGACAGAGCCATGGGCCGGAGGAAGAAATCCACAAAGAAGATCCAGACGCGCAAGAAGCAGGTGGTGTCCACCGTGTTCAAGTGCCCCTTCTGCTCGCACGACGAGGCCGTCGAGTGCAAAATGTATGCTGTCAATGCAGCTCCCCTCTCCATTGTAACCCCCTGGACTAAACGTATCGTGCCATTGGTGCTGTATAGGGACCGCGAGCGTAACATTGGCCATTTGTCCTGCCGCGTATGTACCGAGAGCTTCCAGACTCCTATTCACTGTACGCTATAACAACCTGCTTTTGTATCGTTCCTTTATACTGACCTTATGGTTTACTGTGTGCAGATTTGAGCGCACCAATTGACGTGTACACGGACTGGATCGACGAGTGTGAGGCGCTGAATGCATAGACACATGGACATCGCAGTTTTATCCGCTCCAGATCGGCCCGGCAGGTTGCTTCACTGCGTTGAGCGAGACCCTCTAACGAAGGGGAGGGAGTAGACGACCAGCACATATGAATACGGCCACAGTAGCCGCAGCTAGCCCTGCGAGACGGCCCCACCAATGTCATCAGCTAACGTTATCAGCATTGCTGATGAGTGTGGTCTGGGCGTGACGTTGTACGAGCCTCGACGCGAGTCTTCAGCTAGCCAAGACGTACGCAATGTGAACGAGTTTTTAGGTTAATAGACAGGGTGGGGCTGACGCACTTAGATAGCTCTTCTATCTTGAAGTTGTGATCGGGCAGTGTCAACGAAAGACTACCGGTAGCAAGTACTACTAGGCCTGCTCTTTCTTCTTCTCTTTCTTTTCACGACGACGCGCTTCCTCGGCTTCTCGGTGACGCTTCCGCTCCTCGAACTTGCGAATTCGAGCTGTAACTAGTTCACGTCGGCGATTGAACTCGAGTGGGTCGTTGCCGCTCTCGGCTAATTTATCGAGTTTGCGCTGTTCCTTTGCAATTGCCAGCGCTTCCTCGACGTCGCGCATCTTTTCAGCCTTGCGTTGCTCACGGGCAGCTTCAGCCTTTGCCAGTTTTTCCTTCTGAGCAATCTCCTGTTCTGCCAACTTCCGTTTCGAGTACTCTTCCGGGTTTTCCTGCTGTAGACGAGTGAGTTCCGCTTCTTCTTCGATGCGCTGCTGCTCACGTTGGATACGTAGAGTTTCGCGTTCGGCTGCCTGGCGACGAGCCTCAGCGCGTTGAAGTCCGATTGTATGACGTTCGTCTTCCTGTTGCATATTCAGGCACAAGTTAAGCACACCTGCATTGAAGATGACGTCTCGACACAACGTGGAAAACGCGGCAAACTCCAGCGGTGGTCTTTCAACATCCTCATCCAGCGCTTGGTCGTCCGCGAATAGGTCAGGTGCAAGGTACCCGAGCAAGAAATCAAACACGAATTTGTCCTGGATGTAGGCCAGACGTTGCCGGTGCTGTTCAGGAAGCACTTTCCATAGCTCCGCGAAAACTGCACGAAGGCTGAGTCTCAACTCTTCCGGGCCTCGCTGTCGTCTGCGGTGTTTACTACGTAGCTCCTCCATTCGAGCTGCCTCGGCGAACTGGTGCTTCTCGAACAACACTTCAAGTGCTGCTGTGAAATCACGCCCATCTTGTAGATAACCGGCTAGCGTCGACATATCTTCGTCGGACTGTGCTCTCATCATGACTGTGTCGTCCCAGAAAACCATCTTACCCATCGGAACGTACTTCGACCACCAGGATGGGAAGCGTTGATACCGGGTAATGGGGTGCGTAGCATCAACGCCTCCATCATCAGCAATAAACTCCGTCTCGATACTGGCAGATTTGATTTCCCCACCAGCCTCACCCCGTTCTTCATTTTTTTCGGTCTGCTCTCGAGTAACAACAGCATGAGCTAAGAGATAATTTTTACTGCTGACGATTGAATGGGCAAAAGTGAACCGTTCATCTCGTGCTCCACCCAGGAAGGTCGGACATGCTATACCATCGAGTGGCAAATTCTCCAAGTCCGGCTCAACACGAGCTGTTAGCGGGCCAACCGTGAGGTTACGAATGGAAAGTTTAGTGTCGCGATCCTGCAACAATGTTTCCAGTCCGATACGCATTCCACCACTGAGTACAATGACATCACGGCCGCGGTGCTTCGCCTTCCATCGGAAAAGTAGATTTAGCAATTGCTCTAGTTGGCGGCGGCATGACACCCAGTGCTGAGATGCTGTTAGCCGGTCGTACAACCTCCATCGACCGACTTCTTCTTCTTGAGCAGAGTTGATGCCAGAAAAAGCTGCTTCTTCACGCAGAGCGTCCACTTGTTTCGCATCCGTGAGAATCAGCGGAAGCTCCATGCACAAGACGAACACCATGGTTGCTTTCTTTTTAAGCGCCTTTTCAAGTTCCTGCCACTGCTTTTCGCCGATAACAGCATGCTCTTGCTGGGTTAGTGGAGTCATGAGTCGATTATTGCAAGTGACGACGTCATCTCTAGGGGTATCGCGCATATCACACATGAAAATTCCGATATCGCCACTCTGGATGAATTGGGCTGTGTCAGTACGTTCAATAACAACGTTTTCTGTTGGTGATTCGCTCTCGTTCTGAATCTGGTTTCCGAGCCCCGGAGTTTGATCTACCAGCACATGCCCTGGAATATTCGCGTCACTCCCTGAACGCTTTTCGCTACCTTCGTGTTGCTCTGGATTATGTTGTTGTGCTTGGTCATTACCGTCTTCGGGGGCAATCTCCTCACTTGTCGTTGTATCATCATGAAGCATTAGCGAAAGCTGATAGTCTGCAACGATCTGTTTAGCCTCACCAAGAACAATTTGTGCGGCTTTTGTAGTAAGAACTTCATGATTTCGGAAGAACGGCGCGACATCCGCTTGCGACCGTAGAAACCAATTGCTTATATGTGCCAGCGTTTCTCGCACATGTGGTACATCCCAGCACAAGCGATAGCGCTGCTGCAGACGCTGCCGTACCTTGTGACGTAGTAAAACAACATACGCCTCATCATTGTTATCTTCGGATTGATCGCGAAGTCTCAACTCTCTACGAATCCATTCGAAACACTCAAACGCTGCTTCATGCATCGGTACCTGGCCTCCCAAATGCAAAATCAAGTCGAGACCGCACCAAGATACTTGAACACGCTTATTGAGTGCGGCCCACAGACTATCCGTCGACTCTTCCATTTGTTCGGGGAAATTAGAACTTACAGCCACGAAAGTCAGAGGGGAAGAAGTACTCGAAGGCGTGTGAAAACTACCGCGGCGATCTTCGGAATTCGCGATACCCTCAAATCGGTAAACGTACCGACGCTCTGGTATCAGCGAAGGAATTTCAAACACGTGTGGATGATGGCGCGCCAAAATGTTCAATACGCGGATATCTTGGTTCGCGAGAATGTCTGTCACAATGCAAACTACGCGAGCATCAGCGTTGATCTCAAGTAGAATTGGCACCGTAAAAAGCATCTTTACTGGATCCCCGGGATCACCATCGGTCAGTACTTCTTCTGGTTCTTGCCTTGAGACCTCCTTTAAAATAATCCGTCCAATAACAGGACCGAGTACTGCCTTAGGCAGAGCTACCCGTGGAGGGAAAAACCGGAGCGTCTCGTCAAAGAATCCTCGGCGATAATCCGTGATAAAACGGTAGCTGACGAATGTCCTGCATCGAGTAGTTGTACGACTGGCACTGCCGTTGTCTTCTGCTATCTGCTTCTCGCGTTCTGGTGCAGATGCATTCGTAGCTGAGGCGGTACTTGCCGTGTTTGTGATCGCTCGATACGAAAATCTCTTCGAAAAATGTCCTTTAGCAATCACTGCGCCCTTCGCCATAGCTGAGGCCCCCCCTTTTGTTTTCTTCTGGTCCCGATGAAGTAATTCACGAGCATCGCTAATGGAACCGACACAGGTGAGTGTAAGCTTCTCACTAATCTTTTCATCCGTGATCTCAAACGTAATAGAACTGCCGTTTGTTCGAACACAAATCACCGCAACTTCGCGCTGGACTCGGTTGACAGATTTCCACGCAAATAACTTTTCAAACAACTTGACAATTTCTGATCGAAGAGCTGGGTAGTGTTTTGAACCTCCCCACGCCATGAGATCACCTGAAGTGACCAAAACAAGCTGCTGAACAGGATTCTGAGGCTTAGTTGGTGCTGTTCTGTTCTCAACTGTAGACGAGGAATTCGACGTTTCGCAAGCTTCGTCAATAATATGCCAAGAAGTGGCTGAATACAGACTAACAGCGGGAACGGTGCTCGGTTCGTCTAGAGATCGCTTCGCAGCTTCAGCTCTTGAGGCGCTTTGTTGAGCTTCATCTTCAACCATTTTGCAGTACTCGAATACTTCGTGGCTGACATTTGCAACAACCATCCGACTGATACCAAATGTAGTAGAGAAAGCAACTTTGTTGCCACTGCTTTTGCTACCGTATTTCATCTCACGTTCTGCTAGGTCCGTCCAGAGCTGATTTTGGTACAGTTGCCATAGTTCGAACGAGATTCCCCTCAGCACGAGCACAATTTTATCCAGAACACTATCAGGTACTCTTTCATTTTCACGTTTGTTCAAAATTCTGCGGATATCACTTTGGTTAAAGTACAGATCCGTGTCTTCGTTGAGTAGCATAAGGTTGCTGCAATATCCGAGAAGTTTTTTCATAGGGGGAATCCCCCAGGCAACGCGATATACTTCTTGGAGGCGGTAGCGTAACTCTGACCGCAGAAGCTGAAATCCCTCAATATCCTCATCAAGTGTACTGCTTTCCATTAGGGCCGCAAGACGGACCACAAGGCTGCCAAGCTCTTCATTGGTGAATGCTCGGCTCATATCCACTTGACCGCCTAAATGAAGCAGCAATTGCGGGCTGGTGAGAGGTTCAGAAAGGTATTCATCTTCGATGCTGTGCCAGGGATTGTAATTTGGTTGCCCTTCATCAGCATGATCACCAAGGAAATCGCCATTACGGTAACTTGAATCCGCAGCAATCTGTGCTGTAAAAGAAGGCATGCCTTTAGCGAGAATTTGAGGCCATTGTGAACTTGGTGGGCTTCGTTTTCCTGTTGATTGTGAATCCATGGGTTGATGGTCCAAGAAATTAGCCATCGAGTTGCAGTTTACTACAAGCCAATCCAAGGCCAGTGAAACCCAAGCAGGTGTAACTACGTGGCCTTGCACAGTGTCTTTATTATCCATCAAACCCTGAATGAAGCAAATATGAAGTGTTAAATAACAAACCATGCCTATGGATTGAGTATGTTACCTCAAACTTAATGGCATAGCGGGTACCAGGCTGAAGACCTTCAACTTTTATAATGGTTGGGGTAAATGCTTCGACCTTCATCTGCGTAGAGTATCTATAATTTCACCTTCAGGCGTTATACAAATACAACAGGGTGCACTACAGAAAATGAGCTTACCTTTGTAGCGTTGCAGGGTCGATCAGCGTACAAGAGAGATTGGATACAGGCCGATCCATCTCAATGAGAATTCTCGCAGTTCTAGGCGTGACCCGGCCAATTATTGGCCCAATAATCAGCCTAGCTTCATCATGATGCTGCGTGTAGAACTTCACATCACTTGAAGCGCGAAGAGGGTGCGGCACTAGCTCAAGCGTGCAGTACTGCTGTGATTTTAGTGCCCCTAAAGGAGTTTCTTGTCGGATTGAGTAGCGGCTGGAGAGATCCTTATCGCGAAAGGCAAGCTCAATGTTTGTAGAAGCTTTTTGCACCCCGGATTTCGAAATTGGGCCAACCATAACGTGTTGAAAAGAAAGCTTTGTCGATTTCTCGATGATCGTATCACGTGAAGCAAAGGCACCACAGCAAACGAATACGACATGGAACTGCGAGTTCTGCGCATGATTAAAAGTCAGTGTACACGTAACAGAAAATATTGTACCTGTATAGGTAGGCGTACCTTTTGAAGCTTGCGAAAGATTAAGTGAAGTAATCGGGCTTGCTCTTTTGGGTACGATTCCCAAGATAATGCTCCAATGTCTGCCATATAAGCATTAGCGCCAGACGCATCCAGCTTTGCTCTTGAGTTCTGGCACCACATACGTGTCAATTCGGCACTTTCCCCTTGATGTGATATAAGTGGGGTATCACACATAATGACGACTGTGTTGATGCTGTCGGTTTGATATCCTTGAGAGGCTTGGGGACGATCATTTGTTAGCCAAAACTCCAATGCACCCCATTGCGAATCTGATAGCAACGTTTCAGGAAGCTGGATGAATGATGTCAACTGTTCGTTGTCCAGTATTACCTCAAGTGTGTCAATCATTAGCACAGCCACGGTGTCCTGTAGGCGATACAAATATCTGTGAGACGGCAAAACGCTGTGGGATCGTAGGTCGCCTACTTGCTCGTACTCTGCCAAAACATTATGAACGGCTCTGATAAACCATATTGGAACATCATTAGCCGTCAGAAGAGCTCGTAAAACACCGATGCTTGGGAACCAATGTGCACCACGAGCAAGCAGGTGCCGGGTTTTGGGGGTGTTCCAATGATGGCGAACACAGTCCCTCACAGTGTTAGATAGGTTTAAACCCCCAACTTTCTGTTGGTCTTGAGCAAGGAGGTGATACGTTTGCTGCAGATCGTGCGCCAGTGCTACGATGCTTCCAATATGCACTGTAACGTTCGCTTGAAACGCGCCGTCAGCGGGGAAAAAATAGTTAGCCACATTTCCGATATACGATATAGCCGACTCGGTTGCAGCACCATCCGGCGATGTGTACTCATCCGTTCTGCCATCTAAGAAGCGATCTTCGGCCACAACCACGAGTCTAAAAGCCGGGAGATGCTCGTGTGGGGTTTGGAACATTCCAGGCTCGTCATTTACCAATCCCTTCAACAGCAGAAACAACACGTCAGTAAGATAGCCATGGAAAAATGAGAATTACAGAGTCACATTACTTGAAACGACAGATCGTATGTGCGTCCAGGCGTTAGCTTAGTCATGTAGAAAATTGTTGGTTGATACGATTCGATTCGCTTGACCACCCGGTGCTCTTCTAAAGTCAAGCGGTCCACAGCCACACAAGTAACCTCGCCATCAGCGTCACCTTCGAGTAGAACTCTAGCAATTCGAGAAGAGACACATCCCACAACGGGCCCTAGCTGCGTACAAGGCATTAAAAGTATGTGAGCATGGGGGTAAGTAGCTAGTAGTTACAAAATACTTACGACTCGACGTATTTCATGCTGTTGTTGGAGCGACAACAATTGTGCTTGGAAGATAGTGTATGGTGTGTCAGTCTCTCCAGACGCTCTTCTTTCCCCGACAACTGCATTTGGTTCATCGCGTAGGTCTTCCAATGAAGATATTTGAACGTATTGCGGACGTCCATCAAGAGCGCCGTGGCGCAGAATTAGCTGATCGGTTTGATGTGTCAAAATTTCTTGACGTTGAACTTTTATGGCACTAGGTATGCCGACCACGGGACCGCAAATCAACTGCTGAATCGACATTGTGGTGTTCTTGACGCTAATAAGAGATTGATAGCCATTTGCATCATCAAACGAAAGCAACAGGACCTGGCGCCTTAGATCGGTCAGATTCCATGTAACAAGTTCTTGAACTAGTCCCAAGCATTGCGCATAGCCAACGTTAGCAATATCCGGCTGGCGAGATGAATCATCGTGAGTGTTCTTCACAGCATTGATACGGCCAAAAATCGGAGATTGGGTTCCCAACCAAATTGCGGAGGGCGATGGAAATTCCCTCATGAGGTCACTGATTTGTTTGGTAAATGCAGCCTCGCGATCCTGCGAGAGAATCATATCAACAACCAATTAGATATACACGACACCTTCAGGATGCGCAACTTGTTGCTTACAAACCTCACTTTGAAGATCGAAGCGGTCAGTAATGGGGGCAAATATAATTCCACCACCAAGCTCAAGGCATCGGACGTCGTTTTGTGTGTGCCCCCACAGACACTCAATGTACGATTGCCATATTGGCAGCGCCAACGTGATAAGATGTGTCTCCGCTATGGACCACGTTGTTCTTTTTGCATTCCTCCATTCAAGAAAGCCGCCAAAAAGCAGAAATTCATTGTCGTCCATGATCCAATTGCTGTGGGTTCGAAGTAGGTTCCAAGTGCTCGGTTCTCCTAAAACACGTCGATATTCTTGCCGAATCATGTATAGAACTTGTTCATCGACATCTCCATCACGTCGTTGTGTCTAGAATGTCGTTAATGATGTCGCATATGAATTAGTGCGAGGGTTGTAGTCATATCTAGCATGTGATAACGATACGACTCACATTCCTACCTAACATCTCGAGCGTGGCTGAAACCTTTACAGGTGAAAGGAAAATACCGAAATGAACGGTAAGCGTCGGCTGAGTTGACTGATAGCCGTCTCTTGTGATCTTTTGGTATACACCTGCCTCAGACGTCCTCAAAATTTCCCAATGCTTACCAACCGGGGGAAGATGATTCAATAAGCGAACTCGCCAACTCAAAACAGGCAGGGACTCATTATTGCTATCCAACGTAGATTCACGAGACTTTGTGGTAACCGTTGCGACGCATCGATCACGATCAGCTTTGCAAACACCGAGAAACCGCAGGACATACACAGTGCCAGGCGATAGTCCAATAATTGAAAACATAGCCGGATTGAAAACCCGAAGCTCGCACTCTTGTGTCACCACAGAAAAATCCACGTCCATCGCTGTGCCTTCTTGTGGCAACGCAAATGCAAAACACTTGACCGTCGCTAAAGTGTCCACCTCCAAGATCAAATTTACTCTCGTCGATTCAACCTGCACCAATAGAAAGTAATAAGCATCTCAACAACAGCGACCAGTTTCACATCGCTGCGTACCTTCCCTACAATCGGCCCAGCGACGACGTTAACTCCCTCTGCATGCTCATCCAGCGATCCAAAGTGCATGTCATTATAATACAGGAACGTATCCGTATTGAGCAACCTCTTTGAGCGCTCTTCCAGCGCATCCTGTAAACTCCTCACACAATCACATATCGAAAACAGGCAGCTCATCCTACCCAACAGCGCCTTTGGTCTTGGGTGGAATACACACCACTTCAAGAACATCGTAAACGTCATTTTGTCTCCATCCTCGAGCTCCACAAAGTCAAAGGCCTCATAAGCGACGGCCATGGCGTCCAACTCCGACAGATTGTCCCCTTCCTCGATCAGTCCGAGTTTGAAAAGTCCATTACAGCAAGTGCTGATAACGAGCGCCAGCTCTGCCTCCACGATGTCGTCCTCCGTGTCTAGATCCACCAATTGGAAGACAAATCGCGCCTTATCTGCCAGCGCACCCTGCGCCAGTATCGCCGCCGTGGTCAACAGCGTCACCAGATCCACTTTGGGCACAACTGTCCCATTGGCTGAAACACAGCGAAATATGTCGAAGAGGAAGTCTACGTGGTGGTCGAGCTCCGGAAACTCGAGCACACACTGCAGCTCGCGTCGCGTGAGCGCCATGCCCCCCTCCACGCCCTCCACGTTCACCCACGTGCGGTACACACGCAACATGCGCTCAAGTCGTGGCAGCGCCAGCCGCGTGTTCACTGCGCGCGCGCGATCCAGCGCCTCCATTTGCGTCGCCTGAAATCGCAGAGTGATGGTAAGATTCTTGAAGTGCGTCGTTTCGTTGTAGGCGGATACTTTTGCGGCTAGGGTGGATACTTTTGAGGGTGGACTATTACCAGGAAGAGGGAAACGTCGGAACATGACTCAAAGAATGGCTCGTGAACTGCTGGCCATGTAGGTTAGTTACTTGCACTTTCCGGCATGTAGACTGGTAATACAATGCACGTAGAAGGAAGGCGTCGAGCCATATTCTTGCGCCGCAGTGATGCAAATCCTCACCTCGCCGTGCCGGATTACGCTCGGCGTTTATGCAAAGGCGATTTTCTCAGACCGCCATGATTACAGACGATCTCAAGTGTGAAAATGCCTCGAGCCTTGAGCTACATGTCCGTGTACATGCACAAGCCCATGCCTTCGATGCTCCAGGCTCCTCTTGTCTGCAGTGCAGAGCACCACTACTGTAACGTTAGCAATTTCGAAGACCTGGGTGCCGACGTCGAGTCGCCGTTGCACGCCAGTAGGAAGACAGTGATCACCTGGCTCCCTGCCTCTTCACGACTGCCATCTGTATTGAACCCCAAAGCGACAGTGAATAAAACTCATAGCGGCTCAGTATACGCCAAAAACGTCTTCGAAAATCACCGACACACACAGAAAAAACAACAGTCGAGGTGACGGACTCTCCATGCGCTCCTCGTCCTCTCCGCGCGGCGGCTCTCTACGCCGCTTCTTCTCGCGTCGACGGCGCCGATCAGCCCTCGGCGCTTCGAGCCGCGCCACTCCCGGCCTCGGAGCGGCCGTACAACGTTCACTAGCAGCGCGCAAGCGGATGTTGAACTCCTGGAGTCTGCCGGAGCTCTTCGCACTGCGAGAACTCGTGCACGTCGCCGTGAACAAGACCTCCATCGCGCCGGACGCACAACCCAACGCCTCAACTTCCCAGCGTGCAATTCGTGGCGATGAACAGCCTTGTACAGGCGCCAGTAGCTCCGCTAGTTCCAGCACAGCCGCTACATCCGCCACACCACCGTCCGTCGCTAGTATCGAGGACCTGAAGCGTCAACAGCAGTTGCAGACCCGCTTGGACTCGGCCCTGGTACACAGCAAGCGCTTCTACTTCAGTAAACGGGCGGATGCGAGGCTAAAAGTCACTTTTAGACGTCAGTTCGTGCGGCTCTTCCCGCTGCTGGAGCGCGTGTCCAAACCGGTGCAACGTGTGCTGTTCAGTGCCTTTGATACCAACGATACAGGCAAAGTCGAGTTTGACGAGCTGTGTGAGATGCTGGCCAGGGTGAAACGAGCCAGAGGATCTTCAGTGCGAGAGATGGCGGAGCTGGTCTTCGCCTGGTTCCACGGAGACAAGATTGAGCCAGTGTTGACGCATGCCGATGTGAAACTTCTAGCTGCTACGGTGATGGAGCTTGGAGGTGGTAGCAAAGTGCAAACGGAACATGGCTACGACCTGGTAGCGTCGCTGACGAAGTTGGTGCTGGGAAGAGGGCAGAACCAAGTCACAAAGCAGAATTTTTACAGGGATATGAACTGCGGACTGGGTGTTCATGCTTTGCATGTGATGTTGGCACCTTTTGGTGTAGTGGAGGCTTTACTGGATGAGGAAACAATCTTGACGGAGGTGGATAATACGCGTTGGAAAGCGGGTGACACGGCATACGTGGTGTCGAGTACCTGGTGGATACAGTGGAGGGAATATGTGCAACCTGACCACTGTAAGCATAACTCTTCGCAGCAGAATCACACCAGCAGAGGGAATCGTGAACAGGCAGCTGGAGAGCAGCAAGAACAGGACCGGGAGCAGAATACCCAGCCACAACAGCAGCAACACTTTACTGAGTGCCATCCTCGGCCTGGGCCTATTGCAAATAGCGATGTTTGTGCGAGTGAACACTTGGGAACGTTGCGACCCGGTCTTATAGAAGGAGAACACTTTGTTCTGGTTCGTCCACTCGTCTGGAAGCGCCTTGTGCAAGCTTATGGTGGTGGACCTGAATTTCCTCGGCAGATTTTAGACGTCACATCATATGACGAGCAACAAGAAATGCCATCGAGAGAGGAGGATGACAAACTGGCCACGTCCGGTGTCACGCTGGTTCTGAAATCTACCGACGGCCAACAACAACGAGTTCAGGTGGAATTGTATCCCGTGGTTTTACAGGTACGTTTGGCACGGCACGATTCACGTCATGTATATCTTGTGTACGCCCGACGGTTCTTCCTGGATCCATCTTCATCGCTGAAGGAGATTGTACATCGGATGGGCATCTTCCCTGGAGTGAACGCCAGAGAGGTAACGCTATGGTTGCGTCGACGCCGTCTTCAGTCGTGGGCACGCCTGGAATGTAGTCTCGACGCCCCACGTGCTACCCTAGCTGGATTAAACATTACAAGTGCTCAAGAACTACTCGTGGATTTCCGAGCTCTTGACATCAATGAAGACCCGCAAAGCATTGCGCAACAGCGTCGACGAAGCAGTATTGCGAGTATGCTTCCCCGAGCACCGCTTATCGTCCCCATGCTACAACCTGTGGGAAATGATTTTGTCTGCTGCCCAAGTTCTAGTCTCGCAAAGTTTGCCAGGACAGGCGACTGGAAGATTCTGCGTGAAAGTCTGGCTGCCGAGCAGGAAGCAGCTGCGAGCGCATCTACCGTTTCCGGCCATGTTGGCCCAGGTGGAGTACTTGTTGGTCTTGCTAAACACGTGGAGGCATCAACGAGAGCATCGCGTGGGAGACTGGTTCAACATGTGGGCCTGCGGGCCACGGGCTTGATAAATATGGGCAACACCTGCTTCATGAACAGCGCACTTCAGTGCTTTGTTCACTCGCCAGTGTTTCGCGAGTATTTCTTATCGAACAGATTTGAAAGTGACGTCAACAAAAAGAACCATTTGGGTAGTCGTGGTGCAATTGCAGCAGTCTACGCGCAACTACAAAGTTCACTTTGGCGTGAGCGTGACCAGGGCTACTTGCTTCCCGGTCGTTTTCGTGACGAATTCACACGTGTTCGTCGCCATTTCGAGGAAACTCGTCAGTATGACGCGCATGAGTTCATGGTCGCGCTTCTCGACTGTCTCCATGAGGACTTGAACCAAGGCTGTCGAATGGTTGCAGCATCAGCTGAGGATGCAATTCAAGACAGGAGTTCGAGGTGCTTGGGATTTGGTACGTTTACTGGTGGTGGTGAACTGGACAATGGCGGCGAAGACCAGGAAGTTCAAGTTGAAACGACAAGGCCACCTTCAGATGAAGCTCAAGGCGACGCAGCTTGGCGCTCATACACAAGCGTGAATTCTTCTGTGGTGGTGGATCTTTTCCACGGACAGATGCGCAGCGAGACCGTTTGTGGCACTTGTGGTGAGCGGAAATGTGCATTCGATCCGAATCTATTTTTCAGTCTGCCCATCCCGGAATCAAAGTTTGTACGCGTCGAAGTGAGTGTGCTGCTACAGTCACGGAAACTACCGGGTGGTGAGAACGATAAAAATGACCCAGAGACCGCACTTCAAGCCGAACTGCGGGGATTTTGGCTTCGCCGAGGAAGTAACGTCGGATCACTATGCGACCGCATCGCCACAGTGCACGGACGTGCTAGTGGAAACCGATTCTTACTTGTTGAGGTGCGGCGAAATCGGATCAAGCGAATTGTCGAGGGTGACGAGATCGTGGATAAACTGGCAACCGTAGCACCAGGCTCGCTTGCTGCATACGAGCGTGCATGGACGTTGGCAGAGATCCCTGTTGTTCCTGCTACAATACTGGAGTATTTCAACGAGGGCACAAGTCAACACGCGACTGAGGATACGCAAAAAGTTGTTGCTGAGAGAATCAGAAGCTTTTCCGATCTCCAAGTGGGCTCTCGCGTTGATGCCAGAGACAATCACAACGATTGGCATTCTGGAACGGTAATCGAAGTGGCTGGAAGCAGTGAGCCCGAGCAAGATGATGCCCACCGACAACCTTTGCGTGTCTGCGTTCACTTTGACGCATTTAGCAGCAAGTGGAACAAGTGGTTTACATCTCGTGATTGGAAATCGAAGAGGCTGCAATCATTGCATTCGCGCACGTCTAGGTCGACGGAGGTCTTTGAGGTTCAAGTCGTGCATCGATTTGCTCCACCCCCGTCCTCAGTTACACCCTCAGAGACTGGTCAAACGAGCAGTGACCATTCCTTCACAGGCAATCTCCCCAGCTCCCAGAAACTTAGCAATTCAGGTGCACACGAACGCTTGCCATTCAGCGTGTTCGGTACGCCGCTGTTTGTCACGATCGCATCCGACAAAACGGCGCAAGATATGCACCAGGCGCTTTTACTTCAGACCGCTCGCTTTTGGCGTGCCTTCAACGAAGCAACGAACAACCGAAACGGAGAAGACGAACGCACGAAGCTGCCGTACGAAGTTCGTGTCGTAAATTTGGAGGATCTAACAAGCGAGCGCGGTGAGTTGCTACCTACGGACTCCAGTGCGTTGCTGCAACACTTTTCTACGCGTAGTGTTCTAGCACTGGATTGGGCTGATGATCAAGCCTATTCAAGCCGGGAAGTACGAGCACCCGAAGACGTGCCAGAAGAAGTAGCTGAAGCCGCTAAATCCGATCCAGACATGCGCGCTGACCTTGACGCCGCTGCATCTCTCAAAGACAAGCCAGTCGAACCAGAAGATAAAGCGCCAGTTGTCGATGATGATAGCCCACCCATGTATGCTATCCCGCTGGCTAAGTGCATGGATGCTCTAATGCGCGAGGAAGCCATTTCACTTGAAGATCACTGGGTTTGTGAGCGTTGTGGCGTTCCTCGTGAAGGCTCACGACTATCTGCGATTTGGCGCCTACCAGATCTGGTAATGGTGCAGCTGAAGCGATTCCAGTACCTCGAGAACCAGCACAAACAAAAGGTGCGATCTCTGGTCGACTTCCCTCTCAAGGGTCTGGACTTTTCGAAGTGGATGGGGCACCAGGATGAAGGTTCGTCGGTGTATGATCTCTATGCTGTCGCCAACCATGTCGGTGGGCTCACCCGAGGTCACTACACTGCTTACTGCCGGTACGATGCTGACTTCCCCGAGAGCTCAGCGCTCTTCAACGCGACGGAAGAAAGTGGGAATGTCCAGTGCCCCGAGCTTTGGTTCCGCTTTGACGACGAAAAGGTGTCGGAGATCGCAGCAGGCGACGTGGTCACGGATGCCGCCTACGTGTTGTTTTATAAGCGCCGCACATTGTCCTCCCACAATGTACTTCGATATGCTCTGTAATCTGTAAGAGATACATGTAGACGAAAAACAAACTCAACAATGATTGTGGAGGTGCAAGCCTTGGTTCGTCTTCCTTCGAGTTACCCACCCACTTGCTTGAACACCTCTCATACTTCTGCTGCTTCACGCACATCTACTTACCAATACGATACCCCAATGCCCCACACGCTTGTTTCTGCTCATATCACACCACTTGAGGTTAAATGCCGCAAAGAAACTCCGTTGAGAGCGCACTATTGCTTCTGTCGACAGCGGAATTCCGACGAACTCGCCCTAGCTCTTTCTCAAGCCGTGTTGTCGTCTGTTGAGCTCGGTGCAGCCTCGCTCGCAGCGTCGCCCGCTCCAGTGCCAGTCGCTGGATGGTCTCGGTGGGCTATGAATATCGAGGGGCAAAACGCGAATGGAACCGCAAGAGGTCGTCGTCCAGATGCAGAAGAAGTACCAGAGGAGTCGTCAGCACTCCATGACCAGCTGCGCACTACTACAAAGCAGAACCATACACAGCACAGCCCAACACAGGCCCAACACGACAGCATTAGACCCTTGTGACTGAATGCTACCGCATTGAGCCTATGCAGAGCCTGCCCTACGACCACTTACTTACTTTAGCGAGGGCTTCATTGTCGACACCATGGGCACTCAAGTTGACGATGTCTCCAGCTCCAGTTCGTTGAAGTCGCAGCGTGGCAATTTCACGTCGTAACCGCGTCAATTCATCGGCTTTGCTGTCATCACCACTGCTGTTCTCGCTTCTGTTTTCGGAGCCCTTCTCGTCACCCGCGGCCGTCGCCAGTAACGAAGACAATAATTGCAAGTTCGCACCACTACGTTGTCGCTTACCTTGCAAATCACGCACCGTGTCTAAGAGCTTCGCATTGTCTTCAAGAGCATGGTCGAGCAATGTTTGGAGTTGGATCGGTGCCTCTGCATCCCTTGACTTGGGAACCTCTAAACGTGTCGAAGAAGATTGAGAGGCCTCAATTTCTCGCTCCAACTCCTCAATACGATTCTGTGCTGCCAGAAGAGCGCTCGCGAGTTGCTCTTTATCTTTTTCACTGTCGTTTGCATCACTGCTGTTGTGAAGGCTGTGCTCCAAGCGCTCAACCTCACGTCGAGCAGCTTCTTGTTCGTGTTCCAAAGCTCGAGCATCTTCCACAGCCTTCTCAGTCAGTACCTGAGCCATTTCATCGCGTTGAGAACGCACAGTTAGCTCCAAGTCCTCCAACTTCTTACGCAGCTCGTTCTCAGCTTCGTTCTGCTTCGCCTCCTCATCGGCAGCAAGAGTTCGCAGCTGTTGGAGTTGGAACTCTGCGAACTTCGTAGCAGCACTGGAGGTTTCCAGTTCATCCTGCGTGGTTTGCAGCTCCTTCTCAAGACGCTGGATTGCGTCTTGGTACAGATCAAGCTTCCGTCCAAGACGCGAGCTCAGCGCACCCACACGACGAATTTCACGATAAGTGTCACTATCTCCTCCATCGCCATCTTCACTTGCATCGAAGCCATCCACAGAGATGCAATCGTCGCCAGCGTCATCTTCATCACCGGAGGCGTAACTGGTCGAGTTGGAGTCCGTAACAACTGACGATCCAGACTTTGGACTGGGTGGGCTGCACAGCATTGGCCTCTTTGAGTACATGAGCTCTGTAACGTCGTCAAAATGCGAACGGTAGACGTTCAGCAGTTCTTGCATCTCCTGCATTTCTTCGCTTGGTACAGTTGATGCTTCCAGAATTGGAGTCTCCTGTTCATCCTCCTCGCTAAACTCCTCAGGATCCATGGGAACGGCATCGCTAACACGACGTCGTTCTTCCTCAACAAAAGCCTTCCATTCTAACAGTTCGCAAAGCTCGTGACGGATGAGGTCACTTTCAACCTCAGCCTCTTGTGACCGCCGGAGAAGTTCCTCGATACGATTTTGTTGCTCTTGAACCTTCTTGTGCAACTCTCGTTCACGCTTCTCAGCTGCTGCCAGAGCAGCAGCACTTTCATCATCATCCGCCGAGTGCTCCTGGTTGTCTACATGATGGTAGCGCGCAGCAGCACCGCTGTATCGCTTGGGCGTGGGAAGCATGGACATTCGCGGGGCTTGAAGTTTACTTGGCTTCAGTTGGTGTGGACGTCGGCTGATTTTATACCGATCAGGGTCGAACGTAACCTCCTTGTACTCTTCAAACCGACAAATCATACGGTAAAGCAACATCTCCAGTCGGTCGCAACGAACCTCCACTACATCACGCTCCTGCTGCTGAGGCTCCTCTCCAGTCTCCTCAGTAACATCAGCAGGAGCCATAGCACCACTTGCGCGAAGGAGCTTCTGCATCATGTCCAATGCTGGCTCCCACCTGTTTTGCTTCTGTTTCTCTTGGGCCCGAGCTTCAGCTTCGGCCTCAGCAATCGCTTTCAACCGAATAATGTGCTCGTTCTCCGTGTTGAGAGAACTGCCATTGGGAATGGAGTTCATGGTACCAACACTGCTACGTAAAGTCGCAATTTCTTGCATAAGCTTCTCAATCTGCTCCTTGAGGACGGGCACCAACGAGTCCGCATCTTCGTTCTGCACGGCATTATTCTTAATAAACTTCGCCCGCTGGGCAAACTTGAGCGTGCTCAATGTTTCCGTGAAGTACTTCTCTTCAGGTGCAATTGTAGCCACAATACTCGTGATAGCGTTGCCACCGAGAGCATCGCGCAGTAGGAAAGTCAGCTTCGAATCACGGTAGTGTACGTGCCTCTTTTGACCATTACTGACATCCACAAGTGCCATGATCACGTTGCCTAGCGCCGACAAAGACTTATTAATCTGAGCAGCTTCCTTCAGTCGCTTGCCATGGACTCTAGTCTGTCGCTGCTTTTCACTGCCAGCAAGATCCACCAAATGCAAGCACGAACGACGGGTTCGTTTCGTACCAGTCGATGTGCGCTCCTCAAGCACCAATTTAACCGAAAAAACAGCATGAGAACGAGAACTTTCGCGATTCATATCTGTCGAAGAGATATGCCGGTTTTGAGAGCCAAGTTGCAGCAAAGTCAACGCTTCTTCCTCACTGCCCACATCAATCTCTCGCAGCTGATCCACATACACCTCTTTGTTGCGGTCCTCCCGAAGGCTCTTTGGCTGTTGGGCAGCAACCGAACCGCTAGGCTCCAGCAAATCGAAAACCTTCTCGTTGTAAATCTCCAAGTACGAACACGCCAGTGTGTACTGCAACGAGCGTTCCTGTTCCTCTCCGGCGTAAAACGCGGTGTTGCGCTCACGTGACAGCGCTGCAAGTCGCTGGAACAAATAGTCCAAAATCCGCGGCGTGAGTCCGCGCAGGGGCGACAACCGCAATTCATGCACGTCTGCAGCGGCTGCACCCAACATCGTAAACGTCTTTCCTGACCCAGTCTGTCCGTAGGCGAAAATGCTGCCGTTGTATCCTTTGATCGTGTTTTCCACCGCAGCGCGACCTGCATCCTGAAAAATATCGTCCTGCTGGCAGCTCTCTGTGAACACACGGTCAAAGCCGAACCGTTTCTCCTGCTGGGACGTCGGCGCTAACGTCACACCCCGTTGGTCTGGTGCTACCTCCAGACACTTTTTACTGTCCTTCTTGCTGGACGACGGCCTGATACGCAGCAGTACGCGGATGTTATCCGACTGGGTATCATCATCGGACAGCAAGAGGTTCGAAGCAGCAGCAATTGGCATCGAGCTACTCTGTGGTCGTGGCACCATTGGCGGCAGCGGATTCTGCACCTGAACTTGACCCTGAGCCTGATTCTCCTGCACCTGATTACTTGGTTGACTGGCTGGGAGCTGTAGTTTCTTGGGTGAACGATGGAACACTGGAGAGGGCACTTTAGCTGTTCTGGCTGGCGAAGGGGCCGCAATACCAGAGTCCTGAGCTCTATGAGCCCCAAAGCCTGCACTGGGTGGCGCCAGGAACGATGGTTTAGCTGTCTTGCGTCCTCCCGGGCCTGGAATTCTGCAATCAATTAACGAGAAGATGAGAACAAATTCAAAGAGAGAGGGAGATACTAAGCGAATCCCCACCGAGATGACGGGAACGGCATCGTGAACCCTCTCTACTGAGCTCTTAGAGACTGGACTGCTTCTCTTCGAGAATTATTGGGCCAAAAGTCTGCAGCCAGTCGCGTGAGGGACGTAACTGCAGAGAAAAGCGGCGCGTCTTTGTCTGCTTGTAGTGGCGATGTTCTTTGTGTGCTAGGCCTTGAGCCCTGCCGCCCCTGGACTTCTGCGTCTCCTGGTGCAGACGCAGAGGCTTCCGTAGCGCGCACTCGGCGGCTGAACTGCAAATGGCCGGCTTTTCGACGAATGAGGGCCGAGCCGGTCCCATCCAGATGGATGAGAAGGTCGCACTGGAGTTCAGTAATACTGAATCAGTGTGCGAGATGGCTACAGATGGAGGCGTTCGCCTTCTACTCAAGGGCGAGAATGGCAAGAAGCGCTCGGACACGATATGAAATGCTGGAGAGTGCTGGAGTGACTGTTTTTGGCACTTTGATCCATTTGTACCGGTGAAACTCAACCAAAGTCAACTTTACTTGAGAGGTGGAAGCGTTGACTCCTTTCACATGTTCATCTGCCAAGCCTGCCTAAGTTGTGAGGCGTGGCGCGAAGAGAATAAATTGATGGAGCTGGAAACACTTGAGAAGCTTCAGCGAAGACATCAAACAATTTCTGATGAAGTCGACCGATAAAGTTCACTCTGTGGCGCTCTGTTACGCATCCGTAACACAGCACAGATATAGCTTGGGGGCTCAGTCCACTTGCATGATGGTAATCTCCACCTAATATAAGCTGTGCGCAGCCTATTCTAAGCATTGTCATCTCACTAGAACACCTCGTCGTCCACCATTCCCACCTCGTCCTCGCTAAGCTATTGGTCTTGGGGGAGCAAAAAAGCTCGCACTGCGTGGCTCGACGCCTCTAACAGGCGCAATTCACGACGTTGGCGCCGAGAAGTATTAGCGTCTGTCAAGATGATGTACCCGGCCACGCGTGGACCTTCGTCTAGAGTGGCGGTTGACCGTGGCGAGACGGACGATGGCTGGACAACGAGCGAGTCGAACCGCTTCCCACCAGATGAGCCTCCTCGAATGGAACGTGCTCCTTCCAGGCCGCGATCGTATTGGCGACGGCGGTACGAGCAGTGGACCCGAAACGATGATGACCAAGAGAACAATGTTCGCAAAGCGTATGCTCCCGGTACAATCGCGACATTGCCGATGTCGATGCAGATCGCTTTCCGACGCAAGATGCTGTCGATCTTCGCGTTGCAGCTTCTGGTCCTCACTGCTCTTGTTGCAGCCCTAACGTACGACTCCAAGTTGAGTGAGTGGACGCACAGCACCTTCAAGCGAACAGTTGATCTATTGGGGCCACTCATAGGCTCAATCGCAGCCCTTGGTGCAGTGTATTTCGTTCGCACTCGCTTCCCTTTGAATTGGGTCATGGTTGCAGCTTTCAGCTTCGTCTTGAGTCTATTGGTGGCGGGCGTTCAGACGTGGTTGGATACCCCCGCGGGACTTTTCTGCTGCGGCTTCACCTTCGTGACGGTGTGCGTCATGATAGTGCTGTCAGGCCTTTCGTACCGATACCACGGCGATGCTATCCCTTCGGGTCCCAGTGCAGGGCTGCAACCGGACAGTGATGGAGAGGTAGTACTCCGTTCGTCGTTGGTCTCCGGCTGCATGGCGTTCGCTGTTTCTGCAATCATTTCGGGCATTCTCTACGGAATTGTGGGAGGAGGCGACGACTTTGTGTCTCTGCGCGCCTTGGGGTACTCCTTGGCGCTCGAGCTGGTACTCATCGTGTGGTTCTCGTACGACGCCAGTAGCATGTACAGCATCATGACGCCTGACGAGTACATGAGCGGCGTCGTGTACTTCTACGTGGACCTCATCGTACTCACGTGCGCCGCCTTCTTCCTCGCTGGCATCATGTTCGTGGCTGCAATGTTCTGCCCCACTGCGAGCTTCGGCTACTGCAACTGCAACGGCTGCCTGTGCTTCAGTCGAGCGCGCCAAGAAGAAGAGAATGACGCCGGGGTGATCCCGTACGACGTCGATGAAGACGGAACCATTTCCTACGGCGTCGTGGAGACCGCTAGAGATGTCGAGCGTGGATAAATGAACCAAAAGTCATATTTTTGGTCTGCTGCTGCTGTCCTGGCTTTGACAGTTCGCTTTCTGGACCAAATCACAATTATGGCTCTTACAAACTTCAAGTCAACGGGACTAAACCCTTGTCCCTGACCCGACCAATCAGAGTAAAGTGTTCTTTGATTGGTTAAAATAAGAGGCTGAAAAATGGCACACTACTGTATTTGACTGTCGATTATGGAGCAGGAATGGCAGCAAGTATCCCGACGCCGGCGTGGCAAGCCTAGCAGGGGGTCCTCGCACGCCCGATCTACTACACGGAGAGCTACAAAAGTTGTGGCTAATGGTGAGGAGTCTTTGGTGAATTGGAATGGCGTTGTTTAGAAATACCTGCGTATCAACGTGTCAACGATTGGTTCACAGCTTCCAGGCGATGCCCTTGTATTGGTTTTATGATGTAAGCAACCTTGAACAACTTCTGATACGATGTTTTCCTTGTTTGGCGACACGTTTCGTAGGCGAAGAGGAAGTGGAGCCCGTGCCCGAGGTTTCAGCGAAGAAGAAGACGCAGATCATCCAGCGAGTCCGCAACATTGCTAATGTTATTCGCGACTCAATGCTACTGAAGGACGCACTGTCTGTCGTGACTAAGCACTTCGAGCTGGACGCAGTCAAAGTAAAAACACCAATCGATGTGGAGAGTGCAAGAGTTAACGCTGAAGAAGAGACCGAGGGCGGACTGACACTTGTGGGCTACGGAATCGGGAGCTTTTGTGCTTCTTCCAACGCTGTGCACCAATTGGGCTTCATGGTGGCATTGAGAGAGGTGTTGGATGAAGGAAAAACACCTGCGGCGAGCTACGACGAGATTCAGGCCGAGATTTTTGACCCCGCCATGAACAAGGTCAGCAACCCTGCCACTTTCTCTGAATTCACTCGTTAATCAGCAGAATCAACTAACTTATCCGTGCTTTCTGGTGGTGATCGGTGTTGTGGGGCAACTAGAGCGACGCTGCGATTGCAGAGCATTTCCAACTGAAAGTGCTTCAGGAGAACGAGCACGGACGTCGACGAGTGGCTTCTAATACGGTGTTTTTCATGCCACATTGTGGCAAGACTCTCTATCAGAACGTCCTGGCTTGCAACTGGGGTCCTGCTATCAAGAAGCTCATCATCATCGGCAACAGGTACCGATTTACGCAGTGTGTATCATTCTATCCTGGTAACTTAACCTCTTTTGTCAATAGTTTCTCAGCGTACGGAGACCGCGTGCTAGCATCCAAAGAGCGTCTCGAGCTCCTGCTCGTCGGTGTACTGTCGTACCTGGAAGAAGTAGCTTTATCATGCGGAGTCTCCAAAACACACGAGGATTTCGGACGTTATGAGGCGGCTTTCAACGACCTAAGTGTGCACAGATTCCCGTCCGAATTGCTGGCCTGTGGACTACAAGACACGAACCTCAACGAGAAGATGACTGTAGCTAACAGCCTGAAGCTGCCAGTCAAATGATACATGCATTGAAGCCGTCCCAACCCAGGCCAGACAGACTCTTATTCCAGCGCTCACAGGCTCTAGTGGCGTGTGAAACGCCAACTAACGGTAGAAGGAATCATTAGGGGGCTCCAAGGACTCGACCCGTTACTTTTGGAGGAAGAACAACGCTGGTCACAAGGTGCGCAGCATCGCACATTCCAACGCGCCGCGAGCTTTCAAAAATACCCGGAGCGAAGCCTACTGCAACCTGCGAGAGCCGGCATCGCCGCGTCCGTTTCCGTCACGCGTTTCTCCTGCCGGTACCTGCTCCCTTCGCCCATTTTCCAGACTTCTCTGTGCAGGGGGCATGACATTTGCACGCTGCATCGGAGGCGAGCCTGACCCTTTGTGCTGTGCTGCAGTGACCCGTGACATCCCGCCCGGACGAATGAAGGTGCGGCAACTGCTGGGCTGGAGTCGCCACGGAACCCCCACGGACATGGCTTCGGCCGCTTTTCGCAAGAAAGACGGAGGTCCCTATAGTTCTAGTAACAACAGAGAGCACGACAGTGAAGAGACCGTCTATCAAGACATGAGCAAGCTGTCCATTGGCGAACAGGGCGTCGCACACGACAACAACTCGAAAGGCCCGGAGGCCTCACATCTCGATCGCGTGAGCTTACCAGGAAGATATGTTACTGATAAAATCCTATCTCTAACTCAATTTCTTTTTCTTGATGAACAGTCCAAGAATGACGAAGACAACCCGGAGGAGCCGGAAGATAAAGCTTCTACCAGTCATAAAGCCACGGAGAAAAGCAACGTGCATGTACGACCCGCTCGTTGTATCAGTGATGACAGCAGTAATAGCAGCACAGCGTCGTCGTCTTGCTCTCCGTCGGGTACCATCGCTATGAGCGCAGTGCCTGAAGTTTTATCGCCAACCGCGTCACCAGCTCCGAAGGTGACGTTCCGGAAGGGCGAGAAGAGCTTTCTGGATTTCCATCAGCACTACGCCATCACCAGACACTTGGGCGAAGGCTCGTACTCGACCGTGAAGCAGGTAACACACCGCAAGAAGGGAGGCTTCTACGCCTGCAAGATCGTGGACAAGTTGAGTCTTTCGGACGTAGATCGAGCCGCTCTTTCGCATGAAGTGCGCGTGCTCTCAAGTGTCAGCCACGTGAACATAATGCGCTTGTACGAAGTCATCGAGGACGACGCCAAGTGCTACTTGGTCACGGAGTTAGCTGAGGGCGGCGATCTCTTCGACCGCATCGTTAAACAGGGCAAGTTCCCAGAGCGGGAGGCTCAAAAAGTCGCTGCTGCGTTAGTGGAGGCGCTGCACTACTGCCACACCAACAGCGTCATCCATCGAGACGTGAAACCGGAGAACGTGCTGCTGTCGGGCGACGATGTCAAGCTCTGCGACTTCGGCTTTGCCAGGCAACTGAATCATCCAGAAGAGCAGGCTTCAGACTCCTGTGGGACGCCAGGCTATGCAGCTCCCGAGATCTTGGACGGGCGTTCCTACGGCCTGGAAGTCGACGTGTTCTCGCTGGGAGTCGTGACGTACATTATGTTGTGTGGTTATCCGCCGTTCCCCATGAAACTCGCACAGCTTCGCACACATCGCTTCAACGTGCGTTATCCGTCCAAGGATTGGGCTGCCATTCACCCTGATGTCAAGACATTGATCTCCAAGATGCTGCATGTTGATCCCAAGGAGAGACCGTCGATGGCAGTTCTTCGCACTCAGCCGTGGATTCAGGCGGGTAGAATCACACTAGAGCGTCTACGTCGAGAGAACGAGGAACGTCGACGCTTGGCAGATCTCACACGACGACAGCAAGCAGCTTCAGCCATCCGCAAGAAGCTGGTCATGGGCGGGTTTGAAGCTGTCAAGTACGGGCGCAACGGTCTTCCACATCGGACGAAGCTTCGACTGTCGACCGATGGTAAAGTATTAAGCTGGCAACCAAAGCTGCTCAAGCGAAGCCTGCTCCGCTACCAGAACGCACGGAGCTTTACAAGCCTCTTCGGCATTGGCAAAGACAACAACGGTGCCAGCCAGCCGGATCTCCATGCTGCTCAACCCGAAGCGACCCAACCTCCGGCTGGTACGGCTAACAACGAGCACGGTGAGTCTGAGCAAAGTGCTAACGCTGCTTCTACTTCATCTCCCCATTCCAGTGACAGCTCAACCAGCAACACTTCCGACGCGATTAACGAGAAGCGTCTATGGTGGCGTTCGCTACGTCGGGAGCGTGGTGCGAAGACTGAACGTACGGCCAGCGGAGGCTTCACACTCAACTTTGCCGCTCGACAAACCGGCAGCACCCCGACATCGCCAGTGACGCCCCCGGCAGCCAAGGTGTTGCGGATGCGCTCGCCAAGCGCGACGATGGAGCAGCCGGTGACACCTTCCGCCACGTCTCCACTGGACGACTCGATTAAACTGAATGATATCCGAGAGATGCTGGCCGGTGACTTCGCCCCGTTCTTCGCTGGCCACGCCATGAATCTACCGAATTCGTCCAAACGGGCGGTAGACCCGGCGTGCGTGCTGTCGGTCTGTACTCGCTTCCGTGAATTGCACCTCGAGTTCCCGAACGAAGGCATACGCGATGGTTTCATGTATTTGCTGCAGCAAGCGACGCTGCCACTACACCAGTGCGCGTCGAGCCCACCCCCGCGCTTGATGAAGACGATGGCAATGCCGCCACCTGCACCGATCAGCCTGCCCAACAGAGGACACAGCACTTTTGTGGCCTCGACCCCGCCAGATGAAGGATTGATGAAAGCTGAACGGTGCAGTGGTCCTGAAGTTGACGAAGATGGGGCGGGTGTAGCGAAGAGAGCGACGGCAGCCACCTCCAACCAGGACGAGTGAGTTTTTTTCCTTAACATTATTATCCGTAGTATCTCGAAATCTATCTAAGATGTGTCCTTCATTTACGTCGATTGAGGTGAAGTGACTGTACGATAGATAAATTTGCGAATGGCAACAAACGACTTGCCACTTTTCGTTTTTCCTTCGAACACAGATACGGCCAGACAAGCGCGGGGACATCAATGATCGGGATCCTGCAGAAATTATCCGACAGACCTGCCGCAACAACCAAGAAAGCATTTTGGAGCAGATTCGGCAGGCTGGATTCGAGAACGACCCGTTCCTCGCTGCGTTTAGTGCTAAGGGCATTAGCTAACCTTAAAGATGGAGGAGCGTCTCGAAACGACAAAGACTCATGATGGACCCGCCTGACGAGCAGCGCGAACGTGTCCGAGCAACCTTGAGGGTGGAGTCAAGTGATAAGCACTCTGTGGAGGGTATACATGTACCTTTGCGTATCTACACTGTAGCTACACTGGCTTGACAACCGAACAAAGATCCACGTACCATTTCATTTCCACGCCAAGTGCATGTCCTACTCAATGTTGATCAGTGTATTGTGTCCCAGAACGTTCGCCGTGCAAATGTTCGGCAAGCTTCATCAATAGGAGAAGGATCAACACGAGGTTCTTTAATATTCTTTATGTTGGTATCGGGATTAATGACCAAAGGTTTTCAAGTTTTGACGCCGCAGTCTTGAGGTCGGAGAGAACGTATCTTCTTCTCCACCCGAGTCCATATAGGCGCTACTGGAGCCTGCGCGTTGTCGAGAGCTAATTTGAATGTCCAGTACGTCACTGGAGTTCCGATGCCGCTCCATCGGTTTGCCTCGCGTTGAAGGCAATCGGTAAATGGATTTCCGACGCGCGAGGACGATTCTGCGATTGAAGACTGACGAGCAGGCGAGGAAGACGGAGATGGCGGCCACGAACAGAAGATACGTGCGACGCGAGACCAGCTTGGAAGCATGAGCTTTGATCATAAAAATGAGCGCAAGCTCTCCAATCTGACAGAGACCAATAGCAGCCATCAGAGCTTTGCGTGGACTGATACGGAAGAAGGTCATCACTCCAGTCATGGACACGGTTTTGATACCGACGATCAGCAGCACCATGGACAGAATTTCACCCGCGTTCCGGATCAAGAACATGGGGTGTAAAATCATCCCGACGCAAGCGAAGAACATGCTGCCGAACAGATTTTCCATCACTCGGATCGACATGAAAGCGCCTTTCGCGTTGCCTGATACGTGGACGAAGGCAAGACCAGCCAGGAAGGCTCCACACTCGAGTGACAGTCCGATCATCTCGGAGAAAAGCGCCATAAAGAGACACACAGACACCACTCCAAGCAGAACCAGCGGGGCATTGTGAACCTCTTCCATAGTCGTCAGGAAGCGCAACAGCTTCGGGACTACATATTGGTGTAGACACACTGTCAGGCTCACGACGATAGCGTAGGCCACGACAGTGCGCACCATAGCGAGACCAATCCACCCAACAGAACGCACGGAAAACCACTCGGGTGTTCCGAGCGCAAAACTCATCAACACATCTTGGATCGCAATAATCGAAGTGACAGTCTATACATGAAATCATCGTTAGCATAAAAAGAAAAACAAAAAATGTTTCCAGGATATTTGCACATACCCGGCCGAATGAAGAGTCCTGTATCCGGTTTTCTCGAATGTGTTCGTAAAGTGGCGCAGTGGTGGAGAAGCACACGCCCAGTCCAATACTCAGTCCTTCAACGAACGAATTGGTCCATCCGATGTAGACTGCAACACCCGCTACCAGCATCACCGTTGAGGCGATGTACGCCACGCCACCAACAAAGTATTTCCTGAATATATCTTCTGGCTGCTGTGGTGAGTATGCTGCTCCATGTCCGAACAACAAGAAGATAGAACCAAAGAGGGAAATGGTCTCCACCTCCTTGTATAGTCTCACAACACCCAAGCACGACGGTCCCACCAGAGCTCCACCCAGGAGATATCCTGCATGTGGAGGAATGTTGAAGTACGTAGCAATAATCCCGCCAATAGCCGAGACACCGAGCAGCACAGCAACTTGCGCTAGCAGCTCCATATCGTAGTGCAACACAGCGGGGTCGGACTTCTTTTCCACTGCTTCCAACTTCTTCAACTGCTCCGCATTCAGTCCCGTCGTGTTCTTCAAGTGGCCCGTTTCGTAGTCCACCTCCTTAATGCCGTCTTTCTCGAGCTTCTGCTCTCGAGCCTCTTCTTCTTGATGCGCTAGTACCTCTTGTAGCTTTTTGGATTGCAGCTCCTCCTCCTGCTCGACATGTCCGAGCTCTACCAGCGTTCCGTTTAGCCCCAAAGCTAGTCTCTTGAGGTTAGTTTGCACCGCCAGCAGCTCATCTCTTAAGTGGATCCTCTCCCTGATCTGGGCTTGAGTGTATTTGGCGAATTGGTCGCCTGCCTCCATGTTTTCCAAGCTTTTCCCCACCGACAGCTCCAGTTGTTGCACAATGTGAAGATGCTCCTCGACCTGGTCAATGGAGAGGTCTGCAGCCGATACCACTGCATCACCAGCCTCATGGGAACCCCCTGTACTGGAATCAAGGCTCGGAAGTGACAGGGGAGCAGAGGAAGGCGCAGGTTTCTCCTCGTTAGCGCTGGACGATGGATCCGCGGTAGCACCTTGCGCGATTGTAGGCGCTGGAGATACCAGAAGATCGGCGTTTTCATGGTCCGACAACACGTCGATCTGAGCTACAACATGAGTGTGGTAGGAGAGTGTAAGCGTCAGCAGAAGCAGAGATATGGCCGCCCGCGCGCCGCAACTCCGAGCGCACATGGTGATGGCGTTTCGACAGTTGAATGGGCACCAGCAATAGTAAAAGCGAGTCAATAAATTGGGCAATATGATCTACTTTATAGGTGTTGCCTTTTATTAGATGGAGCGAGACCTTTTTTTCAATACTGACTTCAAGTCAATGGCCGTTACGAATCATAACCGCCGTAGCCATTCTGCTGGTGCCATGCTAGACTAGCTGTTTTCGACCTGTAGAAGTCTCAAGGTCTAGCCGCTGCCCTCAGCCTTCACACTGTGAAGTTCACAGCTTGCAAGCATATTCGCAGTGGTGACGACAATGTCCTCAGGACATGCACGTTATTTGAGACACCGGCTTCTCGGCCCTGGTGTCCACTCGACGAACCACTTGCTACATTACAGATGCATCCAACGTAGTGGAGCTCAAAGCTTCCAACCACCCCACGCTATTAGCGTTAGCAGATGCACAAAGCTCGATTACGCTACCGGTACGTCCATACTTGTAGCCTACAAGTATGGAGCTACAAGTTGTAGCGTTGGGCAACCCCAGTCTCCGGTACGGTAACGGATGCAAGGATTCAGCGCACCGTTTATGGTGAAGCTGTTCGTTGCCATTCCTCATTCTCCTCCAAGAAACTGCAATGGCGACTTCCTCTCCGTTCACTACGTGGCAAGGCGCGCTGCTGCACGCTCAAGAAGCTTGGGCCGAAGCATGGCAGCCGAAATTCCTTCCATACGCGAGTTCAAGTGCTTTCGCAGTGGCGCTGCAGATTTTGCTCGTCCTGGTCTCAACCACGTGGCTGGCAAGTGTGATAACGCGCAACTACTCGTTCACTGACCGCTTGTGGTCGATAACTCCGCCCATGTTCGCCTGGCATTTCGTTTTCCACGCATATCTGGTGGACGGTGGTGTTTGGGACCAACGAATGCTGTTAATGGCAGTGCTGACTACGCTGTGGGGATGCAGACTCACGTTCAACTTCTGGCGCAAAGGGGGCTACTCGCTTAGCGAAGAGGACTACCGCTGGGCCGTGCTCCGACAATATATGCACTGGACGTTGTTCGAGGTGCTGAATATCACCTTCATCGCTGGATACCAACACCTACTCCTCTTGTTGTTGGCTATTCCTTCCTACGCGGTGTACTTCCACCGTCATGAAGAGCTGAACGAGATGGATGCAGTCGCAACGGTGTTGTTCCTGCTGCTGCTGATGCTTGAGACTGTGGCCGACCAACAGCAATGGAACTTCTATAGCAAGAAATACGAGCTCATTGCGCAGAAGACGCCCCTCACAGGAGACTACAAGGCTGGCTTCAACCGCAGCGGACTGTTCCGCTACAGCCGTCACCCCAACTTCTTTGGTGAGTTTTCGCTGTGGTGGGCTTTCTATCTGTTTACTGTTTCAGTCTCAGAGCCCGCGTTCAATCCGTCAAGCTTGGGTACGATCCTATTGACGTTGCTGTTTCAGGGATCAGCACCGTTCACCGAGTATATCACGGCGTCAAAATACCCACTGTACAAGCAGTACCAGCGTTGCGTGCCAATGCTAGTTCCTTGGTTCCCGTTGACGGAAACCTCGGAACTTCATGGGGAGTAAGAACTAATTTTCCGCAAGTGCGGAGGGGGTGTTCAATACTATGTATGTAATGAGAACGAGTGCGTGATGGAGAGAAAAAGACTTGGAATGAGAATTTGACTCGAATTTTACACCTTACATACAAAAGCAGCGTACACTACCGACATTGAAGGCTTGGAACATATTTAACCGCCATGTAAAAAACACGAAATGAATGATAAAATAGTTGGGGACGGCTTGCTTTTTAAGAGTGACGACTAACTGGCGTTGAAGTACATGTACGGTGAAGTAGTACTGGAATCGGTTCGACGTTGCATTTTTCGGAGTGCACGTTTGAAGTGCAATTTGATTTCCAGAAAGTATCAAGCACAACCATTCATGTATTTTATTTCATTTAATTTCGACGCTTCCATCTCTTCAAACGAGACAACAAAGGAAGCCAGGGTAGACTTATTTAGCGCGGGAAAACTCGTTTGATCGTGCAGCCAGTGACCCTCGGGCGACTAGCAAACTGGTCCACGTTTGCATCCAATTTTTCGTCTTATGGGGGAAGATTCTCGAATTCTCGAAACCTCGAAGAGCACATTATTGATACGGTGTCACTTTCTTGAATACTAGTACAAGTAGTTCTAGGTACTACATGTATGTAGTAGCACAGTAACTTTTGAGCTTCTACGCAAAGGAAGGCCGGCGGCACCTCTAAACACTGCTCAGACGCAAAGTTTCTTTGCTACGGGTCGCTGGTTTGTATTCAGGCGTCGCTTACGCGACGTTCCCTGTACAGTACCCATGATTCTGGGCTAATTCGTATCTGAGCGCACGTGTCAATTGCCTATCGGCGGTAGTAGTGAGATCAAGTCACCAGTAAGACGGGGGGATATTTACACGCAGGAACGGACAACTTGCGGTCCACAAGACAAGAGGAAGTCGTGACGCTTTCTCGTCGACGGGGTTTGGACCAGCATGTCAAGTGCAAAACACCCCTAAATGACTGCTGTAGAAAGTCGGAAACACTCAATATAGATATTGATATCTAGACTTTCAACGAGGATTATCTAACCCCAAAGAGTATAAAAAATATGTTTTGGAGACTAGCGCTCACTTCCTTTGTTTCATGCACAGAATCCAAGCACTTTGGCAAGTAAAGTTTCGAAGCTGCAATCTAAAACAAAAACCATTTTTTGTGAGAGATTGTGAAATCAGCCACAAATCCAACAAAGACGACACGAAATACTAGTACGAAAGATAGAGGAGCCGATCATAGGCTCCGCTTCAAATTACACATCAGTGTTTGTCCGTAGCGGCGCGCTGCTCAACTTAAATGGATGTGATCTGCTGATAACCAGGCTGTCGGGGACGGGTTGACATTGTCTGCAAAGCCAATATCAACACATCATTCTCTTGTCCGCACACCAATGACGCACTGCAGTCGTACAGCGCCATTGAAGGCCGCATTCTGCCATTTGCGCCGAACCATCAACACCGTAGCCTACAGTAGAAATCCTTCCTGTCACCCGGTCTCAAGAACGATGCGTATGCTCCAAGTCTTCCTGCTCGCACTCCTGGCCTCTCTGGTTACAGTCTGCCAGGGTGCAGAAACCCCCGTCAAGAAACAGCTCACAATTTCTACCAAGAACTCCACTGCTACTGCCAAGGCCCTTCAAAAGTTTTTCGCTGACGATGCCAAGAAGAACTCGGGCAACGGTTTCCTAAAAGTGGTCACTATTACCTCAACTGACGAAGAGCGTGCGGGTGCTGCCACATCGGGACAAGGTGCACGCGCTGGAGCAGGAACCACAGTTGTGGCAAGTGACGCTCCACAAGGTGAGCAAGTGACTGTGACGATCTACAACAACAATGGACTTTGGCAGCGATTTCAGCGGTGGTGGAATCGGTTATTCACAGGATCTTCGAGTCGTCGACTTCAACTACCGACAAGAACCACCCAGTAGAGTTTTACGTTTACGCTTTGTCTACGAGTTTCTAGGTAGCTTCATAGCTCGATTAAATAAATCGTAAAGAAAAGCACTGCTTTCCTACTTCGAAGTTTCAATTTCACCTGATAACACTCTGGTTCGCTTTTTCCCACAAGTTTAGCAAAGTTGTGTTTCTAATGCCAAGCTGTAGGTTTCTTCGGAGTATTTGCTATTGGGGTTCTCGTGTGTGTCTGCGCTGTACATGTAATAGTCCGCGCTCCGTTGGAAATAACGACAGATTTTCTTTTGGGTTACCGGGATACCTCTATAGAAGAAAAAAAAACTGAAGCCCGCATCGACAATCACGAAGTTTATGATGATAAGCTTCTTGAAGTAGTACACTAAGTGCACTGTACTCAGCCTACTCCGAATTTCAGAAATGATGTTCGCTCACCACAAAGTGTATGAAGGTGGTACCGTAATATTTCAACCAACTTCGAAGTACATGTAAAATGCAGTACCCAAGTATTGCGCGTCGGACAAGTACACTGTACTTTGAAGTAGTAAGTACATGTATTCACGTTAGTGCGCGTTTCGCTTAGGCAATCAAGTTTGATCGTCGGACAAATGCCAGCAAATTATCTTCAGCATAAGTGTATATGACGATCAAAGACTATTGGATATGAGAAGTTGGTGTACCGTTCATTACGTCAGGTGTTAGCTAGGTGTCATACATTAAACGCTCGAGATCAATCGATTCACGCTTCCCGAAGGAGGCGCGTCGATGCTGAAGAGGTGTGGAATAGCCGATTCCACCACCGCTGGAAGCGCTGCCAGAGTCCGTTGTTATTGTAGATCGTCACAGTCACCGTCTCTCCGGATGTGGTTCCACTCGACACGACTGTTGTTCCAGCTCCAGCACGAGCACCTTCGCCCGCAGCGATGGCGCCAGCTCGCTCCTCATCGGACGAGGAAGGAGTGATGACCTTGAGGAATCCCTTGTCGTTGTTCTGTTTGGCGTCTTCAGTGAAAAACTTCTGGAGCGCCTTGGCTGTGGCTGTACCGTTCTTGGTGGAGATCACGAGCTGGTTCTTGGTGGCAACGGCCTCGCAGTTCCAAAGAGAAACAACAGCAACTAGAACCACGAGGAAAACTTGGGTCATACGCATTTTGGAGGCTGGGATGGGGTTGGATGTCTTGAGACGTTGGCAGTCGGGAGCGAATTGATAAGTGATCTGAGGAGCAAAGCTTTTCACTGGATGACTGCCATATCTTGTCACCACTTGACAGGCAGGTTGCAGCCAGACCCCGTCTGCAGGATAGAGCACCGCACCGTATTGACTGGCCGCCAGATAATTGAAGCGAGCCCGGTCACATACGCGGTGATCGGCGCAGCTATCCCAACTTGGGATTCTCGAGCATTCTGTTACCTTGTTTGTCGGATCAGGGGCAGTCCCAATCCTGGGATTTAACGGATCCGTACGGTTCTCGAGACTTACGCCAGCAGGTACGCTGGAATCCAGCCTGGATCTCACCAACGAAATTCGCTGTTCGGACCGACTCAATTCTTGTTATCACTCACCGAATCGGTGCCACCGAGACGTGCCACTTCCGTTGGAAGCGAGGGGAGGATGGAGTTGTGGATGGCTTCAAGTCTTACTGAATTCGGTGCATTCCCAAAGGAGCTTGGTTGGATGTTCTAAAGTGTTGACGGTCTACATGTAGTACAGTAAACAAAACGTGTACAGTAGTTTTGAAACAAGGTTTTATTGGGCGCCGTGAACGAATTTTGCACAAGAAAACCGATTCAATGCCCTGTGAGTCACGCGCCATACTGGCGAATTTGGCCTTGTGATAGGCAAACGACACGCGCGCTGAACGTCAGGATTGACTGGTGGCCTCAGGCCAAGACACCATGAACGAAGCCACCAAAGGGAAATACATGTAGCACCAATTCCCTTTGGTGGCTTCGTTCAAGATCTCTATGGTGGTGCGTTTGAGTTCGCCGCGTTTGTCTCGGATTCCTGAAGCTTCCAGAATCTAGGACATGCATGCCCAGTGCGCCATTGTGGGCGGCCTCAAGGAAAAAAGAGGACTGAGTTCGTCGCAGTCCCCCAAAACATTATGTAAGTGTGCCAACCAGTACACTGGAGCAAGTTGACCACGCCGCTCCTTCCGACCAAAGTGTGCGACTCAGATGCACAGGCATGCTTGAAAACTCTTCAATGAAGAGTGCCCGATATCTTCCGAACGGTCACAAAGTTGCCAAGTCAAACGGCGTTACTTGATGCACTTTGTGAGAGCGGGGTGTGGCGACGAGAGTCGTTCAAATGCACCGGCGACACTGGGTCAGCATCCTTCAACGCGTGGCAGTCGGCGTCCAAGGCACCATCGCATACCAAGCCCAAAGCGTCACTTCCGAGTGCTGGACGACTTCCAGCGGAAAAGAGATCTGCTCCAGTGACCCGACGGGGCTTCGAGCGACCTGGTGGTTCTTTTTCGTGCTGCTGTTGTTTGCGAGTGTTGCATCGGGGTGCTTCGACGCGGGCTGGTGGCCGCGGGAACAAACAACTCAAGACCATCAAACAACACGTCTCGAAAGTGGATTGCTCGACGACGGCAAAGGATTAAGCGCATCAATGGTACATCCGTTACTGGGCGGACATGAAGTGCAGCAGCAGTTGATCCCGCCACCTCTGAAGCCGGTGTACCGCTACCTGGATCCTTAGCCTTGCAAACTAACATTAATTCGCAGTAAAGACCAATTTTGCTAGCTACCGTAGTTTTCTACTCCTGGTTGCCTGCTTCTCCCTCTGGCTGATCCGTCGAGACCTCGCCTGTAGGGTTGGCGTAGCTCAACTGAGCCATCAACGCTTCTTCAGTCGCAGCCGCACCGGTAGTTTTTCCATTGAACTGCGTGTCCGTGTCGGGATACGAGGCCACAGTATCCCCTTCAATCCGCTGGCGCTTGGGGGCCGGCATCTGGTAGTGTTCCGGGTAGTCGAACGCGGCATCTTCGGTGGTTGTCGCGCCATGGGCCTGCATCATAGCGACGATAGCATCGCGATCAGCGCGTTCCCCAGCCTGTTTCGCCACGGGGTTGGGATCATCGAACGCCCAGCGGACATTCAGCACTTCGTCGCTCTGCAGGGACTGGTTTGACATCGCCTCTTTAGCGAACTCGGCACTGATCCTGTGTCGGAATCGCACAAAGCAGATCGATTTTCGGTGGATCACATTGATGTTCTCCACCTCGCCCCACTCGCCAAACTGTTTCCAGAGTGCGGCCTCCTGTTGCTTCAACGCCTCCGTCCCGTTCGTACTCTTGAGTCCCCCCACATACAGCGTCCGAGAGTTCCTGGTAAAGTTGCCCACTCCATCCATATCATCTCGGTCTGTAGCATGTCGTTCCCGTCCGAAGCAGTCGTGCATCATCCCGATGCGCGTCTCGTCCGCCGCAGAGGGCAGTCGGTGGTAGTAGCTGCACTCTGCTCCTCTTGCACACATTCCACGTGCGAAATGCACGCAAAAGTACCTATTAGCCTTGCTCACCACATCAGCCTTGGTCTTGCCAGCATCTAGTTCCAGTACACAGCGCGTAGCAGCCGCTTCCTTGCCGCGCGAGTCATCCCAGTGGTCCCCGACGTACTTGTCGTACCAAATATTGTACTCATAGGCCCCCTCAAGCTGCGAATTAGTAGTAGGCATAGTGTCCAGCTGTTTACGAGCAGGACGAGTCAGGAACTTGGCGTTAAGCTGCTCATAGCGGTCGTTCTCGGACGCGCCAGCCTTGCCGCGTCCGAACCAGCCAGTGGAGTGGGGCGCGGAGCCCATTTCCGTCGGTCGCTCCCATTGCGTCGCGTTGGTCTGCATATTGTAGTAGTAAATCTTGTTGGTGGCTGGGTCCAGGGCCTCCCGCCAGGAATGGGCGTCCCCCTGGCTGTCGACCACCAACGCATCTGGACGCTCCACTTTAGGCGCCCGGCAGCGGAAGCAGCGCTTACGCCGCGCGTAGTTATCGTGGCTGCAGTCAGCACATATCCAGTTCTTCTCGTACACGGCATAGGCAGCTCCCACGTCGCCTAGCGTCCCCACAGCCGTGACCTGCCGCGGAAGCTCGCTGCTGTCACTTGCGCTCATGTTGTTGGGCTTTTGACAGTGACTTATTTTTGTGCGGTATTTTGATCTTTTAGTCTTTTGGTCATTGAAGTACGGACTAATTTGGACGAGTAGAACGTCAAGGATGAATGCTCATGGTGAACGGCACGACACTAGCTCGCACAACGTACACCGTAACTTATGGGAGTCGGAGTTCTTGATGGCGGCAGTTTGACTGCTTCTTGCTGACGGCCATGTCATGTCGTGGCCACGTGAAGCTGATCATCGAAAAATGGCTTCACTACAGCATAGCACATACGTGCAGCAAAAGCGTCAACGTCTTGGAAACAGAAGCACTTCGAGAAAAATTCAGTTATGTGTGGCGTTTATTCCTTCCCTCCTCTTTCTCCCCTGTTAAACTCTCCTTCTGTCCTCCCTTGCTAATACGCCGCCGCATAGGGGGCGGCAAAGGCTGGTCGATCATCTACAAGAACTGCGCCATCCAGCGGAAGCCGTCGGCGTAGCCCATCCGGCGCACCACTGAACACATGTACAGCTCAATAGGGCGGATGTTGGCATCCTTGTCGCCGCGAGCCTCCTTGCCGTATGTCTCGTACAGACCCAGCGCGCTGCGCAGCTCGTCCTCCGAGGCGGCGCGCGGCAGGTCGATCTTGTTGCCCAGCACTAGGAACGGCACGTTGGCCAGCTCGTCGTAGCCCAGCAGCGTGTCCAGTTCGCGCTTGGACTCCGGGAAACGCTCACGGTCCAGCGCGTCCACAACGAAGACGACGCCGTCCACCGTAGCGAAGTAGTCCCGCCAGAGTCGGCGCGCAGTCTCGTGGCCGCCCAAGTCGAAAGTCCGCAGACGCAGCTTGCCAATGATCAGCTCCTCCGAGTTCGGGTGCAGCGTGGGCTCGTGCACAGCAACGCGGTCGTCCTTGAGCATGTGCAGGAGCGTGGTCTTGCCGGCGTTGTCCAGACCCAGGAACAGGATCTTGGCGTTCTTGTGATACAGGCCTACACATTTAGTCAATTATTCGAAATAAATAAAAACAAAAGATTAGCAATTATTAGCACCCATCTGGCCTTTTTGACTACGATTTGTATGGGGGGACGAAGATAGCTGCCGGGTGATCCAACGAGCGCGAAAAGCACGCCGGCGGCCAATCTTCTGACTGTACGAGAGGAATAAGGTCAGGAGTACGCACCCAGGTAGCCGAGGACGTTGTAGAACCAGTCGAAGACGAACATATTAGCGGGGGCGTTTCAGGCCTTTAGCTCTGTGTGTGTAGGTTGTTCCTTGGGCGATGACCGCAAACCGCAAAATGAACCGAGAGCAACCGAAGAAAGAAAAACAGCTGGATTGGGTCGCTTTTGGTGTGTTCAGTGGCTAAATCGAGGTCAGTTCCTACAAAATCCAAGTCAACACTGCTGTCACCGAACTCGCCACGAAACAGGCCACTATTCGCTTACCTTTTTTTACCAATCATATTTTTTCCACTTTGCCATGAGACGGGCGCGATCTTGTAATAGATAAATTTTTATTTTGACTAAAAGTTTGTAAAGACATCATTCTACTTTCAACCAATCATCATTTTTGAATTCTTTTCTATGAGACGGGTCGTTGTCGAGTTTAGGTTTCCATCGCTAAAATTAGTGATTGGATAAAACTTCTTTATGATGACTTGAACAAAGTATCCATTTCGTAGACGCCAGGCTCGAAGTCAACATGCGGAGGCGCGGCGTGGGCATCGGCGCCGTGCGCAAGAAGCAGGAGCAGGCCAAGCAGTTCTCGGAGGTGGGCGATCAGATAGTGGAGGCGAACCTGTCGCACGTGTCGTCGCAGCTGGAGCTCTTTCGCACGAATCTGCAGGCCTTCGCTATCAAGTACAAGAACAACATCAAGAAGGACCCGGACTTCCGACGCAAGTTTCAGGTCATGTGCGCCAAGATCGGCGTGGATCCTCTGGCCTCCAAGAAAGGCTTCTGGTCCGAGCTGCTAGATGTGGGCGACTTCTACTATGAGCTGGCGGTACAAATTATTGAGGTGTGTATCATCACGAGGCCCAAGAACGGCGGACTCATTGGCATGAGCGACCTGCTGCGTCTACTGGAGAAGAAGAGGGGGCCGGCCATGCAGGCAGTCATTGATGACGATGTTAAGCGAGCTGTTAAGAAGCTCAGTGTGCTGGGCGAGGGTTTCCAGCTTATCGATATGGAAGAGAGGACGATGGTGAGTACTAACGAGTTGGTTGAGCGCTCTATAAGACTGGAGACTAATGAAGAAATCGTTGTGGTGCTGCAGATTGTGACAGTGCCGGTCGTGCTGAGTCAGGACCATTCGACGATTTTGGCGCTAGCGCAGACGACGGGTGGCATGGTGAACGTCAGCATCCTGGCGCGCGAGCTGCAGTGGGACAAGAAGCGCAGCATGTTGGCACTAAACTTGCTGCTTCGAGAAGGAATGACGTGGCTGGACGAACAGGTACGGCTGCTCTTTAACTGCTGTCGTAAAGGTTGATTCGAAAAGTGAGTGAGAGTGATCTGACTGATGTTGTGCTGTGCAGACGAGCGAGCCTTCGTACTTCTTCCCGAGTATTACACTGTCGGGTACCTACACATAGTCAAGTTAGCTTGAGCTAGCACTTGGGGGGAACTTGTACTTTGAATGTCCAGATAGAAAATGCAACGATGGTTTTAATGGTGAAGGCAACTTGCTGCAGATCGTACTTTAGAGAGACTGCCTGCACAATCCAGTTTTCGCCATGGGGAAGCCGCGCTTCGTGTGCGAGTACTGCAACAAGTCGTTCGAAGACTCGCACGAGTCTCGCCAGCGACACAACCGCGGGCGCAACCACAAGGCTAATGTCAAGCTCTGGTACGACAGCTTCGCAGGTACGGCGTCCAGATCTGCAACCAACTACTACACCTTGGTTTAGCAGCGCTCATCCACTCAATTCACGCAATTCTGGTAGATCAAGAACGACGTGCTGGAAACTCAACTCAAAAGCAGAACGCACCAGGATTGGACAACTCAGCATGGACTCCAGTGAATCCAACAGTAAGTGACCAGGGACCAGTACTCGAGCTACAGAACCTGCCACCTTCCATGCACCCCGCTCCACCTGGCTCATTCTACTACTGCCGATCCGATTGGGGCTAAAAGAGCAACGTTGTAAGCTCACGCTACCTCCAAGTAACTATTGACAAGCGCTGCAACATTTCAACTATGGTAGATACGATCGACGTTCCTTTTTAAGACGACAGTTCATTCTTGTGTTTCTGCAAACACTCGGCTTATCCGCCCTGGATCCACGGGTGCATGGCGATCTGCTCTACTGTCAGGCGCCGCGATGGGTCGTCCACGATTAGCATTTTCGACATCAAGTCACGCACGCCTGCAGACACGTGGTCCATGCCCCATGAGTCTAACATGTCGCTCATGAGGCCCTGCGCAATCATCTGAAATCGCGGGTCCGCGTCGTCGGGACGCTCGAAAGGCGGTGCACCCGTAACCATGATGAAAAGCATAACACCCGTCGACCAAATATCCGCCGAGAAGCCGTTGAAGGGGACTTGGTTGCGGTAAATCTGCGAAGAGCAACATGTAACACATGCGTGGTGAGAAATTATCCCTTACTACTACAAATGACAACGCAATCTTACCTCAGGGGGCATGTAAAAGATCTTTCCAACTGCACCAGCGGGAGGCAGCGAATAAGTCATGCCGTGCGCATCAACAGGAATACCAATTGACAGGCCGAAATCGATGATCTATCGCACACCAAGCAGAAAATAATCAGTGAGTAAACAATTGTAAACGAGAGATACACACACGCCTGCTTACCTTCGAGGTATCACCATCAAGCAGCACATTTTCTAGGGACATGTCACGATGGCAAATGTAGCGACTCTGCAGGTACGAAAGGCCCGCAAGAACTTGGGTAAACCAGTGGCGGCACTCGGCCTCCTCCATTGCGCCACCGCTTTCCACCACGGAAAACAGTTCTCCACCATTACAAAACGGAAGAACAGCATAGATGAAGTCGGCGTCATGCAAACACTCGAGCTGTTTCAAAATACAACACATAGCATGTGAGTTCACGTGAAAACTCGAGCTAAATATCCTTTATCAGCCTCACCAGCGTCAACACGTTTTCATGGCCGGGTACCGAAAGATACTGCTGCGCTGCAAGCTCGACAAGCGGGTTTTCCTGAAGATTACCCTCTTCTATAATAACCTGCAGCAAGACCACGCATTAGATCATCGATACAACAGCACAATACAGCTATGAACGCACCTTGCTCATGACCTTAATAGCCACTTCAAATTGCGTGCGCACGAACGTGCCATTGGGGGTCATCTGCAGCCTCACCGCGTGCTTGACCTTTCCGTAGATGCACTTCCTCAGTGTACGCACGAACTCGTACACCGCTCCAGAGCCAGAGAAGATGGCCAGCACCATGCCGACGCCTTCCACGGGGCAGCGTCGCAGTTCGGCGTTCATGAAGCGCACTTCCTGCGGGATGGGCGAGCTCAGTCCATTGTGGTCAAACTCCTCCGATCCGGTGCGGAACACATCGTCCGACGGGTTGATACCCAGCGCCTGTAGCTGCTGCTGCAGCTCGGCTGAAACTTCCTGCATGGCTTCTTGTTCTTCTTCTTCAGCTGCTTCTTCACTGAGTTGGCTGGTGTGTTCACTGATGGACTTGAGCTCGGAGGCGCTGTTAGAGCGATCTGCCACGCCGCGAGATGATGACTGGAGAGCTGGTTCAGTGGCTGCTCGGTCTCTTCGGCTACTGGAAGAACCCAAAAGTGCGCCCGCCCACGATCGGAACCGGTCGAATGCGCGCGTGCGGGAGGGGCGCTGGCTGGGGGCGCGCGCTTTCGTGTTGACCTGTGGTCGGTCGATCGCCTAACGAGCGAGCGAGCCGGCGGGTCAACACGACGAGATAAGGACTCTTGTCCACACGCTGTCGCTACGCAGAGACAGGGAGAACCGCCGTGAGGAAGGGGGGAAGCGAGAGAAACTGAGAGAGTAGCACCTTACACACTGGCAGTAACAAGCGTCGAGAGAGACGGAGGGAAGGGGGGAAGTTCCTCCGGGTGGTCCGACGACTGGGGCGACTGGCAGTTCACGCAGGGGGCGATCGGCGATCCGCGATCGGTAGGCGAGTCAATGCGCAGCTAATGCGGAGTCAGCGCCCGTTCTTCGGTTTGGGAAGACAAGACTTGGCGTTTGTATGAACGCGGTTTTTAGAAATGTTGGTTAGAAACCAGTTAGAAATCCACTGGTTCGAAATTTTGTGTTCGATTTTTGTTTCGAAAATGACTTTTTCACACACAAAAAATAGTCCGGCGAACAAAATCGACATCACTGGTATCGAACACCTACAGGTTCAATGCCAGAGCGAAATGGAACCACGAACAGTTGGAAACAAGAGCTCCGCTGCAGATTTCTCTTCAATAGGACAAAGCCAAACATGGACTTCCGTGTCCACTTCCTATGACTTCAACTTGGCACCGTTTCGAGTCGCTAAAGGTCGTGTTTTCGGCCAACAATAAGCGCGACTCGCCTCGGATCCATCAAAGCGCCATGGGGGCGTCCCAGTCGCTCGACGCAGTCTTCGGATCGCCGAACCTTCAGACGGACTCGGAGCAGGCCGACATGTACCAGTATCTGCGTCGCGTGGAGAAAAGCTTGTGGCTCATAGAGCCCTGGTGGGAGCATGAGAGTGATGTGCTGGAACTCGAAGCGGCTGATGCCCAGACGCGCAGTCCCAGCAAACGGAACGCAACGACTCGAGATCCATCCAAGAAAATGGTTCGACAGCAATTGTCGCTGCAAGGTGTGGACGTTTTAATTAAAATGTTTACAAAAAATGTGTAGACCCCGAGTGAAGCACTGAAAGTCATCCCTTCCCTGCTGGATGAGAGGTGGGTGTCACCACTGGTTGCGCTTGTGGACTGCGTGGACCCAATTGCAAGGAGTGCGGGGCTTGCGTTATTGTCGATAATCGTTCAGCAAGGTAGGAGGTTTGTTTAAATTGTACAAATTATTGTTTTTTCTGACGATGTTGGATAGAATCTGTGGCCAAGATTTTCATCGCTGTGAGAGGAATGGACAAAGTCATGGCGTTGCTGGATAGCCAAGATCAACAAGCCATGTATCTGTCGCTGGAGGTTATATTCGCTCTTTGCACTGGCAGTTGTACGTCCACCGATCGATTGACTGAAAAGCTGTAAACGTTTCTGACGTTGTCTGGATGCTGTAAAGCGAGTGTCATTCTACCGTTTTGTGAAGCTGGGCTTATCGGACGTCTTACGGGGCTGATTAAAGGTGAACACTTGGAGCTCGTACTGGCGTCGCTCAAGGTTCTACGACTCACGCTACGTCAAAGTGAGTTGTTGCAGACATCCCACCAGTAAACCACTTTCTTAATTTCCCGTACTGTTGCAGACGCTGTGAAAGCTGAACTACCATTGAACAAGACTCTATCAGTGCTAATGGGCCTTGTGGACTCGCCACACGCTGCAATCGCCAAGACAGCCATCACGTGCGTCGGGCTATCGCTTCCAAACGGTACAGTAAATCTGTGTTCCTGCTCATGTCCAGTATTTGACGTTTATACGTACACAGTCGAGAACTTAGAGGAGCTCCTGCGTCTTGGTTGTATCGATGTTTTCCTACGCTTCATGACGCCCACGAATTCAAACGCTGACGCTGTTATCTTCGCGTTATCACTGCTCGCTGACGAGACCGACACTATTTTCCCACGTGAACTGACCATAACTACACTCGGACGGATGCTCGAGACGCTTCGAGGAGCAGCCAAGAGGTCTCCAGCTGCGAGTGCTACGAGTTTCTTTTTCGCAAGCTTGGCCAAATCCAGTATTTTCCACTCCGCAATCAGTACCGAGGTCAACTTGGGCATCCTCGCTAAGCTTCTAGTCGGTGGCTCCCCGGAGGTGCTTGGATCTACCGCTTATGCGCTGGGAGTCGTAGCTCTCCACGGCACTGATCGAGTGCGGCAGATATTGTTCCAAGTGGAGGCTCCTCAGCACCTGATGCAACTGGTGAGATTCTCACTCGGCCCTGGGCGTGACGAAAAGGTGGCGAGACTCGCGATATTTGCACTCGCGACTGTCACAAGTGAAGCATTAGTGTCTCGCACAGGTGCTCTCGTTCAACCAGCACTGCTTTCTCAGTCTTCTGGGGCTTTGGAGCCTCTGTGTTTGAGCACAGTTACATGCTGTGGTGGAATGCAAGGAACTGACTTTTTGCCGCACGTGTTCGCTCGAGCAATTACACGACTAGGTGCGGGGTCTACCTACGCGTTGAAGCTACTGGCTGCACTTAGTACGGCGCCTCACGTGAAGGAGCGCATGTGTGAAGCTGGAAGTGTCTCGAGAATGTTCGAGTATCTGCGTGGTGCCAGTGCGGCCTTCTTGCCAAGTCTGTTAGTGCTTTTCCTCGAGTGTTGCAGCTGTGATCATGCCTGTGAGTGCAGAGAAAACGAATCTTCAGGAAAGCTTCAAGATCTGGACATTGGCAGCCGTTTGGCCTTCAGTAAACTTGTGGAGACAACACCGGATGCTCTACAGATAATTGGAGCGTTGTTCCAGACCCACCAACCGGAGAATTTATTTGGCCTCGCACCTTTGCTAGGCGCTCTAGCGACACATTCGAGCATACTCAGGGAGAACATGAGCGCTGCAACTTTCTTCGTGGATCAAGCGCTAAGTACTGCGACGCGGCTCAACCACGAAGCTTTGCACGAGCAGATTTTAGGTTTCTTGGTTGGCCTTACGGCGTACAAGAACACTCGAGCATTGGGGCAGCTTTTCGCCAGTGATCCGGATCGTATTGCCAATTTACTTCAAGCTTCGCTCAACACTCGAGTTCAGCTCTTGGCCACTACACTACTGCGTCGACTATTTAAACGACTCAACTCGTGCGAGGTCCCTTCAAGAACAGCTCAGCGTCATTTGGCCAAGTTGCTAGCAGCTAATAGTGCAGATCTCGTGGTGGCTGTTGCAGCTTGCCGAGTGTGGGGGAATCTCTTCCACTATGAAGACAAGCGCCTCGCATTCGCACAGCTTCCAGACGCAGTATCGGGTCTTCTCCAATTGTTACAGCGGTGTATTGGCAATCAGCCAGTCTACGATGAACAGCAAACAGCTTCAATTCAAGCGTCAAGCATCAACTCGGAAGATTTGGAAGCTGAAGAGAAGAAACTCGTGCCAGGGGGTCTCAAACCTTTGTACTGGGTCATCCGAAGCAGCTTTCGAGCGGCGAGTTGCGAAGAAGTCAAGCAGGCCCTCGTGAACGCACCGCAGTTCCTGTGTCTCATGGATTTATTCCCACATATTAGCGAGCCAATTGCTCGCCTTGCCATTGACACTATGAGTGAGTTGGCGCGATCGAAAACTCCTGGTTTACGTCGGACATTGGCTGTCCCCATGGTTCTAAACGCCATTCAGCAGCTTGTTCGTGATCGCGAGCGTGTAACGACTGGGTATGGCGTTCTTCCACTACGTCACGTGCTTCGCTTTCTCGGACTATTGGCTCGAAAAGATGCAGCGATCCAGCATCTTGTGGTTGAAAGTCGACTACTGGAGGCTTTACTGCTGCTGCTACACTCACCGTCCACCGCACTAAACTCCGAACTTCTGGCCGAAGCTCTGGACGCGTTGGCTTGGGTTTGCAGTGCTGCCAGATCCCCGACTGAAGTCGATGCCCAAGCTGAAATGGATGACGAAAATGAAGCTCAGATCGATGGGGAAGCACCAGCTAGGAGACTCGTATCAACCGCAAAGGTCGTGGACTTCTCGCTGCGCCATGCGGACTCAGCTCTAGCACCTGTTGCTCGTGCCAGTCTCCATCTACTGCAACGACTCGCTTGTGAGCAACCAGCAGTGCCCAAGCTTGTGTATGACGCTGGTGGTGCGTCGGTAGTAATGCGAGCACTGCATCAACGCCCGGAGTACGCAATACGGCGACGAGCTTGTGGCCTCGTGCGGCACCTGGTGCACCACCACGACGGCAACCGCCAACAATTCCAAGAGTTGGGGGCTACAAGTTTTCTAGTTGAGCTAGTTACGAGCGCTCAGGTGGATCCAGAAAGTCAGAATCCACCTCGAAAGCTGCAAATTAAAGGTCTTCAGGCTCTTGCGGCACTATGTGAAGGCTCTGGAGCTGCTGCTAAAGCTTCCAAGAAGAGATTACTGGAATGCGTTCAGTCTGCAGAGCTCGTGCAGCTTGTGAGTGTCAAAGATACCAAAGACGAGCAACTCTGTGCCGCCTGGACACGTGCGTTAGCGATGGGATCGCTAGCCAGCAGCAACAACCAACGCAAACTGGTATCTGCTGGAGTTGTTCCTTTACTCACGAAGTTACTGCGTCATTCCAGTGGAAAAGTACGTGTTCCCACTGCTCAGTTACTGGCTTATCTGGCCGAAGCACCGGAGAACCGCGGCGGGATCTTAACTGAAGGTGGAGACGAGCTTCTGGCTGTGATCATTGCTGGTCTTCAATCAGAGCTTCCAGGGCTGCAACGTTACGCTGCTTTATTTGTTGCCAATGCAGCTACCAGGCATGACGGGAATAAAGTGCGTCTGGGAGCTGCCGGAGCTGCCGCACCACTGGTTGATCGACTATCTTCTCAACGACGTCACGTACTGGAGAACGTCCTGTTAGCGGTTGTGAAGCTCGGTGCACACGCTGGTAACAAGGTGAAACTGGGCGGTAAAGTGTGCTTCGAGAAACTATTGGCGCTTGTTCACCATGAAGCTCTCAGTGTGGCCAAAGGTGCAGCCAGAGCTCTGGCTGTGCTGGTGGTGGGCAATGACGCCAACAGGAAGTTCCTCCTTCAATGTGAAGCTCCGGTCGTTGCGGAACTAAGCGCACTGCTTAAAGGCTCCAATGGGACGATTGTGGAGAGTGCCATGCTTGTACTAGGCGAATTGGCTCCGATGCCGGCTCAAGCTCTGGAGTTATCCCGTTGCGTCGATGTTTTGTCTGTTGTGAAGCTTCTAACGCACCTGAATCAACGCATCGCACGAGCGGCGCTGCTCGTAGTACGGCATCTCACACGGGAATCTTTCAACAAGACTCGCTTCGGCCTTCGAGAATGTGTTGAAGCGCTTCTAACGCGACTCGAGCTCGGGTTGACTGGTACCAGTGGAGCGGACGAGCTGGAACTGCTGGAGTTGACGATCACTTGCCTTGCGAATCTGTCCTTCGCCTCCAGTAATGCCGTGCGGATAGCGGAAGGCTCGTTGGTGCTTTTACTGCGCTTAACCACCTGTGCTCTACCCACAGACGTCACGAATTACCTGTCGGAGGTAGAAATATCGCGCTTAACAACGCAGGAGAATGCGGAGGCTTTGCAACATGACATTTCTTCGGTTTCCGATATGGACAATAACAATGCTCGGAAGCTGGACGAGGAGGAAATGTACGAGAACATGGGTCGCAATTCCCCCAAGAAGACGAGTAGCTCACCTGCAGTCGAGCTCCAGCCTCAAGCTCTGGCGTTCAGCGCCTTCCCTAGTCTACAGACGGCTGTGCTGGAACAAACACTGCTGGTTCTAAGCAATTGTGCCGACCAATATCGCTCAGCGGAAGTTGTGGATGCTCTGGCTGTTGCTGTGTTATGTCAAGCTCTACTCTATGCCAGTGAACTGGTAGCGAGGTGTGGGTGTTACACTCTGGCGTGCTGGTTAAAGCAGAATCCTTCTCTTCAAGATGCAGCTACTAAGTGTGGAGCACTGCCAGCGTTGTCCAAGCTGCTAACGTCTGCGAGTCTCGTGGTAGTTGAGGCTGCAGCTTACGTGTTGTCCAAGCTGGCAGCTCGTGGTGATAACCCCTCGAAGCTCTTGGCTCTTGACGTTCCTGCCACTTTAGTGCATGGTATCCTCCGAAAATCGGCCAATGTGCCGCACGACCGGGTCCTCGATCGCGCCGTGCGGTTGTTGGGCACTTTGGTTCAGTTTCCACGGGTTCGGCAGGCTCTTAAAGGCGAAGAAATCATCGCAGACGTGCTCACTCCGCTGCTGCAGCTTCATCCTCAAGCTCTTGGTAAGAACCTCAGTCGTCTGGTGCTCGCGCTACTGGCGGACGACTCGCTCAAGTTCTTCCTGCCCAAGAAGACAGTGTCGTTGCTCCGGGCCTGCTTCGTTCATGAAGCTACTGGCGCCAAGACGATCCGCAACGTGCTGCGTATTTTCGCTCTTCTTGTGACGGTGGAAGAGCACAAAACGACGATCACTCTTGAAGACAGCGGAGAAGCTCTTGGTCGGATGGTGCAAGAACTACGAATCAAAGACGGCATTTTAGGCGAGAATGACGAGACGGTGCTTGGGCTTCTTGCTTGCATCGCAGCCACACGGAGAATCGCCGTCATCTTGCACGAAAACGACGTCTACGTTAGGTTACCGCAGTATATTTTGGTGCCAGAAGAAGAGAACGCAGCAGTGCTTACGACGGAAAAAGCAGTAAAGCAGCGGCTCCACACTGTTCAAATTGCTGCAAGACTGTGCAAGACGATAGAGGATCAAGCTGTGCGTCGACTGTCCGAATTGGAGTTCACGAGCTTGTTACTGGAGCTGCTTCGTGTGGGATTGCCACCTTCACCTGAAGGCGAAGACGAAAATGTACAGCACACTACGCCTATGTCGCAATTGACGTGGGAATGCGTTGACCTCTTGCGTCGGCTGTGTTCGTACTCTTACGACGAGCAGGTCATCGCGGAGGAAGGAGGTGTCGAGATTTTCGTGGCGTACTTTGAGCTCTGGTTGGAGGTGACGTCAGGGGTGTCCCCTGACGCTTTTCCAGCGGAAGGAGACGCTCTGGTGCTTGCGTTTGCTGTGTCATTAGCAGCGATAATTCGCGTGTTGTCTTCACAGACGCCAAACCGCCAGTTGCTGGTACAAGCTGGAGCTTTTCCTTTCATCTTGAAAGCTCTTGGTCTCGACACACCAGCACTGCCGGATCCGCAACGCGAACAGCTTGCTGAGGCTCTTGCGGGGCTGAGTGCTTTGCCGATCATGGTGCCAATACTCGAGGCCTCTCCGGAGTTAGTAGCTCCACTATTCCGCTTCATGGTAGCTCCACAGACCCAGCAATTACCTCACTTGCTGCTACTCGCTCTACGTGCATTCGCCGACGTGATGGAGGTCTCACAAGCGAGTCGTTCGTACGTGCTGGAGATCACTGGAGGCACCATCCAGCCTCTACCGTTTCTATTGTCGTGTCTGGAATGTTCCGACGTCTCTGCAAGCGACGACAGCATCTTGAGACTGCTCCATGCTATGCGTTCCCTTCAACGGTTGGTCACAGATGAAGCCACAGCTCGTGCATTGGCGCGTTTGGACGTCCCAGCTATAGGTAAATTGTTGTCACTTGCTCTCCCAACTCGACCCAGTTACGATGATCGCTTGGAGATCGTACAGCTGATGGCGACGGAGACGTTGGGCTACATGGCGTTCTTCGGTCACGCAACAGAGCTGCGACTTGAACGTTCAGCGATTGTGCGCTTGTTGGCTCAAGCAGACTATGCAAGCAATGAGCGTGTGAAGCCCGGGCACGTTGCAACCAGTATCTGGACCTTAGCGCTACTGGCAACACCTCAAGGTGAAGGCAAAGAAGTACGAAGTACAGCGGACACTGTGCGTGGGTGGGTGTGGGGGACTCCCCGTGGACTTGACGTTCTCATCGGCTGTGGCCTTTGCATCCCCGAATATTTAACTCTCCCTACGTCCGTCATTTCCGATGCTCTTGCTGTGTTAACGACCGCTACAGAGGGGGGAAGTGAGGCGGGGACTGTACTGGCTCAACTTGTTTACAAACGGGTGTGCAGTCCCGTTGCAGCGCTTCTAGAAGCTGTCGAGCCCGTTGTGCGTCGCCCAGCACTAGAACTTCTCGGTCGAATACTCAACAAACAACCTTGGGCGTCTAACGAACCACTGACAACGCCTGTGGTTGATACAAATGGAGTCGAGGAAGGTCGGAGTGAGAATTGGGGCACTGTCCTGTTGCATTTGGCCGAGTGGATGCTGGTTTACGCTCAAGACCCTCACTCTTCTCCTCTCAGTGAGCTACGGGACGCCTACAGTTGCTTGAGTGTCTTGACAGCACACAGTGAAGTTGCAGCTCAATTCCAGAAAGGAGAAGCTCCTCGAGGTCTCATCCACTTAGTAGCAGCTGCCATGCACCATTTCGGAGGCAAACGTCTGCCCAGTCGACCTGAAAGTCTCGTGATCATCCGGAAAGAGTCGAGTTTAGAGGAAGAAACGACCCCCGAAGCTGTCGCTCGAGCTGTCAGTGCAGAGCGAGCAAGAGTGGACTGGGCTCTGCAGTTTGAGACCGTATTGTATGTGCTCCGAGTCTGCCGTCGTCTGATGTCGTTCTCTTCACAACTGAGTAAAATCGCTCTTGAGCTGCACGCACCTCGTGCTCTTGACAGTCTCGTGCTGCTACATGACCGACGGATTCTGGACGAAGCTTTGCGTTGCATGCTTCACCTCACCACACGCCATGGGCAAGATACTGCGCTGCTTTTCTCTTCGGACCGTACTGTGGCGAGGCTGAAAGGGCTACTACAGAGCGAGTCGAGGCCTTTGCAGGCTCGCATCACGCCTATCTTGGCTCTAATGGCAGCGAATATGCCTACTTTACCGGGTCTTTGTGGCATGGACGGCATTCTCATTTTGGCGGACCTGGCGGTTAGTAGCGCGTTGGGCGACATCCTTGCAAAGAACGGATCTGACGCGCTTCCGCTTGATCGCCGTGTGTTCGGAGACTCGTGTACAATGCTTCACGGCATTTTCTCGCATGAAGAAGGCGTTGTTATCGCTTTCGATGTGGCTCAAGTGGTGCCAAAGCTCTTTGGGATCGTGGAGCAATTGACTGGTACTTGCCTGGCAATGGCCCCTGATGCTGCAGAAGCCCCTGAGCTACTTCACTTGCCATTAAGCGTGATGGTTAAAATATCCGTTGTTCCAGCGGTTCATGTACGGTACCTTGAGCTATTGCCTCGAATCTGTCGCTTACTGGATGGCGAAAGCGGTCCAGCCAAACTCACGGGAAAGTGGTGTGAGATGCTGCTCTCGATTTTGTTTAACGTGTTCGGTTGCCCGTTTGGAAGCAACTCGAAAGCTTCGGTTGAGGCTTTAGCTCAAGGAAAAGGTGCGCTTCTACCTCAGCTTCTCCCTCTGGAACGTTGGTTGTCGATGGTCGATTCCTTCCCAGCATTGGGTCGATTCGTGATCGAGTTGATCCGTGCGTTCGTTGGCAAAGGAGAGCTATCTTCCCCCTACGCATCACTTTTTAATAGTGGTGAAGATATTCCAGCGCTACTTAAGCTGGTAGGCTCTCCAAGTGATGAGGTCGCTATCCCATCAGCACAGTTGTTGCTTGTTGTGCTGAAGCAACGTGAAGTTCGGGTCGCGTTGATCGTCGCGGACGGGGTTCTTGCACTTGTGGTAGCTCTCTGTCGAGCGGAAAACGTCAAGGTACAGAATCTGCTGCTGGAACTGGTCCTAGACTTATCCAGAGGAGATACTGAGGTGCAGGCACTGCTGTTGACTGCTGCAAATTGTGTGACACGACTAGTGGAATTCGTTCAAGATTGGGTGAATACAAACGCCAAGAAGGAGACCATAAGTGCCCTGGACAAGCGACTCACATTGACGTGTACACTGCTGATGGAGCTATCGCGTGCTTTGCATGGACCTGAACATATTGTGGGAGTGGATGGGCATTTAGCCTTGCTTGATTTGAGTATCCAGCAGCAGCAGGAGGGAGATATTCAAGGCGCTCAGACAACAGTGCAGATTCTCACCAACCTCGCTATTGCGGGGATGACTGTGGCTCCAGGTCTTGCAGCCTCCAAACTCCCAGCACACTTTCTGGCCTGTGTACTGTCAGAAGACGAGAAGTTAGGCAAGAAACACGCTCTACCGCTTAAACAGCGACTGGCTTTGACTGGACTGGTCGCTCTGGCGAAGGCAAGCCGTGAACTTCGAGCTACACTCGCTCAGAGTGGACCGCTGGTAGTTCTTCTTGAACAAACGTCAGCGGAGATTGCTCTTTCTCGAGATGCGTTGCTGCTTTTGTACCTGATGAGCACCGCTGGTTGCGTGGATTTGGTGAGCCACTCGTCTCCAGAGATACTAACGCGAATCTGCTGCATCATAAATGATCAGTTGACTCTCCACAAGGAAGCGGATGGGTTGTTGGATGAGGAAGCTACTCCATTGGAAGTCGTACGCGGTCTGAAGCTCCTTGCGAATCTATTAGACGTGGCGCACGAACAGGATACGAAACTATCCTGGCATCCGGAAGAGTTGTTGAACATGGCTGTGTTACTTGAAGCGCGAGTGGCAGCACACCAAACTCCAAAGCGACAACTTCCAGCTCTCCGTGTTCTTCGTGGTGCATTCTCGCTTAGAACCATTGAGCCCTCCGACGCCTTTTACTACCCGTTGTCGCCAAAACTACTTGCAGAACTGCTCACTGTACTGCTCGTAAGTGCATCCCGCCAGCACCACGATATCGCGAAACTTGTCGTGGTTTACGCTTTCCAGAATGACCCAGACCGTGCTCGGGAGTCGGTGGGCGACAACCAGATCCTGGAGCAGCTCCTAATTCTGTTCACTCAATCGGGAAGTGATGCGTCGGAGCTGGCTGTAGTCCTTACTGAAGTGCTTTACGTCTCCATGGCACGAGGTTTCGTCGTTAGCCAGCGGTTCCTGGCTAAATTACCGAAGCTGCTGGCATCGTACGCACATGAGGCCTTGATCGCAGAGAGTGGCGATGCCAACCAGCCTTTGAAGCGAGCTTTGAGTATCTATCTCAGCTTCGTTCACTCGAGCTGTCCGCCTACTTCGGCCATGAGATCAGGAATATCCGACATGCTGCGTTCGGAAGGAGATTCGCGTCGTGCGCTGATCGTTCTGGTTCACCAACTTGTGCTGGTACATCCAACCGTTTGTTTGCTGACGCATCCTACTAGGATGAACTTGAGCTCGGAAGACGTTATGCTCTGGACGTGTATCGTTGAAAGCGTCAGTCCATTGACGCCGGCGTTAGCTGCTTTATTCACAGCTCAAGCCTCAACGTCCGCGTGGATGTGCTTGCTTCGCGACTGGATCAACAGAGTGGAAGCGATCGAGACACCAGAGGGCGAACTGCTGCGGAATTCGTGTCGGATGTTGTCTGTCGTCGCACACTTACCCGCGCCTGAAGAGGAAAATGAGGAGCAGTTAGTTCAACAGCGAACGGATCTGTGTTTACGAAATCTTGCGGTGCTGAGTCGTGGAGGCGACGTATTGTCTCCACGCTTGATTGAAGGCGCGCTTCAAGCATTCATGGACGTCCGCGAAGCATGGGGAGATACGTTCGTCATCACTGGATGTAGCACATTCAGCGAAATGCCCACCTTGCTGCCAGAACTGCTCCATATTTTCCACGTGCCAGACCGCGAAGCCAATCGATCTCGTCACTTGGTCCTTCAACTCCTGTTACTGTTGGCTAGTACCGGGCATTTCATTGAAGAAATGAAGACCGCGGGAACGCGTAGTGCTGTAGAGAACAATCCGTTGATTTCACCTGATGATAAAGCGCTACCAGTGGCGCTTCTGGGCATGCTGGGCTACAGCGCCGACTTGAACGAAGAATTTGCTCGAGCTCTTGAACAATTCGATGTCGCAAGTTCTGAAGTGGAGCGACGGGAGCGTGTGGCGTATCTGTTACGCTTCCTTGAACGCTACGCCTTGACCCACCCGCCGACCAAGGAGCAAGCCATCGATTCCTTTATGAGTTACCTCGTGGCTGATGCTGAGAAGGCTCTGGCGACTGAGCATGAGCCGGAAGTGACGAAGGATGAGCAGGCTTCTGCAACCAAACTCGCCCTGGTAATTGCCAGCGATTGTCTTGCGTCGCTGGTGAAGATTGCTGGCTGGAGTCCGACGCCGGATCTCAGTCTCTCAACAACGTTGCAACGTGGCTTTGGGGACTTGTATCTTGCCCGTTGGGATCTGAATGCTTTGCTAGCTGTTGCATTCGCCAGACAGCATGGAGACGAAGACAATGACTTCCAGGAGAGATCTCGCCTGTCGATTGCTCAAATCTCACAGGTTTTAGAGTTAGCAGCTCTTGTCCGGGGCCAATTAGAGGAGAACGCTCAAACGGGAGTCACCGACGTTGTGATTGTCGGTCAAATCGACGCACGATGGCTTGGCAACGCGTGCATGTTGGTGACGGACCACTACACGGCGTCCAACGTGAATTCCTCGCCGACCAGTGTCAATCTTCAGCTTGTCGAACAAGTGCTGGCTTTATTACACTGGTTAGCGGTGAACAGCGCCCCGTGTTTCGAGGACATCTGCCGATATGCTTTGCTCCTGCGTGGCTTCTTACCGCCACTGGCTCCTATTTTCTGTGGCCATTTCAACAGTAACGTTGGGCAGGGAGCCATGGAGCTGTTCTTGAGCCTAGTAGAGATGACGATCAACACTCCTACGCCTGGATCTGAGACGGCCGCCAGCATCGACGAGCTGCTTGTGGATTTACTCAAGTTCTTGTATGCGCAAGTAGACAACGGCTTACTGCAGAGTGTGCGTGCTCGCGTGCTGCTCTGCATCCTGGTGATACTACAGCGAACAGGAGATGTTGGGCGTGCTGCTTGTGTAGCTTACGAGCGTGCAATGCAGCAAATTCTGTGGCATATCCACGCTACGCCAGCAACGGAACTACAAGCGCGTTGCAGCTGGGAACTACTAGGGTCTCTCTCTGAATTGGATCCAGCGATCACAGCTCTCTTCAATCTCGATGCGATTCCCGTTCTTCTTCGCGAATGTGGGTGCGATCAACAGCCTCGTTCATCTTCGGGAAGTTGGCGGGATTCGAAACGCGCAGTGGCATTTCGACAGGCTGAAGCCCTCAAGTGTCTCTCACGGGCATCACGTACCCACGATGAAGTCTTGTTGAAAATTGGTGAAGCCCCTGGAACCGCTACCGTGCTGTTTAGTGCGCTGGCGGCAGGTCCGACTGACACTGGTGGGAGACAATCTAGCACGAAAGGAGTTCCGCCAGTGGATAACGCAGGTACTCAAGCCCATGCTGCGCACCTGTTGGCACGAATTGCAGCTCAAGAAAATCTCCGTGCTTCACTGGTATCACCGGAAAACATTTCGTTACTTATTGAGTCTCTCGAGTCGGTGCACTTGCCTGTGGTGTTGCACGCGTTGCAGGCACTTGCTCACCTCTGTGCCTTCTCACTCTGTCTGGATGCGCTTGTGCGCAATGCGACAGTTCCAGTCCTGGCGCAGATCCTCTTTTCACCGCTCGTTGCTACTTCTCGTCGCCGTGAAATCGAAGCTTGTGTGCTTGCTCTTCTCGGAAAAATGTGTGATCGCAGCCAAATTGTGAGCCGCCGAGTTGTATCCTCGAATTTATTGCCAAAGTTGCGTGAGTTCCTGGAGGTAGAGAAGCCACAGCTTGAGTACACGCAGCAAGAGCCTCAGTCCGGTGAGTTTGGCGTTCATAACAATGCCGTTTGGATCATTTACAGCTTGTCCAACGATGCTGAGCTGATTCCCAAGCTTGTCACTCATGGCATTCTTGAAACAATTAGCGATCAATTGCTGGAGTACGACCAGAACGATACACAACGCAAAGCACTGGGGGCAATGAGTCGACTTGCAGGTGATGCCGAAATTGATGCTGAATTCCTTCAGTCTCTTATCAGCCAAGTTGTTGAAAGTATCAGACGCAACGTACCTGTTCCAGAAGCTCATGATTCGGTAACTAACGCGTTGGCAGTGTTCGTTGCCATCATAAAAGCTGGGAAGAATCGTCAACATCTCATCCAGCAACGCCAGCAACGTCGACCTCAAAGTCAGCAACAGCAGCGACACCATGGGGGCAATGGGAATGAAGTTAACATCCGGCAACTTCTGCTTCACGGAGAAGGTTTACGCGTCGCACTTGACCTACTTGGCGCGCCTGATCTCCGAGTGAAGCTGGAAGCGTTCCGTGTCGTGTCCGAATTTGTGGAGGAACATCCCAATTCGGATGAAGTGCGCGAACTGCTTCTCGGCTCGGAAGAGCAAGGTGGTTCTCACGCATTGTTAAGTCTTGTTCGTGCTCTCTCGGATGAAGCTCGCTCAGCCATGGCAGCTTCTGCGTTACCGTCAGCACAAACTCGTGGGAAGAATGATTTACTGTCGGTGGTGATGATGTTCTTGAATATGCTTCTCGTCGACGAAACACTCAAGGCAAAGCTCACTCCGACGACATACGACGTTGTACTTCAGGTAGTGGTAGCCATCTCTGCGACGGCAATGAGTAATCTTTGGGTACTCGCTGAATCTCTCAAGGCGCTTGCAACCATGACTCGAGCTGGACAAGTGGCGGATCTATGCCCCGAGGCAGCCCTCGTGAGCAGCATTGAACCTCTTGTCAAAGTTCTGCAGGTATTTGAAGGTGAGGCAAACAACACTCCAATTCGTTTGAACGCGTTGTTCCTGCTGGTAAACTTCGCATCATCAGCTGAATGTCGAGGACGCATGGCACGTTGTGGGGCGCTTGAAGCTCTTCTAGGAATTGTTCAATCCCCTGGAGGTGGGAATGCATCTCAGGATGACCAGCTTATTCAGCTCGCTCTACTTGGGCTCGCGTTGATGACTACTGGGGGCGTTAGCGATGCTGCTGCTGCTGTCGAACTATCCAGAACTGTAGACGCACTGGTCCGGCTTCTGAGCTCCAAAAGCGCGAGTATTCAGGCCAACGCTGTTTGGGTCGTGTCCAACATTTCGTCGGAAGGTACGCCCGTTCTTAATCTTTGGGTCTTCGTATTTCAACTATTCTGGCACTCAAACATCGTTGTGATATTGACTTGTAGCGAGTCTGAGGGACGCAATTGTTGCTCGTGGTGGAGCGACAGCTTTGCAAGCTCTGCTGAACGACAGCATGAGCTTCGATTCAGCTCAAAGCCAGAGTGCTGCAATCCAACAACGACCAACTTCATCGGCCATGAGGATACGCGAGTATGCACCAAAAGCTATAAAAGCTCTGGGATTCGCCCCTATAATGCCTCCAGGCTCTATGTAGTACATACTACTGGTAAACGACATGATTACCTTACATGGTTAACCAAATCATTTGAACATGCCGCTTTCAATTGGTGACACAGTCAACGTACATGTACATGCATAACGCGAGTTTCGATGTCCCCACAGATCTTACCAGCAGAATCTGTGAAGGCTATTTCCGCTCCTCAAGTGTGAAAGTTCCACATGCTGACGAGGACGCAGCTAAAAATATGATTAGCGAGAATTCTTGCCTAACTCCTCACCGACGTTCGAACACTGAGGACAACTCGTGATCTCTCCAGGTGCAACCTGCTCCGCCTCCTAGCTTGAGTTGGCGGCCATCGACCGAAGAACCATGGGCGGTGGCGTATCAAAAGTCTCACTGAGTATGAGAGAGCGCTCCGTAATTAGTTCCGCCCGCAAAGCCAGTAGCCATCCCAAGGAAAAACAACCTGGCAGTGCCCCTGCAAGCGAAGGCCGTCGTGAGTCCGTGACCAAGCAACCAACTTCGATCGATGCGCGTATTGTAGCCACACTGCGCCAACTCAACCTCACGAGACGTGCAGATCCGAAGAAAGGACGAGCCATGCACTTCGAACGCATCGTTCTCCAGTTCACCTTGGTGCGAGATGCCTTCACAACAATCCGCACCATCTACCGTCAATTCGCCAGCGTGAGTTCAACTGCGTGCTTGAACTGGTTGTTCTCGGGTGCTTGAACTAAACTTGAATAATGCTGCTCACTTGTACAGACTGAAAAGGATGGACTCGACTTCGAGGGGCTCAAGGCCGCACTAAATGCCATGGGGGCTCAAATCAAAGAGTCTGACATGTCGGAGCTCTTCTACGAGTCCGATATGGTGCGAGACAACTCTTTGAGCCAGAACGAATTTGTCGTGTCGCTGGCCATCGCGCACTTGTTGGGGTTGATCACCAATTTTGATTCGATTAAGAATTCACTTGTACACGCTCCAGAGGACGTGACACTGATCGCCCCTCCAGACGAACCAGCTGACGAAGGAAATGCGTCGAAGCTCATCGCCAAGGCTCTTGATCTCATGGTAACAGCGTATCTTCTCTTTGACAACGATGCCAGTGGCACTATTCAAACCAGCGAGGTACTGGAACAAATGCGTCAAAACCCGACAGGACCCAACTCACCTCGACGGCTTGAACGCGTTTCGAGCAGCCTTTCATCCAAAGCCATACGAGACGAACGGATAAAGGAACTGGACTTTGACAGGGACGGCACAATTACCTTCCAGGAGTTCGTACTTACCTTTCAACGTTGGGCTGGCTCCGATGATGACGATGAATGAAGTCCACACGGACTTCTACTGTTAACCTGCCCTGCGGACGAATACCATTTCATACAGACAAACCGAAGCCTTCCTTTGACAGATTACTACAAAATTAAATTGGTGTGGTTACGATCGCCACGCTTTGAATTTTCGCTTTTCAGTTTCCCTCATCGATGAAAGCAATTCTAGCCTCAAACGCACAACGCACCGGCACCAATGTAGATGCACGTCAACTTGACAACACGGCAAGCTCAAAATGCCGCCTATAGCCAATATCCATTACCAACTCAGACCCCTTGCCCAGATCACATATACTTGGCCTGTTGTCTCTTGAAGTGGTCGTGAGTTTTAGCGGCACGCTCCAAGAACAGGTTGAAAATATAAGGCCACCAGAAGTTCGTGGTGCGATCATAAACCGAGTACACGAAACAGTAGACGACCCAGGTAAAATACACTGAACAGCATCAGGACCACAGATACAGCAAAATGGTTAGATACCACAGCGGAAACATATAGAGCAACTACTAGCAGCGAGTACGTACATGGGAAGAAAAGTATCATAACGACGGGCAGCACAATGCACGATAACGTGATGCCTAGCCACAACCGGAAGACAGCTCCCACCGATGTCTAGGATCAACGCACTGTCAGTTCCTTACAAAGTCACAAAACCGACAAAAAATGCCACTTACCAAGAGCTCCATCTCCACAGTGTTCTCCGCGCCGGGGAATTGTTGGTGTTCAATGAAGTAGTTTAGCCTCTCCTCCTTCTCCTTCCAGCGGGCGTCAAGGAACCCCTGCAAGTCAGTCGCAGCGTCCGCGTACTTAAATTTCCGCGAGTGTAAGGCCACCCTTCCAGCAGGCTGCTTCCCCGCCAGCAGTGATTTCATGGACGGCACTTCAGTATCCACCTTACGTCCATATCCCATATCGAATGTCGGAACTTCACCCGAATACGACGGGAAAGCGAGCGTCAGGTCATAGATATCAGGCTTAGCCTCAGCCACTGCATCAAGAATAATCTTCATTCCCGTTGTGCGTGGCAGCAAAACTCTCTCGAATTTCGGGCGACCTTCTCGAGCGGCAAATGCCTGCGATTTGGTCACGTACTCGCTGTGGATGGTCGTTCCCTCGGGGAACAACACAAGCCAGAATGGGAAGTCGTCAGTGATGAGTCCGCCCATGAACTTCTTGATATGAGCCTCGTCCTCGTCGATGCGGCGGCGCAGGAAGAGGAATTGGAAGAGGCGCATGCCCCAACCGATGATGGGCAGGTACTTGAGCTGGTCCTTGAGCACGATCTTGATGTTGCCCGCCGCTTTCTGGTGGCGTGCAGCCTGCCAGATGTACCACCAGTCAGCGTCGACCTGGTGGTTAGCGATGAGGATCACAGGCTTGGCTGAATCGGACGGCAGCTCGCCTGTGACTGAGAGCTTGGTCTGCGGAAAGCTTGTAGACGTGACGTCGACCCATAGCGCCTGCGCCACGGAACTAACAACAGAGTGATGGTCATGTCAAATTGTCAGAGTGATGGTCTATTCCGAATACGTACCCCATAAGTCGACGGTAGAGCGGCTTGTTAAACGGCCGCACGAGGCACCAGAGGCAGAACTGCAGGAAGTTGATGCACGCGCTGTTGCACAGGATCCACAGCAGATTCAGCGCCGAGTACAGGTGGAACACCGCCATCGTGTACGACTAATGAGAAGCGGAAGAAGCCACCGAGTGCGCGCGGCGAGTGCGGAAATGAGTTGTGTCGGACCAGACGGATACTGCCGGTTGGACAAAAACCTGGCTATTTGCTTAAGTACGGAAGCTTAAGTGCGGAAGTGATGCAGCTGCGTCGGCGTTCAAGCAATTCTTGACGTGAATGTGGAAGAGAAAATAGAGCTGATGCCAAGAAGCGATCGTGATCTGACATCCAGCACGCGCTCGTCATCATTATACATGTAGATGCACGCCGCCATAGCTCACGTGACACGAAATACGTCGCCAGCGTTGTCTATGCGGATACTTCTGCTCGTCTTGAAGTGAACTTCAACTTTCTTCTCGGTTTCCCTCTTTTGTCGGACCAAAAATAGTGGTTCTCGTCGACAGGTTGTTGTTCGAGTTGCAAGTTCCGAGATGTCGGGATCCGAGGCGTGCACTTGCTCCCTGCAGGCTCGACTGCATCAGGCACTTTGAAGCTTCGTTTATCCATGCTTATCTACCGGGAGCATCTAATTGACGACGAATTTGTGGGCGACAGGTTGAAAATGCCCGCAGTCGCGAAATGAAAGCGCACGGCAAGCTGGTGCAGAGTCTAGAGATAGAATTGGAGAGCAGACGCACCAGCGAGGGGGAATCCCGCCTTGTTCTCGCCAAATTGCGGGTAGTCAACTGCAAATTAGAAGCGGAACTCGATGCAACGCACGCGAAGGCTCGTCGGCTGCTTGAGCAGGTAGAAGCTCAGCGTGTCGAAACCGCAGAGGTAAGCCAAACACATTTGTTCAGTATTTTGATGTTTTGACCTGTTTAAATTGCAGTGTGAAGACAGATTCAAGATATTTCGTGAGGAGAGTGACTGCCAACTCCGAGCTGCACGTGAAAAGAGTGATATATTAATGGAGGAAAAGCGACAGCTCAACCTGGAGGTTTGTTGGTAGCTAAACTTCATCGGCAACACTGTTAATTGTCCTGTCGTGTTTCCGCATAGGTGTCCGAAGCCATAACCTGCTTCGAAAACGCAAAAACTGAGATCAAAGTTCTACTTGCAAAGAATGAAGAGCAAACATCGCAAGCAAATGCTCAGGTAAGCCCACTTACCTTACATGATCTACAAAGGATTTTTCAGATTAATATGTGAGCATGTGCCCAGGCTGCGGATATAGTAAAACTTACGAGTCAAATTACAAGTAAGCAACAGGAAATCGAGGTCGCAACAGAACGTTCACAGCTTTTGGTACGCTATTGCTAGCCCTGTTGATAGTGCTTCTCTTCTCTGTCCTAAGTCTGACCCTGAAAATGCGTCCAGCTAAGCGAACTCACAAGCTTCCGTGAGCAGCAGGAACTCGCTCAAGAGCAGATAAAAACACTAGAGCGGGGTGTTAATCATGCGGTGGTGACTCGAAATAGAGCTCTTAACTGGAGACGGAAACGCCAGGAAATGTGGGAAAATCGGCTCATCTCCCACGGTATATTTCTCACTTGGAAGTCGTGTTCAATCCAGGCAAAGTTGCAATCTGCTGTCACTGTGGCCCGTAATAATGATAACACTCGAGCTCGACTTCAGCTCATCGAGATGAACGTATTGACACGATGTTCAAACGTAAAGGAGGAACTGGGTAGACTTCGACAAGCTTGTGTCGACGAATGTGTCCAAATACAGTCTTTGCGCCAAAAAATCTGTCAAACGGAGCTCCCGAAACTACTTACGATACTTGGAAATCACCAACGGAGCTTTGATAATCGACAACGTCACTTGGAGATGCAACTCGTAGACCAACGGGAGAATTTTAAGAGAGAACGGGAACGGCTTGGTATGTCCCGCCAAGATTTTGAGCATTGCGTGCAGAAGACAACAAAAGACCACCAAGAAGACCTTGCGCTCCAGCAACACGCTGTTTTCCAGACACTTGCTGCGAGGAAGAAACGGGAACTTCGCCGTCACGTTTTCGGTGCATGGAAAGAGTTTTATCTACGCTCAATAGTGGGGCACGCTACACATACGGCAATGGTTTTTCAGTCACAGCAACTGCAGTCACCTACATCGAAACGTGGTGATTCCCAGCAATGGACGATACCAGCACCCATTCGACCAATTTCACTTGTATCTCAGCATCTGCAGTCGGATAGGCAGAGCTTCCTCCATTCGCCAATATCAGAAGCGCCTACTCAAATTGATACGATGTGGCGGAAGTGGCGACGCGTCAATGTTGGGGTAGCAGGGAAACCTCTTCGATGAGCTCACTATTGAATTCACATTTTCCAAGGACTGAAGACCCCTAGCTAACCCCGAAATGCATGAAACATTCATCCTCCGCCTCAGATTGCTGCACTAGGGAAAGCAAGAGGACGAAGCTATATAAATAGTGATTAAAGTGCTGAGGAACCGAGGCTACAAGATGACAGGCCACTAATACGTTGATCTTATACGACCACTGTAGACGGCGACCACTTCCACTTCGATCACATCTCAATAAACGCTCTCCACATCCAACTACCTCCAAAATGACGCAAGGCGTTGAATTTGTCAGCACGAAAGGCGGAGCAGCAAACGGAACCAGCGGCGGTGGTAGTTCGCACCCTCCTCTATTCGACTCACCGTCCAAGTATGGCATTCACCACACCGTCGCGACGTACACTACCACTGAGCAGCGCTTCCGCTGGCAAGCAGGTGCCGGGAATTCCGATGCCCTTTACAACATCCCCACCAGCATCGGATCTAGCCCCAAAAAGAGTTTCGGCAACAGTACGCGCGAGGACTGGGACCTCGCTCGTAAGCGATCCGACCCCGGCGCTGGACCAGGATCGTACGAGCCGGCGATGTCATGCGGCCAGCAAACGAACTCGGAACGCCGATCTGCAGGCTCCACTGCGTTCGAGAATGCCCCCCGAACTCCTCTGCAAGAGAACACGACGCCATCACCCGGGCCAATCTACGATCTACCACCTGTAATGGGTCGAAGTTCTCCTGGCCCAAAGCAAGGCACGTCACAAAGGCCACCTCTTAACGGCAAGGGCATTGGTCCTGGTCCCAATCTGATGCTCAAAGGCTCATTCGACGAATGTCAGCAACTGGTTTCCCCCACTTTCGGTAAAGAAGTGCGTCTCAAACCACTCGGCTCTCAGCAAACGCCTGGTCCCATCTACGACTTGCGTCCTACGGGATACCTCACCGGCCCTCGCTCTTCTTTCAGCCATGCCAAGCGGTTCTAAGTTGCCTTACGACCAGCGAAAAGTTGCCGTAGTTGAACTAAGTTTTTAATTAATTGTAGCCAATCAAAGCCTCAGAGAGATATTGCCGCAAGGAACCAAGATGGAGACCACTTCAGACGTCTCTGCTAGCTCTTCTCGGCCTTCTCACTCGATCTCCGTGCGCTACTACCCCCTTGTAAATACTCACTTATAGTGCTGTCTAACTGCATGGCTATTGACGCGTTCCAGGAGTTCACGCTGCTTGAGTTTTTGGGCGAGGGGGCCACTGCTCAGGTCTATTTGGCAGAGCATGAGGCTTCGGGTGCCCGTGTGGCTATCAAAGTGATCGACAAGCTTTTAATACAGCGCGCACAGTTGGAGAGCAAGGTTCGACAGGAGATGGTGCTTCATGCAGAGCTCCAGCACCCTCATGTGCTGCACGTGGAGAGTGTCTTCGAGGACGCTCGCAACTACTACATGACTTTGGAGTACTGCGCTCGAAGATCCCTTTCTGCTGTTGTAAAGACCCTCCCAGGGAGGAAAATGGACGAGCAGCTAGTGAAGAAAATGTTTCGCCAAGTGGTGGCAGGTGTCGTGTATTTACACGCCAGTGGCGTGATCCACAGAGACCTCAAGCTCGCCAACCTGCTGCTGACCGACACGGGGAACGTGAAGATCTCGGACTTTGGACTCGCAGCGAGGCTTGGGTGCGGCTTTAAATTTTACTGAGCGTGGTGGTGGCGGTTCTGACGGTTTGGCTGCTTGGTGTTGTAGGGATGATCATGTGACGATGTGTGGTACGCCAAACTTTATTGCACCGGAAGTACTCACAGCGGAGGACAAACCGTACGATGAAGCGGTGGATGTTTGGTCCCTGGGGTGTATTTTATACTGTTTGTTATTGGGAAAACCGCCGTTTGAAGGACGCAAAGTCAGTGAAACTTTAGAGAATGTGGCAAATGCCGGGCAAAACCCGCTGAAGTTTCCTGAAGGGTTCTCATCGTCAGCCAGTGACTTGATCAAACGCTTGCTCACCCCGGTAAGTTATCCATAAAATATGTGTGTTGACCGAATCTCACTTATTGTGTTGGATTTATTTGTCTACTGCAGGACCCGCATAGTCGACCGTCAGCTCAGCAAATTCTTCTGCACCCTTGGCTACGGGAACCATCTCAGAAGCGGGCTCCGCCTTCTAATGGTAGACGCAGGTCTCTTCCGAGTGTGCCGCAACCTGTGCCCACACACCCTCGTACAGCGTCTCGGTCTCCTGAAAAGTTGCGCGAACGTCGTAGGGCTACAGCGATTCGGTCAATGAAGGAGGAAATGATTTTGCTGTCATCCTCTAGCTCGTCAGTTCCGGCCGTGGCTAAACCAAGACGACGACGAACGCTCGAAGGTAGCCGTGTGAACTCTGAACATGGTCATCATGACACTCGTGCGAGTAAAGTGCAGTCTGCTCATGGGCAAAGCAGTAGCAGTAGCAGCTCCAGTCCTGAAGATGCTAGCATGGATTTTCCAGACGATTACTACGATCTCTCCGAGCTATCACTGTCTTCTACTTTTTACGACCGAAACGAGCGAAAAGAAGAGAACAAGGCAGTGGGAAAAAGTGCCGAAGATGACGAAAAGTCTGTTTTGAATGTCTCCAGAGGTGCTGATCCGGTTGTATCCGTTATCATGCATTTGGAAATGCAAGACGTAGCATGCTTTGGGCTTTCGCAGAATCATGAAAGGAGCCCCAGTCAGGAAAACGTCCAGTTACAGTGGAGCTGCAAGGAACCAGCTGAGGTTGGCATATCGCCGACGTTCGAACTGAAAGTATCGAACGGGTGGGAAGCTTGTTACAATCCAGCTAGCGGAGTCCTCCTTGCTTCCACTGCGGAGGGCGATCCACTGCGGTATGAGATTCCAGGCGTGAGTGGAGCAAGAACTACAGGAAGTTCAGCCTCTGGTCCCTCGCAATCACGCGTCACGAAACGTGCATATCTACCACCGCTGGTTCGATTTTGCCAGTGTCTTGCATTACGAACCATGCAGTTACGGCAAATTGCAATGCGTGGTCAAGGAAGCAAACTCCCATTCATTCACTACGACACACTGCCAGAATCCCTGTTGGCGTCGTTCCAATATCGATCCAGCTTGGTCAGGTCCCTTCATCAAGCAGTATCCCAACCCAACCAAGTCAGCGTGAGCCAAGGAGGAATATCACTCGAAGGATCGGCTAGAGCTCGAGAGGAAGTCGAGGTCACAGGTGTAGGGCGTGGATATATCGACCCAACTGGAGACTTACGCGTTGTGTTCTTGGATGGATCTCAGCTCGCTCTGGCGGCAAGTGGATTGCAACTTCGGTTCCGTCCGTCTTGGGCACCGGATGGCAATGCCAAAGAGGACGTATTCGAGCTCTTGACTGCTAGCAGCATGTCGTCATTTCTGCCCTCTATTGTGAAAAGCAAGTTGGAAAGTATCCCCGAGTTCATCCGCCGCCTCAAAGCAGCCAACTAGTCCAATTATGGGTGTTTCCAACCGACGTTTACTGAGCAACGGACTAAGTTAAGTGTTGGCTTTGGCGTGAGGCCTGTTGCAGGGTTCTAGAGGTGATACTCTGCCCACTGAATAGATTCGCACGCTGTGCTATGGAGACTCCAAGCGAATTCCCGGAGGAGTCACGACGAAGCAGTGACGAGGAGCTTCAGTCCAGCAACAACAGTGAGGATTGCCTCCTGTCAACACAGGATCAGATCGCGGAACTTCAGTTGTTAGCTCGTGCTTCTTCCGTCACTTTGCCATCAATTGAGACAGCGGCTTTAGAGGAGGAGTTTGACGCTCAGCTAAACGAAGAGGAGCCACGCGTACGACCTCGAGTCGCAACAGGAGGGCCAAGTACTTTTACTGCAATTCTAGCGGTGTCTCGGAAGATATTGCTGTCTTCTGCTGATACCACGCCTAGCGATCTCGAGTCAGAAGAGGGGATACCCGTAGTGCCATTATATCAGGCTCAGGAGGAGCCAACAGTGGAGATTCTTGGGCGACCGCGAAGTCCAAAAGCGGCCGGAAACAGCCTTCCGACGCTAAGTGAAGGAGACGAAGGGGAGGAAGATGACGATGAAGAACAGATCCCAGAAACAGCTTCCATCATCACCAGCACGTCTTTTGTGAGCAAGTTATCAAGCTCCCGCGCTGAAATCGTTCCAGCTGAAATCGTTCCAGCTGAAATCGTTCCAACTCCTGTCATTCAAGAACAAGAGGCTCCTGTCACTTGTCAAGAGCTTGAAGAGCCAGACACAGACGATGTCGAATTCGTCGAGATGCTCGAGCACCTTTCACGGGGTGAACTCGGCTTTTTGGCTCTTACACTGGACGACCTTACAGCACGAAAACTGAAGCGAGTACATGCAGCACTGAGAAAAGCTCGAGCTCGTGCGACGATGCCATTCGTGCGTACACTCGTATCCCTGGACATGCTACAATTGCTGTCACGACGTCTTGGAGTCCAACCCGTTCAAGACGCCGTCAGTCGAGCAATGCTGAACGTCATGGAGAGCGAAGAAAGCGCCTCTGGGCTGCCCTCAATCGCTCTTTTGACGAGTAGCAACGTCGCAGCAGTTGTACTGATGGCACGTCGAGAGCTGACGACGGCAGAAACCACAATTCCACCTTCTCAACGGACAAGTCCTGCTTCCAGTATCAAGCGTCAATCTTCACAAATGTCTTCAAGGTCCAGTAGCTCTCCATGTCCCTCTATCTCTTCGTCTCCTCGATGTGGCACGCCACGAAGCCCCGCAGTTGACCGTCGCAGCATTTTGGCCAAGGAAGGAGTCCACGTACTGATGCAGGAAAAGCTATCGTCATACGACCACCGAGGTCAAGCAAATGCATTGCCTGCATTTCGAGTACGAGGAACCAGCGCATCTCTCACAGATTCCGCTGCTAAACGGCGTCAGCGTGGACTGCAGTACGCCAACGAGCATATCTCGCATCGCACAGTGCACATGTAGCCATTTTCACTTCAACTTCTTTTTCCACCAATCGCATTTCATTTAACAAAAACGATTTTTTCTACCAATCCACATCTAAATCTATTACATCATGATATCCTAATCCACTAATGCGATCTTACCAATTCTTAAGGAAATCTGCAAACTTGCAAGCTTGCCACGTGGGGCAAGAGCTCAATTACGAGATCAAAAGCTGCCGACAACATGGTGCACATTATCAACGGAGAGATCGTGCCAGACGACGACCCGCGTGTACGTGCGCGTCAGCAGCCACAACAAACCCAGCAGACCCAGAGACGCTTCGGATCTGTGCATGGTGGGGCCCCAGGCGCAGGTGCAGGTGCAGCTCCGCCTACTGCAGGGGCGCCTCCAGGCGCTGGAGCTTCGCCGCTACAAGGACTCGCACGACAGATTGGACTGGGAGGCGCAGTGACCATCCCGGCCGTACTGGGACTGCCAGCCAGACCGGTGCAGAAGATTCATTTGGCGGTGGCAGCACTACTCACTATGCTCTTCGGCTGGCGGGCGTTAGTGTTCCTTGCATTCGCCTATTTCCTATCCACGCAGCAACAAGGCGCCGCCGGAGCTCCTCCTGCACCGAGACACACATAGCGAAGAAGGCATTTTAGACCCCTCGAGGAGGGGTAGAAGGGAGAGATGGCGAGGATATCTGAAGGACGTACTGTAACGTTGCATGTTTCCTTGCTAATATACGAACGTTTTATTATGGTGAGGACAATTGTACATGTAGACAGCACACTTGGAGTTATCGAGAGAAGCAGGTGGTGTAGTTGGTGTGGTGATGATAGTCTGAGGACAGGAACGGGTGTTCAGCTACCTGTTCCAGTGTCGGGCGTTTGTATGGATCGATGTTGAGCAGTTTCTCCATCAGGTTCCACGCCAATTCCGACAGTTTACGAGGGAATACCCTGCGGAGTTTGCGTACACCACCGCCATGAACCAGTACACGGAATTGCCGATCATCACAAGTAGGTTTCTCGACCAGAGGGGCCCCTGCTAACATGATGGCAAGCAGCACACCAAGCGACCACATATCAGCTTGCAGCGGGTCGTACGACTCCTTGGCTGCAAAAACCTCTGGCGCCATGTACCAGGCCTTGCCCACTCGACCCGGAGCTAGCAATTTGCCATGTCGTGCAGCCAGACCGAAGTCACACACGTGGCAAACACCTTCAGCATCTAAAAGCACGTTTTCCAGCGAAATGTCACGGTGCGCCAGGCCGTTCTGCTTCATACACAGCAATCCGCGCACGACATCGCGCAGGAATCGACGAGCAGTAGCTTCTGGGAGCCGGCCGTCCAGTGGACTGTGACGAACTACATCGAATAGGTCGCCGCCAGAGCAGAACGGGAACACGAGATACAAATTGCCACCGCATTGTATTTCCTCCTCCAGTAGCAGCAAATTGGTGGTTTGAGCTGCTACCAGTCGGCGGTGCACTGCGCGTTCCTGCTGGAGACTCTCGACGACTCGGATCTGTTTGCCAACGGTCACTTGAGCTCTTGCGCAGCGGAGATCCACCCGTTTAACAGCGAATTGGCGTCCAGTCTTGGCGTCAAGGCACAATAGAACTTCTCCGAAGAGTGCCGGTGCCAAGGTCTCCATCACCTTAAAGTCGGACAGTCGCTGCGGTGGGGATCGAATAACCGAACTGGAGACCGGCGTTGGGGCTGGCTCTGGGATGGGCTTTGGTGAGCGCAACGCCTCCTTCTTGCCCTTTGTGGGGGTGGTGGCGCTGCTGGAGCGAGGTGACGTGAACGGAGACAAGGTGGCCGTCAGCACCGCATCCATGTAGTTGCGGAGGAGTCCCATGTTTGATGCCAACGCGTTGGACAGTGGTGGGTTGAGGTCGATGAAGGGAATTGGGGAATGAAGGCGGTGGGTGAAGCGCCGGCTGAAGAGGAAGGTGCAAGTCCAGATAGGGTCGCTTTCTCGGGGTGGCACCTTTTGCCGTTTCCAGCTCGCTTTGAAAAATGAGTGCTCCAGTCTAGTAGACGACCAGGAGGACGACTAGGCTGACATCTCCATGAAATCTATGGAAGATGCCTCTAAGATGCCGTGACGTACGCCTTCGGCTTTTGAAAGGCCTCGTTTCAATGGTGACGACTGCATCGGCAGCTGTAAATCAGCGGGTATGGCCTTCCTTGGATGACCTTCGAAGCGCACGCGAGAGAGGACTTTGCCACTGACTAGCCACATCAGAGTGGGAGATTGGTGGGTCTCCGTCCCAGTTCAGACGTTATAACCAGCGCCTTCTGCCTGCACTCGCAAAGCTCCACAAAGCTCTGCGCCGTTGCAGCACATTTTCCCACGAAAAAATCAACTCCTGACCAGAGCTTTAGGTAGTGAGCAAGTAACGCTGGCCACCAAGCAGCACGGTACTTGAACGCTGACGAGCTCAAGAGCTAACTAGCGTTACATGTGCTTGTTGTTCGATACGGCACTGCTTCAGCTTCTGAAGTTGAAGTGGAAAGGCCAATAAGGAGCCAAACATTGTTTAAACAAATTCTGTTGCCGCAGGCTTCAGGTTGAAGTGGTCAGGAGCCAGGGTAATGTCAATTTATAGCTCTTGGGTATGGGCTCGAGGATGACTGTTGCTTCCTCGCATCTCCAGCATGACTCCAGGTACAAGCGTTTAGTTGTTGGTCGGTGTATCGCACGTTCCGAGAAGACAACAACCAGCCAGACCCCGCCACACCTGGAAGCATGCGCTCGTGGCTAATCTTCGCGGCACTGCTAGCCAATGCTGCGACCTCCATGGGGCCCGCGCCGGGTAAGTCTATGAACGCTATCTGGTAGAATAATGGCGGGCTAATTGCTGTTTGTCGGATACAGTGGAGGCGGTGGCATGCGCTGAGATCTGCTACACGACGGAACTGACAGGGTTCGCGCCGGGCGGCACTCCGGGATGCACCTGCAGCGGCTCGCAACAAGGAGCGCGTACGGGGACAGGAGGCTGCAACTGCGGCCAATGCTACGAGAAAACACAGGGCGTCGTCTTCGGCTTTGCCATCAACGCGGACGGTACTTGCACGTACGGCACTAACTGCGGGACTTGCGAGTACTCGGCTGCTTCCTCCAACGGATCGACGGACACAAATTCGAGTTCCGCACCCGTGGCCACCACACCATCGCCCATGCCGGCCACCTCTGCGCCTTCCCCTTCGCCAGTGGCGACGCCAGGTAGGACAAGAGCAAGTGTTGGGCTGCACTCTTTCCTAGGTACTGACACGATGCGTTTGCGTGTTCAGTGGTTGCAGACGCAGGTTCGTCGTCCACTTCGTTATCCACCACTGGATCAATCAGTGCATCCAGCAGCAGCTCGAAGTCAAGTGACGGTGTAGGTGATTCCACAGGCAGCCACTCCGGCAGCGAAGGTAAGAAGCGGGCGGTTTGAGTTGAGGTTGTTGTTGCTCCTGCTAACAAATGCCAATGTGCTGGTGCAGTGGTCGACAAAGGCTTGAGTAAATGGCAAATTGTGCTGGCAATCTGCTGCTCTGTGCTGTTCTTTCTCGTCGCCGTCGTGTCCGTTTGCACGTGTTACTGCAAAGCGCGCAGCCGCCTGTACGAGCACGAAGAAGACATGGCGGCCAACTACTACAACCAACCCACGCCTACATTCCAGACTTGGGCTGCTCCCAATGCTGGTCGACCAATAGCAACGAAAACCAATGTGAATATTGTATAGATTTTTTTTATTCTCCTTCTTGAAGAACCCAGCGTGGCAATGAAAGACGGCACAGACGTCAGCAACGCTCAAGAACATCAGTTCCAGCATCACTAACGCATAGGAACAATATCATCTTGCAGCGTTACACGCGGTGTTAAACGAGTTTGTAACGTAATGCAGTCGATAGTGGTGGGGGCAAAGTCTACTTCTTGATGCTCTTTATTGCTACATGCGTCTATCTAGACTACTTGTTGTTGCTTTAGCTACTTTTGATGTTTCTTCTTACAAATGGATGGTAATTGCAGGCACGCATCCGAATAAATATACGCTATTTCCAACGTCCAGCGTCCTGCGGCCCTCGAATGCATGGGCAGGATCAGCCGACAGGCTGTTGCGGTGTGGCCGGTTGATAGCGGCCACGAACTCGGCGAGCTCACGCAAACGACGGCCTAGCCACCTTCAGGCGGCGTTCGCGAAGCGCTTGGCGTGCGCTCGCTTGGACCCAGAGCTGCGGTTCACAGCCATCACGCGCTTGTTGTGGCGGCGCGAGAAGAACCGGTGGATCTTGTGGAACAGCAGCCGGCAGCCGCTGCGTTCAATGCCGTCGGACTCGGGACGCGTCGAGTACATGGAAGTCGACGGCGCCGACGAGTACGAGGCTGTGGGCTGCGGGGTCTGCTTCTCCGGGGTGGCGGCGCGCGTCTGCTGAAGCTTAGGTGCGACGACGCGTTGCGGAGAGGCGATGTTGCTGGAGCGCAGCAAGAACGGGTGGGCCACCACCTCGGCCATTGAGCTGCGCTGCTCCGGGTCAACCTCGAGCATATCAGCGATGAGGTCAATGGCTCCAGCTGGCAGGTCGTTCGTGAGCCCCCAGCGGTCAATGAGCTTCCTGACGCCCTTGTTGGTAATGAGTCTGAATCTGGCGTCCGACGACGACGCGGTCTCGACAGGTGGGGCACCGATAAGCATGATGAAAAGCATGACGCCGAGTGACCAGACGTCTGCCTTGGTGGCGTCGTACTGCACGCCTGCCAGCACCTCTGGCGCCATGTAGAACAGCTTTCCCACCGTCTCGCGACTGGGCTTAGCTGTGGACGCGGCGAGGCCGAAGTCGCACACCTGGCACTGGTCGTCGTCCGTGACCAGCACGTTCTCGAGTGACAAGTCGCGGTGCGCGAAGCCATTGGCGTGCAGGAACTGGACGCCACTGGCGATCTGGCGCAAGTACTTCTGGATGACCGGCAGCGGCAGTTTGCCGTCGTCAGCGGAGCTCACGAGTTCGTACAGTTCGCCTCGTGCGCAGTAGTCCGAGACGAGGTACAGGTATCCGTCGTACTCGATCTCATCGCGCAGCTTGAGCAAGTTGCGGTGGCCGCCCACGCGGTTGAGCTGATGGTATAGCGCGCGTTCAAGCGCCACATTCTCGCGCACCTTTTTGTTGCTAGCCAGCGTGAGCTGCGCGTTGGCGGCGCTCTGCAGCACGCGCTTGACGGCCACGAGGTCGCCCGAGGGCCTGTGCTGACACAGCAGCACGTCGCCGAATAGTGCAGGCGCTAATCGCCGCTGGATCACGTAGTCGTCCAGCTTGGCTGCCATCATATTGGTCTGTGCGTACGGGGGAGCGGGCAAAAGAGTGAATGGGCGGCCACTGGAGTCTGGAATGCCCCATGGCCATGGATGGGTACGCGGCGCTCGGCCGTTGAGCGGGAAACGGTTTATCGCAGATATCTTGACCATCACTCTGATTCGAACGGACGATTCCTGAGGAAGTCAGACGAGCATAGTGAGCGCCTGTCAAAGCTGGCAGAGGGAAAAGCGATGGGGAAATGGAACAACAAGGTGCAAGTGCACCTGCACACTTGATCAATTCAAAACTCATCCCTGAGTTTGGCTGGACCTCGCTCGCTGCCGCGGACTGCGGCACATTTTCACAACTTTTCAGCTGGGCGCAGTCGCCGCTTTCCGTGCTGAGCAGACTTGAAGCCTGGTGACGTGGCGGAGAATAAGCTCGAGAACCTGCTCTTTTCATCGCCAGGGCGTCGTGTGAAACGGATTCCCCAGAGTATGGAGCCGTTGCTGCAAAAATAGCAACAGCAACACCAAATTTCTCGCTGCACTTTGCGGCGGCAGCATGGGAACTGCTGGCCGAGGTCCACTGAGTTGGAAGGCTAATCGGCAAATTCGAGGAACTTGCGCTTTGAAGATGAAATTTGGCGTTGGGCGCCGTTTGTCGTGCAGCTTTCGTCGGCTTTCGCCATACTGGGCGCCAGTCGTCTGCTCAACCAGGCTTATCGCAGAGATTTGAAAATATTTGCGCTGAATGCCGCCGTTGCTTCTGCTTGCAGGCGCGACTGGAGACGGTGCTTAGCAGAGACAATTTACACAAATGGGTACGTTGTTGCGTTGTAGTCTCATTTGCACAAGGTTGGTACTATCAGATGTGGTTGGCGGTTGAGTAAGGTGCAGAGCTGCAATCGTACCAACCTACTGCGCGATGAAGTGTTGATGCCAGCCAGGTCAAACGCACAACGAGTTGCCTTGCTCGACGCTCGCTGTCATGCGCGAGCGGCAGATGGAGCCGCGACTTGAGACGATTGCCCGCAGCATGGAGCTTCAAGCGCCTCAATCGTGCGGCAGCGTCCGTTTGCATGGCATCGCGGCCCGTGTCCCATTGCAGCGCTGTGACGAGCAGCAAAGATACCAAGTTCAGCGTGAAATAAGACGGCAGTGCTGGATCTACCGCGAGGGCGAGCGCGTGATTGTTAGATCTGCGACGGGATCACCAGCACGTCGGCATTTGGTTTGGAACTTCCACGTTGGAAGACCATGTTGGCGCCAACAGACTGCGTAGGACAGCACGCCCGCTGACCAAGCAACAGCGTGTGAAAGGTGTGACCAACGTAGCGCGTTGCTGCTTTCATAGATGGAGGAGTCAGCACCGGACTTGATATCCATATCATCTTGCAGCAGTTCGATCTGAAACGGACAATGCCCGTTCGTGCGTCTGTCGTCGAGCGCCATGGGGGACGGCCTCGCCGTTGTTCTTGTCACAATGCTGCAAATGCAACTCGACACGCTGCCAGCCAAACGAGGTTTAACGCTTTCGCCGTGTTACTCTAGACCAGAGTCTGGTACTGTAACCTCGAAGCGTTGACAACACTGTCACACTTTGGTTTCCTGCATTGCGTTCGACTTTGGTGCGATCTTGTGTTCGGACGATCAAACTTACCTCCATTGTACGAACACTGTTTTACGTGACTCTTCCTATGCTTTACGACAACAACGCTTTCAGCACTTGTTTAAACATTTTTTTACATAGTAATGTTATGTGATCCACATCAGGTACGTTTTTACGAAGAGTAATTACACACTCTGCAAGCCAATAAGGACGTATACGAACCATTGGTGTTCAACAGTGCGTCTTTGGTTGCTATTGGAGCATTCCGCATTTTGACAATTGCGACTGCAGGCAGCACAGGGTGGTCCGCGCTTCCTGAGCGCGTATATTTACTCAAGACTATCAAGGAGGTTCCAGTGATGTCCAACTTTTGTTTTGGAATTACCGTCCGAAGAAGAATGAGGATACAAACTGGCTGTTTTTACTGAGGAACTCTCCATTTATCAGTTTATATGTTTCTACGTGTCCAATGCTGTCGTGGGATAAGTGATGAATAGCTTTATATTCTGACACCTCTTGTATGAGTGCGGGGGATGGCGATTCGCACCGCGTGCGGTCGCGTACCCTCGTGCGTTGAGCAGAATCATGCTTTACTTTCTGATCTCCCATATAACTAGTTGTAGCTTCATGGCAACCTTCGCTGCCATTTGCAGCGCGTACGCACGCACGTTCAATGACGATACAACCAATATCTAATAACTTTCGTTCTTCCTAGCACACCGTGCGGAGACATTTTTAATCCGAGAACTACGTAACACAATCCAACCACATTCCTCATTTAACGTGTGTGTTTGTTGTTCTACATATACCTGCATGTACATGTACATGTACTGTAGCATTGAAGCAGTGAGGTACAAGGCAATTGCCGCAGGGCATGCATGAATCATACAAGTGCATGATTCAAACTTATACTTCTTGTCAGGAAGTTCTTTAAGTGCCCAATGCCGTAAATACTTACATCGCACTTAGTCGGATTTTGGATGTGGCAATTATGGCAGCCACGTGCATTAATTGAAGTCGGAATGGGAAACGAGGCCTCGTCGCTCGCTGCTGGCGAAGAGGAGCCTCGTCACGACGGCAGAGATGACGGCGCTCTCGAAGGCGGCGAGTGCTGCGGCTTCCGTGTGCTGGGCATCCAGGAGCAGTCCCCGGCGTCTGCTGTGGGTTTCGTGAGCTTCTTCGACTTCATCCTTGAGGCCAATGGCATCCGTCTCGTAAGGTCTTGGTTCAAACTCCATGTTTTTCCCCTTTATTTACATCATCTGTGACGTGTGAACTTAGGACACAAGGGACGCAACATTAATGGAGCTCATCGCGCAGAGCGAAGACCGTCCCATGCAGCTTAAAGTGTTCAATGTCAAGGCGCAGACGACGAGGGAACTGCAGCTCACGCCCAGCCGCAAATGGCCGGGCAAAGGTCTGCTTGGCGTCACTATTCGCTTCGATTCGTATGAAGGGGCTGAAGATCAACTGCTGCACGTGCTGGTACGTGATATTGCAATGCAATCTGTTGCCATGTTATTGACACAATACAATTGCTCATTAAACATTCCGTGTAGAATGTGGCCGAATCCTCGCCAGCACAGCGTGCAGGACTGAAAGCCGATTCGGACTATTTACTAGGTACACCTGAGCGCGTCTTCACGGATGCAGAGGATCTGCATGATGAGATTCTGGACGCACTGGACGGGTCCTTCCAGTGCTACGTGTACAAGTGAGTGGATGTTGTGGGATGTTTTCTTTTTGGGAGAGAGCTCCTTGCTGAAGTTTTTGTTTCATTTAGCTCGCTAGAGGATCAGGTGCGCATCGTGTCGATTGTGCCAACGGAGCGCTGGGGAGGAGACGGAGTACTAGGAGCTGAAGTTGGTCATGGATATCTGCATCGACTGCCGTCGGTTTCTCGGGGAACGATCGGCTCTTCAGTGGGTTTCGTCAATCTGCCAAAAGATGCTACGGCAGCCACAGATGCTTTCTGTAAGATGAGCTGGAGTGATGAATACTGAAGTTGCATGGCTACTAATTTGTGCAATGTGATGGTCGCTACTGATGTCATGCAGTGAAGCCACAGCGACGTGGTGAAAGCAGTCAGGCTGCCAGCAGAGAACAAGAGGGGCAAGAAGTGGCTGCAGAGTCTAAATCAGCCTCAGCCTCGCAAGAGGTTCTTCACGAACAAGCCTCGACAGAAGCCCAGCAGAATTCTGAACAATCGAATCAAGTAGAGGATGGAGAATCCGCTTCTGAAAGCACCCAAGAGATCATTGAATCTGCTCCGCCTGCCAAACCTCGATACACCGCGCGCTTGGATCACCAGTTCCCCATCTCTACTGTTGCTGTGCTTGCTGACCCATGAAATTCAAATTGGGCAAAGGTAAATGAATCGGAGGTCGAGTTGGAAGTATTTCATTCTTGTTGGTCTATGTACGGATAGTGGGGCTAGAATTTCCGGGTAGATCGATGTGTTGTTGATATCCGCAGGCAAACCAAGCCATTCAAATGCGTGGGGTACGTACATGAAGTGGTTTATTGCTGTCGCTGATGTTGTTTTAAAGCCTGTGTCTATCTCTTCTGGTGGTTGATAAAGCGCAGCGACAGCAAAGACAGGAGGCGAATACCCACGATGAAAGCGATGACGATGCCGAAGTTGCGCCAGATCTCATCGTGCTTGTACTCGAACGTGGACTCGACGTACTCCTTGATGGTGATGTGGCTGATGGTCTCCGGCGGATTCATCATGGGATGGCAACCAAGATCGCTGCCGACATTCAGATACTGCTGCGTTGCGTCGTCGTACGTAGGTAGGTCGTCGCATTTGCTGAAAACGAGTGCGGCTAGGATCGCAAGGCTGTACCGCTGTGGAGTGATAGTGTACAGCCACTTGTAGCCTGACGGGATGGCGCTGGCAGGTGGGTTGAATCCCATGAAAAGGAACAGGATCGAGTTCAGCATGACACCCAAAAGCGCTGCAACTTCCACACTTGGCAGAGCGTACACCAGGAGCTGGCCGAGATATGTCTGCAACAAAACCAAAAGGGAAGTGTTGATCCAGTACAGCACCGCCGTTCCGAACCCCGTGAACCCTACCATCCAGTAGAAGATGACTGTGTACAACAGCATGGAACCGAAGACGTACGGAATCTCCGCGATGGTAGAGCCCACGAAGTACCAGAGCGAGTTGTACGTCTGAGCAGCTCTCTCGCGGTAGAATGCCTCGCGGTCTTGGGACGTGATCGGAAGAACGCTGTTGAAGGCAACCACACCGTTGAATAGCGTTGTCATGAAGACCATACCGACACCAGCGTTAACTCCCTGGTATGAGGTGTATGATACACTCAAGTAAATCAAGCCGAACAGCAGACCAAGCAGTGGCGCGATTGCAAAGCGAGTCAAGTTGTACGATGCCGTTCGCCAGTACAAGTCCATAAACCGTTTCACCAGAGCCTTCATCTGAGTCATAGAACTCGCTGCGCGCTTCTTGGCAAACACCAGCTCCGTCGATCCAGGGGCCGGCACCAAAAATCCTTCCGATGCCAAGTTCACATCCATCGAATGCTTCGTTTCACTCGCGTTGAAAACCTCGACGAAATCCACCGGGTTGTCGTGCACATGACTCACACCTGCACCAATGCACTCCAGCATCCACGTTGCAGGGTTATACCCCTCTACAAGAGGAGTCACGCCAGGAATCGCTTCGAAGTAATCGACCATGGTCTGTGCACGCTTGCCGAGGTCACCAAAGTACACCGTCTGGCCACCACGCTTCAGCAGCAGCAACTTGTCGAAAAGCATGAACACCTCGGTGGAAGGCTGGTGAATCGTGCAAACGATCGTGCGGCCAGTGTCAGCGACCTTGCGCACGCCGTCCATGATGAGCTTGGCAGAGCGAGCGTCCAGGCCACTTGTGGGCTCATCCAGGAACAACACCCTCGGGTCAGCAGCCAGCTCCACACCGATTGTCAATCGCTTCATTCTCTCCGTCGGACTGCCACGGACGATCTCGTCGGCCACGTTCTGCAGGTCCAACAACTCCAGGCACTCCTCCACCGAGTCGTATTTCTGGCTGTCCGGAACAGAGCTGTCCTGACGAAGGAAAGCGCTAAACACCAGAGCCTCACGAATCGTGGACGCGTCCGAGTGAATGTCCATTTGTTCACAGTAGCCCGTACAACGTCGGATAGCCAAGTCGCTGGCTTCGTATCCGTTGAGCAAGATTTTGCCCTGGATGGTGCCTCCTGTCTTCCGACCGGCGATGACATCCATGAGCGTCGTCTTGCCTGCACCCGTAGATCCCATGAGAGCCGTGATGGAACCTGGCATCGCGTACCCACTGATCCCCTTCAGCAACGTGAGAGATTCCTTGGGGTTGTGAGGGTCGGGAACGGAGTACCACAAGTCCTGGAAGGCGATGATGACAGGCTCGAACTTCTTCGTGGGGGTCTTCACATTGAGCGCCACAGTATCGTTGGACTGTGCACCCAACGCCGGATTCTTCCTTCCGTTGGTGGGCGTGGTGGCAAGCGCGTACTCATCCGTTGCAACAGGTTCTTCCGTTTCCGTCGTCAGCGTGATGTGCTCCGGGCTTTCGTAGCGCTTGTGCTCCAGAACCAGAACGCCGAAATACAGAAACACGATGTATGTCGCGAGCAGGAACACTATAGCTAGCCACACCCAGCTCTTATCGGTGGGAACGTCGTACAGAGACAAGAAGTACTCGCCCATGTTCATCTGGTATTTGGCGCAGTAGTCGACACCTTCGTAAGTGCACACATCGAACTCATCAGAGCGGTATTGATTGACGGCAATTGCACGGAGACACCATGCAATGGGGTCGATCCAGTAGATCCAGATGAAGTAGCCCGGCATTTCGCTCTTGGGCACCACGAATCCCGCAAACACCACGAAGAGCATGACTGAAACCATTGACAGTGGTTTTGCGATGTGAAGATTCGGTGAAATAGCAGCCAAGAAGAAGAACCACGCCGCAAAGGCTAGAATTGTCAACAGCAACAGGATCTCAAAGATCACAAACGCCTTCACTGACGACTTGAGTCCACACATCCAATAGACGAGAGACCCGAACACGATGGTCTCTGCTAGTGCCCATGGAATTTGGCTGGCAGAGTTGGCAATGACGTAAGACGTCGTGCGAAGGAAGTTAGAGCCTCGCTGCTTGTAGAAAATGGGGCGGGCGTCGCAGTACGTTGGGATTTGAGCAGCTTGGCCCAGACCAAGAAACAGAACGGATTGGAACAAGACTCCCATCACCACTTGAGCACTGGTAGCATCCACTTGGTAAAATGTGCTGCCATACAGGAGGCCGATCAGCACGACCATGAAGCCTCTTCCTCGGATGAAGGCAATGTTCCGCAGCATGATCATTATTTGTCGCTTGAAGACCGTCAGTATATTTTCTTGGAAAGACTGGTGAAATTCTGGCATTGGGTCCATGTGCGTCTTCACGTTGGCCACCAGATCCGATCGCACCGGTTCGTCAAGGCGAGAAAGAGTATCGCGGAAAATCCTCGACTCCTGGAAAATCTGTCCGAACTCGGCTGGCCAGCGAGGGTGCTTCGTCATGCCTGCTGGTAGCGTATCCTGGTATTTCGTCTGCTGGTTCGTACCGATATCCAACAGAAAATCTGCTAAATCACGGTGGGGTGGACAACGGAAACCCAAACTCTCGAAGTACGGCAAAGCTTGGTCACGAGGTCCATTATACATCACTTCACCGGCGTTCAGAATCAGCACGTTATCGAAAAGTGCGAAGATCTCAGGAGACGGCTGCAGTAGAGAGATCACTACCGTCTTGCCAAGGGTCTTTGCGATACTGCGCTGAGTAGTAATGATGTCGAAGGCGGTAGCGCTGTCTAACCCCGTACTGATCTCGTCCATGAGCGTCATGTACTTCATGCCGAACTCCATCTCACCCGTCGTCACTCGCTTACGTTCTCCACCCGAGACGCCTCGAAGCATTCCATTGCCAATGATGGTGTCCTGGCAGTTCTGCAGTCCGAGCTGCTCAATGACAACGTCGGGGTAGTGTTGGAACAGCGTCTGCACAGTCTTGAGAGCCTCCACATTCTCATCCACAGAGCCATTTACCAGCAACTCGTCACCTCGACGCATCAGTTCCCCACCCGTAAACGCATGCGCAAACTCCAGCGTCTCCTTCACCGTGAGCGTCGGGAAGTGCACGTCGTGCTGGTCCACGTAAGACACGAACTGCGGCAAGCGACTGCCCAGTTCGTGTTGCGGCACCCCGTTGTACGTGACGTCTCCGTCGACCGCCACCCTCTTCTCCTGCGGGAACCGTCCGCTCAAAATCTTCATGAGCGACGACTTGCCGGAGCTCGGCTGGCCCAGCACGAGCGTGATGGTCCCCGGCTCAAAGACGCCGCTGAAGTTGTGCAGGATGGTCTTGTGCACCACGTGCTTCTTGGCCGACAGCTTGAGCGCCGCCGTCTTGATGGTGTGAGTGAGCGTGGGCAGCTCCCGTCCGTCCTCGTGGCGGCCGACCACCACATCCACCGCAACGCTGAGGTTCTTGACCCGCACTTCCATCTGGGGCAGTGGGCGACCGAGAGCGGTCTGGATCTTGGTCGCTAGGTGGTCGTTGAAGGCTTGGGATCCGTTGGCCATGAGGGCCTTGGCCGACGTATCGTCGGGCTTGAAAGGCTCCATCGCTGTACACTCGCTTGACTGGTAACTGGTGGCACTTGTCAGGTCCGTGGCGAATTGAAGAGTGAGGGAGGAAGTGTGGGGCCAGTGAAGTGTTTGCCCGACTCAAAGTGACTTTGGATGTGTCACGTTGAAGCGGCTGGTGAAGACCATCATTCTTTCCGTGAGAATCCACTCTTTGATGTACGATAATCTGTTTATGCTTATACAAACTCGACTATAGTGGTAATGTACGTGATAGACACGATTTTGAAGAAAAAGACTGTGCGGATAATCCTTTTGTAAGTGATACCCCTGAGAATGAATACGTGATGCTCATGCGTTATAGAAGGTTCTTCGGAGTAATCGAGCTCGATCATCGAAATGGTTGACTCCGAGACTAGAGTGAACAATGGTGCCCATCCTTCCTGCTTACGCGAACGACTGGCAAGGTTGCATTGAAAAATACTACATGTAAAGCAATTCTCTCACTTTTTCTGATGGTTAATGAAGCGCAACGACAGTAGAGACAGCAGCCGAATCCCCACAATGAACGCAATGACGATGCCGAAGTTGCGCCAGATTTCGTCGTGCTTGTACTCGAACGTGGTCTCGACGTACTCCTTGATCGTCATGTGGTCGATACTGGTCGGTGGATTCGTCATGGGCTGGCAACCGATACTGCTACCGACGTTCACGTACTCCCCTGTCTCATTGTCGTACGTTGGGAGCACTTCGCAGTCACTAAAAACCAGGCCAACCAGGATAGCGACAGAGTACCGCTGAGGGCAGATCGTGTAGAGCCACTGGTATCCAGCCGGAATGTCTGCGGCTGGCGGATTGAAGCCGTAAAAGAGGATCGTAATGGAGTAAACCATCACACCCACAAGCGCTGCGACGTCAATACTAGACAGTGAATAGATCAGCAGCTGACCCATGTACGTCTGCAGTAGCACCATCAGTGACGTGTTGATCCAGTAGAGAACTGCCGTTCCGAAGCCGCTAAAGCCCACCATCCAGTAGAAAACGACTGTGTACAGCAGCATCGTAAAGAAAACGTACGGGATCTCCACCACGGTGGCGCCGACAAAATACCAGAACGCGCTATACGTTTGAGCCTTACGCTCACGATAGAAAGCTGGTCGGTCTTCGGAGGTGATTGGTAGTGCGCTGTTAAAAGACACAACACCAGTGAAGTAGGACGTCAGGAAAACCATACCCACACCCGCGTTGATCCCTTGGTACGAGGTGTAGTCGGTGCCGACGTAGACGAGTCCAAAGAGCAGACCCATGAGAGGCATGATTGCCAGTCGCGTAAGGTTCGTGGACGGGGTGCGCCAGTACAAGGCCATGAATCTCCCCACCAACGCCTTCATTTGCGTCCAGGAATTCGCAGCTCTCTTCTTTCCGAACGCCACTTCGGTTGATCCAGGTACTGGAACAGCTACACCCTCCGATTTCAATTGTAAAACCATTTCCAGTTTCATATCGCTCGACACAAAGATTTCAGCAAAGTCCACCGGGTTGTCGTGCACATGACTCACACCTGCACCAATGCACTCCAGCATCCACGTTGCAGGGTTGTACCCCTCTACAAGAGGAGTCACGCCAGGAATCGCTTCGAAGTAATCGACCATGGTCTGTGCACGCTTGCCGAGGTCACCAAAGTACACTGTCTGGCCACCACGCTTCAGCAGCAGCAACTTGTCGAAAAGCATGAACACCTCGGTGGAAGGCTGGTGAATCGTGCAAACGATCGTGCGGCCAGTGTCAGCGACCTTGCGCACGCCGTCCATGATGAGCTTGGCAGAGCGAGCGTCCAGGCCACTTGTGGGCTCATCCAGGAACAACACCCTCGGGTCAGCAGCCAGCTCCACACCGATTGTCAATCGCTTCATTCTCTCCGTCGGACTGCCACGGACGATCTCGTCGGCCACGTTCTGCAGGTCCAACAACTCCAGGCACTCCTCCACCGAGTCGTATTTCTGGCTGTCCGGAACAGAGCTGTCCTGACGAAGGAAAGCGCTAAACACCAGAGCCTCACGAATCGTGGACGCGTCCGAGTGAATGTCCATTTGTTCACAGTAGCCCGTACAACGTCGGATAGCCAAGTCGCTGGCTTCGTATCCGTTGAGCAAGATTTTGCCCTGGATGGTGCCTCCTGTCTTCCGACCGGCGATGACATCCATGAGCGTCGTCTTGCCTGCACCCGTAGATCCCATGAGAGCCGTGATGGAACCTGGCATCGCGTACCCACTGATCCCCTTCAGCAACGTGAGAGATTCCTTGGGGTTGTGAGGGTCGGGAACGGAGTACCACAAGTCCTGGAAGGCGATGATGACAGGCTCGAACTTCTTCGTGGGGGTCTTCACATTGAGCGCCACAGTATCGTTGGACTGTGCACCCAACGCCGGATTCTTCCTTCCGTTGGTGGGCGTGGTGGCAAGCGCGTACTCATCCGTTGCAACAGGTTCTTCCGTTTCCGTCGTCAGCGTGATGTGCTCCGGGCTTTCGTAGCGCTTGTACTCCAAAGCAGCCCAGCCAAGTACCATAAACAAAATGTAGATGGCGAACAGCACAACGACACCAAGCCACACCCAGCTCTCGTCCGGTGGGACATCATACAGGGACAAGAAGTACTCGCCCATTTTCATCTTGTAGTCGGCACAGTAATTGATCGCAGCGTATTCACAGACGTCGAAGACAGGTGAATGGTATTGATTGACGGCGACGGCACGCAGACACCACGCGATCGGGTCCAGCCAGTAGATCCACACGAAATAGTCAGGAATTTGATTCTTGGGGATCACGAAACCTGCGAACGCTACGAATGTGAAGATTGACATCATCGAGACAGGCTTCGCCATGTGCATATCCGGTGTTACGGCCGCCATGAAGAAGTACCAAGATGCAAAGGCCATCAGCGTCTGGAACACTAACAGTTCATAGAGGAGGAAGTTCTCCGCAGTGGCAACAAAACCACACATCCAGTATACAATTGTCCCGAAAACCACCGTCTCACCAAGCGCCCATGGAATTTGACTGGCAGAACACGCTAGCACGTAAACTGAGGTGCGAACGTGGTTAGCTCGACGCTGTTTGTAAAAAATACCTCGGATACTGCAATACCCTGGCACTTGTGCATACTGACCAAGTCCAAGGAAAAAGAGACTCTGAAACAGAACACCCATTGTCACTTGAACGTTGGTAGGTTCCAGCTGATAAAACAAACTTCCATACAGCAAAGCAATCACGATCACCATAAAGCCGCGTACTCGGATGAACGACTTGTTGCGCATTGCGATCAAGAGCTGACGCCGCGTTACCGCGACGGCATTTTCCACGAACGATTGCTGAAATTCTGGAGTGAACTTCATGAATTCATCAGCACTTGAAATCAACTCGACTTTCCAAGGCTCATCCAGTCGCGTGATAGTGTCCCGATAAACATCCGAGCGCTCGAAAATCTGTCCGAACTCGACAGGCCAACGCGGATGCTTGGACATACCACTTGGCAACGCATCTTGGTATTTCGTCTGCTGGTTCGTACCGATATCCAACAGAAAATCTGCTAAATCACGGTGGGGTGGACAACGGAAACCCAAACTCTCGAAGTACGGCAAAGCTTGGTCACACGGCCCATTGTACATCACTTCACCGGCGTTCAGAATCAGCACGTTATCGAAAAGTGCGAAGATCTCAGGAGACGGCTGCAGTAGAGAGATCACTACCGTCTTGCCAAGGGTCTTTGCGATACTGCGCTGAGTAGTAATGATGTCGAAGGCGGTAGCGCTGTCTAACCCCGTACTGATCTCGTCCATGAGCGTCATGTACTTCATGCCGAACTCCATCTCACCCGTCGTCACTCGCTTACGTTCTCCACCCGAGACGCCTCGAAGCATTCCATTGCCAATGATGGTGTCCTGGCAGTTCTGCAGTCCGAGCTGCTCAATGACAACGTCGGGGTAGTGTTGGAACAGCGTCTGCACAGTCTTGAGAGCCTCCACATTCTCATCCACAGAGCCATTTACCAGCAACTCGTCACCTCGACGCATCAGTTCCCCACCCGTAAACGCATGCGCAAACTCCAGCGTCTCCTTCACCGTGAGCGTCGGGAAGTGCACGTCGTGCTGGTCCACGTAAGACACGAACTGCGGCAAGCGACTGCCCAGTTCGTGTTGCGGCACCCGTTGTACGTGACGTCTCCGTCGACCGCCACCCTCTTCTCCTGCGGGAACCGTCCGCTCAAAATCTTCATGAGCGACGACTTGCCGGAGCTCGGCTGGCCCAGCACGAGCGTGATGGTCCCCGGCTCAAAGACGCCGCTGAAGTTGTGCAGGATGGTCTTGTGCACCACGTGCTTCTTGGCCGACAGCTTGAGCGCCGCCGTCTTGATGGTGTGAGTGAGCGTGGGCAGCTCCCGTCCGTCCTCGTGGCGGCCGACCACCACATCCACCGCAACGCTGAGGTTCTTGACCCGCACTTCCATCTGGGGCAGTGGGCGACCGAGAGCGGTCTGGATCTTGGTCGCTAGGTGGTCGTTGAAGGCTTGGGATCCGTTGGCCATGAGGGCCTTGGCCGACGTATCCTTGACGGATTCGACTGGCGACATTATCAACGTTCCCTACGTCGCAAATCCAAAAATGAAGGTTGGATGCGTGCACTCATTGATTTAACGGTTGAGCGATTGCGTCAGCTCTCGTGATGGTGTAAGTAGTTGTTCGATTGCGGGGCAACAACTTGTTGAACAAGCGGTACGTTGCTTCGAAGTTATGGTTTGCTTTGCTACGACTTCTATCCTATGGGTCTGTCACACAAGCCTCGCAGTACTTGTCAGGGACTGGGATCACTGTCTCGGTGGACTGAACGACGTTAAACTGCAGAGGTTCAATGCTCTGGTTCATCTTGTGGTACGCGCGCGCGTCGATCTCCTCGTACGGCATCTGCTTGTAGGCCCCCAACTCCAGCTTCGGTAGCAAACTGATGCCTTTCAACTGGTACTGGAAGTAATCGAGCATGTGCGCGAGTTGTGGTCCTTCTGTCTTCGGGTCGAACGTCACTGTACAACTGACCTGGTTGTCGGCCCAATAACGCTGAAGGAAAGCCGAGAGAGCGAACTGTTCCCATGCAGATACATCGGACAGCGTACGCACGCCCTTGCCTACATCCACCGGGATGGAGACGACCAACGTCGAGTCTGGAGCCTCGTGGGTCGGCTCGATCTCATAACCAGCGCGCTGAAGTGCAGGAAGGAGGTCAGAGTGTTTGTCCAGACGCATGCGGCGGATGTAGAAGCGGCTTTCTGGATAATGCATGCCCGGCGTGGCTCCTGCCAGGAGTGACACCGTTCCGCTAGGTTTGATGGACGTGGTCTTAATGGACAGCGGAATGGCGAAGCGAGCCGAGATCAGCTTGTCCACTTCCTGGATACGGTCGTACCCGGCCTCACACCAGCGCTGGAACTCGTTGAGGCCTCGATTCGAGATGAACTGCGCGATTCCAGACATGCTGCAGCCAATACGGCGGTTGCGTTGCATCACCTCGTAGGTTCGCGGCCACTGAGTCTGTCCGAGAGTCACCGTCTTGGCGTACATGTAGGCGTATTTGAGTGTCTCTAGGAAATCCTCGAGGCTGTCGTGGTTGTAAGGGAACGTCTCCACCAGACAGCACATCTCATACGACTCTAGCGTCTGCTCCAAGCACGGGTTGCCACCGCACGCGTTACGATCGCGGTCGTCCTTGACGCCGTTCATGCGGCCATAGTTGCGCATGTTCTCAAGCCACGCGAATCCAGGCTCGCCGTTGCGCACGATACGCTCAGCAATCGGCTTGTAGTCCATGCCAATGTCGGCAAAGATACTGTTGTTAGACGTCCAGCCAAAGGCAGCGCGGTCGGGATTCTTCTCGTAATTCTTCAGGTCAACGTACTCCTCGTCGTTGTAGTCTCCAAACGCGATCTCAGCAGTACGACGGACGTTGCCAGAGACCACACAGACACCCATCTGGTTCATGATGTCCACGATGCCTCGCGCCGTCAACGGTTTGCCCGCAAGAGGCTTGAGGACGGACTCTATAGCTTCATGGAGCGCAGTCAGTGAACCGGCACCGGAGCTGATGCCACCAAAGCCCTTGATCGGCACACCTGCTGGGCGAATCAAAGAGTAATCGAACTTCAACATGGGCTGATGCAGGAAATGCGCTTCAAGCAGCATCTTCACGGACTCTACCCAGCCTTCTCGAGAGTCTGGAATTACGTACAAGTTCATCTTTGACTCATCGCAACCTTGCACGAGCAGTTTGCCCGCGCCCTTTGTGTCAAAGCCCACGCCAACGCCAAGCATGGCAGCCTCCATCAAAAAGCAGAAGGGCTCGGCGGGTGTTTCGACCTCGAGAATGTCGGCCGTCGAGACGAAAGCACAGTTGTTCAGCGCAGCGTAAAGCCCGCGGTCTTCGGTGATCGGTGATCCCATTGCCCACAGACCGCGTCCAGGCGGCGTAAACTTCATCTGAAAGACGCGAGTGTACATTTCCTGGGCGACACGGTTCATTTCTTCCTCGTTCCAAGGCTGACCCAGTTGCTTGAGCCACTTCTTCTGCATGTTGAAGGTGCCGTTGATCACGCGCTCGATAGTCTCGAACCAGCGCTCCTTAGCGCCGTCTGCTTTGACACGCGAGTACGTTCGCATGTACACGAGCTCTCCAAGGCCGTTGAAGCCGAAAGGCGGCGTCTTGTCCTCGAAGCTGGCCACGAACGTCTTGTCTAACGCAAACGGCTTGTAGCCAGGACCAGTGCGGAACTCCATGCCCGTGTTGATAGTCGACGCAGCAACTGAGTCCGTTGTGGTCTCGAACACCAGGTTGGACTTGGTCTCCTTGGTCGTATCCACGACAGTGGCCGACGTCGGGTAAGAAGTGGTAGGAGCCATCGAGAGGTAAAAGTACTTGACGAATGGCTGGCAAATTGCACAATGAATGAAAGCAGAAGCCCATGAGTTGAGTGACCTTCTGTGGAGATGGCAATTGCAGCCACCAACCTTGTTAGAAAGGATCAAGGCTCGGTATAGTGAATGAACCGGCGAGTGTTTTTGGGGCTAAAAGTGTCGCTTCGCTGTTTTCTGCTGACGTACTTGTGCTGCTGTCCCACAAATGCCTACATAATCCACACAATATTTCACCAAACAAGGTTTTTTATCGAGGTTTTATTTCCGTCACACGTCACAGATTCTTTCTCCGCGCGTCTACTTGATCCAAATCTCCATCAGCGCGGGTAAGCGGCGTTGACTATGGCGGACGGCGCGCCACTAAGCCCAGAAGCCGATGTCGACACTTTAAACGCCGAGACAGATGACGACACCATCGCTGGACGCACACGCACCAAGTTCTCGCTCGTGGATGTACCTATCGACACGCTGGAAGCTTCACTGCCGGACACCACACTCGACTTGGTACGTCGATCGCCCATTTTTTATCGCCATTTTTGGCGCCAAATTCGAGAGACTATTTTGGGACTTGGCGCCAAAAATAAGTTGATGACGCATGGCTGATGCGCTTCTAAGGCACGTGTCTGCCGCGTGGCTGCGATCTAATGAACGCGTGCGTTGACTGGTGCAGACAGCCCCGGAGACGGAAGAGGATCGAGAGTATCAGCGCTTCCTGTCGAGTTTGCTGCCTAACGAGCAGGAGAATTTTTCGTTATCGTTTCTGGATGAAGAGGATGAAGAGTACAAACCGGAAGAAGAAGAAGATGACCATGAAGATGAAGAAGCTAGGCGGGGCATCTCTAAGAAGGAACTCACGGATCTGCTGCTCGACTCCACCCACATGACGTTCCCCAAGCTGCCAGCAGTTGCAACTCCAGTGCCAAGTCTTGAGCCAAACAGAAGTGAACAATTCGTAGGCAATGGGAGTGAATCTGTGTTGCCAGCTGCTTCGACTGGAGACGTGGGCAATGAAGTTGCAACTCCAACAAAGCCACCGGTGATGAACTTTACCCGCGACGTGCCGGTTAATATTCCGGCAGTACTGCGAGGAAGGCCGGGAGCTGTTACTCAGGCACAGTGTATTCAATTGGCCTCGCAAATGCATAAACATCTGCAGTTGTTGCTTCAGACGTATCACGTCTTGGCAAGTAAGCCATCGTCGCCGGAGCTGACGGAGTGTCGCGCGATGATGGAAGAACTGCAACAGCGAGGCGAGAAGGCGCTCAAGTATAAGAATGCACTGCTGTCGAAACTCAATCCAGCGTCAACTAGAGGACCGAGTACTGAAGTGGAGGGCATTGATGCTGATAAGGCCCCGTCTGCTAGTGATCCGTCTGGATCGGAGGGAAGTAATGGCAGCAGTAGCACCACCGAAAATCTTTTGGCGTTGCGGCGTGTGACCAGGTCTTTGACTGCAGCCCATGCAGCGGTGGCGCACCCATCGATGTTTGAGTTGGTTGGCTCGCAAACGGTAGACGAGTTGTCCGCTGGATTTGCACGAGGTTGCTCGCTTGAAGAGCGTGATCGAGCTATTCAAGAGCAGATGCTTCAGCTGGACACTCACTTGCTGTATGCGAAGAAGCGCCGGAAGAGCAAAAAAGGATATTCGACAACAGAAGATATTCTACTGGCTCGTGGTGCGAAGCGATTCGGCTCTCAAGCGGACGCGTGGGAGCAAATTCAGAAGCACTTTCTTCCGACCAAAACAACACAGAACCTCCGACACCGATACAAGTACTTGGTCGGCCCCAAGACCGGAATGAACCCTGTGAAGGCGTTGCATTTAAAGACCCCGCAGCAGCATCACAACAATAGCTGGTTACTTGAAGAGGATCTCCGAATTGCTCGAGGTCTCGTGGAGTTGCACAACGAGAAGTATCATTTTGCTCGACTCGCCAAGAAATACCTGCCGCATCGCAGTCGCCTCGAGATTAGGAAGCGGTGGGAGCGACTAGCAGTAAAGTTCCGATCGGACCTTGCAGAAATCGGTCTGACAGCACCTGAGGACGACTCTCTTGATCTAGCGGTCGCCATGAAAGAGTACTTGGAGGACAAGCTGCGGAACCGTATGCTGCGCCAAAGGGGAGAAGCGGAGAAGGCAAGGCTTGATGCAGCAGTGCAGCTGCAGCAACTCGGGCAAGGGATACGGGGATCCTTTATGGCCCAATCCGTAGGCGACCTTTCCTCCATTGGCATTGACGCAGCTCCCGGTATTTTATCGCTTATCAGTGCTGCTGCTCAGAAGAAGGTTACGGATGGGTCCTGTAGAACGAAGAATCTGCACCCCGCTCTGTTTTTCTCGTCGTGGTCGTTTATTAGCCCCGCGACACTTCTCAACTCAACCTGCAAGCACAATTGGCCGTCTTTTATGGATGAAGGCAACGATGCCAAGGATAAATCGCCGAAGAATCAGGTGAACGCTGATGATGCCGTCCACAGTCGAGTACCTGAATCCGGCCCTCCTGTTATTGACGCCGGTGGCCAGTCGTCAGTGTCACTTGGGAGCTCTCAAATGCCAGAGTTTATGCCAATTGCAATGCCATCCGACTTGGCTGGTACTCCAACGGGAAATACAGGACTTAACCCCCAAGCAACAAGTCTTATGGATGCTCGTATGTTACGGAAGGAGAGTGACGAAGATGAAGATGACAGTGACTATGAACACGATGAATTGCTGTCTTCGGAGAACGAAGAGAGCGATTCGGATTTCGAGCAGTTGGAGTTTACTGATGATGACGAAGCTAATGAGGACGGAGAAGATGAAGCTGCATTTGCCCATAATACCCTGATGTCCGACTCCGACGATCAGTCGGTTTTCAGTACCAACTCCCTGAGGACCCCCTCCCAGTCTCCTTTGTCGTCACCTTCTCGTGGCGAATCAGCAGGGAATGACAGCGGTCAACCATCTCCACATATTCGGCATCCTCTTCGGCTAAAGAATCTGGGTCAACCTGGCAACGAGCGCATGAAACGCGCTCTTGCTGCGTTGGAGCGACGAATTGTTGGTAAGAGCGTTGGTGGTTCCACTCAGTCGTCGGTCGCAAGCGCCAACAGACGTGTAAAGCGCAAGGTAGTGTCCACACTGGTTGCACCTCTCGGTGCTGAACCGACTTCCAGCAACGGAGCATTTCATGTCAAGATTACTGAAAATACACAAGCGACTGGCAGCGATGGTGATGACGACTGGGAAGATGGATCTGGTGACGAGGAGTTTGAAGTGGTTGAGCTCCCTTCAAGCTCCGACGAGCTCGCATCAGCGTCATCAGATGAAGACGATGAGAACTCTCAGCGTTCACTTACGCTGGATCTCGACGACTCCAGTCCGAAGCGAGCTGCTTCAGCCACAACAACATCGCGCCGTGAAGCTCTTAGCAATGTGCTTCCGAATAAAAAGGTCAAGTTGCAGGAGTGTCCGACTTGCGGCCACTCGAACTGCACATGCTCTTCCAGTGAGCGCATGCAACTTCTTTTACGACGAATGAAGGAGAAGCGTTCGTCATCTTCGCTGCAGTAACTTCAAGCGGAGTGGTGCTCTAAAAGTTTTGTTAATTAATTTCTATTTGGGTGGGTATTGCCACCTCTTCTTGGACGGGTCCTGTTGCTCGTCATTGCGCCGCTTCCTCTTCTTCTTCTTCGGCTGGGAGCTGGCGAACGAATGTTGCGACAGACTTTGAAGAATGAGGTCGTCCTCTTCCAAGGCTTGCTCCTGTTGGCTCTGCGAGAACCGGTTGACTTCCAGCCTGCCCAGCAAAATGTCCTTCATTCTCTCGTCCATTTCGACCTTTGGCGCCCCTCGAGGCAGCGCCAACACCGCCTTCATCCCTGTGATCTCATCGGGATGAACCGACCTCTTGAACTTGACGTCGGTTCTGGCTGCAAGGCCCACGCTCTTCTGCTCCACTGCAGCGATAGCAGCCTCCGCCTCCTCCTTCTCAGCGTACTCCAAGTACATGAATCCATCAGGCTCCATATCAAGGAAGTTGTGGTGTATCTGTCATGGAACATAAGTGTTAAGGCTTGCAACAAGTCGTTGGCAATGTGAAGAATCGCACCGTGACAGACTGCAGCATTCCGTACTCGGAGAAAAAATCCTTCACTGTGCGTTCGCTGACACACAGCGCGGACGGAACATTGGTGACGCATAAGACGTGGTCAGATCTCGCGACGTTCTTGTCCTTGGTCTTGACGGCGGTCGGGTCCTTCTTCACGCGAGGCTTGCTCTTCTTCCGCTTCTCCTTCGCTGGTGCCATTCGTTTGCGATTATTGTAATTATGCTGTCACTTTCATTGAATAAAGGCAGTTATACTCAGGTACTCAGGTTTACAACCCTTAGAATATGCACTGCTTTTAAAGACATGGATACACAATTATTAATTGACAACAAGAACATTGTGGCATTGGAAGATGGCAGAGCAGGATTCCAAACCCAAGCGCGAGGTGCAGCTCCACTCGCATGACTTCGAATGGGAGGATCTCGCGCGAGAGTGCCAGTTGCAAGAGGAGATAAGTGTCGACATTATCGAAGACGAGGGGCTGCTCGAAACGCAGCAGCTCGCCGATGAGGCCAAGAACAAGTGGAACGTCTTCCACCAGCGCAACAATGGTTGGTTGGTTGTCATTTTACGTCTTTGACTGCTGTACATTGGAGCTGACCCAACGTTGCTTCCACTCAGGAAAAGTCTACAAACCGCGCAACTACCTCGTCAAGGAGTTCCCCGAGCTCAACTCGCCAGAACTTGAGGCCGTGGAGGTACTTGAGCTTGGATGTGGCTACGGCAGCGCCATCTTCCCCATTCTGGCCGAGTGCTCCAATGTGCATGCACAAGTGTGCGACTTTAGTGCCCACGCTATTGACATCCTTCAGCACAACGTTCAGTATGACCCCACACGATGTCGCGCCTTCGTGTGTGACATCGCGCAGGAGGAGCTGGCAGGCGTTGCTCCCCAGTCAATCGATATTGTGCTCATGGTGTTTGTTCTGTCGGCCTTACCACCGGAATCATTCGATCAAACGCTACACAAGATTTTCGCGGCGGTTCGGCCTGGGGGAATTGTCTGCTTTCGCGACTACGGGCTGTACGACCTCGCCATGCGTCGGAACGCCAAGAAGCTGGGGCCGTGTCTGTACTACCGCAGCGACGGCACCTTGGCCTTCTTTTTCTCGCGCGAAGGGCTGGCGGAGCTGTTCGAGCGAGCCGGGTTCTGCACGCTAGAGAACGAGTACTGCACCGTTCGACTGCGCAATCGCAAGAAAGGGATCACCATGGATCGAGTCTGGTTGCACGCCAAGTTCCAGAAGCCGCAGGAGCACGACGAAGTATAGCTGGGACTTTCACAACGGATTCCAGGGTCCATTTTGACTCACTCTGTACAAGCTGTTTATTGACCTAGAGGTCTTTGTGCTTGCGGTTCTTGATCTCGGCACTTGGTGGATGTCTGCTACAACGGGAGACCAAACGAGTTGCCGTACAGGTCTACGAAGAGATACTAATGGGTAAACGTTGCAACCATTCTGCAGAACATCAACGTACCCTGCAAATTCGCACTGCACTACATATTATAGCTCTAGGCTAGAGCCTCTAGCATGCCGACGAAAGCAACGAATATCCGCACGACAGAAGAGGACTGTTCGCTTGCACTTCAACTAGCGGGACAGCGTCAACGCCTGCAGGCTCATGAAGCGCAATAGAATCGATGGCCAACAGTTAGCTCTGCACGTCCCACTTGAGTCAACTTCTGTTACTACTAGGTCAAGTCTTGACCTAGTAACAGAAGTTAAACTGCGGCGCCAGCATGCACCCGACAATGGCGAATTCAGCTCCAAATGCGCGTCTTTATCGTTCCGGTAGTTGTTTGCAAACCCAACGTGTTTGTCAAAGTGCAGTTGCCCGTCGGGTGCAATTCACGTCCGTTGTAAGATACGCGCCACGTACGTACCCGTAGTTTGGGGGGCGTCATCTAGTCCTGCATGACGCGCCTTCCTCTCTAGCTCGCACCAAACGATATAAGCCCCGTGTCTATGGGATCGACGCCTGTCGCAATCGAATATGAGGCCAGAACCCAAGCAGCAAAATGAGCGAGCCAATCTCTGCTAGCAATGACCAACATGGCCGGGCCGAACGCGACAAGACCGTCGGACATGTCGGGTGAGAAAGCGACGACCTGACGCTGCTTGGGGACCATTCAGTGGTTGCGAAAGCATGCCTCTGGGGCAGCTCCGGGCTTGATGGAGTTCCGCTTGCTGGAAGCTCGCCTCCTCCTCGGTGTTTAACGCTTTCGCTACTCGGTCACTTTGAAGTTGAATTCGTCCAATCGGGCGATTGGAAGCTCCGATGTGCTGCAAGCGGAGCTGCTTCAATCAAGATCCAATCTGGGGTTTGGACGGCGGACCCGCATGAGCACCGCCGCCGAGGCTTGAGCTGTGTTCGCAGCGCGACCTTCGCACATGATGGGGGAGCTGCCGCCGACAACTGCAGGTTGCTCAAATTCGTTCGGGATCACTTTGTCGAGAGAGCGGGCCAGACCTGCACGACAAGGACGATGGGGAATCGGCTCAGCAGAGTGTGTTGAATACTCACTACACCACACCCGTCAGCGTTCCGTCGTTCCGGTCTCACAGGAGTAAGCAGGCCCAATTTGGGGGTGCAGATATCCTACCCTTTTCTGAATTAAGAGGACGCTGCTTGGATCGATTCATCACTTCAACTTGGCTGTAGGAAACCTCGCGTTTGTTTGGTTGCTGGCACGCAGTGTCATCAATAGCTGCTACCATGCGTGGTGTTCGCTGACGGTTTCATCTAAGTTAGTTTACATTTAACAGTTCCCGCCGCAGCCTGCGTCCACTACATGTACCGGTATATGCATGACGACGCCACATCAATAGCTCAAAATCCTTGCAAGACCCGCGCCTGTGGCCAGCACCACGAACTAGGTACATGTACAAGTATGGCTGGACAGACTCGGTCGTTGCTGGGTGTAATTGCTCCAGCAAAAAGATCCCAGTCCGCTCGTCCGCTCCTTTTTGCACCCTTGGACCGCCAGAATGGACTTTCCACCAATCATAAACTTCTTATGCGATTGACCAATCGCTGGATCGCATCTTTTTGTAGGGTACGTAGTGCAGACCGTGACGAGCGGCCGGTGCCGACGAGAAGCCCTTCTGGCTCATTGCGAAAATCCCGAGCTCGAGCCGAAGCGGCCAAAGAAGAAGCAGAAACTCCTGACAGTATGTGGCGCCGCTCGTTGTCGCTGCGGTCCAAGCTGCAGACGCTCAAGCGGCAACCGGCTGCGCACTCGCGCTTCCTGTCGTCCGCCGCGCTCACGCCCGAGGAGCAGGAGATGCTCAACGAGCCGCGTGAGGCCATGGACTATGATGTTCTACTGGTACGTAGCGCAGAGTGATGGTCACTTTTTGCGCTTTGAGTGCGGAATCACCAATTGACTTTTATTTTACTTACCGTCTTGTATGTTCACCGTATCCATTAGGTGGGCGCTGGCCCCGCGAGTCTCGCGGCCGCGATCCGCATGAAGCAGCTCTCGGCCGAAAAGGGCACCGATCTGTCCGTGTGCGTGGTTGAGAAGGGCGCCGAGGTGGGCTCGCACATTGTGTCGGGCAACGTGTTCGAACCGCGCGCGCTCGACGAGCTGCTGCCTGACTGGAAGGACCTGGGCGCGCCGCTTGACACGCCCGTGACCAAGGACCAGTTCCTGTTGCTAACGGAGGACAAGTCGCTCGGCTTGCCACACTTCCTGTTGCCTCGCGAAGAGGTGAGTTCTCTGGTTTTTTTCATTTTGTTCTGGTGGTGGCCCCCTCCATCCAAAAAAAGATCTTTTTGCTGACGTTGACATCTTTTCCTACGTGATTTGACAACCCTTAGCACAACGAAGGCAACTTCATCATCAGTCTCAGCAAGTTCGTCCGCTGGATGGGCGAGCAAGCCGAAGAGGCTGGCGTTGAGATCTACCCGGGCTTCTCGGCCTCCGAGGTGCTGTACCGCGAGGACGGTTCTGTGGGTGGCATAGCCACTCGCGATGTCGGCGTCGGCAAGGACGGCAAACCCAAGGGCACCTTTGCTCGCGGCATGGAGCTCCGTGCTCGTGTGGTACGTTGACTGCTATATAGTCTGTAATTGTGGTGTGTTGTGCACTTTATAATGGGTGGCTTTTCATGCTTCGTTGCAGACGCTCTTTGGCGAGGGTTGCCGTGGCTCGTGCAGTGAGGAGGTAATGGAGAAATACAACCTGCGTGACGGTGTGCAGCCCCAGACGTACGGTATCGGTGTGAAGGAGGTGTGGCGTATCCCCAAGGAGCAGCACCAGGCTGGTCTCGTTCAGCACACACTCGGCTGGCCGCTGCAGCGCTCGATTATGGACAAAACTTTCGGCGGTACATTCATGTACCACATGGAGGACGATCTTGTCCAGATCGGTTTGGTCGTGGGTCTGGACTACGAGAACCCGTACATTAACCCGTACGAGGAGTTCCAGCGGTTTAAGACGCACCCGGCAATCCGAAAATACCTGGAGGGTGGTGAGTGCGTGCAGTATGGTGCCCGATGCCTGAATGAGGGTGGCTACCACGCTATCCCGAAGCTGACGTTCCCTGGCGGTGGCTTGATCGGCTGCTCGGCTGGTTTCCTGAATAGCGTGAAGATCAAGGGTACGCACACTGCTATGAAGTCAGGTATGCTGGCTGCCGAGGCTGCGTATGAGGCACTGACCGCTACTGGCACGGAACCCGTCGCTGAAACGGCGGAGATCAATTCCGAGGAGCCTGCGATTGACATCTCGAGCTACGAGGCTGCTGTGGAGAACTCGTGGATTGCTGAGGAACTTAAGGCTGTTCGTAACGTTCACGCTGGTTTCCACAATGGCTTCCTTCCTGGTCTGCTGCACGCTGGAGCAGCTACCCACGTCCTCAGAGGAAAGGAGCCGTGGACCATTCCGAACACCGTTGCCGACTCGGCAAAGACACGCCCAGCGAAGGATTTCACTCCAATTGAGTACCCGAAGCCGGATGGCAAACTGACGTTTGATCTGCTATCGAACCTTCAGCGTAGCGGTACCAACCACAACCACGACCAACCTGCTCACTTGCGCATCAAGCCTGAGCTGGCGGAGGTTCCTTCCAAGGAGTCGTTCCCTGTGTACGCTGGCCCAGAACAGCGGTTCTGCCCAGCTCGCGTCTACGAATACACGGATGGCAGCGAGGCCAACGGCGTCCCGCAGTTGGTTATCAACGCCCAAAACTGCGTCCACTGCAAGTGCTGCTCTATCAAGATGCCGAAGGAGTACATCAAGTGGACTGTTCCTGAAGGTGGAGGTGGCCCTGCTTAGTAAGTTTCCCTGCGTGAATCGTGTGCGATGCTGCTCTTGAACACCTTGGCTAACTGTGTTTGTTTTTCTTGTAACCTGTGCAGTGAGCTCAGTTAGACCTCATTGGGAGTACTTCGGTCTTAATAGTTGACGGGGGCTTGTAGTAAATATTCAATCAATGATACCCGATATTACGGTTGGTACAAACTATCCATCGCCGCTCACAGGTGCTAATCTTTAGTTTGAAGTGCGTTGAAGCTTAGCCTAGGATCTTTGCCAGTGCCGTCTTCTGCAGCGTCGTGAGATGGCGAGGGAAAGCGATGTCGAATTTGATGCGCAGGTCGCCCCGTTCACCTTGCTGGTTAGACACAGGCATACCTTCCTTCTTCACCACCTTCTCCGAGTTTGGACTCACCACTTCGTTGCACGATATGGCCAGCTTACGACCATCCAGTGTCGGCACCTCCACGCAGCAGTCGCCAAGTGCCTCGCTCAACTTTAATTTGGCAGTGAAGATAAGGTGGGCTCCGTCACGCTTGAACAGATTGTGCTCTTGCTGCACCACCTGGAAGACCACGTCGCCAGCTTCGTTGGTACGCGTCTCGTTGCCTTCCCGATCAAAGGTGATCTTGGTACCAGCCTTCCAGCCAGGCTTGATCTTGACCACGAAAGTCTTAGCGTCGTCTACCAGATCGTCGTTCTGCAAGCGCTTGCGCTCAACGACGACCGATTTCGACGTTCCCATGAAAAGCTCCTCTAACGTGCAGAGAACCTCTCGCACAATGGGCACCGCCTTCTCGGGGCCCTTCTTACGCAGTGAGCTTGCAAACGGCTGCGTGTCACCGAAACCGAAGTCGCCGAACGGGTTATTCGTTCCGAAAAACTTGTTGAACACATCCTCGGACGCTCGCTCGTTGAAAGCATAGCCGTCACGCATATCGCCATTTTCATCAGGTACTCCGTTTTTGAGACCGTCATAGCCGTATTGGTCGAAGATGGCGCGGCGTTCCGGGTCACTCAGGACGTCGTACGCCTCCGAGATCTCCTGGAAACGGTACTGAGCTTCCATCAAGTTGTTCTTGTTTTTGTCAGGGTGCCATTTCATCGCAAGCTTGCGGTAGCTGTACGAACGTGTATGAAAAGGATTTAAGACAGTCATACGACAGAGCATGGTGGCGGGAATACTTACGCCTTCTTGATTTCCTGTTCCGTGGCGCCACGCGGGACTTGCAACAGCTCATAGTAGTCCATTATTCACGCAGGGTGTCGCGTCGTTCGCCAAGTAGACCGGAGAGATCGTCGTTTCGAGGAATGGGTGTGAGCCGTCGGCGACTACTAAAATAAGGGGTGAGTGCGGGGCAACGACCAAAAGTCAATACACATGGGACGCACCGATACAGCACTGGAACGGGGTCAGCAAAGCGAAGCTGGTTGCAGATATATTACATCTGTCCGCCGCAATTTGCCGACTTTATTCCGGGTAATCTAGAAATCGCGGTAGAGCATAAGCATACCGTCTAAGTGGATTGTGGCACGGTCGAGACGGTCAAGCGAACGGCTGAGCTTGTCGAATTTGTCGAGATCGTTGGCTTCAACCAGCTGCTCCGACCGCGCGATAAGCTCCTTGTTCTCCTCCGCCTCGAACTTACGCCGACGGCGAAGGCGGCACAGCGAGTCCTGCACGCGCTCCGCAATACGCGCCTGCATCTGCGGCACATCCACAGACCAGCAGAAGAACGTGAAGGCGGGGTTGTGATCTGCGCGCTTCGGAATTTCCTGCATCTTCAGTAGCTTGTCCGTGTACAGCTCGTACAGTCGATGCCGCGCGTCGTTAGACGGCAGCAGCGCCAGTTCGCCGATAGTTTTCTGCTCTAATTGACGCTTCTCCATCAATAAGCGAACGATGCGAGCGCTCGCAACGCCATACTTGTCCTGGATGTACGCGTGTGTCGTGGCCTGCTGCAAGAACTCTACAATCTTCTGCATGTGAACCACGTACTGACCGCCGTCACCCGGGCGTGCCTGGGTGGGGTCAAACGCCTCCTGCGCCACCTTCATCACCATGCCAGACTTGTCGCGGCACATGACCATAATGTAGTTGAGCAGCAGTCGCCATGGGTTATTCGCCTCGGAAGGCAGAGCGTTCTTCACGCTTTCCATGTCGAACAGATCACGTGCTGACACCGGGGCCGATGTAGGCTCGTCCTTTTCGCGTTCACGCGGGGCTGAGTGCTGGAGCATGGCAGCAACAATCACGCCAGCCACTGCGTTGATGTTCTCCGTCGCAAACCTAATACAAGCCTTGTGCCGCAGGTCGCGAAGCAGCTGCGTCACACCGAAGCGCCACACCAACGAGCGCTCGTCCGTGTGCGCCCCCGACCCATCCGGCGCATCTTCGCCGCTCGTTTCACCGCCAGTGGTGCCATCTCCAGACGACGCTCCACGGGTTGGCAGCTTAGCGCGCTTTGAGTTTTTCTTGCGCTTCGACCCCCGCGAAGACGTAGACGACGAAGCAGAGCTAGGTTCCCATTCCGTCTCCGAGTCGTTCTTCTCCTTACGAGAAGCCTCATCCGCGTCGAGCATCATCTGCAGTTCAACAGGTACAGCATTTCCTGATGACGGCGACGGAGCCTTCCGTTTCTTGCCGCGCACTGTAATTCCGTCCTCGTCAGCAGTTTTACCGTTCTTGTTTACACCATTGGAGTTGGCATTTCCGGCATTAGCAGCCGCTGCTTTGCTGTTCAGGTTGCTAGTAGGCTCCTTGTCCTGTCCGCGCATAATAGCGGCAGGAAACTCCGGGCCCTCCTCGGGCTCTGCCACCTTTAAGTCCAGCGGATGAACCCGAGAGATGTAGCGCTTCTTGGCCATATCCACGAAAGTCTCACGCACCAAGTGGCGGCACTCGTCCAGCTCCTCCTCACCGATCTCCTCCTCCTCGGCAGGGGCATCCTGTTCTCCTTTCCCCTGCTTCTGGTTTAGACGACGCTGCTCTGCCAAATTGTAGGCCATAGTCTCCAGTGATTGGTCGATGCGAACTCGGCCCTGCACCAAAACCTCCTCCATGATCACTTCACCCTCCAGACCGAACGTCTCCTTGGCCAACTCAATGAACTTAGGGAACCGCAGGCGATACAGCGCCTCTTGCACATTAATCTGCCACAAAAATCAATAAACTATCGTCAACACCGCGGCTACAAATAAAATACATTATTTGCCAACTACCACATACATTGTAGGCGACCGTAGGTGCGCCACGAACAGCAGCTACGGGCGACACATCCAGCACATTATGTTGCAGCAACTTGAGCAGCGCGCACTTGATCTACAACACCGCAATAAAAACCGAATTCTTGTCAGCAAAATGTAGCCATATACACCCATTAAAGCACAGCCATAACTGCAGCCAACCTCGTGTACTGACGGCGCCGAGGCCTTGCGCTGCAGCTTGTGCGCGATCTCCGCCAGCCGAAGGCCTTCAGAACGCAATAGAGTCTTGGCTACACTCTCCGCTACGTCGCCAAAGTCCTCACGCACGATGCTGCACACCAGCGTGCGCTCCGAGCGCGTGGCGAACGCCGCCTTCTTGTCGCCCGACGCCATCAGTCCAATGAATGGTCTTTTGTCCGCCAGCCAAAATGGATCGCTAATGTTGCACAAAATGTGGCACACACAAAATTAGACGAATGTCAAACTTAGTGTGTTTGACACCAAGTGCAACATTAAAACAAGCAACTTTAGGTCGGATCGCCAATATTATTCGGCAAACTCAAAAATGCGGAACGACCAGGACGAGACCCGCAAGCGGCCACACGAAGCTGAATATGACGACGGAGGCGTATCGGATGTGTCTGAGACCGACATGGAGGAGCAGCTCTGCGCGCAAGCCGCTGAGGCGCTCAACCACTTCATTCACTCGCACAATATCGCCACCAGCGTACGTAATTGACGGTTGGTTGACTATCTTTTTGATGGTCGTAACATGGCTCCATATTTCTTGTAGATGGAAATTGCGCGTAATCGACTTAAACACTCGGGCGACTTGATGAACCAGCTCCGTCGACGCAGGGAGGCTCCGATCCCAATGGACCAGATTTCTCTCGAGGCGCTGCAGGGCATCAGAAAGCAGAGTGCGTTGCAGTATTGTTTTCTAGTAGCAATTATTGTTTTTAACCCTAGTTTCTGGTGTTATTGCGCAGCATCGGAGATGCCTCTGGAGCCGGATAGAAAAGTGAAGCACACAGTGAAGACCCAACTAAGCACGCCAAGCATGACGGTGTTCAAGAGGGCTGTGATTCTGCCCAAAGTACCGCCTATTCCAACGGCAACGATGTGGACGGCGCTGACTAAGAATTACGAGGTGGAGGATGAGCCCACGCTCAGATTCCTGCCGTACTTTGGTGACGACGATGAGGATGACGTTGTGTCTGAGTTTTACCAGATCAAGTGAGGCGGTGTTGAATTGACGCAAAAAGGTGCTTGGAGTAAATACTGACTGATGTTACGTTGGTGGTGGTGGCTGTTGTTTAGACAGCAGCGAACTAGCGTATGTGAGGTGGAGTTCACTAAGGACATGTGCGAAGGGGTGCTGAAGACGCTTCAGTCCACGTGGGACCTCACCCCGAGCGACCTCAAGCGCGTCGCGAATGTCATCAGTGTGGAAGAAGAAGTTTTAGTTGAAGTGCACAAGAAACTTCGCACGGCGCAACGTGAAGCGAAGAAGAAACGACGTATGGCGTCATTGGCCGCTGCAAACGACAACAGTGCGGCAGATGCATCGAAAGACGACCCTACTGACCAGGCGAACCTCTCGATGGAGGAGTATTTCGAGCTATACGAGCAATCTGCAGATTCCTATTGCAGTAAGTGGCAGCCTATCGTTGCTGCGTGTCGTGAACTCATGACCGTATGCGTGATCTAATGGCGTTCTGTGCTCAGGTCTCTTTTGTCGACGCTGCTTTGTGTACGACTGTGACTATCATGGCTGTATCGAACAACCGAAGCTGGTGAGGGATAGCTAGATACCTGCTTTGCATATTTATCCTGTGGTATTCTGACGCGTTTGATGCGGGCATAGAACATCTCGGAGCAAAACGCTGTTGCCCTGAATCTGAAAGAGAAGGACACCATGATCAACACAGGACGAAACTGCGGGAATAACTGTTTCCTGGGCCAAATGTTGACCTCGAATGGGTTCTCCAAGGCCCGCGCTATCTCGGCCACCTTTGAATGGAGCAAGCAAACGCGTATTCTTTGCGCGCGTGCTTATTTTCTATGCTCAGGAAACTTTTGTGAAATGGCAAAGATACTGGGCGACAAAACTTGCATGGAGGTTGCTGAGATGTGCGCGTTCTACGACTTCAACGACCGCAGCTTGCCAGCAGAGGTAAGTGCGAGGGGTGAACCCTCCGTTTTCGCTCTAACCAATTTATTTTATTTAAATAGGTTCGACCCCAACCAAAAAGCCGACGCTCGCGGAAGAAGAAGAGCACGCGAATGTCGATTTCCCATTTACAGAGTACGTTTGTATGTTCCGGTAGAGCCGGACTGCATGTCACTTTTGTCACTTTAGATACGCTGCGGTGCTTCAAGATCAAAGCAATGCGGCCGCTTGAGGTGACAGATATTGAGCCATGCTCGCTCCCATGTATTTCCTCCTGAGAAGCGAGAGATCACCGTTCTCGGACTTAACTGGGTTGCACATCTTTCGAACTGAAAATCCGGAGACTTTCGTGGTGTACATGAGAGGGTATTGCTTACGTTCTGTGCTGCATTTGTAAAACGGTGTAACAGACTCGCAAAACGGCGTGGTGAACTCTGTTCAGATCAAGTACGTTAATCAATTTCATCCAGTTTGTCAGTCCAATGGCCTAATCGTTGTGTGCTGTATACGGTAGAATCGAACCGTGCGCCCACGAGGGTCCGTGTGAGCCTGGCATTTGTTCTTGTGTTGAAGACGGCATCTTTTGCTCGAAGCACTGCCACTGCGTCCACGATGACTGCAAGATCTTCTTTCCAGGGTGCCAGTGTCAACGGGGTCGTTGTCGCACGAAGGCATGTCCTTGCTTCTGTGCAGGTCGCGAATGCGACATCGATCTGTGCAAGGTGTGCTGTGCAGACGAAATTGCTGCTCGGGAAAAGGGCGAAGCGTATGACTGCACATCGGACAAAACGAGCAAAGACGAAAAGCAGCAGACATCGTGCCAGAACCGCAGCATCGCGTTAACCAAGCAGAAGCACGTTCGGATGGGTCGCTCAAAGCTGAGTGTGGCCGGTTGGGGGCTCTTCGTCGAGGAATTTGTTGCTAAGGATGAATTTATTATCGAGTACATTGGTGAAATGGTGTCACAAGAAGAGGCTGATAGGCGTGGATCCGTCTACGACAAGGTCGACCGCAGGTACGGCAACTCCCGTCCACTGAGTATTTCTTTCACGGCGCTTATGTTATGTTATGGAATCTATGCAGTTATCTGTTCAATCTGGATACCAAGACCGTTATTGACTCAACGCGAAAGGGCAACAAGACCAGAGTACGTCTCGATTGTTGTTTAAATGAGTTCCCTCCGATTATTTAACGATGTGGTTGCTGTGCACTTGTAGTTTATTAACCACTCTTCGAAAAATCCGAACTGTACGTGCAAGATCATGAACGTTAGCAGTGACTTCCGCATCGGCCTGTATGCAGTCCACGACATTCCGCCCCATACAGAGGTAAGCAATATCTCACACCGTGATCTATATTCTTGATACCCTGTGCTCACTGACTTTTGTGTTATTTTTCGGAACGTTTTCAAGCTGTTCTTCGACTACGGGTACGACAAAGAATTGTATCACGCAGAGCTGCTGAAGCAGCCAACAGTGACCGAGTGGATGAGAAAAAAGTAAGATCCGGCGTCACTCTTTTTGGATTCCAGTGAAGTATGTGCGTTGTTCTGGTGTGATTTTAGGCAATCGTAGTCGTCTACAACAATATCAGTTCAAACTCAAGAGGCGTCCAACGCTCGGTTCGGAAAATCAGTGGGCTTGTGTGTGCAACATCACTACAGTAATGGAAAATGAACGACCTCAGCTATCCGAAACAATTAACGCTACCGATAGCCGTACGTACACACCGTTCAGTGTGGAGGGTGAATCTGACTAACTGGTTGAAGAAGTAACGAGCTGGTGTGGCCGTAGCTCTGACCCTACGTGCAGTGGGAAATGATGTCCGTGGAACTACTGAGAAAAAGCGGCTTGTGATTGTCGTGTGGCTTTTACCAGTGAGTATCGCTGCAGGATCCAGTTGAGCCCAAGCAAGTCAAGTCGAGCGATGTGGTGGTGCTGAACGATGCTGCTCCTTTCGATATTAACGGGGTAAATTGCCGCTGCGTAAAGCACGATTCTTTTCATTCTAATTTTCCTTATTATCCTTTTTAAAACATTTAAAAAATGAAATCAAGAAGAATGTCGGAATATAACAAGAGCGACGCGGATAGAGTACAATCGGCATCCTAGCACTAGGCTAAGGCTCAAACTTCGTGTGCTATACGAAATGATAGTTTTGGTATACATGTACTAACTCAATCTCAAATCTACTTCCTTCTAGACATAGTCACTTCACTACCCAGCATCGTTTGCTAGACCACTCACAAATCTCGGTCCGTTCCACTTTTGCCAAACGGTTGCTCTCCGCAAGATCCCTACAGTACTATCGTACAGGAACTACGTGCGGAATGGATTATGCGTCTGCAAAAATGCGTTGTACTACTAGGTAAAAATGAAAAGAAACCAAGTTGGCAGGCGCTATTCGGAATGGATTATGCGTCTGCTAAAATGCGTGGTAAAAATTAAACAGACTTGAAAAAACTATTGGGGGAGTCCTGTACCAGGTTCCGGTTACCCTGGGATTTCAAGAATGCCGTACATATACAGTCACTGTACACGTGTGATGGCATCAGCGTCGTCACGCAATTTACGGACGACAGCATTGTGGATTTCACCCGAGAGTTCACAACTCCCCCCCCCCTTCCATCATGCGTCTCTACTACATTTACGTTCTGTTGATGGTGGTGGCTACACTTTTCACCAGTGCCAATGCTCTCACAACGACTACGCGGACCAAGTTATTGTCGCACTTGGATCGATCCAGTGTGGACCAGAATCAAGTCAAGACAGAGAGGTCGTTGAGAGTCGTTAGTAAGAGCGACATAACCAGCGAAAACGAAGACTCGACCGATACCGAAGCGAGGGCTGGCGCTATATCGTCGATTAAAACCACAATCTCCGGGAAGATCCCAACGAAAGTGAAGCTGGCTTGGTGGCAGCGGTTTAAGAGCAAGCCGAACTCGTACGTCAAGACGAAACTGGGTTTAGACAACCTTGACGATGCCGCCCTCAAAAAGAACAAGAACTACCCGCTGTATCTGGAATACGTGGGCACCCGTAAAGCCAATCAGCTGTGGACGCTGGCCAGGCGAAGTTATTCCACGTACAAATTCTGGAAAAGTGAGGGGCTCGAAAGCATGATCACTCTTCGGAAAGGTATGACTTTCGATCAGATCGCTGCGGAGATCAAGAAATTGGAAGACATCGAACCGTTCCGGGTTTACAAGCGCTACGCCAATAAATTTGACGACCACCGCCTTGCGAATTTCGGCTCGGGATACTATCGGGATACCTACTTCATAGACGAGAAGGCCACAGCAGTGGAAAAATTCGCGGGGGCGCACATTTGGGCGGAAGCGAAAAGAGACAAAACGTACGTGCAAGAGTTTCTCGGAATGAGGTGGGCGAAACCTGAAGTAGTCAACCGCGACCCGTACTACCAGTACTACCTGAAGATGTCCAACCAGATGCCATAGACAGCATCTCACCCACAGCAGCAGCATCGTCGTAGCCACCAAGCAGTCTCTTGAAAGGGAATTCTTCTTGGGCGAAGTGATTTGGCCAGATTTAATCTGATAAAAGATTGTGGTTTATCTAGATTTTCCTAGGTGGGCACTCACCTCGCTCTAGAGCGAAGGAATTTGCTGTCGGTTCACGTTGTGTACAGTGAAGCGAGCACTACAAGGCTCTTCCACGAGCTTCTGGACCTCCTTCTCGCTCATGTAGAGCTTCTTCAACGATTCTTTCGTAGGGTTTTGAAATAAAGAAAATGAGATCACGCAACGTGTGCTCAGGACTTGGTCTAGAAGGAAATCCAGAAAAAGTTGCACTTGTGAAATGCAACAGGAATGTACTGAAGTACTTTATGTACCTATTTTGAAAATCAACCATTTCGGTCGGCTTCGTAGAGCTCGTAACTGGTGCTGTCATTCCAGAACTCCCACTTCGCAAGACACTCGATTCAAATGGACACTTTCTCTGTTCATCCTCCAAACTACCTATCGCTGAGCGACAATGTAATCAGCAGCGTCATGGCGAGGGATCGGCCAACCAAACGCGCTCGCCTAAACTACAGTGATGCTGAGACCCTTATGAACTCGTCCCAGCCGCGATGTTCACCCTCGCCAAACGCCACGAAGCCGATGGATCTACCTCTTCAAGTCGAGACAGCACTGAACAACTGTATGTTCAAAAGGTAGCCTTGAAGTTGGTCCGCGAGATCAAGGACCATCGTCGCGAGGCCTGCCGAATCAACCAGGCGCGATACCTGCAGAGGCAACGCAAGAAAATGAACCAACTAAAGGAAGACGTTGAGAGGCTCCAAGGAGAAGTCAAAGACCTCGAGCTGCACCGCACCAGCTTATCCATCGAAGCGCCAATTCACAAGACCATTTGGAGTGTTGCGATATACTACTTCCGACTTTTTCAACACGGATTCAACTCGCCTTCGAAAGAGGCGAGTGCGATCGCTTTGAAGTTTCTTCAGACAACCATGGAGCCATCCGTGACAGACGGTTCTCTCAGTGGCCCCAAGGCACTTCTAGAGAATTGGAGACTCTTCTCGCTCTATTTTGTCGATGTTCACGTGGAACTTGAGTACTTGAAGAAAGGAGAGGGCGATGGTACTTTAGTCGCGTTTACCAGCACGAGTGTCAAGATTTCAGCTGGTACTTTGCGAAAAGTGTTCCCCCACCTCAACAGCGATGGACACGGCGGAACCCAAGGTGGGAAGTGGTCACCTCTGGCCGATCGACTGCGAAACCAACGCCTTGTCATGCGCGGATCAGTGTGCTTTTATTGGGACAAGACTACGGGGAAAGTGGCGAGAATGGAAACGAGAATGGATCTGCTCACACCGTTACTGCGTCTGGTTGGGAGTTTAGAGGCTGTGGGTCGTGTATTCGAGCATGCTCATCTGACCTCAGAATGTAAACTAATCCCATGTCCAAGCGCATGAGTTTGTAGACAAACTGCGTATGCATAAGACCCCGACCTGAGCATACCCTAGCAGACCTGTATACAATCACATGCCAAAATGAAATAAATGAAGTTCTCCCCGTTGTTTGGTGGATCACTACTTGATGTTGATTCTCCTGCAGCCGCCGACTCCTCTTTGCAAATACTTCATTAGGCCAAAAACAAGAACCACGCTCTATTTTTCTCTTTGAAGAAAACGTTTTTGGAAGAAGAAGAAGAAAGAAGAAAAGTTTTAATATCATAAAAACTAACCCTCCACGCTTCTTATCAAAGCAATAAGACCACAATCAGTAGAGTTAAAACGCCCCAAGCCCCTCGCACGTTTCCACTTGCACTGACAACCGACGACGCCGACTTGCTCGACACAGGGAATGGCTGAACTCGCTTCTGCACTACCTTCTGATCCCCTACAACTTGAACATCGAAGATTAAACGCTCACCCACTCCGTTGCTTACGATAATTTCGTAGGAACCCGCAAAGCTCACGAGATCGCCACTACTGTCCGCCAAAGCCAAGCTGTTTCGCTCAACAGTGAAGCTCACGCGAGTGCTTTCGGAAGACTTGAGACTCACACGCTGGTAATCCAATAATTGTTCGTTCAGTAGTGTAGCAGGCCCCGTGACACCAGTCTTCACCGGTCGGAAGAACACAAACACCACTTCATCGCCAGCCACATCGCCATCGTTCGAAACCACCACCGAGATCGTCGCATTCATTGAGTCCGACACCTCTCCAGACACACCATCCATCACACGCAAGCTCGCCGAGCCTGAACTTGAGGCGGCGACTCCGGACGTCCCATTATCAACCGACAACGAGAAGCCCGTGTAGCTGAGACCCCAGCCAAACGGAAACACAGGTTCACCCTTGAAATACCGGTACGTCCGACCAGGGTACGTCGTCATGTCCATACTCTTCATCTCCACTTGGTTTACGTAGTCCGAGCGATACATGGTGACAGGCAGCTTTCCACTCGGGTTGACGTCACCGAAGAGAACGTCCGCGATCGCCTGAGAGCCGAAGAAGCCAGGGTAGAACGCCTCCACGAGCGCGTCCGTTTGGTGGACGATCTCCTCTGCGCCGATGACACCTCCGTTGATCAGCACCACGACGGTAGGTTTCCCCACAGCTCGCATACGCTTTAAAAGCTGCAGTTGGATACTCGGCAGCTCGATGTTGTCGCGGTCACCGACTTCTCCCTCCACTGTCTTGTCGATACCGAGGAACAGCACGACGGCATCGGCGTCCTGCACGACCGCCACCGCTTCGTCAAACCCAGCGCTTAAGTTGCCCTTGATGTCGCTGCCACGAGCGAACGTGGTGTTTGAGGCGCCGTTGGTGGCGTTGATGGCCTCCAGCGGTGTCTGAACGCACCCAACTTCGTCGTAATCACCGGGACACATCTGACCCAGGTAGTTGCCCAACAATCCACGCTTTGACTTGGCATGCGGACCCACCACTGCTAGCTTGATCCCTTTCGTCAGTGGAAGTACTGAGCCATTGTTCTGAAGCAGCACAATCGACTTCCGAGTCGCGTTCAAGCTCAATTCCTGTGCCGCCTCTGTGTTCACGTCGCTGGGCGTCACGTTCCAGTACGGCTGGTCGTCGATCGGGTCGAACAGACCCAACTCAAAGCGTAGCTTCAGCGTGTGGCGTAGCGCGTCATTCAGAGCTTTCTCCTCGAGCTGGTTGCTCTCCACGAGCTCTTTCAGGCAGTTTTCGTACGACTTGCCGCTGTTGATGTCGGTGCCTGCAAGGATGGCCAGGCGAGCTGCATCGCACTGCGAACTCGCATAGTGGTGCATGTCGGAGATGGCCTCCACAGCGCCGGAGTCGCTCGTGATGTAGCCGTCGAAGCCCAAGGTATCCCTCAGTAGCGTCTTCTCCAGAGCGTTGTTGGCGCACATCGGGATACCGTTCACGCTGTTGTACGAGCACATAAACCCCTTTGCGTTGCCATCCACGATCGAGGACCGGAAGGCAGGGAAGTACGTGTCAGCAAAGTCATACGCCGACACGATAGCGTCGAACTCCATCCGATCCACGCCGCCGTAGTTCTCGTACGAGTACGCGGCGTAGTGCTTGAGCGTAACGACGGCCTGGAGGAAACGCGGGTCTTCTCGCTTCCCCTCCTGAAGCCCACGAGTGTACGCGACGCCATACTTACTGTTCACCAGAGGGTCCTCCGACGGCGTCTCCGTGTTGCGTCCCCATCGCGGATCTCGGTTGATGTTGATATTGGGTGACCAGCAGTCGAGGCCGAGGTGGGGTCCTCCTTTGTAGTTTTCTCTTGCTCCTTCGAGCCACAACGCCCGAAGCTCCCACCCGATGACTTGCGCCATATCAAAGACGACTTGAGGGTCGAAGATGGCGCCGAGGTTGACAGGATTCGGGAACGACGTGGGGCAGTTGGTCCCGCACGTCGACTGCACTCCATGGACGCAGTTGGCGCCCCAGTTGTATTCAGGCAATCCGATACTGCTCATGTTGCCTCGAGGGCTTGCTCGAGCTGTTAGTAGCATAGCTTTCTCTTGCAGGGGAAGTCGTGACAGTAGGTCTTCGACGCGCAGGAAGGTTGATACCGATGGATCGCAAAACGGCAGCTTCTGATGCTCCCCAACGCAAGCTCGTGGTATGTCAGCGCTGGATGGAGCTGCCAAGAAACTTGCAGCAGCAAGTACGAGAGGCAAGCCAAACATTGTAGAGCTTCGTAGTTGTTGGGCAGATGATCAAACTGAAAATGTGAGTTGCAAGCGAGTGGCGTACGCGACTGTTTTGAGCGTGGACACCCCGTAGAATCATTATTGTGGGTCTACGTTGAGCTTGAGCGCGGATTTTCTGAGAGCATTTGGATAGGCATTACCATTATTACGGTGCGCGCGGATGGTGCACGGCTATGAAGGTGTGGGTACGAAACCTAGAAATGGCCGAGCATTGTTTGGTCCGCAGCTTTGTTTACCTTTACTCGATTCCTGGACATATCGTCGCGTAAGCCGGGATCAAAGAGAAAAGAAAAACTCACATGAGACCAGGAACAGATGAGCTTTTATGATAAGCTTACTACTAGTAAGCAAGTACCATGTACTGTTTTGAAATGACCGGCTGCTTATCCTGCCCCGTAACTTACGGCGTAAGCGTCGCATTTTCAATGAAGCGGATACTGTAGCTTTTGGGGATTTTATCGCGCCAGTCGTAGGTAAATTCTGCAACAAGTCTTCAGTTTCCGATTAGGTATGGAGGCATTTTTTTTCCCGGGACGCGAGCAAACATCGTACGATACAATGACAAAAAAATGAGTAAAATAAAGATCTTCAAATTGTTCAGGTCGGGGTCTTATGCATACGCAGTTTGTCTACAAACTCATGCGCTTGGACATGGGATTAGTTTACATTCTGAGGTCAGATGAGCATGCTCGAATACACGACCCACAGCCTCTAAACTCCCAACCAGACGCAGTAACGGTGTGAGCAGATCCATTCTCGTTTCCATTCTCGCCACTTTCCCCGTAGTCTTGTCCCAATAAAAGCACACTGATCCGCGCATGACAAGGCGTTGGTTTCGCAGTCGATCGGCCAGAGGTGACCACTTCCCACCTTGGGTTCCGCCGTGTCCATCGCTGTTGAGGTGGGGGAACACTTTTCGCAAAGTACCAGCTGAAATCTTGACACTCGTGCTGGTAAACGCGACTAAAGTACCATCGCCCTCTCCTTTCTTCAAGTACTCAAGTTCCACGTGAACATCGACAAAATAGAGCGAGAAGAGTCTCCAATTCTCTAGAAGTGCCTTGGGGCCACTGAGAGAACCGTCTGTCACGGATGGCTCCATGGTTGTCTGAAGAAACTTCAAAGCGATCGCACTCGCCTCTTTCGAAGGCGAGTTGAATCCGTGTTGAAAAAGTCGGAAGTAGTATATCGCAACACTCCAAATGGTCTTGTGAATTGGCGCTTCGATGGATAAGCTGGTGCGGTGCAGCTCGAGGTCTTTGACTTCTCCTTGGAGCCTCTCAACGTCTTCCTTTAGTTGGTTCATTTTCTTGCGTTGCCTCTGCAGGTATCGCGCCTGGTTGATTCGGCAGGCCTCGCGACGATGGTCCTTGATCTCGCGGACCAACTTCAAGGCTACCTTTTGAACATACAGTTGTTCAGTGCTGTCTCGACTTGAAGAGGTAGATCCATCGGCTTCGTGGCGTTTGGCGAGGGTGAACATCGCGGCTGGGACGAGTTCATAAGGGTCTCAGCATCACTGTAGTTTAGGCGAGCGCGTTTGGTTGGCCGATCCCTCGCCATGACGCTGCTGATTACATTGTCGCTCAGCGTCAGGTAGTTTGGAGGATGAAAGGCGAAGTTGTTCATTGGATCGAGTGTCTCGCAAAGTGTGAGTTCTGGAATGACTGCACGAGTTGAGAAGACCATGTCAAGGTGCCGTGACTTACTTAACGAATCCTTGCTGAATCCCTCGATAATCAATCTTCTGCCGTAAGGTGTTATAGAAGATTGATTATCGAGGGATTCAGCAAGGATTTGTAGGCCAATGAGATCGTGATTCATATCATATTCTCGATGCTTTTTGAAAGGCAGACACCCAACTGTTTCACATGGCCTCGCTCACAGCTTTCATATGCGCCAGAGCTCAAGGTTCTCTGGACGATAAGCCCCTCCGTTGTATCGCACCTCATGTCGTATGGACAACCCAGCGCTTTTCGCTGACAAAAATGGCTGCCTCCAGGGCCTGGACCAGGCCCCACCCTGCCCCAGTACATTGGCAACTGATAAACGTTCAACACGAATCCCCCCTCCACCAAACTGTTTCCGAGATTTAGTTTTTATAAATTAAAAAAAATATAGAATAATATTCTATATTTGTTTTACTTTTTGTTCAAATATTATTTGAACAAAAAGTGTTTTATTCACATATTCTTCTTATATTTAAGAAAATCTGAAGAATGTCAGCTACGTTATATGTATTAGTGTTTCTGATGATGCAGACGGGGTCATGAGACAGCGTCGAAATATTTAGTATAAAGCTTCAGCTTCATACGACAACATATATCGCTCTGCTTTAAAGCATCGAGCTCCAACTGAAGAACATTCTCGTTCCAACACACACGTATACTTTTAGAACTATGTACTCCATACTTCAAGTATACAATCGTTTTAATCAGTATACATTTCTAGGTGCTAATTCCTCCCATCAGAATCAGATCATTTGGAAGATCGCCAGCCCAGCGACAATGCAGCTCTTCCTGCCGCTGTTGGCGTTGGCCAGCACCCTCCCCGCTCTGCATGCCTCCTCCATCCCTCGCGCTTGCTCGTCACCTGAGCACCAGCAGTTCGCGTTCTGCAACGCTTCTCTGCCGACTCCGGATCGCATCGAGGACCTTCTGCGCCGTCTTCCCCTGGCTGAGAAGGTGACGCTGCTGACCGCCCGAGCCAGCCCCAAAGGAAACATGAGCAGCATCGGCCTTCCGGAGTACAATTGGGGCGCCAACTGCGTGCACGGGGTGCAATCCACTTGTGGGACCAACTGTGCCACTTCTTTCCCGAATCCGGTGAACTTGGGCGCTATCTTCGACCCCCAGGCCGTGTTCGACATGGCTCAAGTGGTTGGCTGGGAGCTGCGCGCTCTGTGGCTCGAAGGAGCCAGAGAGAATTACGCTTCAGGCCCTCATTTGGGTCTAGACTGCTGGTCGCCCAATATCAATATTAACAGAGACCCCCGATGGGGACGCAACATGGAGACCCCGTCGGAGGACCCACTGGTGAACAGCAAGTACGGCGTCGCCTATACTAGGGGACTGCAAGAGGGCAAGGACAAGCGGTTCTTGCAGGCGGTGGTAACGCTGAAACATTACGCTGCCTACTCGTACGAACACTACGACGGGATCGACCGCATGGCGTTCAACGCCGTCGTGTCGAGATACGACTTCGCAGACACGTACTTACCGGCGTTCAAGGCGTCCGTGGTGCAGGGGAAAGCCAAGGGCATAATGTGCTCGTACAACAGCGTGAACGGTATGCCTATGTGCGCCAATGAACAGCTGAACACTAAGTTGCTACGAGACGCGCTGGGCTTCGATGGCTACATCACCAGCGATTCAGGAGCCATTGAAGGCATTTACCAGCAAAGACACTACACCAAGACTTTGTGTGAAGCTGGAAGGCTGGCCATTTTATCTGGAACGGACGTGAACAGTGGAAGTGTCTACAAAAAATGTCTGGAGGAACTGGTCAAGAGCGGACAACTGCCAGAAAAGGCAGTGGACGACGCAATCCGGAGGACGCTCAAGCTGCGGTTCGAGCTGGGACTGTTCGACCCCATTGACGATCAACCGTACTGGCATGTGGCACCTAGTGAAGTGAACACGGCGGCTTCGAAGCAACTGAGTCTGGAGCTCACGCGGAAATCCATTGTGTTGCTGCAGAATCACGGGAAGATATTGCCACTGGCCAAAGGCAAGAAGTTAGCAGTGATCGGACCACATGCAAAGGCCAAGCGTGCTCTACTGGGAAACTACCTTGGCCAGATGTGCCATGGGGACTACTTGGAGGTCGGATGTGTGCAGACGCCTCTGGAAGCGATTGCTGCCGCGAATGGTGCTTCTAACACCGTATACGCTAAAGGTTCCGGCACTAATGACACGTCCACGGAAGGCTTTGATGAAGCAGAATCTGCTGCACGAGGAGCAGACACTGTTGTGCTCTTCTTGGGGATTGATACGTCCATTGAACGGGAGGCTTGGGATCGCGAGAATATCGACATGCCGAACATTCAGATGCAGCTGCTGAAACGCGTTCGTCGAGCTGGAAAACCGACAGTTGTTGTGCTCTTTAACGGCGGTGTGGTTGGCGCTGAGGAGCTCATCGTGCACACGGATGGCGTTATTGAGGCGTTCTACCCCGGATTCTTCGGCGCACAAGCTGTGAGTGACATTCTCTTCGGAGATGCCATCCCAAGTGGAAAGCTGCCCGTTACCATGTATCCGTCCAACTACATCAAGAGTGTGGACATGAAGAGCATGAGCATGACCAAATACCCTGGTCGCTCGTACCGTTACTACAAGGAGGTGCCGGTGTTCCCGTTCGGGTGGGGGCTCAGTTACACTAAATTCACTCTCACTCTTGACAGCGATAGCGGCGTTACGGACCCGAGCAAGCCCCTTGTGGTGGCGCATGGCCTGGATCAGACTGTCACCGTCATTGTGTCGAACGACGGGGATTTCGTTGGAGACGAAGTTGTTTTTGCGTTCTTCCGTCCACTGAACGTCAATGCGACTGGTGATGCTGCGTTACTGAACGAGCAGTTGTTCGACTATCGCCGCGTGAGTCTACGCCCCACGCAGTACCGCAAGCTCAGCTTCCGTATCCAACAGAGCACTCTGGCTATGGTGGACAACTCAGGCAACCAGGCGAGTTTTCCTGGCTTTTATGAAGTTATCATCACCAACGGCGTCCACGAGCGTGTGACGTTTGCTATCCACCTGCTCGGAGAGTACGAGACGCTAAGTGTCTTCCCGACGGATGATGGCTATGTATCTGGACGTTCCGAGCCTTTCAATGACGCCACGCGCGCCTTTGAAAACATCCCAGTCCGCCCAAACAAGCACGAGGAACCTGAGCCCGTCGCTGTTGCCATGGCTTTTGATTAATTCCCATGGTTTGACGTCCGCAAGAAAGCGAGGAAAAATACACTACGAAAAGTTCTCATAAAAGTAAAACACGTCGACGTAGCACACCCTAACTGTATTATTGACCACCCACCGGTAAAAGGACAATCGAAAATGCAATGCGATGCTGGCAGAAAGCTATACAGTCCAGGGGTAGTCAGTCTCAGTGAAGCTTATGTCAGGTCCTGCGCGACGTCGACCTCGCCAACGATACCCTCCTTAATGCGCAGCAGCAGCGTAATCTTCCACGGCTCGATCTTAGAAATGGTATCGAACTGGAACACGGCGTCCGCGAACGCGTCGGCGTTAAATGCCTCGTAACTCTGGTTCATGGCTTGCAAGAACTTTCCCTCTCGGCTGTCTCCGAACGTGTAGTCGATATCCTGGAACTCCTCCCACTTCATCTGCACGAGCACCATGTCCTTCGTAGCCAGCGCGCAAATGCCAGCGTTCAACAGGTGGTTCTTGGCGTTGAACTTGAGCAGGTTCGATTCCATGGAGGACTTGGCGATACTCTCGTAGATCTCCAGCGCCGCATCGTACCTAACACCAGTCACACCCAACAGATCAGCCCCTTCTTCTCTCTTTAAACCACTCTACAACTTACTTTTCCAGCTCAGCTGAGAACTGCGCCACCTTGAGCATCATGTTGTTGGCCGAAGAAGATTGGTTCTCGCCGGAGAAGTAGTCGGCGGCCTGGCGATAGGCCTCCAGCGCCTCTTCCTTGTTGTCCTGCTGCTCGTAGATCTCGCCAATCTGTTTCTGCAACTTGGCGGCGTTCGAGAAGCGACCAGCATCGCACAGCATCGAAATGGCCGTCTTGAAATGCACCATAGCGTCTGCACAGTTCAGTCAGTATCCATGATCAGATACTGTCAACTCTTCTTCTGAAGTGTAGATACTCACCCATCGGGTTCACCTTGGCCAGGGCTTCCGCCGCCTGCTGGTAGAATTGAGCAGCGCGAGACGATTCATTCAAACGAGACTAAAACATAGGACAATAGATAACAACAATAGCATTAGGGATTAGATAGATAAAGCATTAGACAATTGAGGCTTGGACTCACTTGGCAGCGTGCGCATTTTTCGTAAGATTCAGCAGCCTTTTGCCCTGCATAAAGGCAAATGACAGAAGACGTTAGAACGAGTGGGAGTGTAGGAATTAACACATAAGGAGTCATTTAGCATACAGTTCTTGGCGATCTTGAACTGATTTCCAGCCTTCTCGAAGAGATCACTGGCGTCCTCGTTGCGCTGCGAGCTGGAGCCGAAGGAGAAGAAGGACGTCTTCTTCAGCGCCTTCTCGCCCTGTGCTATGTACTCGTTGGCCTTGGCTTCAGCGGACATGGCGGCAGCGACGGCTTCTTGCTACGTACTCCCGAGCCAAAAGCGCCTCTGACGTTGATTGTTCCCCTTTTGGTCGGAATGTAACGACATCACAACGGATTGATGTGGCACACATACATGTTGTGGTTGCTCAAATTTAGAGCAACATTCGCGCTACATATATTCTGAGCAGGACGCAAGGAAACGTGCAACAGGAGAACGCCAATACAGCGAGTCTTATAAGCTACAACAGCACCAAAGCGGTTGCACTCTGCGGCCCAAACATCGGACCAGTTGCAAAGTTTCCCCGCACGATTTCGTCGTTTGCAACCTGCAAAATGTAGGAGTGCGATGGATGAAGAAAGTGTTTTCTGTTGTTGATCCCCCGTTCACCATCAATATCGCGGGGCTGTCGGTAATCTTGCCGGTACAGTAATAGCACCAAAAGCCTGTACCGCAGCAACTTGCGAGCGTCGGCATGATCGAGCGCCCACAACACTGATTCAGCATAGTTTGCACATGCATTGACAAGCCATCGTTGAGCGATGGCTTGCCAACGCTTCGTTGGGCCCTAATTATTATGGAGACCAACCAAAGCGAGACCAACCCATGATTATGGAACCACTCTGGACGTTGAAGTGCGTTCGTCTACCGTTTCATGCATAAATCAAGTCGCTGTGATCTTGAAGAGCAGTGTTGTCAACACAGATTCGGACAAATGTCTCTGCAGCAGCTTTTTAGCTCCTCGTGTACATCAACTTGGTGACCAAGCTCTTCATCGCTGAGGAGAATGTGTGGGCAGCTGTGACGGTGATTCACCGGGGCCTCCTCGAAAGACGAATCTTTTAGTCCTTCAACGAAACGCTTTCCCAACCTGCACTTTTGCTCGTGGCTAACGCCACAAATGGACTTGATCTTTTTTTCGGGACCTGGATTTGCATGCTGATTCAGTCGGTGGTGAGGCGACACACTTCACGCCACCAAATATGAGTCGCTGGCGCGACAGACAAGTCAATGAGCAGTGCTCATGCACTTTCGTCTGAACCTTGTCGAGAGCGGCTGCCCACGGTGGACTGCCAGCGGGTATCCGGCGATACTGCCACTGATTCATTTCACTCATGGCCAGGAACGATTGCGTCCAGCGATAAATTTGTGCACCGGTGTCCAGTAATCGCTCGTACCGGTTGTACAGCAGCCTAGAAGCAGCTCAAGCGCACAGAAGAAATCGCATCGTAAGAAGCAGACTAGCAACAGTGTGTAGAGAAGCCTTACATGTATTAATACTAATAAGTAAATGAACTAGGCGATGCTTAGTGTTTTGCTTGATGAAAATCTGATCCAGACTCTCGATCCAAGTTTTCCAGTCGGGTGCAGTATACTGGCCCGTCGCTGTCGCTTTTCAAAATCGAAGTGCAACCGAATATCGGGTAGGGTAAATATAATTGAACAATTAATACCCTGCATTAACTGATTCTCTATTTCGATGTTTTAATTGTCTAACAGCCATAATAACCGATTACCTATCTAATTCCATATTGATCCGATAGTCCTTCTCAACCTTGAGAACAGTGCACGCGGCAAAGAGACGAGTCTGCTTGTACAAAGCATCATCATGCGTCAGTCGCTTTCGCCCTGCAGTGTCATTCCCGATTCCCCACCAAGCGTACGGAGCCCCTCAGCGCCCATGGCATCCGCGGAGGTGATCACAGACTCGTACATCATGCTAACGCCCACGGCGGCGTCCGACAGTCAAAGGGGTGCGCACTCGGCTCCTGCGAGTGACCTACTGGTCCGCAAGTGGGCGGCGGCTGCGAAGCGCAAAGCCTCGATGGAGACCATGAAAGTCCACGAGCCGGAGCCCGAGGACGACACCGATCGGGACTCGTCGCTGACCGAGACCGACCGCAGCTCAGAAATTGGCAACGATGAGACCCCCAGCACAGACGGAGATGACGCGGTGTCCACCAGTTCTAGAGTGATTCCAGATTCAGATGAGGAGAACGAAGACAACGACGACGAAGAAGAGGAGGAGGGGGACGAGGATACTATACCAACCTACGTGTGTGAGCTTCACGACCCTAAACCGGTGCTTGTCGGTAAGTGTTTGGGTAGACAGCGTACCGTTGTTTCGAGAGAGTTGCTAACTTGGTGTGGTGTCGTGGTAAACAGCCGAGCAGATCCCATACAACCGCGTAGACATTTTACCGTGCGAAACAAGCAGCGTCCGTGCGGGGTCAGCAGAAGCATTGCCATTCCGGTACGAGATCTCGGTGGGGCGTGCAAAGCAGACGTTCGAGTGTTCGCCATCGAAGGCGCTGGATGTATTTAAGTCACTCTGTAGAGACAAGAACTGCGCAGGTCAGCTACGATTCATCGAGATGAACTGTCTGAAAGATGGGTTTATCGGATCGCTGAAGCGAATGTACGCGTCACCCACACAGATCTCGACGGAAGTAAGGGACGTGCTGGAGGCCATTTCGGACGTGGATGCAGTATTGATGAACCCAGTGTATCTGAAGCTCGTTGGCGCATCGAAGGGATCCGCGTTGTGTCGTGAGATCGAAGGGCTTCTCGAATCACACAGCAAAGCACCCGGTGCCGACGCCCCGTGCATGTGCGACACCTACTACAAGTCAGTGCAGCGCTACGGCGAGTTCTTCCGCGAGCAGGCAGCGACAGCTAACAACCCGTGCCGCCAGTCGACGGTGGCTAGCGAGACTCTCATGAGGTCACGCGGCGTGCTTTCGTACTACACCGACACGATCTACATGCTCGACAAGCGCGAGTTCCGCCCTACGCACGGACTCAAGCAGTGCAACGTGTACGGCTTCGGCCGCCGCAAACTGTTCGAGATTGTGCGTGTGTCCCGCAAACAGTGGTCACTGCGCCACGTGAACTACGGCGAGATCTACACGCTCTCGCTCAAGAAATACGCCGGCGGTGTGCACCACATGGTGGCAGTGAAGCGAATGGTACCTGACGTTCAGAATGGTGGTCTGCGGCAGGAAAACGTGTGCTTCGTCAAGAAATCCAAGAGCCGGGGGTACCGCTGTCTGCTCAACTCGGAGGTGATTTCGCAGGGCAAGGTCACGACCTCGATTTCGATCCAGAAGCCCAAATCGCCACCGGGGGACCCCAACTTCCACTACATGACCATGAGCGAGGTATCGGGCCCGTCGCGAGCGTCGATCTGCAGCAGCACACTCAGCGTCCCGTGCGAGCGCTACAAGCACGTCCAGCGTCTAAATGTGAGCGGCGGGAGCGACGTTGTTACATACATAGCGGTGGCCGCTAGCTACGACATCCTCGTCGGCGCGCTGAGCTACTGGATGGAGCGCAAGTATTGAGAGCGCTAGTATTAAATTCCAGAGGGTTGTAGCAAGGTATTAGTATAAGATGTGCAAAAGCAGCTCTTTTTGTATCTTCATCGTGACACCCTCTCCATTCCATACAAATCTGCCAATGAGCAATCCATGACTTCCGTCCTTGCAACATAGAAATGATTTGGTCAAATTGCCCATTTTTCCGAGCTGAAGTCAAAAGTTTGCTCAGATCTTCTTGGCTACAGAGGACTACATGTACAGAGGACAAGAATAGTATAGGAATGGTCGCTGTGCAAGTACATATTCAACGAGGTGGTACGAAAGATGACAAACTTTAAGTTACGAGTGCAACAGCGTGTTTCCAAACGTTCTTCCAATCGATAGCCAAAACGTACCCATATCGACATTGACAGGCGTCTTGTTGAATTCGGCGGATAGCCATTCACAGCCTCAGCTCGCGACCAGTCCAAATTGCGCTTTTCCAGACACACCCGACGCCATGGCGAGCCCCCAGCTGATCACCGAGATGGAGACCAAGTACCCGAACTTGAGTGTGCTGCGGTACCGCGCTTTGGCGCCGCTGCAGATTAAGTTGCGCGATGAGAAGACGACACCCACGGAATTCAAGTTCTACGCCGATCGCCTCATGCGGATTTTGGCCGAGGAGGGACTGGCCGCCTGTGCCAGCAAGACGGAGACGGTGGTGACCCCCACGGGCGATTCGTTCACGGGTCTCGTGCCGGCTGAACGGGTCTGCGCTGTGTCCATTATCCGGGCAGGCGACAGTCTGCTGCAGTCCATTATTGAGTGTGATCCGACGATCTCCGTGGGCAAGATCCTGATCCAGCGAGACGAGAAGTCGGAGGACAAGCACCCGATCATGTACTACTCAAAGCTGCCGCCCAACGTGGAGAATCTGGACAACGTGCTGCTGGTGGACCCCATGTTGGCTACTGGAGGCAGTGTCAACATGGCGATCAAGGTTGGAATTGCAACAACCTTGCAAAATCTGGAGCTGTTGATTGAAAGTTGTTCTGATTGTGGCTGTGTACTCGTAGACTTTGATTGACTCCGGCGTAGCGGAGAAGAAGATCACATTCCTGAACGTCATTTCGTGCCCAGAAGGACTCGCGGCGCTATTCAACGAATACCCAGGTAACTACTTGCATGCTCGTTTGGATTCAATTGGTGCGTGCACGTTGCTAACTCGTTGGTGTATTGTTGTCTGCAGACGTGAAGGTCGTGACTGCTGGACTGGACATTGGTTTGAATGGCAGCAAGTACATTCTGCCCGGCCTTGGCGACTACGGTGATCGCTACTACAACACGGTGTAAGCAAAACAAGAGCACCCGATGCAAAGATGACAGTAGTAATGTAGGCAGCCTGGTAGTTGCGATAGTGTCAGCGTAGCCATCCTATTCGGCAACCAGCGCTCTTGTCAGTATTTCCACTTCAATGGCGTGAACCCTTCGATTGCGTACGTAGAGAACCTATTTAACAGCCATGTCGATCATCGGCGTAGGAATGTATTCCATCCACAAAACGATTTCACATTCATCGTGCATGCGTGTGCCTTCGAGGTGTACCCCGGCTCCATTGAATGGTAGGCACTTCAATGCTGACGTACGTTACGTCACGATGACAGGAGCGCGTCATGCACCTGTTGGATATCTTTTTGTATCACCCGACTGGGCGCTTTCAACATAGAGCTATGGATAGCCAGCAGATAGCGACGGAGATGGAGGCCAAGTTCCCGAATCTCCGGGTGCTGAAGTACAAGGCGCTGGAGACGCTTTTGACCAAGATCCGAGACAAAACGACGACCCACTCGCAGTTCAAGCACTACTCGGATCGCCTCATGAGGTGGGAGTTATCGTATTAGGTAGGTAGACTGTGCTTTGCTAATTATCAAATATTTATTCAGTATATTAGCGGAAGAAGGGTTAGCTTCCTGCTCGACCAAGACGGCAACCGTGACCACACCTACTGGAGACTCTTTCACTGGAGTGATTCCAGCTGAGAGCGCCTGCGCTGTGTCTATTATCCGTGCTGGCTGCAGTCTGCTTCAAGCTGTCATCTCGTGTGATCCTACTATTGCAGTGGGTAAGAAGAACCGTCACGTCGACTTTGATCTCGTTCCTGTTAACACCACTTCTTCATGTTGTAGGGAAGATTCTGATCCAGCGTGACGAGAGCTCGGAAGACAAGCACGCAGTCATGTACTACTCGAAGCTGCCCTTAAATATTGCGATGTTTGAGAACGTGCTGGTCGTCGATCCGATGCTCGGCACAGGCGGAACCATCACTATGGCCATCCAGGTGAGCAACAATGGCTGTATTTGAGAACTACAGTGTATCGATTTATCAACTGTGCATACGTTCTAGACTCTAATTAACGCAGGCGTCGACGAAAAGCGCATAACATTCCTGAATGTCCTCTCGTGCCCCGAAGGTCTCGATGTCCTCTTCACCGCTCACCCCAGTAGGATTTTATACTTATTCTAGAAAATATGTAGTGTCTTGTTGCTGACGTTGTTTCTGCCTGGCTATTGAAGACGTGAAGGTTGTGACTGCAGGCGTGGATCGAGGCCTGAATGAGGACAGGTATTTGGTGCCAGGCATTGGCGATTTTGGCGACCGTTACTTCAACACGGTGCCCAGTCATCACCTGTAAAAAAAGCGTACCTATACGCAACAGCCGCACAGCTTTGCTATGGTGCGCAGAGAAACAACTGCTTCGCGACAAGGCTGCAGTGGCGGCACTAGGTTCCTAAAATCCGGCTTGGGCGATTGGGGCTATCTTGAATTCAGCTCAACATAACCGTTATGTATCTATATTCAAATACACAGGTATAATTCCTCATTGTGCCTGTTCCACCGTTTTTCAGCCAGACCACTGTATGCATTTTCAAAACCTTCAGTTTTACCAGAATTCAAATCAGAAAACCTTTTTGTCTCATTTTCTAATCGGCCCACAAGTACGGCAAGAGACGCATTTGCCATGCCGAATGCTCCGGACTACTGCGGCTGGGGCGCCAAGCAGGGCAGCAAAGTGCGCAACTGGAAGGATCGCTACTTTGTGCTGCGTGGGCGTGAGTTGATTTATTACTCCAAAGCCAAGAGCGACGGCAGCGGCGACGGATTGGGTGAAAAGGGAAGACTTCGAGTTCTCAATGTGGACTATTCCCCCGACCGCAAGAACGGATTGTTCATCCATGGAGAGGGAAAAGACCTCCGGATGACGACGGCCAGCGCACAGGAGAGTCGCGTGCTCTTCCGCAAGATCAAAGAGGCCATTGGCGAGCAGGAGACGAGTTTCCGGATGTCTCCGCCTCAAAACCAACCGAAGAAACCCATTGCGAAAGAAGGTTGGCTGCTGAAAGAGGACCCTGAACGACTGACGTGGAAGCGGAGTTATGTCACGCTGAGTGGCAGGACAATTGAGTTTTCTTTAGGCCAGCATGCGGCCCCGAAGGATTCACAGAGACTGATGAAGGTGGAGACAGTTAAAACCAGTCCACTGTCGTTAAAACTAATTGCAAGAGGAGGAAGAGCGACTCACGTTGCAGCAGAGACGAGAAGCGAGATTGAAGACTGGGATCGAGCTCTTGCTGCTGCTATTGGACAACCGTTGGCACTGCGTCAAGTGGAGGAGGTGCAGAAGGAAGTTGGAAATCAGGTGGTGACCGTGGGTGATACCGAACTGGTTGCACAGAAATACTCAACTGCATGTGAAGGCTGGCTGGAGAAGCTTGGACAGCGTAGTAAGGTCTGGAAAAAGAGGTATATGTCGCTGGCGAATGGGATGCTGGAGTATCGCAAGGGACCGATGGAACCGCTGTCAGCAGAGCTTTTCGTGGCGGATGTTCGATACAGCAGTGAGTATTCGGACGCGCTGGAGATTGAGTTTGGCTCGGACAAGTCTCTTACTGACAGTGATGTCATCTACGTACGTGTGAAAACGATTCGAGAGCTGGACAAGTGGATGGCTGCGCTTTGTGACGCGCTTGGGAAACCGAGACTGCAGTCAGTGCATGCAATTTCAGATTCCTCGTCTTTGTCAAGCAGTGGATCAAGCGAGGGTCGACAAAACAAGCCACAGCTACCACCGTTCCCTAGAAACGTCAGCGAGAGGTCCTCAAGTAACACCCAGCCATCTACTCCTGCTAACGTTGATCACTCCTCTGACAAACAAGAGACAACTACTGGTCGTGTTAAACGGGGGTGGCTATATAAGCAAGACGATGGCACGTCGTCGTGGAAGCTGCGGTACTTTGCCCTCAACGGAAATATTCTGCACCACTACAAACACGTTAACGGAACTGCGGAAACTCTTGGGAGCGTCACCAGCGTCGCTCGCAATCATGAGTCGACCGGATCCCTACGTGTTCAATTCGAAGCTGGCACCAAGTTAAACGTGTACGGTGAAACGAAAGACGATACTGAGGCATGGTATGCTGCTCTGTGCAAAGCATCGTGGAGCTCTGCAGAGAACCCAGTGGAACCAGTGTCGGTGTCCGCTGGATTCTCCAACCAAGAAGAAGAGGAACGGCATGAAGAGAATGGTTTCCGCGGGTGGTTGTTGAAGAAAGGACAAAACTTCAAGACTTGGAAACGACGCTATTTCGTGCTGGAAAGTAGCCGCTTGGCCTACAGTGCGACCGCCAGTAGTGAAGTCTTGGGCTCTGGCGTCGTGTTCGAAGTTGATGTGGGAAATCTCCGACCTTTTTGCCTGAATATTCGATTTCAAAATGGACGGCTTCTCCACGTCGTGGCTCCAACGGAAGAAGCCTTTTCCAAGTGGTTCGAGGTACTGCGGAAAGCTTCCAACCTGGCTGAGTCCTTTTTGTCTCAAAGTAAGGGGGAGATTGTCTTTGATGAAGAATTCGACAATGATGTTGGTGAGAACGCGAATGACGTGGATGTCGACTTTAAGGAGGAGGACCTTGCTGAGTACGAAATTACTCTGCGTGGTGGAGGGGCCTCTCTATGGATTGCAGCTATGCAAAATAAGCCCGAGTACGACTCACTGAGCTCGTCGGCTTCAGAGAAAGATGAAGAAGTGGTCGACATGGAACAAAATTCAACTGGAATTGTTCCTCGTGCGAATGAAGCGTCTTCTTCATCCCTAAACGAGTCACAAGGATGTGTTGGGTGGCTGAAGAAGGAAGGCGGGAAGGTCAAGAGCTGGAAGCGACGGTACTTCACTTTGTACGGCTCGAAATTGAGTTACTACAAGAGCGAGAAGGGGTCCCTCCTCCGTTCCGTTAACGTCGCTGATATTTCGGCGCATCCGTCGATCTCCATGGGGCTGACTGTGTCTACTGTCGGTGGTCGAAAACTGATTATCCAGGCAGAATCAAAGGTGGAGTACGACAAATGGCTCGATGCGATTCGAGGAGCTGTTTCCGATGAGAACGAACGGAAATCGGCAGTGGTGGAAGCGCCAATGATGAATATGGTCGTGGAAAGCAGATCGAGCGAGGACTTGAAGGCCTCCGTGAGTCATAGTGGTTGGATGGAGAAGGAAGGCCAGCGCTTTAAGACGTGGAAGAAACGCTACTTCACTTTGAAGAATGGCGCCTTGATCTACTACAGCGAGATTGGTGGTGTGGCACGTGGTCACGGCATCGTGAAAGGAGCTCGTCCGGATGATTCCAAGCCGCTGACTCTTGTGATTAAATTCCGTAGTGGCAAGACCATGCGCGTTACCGTTGGAAGTGAGGCAGAGATGGATGTATGGGCCCAAGTCTTGTCACGAGGTCACTCTTCTAGCAGCAGAACTACTGGAGTCTCAGATATGAGCGATGACGTAGTGGACTCCGAGGAAGAAGAGGAGGATCGAGAACGCGCAGCACGCATCAGTCGCTTCAACTCGAATGATTACATCAATGACACAATCACCAACGACACGATCATGCGCCTTCGAGAGGAAGAAGGGAAAGGGACAATGCTGGAATCTCGCAATGCCCACACGTCTCGCTCGTTTAAAGGAGAACTTACTTTTGAAGAAGAAGAAGAGAAGGAAGACATGGGGATCAGCACCACTGGCGCCGATTACTATCGCCAACTACTAGTTGAAGACGAGCGGATCCAACAGCAGCGATCCGAAGAGAAACTTGCTAAAGGGGAACCACCGATCACTGGTTGTGCTCCTTGCTGCTTGGTGATGTAGATGTACTTTAGACAGGAAATGCATTGTAATCTGAATTCTTTTCTTGATTTCAGAATTCAGTTACCAGAATTGGTGACGGTTGACGAGGAGTCTCTCCAGTTGTGCCATTCCAGCTCTGCAATGGACAAGAAATACGATTCCTGCAGCTACAAGGCGCGTCGCACGTTCCTCGGTGGGGAGTTTGAAGTCCGGTTGTTCGAAGTGGACGATGCTGGAGTCGCAGCGGTGGCCTTCCAGATCTCGCAAGAGCATGGCCAACCGCTCAAGTTTTGGCGAGTTTTTTCACGTACTGAGCTGGACAACGCTGGGATCGCTAGGACGTTGGAAGGGCATGTGGCGCTCGTGGATTCGCTCGAGCTCGTTGAAGACGCCTACTTCACCGGCAACGATGCGGCTCAAGCTGGGCAGAACGTTTTAGCCGCATACCAGTTGTCGTCAACACTTCCAGGTATCAGCTATCCGCCGCCGATCGTATCTCACCAAGCAGCTCTTGCCTACTTTGCGCGAGCATCAGTGGGGCTCAGCACGTGGAATAGCAGCAGAGTGCCGGAGGAGAACAACTTGTTGGCGAGCTTAGTAGTGAAGGGGCTCACTGAGCTATGCAGGGAGAAGCCACCCGGTTTGGAAGCGGTCAAGTGGCTTGGGAACTGGTTTCTTGACCACAACCCAGCGCAGCCAAAGGTGGAGGTAGAAGATTGAGCTGATAGTCCGGAATAGTGTTGAAGACTAGGATACCCGACGTTTTTAAGTGAGCAATGCAAGTGCTGACTTTGAAAAGTGATGAACGAAAGAGCTCATTATCTACATTACATGTAGTGAACCGTCGCGACTATTGACAGCTTGTTTTCACGTCGATAACCATGGCGGATGAGCTGCAGTCGTCGGAAGAGCTGGCCTTCGTGGCTGATGAAGTGGACCGAATCATCCTCACGTCGATTGAAAGCTGCTTGAAGGACGAAGTGTACGACGAACAGAAGGTGTCGCAGTGGATCGACTACATTTGCGAGTCCATCATGAAGGGGCTCAGCGAGCTGCGCAAGCCTCTCAAATACATCGGTACGTAGCATCATCTCTCTGCAATATCTTGCTGTTTATTACTGACGATTGATGCGTCCAGTGAGCTGCCTTATCATGCAGAAGAACGGCGCGGGTGTGCATGCCTCGGTTTCCTGCCATTGGGATACCGTCACCGACGGCAAGTGAAAGATAACCGTAACCTACATGTAGCTTTTGCCTATTTCCTAACATTTGTATTGTCGGCATTATCACAGGCGCACACGTCGTCAAGTGGCCAGGCGACAAGCACAAAGACCACAACCGGAGCATGTACTGTGTGATCACCGTGAGCGGGCTCAGCTTCTAAAACTAGACGCACACAAAAATACACTTTTCTGATTTAGGTTGTAGGTGCGTAAAAATTCTCTAGGCGCAGACACACTCGGTTTCACTATGCTTGTGCACTAGGTGCGATTTGTAGTTAAACCTGATTTCCCACAAAACAGACATCCACTCGAGCGGCTCATAGCCGAAGTATCCAACTGCCTGTTGCGCTCGAGGAGAATGGGGCGCGACGACCCGGTGACGTACGCCGGCTGGGTGTTCAAGGAAGGAAGTCTCGTGCGCTCGTGGAAGAAGCGGTTCCTGGTGTGCAAGCGAGCGGAGCTGGCGTACTATAAGAATACGGATGAGGAGAACCATGCACAGCTGTTGGGCGCCCTGACTGCCGCGCATATTGAGCGTCTGCCGGACATCACGAACGGCCTGTTGATCCACGGCACGGAAGGGAGACAGCTCAAGATCTTCACAGACACGAAGCAGGAGTGCGACCGCTGCTACGAGGCCATTCTCAAGTATTGCAGGATGCAGAACCCTAGTGACGATGCGCAGCAACGCGTGGGCTGGCTCGAGAAAGAAGGCCAGCACTTCCGTACGTGGAAGAAGCGCTACTTTGTGCTGAGCGGCACGCAGTTGACATACTCGGCTACGATGGGGGCTGAAAGACTGGGCGGTGGCAGGGTCATTGGCGCGAGAAGGGACCCCACCAGACCGTTCACTTTGGCCGTGACGTTTGAAGGAGGACGGGAGATGCGAGTCGGCGGAAAGTCCGAAGTCGACATTGATGACTGGCATAAGGCGCTGCGACGTGGACTGCTGTATGCTCAGGAGCAGAGAAAGAGTCAACAGGGACGTCCTTCGGTCGATGACGATCCCAGAAACGCCAGGGAAAAGGAGTTTGCGAAACGACAGGCTAATGCTAGTGCTGCTAGTGCGACGAGCACTGAAGTTACGGACGAAGAAGCCAGCTCGCTGTTTGGTTCTGCTCCTATTGATGTCGAAGATGCTCCACCTCCATATTCTAGTGTTTCGACCCAAAATGAGGAACAGAAGACGGAGGGCGAAAAACCTGAAGACGGTGAGTTTAAGGAGAACAACCCGCCCGAGTTGTACGCTGCGAGCTCGTTCCGACGCCATATTGTGGTTGAGACTATGCCTGACAACACGGCAAGCTTCATTGAGGTCGCAGAGGAGCGCGAGAGTGAGGACAACAACGAAAAGCCGTACTCGCCCACTGCGCCGGGCATTACTACGATCCGCCGCATGCGACTGGCGGAAAAGCTGCTGCAAGAGGAGCTGGAAGAGGAGCGTCGGGAGGCCATGGTGAAGGAGAACACGGTGCTCATGCGTCCACCCAGCAAGTCGGACGCTCAGGACCCCAAGGCAGCCTGCTGCTGCGTCGTCATGTAAGGCCAAGCTGACGGACGATTCGAAAATGATGCGGGGCAGTCCGCGGATGCATGGAATATATAAACCGAGTTCTTTTCGTTTGTGTTGTTTTGCTTGCCGTTGCGCTGATGGTAAAGTGTATATATACCTTTGCCACTGCCAAAGTGTACACGCACATGTATGTGCACGTTGAAGCGGATCTTCTCCTGATATTTGCGTTAGTGCAGCTGAACCCATCGCCGTTTCATCCTCTTTTTTGTATGCAAAAAGAAGTAAAAATTGCGTGCTGGATTTTCCAAGATCCTGAGGCTCAGCCTCGTGCGTTGGATAGGTTTTGGCGTTGGAACAAGTACGTTTAGCCGTCACAGGGCAATCTACCAACATCCTGCGGTCACACAGAGCTCAGACCGCCCATTTGCTATGTCGGATGTCGTCTGGCACGAAATGACTTTCGTGGACTCCAGGCTAAAGATGTCACAACCCGTTCATCCGCTCAAAACTGCCCTACCACTATATAAACGGATACCCTGTTATAATCGCTACCAATCTCGAGCTGTCACTACCACAAAATTCTCTAATAATTGATTTCCCTAATAAATGACATGATTTGAATCTAATGCTCAATCTGTTGCTGTCCAGTACTCCAACTACGGTGATTTTTTCTCAATTTTGGCGTGGGCAGAAAAAAGAAAGTCCGCGGGAGGGGCGAGCCTTTGCCAACAGTCAAGCTGCAGCGGAGTCGCTGCACTCACGCCATTCCGCTTCTTCTTCCCCCCTTTCCGAGGCAATCGTAACCTAGGAGGCAACGGCTACACAGTTCTCCACTGCCCCCATTTCCATCTATAGAAACCCCATACAGACAGACCGACAGTCATGGCACTCAGCGGCATCGACGGCGAGTACGCCGGCTGGGTGTATAAGCAGGGCTCGCTGGTCAGGAACTGGAAGAAGCGCTTCATGGTGCTGCGCGGCCGACAGCTCACGTACTACGACACGGCCAAGGTGAACCCCACGACCAAGGCCAAGGGCAGCTTCCAGGTCATCACAGTGGAGCTGAGCACCGACATCCAGAACGGACTACTGGTGCACGGCCGAGGAGGCCGCGTGCTCAAGCTTTACACGGCGTCGGCAGAAGCCACCAGCGCCTGGTACAACATGATTCTGGATGCCACTACGGCGGCCCCACAGCAGTTCGCAGCTCCTCCGGATCGATTCTCTACTCTCTCTGCAGGCACTTCAAAGCCCGTGAACAGCGTGGACTTGGACGACGAGATGGAGCTGCTGGACAGACTGGAGTCTCTGCCGCTAAGCGAGGACGGAATGGAACAAGTGACACACTCAGGGTGGCTCAAGAAGGAAGGAGCTCGAGTTAAGAGCTGGAAACGCCGGTACTTCGTGCTGCGTGGAAACGCACTGTCATACTTCAATTCCGAGGACACAGGAGCTGCTGCGAAAGGCTACGGCCACGTACGGGCTGTCGAGGTGAACGGCACAGTGACCAACGGACTGGACATTAAGTTCGACAATGGCCGAGTGCTGAGAGTATCGGCGAGAAACAGTGGAGATATGGAGCTCTGGCTTTGCAAGCTGAGCGACGCTATTGAGGCCGCGAACAATGAAGCGAACAACGTTCGTCAGAGTCTGGCGGCTCGCAGCTCTTTCCGAGCCTCTTCATTGGGAGGACCCTCGCCGACCAGAATGAAACAGCAGCAGCGGATCCAACAGTACAATAGCAGGAACACAGGAATTCCGATGCGGCACTCGCTGGCCTCTGTGCCGTCGAACCCGAGAGGATCGGTGATTGAAACTCCAGAGATGCCACAACGACGTACTGCATACGAGAAGCGGTCGTCTTCATCGTTTAACGACTCGTATAGCTCGTCCGACTTGTCGTCGCAGTTCTCGTCGGACTCGTATAACCACTCGAACTCGTTCCCGGATGCCTCTGCACCAGTGGCTAGACCAACAGTGCACACGAATGGCACAACCAACCCGCAGACATCATCAGGCTCCACATTTTTCGACAGTGATGATGAGTTCGACAGTGATGACAGTGAAGGCGACTGGATTTAGGCGACGGCATCCTTAATATCGCGGTTATCATCGTCTCGATCGCAACTACATGATCATACAAACAACCCGTGACGATCGTATGCTGACGTTGATGAGTTTCCCAAGGCCCGCCAGATATCAACGCAATTTTGGAATGGACCATGCGTTAGCCATCGACGCATTGCTTCGGGTTGTCTCGCCACGGCGACGACCGGTTTTGATGCGTGCCAGTGTATTGATTCGTGGAGCCATTACGTTCGCGCTCTCGGGATCTTTGTTTGTAGTACTACCACGTCCAGCGCGCCTAAGCTAGTCGATACAGACTGCTTTCTATTGCGTCCCCGTGACTTTTCCTAAAATAATATGAGACTTGTTACTAGATCCTGTCGAATGCTCATTGTGAAACACGGCGAAGAGAAGAGAAAGGATTTATTTGTCAACAGACTACATGCAGAACAACAGTTCAATTGTAAAACAGTATCTCGAAGCCTCGTCGATTCGGCAGACTCTGAAGTACTTGATGTAGTAGCGTACCCCGATGGAGGTCGAAACACAATTGTCGCCAAGCTATGTGGGGGTGAACATGTCCTCTATTTATATTGGCACGCGCACTTTCAGCATTCGCTGCGCTTCATCCAGATGGCTCTTATCTCCTGCGACGTAGACACGTTGCCAGAATTTGAGCGCGCTGTGTCAACCATAGACACAGGACAACAACTATAAATACTGCTACACTGTCATCCTTGCCCCAAAAACCAAATAAAGACTTGCCATCTCTTTCCGCCTTCAAGTCCGCAACAGTGCGCTGTTCCATAGTTGTCGTTCATTTCGAACTCCGCACACCTTGCGATATCCTTTTCGTGCCATCAAGATAACTCGCTGCAAAAGCGGTTGAAAATCTACGATGGGTGCAGGAGCGTCGACATCGCCACGACCTGATGAAGGAGAGATGACACCGCGCTCCGCTGGTGATATCGCCTTGTTCAGTGCAATCCAACGGGAGTATGACCAAATGGCCACCGAAGAACTTGGCAACGAGGTCATTTTCGAGCGCATGAAGCAGATTTGCACAACTGCGTATGGTCCTAGGGACCCCAACGCTCCCAAATCGACTCCTAACGGACGTGGACTTTATCGACGTGCATCCGACCCTCACCGCAAGAAGCGTGAAGTCGTGTTCTCCAAAAGTGTGGTACGAATTGCGCCGTATCAACGTTCTCCAACCCAGACGAAGGTTTAACACTTCCTCCTTAACTTTGTTGTGTAGGACGTGACCAGAGATGTGATGCCAAAGCGCCAGTCCGAATCAAAAACTGCCGAATGTGCTGCCATGCTCAAACATGCGCTGCAATGTGTACTTTTCACGGACTCGAGTGACGAAGAGATGGATCGCCTTCTCTTCCTCATGAAGCGACTCAAGGTTGAAGCGGAGCAAAACGTGATCAAGCAAGGTGATCTCGGCGATCAGTTCTACGTCGTGCAGTCGGGATCGCTCGAAGTCATTGTCAACACGGCAGTCCTCGGCTATCTAAAGCCTGGAGATCATTTTGGTGAACTGGCACTCATCTACGACGGTAAATCTTGGTGCTGTGTTTTAAATCCAAGCAACTGAAACTAACCCGTTGTGTTACACCCGCAAATTACAGCTCCCCGTGCTGCCACTGTACGCGCTGCAACGAACTCAGTTTTGTGGACACTGGATCGTGCTGAGTTCCGTATGGTGCAAGCTCGGTCTTCCAGCGATTCACTTGTCAAACGTGCCAAATGGTTGCGCCAGGTTGAGATCCTGGCTAGTCTCTCTGAAAGACAGCTCGCTCTACTGGCTGGTGTCTTGAATGCGTTGACATATTCCGATGGCGAGATGATTATCAAACAAGGTGATGTCGGAGACACTTTCTTCATTGTCGAGGAAGGAAACGTATCCTGCCAGATAGAAGGCCCTCGAGGCTTCAAGAATACCGACGGCATGCATGGGATGGAGCT